>OY728119.1:571493158-573993158 GCA_963277665.1 Viscum album
AGAAATTTTATAAGAATTTTTTTTTCTTAAACATTTTTCGGTCAAATATTTTATTAAAATGTTATCATACAATCCTTTTCATAAAATTTTATTAGATAAACAAATTCTTGGAAATTTTATTAAATAAAAATTTTCTTTAAATTATACTAGATAAACTTTTTTGTAGAACTTTTATTGTGGAAAAATATTCTATGGAATTATATAAAAAAAATTTTATTTTATAAAAACAAGAAGAATAGTTACCAAAAAAAATTCCTATAGAATGTTTCAATTATACACTAAGAGGTAATTTCTTAACCATTATAATTTATTATCATTTGTTTCATTATATTATATTCTAAATAATTTTTTTATTTTCTAAAACATGAATAATTTATTGTTTTTTAATTTTTTATGTTTCTAAAATGGGAAAATGATTTTTCAATGTATGATTTTAAAAAAATGTATCATGGTTTTTAAAAATTAGATTTAATAATTCATAGAATAATTCCATATTTTAGATTATAAATTAGTTTATATTGGAGTAATTAGATCTCTATAAGTAATAGGGTGACCTATAATCCAATAAATATGAATATGGGTCACCAAGTCCCACATTCATTCTTTTTCTGATTCTTGTCCACCAAATCTCTCATATCTGTGTTTGTTTGGCCTTTGTCTGATCAGTTATCTTCATTTGTTTAGTTATATTCTTAATTTTTTAGAAAAATGTATTTTACTAAACATATTGAAGATAGATAGGTGGAAACGAAAATATTTATTGAGAATTTTTTATTTAATAAGACAAATTTTTTTCTAAAGGAAATTATTTGGTTCAAGGATTGGAAATGTATGAATTGAAAAAGAATAGTTTTATCATTATTATCTAGTGATAATGAAATGGTTTTATTGTTATATGGATTTAAATTTTGATGATAATATGGATTTTATTATTTTTAGTATTTTTGACGACTTATGATAAAAAATGTTCAATAATTAAAAGATTTATAATAAGACACTTTGGAAGGATAAACACATATTGTTACCCAAAGTCTTCCATAAAAACAGGGGTGTTTTGAACATTAAATGGTTGATGCATCCTAATTTTTTTTATAAAGGTAGGACAGAAGCCCCTCATTTTTTATTAACTAATGTCCAAACAACATCTTTTATTATAGGAGAGGAGAGAGAAACTATTACATTGAAATCTAGGCCCAATTTTCAATCCCACATATGAGGAGTTAAAACCTAATTATATTGTCAGGAAAGTTATCCTTGAACTATTAACTCAACCCAGACCCACTGTAGAGGAACACTGAGGCAACCCCCATTATCACAAAAGTCATATTCATCCCACCTTATCTTGAGTCTATTGTTCCTTTCATCATCGATGCCCAATAAAATCTGCTGTCATCCCCATACCCAACGACCCACCTCCAATATCCAATTAGGCCTCATACTGAGTTTCCTACTACTTTTCGATGATTACTAGCTACCTGAAACCTCGACATCTTCACCGTCCACCCACCTACAGATCAAAGGCTCTGACAACTGGCCGGCCTGGAGACCCTCCTCCCATATCACTTGTCCATTCCATCCATCCGACATCACAACCTACAAAGCTCAAATACATTCTAATCTATCATCATTTCAATATTATGAAATGATAAGGAAGGATTTTCATTTAATTATGTATTCTAGATTGGTAACTCTATGGATGGTGTTGTCTAATAACCCTTGAAAATGAGATCATTATAAATTGAATGATTTTTATGTATTTGTGTCTTAAATCTTGGTAAATATGAGGAATTATAATTTGGATACGTTTTTCATTCTTTTAATAGATTCACTAATGAATGTTTTGATGAATATTATAATTTTTTTATTCCTTTTTTCATTTAAAAAATGTATGTAAATTTCTTGATTGTGATGAAAATTATGAATTTAAAATTAGCATTAGAGATAATTTTTCTTTATAATATAGTGAAAAAATTTCTAGAGTCATGTCTGTTTTTTTATAGAAGCTAAAAAATATCTATTGATAATTATTACAATGATACTTTTGATATTTATGTTCATCAGTTAGAATGATAAATAATAGAATAGATAAAGGATAATTCTCCAACTCCTAAAACCCAAAAATAATTTAAAGAAAATTTTGGGTGAGGATTTTAGGAAGTTGATGAAACATAGAGCTTAGAATAATCCATGTAATCGTTAATTTTGTTTTGATAAGTCATAAGCCTTGATATTTAAGGAACAAACTCAAGAAACAATAAATACTTTGGAGAAAAAAAATAATAAGTGGAGATTTTATAAAGTTAAGATAATGGATAATTTTTTTTAATGGATATAAAATGATTATGTCAAATATTTTTCCACTTATACTTTATTATTTGATGAAATGATTCATGATTCTTTTTATAATCACTCCATTCTAAATCATTTTATTCCATAATAATCTGATAGAATTGGAAATTAGAGAAAATAATTTTTTTAGAATTCATGATGAAATATGGAAAATAAAATTTATGTATTGTTGAAAAGTTAGAAGAGGATAAAAAATAGACGAATTAGGAGGAAGAAGAAGAAAATACCAAAGAAGAAAAATAATTTCAGTCAACCTCTAGATTTTATTGTCAATATGGTAAGGATGGTAATATTTAGGGCTGAGAAAAAGAAGAAAGTTCAAAAAATATATATTGGATAGAAAAAATCTCATATAATTGTTTAAACCCATATCTGATTTTAATTTTAATATTATTAATATTTCACGAGAACAAATATCATATGATGAAAAATAAAAATTTGAGAAAAGGTTGGATCCCTGGGAATGAAAATTAAAGATGTATCTTATGATTTTATTCATTCTCTTGTACATAATTCATATGAGAAATTTAAAATGAGGATTACTTGTTTTAGTGGAGTTTTGAAAAAGATAGATGATTATCATTGTTATTTTCATAGTTTTTAAAGTCATGAAATATTTATTCAAAGTGTTCCAAACATTATAGATGTTTTGAATGCATTGAAATAGTTTTCTGAAACCATAGTTAAAGATGAAGAAAATTTTAAATATTTATTGTGATAAATGAAAATATAATAGAGGAAGTTTAATAAAATTGATTAGATGTATTAGTCAAATAGGGAGTGATGTAATACCCCATGATGAAAAAATCAAAGGTTTTAGGAATTTATATTTGGGTATATCAAAATATTATTGATGATGCTCCTTTCCGTCATATAGTCTAACGACTGAAAAAGAGAAATACCTCAGTCCAAAGTGATTCATCTTTTGAAGAAATATCAAAATTCCACAAAGGCATAAAAGAGGATTTCTTCCCACTTGGGTCATGCAAGTTTCCCCATGGTCATGCAAGTATACTTGCGCGCCGCAATGTGGTCGCGCAGGTGACTTGCGTGCCCTCTTTGATTTTCACTCGGGGTCTTCTCCGGCCTATAAATACTGCCTGTGGGCCCCACATTTCGAGAGGAAAAATTCCAGAAACTCAGATTTGAGATCTCGGTGCCCTAGTCTCTTCTCGAAGCTTCCGAACACTTCTAAGGTAATTTCTTACCTAGAATGGAAGATCTAAAGAGAGGGAGTATGGCCTAAGTGTTGAAACTCTTCAAAACTTGTATGCCTAAGTGGCCAGCCCTTAAGGGAAATGGCCAGACTTGCGCGCCGCCTTACCCCTTCAACAGAACTTGCATGCCTATTTTATGGAAGCCTCTATGGATAGTACTAGAGGCTTGAGCCAAGCCTCTCCCAAGTATTACCTTAAGGGTGGACCACCACGTAAGTACCCATGTGTCGCGCAGGTATACCTGTGCGACCAGCACTTGCGCGCCCACGCAGGACTTGCACCACCCCCTCTTTTTGGGTGCCCTTCCTGCCCATTTCACCTCTCTTATGCCTATCCACCTCTCATATTTCAAGATTCAACCTTCAGAACCCTCTTCAAAGCCATTTTCTTTGGCATGGTTCCTTTGTTGTCTTCATTATCTTAATGGAATTATGTGGAACATCTCTCAAAACCTAGTGATTTACACATCTTTATGCCACTAAGGTTATATATTTCATTCATTTAACCTCATCCTTTAAGATGAGATAATCCTTAATCTGGGCATCCTCCTCAAGAGTTAGCCCCAGTCTCAAATTTCCCAAATATGGGCATCCTCCTTAGGAGTAAGCCCCAATCTCAAAGTTCCCAAATATGGGCATCCTCCTTAGGAGTAATCCCCAAGTCCCTTAATTCTAAAAATCCCTTAACCTGGGCCTCCTCCTTAGGAGTAAGCCCCAGTTTTCAAATTCCCTTAACTAGGGCCTCCTCCTTAGGAGTAAGCCCCAGTCTTCAAATTCCATTAACTTGGGCCTCCTTCTCAGAAGTAAGCCCCAGTCTTAATTTCTTAAACAGTCTAAATTTAATTTTGATTTGGGATTCCTTCTCAAGAATATAACGCAATCATAATTCCTTCCTAAATTTGGGCATCTTTCTCAGGAGTAAGCCCCAAGTTAGAGTATCCAAATCTCCATAAAAGAAAATATATACATTTATGGACCCTGTTCCTAGACTTCTTCTCTGAAATAAGATATGATCTCTATCTATTTGTCCAGTCATACATACATAAGCCCCATATCATTTCATATGATTGCATCTTTCATGGCACAATTGTCTGGTTTTACCAATACCTCTTGTTTCTCACACCGATCATGACTCACGTGAGCTTAGAGCGTAAAAGTAATTATGACATCTTTCTTTAATCCACCAATGATATATAAATATCATACTCCTTTACTCGAACTACATGGGTTTTGATTCCTTTTCTAAATAAAGTATACGTAGGTATCCCATCTAAGGGTACGATCCCAACTCTGAAATAATCCATGTCCTTATGAATGACAATAAACTTCAAGTTCCCAACTGAGTGGATTTAAAACCAGTATGGTCATCATAATAACCAAGATACTTTTATATAATGTATTAAAGGATACCATTGACTAAGAATATCTAACAAATACAGATGATTCTATATCGATGAAGAACCTCGAATACATATAAAAGATTCTCTAAATTTCATACATATCAATCATTGATTTTCAGATCTAAAGAAAATCTCATTTTTTACTTGGTAATTTAATAAGGATTCATGAACATAACTTAAATCTATAAAGAGAGTCCCTGAGCAGACAATAATTTCCCTAAAAAAGGTGTGATGAGTTTGACCTCCCATCCTCTCGACCAATGCAAATTCATAAGTCTCATCGGTCCATAACTAATGAGAACCTACCTTTGGAAAGAAGGTCCAAATGGATATAGAATCATTGGATGTTTCCGGTTCTATGAAAAAACCCATTAGAAACTGCTTGGAATGTTTTAAACTTAAACAAATGAGGTCATTCCTAATTCTAGAAGAAAACAAAAAATGGTGAACCTAACGTGAATCCTTAACCAAGTTAAAGTGATGTTTTACCTATTTGTTAGGCCCCTATTTAAACTAAATGAGAGGGATAACAAGACAATCAATAACATATGTGCTTATCCAAAAGATGTAGTGGATGGACTTATCTTGATTATGTATGTTATATCAAAAGACAATCTTTTCCAAGATCTTCTACGTTATAAAAATGGATTCTCTTAAGTTCACACCTGTGAATACTTCCGCTGTGAATACTTCTACTGGGAAGGCCTCTGCTACTACTCCTACTGGATCATCGTCCGCTTTGAGGATGACATCACCTACTCAGCATCTTCAATGTTGGGTATAAAATGCGCTGGTTAAAGAGTACCATCAAAACGGTACTATTCCGACTCTGGAGGCTACTCGACAGGCTCTCTAAGTCAATAATTCACCCTGATCGTCCGGACAGCGACAACCAGCGATCAAGAAGCAGGTGGTATCAACCACAGTCTCCAACCGTTTCGGGTCATTAACCCCAGAACACAATCACCATTAACTCCCATATTCTAGGGAGGTGAATGAGCAGGTCCCTCAGGGCCTTAATTCAAGGATACTGGAGTCCTTCCCGAAGGCTCCCACCACTAATCGCCGCCAGACTCCTACGGCAGTTCACCCTCAACATGATGAGGGTATCATCTCCTGGCATTCGACTTAGGTTCCTCGAACCCGAGTAGGCAAGAAGAACCGCCAGAGGTGAAATCCGGCCAACAGTGAGAAGGTTATCATCTCTTCCAACTCCAGAGAAGTCCACCAACCTAACTCGGTGGCAAGCAATGAACGGGCACACACACCCATCCGTTTTAATTCTGTTGTCCAGCAGACTCGTTTGGAAGAAGCACGCCAATCCCGCTATGAAATTCCGGAGGAGTACCAGAGACAGGAACATACACCTATTTATAAATCATCAACTAGTCAGCAGGATTGTCTGACTACTTACGATGGAGCCCGCTAACCCAATGTGTTGACAAATGGTAAACCAGAACATACACCTGCTTACACTCATCAATCCTGCCAGCAGCCTCATCTGTCAGAATTGAAGGAAGCTCATCAACCATGTTTGGCAGAGTGAAATCCGTAGGCACATATACCTTCTAGTATTGATCAAGCCTACCAATAGTCTCGTTTGGTAGCATTCAGAGAAGTGAGTCTGAACACTCCGGCGACAAACATAAGGCAGACTAAACTCTATTCCCCCGCACATGAGTACTGTCAGAATTCACTGATAGGAAAAGGAAAGTAGGAGTAGGCAAATACAGCTACTCCAAGAATGGAATGGATTTATATCCCCGTTCTGGCAGCTGAAGTCACCAAGCACATTCTGTTAATGGTGAAAGAGTAGAAACAAATCCCTACTCATATTCTAGATGCTTTCCAGGATATTATAACAGCTTTAGCAGCATATCAGGGAAAGACCCATAAATCTCTCCCTACCAGTGGAGGGACATATCAACAGTTGACTCCGAAACAGACACACACCTCTGTTCCAGTCCAAGAGGGTTGTGAGGCATACTCCCCATATCATACGGACAACCAAGTCAGGCACATACACCTGATTTGAGTGGAGATAATCAGCCTAACCTGATCATTTTTCCTGAGCAGGCACATACACCTTCCCATAATAACCACTTTCATCAACAAGTGGTTCCTAATGTGAGTAAGAAGGCATCTAAGAAGAAGACCCACCAAAAACAGTCAAGAAATCAATAGCTAATATGTAATAAGGCCTTGCTCGATGCTGGAGTTCTTGAAGCCCTCATACAAATATCTATTGGAATTCAAGATTCTACTCCCTCAGTTCCCAATAGTGGGAACATTAATTCCGAAGGTCTGCATCAGACACATCCTCATGAAGTCTTGCTTCATGACAATTCGGTCGATCTCAAAGTTTCATCTTCAGATGAGAGCCACAGGAACCCTCTGTGTGGTCAGAAGAACAAGGAGAAAAATGTTTTATCTTTTGCTATAACCCACCATGGTGGTCCTCCCCATGATGATGATTTTAGCTGTGAAAGTCCTCTCCATAGTAGTGATTCACATTTCCAAGAAAATTATCCAATGGATAATGTAGTAATGAGAAATCCCTCTTATCTTAAGGAACTTTCAAATGTGAATCCAGTCATGTCTGATGATTTACCAACATAAGGTGAAATACTTTCTCAACCAGAAGATAGCCCGGGGTATAGGTAATTCTCCGAACCACCCCTGAGTCATGAATCTTCTAATTTGATCAATGAATTCTCTACCAATATTGTTGAATCTGATGAAGAAACAAGGAAGCACCAGCTTTGATCTAATCAGGTAGAACAATCTTCATCAAATGACAAGGAGGAAGTACTAAATATGAGAAAAAAACTGGCGAAAGGTGAAGTTCCAGTAATGTTTTGGCCTCTGGCTGATTCTTAGTATGACATTCCAGATATGTTGACAGAAGATGGAATTCATGATATTCGTCTCAACATATGGAAAAAGTTTTGTCAGCTGAAAAAGAAAATATTATCTTATGATGAATATGAAAATCATTTCAAGATAATAGAAGGGTTACAATGCCAAAGTGACTTGGAATCTCTCTCAGTTTCTCGATATCCAAAGGCTGAAAAGCAGCAGAGAGCCCTTCAAAATTCATGCCTTAGCACACAAAGAATATTGAGCTAGTTAATTGATAATTCCCCATCTTGTATTCATATCAGGGTATGGGGTGTTCATGGAGCACTACATTTCACTGTACTCTCCATCCAATAAATCCCACCGAAAATGGTCTCATGCAATGTTATTTCCCATGGCCGGCCACATCCAATTGGCTTTGTTTGTAATCAAAGGCTCTCTCAAAATCAGGCCACAACTAGTTATTCTCAACATCAAGCATATAGAGAACAAGTTGTTGAATTACTTCTGCATCAAGAAAACGAGAATATTGAATAGGCCTCTCGTGTGGAGCAATCACATCATCAAGTGACAGAAGTTTCATAAATCATCCAATGGTCTTTTGAGCCGGGTGATAAAAGTGGATGCAGGTTAATGCATCCAGCCAATTTCTCGACTAAAGTTCGCATGATCAGGAGATATTTCAAGAAAGTCTCAGATATATCATGTCAAGAACTACCCCAGCTTTCCAAACTGGGGACTCTTTTAACCCAACCCTTAGAATCAACAAATAGGATTCGAGGAGTTTAGCAGGAACAGCCCCAGTCCACTGGACTGAGGACTTTTTCAAATTCTCAATCTCTTCCTTAGAGAAAGTAAGTCTCCTCTCGATTAGGGAAGAAGCCCAAGAGGAACGAAGAGCCAAATTATCATGAGATTCCCTCCAAATTATGTTTCGTCAAGAAGTTCCTAAGGGATCAAATCAATAAAAGGTAATGTCTCATCAAGGACATGGAAGAAAAAAAAATCACAGAAATGCCAATAGAAGAGATGAAATGCATTATGCATCAATAAATGTCATCAATACCGTTGTTTCTGATCCCCCAGAGGAGGCTCACTCAGAAGTATTAGATGAAGAGGTTCTTTCTCAAGAATATGTACACACAGACACAAATGAAGAAGGTGTGAGTTCACGAAATCAAAGGATCACCCAGAATCTAGGTGTTCCTTAAAATAACCCACTTCCCCCTCTCCAAAAGGGATCCAAAAAGGGGAAAGGAAAGAATAAGGTTGCACACCCTTCCTCTGGGGAAGGAAAATAGATCTCATTAGAGAAAATATTCGCACAAAAAGAGGATGAAATGAAGGAATTAAAGAGGTTGAATACAGAACAACTTTAGGGTAGTCTACCTCTTATGCGTGCTAGAGTCAGTCAGCTATGGGAATTTGTTATGGCTACTGAGATGGATCTAGAATATCCTCCTCTACCAGTACACCCTCACAGGTCTAATCCTATGGGTCAAGTGAAACAATAATTGGTGGTGCTACCATCAGTTGCAGTACCTACCACCACATCTGTCCAAGCTCCAGTTATCACACCTGTTCAGGTCCAAGCTCAACCGGATGTTTCTCAATAGTTAATAACTACTATTGATTCATTAACATCTTGGTTGGAAGATATGGAAGGAAAAAGAGCTCAAATTCAACTAGAAAAGAGAGCTTACCCTAAATGGGTTGATGAAATTCCCCCCCATCAAATTTTGCAATTACCACATTCCAAATATTTAATGGTTCGGGAGACCCAGAGAAACACTTAACACATTTTTTTTCTCATTGTGATCCTATGATGGGAATCCCTCAACAACATTATGCAGTTAAGCTAAGGTGTTTTGTACAGTCATTACAAGGGCATCCCTTTGTCTAGTACACAAGCTTGCAATCCCCATCAATTACCGGATGGGAGGATCTCCATCAACGATTCCTTATTCAATTCAGATCAACTTTTCCAAAGACAACAGTTTTTGATCTTACAAACTGTAAGCAAAGGGAGACTGAAAGGGTTTTAGATTTCATTTCTCGCTGGAAGGGATTAACATATTCCCTAATCTTAGAACTCCCTCAAGAGGAATTGTTTCCAATCTGTGTGGCAAATCTGCGTGATGAGTTACGCACACCGTTGATCCCTGTGAAATACACATGAGGGTTTCGAGAACTTACTTCAATCACTCAACAGATTGAAGATTCTTTTGTGAAGACTGAGGATATAACTCATGTAATTCCATCAGCTCCAGGAAGGATAATGGTTAAAGAAGAGACTAATATAGTTATTCTTAAACAAGCACCTGTACCTGCTTCTACTTCAAAACCTTCATCTTCTCAAAGGGCTCCACCTCCTGAGCGTCAACAAAAGAGGCCGTTTCGTAAAGATGATCAAAGATATCAAAGACAGAAACAATTTGAGGATTTAAAGAGCATAGTTTACTCTTTCTGAAATGAACAAGTTCCTGGCTACATCATTTCGGCTCTGGAAAATAATTTGTTTCAATTGCCAAGGCCCAAAAGGCCGAACAAGGAAGGAGATAAATACCATACCAATTATTTCCCATTTCATCAGATTTTGGGGCATTCCATTCAAGAGTGTTTTGTCTTCAAGGACCTTTTGAAAAAAATGGTAAACTCAGGACAATTCAAACTGAATGGTTATTCAGCTCAGGTAGCATGTGTTACTCCTACAGATCCAGAGGAAGAAGGTGAGTGGCAAGAAGTCAAAAGAAAAAATGCACAAAAATATGATGATTGGATGGTCAAAAAAATGATCAACCGAACTCATGCCATTTTGAGAATGCAATTAAAGAAACCAATTGTGTCTTCTACCATGAATTCAACAGCAAAACCCTCTTCATCAGAGGAAAATCCTCAAAGAAATGGCATAATTAAAAGAAAGAAGAGAAATCCGAAGAAGATGAAATTGTGTCAAAGCCTATGTTGTCTTTGACTCTGGCAGATTTTATGCCATCTACTTCAAAGCCATGGGCACCATCCCACCAAATGGAACAACCTAAATAGGCTAATCAAGAAGAGTCTTCATCAGATAAAGAGTTAATCTTCGGTTATATTAATATGATTCACTTAACAGATGCTTATTCCAGCCACAGTTTCGATCTCGATGAACCTGGGTTCCTTGTATCAAACAGAGGAATCCGAGGGAGTTCCAGAGGCTCAGGATATAGGGGAAGACGTGGGTCTTTTAGAGGTCACTATTCCTATTCTACCCCTGCTAGAACTATGTATGTGGCATAAACTCGTGGCAGATCCCTTCAACGAGCTCAACAAGAACAAGCAAGTTCTTCCACAAAAGACAAATTTAGTCCTAGAATAGTTATTCTGGAAGATCAGTTGGAAGTTACACCTTCTTCCTCTCAGTAAGTAAATAGATCTATTCGGTCTAATATTTGAAAGCCAAGAGTATTACCAACTCATACCCCGATCCAAGATGCATCAAATTCTAAGGCACCTGCTAAACCACATGTTCCTGTTGGAAAACGCATACCTTTGGATAAAAAGTATGATGTATTGAAACACCTGGCCCAAGTAACAGAAAAGTTATCAATTATGGATGCCTTGAATTTATCAAAGGATCTTCGGGAGGCACTCATAAAGGCTTGGTCAAGTCCTCAGGAGTTTGAAACTGAAATTACTGCAGTTGAAGCCTACCTTGTAGAGAATAATCTTACAGAATGCCATGTAGTGATATCTTTCACAGATGAAGATGAATATGATATCGTGCATGGACATATTAGACCTTTTTACTTATCTACAATGGTAAATGGTGTAGATGTCCGAAGAGATTTCATTGATAATGGTTCAGTAGTCAACCTCATGCCCATTCGTACACTTCGTCGATTGGGCCTCACAGAATATGATTTATCTCCTTCTAATATGATGTTACAAGGATATGATAAAAATGAAGAAGAACCACTGGGCGAGATTACACTCAGAACTGAGTTTGGAGATCTTGTATCCAATTCAGATTTCATGGTTGTTGATCAAGACTCAGCATTCAACATCTTGCTTCGAAGACCCCGACTACATCAACATGCGACTATACCTTCATCATACCATAAATGTCTCAAATATTGTTTTGATGGTCATGTTGGGACATTTTATGGTGATAAGGCCCTGTTCAAGACATGTGAATCTCAATACATTGAGGCAAAATTCTATCACATGAAGGGAAAGGAGAAATCCACAACAAGGGAGATTACCAAAGTTAATGCTCCATATGGTTTGAAAAAGATTCCCGTAAATCCATTTACATATGTGAGTACAGATTATGTGTTTCTTATCAGTCAAATTGACAGGATAGACTCAAATCAAAATACTCTTATGGAAACTTCCATAATTTCAATTAAGGCATTCAAGCCAGACAACATGGGAGAAATTGGTGATTCATCAGGAAATGATGAAAGCTCAAATGGGGTTGTCTTCATTTCATCTGCTGAAATACTACAAGTCTATACTTCGCCAACCTGACCAGAAGAAGTTATAGCAATGTCAGAGGTGAACGATGATTTCGATTCTCAATCCATCATCTCCTCTTTAATACCCAATAAATACCCTTCATCATCAATCAGGTCAGAAATGGAAGCTTCTTCTTTAAGATGTTTAAATTTTAACATCTCTTATGATCATGGAAATTATACTTCATCATCTACTATGAAAGTAGAAACAGTAGAAATAACACATGTTGAAGAAGAAGAAGAGGAAGATCTCAGGGATTCTCCTCCAGCATTTGAAGAGGGTATCTCTACCACTGTGGATGAACTCAGAGAAATAAATCTGGGTACAAAAGAAGATCCACGTATACTTTAATTAGTGCGGCCATGACTCTTGAAGAGAAGGAGATTTATATTTCTTTTTTTAAGCAAAATAGATATATATTTTCTTGGAACAATATAATGATTGAAGGATTGATCCTGATGTTGCTACTTATCATTTAGGTTTTCCAGAAGAACATCAAGGATTCAAACAAGCCGCTAGAAGAACACACCCAACCTATGCTTCCAAAATTGAAGATGAAGTGGATAATATTATCAAAGATAACTTCTTCAGAGAAGTTTAATATCCCAAACAGTTGGATAATATTGTCCCTGTGAAAAAGAATAATGGACAAATTAGAGTTTGCATTGATTTTAGAGATCTTAATCGGCATTGTCCTAAGGACGATTTTTTAGTTCTGATTACGGAACTCTTAATTGATGCAACAGCCGGCTATGAAGAGCTTTCCTTCATGGATTTATACTCACGATATAATCAAATCCAAATGGCTCCAGTAAATGAACAATATACAGGCTTCTAGAGCCCCTCAGGGTGTGTTCTGCTATCGGGTAATACCATTTGACTTAAAGAATGTAGGCGCAACATATCAGCGTGCCATGCATCGTATATTCAAAACATTTTTAGGGAAGTTTGTTGAATGTTATGTGGATGATTTTTTGGTTAAATCCAGGAAACAATATAATCACTTGGCTGATTTGGAAGTCATATTCCACAATCTTCGGCAACACAATTTGAAGATGAACCCCTTAAAATGTGCTTTTGGGGTAACCTCAGGAAAATTTCTTGGCTTTGTTGTACGCTACCATGGTATCAAAGTTGATCCTGAGAAGAAAAATTCAATACTTGGTATGTAACCTCCTCAAAATTTGAAATAATTGAGAGGAATTCAAAGACACTTAGCCTATATTTGGTGTTTCATCTCCAATTTGGCAGGAAAAAGTCTACCCTTCACTAAATTTATGAAGAAGGGAGTCACTTACCAGTGGACTGAAGAATGTCAAGAAGCATTTGATATTCTCAAGAAATACCTCTTGAGTCCACCGGTACTTATGACACCTATTGAAGGAAGACCACTTATCATGTATGTGACAGCTTTGGAGCGATCAATGGGTGCCTTTCTTCTCAGAATAATGATGCTGGGAATGAAAAAAACCTCTACTATCTCAGTCAGACTATGATTGAAGCAGAAAACCGATATTCAAGTACTGAGAAGTGATTTCTAGCGTGAATCTTTATAGTTCAGAAGTTGAGACACTACCTGCAACATCACGAGGTCCAATTGGTATATCGCAATATCCCGATCAAATTCATCCTTAGCCATCCAATGCTTACAGGACATCTGGAAAGGTGGACAATTATTTTACAGTAATTTGATATTCAGTATGTGTCTGAAAAGGAAAAAAAGGGCCAAGATCTGGCTGATTTCCTTACTGAACACCCTTCAATGGAATATACATCTCTAGATATTGAAGTTCCTGATGAAGAAGTCTTCTTTATTCAAGATAATCTCCAAACATGGGAGATGTACTTTGATGGAGCTTCCAGAAGTCCAACAGGGAGGAAAATGGAAAATCCTAAATTCAACAAAGTTGGATTAGGAATTGTGCTCATTTCTCCATAAAAGGCAGTGTTACCCTATTCCTTCTCATTGTGGGGAGGCGGTACAAATAATAAAGCGGAATACCAAGCTCTCATTGCAGGCTTGGAGTTGGCGCTTCAAGCACAATTGAATCACTTAAAGTTGAAAGGTGATTTAGACCTGGTAATCAAACAAGTTAATGGGGATTATGCCATCAGAAAAGAAGATGTAATACCTTTGTATGATTACGTCAAAGAGTTAATGGTGGAATTTTCTATGGAACTGACATATTCTTATGTCCCGCGATGACAAAATGCTCTAGCTGATGCTCTGGAAAATATAGCCACAGATCTGGAAGATCCTAACCGGGACAAGAAAAGCATCAGTATTGCCCACCGTCATACAATTTCACCGTATGTTCAAATGAGAACAGAGGAAATCAATGAAATTAGTCCCATTCCTGAACCATATGGTCATACTATAGGATGGATGAAACCTATTAGGGAATACCTTTAAAATGGAACACTTCCACCTGATAGAGCCGGGAAAGAACAAGTCTGGAGATGTGTGGTCAATTTTACTCTTATTGACAGCCTAGACCACCTAGAGAAAATTCTCTACAAGCGTGGTTTTGATGGAGTTCTCTTCAGGTGTATTGATGGTGAAGAGACAATGGATTTCATGAAAGAAGTGCATGTAGGAGTCTGTGGTGCCCATCAGTCTGGACATAGATTGTCTGATCCAATTCGAAGGATTGGATACATTTGGCGTTCAATGATACAAGATTGTGTTTATTTCACAAAGAAGTGCCATTCATGCCAAGTACATTCCAACTTCATTCATCATCCCCTAGAGTTGCTTCATACAGCTAAATACTCATGGTCATTTTCCACATGGGGAATAGATGTGGTGGGACCTTACCCTTTGGCTACAGCCAAGCAGTTGATGTTTATTCTTACTGCTACTGTCTTCTTTTCCTAATGGGTAGAGGCAATACCCCTCAGAGAAGTCAGTTCTAAATGCATTTTTAGCTTCATCAAGTCTAACATCATTACCAGATTTGGTGTCCCTAATACCATATTGATGGACAATGGAAACAAATTATGTTCATCCGAGGTGAGGAAGTTGTATCAAGAATACAACATCAAATCCAATCATTCATCTTGGTATCATGCATCAGCCAATGGCCAGATAAAAGAATTCAACAAGACTCTTTCAAATATACTACAAAAGATGGTATATAAAGATAAGAAATCATGGCCTGATAAACTATTTCATTCTTTATGGGCTTATAGGACCACCACCCGCACTGCAACACGGTCAACTCCATATTCATTGGTATATGGAACAGAAGCAGTCTTTCCCATTGAAGTTCAATTACATTCGCTCAGAGTAGCCATTTGTGATTAGTCATCTATAGATGAACAATCTCAAAATAGATTGGATGAATTGGAAAGGTTAGATGAGAAAATATTGTACACCCTGCATCCCTTGGAAGTCTATCAGAATCAAATAACACGAGCATTCAATAAAGGATTTCATCTTCGTTCATTCATTCAGGGAGAATTGGTATTGGTTCTCAGAACTCCAATGATACCAGGAAAGAAACCTCCCAAGATTGAACTAAAATGGGAATTACCTTACTCAATACATAAGGTCTACTCCAATGGAGATTATTCTTTAATCTCAATGGATGGAGAACTCATCATTACTTCAAACAATGATATATTTCTGAAGAAGTATTTTGTATAAATAGAAAACACATCTTCAATGGTCCATGCATATGACCTTAAACTATTTGCATTTTTCTCATCCAACATGATGTTAAACTGTGTTGTCCTTGCTGCAAGACTTTAAACTACATAGTCCCTTACGTCCAGCAAGACGTCAAACTGCATAATCAATGGTCCATGAATATGACCTTAAACTATTTGAATTTCTCTCGTCCAACATGACGTTAAACCGTGTTGTCCTTTCTACAAGACTTTAAAATGCATTGTACCTTACGTCCATCAAGATGTTAAACTGCATAATCAACAGTCCATGCATATGACCTTAAACTATTTGAATTTCTCTCGTCCAACATGACGTTAAACTGTGTTGTCCTTGCTGCAAGACTTTAAACTACATAGTCCCTTATGTCCAACAAGATGTTAAACCGAATAATCAATGGTCCATACATATGAACTTAAACTATTTGCATTCTTTATGTATAATAAGACGTTAAAATGTACCATTACGGTCCATGCATATGACCTTAAAGTATTCACACTTTTGTCCAACATGATGTTAACTGTATCATCCATTTTACATCATCCAACATGACATTAAATTGTAGAAAAATCCCTAATACGTCTTACAAGACGTTAAACTGTGTCCTCTTTTGTCCTTACTTCATGAAATTAAACTGCACAGTCCCCCTTTTGTCCAACATGAAATTAAATTGTTTTGTCCCCATCTCCCTAAATACATGATGCTAAACTGCACAAAAATACCTCAATACGTCCCACATGACGTTAAACTGTAATTTTTTCCTACTACACGACACTAAACTGTGTAGCCCCAATAGTCCTCACTGCAAGACTTTAAACTACATAGTCCCTTCAAAAATCCTACATGACATTAAACTGTGCATCGTTAGGGTTGTTGCAACCTCTTTTTCTCACACTGAGTATGAATCAAGTGATCTTAGAGTAAACTTCAACCATAACACCCTCTCTGGGCTGCTAACCATGTGTAAGTCCCAACATCATTTTTTAGGTCGTTGTCCCCAAGAAAAACTTGATCACTAATTAATTTCTTTAATTGAACTATGTGGACTTTGATCCTTACCTTCTAGGCTGGGTACGTAAGAAACCTCCCAAGGTTCAAGACCAAAACCAATCCCTTCAAGTCGGTTCACTTCTATCTCATACGATGTTGATTCGTGAAACTGCCCCCAGAATCAATATCTTTACATTGGTTCACCTTTGTCCTTGCTATATGATGTTAAACTGTACATCATTTTTTGTCATGTACGACAATAAACTACAATATTCTTTGATACCCTCACCTGAGAGAGAATCATTATTTACATTGATTTCCAATCATGTTATATTCTAAAGACTATGTGCATACATGGAAATTCCCAATCCTTTTATCTTGGGTCAAACCATCATTGCACTAAATTACCCTTTCACCCTTCATTTGTATGAACCAAATCTTTACAGAGAGTATTTATATAATGACGTGGTCTTGATTCCCATCCTTATGTGATACGTAGGAACGTTCGAGTGTCCCTAGAATCCAGTCCCATGTCTTTTGGGCCTAACCCTAAATTCAACTTTCAGTCCCCTGGCTGAAAAGTCCCTATGAAAACACACACTATGTATTCATTATTATGGTCCGAGCTCTATGACACTAAACTAATATTTCCCACACCTTCATCCCACATGAAGTTAAAATGTATTTCAAGAACTATGTATAGATTGATTCCCATACATATGAGATACGTAGTATGTCCAACATTTCAATTCAGGACCCAGCCACAATATGATTATGGTTAGCATTGATCTGTTTATCTCTATATACATTGGAAAATACCCATTTTTATATGTCATAATCCAAAACATAAATATTTCCAGATCTTCATAACCCTTTTCTCGACTTATGGTCACAAAATGTACAATTTCTGAGTGTTCTTTTGCCTGATTATGCAGATTTTTCCCTTAGGCGACCTTGCATAAGTAGTCTACATAACATACCTATCAGCCGAAAGATGCTATTATTTGACTATGCATCCAATGCCCTTAGAAGGCCCTGCATAATTCAGCCCCCTAACAGGTTTGTTAAATAATGGTAACTTCATTCTTGGGAAGAAAACATCTTTTGTCCTTATTGTTCTTAATGAAAATATATAGGGATACACAAAAATATCCATCCTTAACATATTTTTCCAATGTTCTTTTTCATGATATGAGAGTATTCAAGTCTATGGTTTATATTCTCTTCCCTATGCTTGGGTCAGACCTTCGTAGGAGTGACATTCATCCAATTCTTAGACAATCTTGTTTGAAAATATCCTCTCCATATTAAAGTACCTCTTTCCATACAGAAAACACTATGCATTGGAAAATTTGAATCACCATAAACTTCCATTGGCTTTTTAGCAGTAGAAAAGTAAATTTTTGAGAGTTCTTTTGCCTGACTATGCATCATGTTCCCTTAGGCGGCCTTTTATAAATAGTCTACACAATAGAACTGTCAGCCAAAAGATGTTATTATTTGACTATGCACCCAATGCCCTTGGGAGGCCCTGTATAATTCATCCCCCTAACGAGTTTGTTAAATAGTGGAAACTTCATTATTGGGAACTACTTGTTCTAACACCTTTTAATCCTTTTTTTTGTGTCATTCCCCATATTCAAAATTTCTTAAGTCATCGTTTAAATGTTTTCCCTCATACTTGTGTGTGCTAATATGTTTTCAGACTAATTGTCAAGGAATTGAGTCAATTTTAATCCAGTCAGTCAAAGCTATTTCGACCTTAAACATTATACTTTTTATGTCTGACGTGCATGACTTTAAACTGCCCACAAAAGACAAGGAAACTCTGAACAAAAGTCAAGTTTAAACTCACTAAACATAAATTTCGTATGTTTTAGGTAATATTGAGCAATTAAAAGATTCAATGTTTGTAGGGTTATTTATAATAATCCTAGAAAAAATTAAACTATGCTTACTAGGCCCATTGGCTTAGGTAAAAATTTAATGTAGGTGGCAAAAGAAGGCATGCACAAATGATTGAAGATGAAATTGTCTTTCATTGATGCACAAGAGTTAGAAGGACATCCACAGACTAGAGTCTCTTCTCTTTTTCAGGAATTTCAAAAGGCTTTCAACATTACTCTTCATTTGATTTATGGCATCCTGAGCTTCATCATCAGCCACCTGAAATTCATTCATTCAACTGGATACAATAAGATATGCAGTGATACTAGCTCTTCTTGGAACAATTGTAAAAAATATGTTCTTGAGAGCGGTTTGAGAAAATTTTCTGCTGATCAAAAAGTAACTCTGTTTCTATCCAAGAGACTTGGAATATGGATACATGGATTTGAGAATGGAGCATTGGAAGTAAAGATCCATTTGTAGAGAATATTATTTTCAGATATGGTTCTATCTCTCCACCAACCAGTAGTGGAAAACATTTCAGCCCATGGGTTTTCCATTTTCATATCTTCAAGGAAATGGCATGGAAGAAATATTTGAAAGTTCACACCATTGTTTTTGCTCTTAATGCACAACATAACTGAAATAGAGGAGTAACAGTGTAGCTGCATCTTAGGAAGATAGTTCTTTGTATCTGAAACGTTGACTCCTTGCAGATGGCCATGCCCATACAAGGCCAGGTATATGCTTTGTGGGAAATTAACATGATATTTCTTCAAGTACTTAACCAAATCTAGGAGAGTGATGTCGTAGATATCATAGTAATCATGGACAACAACATTCATCATGTCATCAATTCACTTGCTAGCCAGTTCATCAGCAATTCTAATTCTCCTGGGATCCATTGAATCTGCACAAAAGTTGAATAATTAACTCTTAAAGTAAGTTGATTTTTTTCATAAAATTTGTGAAGAAAAGTGAAAAAATGGATAAGGAATTAAGGTGCATAAGTCCCAAATTGGCACTCATGTATAAGTTTTTCGTGAAAGTTTTGGCGTGAAGGTATCGCCGTGCAAGTCCAAATACCTCTACAGAAGTGCGACATAAAAGGAAGAAGCAGAAAAATTAGCAACCTGCGCGATAGGAAGAACCTACACAGCGAGAGCTTGGACTGTTCAAACCCTTGTGCTTTGCAGGAGAATGACCTCATATTTATAAGCCAGGCTGCACCCAGGCCTACGCGCTTCTCACTTGCACGCCGATGTCTGTGCGCTCTACACTTGCACGCCACATGTTTCTTGGTTTTATTCTTTACCTCAGAGTCAAATCCTTATTTTATTTAGATCCAACTCTGAGGGGGGACTTTTATTAACGCTCCTTTCTGTCACAGAGTCTAACGACTGAAAAAGAGAAATACCTTAGTCCAAAGTGATCCATCCTTTGAAAAAACATCAAAATTCGACAAAGGCATGAAAGATGATTTCTTCCCTCATGGGTCGCACAAGTTTCCCCATGGTCGCACAAGTATACTTGTGTGCCGCATAGTGGTCGCACAGGTGACTTGCACGCCCTCTTTGATTTTCTCTTGGGGTCTTCTCTGGCCTATAAATACCCCATGTGGGCCCCCCATTTCGAGAGGAAAAATTCCAGAAACTCAAATTTGAGCTCCTAGCTCCCTAGTCTCTTCTCGAAGCATCCGAATACTTCTATGGTAATTTCTTACCTAGAATGGAAGATCTAAAGAGAGGGAGTAAGGACTAAGTGTTGAAACTCATCCACACATGCGTGCCTAAGTGTCCAGCCCTTAAGGAAAATGGCCACACTTTCGCGCCGCCTTACCCCTTCAACAGAACTTGCACACATATTTTATGGAAGACTCTATGGATAGTACTAGAGGCTTGAGCTAAGCCTCGCCCAAGTATTACCTTAAGGGTGGACCACCGCGCAAGTAACCAAGTGTCACGTAGGTATACCTGCGTGACTATCACTTGCGCGCCCACGTAGTACTAGCGCCCCCTTCTTTTTGGGTGCCCTTCCTACCCATTTCACCTCTTCTATGCATATCCACCTCTCCTATTTCAAGATTCAGTCTTCAGAACCTTCTTCAAAGACATTTTCTTTAGAATGGTTCCCTTGTTGGCTTCCTTATCTGAAAGGAATTATGTGGAACATCTCTCAAAACCTAGTGATTTACCCATATTTTTGTCACTAAGGTTAGAGATTTCATTCATTTAACCTCATCCTTTAAGATGAGAGAATCCTTAGTCTAGGCATCCTCCTCAGGAGTAAGCCCCAGTCTCAAAGTTCCCAAATATGGGAATCCTCTTTAAGAGTAATCCCCAATCTCAAAGTTCCCAAATATGGGCATCCTCCTTAGGAGTAAGCCCCAAGTCCCATAATTACAAAAATTCCTTAACCCAGGTCTCCTCATTAGGAGTAAGCCCCCGTTTTCAAATTCCCTTAACCTGGTCCTCCTCCTTAGGAGTAAACCCAAATCTTAAAATTCCTTTAACCTGGGCCTCCTTCTCAGGAGTAAGGCCCAGTCTTAATTTCTTAACTAGTCTTAATTTACTTTTGATCTGGGCTTCCTTCTCAGGAATAAAACCCAATCATAAGTCCTTCCTAAATTTGGGCATCTTTCTCAGGAGTAATCCCCAAGTTAGAGTATCCAAATCTCCCTAAAAGCACATATACCTTTATGGACCATGCTCCTAGACTTCTTCTCTAAAATAAGTCCTAATATATATCTATTTTGGAATTCATACATACAAAAGCCCCATATCATTTTTTATGATTGCATCTTTCATGGCACAATTGACTGTTTTTACCAATACGTCTTGTTTCTCACACCGATCATGACACAAGTGATCTTAGAGTGTAAAAGTAATTATGGAATCTTTCTTTGAGCCATCAATCATATATAAACATCATACTCCTTTACTCGAACTACGTGGGTTCAGATTACTTTTCTAAATAAAGTATACGTAGGTAACCCATCTGAGGGTACGATCCCACCTCTAAAATAATCCATGTCCTTCTGAATGACAAGAAACTTCAAGTGCCCCACTAAGTGGCTTTAAAACTAGTATGGTCATCATAATGACCAAGAGAAGTTTATATAATGTATTAAAGGAAACCATTGACTAGGAATATATAACTAATACAGATGATTCTATATCGATGAAGAACATCGAATACATATAAAAGATTCTCTAAATTTCCAACATTTCAATCATTGATTGTCAGATCTAAAGGAAATCTCATTTTATACTTGGTAATTTAATAAATATTTATGAAAATAAATTAAATCTATAAAGAGAGTCCCCAAGTAGACAATAATTCCCCTAAAAAAGGTGTGATGAGTCCAACCTCCCATCCTCTCGACCAATGGAAATTCTTAAGTCTCATCGGTCCATAACTAATGAGAACCTACCATTGGAAAGTAGGTCCAAATAGATATAGAATCATTGGATTTTTCCGGTTCTACGAAAAAACATGTTAGAAACCACTTGGAATGTTTGAACCTTAAATAAATGAGGTCATTCCCAATTCCAGAGGAAACAATTATAAAGAATTATCAATTTTTGTTTTTAAAAAGTAAATTCTTTCTGATGATTTGAATAAAATTCCTGAATATCATGATCATGAATTATATGAATTGTTGAATGAGAATTTTTCTATAGAAGAAGAATTCATGATGATAAATGTGTATAATAGAAAAATAAAATTTCATGAATAAGTGGTTATCAAGTTAAATGATGATAATAAATTTTTTTTTTGGAAGATAGATTGGACAAAAAAGAAATTACCATAGGCAACGTTATAGAAATATCATGATGACATTATGATGTTGAATTCATTTTTAAATACTAGAATAAAAATGAATAACTTTTATTTCACTTATCTCTTGATAAAATTGGAATAATCAATATTTTTATATTTTTTTGAATGAATATTGTATCCATACATTATTGATGCAAAACATTCCAAATTATTTTAGATAAATTTTATTTCTATAATTTTGGATGAATTTTCATTTTTACTAATTTTTTTCATATAATTGGTTTTTTTTAAGTTTAGGTAGATTCTATTTACTATTATTTTTTAAAATAACAAAGGTGTATAAATTATTTGGGGGATTTTAATTGAAAAATTATTATCTTACAAGTTTTATTTAAAATTTTGCAAAGAATGATTGTTGAAGAAAAAGGGGACCCAATGATTGGGGATATAAAAAATAAATGGGAGATGTGTTTTATAAATATAGAGTGAATTAATTTATTAAATATGAAAGTAAAATAGATTTTTGGTTTTTTAAATTTATTAGTTTTTATATTTATGTGTCCAATTTTGTGATATGAAAAATGGGGGATATTTTTTTTGAATGTTATAAATTCTAAAAATTCAATCCTTAGCTTTGAAAAATTAAAAATTTCTTTCTTAAAATACAGTTTTTACAATCTTTATATATCCAAGGATTTCAGAGTATTTTTCTATAAATAATTATGTTCTACCGTACCTATAGATTAGTAATATTTATATGAATATGAACATTCTTTTTGGATAGAAATTTAATTTTAGGCCATTAGAGTGAAAAATATTGGTCTACCAAACAAAAAAAGTCTGGTTTATTGAAATGGGTGAGCCTTGTCCATCATACTGAACATGTCTAGTCCATCTGACTAATGTATTTATTGTCAGTCATAAAAAAATTACATCAAATTCTATTGTTTATAATATAATAATAATTTTTTTAAACTTGATAGAATATTTTTTCATCAAAGTTATAATTCTAACAAAAAGAAATGGGATGAATATTTACCCAACATACTGAACTATCATGCTAAATATCATTTGAGTTCATTTAATATGACCTTGATAATCACATAATATAGAGGTATTTATATAAATATATATGCATTCATGATGGTGGGAGAATATGATTTTTCAAATCAAACCATTTGAATCATACTCTACTTTATCATCTGGTTATGTGATGTTTGTAAATATCCATATTATTTTAGTTCATGCATTGAACCATGTGATCCATTATAATTTATATGAGTGACAAATGAAATTTCCATAGAACCATTTGAATTTATATTATTCCTATTTGATCTATGATTAGATTAAGTGATTTAATGGATAATAATTCTATTTTTTCTGACCATGATGATCAATGTCTTATAAGAAAAGAGTGACCAAGATTATGGTCTAGTTTGATTGAAGAAGTTTATTTAATAAATAAAGATACCATTAAATTTTTGTTAAAAGTATGGATAACCAATTTCTATGTCACATATTTTCATAACCAATATGTTGATTGCGTGGGATTTTATTATAATACTTCTATAATTGTTTTCATACTTTATTTATAAAGCATCACTTTTTAAATGTCTTAGTAGGTTTATTATATCCGTTGTGAATTTTATTAGAAGTTATTAATTTTAATTACATTACGAAATTGTAATATATTATAAAAACTATTTTTCAGATTAACAAACTATGAAGATCAAATGATATTTTTTCCAATACATCAAAAGTGGATTTGTTTTTTAGTTCTAATTTTTTAAACATACAATTCACCTTACTCATATATTCACAGAGTATGATCTAAAATATTTATGTGTGTATAATGATTATTATATGTACCCCTAGAAGGATAGATTTCCTCACATACATGTCATTAATAATTCATCAATGAAGAATTTTGCAACTAAAGGTGGTATTTTAGGTCCCAAAGAAATGTTATTCCTACTGAATAGATATATATGATAATGGATAAATACAGTGACATGGGAAAAGATTAGGGTTAAGAAGTTACTTCACTAAGGTTCAAGGACAGTTTATCCCCAATTAATAAACGAACAAGTAGATAAAATATCATTATCATGTAAAATATTTTAATTATTTTTTATATGAAATGTAATTACATTATTTATTTGATTTAATTATTTATTTTTTAAAACACAATAAAAAATTAAACACATAGAGTGGTTTTCTAGGTTAATATAAAGAAATGACATATGATATATTCCTACAAGGTATTTTTAAATAGTAATTAAATTTATCAAATTATGTTAATAACAAGTATTAAAAGATGAAATAGGGTATCTTATACATGAAATTTATTTTATGTGAAATTACTAAATAATTATATAACTATTAAATAATATTAAAAAAATGGGAAAAATTAAAGAAATAATTTGATTCATATATTAATCAAAGTATGTAAAAAAATATTAAATAAAAATCAACTTCTATAAATTGTATTCGCAAAAAACCATAGTTTTAAGTAAAAATATATATCTTGTATAGGTATATTGATTTTCAAGATATTTTTAATTAATTTACAGAGTTTACATGGCCATGTTAGGAGACATATTATTTTCCCTTTCATGATTTGGTATTCCATAGGGGAATGTGTTGTGTAAATATTTTTTATAGTATTTATGAGTTGTGGATTCCACTCAACAAACCATGGACCATTGAGTTAATACATTTGTATGTTAATTCCTATTGAAAATTTAAATGAATAATTTTATAAGACTTCAATTTGTCATATTTTATGGGAAATTGGAATCCTAGAAACATGAATAACTAAGAAAAATGATATTCCAATTACTATGGTGAGGGATATTGGGAATTAATAATATAATGGGAGACTAATTAATTAATATTTTTGAAAAAAACATTTAACCGATATGGAGTAAAAAATACCATATATTTATTTTTTTGGTAGGAAAATAGATAATGACTCAACCACATCACTATACTTATATAAAATAATCTTAAAGGGTAATATTTTAACCTATAATAACTTTGAGGACTGGTACATGCACATTCATATTATACTACATCCAAAGATTAGGTTTCATATATGTATCTGCAATGTTTTAAATCATCCTTCTAAGATAAATGTTATGAATATAAACATTTATTTTGGACACAAGCATGTCATAAAATAGAAGTTCAATTAACTATTTTAACTTTTATGAATACAAACAATCATAACATTAATTAAGACATGAATGCATAATTTATTTTTTCACATATATGTGAGGTCTATTATGAGAAAAAAATAAGATACATGTATAAACACTCTTAATAACTCTTTAATTGGAATCTACAAAGATGAGTTCAATATGAACCGAATATTTCCAAGATGATTTTCTTGATTGAAATTTTATAATTTTGTTATTCATGATTCTTATTGAATTATTAAAATATATATTTCTCTCCCCAAAAAGTTCAGGGTTATGAAGTTTTATATTGAATATAATCATGTTAAATATAAATATAATTATCTCATAACACATGGAATTTATTTTCCAAGATGAAAAAGAAATAAATCATGAATAATATTATATCCTTTTATTGGTCATGAGGAAAAATAATTTAAATGAGAATCAGAAAATTATAATGTCACCAATTATATAAAAATAAAATTTAAATAGGGAATTTTATAGAGATAATATACATATAAAGAATCCATATTTAATTATTATTGATATATGGGTCATGGTATAAGAACATTGCATCTATAAATAACAATGTGGAATAATCTAGTAGGTTAATTATAAAATAAAATCATTTCACTTTCATAAATTTTTTATTAAATACTCCTTCCAGTTCACAAATTTGTCTCTCAATATAGGAACCTGTTATATTTTGAATTGTTTCCAAATCATAGGTGGATAATCTTGCTACAAATGGAGGGAGAAGGGCTATGGTAGTTATTAGTGACCACCAAAAGATAATGCTAACTTCACTAATTCAGGTTTCTAATAAATGGTATTATGTGACTAGTGTAACCAGACAAGTTTTTTTTAATTTTATAGTTAAAAAATAAATAATAATTCTATTCTAATGATATCATATGTTATAGTCCTCTATATAAGAAAAATGGTTATAATATTGTAAAATTGAAAAATAATGTTATAGTAACAGATGAATAATTTAATTCACCTGACTCATATGACACCAATTTATAGAACCACCTAAATGATCATTAAAACCAAATTTTATTAACAAAATTTTATAAATAAGGTTCTTTATCTTCATTTAAGACAAAATCGATAGATATATGTATGTTTTTTTTCATGAAAATTTGATAGAAGCTCCATTATGTTGAAATGTTATGAGAGTGAATGAGCATGTCAATTAATTTACTCATAGGTGTGTAGACCAGTTGATATAAGAGATAATAGTGGATTCTTAGACATCATAACTTTTAGTATTAATTTAAGAATATATTCTGATATATATTTATTAATGAGTATATATGATTATTATATGAAATTTATGAAATGAATGAATGATGTTCAGAATAAGACTTATATAATGATAAGTTAATTACACTTATATAGATATATATAAATTTTAAATAAATGGGTCATTGACTACCTAAAAGAGTTTGAGGTATTAACCATCTTCATTGTTATTTACACATTATAATTTGACAAAACCATACACCAAGATCCAGTGAAAAATTAATACTCTATATCATATTGATTTGATACCAACTATTATAAAACGTATCATAATTGAACCATAATTACATGATATATAAAAGGGTTCTCAATTTATTAAATTGATTGGATTTTTAGGTGTAGAGTTTTAGATATTTTGTAAAAAACTTACATAACAATGTTTACATTTCCATGTAGTATAAATTTTTATACTTCAACTGATTCTTATGTTTACACTTCTATTTCATTCAAGGCACATTTTTTTCATTCCTTAAATTTCACTATTTAAATTTTTATTGATTATATAACAAAATTTTACTTGAGAAAAACATTTGAAAATGTTGGATAAAAAATGATCATAATATGATATCAATAGAAACAATAATTACCTTCTATAAGAACATAAAATTCCATAAGGATGAATTCATTTATATAAAATATATATTTTTTAAATAATAAGTTTCTACCCTTTAAATAGACATTATTTTTTAATTTTTATTCAAAAAATAAATAATAATATCCAGAAATTAAAATTCATTATTCATGAGGGTTTTTTAGAAACAAAATATATTTCCATTAAAATAATCATTTAACTTTTAAAGGATTGTAATCTCCCTATTTTATCATTAAAACTTTTATTACTATATAATATATAAATATTTCCATTAACCAATTTAATAGAAAAAATAAATCATCTTGGTGCCTTGGTAAATCATCTTCATTTCACTATTACAATTACACTTATAAAGCAATAATATTCACATTTAATTCCATTGTTTCTTGTCTTAAATAACATATCATTACTCAATGAATTAGGGGTTATATAGGACCCACACACAATAAAAAATAATGTAAAAAATCAATTACATTAATGAAACACGTATGATGTTTTATTTATATCATAATAATAATATGAAATTTCATTTGAGCCTATAAGAATTAATTTTCAATTATTTTATAAAAATGAAAATAAATTTCCGTTCTTTCAAAAAATTATAAAAAAATATAGAATAAAGTGTATAATAACTTCTATATAAACCATGAAAATCATGATACAGAGTAATGTATTTGAATATGGTGTAATGAAGAACAACTACCGACATTAAAAATATTGTTTCTATTCATTTTTGCAAAAAAGCGAATGTCACCAATACATAAAAAAATTGATTCCTTTTGAAATTATCATATTGAATTTTTAATTTTTTAAAATTACCATGAATAATTATTTAATAATATATTTAATAATTAATTAAACATTTCATGAATCATTAATTTGGGGGAAATGAGTTTAAAACATTTTAAAAAGTAGTTTTGGATACAAATACACTGTATGTTTCATAAATTTTTAATCAATTTTGAAGGTAAGTCGAAATTATTAAATGTAATTATAAACCAAAAAAACTTCATAAAGTTATTGATAATATATATCTATATGGTGGTTTAAAAACCCCAAAAAATAAATAATTTGTTAAAAATGGAATAAGTCTCAAAGAAAGGAAATTAAGATGAGAAATATCTTGCATCAAGTCCCAAGACATGATATACATATTTAATATTATTGAATAATAAACCTATTTTAATAATTATATTATTGAATAAAATATTTATGTAAATGAATTTGTAATTATTTTGTTTATTTCAATTATTATCTGGTTATATATTGTTACAAAATCAGATATGTTTTTTTGAAGTCTTGTGGTCATTCTGTCCAATAATGCTTTGATGGGTTGATTATGGTGTTAGGGATCATGGTTACATAATCTCAAAAATATTAAATAATTTTCAATTATAATTTTTATATATACAATATAATTTAATCACAATCCATTTACGGTGGCTATGAAAAATTAAATACAAGGTTTTATGGTGGCTGTAGTCCCCACATACACGAGAGATACATGTTTACTTTTTTAATAGTTGGAAAATAAATAAAATAGATAAATAATTACCCTACATGATGGAATTAGAATTATAAAAATAATTTATAATCATTAAATTCATATTTATCACATGAAATGGGAAATCATAATAGAAAACAAAATGTATCATTCATAGTGATGTTATTCCTCACGTACACCTGAGTGTTATTTTTATTTTCCAATGGATGGTATGGTAAGTAAGTAGATAATAATTTATATTTTCTAAATAAATATTATTTCATAAATATTATATATATTTATAGACTCTATATTTATTATAAACCATAATTTGGTGTTATTAAAAATATGAAACATCGCTTCATGGTAGTGACATTATACATGTACACAAAAGCGATATTTTCATTTTCAATAATTTGGAAATGTCATAGAAACCTTGTTACAAATATATAATAATAGTTTATCATATTAATAAAAATTAATTATTTTTATTATTACGGTAATAATATATTTTAGGGTTTTATTATATAAATTAAACATGAATTAATTTAGTTAATACTTTTAACACTTCCCTTGAAATCCTCCTTCGGATTCTACATAAGGACTTCAAACAAAGGATTTTGGTCAGGATTGGGTATTCAGAACATGGTATTAGAAGTTTGGAGAGGTACTTTACATATATTTTAGAGAAAACCAATCTCATAATTTAATTTTCAATGGATATATTGAGTCCCCTTAAATCAAAAAATTCAATGGTGTTTCTAAGAATGTTGGGTATTTCAGGGTCTTGAAAGTAATTTTAAAAATGCCATTTGTGTAAAAAATTGGACATTGATGAAATTTTCAACCATTAAAAATACTTTCTATCCTCTTCTAAAATTTTATTTTTTTAAAATAAAATAAACAATTTTTTTATCTTTAATTAACTTAATAGTAATTTTTGGTACTATTCAAATAATTTGAATTTAAAAGCATTAATATAACAATGTAATTTTAATATTATCATTTCAATAATAAATTATCATTTATAATGATCTATATAATTATTTGATTACTGTAATTCATACATTTATTGTAATTTTTAATGACTTAACAATCATTATATCAATTGTTTGCTACTTACTTAATCACTGTATCAACATTTCACAAAAATTTTATATATTTATTCTATCACTAAAAATTAAAAATTAAATATTAAAAAATATTTTATTCATAATTAACATTTGGTAATTTATTTTTATAATCACATTATGATAAAAAATTATTATGTGAGAGAGAGTGAATTATTTTTTGATATCATATTTATAACATCAAATAAATGTCATAATACAAGAAAGTGGAAGATAATGGATGATGTTATAATCCTTCAAAAATTTAGTTTCAACATCCAATTTAAACATCTAAAACTATAAGGTGGTGACCAAATTTTATAACATTAATGATTTATTATTAATAAAAATTAAATTAAAGAAATTACCAAATATAAATTTTTTGATACCGAATATAGAATTAATTTTCATATATTTAATTTTTTATGTCTAAAAATAAAATTTAATATTTTTTCACAACATTAAATGATATAATATTTTTTGAAAATGTGTTTTTTAGAACATAAAAACGACTTTACACCAAAATCATATATAGTTATGATTCCCATATAATTAATTTTAACATGTTAAATAAAATTAGACCTATTTTTATTCATAAAAAATTTAAATTAATAGGATCCTATTGGAAAAATTATTAAAATATATGAACCTGAAATAGTATTTGTAATAACATTTATATGACTTTGGAAATGTGGATCATTGAATTTAAATATCAATATTATATTTTAAAATGAAAATATTTTCAAAATGAATTTTTATTTTTTATATAATAATAATTTTTTAAAAATTTCAATTAATTAGCATGTTTTTATGATATAATAAAAATGGAATTTTTTTATATTAATATTTTTAACTACTCGCCAAAAAACTACCATTTCAGAAAAATTTCAAAAAAGCACACATGGAAAATTTTTATATGATGGATTAGAAAAAGATGATCATTTAATCAAATAAAAGTACTAAAATTAATTTATTTATATTTTACATGACAATAAAAAATATAAATAAAACCACTTTGTTGGAAAAATTATACTTTTTAACATTATGTGTTCTAAAAATATTTCAATCTTTTACAAATAACTATTTATTTATTTATTATAATATTTTTTATTAAAAATATATTGACATTTATATTTCATTTCAGGAATGTATTATTCACATAATATGGATGTTTATTATATAAAAAGACATTCAATAACTTAATTTTTAAATGTCTTACGTACTAAATTCATAAGGAGTTATATTATCACCGCCAATTATAATTGGATCCTAAAAAAACATTTCTCATGGGTCATGGAAAATTATTTTAAATTAACCCTAATAATAAAACCATAGAATATATGAAAATATTGTTAATATAGAGATAAATTTCAATATAAATATATAATGGTCACAAAATATATTTTAATACACATTGATTACATTTATTTTTTTAGAAAACAATATTTTCTATGTTGTGAATAAGAAAAATATGATTTTCTAAATATTTCATAAACTATGTTTTTAACATGTGGAGGTTCATAAATATGAATGATTTTTTAAATAATTATGAATAATTTTTTAAATAATCATTCCATGATATATGAACTATATTTTTAATATAAAAAGTGATATATTTATCTTCCTCTTACTTGTGTCTAAAGAATTAGTTTACCATCAAGATAGAGAATAAGAATAGATATACTTACATTACATCCATATCATAGGTTTAGATTTTCCTTGATTTGGGTTTCAAGTATCATTCCATATGTTCTGCATCTCATATTATATGTAATGAATAATCATGATGAATTTTTAATACACAAAGAACTACAATTAACTTTTAACAAATCCAAAGATATAAAAAATAATGATTATCTCTTCCTCATGTTTTTTTCCATTTACTAGAAAAAAATGTTTAGTATAGCATTATATAACATCCCACGTGAATAAAAAATCATTAAAAGGAATAAAAAATTAATATCTATAACCTTTGAGAAAACCCAAAAAGTTAAATATAAATAATACCACAGATAACTTACCCTCCCTGTAATTTATTTGATACCAAATATGAAACCAAAGAATTTGAATTATTTAGTGAAATATTATTAAAAAATAAGAATAACATTAATCTCTAAATAAAATAGATCACTAGTAACTTCACATAAAAAAAAATATATTCCATAATAATATATTCTCCAAAATAAACTACTATTTTTGTTAAATATCTTGAATATCCATAAAAAATAATATATGATTCAAAACATTAACTCAATATTTATCCCATAATTATTGTAAAACACGATGAAAGAAAATCTCATGAAGTACTATAGTTTTTCATTTAACTATATTGCTATAAATTTAAAAAATATACAAAATTTCAGGAAAAATAACATTGACCTCATATTCACTAAATCCCTTTTTAAATACCATGGGTATCTAAATTATAAATCATATGTTACCATAATTATAATAATATTATATCCAAAATAACTATAATTATGATAACATGAAAGGCCATATATCAATATATTAATCTATACATTAATCACGAATTTTTCCTAAAACCCAAAAAACACCAACCAAAATATTATTAATCAACCTTATATAAAGTCATATAATATCCTAAAAGGGTATATGTAATTCCAAACATTTTATAATTCATTAATATTTCAACCAATGACTAAAATAACACTAAATAACAACTCTAAAATAACATAAATTAAAACAAAAATCTTTGATATTACTTAAAAAACATTACATAGAATTTGTAATATTATTCCTTAATACTTTATTAAAAAAAATTACATCGTGTCCTAATATCCACTGATCTAAATTTAATATTATTTCTTTCTTATTAAATAATAAAAACATTATAAATAATTCATATATATTATTTTTAATAAAAATGTTCTTTATCTTCAATAAATTCCATTGATAAACATGTATTTATATTATCTTTTGACCCCTTTTCTGATATTTCCCCAATTTGAATTGATTTTTAACTTTTCCATTGCCCCATATTTAAAAGATTATATTGTTCACAATTCCATAGGAGGAACATTTTTCACCACTATTATTTTAATTTAAATCATCATTTTCCCATCTTTTATTATTTCTCTAGGCCCCTGTAACAACATTTGAAACATTAAAATATTCATTTCAGATATTTTCACCTCTTATTTTTTCTATATTAATTACACAAAAAAAGTAGAATCTTTTTACCTTTATGATAATTATCACCTCCACTTTCACAAGACACCATCTAACTATTATTTTTATTTTAATAAAACTATGCTAGGTTTTCCTCATTAATAATTATATAAAATAGATTTCCATGAATAATAAAATGATTTTTCACTCCATCTCTTATCCCTGTTGGTATCTCATTTGGAAAACCATCATAGTATCTTTTAAATCCAATGTAAACATGGATCACACTAGTTCTATAAATTTTAAAAATAAATTGTTTTTCTTTAATTAACACTATAATGAAACACCAAATGGGGATTATAAATAGAAACATATATTAAATCATTACATATTCTACTAAACATTTATCATTTAAAAAAACCATAAATCATTATCACATATTATTTATTAATGTTATATAAAACATATAATATATAAACAAAAACCATCATATTAACACTTGATATTTTAAAAATATTTTTAAATAATTATAACATAACAACATCCAAACGTTAAGGTTTTATAAACCATTTCATTAATATAAATAATGACCCCTAAACCTATACATATAGATATTTCCGAAACATAATCTATAAAACAAGTATGTGATACCCAAAAAAACAACACATATCATAATCAACCCATAATTACATGATTGATAACAAAGGATTCAATTTTATTTAATTTCTTTGATCTTTTAGGTATATATATATAGAAAATTAAGAGATTAGTTACTTAAAAATGGTGAATTCTAGAAAATTAACATTTTACAAAAAAATATATTCTGCTATATGCACTCTATTTTTATTTATGAAACTTATTTTCATTTGTGATGAATAAAAGTTTCCATTTAATTATATCCTATACATCCTTAGACCATATAAAAAACATTTAAAAATGATATATGTTCCAAACATATATAACTATATTATATAAAAATAATCCATTAATCCATTTTTGAAATACATAAATATCCATAAGGAATATTTCTATTATATATAATATACATTGAGTAAAAATAATTATTTACTCACCCAAGAAATAAATATTATTTTTTATTATTTTTTATAAATATTTGTGTAGAATAAATAAAGGAATAACTCATAATTCATGAGTGTTTAATAAAAAATATGAAACATTTTCATTAAAAACAACCTTCTCAATTGAAATATATAATAAACATTCCTACATTTAAATGATCATTTTCACACCATATATAAAACTCAATAAAACCCCATTTTAAATATTTTAATATAAGAACATTTACCTTGGAATATAATCTTCATATAATTCTTATAATCACCCTTATAATAAAATAAATATTATAGTAAATTTCATTATGTTTCATGTTATAAAAAATTTGATAAACCAATGAATTAGCGGGATATATTGGGCACACCATTAATCACAAACAATGACAATGAACCATAATACAAATCTAATACATAATATATTATATTTACATCACAAAAAAATTATTTTAACACATAATAATATTACCATTAACTTTCCTAAGAATGAGAAAAATTATTATTTTAAAAAACTTTTTTATAAAAAAAATTCAATAAAAAATATATAATTTATCTACATTGAATAAAAATTAAAACAATTAAATTAATCGTGAAAAATAATAATGGATATCAGGCTGGTAAATCGATATCATGAGTTAAATGTTAAGTGTCATTATTTTTACACGATTATAATTAAAGTCAAAAGTCAACCATATGGAATGCATTAAATAATTTTTTAAAGTGTTTTTAAAAGTAAATCATATTTAAAAATGATATATTGTAATATTTGATATATAGATAAGACCATGTTTAATAAAATTAATGATAATTGATATTGATGAAAAAGAGTTTAATATATTTAAAATAAGAATATAAAAAAACACTTTATTCCTTTAGTAATTTTAAAAAAAGGGAAATGAAGGGAATAACATGAAATGAATTTTTAAAGAACATGAATTTTATTATGTGAATTATAAAATAAATCCAAAATTAATTTTATAAACCACAAAAAGGAAAACATAGTGTGAAAATGGTATAATTTTTGGCGAATTTAAATTGAGATATGAAATGCCATAACACAATTCTTGTAAGACCACACCTATATTTTAATTTACTTCATAAAATATATATTAATTTTTTAGATGATTTATGAAATTTATAATGTTCATTATATTATCAATATTATTTTTTAATATTTATTATCATGCTCTATATTTTATAACATGAATTATGTTTATGGTAAAATTTTTGAGGCTATTTGATCAAATATATCATTACTATATGGAACATGGTGATTGGTGTCATGGATCCATCATAATTATAATTTTATAAATTTTATTATTATTATTATTATTAGTCAAATAAAACTTTAGAACATTCTATTTAGTGTAGCCATAGAAAAATAAATATATTACTTCATGGAGGGGATGGTCTACACATACATATGAGTGATATTATCACATTTATAATGGATGAAAAATGAATAATATATTAGGTGATACAATAATTTCATATTTAATTATTATATATTCATAAATAAATATTCAATACATATTATAAAAATATATGCTTGATGACTATAAAGAAATACTATCTTTAAAGACTATATACATAAGCAAATTATTTTTCTAAATGATCTTTATGATCTCCCACAACACTCTTCATATATAGTACCCATGTTGGGTTTTCATACTAAATACCCATTCCCATAAGGGGATTATTGAAACATAAATTTTTTTTAACTCAAATAAATAATAAGGGTAGACATGAGTGATATAATTCAATGATATTAAGTGATAACTCTATATGTAGAATGGTATGATAACATGACTATAACTTATGAATATCATACTCTAACTATTAAGATCATAAATATGAAGACATTTAATAAAGATTTTAACATATCATAAGACATGTTTATATGTATTAATCCATAATTAGGAGTTGTGGATCATAACATTATCATATAATATTATAATGAGTAATAATAATAATATTTCTATATCACAGAATTGTGAACATGTACAAACACTAACAGGTCCCCTAGTCATGTTAACTAGATGGAATCTGTCCATTATATAAAAGTATGTACATGATCACATGTCCACACATAAATTATTGATTATTTTATAATATGAATAAGTGTAATCTTACTATTTTGAATATGAAATTCGGTTCACAAATAACATATTAATAACTTGAGATATATAGGTTTATCCAATGCATTGGGGGGCTATATAATTGTGGACCCACCCATCAAATAATTGAAACCATGCATATTGGTTCCCAAAGCTCATGAAAAATCATTATTATATCATATAATAACACATTGAAATGAAATGTGATTTATTAATGTTTAATTATCACATATTTATAGGCCATCTAGAAAAATAACATGGATGGTATCATTATGAAATATACACAGTGGATCATTAGAAACATATAAGGATTTTGACATGGATGACAAATATTATCAAAATATAAATTGTGATTTTTTTTGATGTAATGAGAAAATATAAAATTCCTTAGGTTTCATAAAAAATATGAAATTTTAAAAATATTTAGAAAAATAATATATTTTAAAATATCCATAAGAACTTGTAAATTACCAATGAATGTCTAGGATCTGGTTGAGAAATTTACTAAAAATATTTATTAAAGAAAAAGAGTACAAGAACATAATATCTGGTAGTACACGGGTTTTTTTCACACCTAGGAGTGTACCACCCCACACAAGTCATCATTCACCAAAGTGGTATAGTAATAAGGTGCTTTGAATCCCCAAATTAATATTGATTTTAGGACCACCCTCTTTGAAAAATAATCATTCACCTTTTTGGATTCTCAGTACCCATGTGAGACATGAATCTTAAGCTGAGTGACCTGATTTATACAGTCAATCCATTGGGGTAGGAGATTCCATGGGGCACTCCTCATTCCTGATTTCAGTGTTGTGACACATTTTCAAAGTACAATTCAATCCATAAGAAATTACACTCATGATGGACAACATATTTAATAGAATACATCATTACCCCTAGATCAGATTCATATGTAGTCCCTATCCCAATATAGTGGTGAAAACACCCTTTAACAAATCTAAGGTATGTTCAAAAAATGCCTCCACAGCCCAATGTGCCTAGAATTTCCAAGGATATACTATCAAAACACTCATTGATCCACCGTCCAATTGGGGTATCCATCTCACATATTTCGAGGAATGAAATTTTTGTTTATTTCTTGAAATTCCCAGACACCATAAGATATTCATATCATACATGTACTTTTTCATTGCTCCCATAAAGATTTTTTTAGTGACATGAACATCCCAGTACATCAGAATTTTTTTTCCATGAGTGGAGGTCTCTTGTTCATTGAATAGACTAACATTTTAGGCCTTTCATATGGTATAAAAAATGTAGTATACAACAACCAATAATTGATGAAAAACTTATTCGCAATTACCAACACAACGTAATAAATCCAGATGTTCCTCCACAGATCTCACTGTATATAGATTTTCACCAAATACATTCTTTGAATGTTTCCATAGAGATTTAAAAATCCTACATTCAAGGGAAATATGTTGAGTATCCTCACTAGATCATAGAAAAAGAGGGCATATTGAGAAAATTCATTTCCCAACTCTTCCCATCCGATCGCAGGTGGGTAGCTTTTTTATCCATAGATTCTATATAAGAATAATCCTTAATGTCCATATGAAGTTGACTTGAAATTGAGAAATCTATCTGGGAATTTCGTTGTAGCTCATAGTCGTTATCTTTATTAATCATTGTTAGTGAATTGACCATTTTCATCATGCCTCCACACCTGGGTGTCAATGTCCATAAAAGAAATGCTTTGAACCTCCAGTAAAACCTATAAAGGAATAATCTCAAGTGTGTTGTAATGTTATTAAAATCATATACTTTCATCTACATGGGGTCTGGGGGAACACTTAGCCTATTCATGAGGGGTTGATCTAGCCAACAAGTATTTCAACAGTTGAGGCCAGAGTGCCTTCTCACAAGTCCTTGGGTATTTTTCATAATATCCTTGAATGAGATCTTAATTGAGGGCCAGACCTAAGGGATTGTATAGTGTGGATATCAATCCATCCATTTTACCTTGAACATACTAAAAAAAATTCCCAATAAAGATCATTGGTTGTAGGAATGTTCCAGGTGAACTTATAAATAAATCTAGCATTGAAAATTTTTAAGTCCTTGATTCCAAGCCCCCAATATCAGCATGTTTGATGCAACCCTTATAGGTAAGAGTGATCAATTTCCACTCATCCACGTATCCGATCCATATAAAAATTTTGATCATTCATTATAACTCTTTTAGAATTATTTTGGGAAACCTATATAGGGATAAATAACACACAAACATTGATTTGATTACTAAGTTGAAAAGAAAAATCACATTTCCTAATATATTGAATTTTTTTCTAGTTAGTCAATTGGTTAATGATTTTAGTGTTAATACCTATAAGAAATTATCACTTCCATTTACCCTAAAAAAGGGGAACACCCAGGTAGTTGAAAGGATGTGATCCCCTATACACCCCATGTTTTCTTTCCACTCTTTTATGTTTTCCCAATTAGGTTCCATCACTAAAGACAAAAAACAACATCCCCTTCTAATGGAATATCTAGAAAATTCATCATAATGATGAAAGAGAGACGAAATGTTAGAAATAGTTCCCCTTGAAACATGAACATGTAGAAGAATTTAATTTGTCTAATGAAAATGTCAAGGAGAATATAAATTCATTCAAAATTTCATATTTTTAAAAATTCCAACTTGAGTGATATCATTTATGCACCCAGTCAATTCGATTTTAGAACTGGAAAAGGGTAACCCTTAGAGGGTACCACCATGTATCACTCCCCTAAAACATTGAAAATATCATCTTGGGGTCCCGTTGATATGAATTTACAACCTTTCTAATGACAAGATTCTTTTAATAAGTCTTAAAAATGTTCTTGAAAAGCTATACCTATTTAAGATGTAAAGTAGGAACATACATTTGAGGGTTTCGAAAGCTATAGATATGTTAATATTGAAGGACAAGTTCCCTTATTTTATCTTTTTGATGAATATTATAATACTCTCATAGGCTACAATAATATATTTATGAATGCATATTCTAGGAAATAACCCATATTTGTTTGGATTGATACGATAATTGACAATTTACCCCATCCTAGATGCGAGGACCCTGCTGCTATTTTTATGAATAGAATTACCAGGATCCAATAGATTGAAGCCTTTGATATCAACAACATTTTCCTTTTATGGAATGAGATAAATGATGTTTGAGTTAATTACATAAAGTAGAAAGTCATGAGTAATGAATTCTCTAACTATATTAATTAATTATTACTAGAGGATATCCCAATAAATGAAAAAGAATTTATTTGTAAATCCATCAGGTCTAGTATCACTATCCATGTTAAGGAATATATATTCTTCCCGATTTCATCCTTGTTTGGTTCTCTCATGAGATATTGATTATGTTTTTTATCAATAGAAGGAATATTTTGTCCAATCATATTTGATGTATTATACTATCCATCTTAAGTGTAGATGATAGTAATGTATAATAACACTACCTTGTAAATTCCATTATCATAAGAATGAAGCTATCTAATTATTCTGATGGCATGGGTCCCTACCATTGCTCTTTTCTACCTCTAAATTATATGAAATAATTTCAAATTTTAGTGACCTTCTTATATAAGTATCACATTCAGATGACTCATGAACATAATTTCATTGATTATAAAAATATTATCTATCTTTGTGTGAGAATTTATTTATTTCTTATGAGGAATTATCTTGATTCTTATCCCTTTTTTTAATTATTTTAGGGTACTATTTAGAAATATGAATATCAAGATCATGCTTTGAATAAGAACTTTTAATATACTCCCTAAAGATCCCCTTCGTGTATCTAAGATTCTCTATGAGCATTTAAAGTGGGATTCCAATTAAAGAAATCTTCTAAGAATATAAGATAATTTCCATATATTTAGGGATAGTTACCCATCCAATATAGAAATGAAATGGGAGTGAGGGTGACCTTGATGTAGTGTGTTGTTCCACAATAATATGGTTTTGGTTAGAGTGGTTCTTGGGGAGTGTGTATCCTAAGAGACCATTGATGATACTTATGTAACCCATTTAGACTATGAAACTACCAATATTTCTTTCTTCTCTTCCATTACAAGTGAGAATTATCCATGTAAAATTCACTCCTATAGTTGGATTCTTGGTAATGTTGCACTGATTAATTAATTATGAGAAGTAACTGGATACTTTCCTATTGAAGCTGGACCCATTATTTTCATTAAGTGAGAGAATAGTGCTGGAGTAACCCATAACCACCCACTTTTGGGCTCTATTACTATAGATTTCCCCAAATTATTTCTATATTTCCCTTCTTCTAATTTAGGGTGTTGTGGCATACACAGAGGTGACCTGCACCATGTGTCATGAGATGCTATGGTTGGAATTGATGCCCTTCTTTCCTAGATGCATGTGACAAGTTGATTTACTATCGTGTTTGAGAATCTATAGATGAAACATGTCACAATTGTAGAAGTTATAAGGGAAAATGTGTTAACCCAATTATTTACACTAGAAATGTTTCTTATTTTCAAAAGTCTTTTTTGGTCAATCAATCCCAATAAGTGGTTGTTTGTTTTCCATAATGAGGTGTATGAGGGATTTTTCCATTATGGGGTTCCCTAGAAATTGTAAATTCATATGAAATGTATTCACTATTTGGGGTCTATATCCCTAGTCACAGTCCCTTAAATTTTTTCTATCTTATCATGGCATTTCTTGTTTTTTTATTTCTGCCTTTGCACTTACCACCTGGTGCAACAACATCAGTTTTTGTGTGCTATAAGATCCCAAATTTTTCTTTGTTTCCATTTCTAACCTGGATAGGGGGCTGTTGACCCTCAACCTCAGCATCCTAATATGTACCACTCAATGGATTGAACATATTTATGTATTTAATATGTGTAGAATCTTCCACTATAGGTATATATCTTCGAGAAATTATTTCACGAGGGACCTATGAGAAGGTTTATGTCCTTCTGTTGTCATCTGAGTGTTGGGCCACATAAACATCAATCTACCTCTCTTTAGGTGATGACATTCCTAGACATTCATTCCTTTCTTTGGTTTATATAGCTTCATTGGATACATCATTTAATTTTTTTGTATTCATCCAAACGATGTAGGGGGTACTAGTCTGTAGTACCTCCATAGTAGGCTTTATATGTGATTCATTAGAGGGGATAGTCTCTATTAGGGTATTGACATTTATGTGGTCATTGAATTCGTATTTCATCCTACATTCTAACTGACCACTTACCATGAATTTTACATAACCCTAATATTGTGTCAGGTTCACAACCTTATTAGATATAATACAGATGGGAGTATCACTAAGGTGGTCATCAAAAACATAAAGGATTCTCACCCAACCAGTATTCTAGATAAGTTTTCCATCTTAAATCTCTTTAAACAGCTTCTGGATGTCATCAAGAGGAGGAGTTCTATCCAAATGACCATTAATCTCACCATCATGTGATTTTTAATCCTTTTCAATGGCATGTGTGATCTTCAAATCCTTCAAATATTTGTTAGGGTTATAGATATCATCAATAGGGGGTTGCTACCTAGATTCTTTCTTATTATCCACAATGATATCCCTATTCTTATTCACATTATAATGGTTAACAATTTCCATGGTCTTTAGGTCATGGGATGTAATTTCATCCTCCGATAGTTAGATACATCACAACATTTCATATTTTATAAGGAACACAAATTTTACCTGATATGTCCCAAAGAGATATAATTAAAGATCATTCAATTCATAAAAAACATTGGTTTCCTTTTGAATTTGATCAGAATGTTGAAATTGTCATCCCTGGTAGTTAAGACCACTTCTTTAATAAGCATAATAAAAAATTTTGACACGAACTTGGATTGTTTCAAAATTAACAAAATTTGGGTTATTAGTCTATATATCCAATCAAAATTAGTTCCCCAAGACCAATGAAATATTCCATAAAATTCATGGGTTCCAGTAGATCCAATTTAATTTTTAGATACTGATCCAAACAAGCGCATATGTTTTTTTTACCATGTCTAGGTGAAAATTTCTATCACACTCTTGGATTTATAGGAAACCTAGACACATAGATTGTCACGACCCCCTCCCCACAAAGTGTACCCCTCCTGGGCCGGCAATGTGAAAAGGGAGATAATGACCCCCGAGTCCCGCCTCCAGTAGGCCCCGGGTTGGCGACTAGCACCGAGGGTATAATACACACACAAATGGGAGGCATTACCCTCTAAGAGAACACATGCAGAAGAGAGAGATAGAATAGAATCCAACCAACTCCAACTCATAACTGAAATGTAAAAGAAACCCAAGTACATATATGAAATGTCATGAAAAAGTACCACAACTGAAAGGGGAAACTAAAAGTACCCAAAAGAAAGTAAAACGGCAGCGACCACAAGCCCGAACAGCTCCTCCTCCAACCGCAAGCTAGTAGTAACCAGCTTGATCTCCAACCTGCACCAAGTGACCTGAAAAACAGTTTATATGTACATAGGGTGAGTATAACAGTATACTCAGTAGGATCCTCCCCAAGCCTCTCGTGCAAAAGTAAAGAAAGCATGCTAAAGCCCAGTGAACAACAAGTGAAACTAACTCGTCACCTAAACAGGTATACTATGTTCCCAACCTCACCAAGGCTACTCTCACCAAGTAACGCATACAAGAATATAGCATGTAGTAAAGAATATCAAGGGTACCCCGCTACTACTTCCCCACTGGTTTTCCGCTTTGCCCCAACGACATACGTCCTGTGCATCTCTCTCCAAAGGCTTGCCCGTATCAACATGGGTCAAGCTCCACAATCTGCACCACGTGCACCACATCGGCTTGCCCGCAGACACCTGGGCTAAGATCCACACAATCCTCACAACCAAAAGTAACCAGGTAGTTTCCGGGAGCCACCACAGCTCGCATAACGTGTATCATACGTCGGGTATTATACCTCAAGCCATTACAGCCCATACACCGAGTAAGGATCCTCAAGCCATCACAGCCTATACACGTTACACCTATAGTAGTCCATAGGATACTATATCCAGAATATATGTGTGTGAAATAACCACAAGCCATTACAGCCCTCTACACACATATATGGGTAAAACTAACCACTGTGCCTACCAGCACTAAGATCTACCAAGAGAAGAGAGCGGGGCCAAAGGGGGTAGTCAGCCATTCAACCTCCCATCAGAATGTTGGGGAAAACACCCCCCAGGGCTCAGAATCCCCGGGGTGTCAGTTGCCCTTACCGACAGGGTGGAGTAGCGTATAGAAACACAAAAAGTACAGAGTATATAAGTAACTCACATCCACACTATGGGCATTACCTAGTCTTAGATACAACTGCAGCTAACGTCTCTCAGACTCCAGGCTGCTACTTCTAAGACTAGGTATCCTATAAGCACACAACCAATTGAAGAGCTTTATTAGATTACTCCATTCTCATTTATCAGTTCCACTGTACATTAGTTAATTCTTTAAGCATTAATTAAGATTGAACAATTCCTCATTTAACTGAAATGGCGTCACTTTCAAAAACAACTGCTCCTTTTTAAGATTCACATCACCTTTAAATTCCAGCATCTCCATCCCCGTGGATTTTCACCCTTTAATAAAACGTTCATTACAGAAATACTTTTCCACATTCCCAGGCATTCTAGAAAAACATCCTATGCTTCTAAACACAAAGGAGGCTCAACACGGTGAGTAGATATACTACCCGTCGAGTCTTTGCCGCCTATAGAAAGAGCATAGACCCATCCTCCGTCGAGAGGCTAAACACGGAAAGCACGTGGCATACCCCGCGTGTCTTCGCCTCCTTCGGAAAGAGGGTAAGCATGACCAGCTGCCTTGAGCAGTGGGGAAAAGTAAAGAAGATAAACAATCAAACCAACCACCAACATCAAACCATCACATTCATCTCATACCATCACCCTTGGTGTCCTCCCCGACACCCATATGCATAAACCGATGCATCTCGCCACACTAGGCATCATCCGCTGCCACAACTATAAGGCCTCCATGCCTCCACATATCACAACAACCATCCAGGCTCACATCACAGCACAAGCAGCAGGAAAACAAACATCACAAAATGGGCTCTCGGCCCTTTAACAAACAAGAGGGTAACTCAGAACCCTTTTTGAAATTCCAACATAATCTGTTCTCTAAACCATATTGAATTAGCAGATTTGTTATTCGTAGGTTCCAATCATGGATACCTAATCAGTAAGCTATCACAATTAAATAACCATGCTTACTTCCCTAATTTGATTATCCTCAAATTAGAACAACTACAACAACGACAACAACCAGATTAATTTACATGCCTCTTTATCTTTAGCCAATTAATCAACAATTAATTCCGGCTTTACGTTCATTATCAATTTCTATCATGAAGGAACGACAAAACAAAGAAACATAGATATCACTATATCTAGGAAAACATGAGGCAAACCGTCATTACGGTATAAAGCAACAGCATGCGATCTACCAATTCTTTTAATCCGGTTCAAGTATTTAATTAGGTCAATTTCATTGTGATCCAAAGGAATAAATCATGCTAACTCTACGATTGCACATATATAATTAGAGAAGCCATGAATCCCCTACCTCGAAGAGTTCTTGACGTCCTTTATCCACACAGCAGGTCACGATCCTCCCCTCGCGACAACTTATGTGGAAGAATGATCGACACGGCTTGGTTGCATCCAACAGAGCGGGACTGATCCTAGGAGTAAGGGTTGTTTGTGCAACTCCTACGGGAAGTATTGAAAGGTTCTAGTGCCTCTTAATCGAGAACAAAGGGAAAGAACCAGGAAGAATGATATCTCGTCCCTTTTTAAGATTTAACGAGGTGATGGTTTAAGATCCGGTTAATTCTCCATTAAAAACGGATCGCATTAACCCACGCGGTTTGACCACGTAAAACATTCCAAGACTTAGGAATAATTAATATAGGATTTATGGCATTTGAAACGGCCTTAAGAGCCCTTAAAATAAGGCTTTAAATGTATTTTACGTCAAAGGAAACGTCAAAAGGGGCAAAACTGTAGGAGTCTGGAAACACTGTTCACCTACCGTTACTGTACATGAAACTGATCTGTGAAACTGATCTGTCACACCGATCTGTGAAACTGATCTGTGAAACTGATCTGTCACACCGATCTGTCTCACCGATCTGTCTCTCCGATCTGTGAAACTGATCTGTGAAACTGATCTGTCACACCGATCTGTGAAACTGATCTGTGAAACTGATCTGTCACACCGATCTGTCTCACCGATCTGTCTCACCGATCTGTCTCACCGATCTGTCTCACCGATCTGTCTCACCGATCTGTCTCACCGATCTGTCTCACCGATCTGTCTCACCGATCTGTCTCACCGATCTGTGAAACTGATCTGTCTCACCGATCTGTGAAACTGATCTGTCTCACCGATCTGTGAAACTGATCTGTCTCACCGATCTGTGACACTGATCTGTCTCACCGATCTGTGAAACTGATCTGTCTCACCGATCTGTGAAACTGATCTGTCTCACCGATCTGTGAAACTGATCTGTCTCACTGATCTGTGAAACTGATCTGTCTCACCGATCCGTGAAACTGATCTGTCTCACTGATCTGTTACTGTTCATAAAACTGGAAACACTGTTCACAGAACTAGAAAATTGGCAAAGTGTTGGGGATAAGTCCCCTTGACCTCCCGGAACACCTCCAACACCAACATTTCACAAAGTAATGGACCAGAGAGGTCCGGGCCATTACATTAGATACCTCTCAAAACATTCTCGTCCTCGAGAATTAAAAACCAACCCAGAAGAAAAGAGGGGTCCGAACAACCACCCCATAAGATACCTCTCAGGGGAAAACCACCATGAGTTGTTCGAAAGATGGAACAAAACTATGACATCCGGGAACAAACAATCCATACCCAAACAATTCATTCACAACATCACATCAAATATACATAAACAAAACATGAAAGGTCCAACCACAGAGAAAACATCATTACATGAAAGGAGTTAAACATTAAACAACTCTGGGTACTGAGCACGTATCTGTGACTCACGCTCCCAGGTACTCTCCTCCATGCCACCGTGTCGCCACAAGACACAAACTAAAGGAATAGAACGCCCACGCAACACCTTCTCCTTGTGGTCTTGGATCTCCACAGGTCGCTCCTCGAAGGTTGCATCATCATCAATATCGATCTCTCCCCAATCGATAACATGAGATTCATCATGAAGATAATGACGGAGCTGCGATACATGAAAAACATCATGTATCCGACTCATCCGAGGGGGAAGTGCTACTCGATATGCCACAGCTCCAACACGAGCTAACACCTCGAAAGGCCCAACAAAACGGGGAGAAAGCTTACTTCCGCGACCAAACCTTCGCTGCCCACGACGGGGAGTCACCTTCAGAAACACATGATCCCCAACATTAAACTCTAAGGGTCTCCTTCTTTGATCCGCATAAGATTTCTGACGATCTTGTGCTGTCTTCATCCTCTCACGAATCACTTGAACCATCTCCGTCGTATTCTGCACTAGTTCTGGTCCGAGAATTGCTGACTCTCCGACCCCAGTCCAGCACAACGGAGAACGGCATGGCCGGCCATACAAGGCTTCAAACGGCGCCATGCCGATGGTAGAGTGAAAACTATTATTGTAAGCGAACTCTACCAAAGGTAAGTGCTTCACCCATGAACCTCCAAAATCAAGAACACAAGAGCGCAACATGTCTTCAAGAGTTTGGATGGTTCGCTCTGTCTGACCATCCGTTTGAGGATGAAAAGCAGTGCTAAGGCATAGTTGAGAGCCAAAAGCATGCTGGAGACCTCTCCACACCCTCGAGGTAAAACGAGGGTCTCGATCAGAAATGATCGTCTTAGGAACTCCGTGAAGCCTCACCACCTCCTCCAGATACTGCCTCGACAAAACCTCCACTGAGCTCGACTCCTTGATTGCTATGAAGTGGGCCGATTTAGTTAAACGATCCACTACCACCCATATAGCATCATGTCCTCCCGGAGCTCGAGGTAAACCTGTAACAAAGTCCATTGAGATGTCCTCCCACTTCCACTGAGGAATCTCTAAGTGCTGGAGAAGACCACCAGGAACACGGTGTTCGGCCTTCACCTTCTGGCAGACTAAACATCGAGACACACATTCTGCAACTGAACGCTTCAGCCCAGGCCACCAAAAATGACTCCTCAAGGATCGATACATCTTCGTCACACCAGGATGTACAGCTAAGGGCGAGCTATGGAACTCTCGGAGAACCGTCTCGCGCATCGCCAGGGGAACAAAAAGCCTGTCATGATACAACACTCGGTGTTGTTCATCCTCTGACCAACCATCAGGGGCCTCCCCACAAACAACTCTGTCTCTCAAAACTTCCACCTCTAGATCACCCAACTGAGACTCTTCCACCTTTTGCATCAGGGATGACTGCACCGTCATCTGGAAAAGACAACCTCTTCCTCCAACTTCTCCCATATCAAGATGCAAAGATGCTAGCTCTTCCATCCCTCTCCACGAATCACCAGATTCACGCACAACATCATTACGTGACTTTCGGCTCAGTGCATCAGCAACAACATTTCCCTTCCCAGGTGTATACGATATTTCGAAGTCGTATTCCTGCAAGAACTCCATCCACCGACGCTGCCGCAAGTTCAAATCCCGCTGAGAGAAAACATACCTCAAACTCTTATGATCGGTGAAAACCACAAAGCGCTCTCCAATGAGGTAATGTCTCCACAACTTCAGCGCAAACACCACGGCTGCCAACTCAAGATCATGGGTGGCATAGTTGCGTTCATGGGGACGCAACTGCCGAGACCCATAAGAAACAACTGACCTCTGCTGCATGAGAACACAGCCTAGCCCCAGATGTGAAGCATCACAGAAAACATCAAACTGGACTCCCTCCGTTGGAAGACAAAGGACTGGAGCACTTACCAACTTCTCCTTTAGATACTCGAAAGCTGTCTGACACTGATCAGTCCATATGAACGCTTGATCCTTCCTGGTCAAAGCTGTCAGAGGAGTCGCAACTCGGGAGAAATTAGCCACAAACCTCCTATAATAGCCTGCGAGACCAAGGAAACTTCGCACCTCTGACACGGTCTTGGGGGCTGGCCAAGACACCACTGCTTCTATCTTTGAAGGATCCACAGCTACTCCCTGTTGGGACACAACATGTCCCAAGAAACGAACTTCTCGAGCCCAGAACTCACACTTGGACAACTTCCCAAACAACCGATGTTGGCGAAGAACTCCCAAAACAGCTCGTAGATGTTCTGCATGCTCTTCTTCAGATGTGGAGTACACAAGGATGTCGTCAATGAAAACCACAACAAACTTGTCCAAGAATTCACGGAACACAGCATTCATCAACCCCATGAAAACAGCTGGAGCATTTGTCACGCCGAATGGCATTACAACAAACTCATAATGCCCATGACGACAGCGGAAAGCAGTCTTCGGGATATCCTCATCCTTTACACGCATCTGATGATATCCTGACCGCAAGTCGATCTTTGAAAACCAACTTGCACCCTTCAGTTGATCGAATAGGTCATCAATCCGCGGGAGAGGATAACGGTTCTTTATTGTCACTTTGTTTAAGCGACGATAATCGACGCACAACCGCAAACTGCCATCAGCCTTTTTCACGAACAAGACTGGTGCACCCCACGGTGACACACTTGGCCGAACAAAACCACACTGCAACAGACCATCGAGCTGAACACGTAGTTCTCGTAACTCAGAAGGGGCCATCCTATATGGAGACATAGAGATGGGAGACGCTCCTGGCTGTAGCTCGATCCCAAACTCGATCTTCCGTCGAGGGGGTAAGGATACAACCTCTTCTGGAAAGACATCAGGGTACTCTTCTACGACCCTAGGAAACGCCAACTGTTGAACCTCTGAAGAACTCAGCATCATCCCAGCCATCATGGATGATAAGGATGAAACTCGTCTATGACTCATCCGAGGATCTCTCTCACCAACAAACACTACTTCCTCTCCATCTTCATCAAAGAAAACGACCTTCTTCCTGTAGCAATCCACAATAGCCTGCACCGAATACAACCAATCCATGCTGAGGATGACATCATATGGTTGTATTCGTAAACATAGGAAATCTCCCCAAGAGCGGTGCTGCCCCAACACTAGCTCACAGTCTTTACATACTTCAAACAAGCTAGCTCGACCTCCAACTGGCGTAGTCAACGCCAGGGGCACTGGAAGCCTCTCTACCTCAAGTCCCAAAGCGTGGACAAGGGTAGGGGATATAAAGGAGTGTGTCGCTCCTGAATCAAACAAGGCATACACTAAGGTAGAAAACAAGCAAAGGGTACCTCGGACGACGTCTGGCTCGCCTGGAGCTGGCAACGCTAGAGCATGAAGCTGACCACGACCACCTCCACGGCCTCTCTGACCCTGATGACGACCACCACCACGGCCGCGCTCTGCTCTCTGAGGACGGGGAGCGGCATGGGGCTGTCCTCTGCCTGCTCCATCTACCCTCTGGTGATCTAAAGCTGGTGCAACCTGCTGCTGTTGCCTCGGCTGGAACTGCCTCAACGGAGGAACCTGGAGTGGAGCGCCTGGTGCACGATGACTGCTCTGAAAAGTTGGGCACTCCCGCTGCTGATGACCACGTCCACCACAAGAAAAACAAGCGCCTGCTCCCTTGGCATAGGTCTGAGAGTTGCTACCTCCGGAGAAATGAGATGGGAAGGGCCGGGACCTACCCCCAGGTGAACGGAAACTCTTCTGTCCTGAAAACCGGGAACCCCGGACCACAGCTCTTCTTCTTGAAGAATCATGACGATTCCCCTCTCGTGACGATTCGGTCCTATCCAAAGTCCTCTCAACAACCTCTTCCCTCGCCAGCACCTCAAGATATGTCTTCAGCATAAATGGGGTGACCTGGCGCTGGATCTCTGGACGCAAAGCCTCCTCGAAATGCCTCGCCCTGGCCTCATCATCTGGTAACAGGTCTGAAGCATATCGTAGAAGGTTCCTGAAACGGATTCCAAACTCCCGAACACTGGAGCTCCCCTGTCGAAGGGTAAGAAGCTCCTGGCGACTGGATGCCTTCGCAGTCGATGAAAGAAACTCGACTCTAAACCTGTCTCGAAACTCCTCCCATGAGATCGCTGACTCCTCACGATCCCCGAGGAACAAGAACCACCACTGTCTCGCTGCTCCACGCAACATCGTCACAACCAAGGACACCCAGTGTTCCTTCCGAGCACGAATCGAACTGAAGCCTATCTCGACCTCCTCCAACCAGTCTTCTGTGACTGCATCTGAAACGGAGCCCTCGTACTTCTGTAGACTCTGGCGCTGAAACTCTCGGAGTGTCTTCCTCCAAGTGTCATCGTCGTCAACCTCTAACCGGCGGCGATCTGCTGGAACAGCCTGCTGGGCACCTTCTGCGCAAACCTGACGGGGACGCCGACCTGGAGCCATACCTGTAAAATAACAATCGTTAGAGCTCCTAAGCCTGGAATATGGAAGACTCAACATTAATTAATTAATTATTTTGTTTTATTAATTTTAGGTTACCTATACCAAGGTCTACCCATTCAAACACAGGCGCAAAGAATAATGATGCATGATCCTTTCCTAGGTCTCTACCCTGCAACCAGTATCACTTTGTTTAGTAGCCATCGTAAACTTAAAGGTCCGTGCAACAGATCATAGGGGGCCCTGAACGCCTATGTCTCTGCCGGTCTCCAGTGTTTACCCCACTTGCTAAACATGAATGACACCGTTGCCCTACCATCCCATGCATCCTCACCTGTGCCTAACTCCAAACTCCATCCTATCCCTCGACCAGACCTCTGATACCACTCTGTCACGACCCCCTCCCCACAAAGTGTACCCCTCCTGGGCCGGCAATGTGAAAAGGGAGATAATGACCCCCGAGTCCCGCCTCCAGTAGGCCCCGGGTTGGCGACTAGCACCGAGGGTATAATACACACACAAATGGGAGGCATTACCCTCTAAGAGAACACATGCAGAAGAGAGAGATAGAATAGAATCCAACCAACTCCAACTCATAACTGAAATGTAAAAGAAACCCAAGTACATATATGAAATGTCATGCAAAAGTACCACAACTGAAAGGGGAAACTAAAAGTACCCAAAAGAAAGTAAAACGACAGCGACCACAAGCCCGAACAGCTCCTCCTCCAACCGCAAGCTAGTAGTAACCAGCTTGATCTCCAACCTGCACCAAGTGACCTGAAAAACAGTTTATATGTACATAGGGTGAGTATAACAGTATACTCAGTAGGATCCTCCCCAAGCCTCTCGTGCAAAAGTAAAGAAAGCATGCTAAAGCCCAGTGAACAACAAGTGAAACTAACTCGTCACCTAAACAGGTATACTATGTTCCCAACCTCACCAAGGCTACTCTCACCAAGTAACGCATACAAGAATATAGCATGTAGTAAAGAATATCAAGGGTACCCCGCTACTACTTCCCCACTGGTTTGCCGCTTTGCCCCAACGACATACGTCCTGTGCATCTCTCTCCAAAGGCTTGCCCGTATCAACATGGGTCAAGCTCCACAATCTGCACCACGTGCACCACATCGGCTTGCCCGCAGACACCTGGGCTAAGATCCACACAATCCTCACAACCAAAAGTAACCAGGTAGTTTCTGGGAGCCACCACAGCTCGCATAACGTGTATCATACGTCGGGTATTATACCTCAAGCCATTACAGCCCATACACCGAGTAAGGATCCTCAAGCCATCACAGCCTATACACGTTACACCTATAGTAGTCCATAGGATACTATATCCAGAATATATGTGTGTGAAATAACCACAAGCCATTACAGCCCTCTACACACATATATGGGTAAAACTAACCACTGTGCCTACCAGCACTAAGATCTACCAAGAGAAGAGAGCGGGGCCAAAGGGGGTAGTCAGCCATTCAACCTCCCATCAGAATGTTGGGGAAAACACCCCCCCAGGGCTCAGAATCCCCGGGGTGTCAGTTGCCCTTACCGACAGGGTGGAGTAGCGTATAGAAACACAAAAAGTACAGAGTATATAAGTAACTCACATCCACACTATGGGCATTACCTAGTCTTAGATACAACTGCAGCTAACGTCTCTCAGACTCCAGGCTGCTACTTCTAAGACTAGGTATCCTATAAGCACACAACCAATTGAAGAGCTTTATTAGATTACTCCATTCTCATTTATCAGTTCCACTGTACATTAGTTAATTCTTTAAGCATTAATTAAGATTGAACAATTCCTCATTTAACTGAAATGGCGTCACTTTCAAAAACAACTGCTCCTTTTTAAGATTCACATCACCTTTAAATTCCAGCATCTCCATCCCCGTGGATTTTCACCCTTTAATAAAACGTTCATTACAGAAATACTTTTCCACATTCCCAGGCATTCTAGAAAAACATCCTATGCTTCTAAACACAAAGGAGGCTCAACACGGTGAGTAGATATACTACCCGTCGAGTCTTTGCCGCCTATAGAAAGAGCATAGACCCATCCTCCGTCGAGAGGCTAAACACGGAAAGCACGTGGCATACCCCGCGTGTCTTCGCCTCCTTCGGAAAGAGGGTAAGCATGACCAGCTGCCTTGAGCAGTGGGGAAAAGTAAAGAAGATAAACAATCAAACCAACCACCAACATCAAACCATCACATTCATCTCATACCATCACCCTTGGTGTCCTCCCCGACACCCATATGCATAAACCGATGCATCTCGCCACACTAGGCATCATCCGCTGCCACAACTATAAGGCCTCCATGCCTCCACATATCACAACAACCATCCAGGCTCACATCACAGCACAAGCAGCAGGAAAACAAACATCACAAAATGGGCTCTCGGCCCTTTAACAAACAAGAGGGTAACTCAGAACCCTTTTTGAAATTCCAACATAATCTGTTCTCTAAACCATATTGAATTAGCAGATTTGTTATTCGTAGGTTCCAATCATGGATACCTAATCAGTAAGCTATCACAATTAAATAACCATGCTTACTTCCCTAATTTGATTATCCTCAAATTAGAACAACTACAACAACGACAACAACCAGATTAATTTACATGCCTCTTTATCTTTAGCCAATTAATCAACAATTAATTCCGGCTTTACGTTCATTATCAATTTCTATCATGAAGGAACGACAAAACAAAGAAACATAGATATCACTATATCTAGGAAAACATGAGGCAAACCGTCATTACGGTATAAAGCAACAGCATGCGATCTACCAATTCTTTTAATCCGGTTCAAGTATTTAATTAGGTCAATTTCATTGTGATCCAAAGGAATAAATCATGCTAACTCTACGATTGCACATATATAATTAGAGAAGCCATGAATCCCCTACCTCGAAGAGTTCTTGACGTCCTTTATCCACACAGCAGGTCACGATCCTCCCCTCGCGACAACTTATGTGGAAGAATGATCGACACGGCTTGGTTGCATCCAACAGAGCGGGACTGATCCTAGGAGTAAGGGTTGTTTGTGCAACTCCTACGGGAAGTATTGAAAGGTTCTAGTGCCTCTTAATCGAGAACAAAGGGAAAGAACCAGGAAGAATGATATCTCGTCCCTTTTTAAGATTTAACGAGGTGATGGTTTAAGATCCGGTTAATTCTCCATTAAAAACGGATCGCATTAACCCACGCGGTTTGACCACGTAAAACATTCCAAGACTTAGGAATAATTAATATAGGATTTATGGCATTTGAAACGGCCTTAAGAGCCCTTAAAATAAGGCTTTAAATGTATTTTACGTCAAAGGAAACGTCAAAAGGGGCAAAACTGTAGGAGTCTGGAAACACTGTTCACCTACCGTTACTGTACATGAAACTGATCTGTGAAACTGATCTGTCACACCGATCTGTGAAACTGATCTGTGAAACTGATCTGTCACACCGATCTGTCTCACCGATCTGTCTCACCGATCTGTGAAACTGATCTGTGAAACTGATCTGTCACACCGATCTGTGAAACTGATCTGTGAAACTGATCTGTCACACCGATCTGTCTCACCGATCTGTCTCACCGATCTGTCTCACCGATCTGTCTCACCGATCTGTCTCACCGATCTGTCTCACCGATCTGTCTCACCGATCTATCTCACCGATCTGTCTCACCGATCTGTCTCACCGATCTGTGAAACTGATCTGTCTCACCGATCTGTGAAACTGATCTGTCTCACCGATCTGTGAAACTGATCTGTCTCACCGATCTGTGACACTGATCTGTCTCACCGATCTGTGAAACTGATCTGTCTCACCGATCTGTGAAACTGATCTGTCTCACCGATCTGTGAAACTGATCTGTCTCACTGATCTGTGAAACTGATCTGTCTCACCGATCCGTGAAACTGATCTGTCTCACTGATCTGTTACTGTTCATAAAACTGGAAACACTGTTCACAGAACTAGAAAATTGGCAAAGTGTTGGGGATAAGTCCCCTTGACCTCCCGGAACACCTCCAACACCAACATTTCACAAAGTAATGGACCAGAGAGGTCCGGGCCATTACATAGATAGCGACCCAAAACTCCAATATCATAATTTATCGTAATTATAATTAATGAAAACATGACAATACCCATTCCCATTGTGATCACCTTCCATTGTGGTAACGTAAATTCATTTGGTAAATATTAAAATAATGATTCCTTTCATTAATTTTTTTTTAATTTTAAATAGTTGGTCATATGAAAAACATATTAATAGAATCCATTGAATATTATATAAATACAATTACTGGTATATAACTTGAACTTCTAAAAAAATTAGTTATTGGTAAAACAATTCATAAATAAATTTTATAAACATTGATATTGAGGAAAATAATTCACAACCAAAATAAGAGAAATAAGATTTTATTTTCATAAAACATCGATTTGTTCATTTTGAATAAAAATGAGGGAAAAATGGTACTAATTCATCAAATCTCTATAAATAAATACAGTAGAATAAATTGTATTGGGTTTTAAATATAACAATCATTCACTTTCCATATATGGAAATTTAACGTATAAAATCCTAAAGATAAATTTTTTATGTCATAAACACATTATTATTTGGTAAAATTTTAATCATAAACCCATTAAAAAAATCAATTAGAAAATGAAATTACATTAATATGAAGAGAATTAGGATATAATATATCAAATGTGTAGTGTATATAAACAGAAAAGTGGTACATAACGTGAATCATGTCTCAAAAAAAATCTATTTAGATGAAGAACCCTAACCTCATGTCTTGAAATTATTTGTACAAACTATTAAGATACTACATAATAAATATATATTTATTAAAAATAAATAAAATAATAATACTAGTTTTTATCTCATAATATATCTTTCACCTAAAATTTATAGTAATATTTTTCTTCAAAATTATTCATTGAAATCAATATATAGAGGTTAAAACTTCCCTTCCCATGATTTTGTTATTTTAATGGTTCTATTCTATGAACATTATTCATTATTTCATATTATTTTGAATCATAATAATTCCATAAGTATCATATATATATTTTAGGTAAATTTTTATTCATTAATAAAATGCATGGAATAAAAATAAATTATATTATTTCATCAAGACAGTAGATTATGTGTATAAATGGTGGATGTTTTATCTTTTCAACGGATGGAATGAAAAAAAGGTAAGTAATAATTCTACGTTAAATAATAGAAATATAATATAATATATTTAAAATATATTCATTAATACTATCCTTATAACATACCATGTTAAACAGAATATAAAAAAACTGGATCGCTTCATTGATGTAGTTTTCCACACATGCGTAAGAGTCATGGTATATTTTTCTAACAAATGAGATAATAAGAAGGTCAAAAAAATATTTATAAAAAAATATTTATTACGCCATAAAATTTACATGTTTATATTAAATTTATCAATATAATTATCCATTAATGATAATTCTGAAAAATGGAACACATTGCATCATGGAGGTGGTAGTATACACATACACACCAACTATGTTTTCATTTCCCATAAGAAGTCAATCGATATGAAAAAGGATATAAAAAAATAATGACACTTTCATATATTTTATATTATTATGTTTTTATATTATAATTTTTATGATAGGTTTGAAATGTTTAGAATAAAAAATACACATTGAAGTGTTTAGTTGAGCATTATACCACTTCATTGTAAAACCTCATTTTTATTACACCATAAGCCTTATGGGGTTGTATTTTAGTGAGACTAGAACCACTATTTATTTATTAATAAGATAATATGCGATTTTTATGGACTTTTAGAAAAATATTTATAATGTTTTATGATGAAGTGAGTAAAAGAGGTTACCATATATAAGTGAGGGAAGATGAAAATAGGTAGTTAATTATAAATATACTAAGTATTATACTCATCATAAACATGAAAAAAATTAGTTTTTTATATAAGTAGTTGTGGTTTGAAATACACAAACAAAACATGAAAGAACATTTTATTTTTCTACCTTATCATATTGTTTTAATCATAAGTAACCCATTTTTTCCTTTTATCATAGTTATTTTTTTATTACAGAAACTATTCATAAAGAACCAAAATAAAAATTACGTTGTTACTAATTTAAAAAATAAAAATTCGAAATATTTAATCCATTTTTATTGATTAAATTTTTATGAGTGAGATAAATCTATTTTAAAACATGCGTGAAAAATTAAATAGAAAATCTTCTTAGAATGAATGTGTTTTATCCAAAAAAATAACCTTAAAAAGATAAAATAAAATAAAAATTACAATGGAATTAATTTTATTATATATAATTAGTGATATATTATGTTAATATAAAACCATATTAAAAATATAATTGGACATTTAAAAGACATTATTCAATGAAATAAAATTAATGTTTCATAATAATAGATATTTTTTATTATTCATGTGAAAATAAATCCTTTTAGAAAAATACCAAAACATTTCACTAATAATATAATAAAATTATGGTTTAAAAATTTATGAACTTTTCATTAAATAAAATTTATATATATTTTACAAAATAATTATATTATAATTACATAAGAATGTTATAAAAATAGTTTTGGAAAAAAATTATTTTTAAAGAATGTATATTATTGAATAATGAAACTAATTTTTTATCATTCCTCGAATAATATCAAAATTTAATGATTTTTTTCATTATAAAGGTTATATAATCTACTAATTCCATTAGAATCATTTATAAATATTGATAAATTTAATATATTATGATTAAAATACTTTAACGATAATAAATTATTTTATGGAAAGTATCTATTTTACTATTAGAATATTTTATATTAATACCTATCAAATTGATAATCAATGTATTACTAATTTTTCATTTTGTTAATGAAAAAATTATTTATATATTCGAATAGTGTAACATTGTTTTTCTAAGACTACTGCTTCATGCAATGAAATCTATCAAATAGTTCATATATAATAAAGAGGAATACCAGTTCTAAATTCTTTGTGTGTTAAATTTTACCTCCCATATAATAATTTACCCCTTAAAATTATATTAATTTGACATAAGAATTAATATAAATATAACACATCAAATTATTTGGTTTTGATATAGCTTCATCATGTTTATGTTTTTTCTAGAAAAACTTGACCATCTAAGTGGCCTTGTTTTGTATAACATTATCTCAGGGATCATGAATTTCCACCCCTTTACATTTATAAAAATGTATTCCCACAATATGTATAACATATGAGTATAGTACAAGTAATGAATTACTCATATACGTCATCAAATACCATACACAGAATACATCATGAACACTAGAAAGGATTTGTGTAAGCATTAAGAGATAACACACCACCACTAAATGATTATGAATATTTGAGTGACCAATGTATTCATTGGGAAACATCCCCATGCTACCAAATCATATAATTCATTCCAAGGTGACATTAAAATAAATTCCTAATCACCATATTCAAAATCATGATATCACAAGTGATTATATTAATAATCTTTGTAATTACTCTAATCCACCCTAAAATATCTTGAACAAATATTTATTTATATATTTTCTATAAACGGTATTATGTTAATACATTATATCACACAAAATAGAAAATAATAAAAAACTAGAAATTGTTTCATTAAAATATATATTGACCATTTTATCATAGCTATAGAGTTAGAGGGTATAAACATTAATAATCAAATTTCGAATTAAAGTTACCTTTAAGTACATCTTCTCTAACTGCGGCTAAGAAGATGAAAAAATAATTTTATTAAAATTTTATTATATAATATTTATAAATTAAAAATTTGAAACATTTCAATTTTTTTTATAATTTTAGAATAATTTTTAATATCCCAAAACATTATTTCCTATATAACACATTTTTTTAAAATTGTATAATATTATTTGAATGTAAAATTTATAAATTTATTATTATCGTTTTTGAAAAATAAAATATATATATGAACATATCATAACAATATTCGTATATGGTTAGTTACTAGTTTATTCTAGAACTATTGATTTTTAGGTGAATAATGGAAAATACTATTTTTACAAATAACATCACATTTATTACGTTATTATTATATGTATAGATTATAAATTCATGAAATATATAAATAAAACAAAATATTATTTTTATAATTGAATATATAATGGTAAAATTAATGGTTTTATTTCAGAAACCTATATTTTATATAGTAAAATATAGAATATCTTTTAAAGAGTATTACATTATAAAACTAGTATTTTAAAATTAATTTTTTTGAATTTTTGGAAATTAATAAAATAAAATTCAATTGAAATTTGGAATCATTGGATATAAAACATGTAACAAGGATCATTTTATTTTTAATATTAAATGATAAATTAAATGGGAAAAAATAGTTCCCTCGAAAAAAATCAAAAATCATAAAAACTATTTTACCAAGAGATAATGACCACTATAATGTTCAAAACATGTGTGGGAATGGATGGTTGAGGCAATTTTGAAAATTTTACCATACACTCTCCAAAATATCCCAATTTTGGAGATACATTCGTTTAGAATAACTTATCTTTGTTAATATATTTTGGGTATTTTCAAAAATGAGATCTCATTTCACATATAAAAGGGGAAATCCACTCCTTGCTTCCCCTCACTCCACAAACCGATTAGTTCGTCTTAGACCCTACCAAAACCTCCCATAAAAATTTATATCGACCATTACGTTTTATGGACTTCTCAAATGACCAATCCTCATGCGCTTAACCACCATTTCAAAGGTGACAATTCAAGAAGTGTAGTATAAATATATAATAACTAATCTCTCATTTATATTTGTTTATGTGGACATAATAATGATTAAATTTTATTAATATAATAAACAACACATTTATAACTGAAATTTAATTTTCAAGTGAATAAATTCCATATTCAATAATACAGTTACTGAAAACTCATGAACTGATTTTTTTATTTTTGAAATAATTATAAAATATAGCTGTTTGGATTTATAAGATACTTAATCATTTTAAACATTTAAAATAAAGTCATTTTACACTGAAATGAAGGATAATTATATATAACAAGTTTTTATAAAGTCTATATTTTAAAAAAGTACGTAGAGATGGCCTCAAGCAGATGGATTTTACCATATCAAGCCCAATTATTAGAGCTTCCAATGGATATGGTTGCATTGAGTTTTACCGTTAATGAATTATAATATGAAATTGAACAAATAAAGCACAAAAAAACACATTTATTAGTGATATTCAATATTATAGAGATCATAACCCAAATCTTATTCCTTGACCTTCCCCATAAATGTCATCACATCATACCCCATACCCTTAGGGTGTACACTGGTGTAATTAAAGGTCATGTATGTATACCCAAGTACTATGAATTTTAATATTTAAAATTTTAATAAAATAATGATTATATTTATCCCTATTTATTTTTATTTTATTCATAATTATATAAGGGTATTAATCAAAATTAAAATATTAAAATAAGAAATCAAAATTATTTTTTTTTGAAATATATAACTATAATTAAGAACCCATTTTGATAAATTATAGAATATTTTAAATAAAGAATATTTTAATAAAATATTCTTTGTATATAATAATTTTAAATAAATTAAAATATTAATAAAATTTAATGAAGTCCAATGAAATTTTTTATAGTGATTAAAAAGTGTTAATATTAAAAAACATGTTTTTCCAATAAGTTGGAACTATTTTAAGAAGTTAACTTTATGAAATTTAGATAAAACTATTAAAAAAATAATATTTTTTTTGATCTAACCACACAAATATTTTACAATGGTAAATTTTTCATAATTTTCCATGATAGAGGATGTTTTTGAAAAGCTTAAATATGATACACATATATTATCTGTATAATTGAAACACAATATCCCAAAGGTTATGTAATAAATTCCATAAATATAATACATGAAAATATATGATTTTTGAATTTAAATTATGTGTTTTAATGTTATTTTTATAATTTTATAATTTATTAAAAAATCCTCTAAAGAATATATTATATATTATAGGGTTAAAACCAATTAGTTATAAACATGACTCACTTACACATAGAGGAGGTTACTATTTTAAGGATTTTAGATCTCATCCTCACAAAATATTGAATACACAATATATTTGGAAGAAATAAAATACAAATACCATGAATGTGTTTGTGGGTTTGATTATATATAATATATAGTCTAAAACACACGTTTGGAAAGTATTAAAAAATTCCCCATATATTTCTATAAATACAACCCATCCTCCCACACCACTTCTCTCAAAACACATTTAGAATTATTTAACTCTCTCTCTCCCTATACCAATACCTCCCAAGGTTTTTACACACTCTTAAAAAGTTCCTATCAAGAATTTGGTAAAGATTTCCAAAGGTAAGGGATCCCCCTACTGTATCTTCAAGCACAATCATTTTATTTTAACTCATGATTTCTAATTGTTCATATTAAAATATATTTTTTTACATCCCTTTTAATATTGATAATATTTTAACATAATCATAGACCACACATTCAATATCATTTAACCCTTCCATAAATCTTTATGTACACCCATTATGCTTCTTAAAATATCATGTGATTTCCCATGAAAAAAATTTGTATCGGGAATACCAATCCCCATATCTACTCAAAGGGTATTCCAAATGTTATAATTATCCTTAATTTAGTGGGGAAATCCATATATATAACCCAAAATTCTTAATAATGGGGTTAATGGTGATGAAATGTATTCTTATGTTGTATGATATATGGGGAACACAAAAGAAATTAAATGATATTAATGTAATGGGGGGCCAATAATTATATTTCTCTCCCATGAATTGGGTAATGTTTTTATTACATGAGATGTCATATAAGGTTCAAGGAAGGTTATCATGAGAACACTATGTTTTGACATCATATTAGATAACATTAACTTTTTATTATGATTTCATCATTTATATTGTTTCTATATTCATAATTTTTGTTGATGTTATCATCTTATAGAATGATTCGATGACACTTTTTAATATTATCAACAATCTTATAAAACATTGATGTTCCTTTTAGCTACCATTTATTACATTAATCATGTTATGATTAGATTTTTCCCATTCAAGGATTTATAGATGAAACATTTATTATGTATGTCCTCTGGTAATCTGATATAGTATTAGAATATCGATGGAACATAAGAGCATGTTTTTTATTTTTTAATTAATGTATTTATATATATGATTAATGATAATATTCATTATACATAATTTCTAGGATACACTAGGATTAATGATCTTTATTTCTTTTATTATTTTTATAATTATGTAATAAATCATAAATTAATGGGTAGTAATGATATTTTGTGTCATAGTTGGTAATAGAGGAAAGAATATTTAGTTTTTGAGTATTGGATTTGAAATCCTTACTCCAGACATAAAAATAAGAATAAAAATATATAAACATATGAAAATATTTAGTGGTATCTAAGAATGAAGCCCATGCATTGATATTTCAAGTAGAAGTGGATCTAAAAATGTTTTACTAAGGGGTAATAACCATAAAAGTGGAGAAATTAGATTTGACATTATGATTACCTGATGCATGATGAAGTGGGAATTTTGAATGCCTAATTTTACACTCCCAGGGGATATGCTTTGGTAAATTCAAAAGATCTATGCAAACCATTTTGAAGGGAATAAAAACTACAATAAAATTTTATCAATTAATGTATAACACATATAACACATATTGAAAACTAAAAACTCAATGCATAAGGAATGTATGTATTTTTTGAGTTATAACTTTAATTCAAATAGTTTAAATTTTACGTGTTAAATTGTTTTAAAATCAGAATCTACTACCTTCCATTTTTCATTTAAATGTACTAACATTGGAGTAACCAAGTAAACCAAAATTGTAATGATAACTTTATCAGATAAAAAAATAAAGGGCCCAACACAATGGCAGTAAGATTCATGAAATTCATGATAATAATTTCGAAATTAAATTATGGTCTATATAGAAACATGAATTTATGGGGAAAACACACAAACAACAAATAAATATAATGTTTTAGTTGATACCGTTATAAGATAAAGGCCTCTAACATTCAGTGGGTCATCCTATTACTTAGTCAGAAAATGATGGATCAACTCCATTTTAATGTTAATATCAATCAATTAATTCTCTGAAGAAGAGAAGCTTGTTCCAGTAATATATCAGATAAGAAGGTTATTCAATAAACGGTGGAAGATAATCAAAAATACAATGGTTGACGAATATAATGAAGTAATTGAGTGGAAGGAATTATGGATAATGTTTTTTGATAAATATTTTCCTCACACAATCGAGAATAAAAGGGCGATATATTTCCTTGGAATAAATACAAAAGATAATAAATATATTATGTTGTATATGGAAAACACCACCATTATTGTACTATGTGCTTATGGTTTTTTAATGTTCCCAAGATTTAAATTCAACTTCTTCTTTGGTTGGTTAAATATGATTAAATAAAAATATTTAACGATTAATGATATTGATACCTATATTGAAAATTTTAATGTATCCTAAATGTAGAAATGGAGATTGGAAAATTAATAGGTCTAATGGTATATGATATAAGAATAAAATAATAGATTTTAATTATACTGGTTCATTGGGGAAATATCTAGATGAAAGGAAAGTCCATAAACCTTCATGTCAAAATTGTTTGAGGAAGAGTCCAAGAAATTTCCTGAATGGGTCATGGAAATTTCTTAGGTGTTAGAAGAAAGGGAACCAAGCTATATAATTCCCTGGTAAGTAACATAAAAATTATGATGGAACTATATAATTTTATATTAAATCCCAAAACTATTGTCTAATGTTTTAATTATAATGGATAAATAAATTGTGTGAGTCAATTAACTAAGACTAGGGTTGTTGATGATAGCTGAAAGTAACACTCTACATGGACTATAGATAACGGAACAACTTATGACATCCCATATGTTTAGGTGGATCCTAGAAATTATATAATTATAAGTATATAGGTTTTTAATTCAATAATAACATACTTACTATTTGACTATAGTTCTACGCATTCATTTATTTCACAAAATGTTAATAGAACTATTCAAACACCATCTAAAAACATTGATGTAGAGATATCTATGGAAGAATAAAAAGTGGAAATTATTGTATCCTATTTATATATCTTCTAACCTATCTATATATTCCTATTAAAATTCCTGGAAATCATTTTGATTCAAAATTTAGCTAAATCTAATGGAATTCATGTTATATATTGGTTATCCTTGTATATGTCAAGTATAATTTTTTGAGAGAATGAAATAACTCTCCTTATCAAAAAGTTCCCAATGATTATATAAAATTTAAATGAGGATTAATATCATTTTTTATCATTATTTCAAGAATATATATTATTTTATTATGATGAATAATTTTTAGATAAAATGAATGATAATAAAAAAATCCATTTTGATGACATGCCCATTTTAAGGTAATATGATTATATGTGACTCAAATAATTTTCTAGAGTTTCTCTATGCCATGATATTTTTTATATATTAATATTATACATTAAGATTTTTCAATATAAAATACATTATATATAATGGCCACTATTGAACATAAATAATTAAAGAATAAACTAGAGGATATAAAATTTAAAGGGTTTATATTACCATGTTTTTCACCATGGGGTTTAGCGTTCATCTTCATCAAGAAGTAAATATCAACCCGCTTCTACATTGATTATCATGAGATCAAAAAGATCAATGAAAAGAACATGTACTCTCTTCCATTAATTAATGACTCGTTTGATCAGATATATGGAGCCTAATACATCTCTAAGGTGGATCTCTGATCATCATATTATCAAGTAATGGTAATTAATGAGGATATATGAGGACTTATTTTCATAAAATTTATATGAACTATAATGTCATAGTTATTACATTTGGACTCATTCATTTTCCATTAATCATTATATATATAACAACTCGATTCATTATAGATTAAAATGATAAATTTGTTGAAATTTTTAAAGATGATATTATTATCAAGCCTTAAATCACAGAGTAATATGTGGAGTATTTTAACATTGTACACTATACCCTAAAAAACATAAAGTTGTATTCGAGGTATAATAAATATGAGTTTTTAGTGGGGAAAATAATATTCATTTCATATGTTACCCCTAATAAAGTGATATCTGTATATCTTAAAAAATTGTTGAATTTAAAGGATAGCCTTGACCAACCTCTATAATAGTGATCCATAGCTTACATGTATTATCTAGTTATTTTTATTTATTTATGATAAAATTATTGCAATTATTAAACCCGCTGATGAAAAAATCTCAGAAGGGAGTGAATTTTTTATGTACTAATTAATGTGAGGGGAGATTTTATGAGTTATGTAGGAGGTCAATTCTACAACCTATACTAAAATTAGACACCAGTAGAGAAGGATTTTTTATCTATAGTATTTAATCCATAAATTTATAAGGTTTTATAATAATTAAATTTTTAAAAATGATAAAATTTTCATCCTACCAATTAATGATCCATGTGAATAACTACCAAACTGTAACACCCCGATATTTTATAAAATATTTTTTTAAAACTATTTTCATTGATGTCTTGCATTGAATGTTTTAAAAAATTCATTTCTCATGGAACCTAATTTTATTTCACTACATGTAACATTGACTTGGAATATGTTTCACGCAACACTGACTGGCCATAAGATACATGCAACACTGAGTTTCATTAAAACATCATTTTATTGTTATAATTATTTAAATGAGATAGTTATAAACAATATGTTAAACATAGTAATATGAATAATAATAAATAATTTTCAAATATTTTTTTAAATTGATTTATATAAATAAAACATATTGATGATGAAAAATATATTTTTTGTTTAGATATTTATATGTTTAATAATAACATTTTCTAAAATGAACTTTTTTCATGTCAATCTTTGAAAAATAATAAAAATAATTTTTCAAAAATTCAGAAATATAACTTGATAAAATAAAAAATCATTTTTTAATTTATGATATAGAAATTGTATTGGGGTTATTTTTTTTTATTTTTTTTGAGAAACGTTATTTTCTATGAATTGTGAAAAAAATTTATTTTTATTAAAAATATAATTCTTATTTAAAGAATTATTAGAATTAATTTATATTTTAATTAAAGTTTAAAAGTCACAATATATCAATTATAAATATAATAAATAAATTTATATTATTAGAATTATTTTTACATGGAAATTGGTTATAAGAACTAATTGTACTTTTGAACATTTTTACATTAAAAAACCCGCTTTCTCCCCACATTTATGGGATTATCATTAAACATAATTTCCCACTTATGTGATTTAAATTTTAAAAAACGAACATAAATAATTTTAATCAGTATTTTATTTTTATTCAAATTATTTTAACATAATTTTTGATAAAAAATATTAGTTAAATTGATTAATATTAATTACAATGATTTAGGTAAAATTAAGCTTAATAAGGGACTGAACCTAGATCTTTAGAGAAAAAAATAAACAATAAATTTTTAAAAAACCTTTAGATTTTCATACATAGTCCAATACAACACTAAGGTTTCATAGTGATCTATTTGGACACATTAGTAAGAATTAATACCTATCTAACACAAAATTCTTTTCAAAAATTACAAATTGTGTCCGTTCCCACCCATATAAAAGGCCACCATCTCTCCCCCTTCTCCACGCATCTCAATCTAATTATGTTAGGAAAATATCTATAAAATTAACTTCTCTAAAACCCAACCTTCCTCATTTAATCCCACCATTGGGAATAATTTCATCTAAGTAATCCCTTTGGTGCAAACAAAAAAGAGTTTCCCAAAGAAGAGGTAACATCCTTCCTCAAGATCCTTTCTTTTATTTTCATTCTCCACCACATAAATACTACTTCTTTAATTCTTATAAAAACATATTATCCTGAATATAATGATATTTTTTATGATATGTTTTTTAATTTCAGTTATACATAATTCTATTAAATGGGTAACAAACATATTGTTTATGTGTATGGAGAACTACTCCCTCACAAAACAATGATTGATAATTTTTCCATTACAACCATTCATGGAAAGGAATTATGATTGAAATGATATTTATATATTATATATATAGTATTTCTTATTTCATTAATATTCTATAATTATTTTATCACACATGTATTTATACTTCCCATTTTGTGTAAATGTGATAAATTCATTTGAGGAAGTGTGGACTATCGCCCCTCAAAGACATGTGATTCATTCACTCTATAATTAGTATGTATTATGGATTTTTTTAGTGAAAATATATGCTATAAAAAATCTACTTGAATAATGAATATATATATATATATATGTCATTTTCCATCTTTCTTTCAATAGGACCATAAAACAGAAACATTGTTATGTGTAAGTACATCTCCCCATATCAATGAATGTGGTATTCCATTTAATACTTATATATTGTATATATTAGTATAATACACATATACTGAAAAAAATGATATTTATATCATGGTTTAAAATATTTTAATCATGATATATGTATAAGGACCAAAGATATAGAAAATTAAGACACATGCGATGAACAAAGTGGCTATAACCCAAAGTAAATCCTTAAAACAGAATTGTTAACAAGTGAGTAATATACAGTCATAATAAAATAAAAAATGTAATTATATATAATAATAAATATACTTTATATATCTAATAAACATATATTTCTTATATAGGATGTTTAAATGAGTTTGATAAAATTCAAACATAGGTTAAGAGGATTTTATCTCACTTTTTAGTTTCGTGAGACACATGCCTTATTAACCATTCATTTAATTTCATGGTTTTTATAAAACCCTTTTAGGTATTATATTATTAATATATATATTTTTATGGGTATTTACATGTCCATTCTATTATATTTATTTCATGGGTGTTATGTTTGAAAGGCTACCAAATCGGTCAAGTAACATTGTCCCGATATTCCATCTTCAAGACACTACCATGTCCGGAACCTATATTTTTATACGAGATATATATAATTCCTTATGAAATTATATTAAATGAAGAAATTATTTTCATGATATTTTAATCTTCATTTAATTTTTTTCATCCAATCCTGAATTTAACTTACCAAATTGGTAAAAGTTTATTACTATAATTTCATTGTTTATTGATATTCTTTTTTATTAAGCTTCCATTAATGAAATATTTTAATCCATATCTCAATAACTCTCAAGAATTTTATTAAACTATTTATATTGATGTTATATCCATATAATGGTACCAATTGTTCACGCATGGGTACTTAAGACACTTAAGAAAATTTATATATGAAAATCTGAATTTATTTATCATTTCAGTCCAAAATAAATGTTCTTTCGAAACAGTGTTTCTAAAAATTTTTTCCAAAAAATTTATTACTATTATCTAATGATTTTTAATGGAAATTTATATCCATATTTTACCCTTAACAATATGGTTTTAATAAATATATCTTCTTTTCCTTTTCTGATAAAGGATGTTTTATGAAATTATGCTATAAAAATGAAATTTTCTCGATGTATGGACATACCCACTATCATGAAAATAGTTTCATTGAATATTACCTTTTTAGTTTATAATGTTATCTTTTATTAAAGAAAGATTTTACTAAAATTCAGGAAATTATTTTTAAGAGGCTTTCAAAGAAAAAGGGTTTTTAAAAATGGATTTTTAAAATATATTTATATGATTTCATAGGAATCATTTTCATTTTTTGAAATTTTTATTTTCAAAGAAAAAAATTTAATGACATAAAGATTTCATTATTTTTTTCCAAATCCATTTTTTGTAGAAGGAATTTCAAAAAAATTTCAAGATTACTTTATCTGTTTTGAATGTATTTTCAAAGATAATGGTTTTTAATTTTTTTTTTCAATATTCTTTTATATTTTATGAAAAATGGTCCAAAAAATATTTCATGAATTATTTTCATATATTAAAAATTATTTTAAAAAAAATTTCTTTTCAAAAGGCTTTATATTTTAAATATTATTTTCAAAAAGGAATGATATGTTCCTCAATAGTAGTTTTTAAAATACATTTTGATATTATTTTCAATATAAGATTACATATGATGATGTCACTCATTCCCTATTAGGAAAATATTAAAAGGATCCATTAACAATAATTCTATGAGTAGTTTAGGTTTTTATGCAATAATTTTATGAAACCCATTTATATATCATGGGTTATATGTTTATGAAACCCATTTATCCTTCATGGGTTGTATTGTTATGAAACCTTATATATTTCAAGGGTTATTCTTTGATTAAATTTTTATAAAACCAATCTATTTTACAAAGGTTATGATTTGGTGAAATGTAAATGATTCCAATTTCATTTAATGGGTTAGGATTTCATTTTAATAAAATCCACATCTTTTTTTGGTTCATGATATGATGAAGTTTCTATGGAACTTGTATGTATGATTTTATTATGTGATGGTTGGTACCTATATCCCCTCAAATGAATGGGGTAATAGAGAATGTTTTAAAATCTATATGGTTATACATGAGGGAATACTGAGAAAAAACAATAGGGTAAATTGGATGGAATCCCCATAACGAAACAAGAGGGTATACTATAGGGCATCCCTATCCCAAAACAAGAGTGTGCATGAGAGGGTATCCCAAGCCCAAAATAAGATGGTATATGAGAGGGAATCCCAATCCAAAAAACTAGAGGGTACACTGGAGAGCATCCCATTCCCAAACTAGGTACATTGGTGATTATCCCAATCCATACATGTTATTAAGTTCATGGTAGTCATCCTTTACATAATTTTATTATATTCTTATGTCTATACCACAATTCCATGTTTTATTCTTATTATATTCATTCATGTCTTGTGTTCTATTTTTTTATTATTCAGGTCTTATGAAATTCCATGCATTTTTTCTATGACTCATGTTTATAATCTTATGATATGTAGGGTATGATATTCTAATGTTATTATCATATCTTCATACCCCTATGCTCATTTATATGCTAGCATGTATCCCTTTTTTTTCCTTTTTAAGATTCTAATATCACCAATTTTTATGGTACCTTTGCAATGATACGAAGATATTTATTAAGTATGGTGTGTCTAAGAAAGGTGCCAGACATGAATAACCTAGTGGGAGATAATGTAGTTCACTTATGTACTAGTTTTTATGTTTCTATGTTTCTTAGGTAGTAGTTTGATATGGTCATTTGTAGTCTGTCTATATATTCTTTTTATGAATTCATGAAAAATAATGTAATGTCTATGTTTTTTATGATTAGGTCTTCAAGGTTGTTATTAGAAAAAATGTTTAGTGAATCTTTGTAAACTTTGATGAGTAAACCATACAAATACCCCTAGGTATATTTTTAAGGAAATTTCTTGGGATGTATCTATGAAAAAATATAAGGATGAGTTAATGTTTAAGAAAATGTCTTTGAATTTTGGTAAAGGATAGAGTTAGTGGTTTCCTAGAATTATATCCCTGTCTGAATAATAAATATGGATTTGGATCTGGAATGAATGTACATAGGGGTAATAACTCTGAAACTTTTCATTAAGATTGACTCTAGCATGACCTGGTACATGATAACAGGCCTTACTGCACACCCTGTTTGATACTCCTAGGGGATATAAGTTGGGAATTCATAAAATCTTTATGAAGCATCCTAAAAGATTTAAATAGAATAATTTTATTAATAAACTAGGATAAAACTAAGGTGTCATATATTAAAGAAGTTGGGTTTATTTTTCTTAGACATCATATATGTAATTTTTTTCATGATTATTTTGTCTCTCCTATGATAAGTGTTTCTCACCCTATGATTTCTAGATTTAATTAATAGTTGTAACTTCAAGGAACATGTATATAATTGAATGTTTCAGATGTGGAAAGTAAAGTAATTATGAAAATTGAAAACCCAAGTGGAAATCCCATAAATAGAACCAGGAAGGTGGTACGAGTATTGGATATACTTCTAAAGATAATGAGTTTCCAAATAACATGTGAAAGGTATGTTATTTTTTTCCAGTATTTTGTTATTAAACCTTATAATCTTGATTACATTGAGTTTGAGTAACCTAAAAATAGGATTCATGTTTTATATTATAGGAAATATGTATTAAATAATATATTGATTAAGCCTAAGTAATGGTTTAAGGATAGATATGGACGAATAATGTATTTATGTTTCGGAATTTATAGTTAATGTCAAATAAATCATGAAATATATATTTATTTTTAGTATAATTTTTCATTAATAATTTAAGAGGATATGTTGAAGGATGATGAATACATGTAAATTTTATTTAATGTAAAAGTAATATTTTGATTAAAGGAAGGTAACTGTTTTTGTTTTCATGACATAGAGAAAAATTTGATTAGCTCGGATAAAGAGATGATTTTTTCAGGTAAATAAACTGGATAGTATTAATGACTATTGAACCAATGAAATATTTTCTGAAATTATTGTCTATATATTCGTGGATTAAGATTACAAATTCATGGATTTATGATATATAACAAGTAATTTTTAGAATAGGGAAGCGTAGATGTATTCCAAAAGGATTTATGGTAATTCAGGTTATTAACATGTTTCAAGAGAATATAAGATGAGGGTATTCACATGTTTGGAATGTCATAACCAAAAAATACTATATGATATATGAGGGATCAATGTTAATATTATATCATGACTTTATTTATAAAGAGATGGATTTTAATCTATCAGAAGGCTTATAAGGATGACCATTTATGGAATGACTATGTTATATTCAGATAATGATTTAGAGATTAAATTATTATCTCAACACATGAGGATTTATTCACATTGGATAGAATGATTCAAAAAACATGTATTGATGATAACTTAGAACATATTGGATGGAATATCATCAATCTCATTATCTATAAGTGATTTATTAATAAATTATTAATCTTTTATTTTAAAGAAAGATCTTATGTAGATCAAGGAAAAACAAAGGGTGCAGTTTTCCGAAAATCATGAAATTATATGCTTTCATGAATGTTATTCAACATTAGGGAAAATATCTAGAAATAAAATTTTGTACTAATTCCTTTTTGTTTGAACCAATTGACTTATTTAATCATCATAGATATCTGAAATTGGGTCCCACAAAATTTCTGCAATCATTAACTTTTTAGTTATTTATGACCTCAATCACTCCCAACAAATATTTACGCTTTTCTTCTATGCCCATATATTCAATTCCAACCAATGTTCTCCAATGTAGAAACATAGTTATGGGTTACTTTGGGTACCCATTCCATTTTGATAATTTTATTTTTTAATAGATGTAGTAATATTCATTTTTATGATATCGCTTTATATGAAATGAACTTTATATAATGAAACCCTTAATAATCCAAACAAATTTTTTGGGGGGAATTCATTTTAAAGGGGGTAGAATGTAACACCCTGAGATTTTGTGAAATATTTTATTTGAAATAAATTAATTTTCATAGATGTATTTAATTGAACTAAGTTAAAAATTCCTTTCACATGGAACCAAATTGTATTGCCCTATACACAACACCGACATGGCATATGTTTCATGCAACACCAACTTGACGTAAGTTAGACACAACACCAAGTTTCTAAAAAACATCATGATATTATTATAATTATTTAAAATAGATCGGTATAAAATAGATCATAATTTTTTTAATATGAATAGTAATAACTCATTGTAAATTTTTTTATAATGTTTTTATATAAGTAAAACATATTTATTATGATAAATTTATTTTTTGGTAGTCTATATATTTTTAAAAATAATATTTTCTCAAATGAACTATATTTCATGTCCTTTTGTGAAAAATAGTAAAATTAATTTTAGACAAATTTAGAAATTTAATTTGATAAAATAAAATAAATTTTCTAATCTATAATTTTTAAACTTATTTAGCACTAACTTTTGGGATTTTTATGAGGAACATAATTTTTTGATGAATAGTGAAAAATAATGAATTTCAGATAAATATTCCCTTTCCTTTTAAAAAATTATTAATATTAATTTATATTTTTATTTGGGATTTAAATTCACAATATATCAATTATTCATATATTAAATCAATTTACTTCATTGTAATCATTTTTAGTTGTAAATTGTTCATAAAAACTTATTGACCTTTTGAATATTTTTATTTTAAAATAACATGGTTTCTCGTTATGTCTATGGGATTATCATTATAATTAAATCATAAACATATATGATTTTAATTAAAAAAATACATGGTTGAAGTAAGTAATATATTTTTAGTTTAAAAATATCAACATAATTTTTTACCAAAACAATTAGTGAAAGTGATTAAAAATAATTATAATGATTAAGGTAAAATTAATCTTAAAAAAGAACTAAACCATAATCAAAAGGGTGGAAATGAACTACAAAATTGACGAAAACCAATTGGATATCGATATTTAAAACAATAAACATCTTTGGTTTCAAAGTGATCCATTTGTACACGTTTTTAATAAATAATAGTTAGTGAACACAAACATGTTTTCAATAAATACCAAGTGTGTCATTTCCCTCCATTCTAAAAGGAACCAATTATCCCCCTTCTATGAACCTCTCATGACAATTAATTTGGTAAAATATTAACCCAATTCAATCCCCAATAAGTGTACCATAATCCTTGAATACTCCCTTTGGGAATAAACATATCCATGGAAGCTCTTTTTTGCAAACAAAAAAGAATTACCCAAAGAAGAGGTAACATCTTTTCTCAAGCTCATTTCTTTTAATTTCTTTATCCACCATCTCAAATATAATTATTACATGGTTATAAAAAATAAAAAGTATCATAAATATGAATATATGTTTTTATTATAAGGGTTTTAACAACATTACACACACTTCCATCTAATGGGTATCAAACATAGTGTTTATGTAAAGGACGAACTACAACATCACAAAATGATGATTTTTTCTTTTTCCCTTACCACAATTCATAGTTGGAAAATATAACAGATACACTATTTATATATGATATATATTAAATTTATTATTTATTTCATCTTCTTCAATTCTATTAAAACTCATATCTTTATACATTTCATTTTTTAAAAATACAATAATTTTGTTTGAGGAAATGTGGATTACCACCCCATCAAAACAAACTGATTTGTTCCCAATCTACATGGATTGTATTTAGGATACATATAGTTAACATATATAATATATATTATATAATAATGATATTGGAATAATTTATATATAATATATTTACATATATGATTCTTACTTTCTTTCATTTAATAAGATAATAAAATGGAAACATAGTACATGGATACATATGGATTACTGTCTCCATGAATGTTGTATTCAATTTCGTAATTATATCTTCTTTAAATTATTATTCCATAAATATAATAAATTTAATTTAAATTAATATCATTTTTTTACATTATGGAAATCATGCAATAAGCATATGGATCAAATATATAACAAAATAATACACTTGCAAAAAATAGAGTGAGTATTTCCCGAAGTGAAACCTTAACATATAATTGTTAACAAAATGGTAATATTAATTTATAAAAGAACCATATATGTTATTATATATATTATTATGTTTTTTTATACATTATAAAAAATATATATTTATTATATATGAGGTTTTAATGTGTACTGTGAGATTTGGGACATAATGTTAGGGGATTTCATCACACTTTTTATTTACGTGAGACCCATGCCTTAATGATCACTCATTTCATTTGTGTGGTCTGTATACATCAAATGTATGTACTATATGATTATTATAATTAATATTTATTTTTATTTACATATATATTTAATGATACTTATTTGATCGGTTTTATGTTTCAAAAGCTACCAAATCGGTAATGTAACTTTTTCTCAATTTTGCTTCTTTGAGACACATTCTATATCATGCACTGATATTTTCATATGAGGTGTATAAACTTATTTATTACAATTTGTGTCAAGAATAACCATATTTTCATGAGATTTTAAGGTTTATTTAATGTAATTCTTTCCACCCTAAAGTAATCTTCTCCAAATGGTAATAGTTTATTACTACAATGTCATCGTTTTATGAGATTTGTTATGATCAAGCTTCCACTAATGAAATATTTTGATCCATATCTCAAGAAATATAATGAATTTTTTAACATCTATATATTCACGTAATATCTATCTAAAAGAACTATTTTTACACTCTTGGATACTTAATATACATAAGAAAATGTTTTTTTTATGAAAATCCATATGTACTTCCCTTTTTTGTCAGAAATTTGTGTTATATCAAAATCATGTTTCTAAAAATGTTTTCCAATAATGATTTAATATTAACTTATGTTTTTAATGTAAATTTATATCCATTTTTTACCTTTCATATAATGGTTATGAAAATTAATCTTCTTTCCTTTTCTGATCAAGAAAATTTTATGAAATTCTACTGTACAAAAGGTCTGTTCGACATATACAGACTTACCCACCTTCATGACTATAATTTCCATTAATATTATTTTATTAGTTAATATAAGTATATTTTTTTGAAAAGAAATTTTTTTCCTAATAGTATTTTTTTTTATTTTAAGAGTATTTCAAAGAAAAATTTTAATTTTAAAATTTATTTTTAAAAAGCATTTTAAATTATTTTCTAAGTATCCTTTTCATGTTTTCAAATGATTTTATTTTCATATTAAATTATTTCATTGATTTCAATATTTCTTTATATGTTTTAAAATCCATTTTCTAGAAAATGGTTATTAATTTCTTTTCAATTTTCCTTTATATTTTTTCAATTTATTTTAAAAGAAAAATGTTTTCAAAATGATTTCAAAATTCTTTTTTATTTTCATGGAAAAAGGTTTTCAAAAAGATTTCAAGACTTATTTATATGTTTTCAAAATATTTTAAAATAAAATGGATTAAAAAAGGTTATATTTTTTATAGAGACTTATTCAATTAATAAAAGATATTTTCCTGAGAAAATGTTTTTAAAATATATTTCAAAATTATTTTCCATCTAAGATGATATGTGATTGTTTTACAAATTCCCTTCAAGGAATTTATTCAAATGTTCAATTCTTATTATTTCTAAATATGGTTTTCTATTTGATGAAAACATGTTTATGAAACTCATTTATATTTCAAAAGTTATATATTTATGAAATATGTTTTTATTTCACAGGTTGTGTGCTTATGAAACCCTCTTATTTTCTCTAGTTAATATTTTATGAAATGGTTATGAAACCTATCTATTTTCCATAGGTTTTGATGTGATGAAATATTAATTATATCCATTTCTTTTCATTGTTTATTATTTGAAGTTTGTAAATACTATCTCTTTTCAAGGGTCACAATGAGATAAATGTTTTGTGGCCATGTAAATATGATTTTATTATATGGTGTGTAGTACCTATATATCCCTCCAATTCATTGGGAAATGGAGAATGTTTTATGAGATCAAAGGGTATATATGAAGGAATCCAAAGATAAAACAATATGGTTCATGGGAAGGAATCCCAAGACCAAAACAACAGGGTATGTGGAAGGGAATATTAATCATGAAATAAGATGGTACACGAGGAAATCATAATCATGGAAATATGAGGGTACACAAGAGGTAATCCCATGCCTAAATCAGGTACATGAGTGATTATCCAATTCAGAACATGTTACAAAGGTCTTAGTAAGAATCCTTGATAGAGGGTTCTTATATACTTAAGTGTATTCAACAATTCCATGTCCTATTACTATGATATGATTTCATGGATTATATTCATGATTTCATTGTGATTCATGTCTTATGAACTGAAAATAATTATGTGTAATGCCCCGACCCTAGATTCCCAGAGTCGGTGCATTATTTTAATAAATTATAATGATTACAAGGAATCAAATCCTGAAAGACCGATCAGTTTAGTAGTCTTGGAAAATAGATTACATACATGAATTATACATTAAACTTTCTAATATACAAAACAAAAAAATAATCATTTGATAATGCCATTATTCCTTTAAATTTACCATGCATCTAAAACATAAAATACTTTTTGGGATCCTGGGAAAATAAAACATAAGAAAGAGGTGAGATCAGATGCTCGGTAAGGGTAAATAATTTAGCAAAAGCTATAAACATTTAAGCCAAGATGTGTAATAAAAAAAAATAGCCTTTTAAAAATAATATTGAACATAATATGGAAAAAATAAATGAAACATTACTATATAAAAATGAAAATGGATATTATAATAGTCGAATAATCACATGTAAAAACTAATTTAATAATAAGGAAATGTATAGTACCAGACATTAAATTCTGTGTCAAGGAATCGTGTCAGGACCTAGGGGAAAACTATAACCAGACCCCAACCCAGAGAGCCTTTGTAACTGGACTCCAACCTGGAGAGTCTCTATAACCGGACTCCAACCCGGAGAGCCTCTGTAACCAGACTCCAACACGGAGGGTCTGCTGTAACCGGACCCCAACCCAGAGGGCTTACTTTTACTGGTCCCCGACCTGAAACAAACTATTCTAATACATTCATCTAAAGAAAAGGTTGACATAAAACATAAACATTCGTATTAAAACTAGCATACGAAATTTCAATACTTTAACCATAAACCATGAATGTCATAAAAATAACTCATCGACAGTCAAACATATAAAAAACCTCAAATAAAATATGGATGATTTGTATCATAATAAATAAACATCAAACAAGTGTAAAATTTATCAAAGGATGTTGATATAGATGAAATCAAAACTATTATAGAAAAATATCTCTTTCTATTTTGAAATCATTTAAGAGTCACATAAATATAAAGATTTTTTTTGAAAACATTATTATAAGTTTGTAAGGGAAGCTTCGACAATGCTATAATGGCGGAAAATATCCACACCCACCGTATAAGTTAAAAAAACATTCTTACCTTAATTTTTTTTCGAAAAAGTCATAAACTACCTTGTTTGGAAAACAACGGAAAGATTCCTTTCAAAAAAATATAAGGTCAAATAAGGGTATAAATGATTTTAACCCATTTTATGTTAAATAGTAAAAATGTTTTGAAATAAATTTTTAAGAAACACGGATGTGGATGATAAAGAGGTCCCAGTAGATACTTATGTAAAAACAACCTCAGATAATAAAGACATTGTGAAATTAACCCTAACCTTGCACTTTTATTTTGTCAAGGGTTCGTTAACCTCCTATTCATTGAGTTCTTCCTTTTGAATTAATCAAAATGGCTCCTTACGTTGGCTTTATGACCAAATTAATGCCTTTAGGATGAAGGGAAGAACGTTATAAGGATATTTTGGTAGGGGTTGGCCGAGCCAAATGGCTTTGAAGGTGTGAATTTGAGAGAAGGGGGAGTGCCCTTTTATAAGAGGGGTGAGGGGCACCTTAGAAAAAGATTGAAATATTATTTTATAATAAAATTATATTTGGTTTATAATAGCTATAAATTGATTTATTTTGAATCTAATGTAGGGATGGGTTGAAATCCTCTCCACCAATAGGTTTTAGACAAGTTTAGGTTAACATTTTAACCATCTCTTTTAGATTGAACTCTAAGTTAAATAATTTAAATTTTACCATGTCTTATTGTATTCTTACACTATATGATTAATAAACATACTATAAACATCTAATAGAACCTGAAATGGTTAATTAATGACATATATAATTTTATTTAAGTCCTTTGGCCGAACCTTATATTTTTTTGAATAGAATATCAATTAATAATACAATATTTGTTTTAAAAACTATTTTATGTCAATTTTGACACTGTTTTCTATTTTTTTGTTAAATCCATAAAAACATTATTACTTAGAAAAAAATTTATTTAATAAACCCTAACATGTCATATTAACCTAGAAAATTAGTGGATTTCACAAAAACCCTCAAATTAAATTTATTTGGATATTTATAATATTAATTAGTTTAATATTTCATTTATAAGGCAATTACTGTATCATCATTAAGTCATAAATAAATTAAATTATTTAATGTCTAAAAATTATAAATATAATACCATTATGTAGAAAATATATTTAGATTTCTAATTAATATTTATAGCCGAATTTATCTTATTTGTAACTATATATTAAAAATGGTTTAGTTATTAAACTTTTAATTTTACACTTTTAACTCTTCTTGGAATTAAATAATTATAAATGTCATAATCTAGTCATAGTGGACCTAAAGGATCATATTTTATTCCTAAGGTTATTTTTGGTTGAATTACACTTATACAATAGAATTAAGACATGTGTTAGGGTAATAATAATATCATTTTTACCCTTAATTACCCTATTTACTTTTAACCGTGGTAAACAAAAGTGAAATGTTAATATTCAAAAAAAAATTATTTTTATCTTATTAAACCAAATTTTACCTACTGATATCAACCATGTCTCTCGGATTTTTGAATTCAATTCATAGAATCAGGAAAATTAAGTTTTATGCAAATTTGTAAATGCTCCTAGGAGGTGGGTAAAAGGCGATAAAAAGTTCGATAAAATTTTTATATATCTAAAATTATAATAAACTGACTCTAATGAATTAATTTGAACTTATATAGGTATTATGAATCTATTTTGACCTAAAATAAATTTAAATAAAATAAATAATTATTTAAATAAAAAGTCAGTTTTAAACAATAACTCAGTGTTTGTCACTATTCATCAAAAATTGAAAGTTTTCAGAAAAATACCAAAAAATAACGCTAAGGTAATTTTGATATTACAGAGTAAAAAATGAATTATATTTTACTAATTTAAAAATATATAACTTTCATTAATTATTTTAAAATTAATTCCCGTTGTCAAAACAAAAAAGTGTATTTTTACGAAATAATAACTATCAAAATATTGACACTTGTTTATGTCCAATTTCAAAGTGGAATTTCTTACAATGACTAGAATTTGATTAAATGGTAAAAATATAATATAATTATACTTCAAAACCATTAAAATTTATAATTCATACTGTAAATTATTTTGCTATAAAATGTTGTTTTCCGTTAAAATATAGTATTTTTCACTATTCACCCAAATATGAAAGTTATCATAAAACCACCAAAAATTTATTGAAACTAAATTATTATGTCCCAATTATAAATAAGAAGTTTATTTTGTGAAATTGAATATATAAAATCTTCAAATATTGGATTTAAAAAAGGTTTTCTACTAAAAGGAGGTAAAATTGCATTTTTTGAAAAATACTTATTTTATCTAAAAAATGAATTTGTTCTTACATTATGTCTAAGAAACTCATAATATCAATTCTAAAATTCTGAGGATTATATAAATTTAAAAATTTAGATAATACTATACATAACTTCTTTTGAACAGCTAGTTTGGCAAGTCATGGTGCACTTGAACTCAGTATTGCGTGTAGTGTAAGTTATTAAATTACTTTGAAGAAACAACGTACTATGAAATATTGGGGTGTTACATTCATCCCTCATTTATTAAATTTAATCCTCTCAATTTGAAATTTTTCTTTGAAAATAAAAGGGTAAAAATAGAAAATAACTTTTTGAGAAAACCCACCTAGGAAATTCGGTTAAGAAACTTTTGTCTTAATAAGAGGAAAAGGGAAATGAAAGGGTCACCACCAAATTATGATCTTGATTAGGAGCACATTGGTGGAAATTAGAGACACATCATTGGAGAAAAAACATAAATATATATAGGGAGTGATTGAGGTCATTAATCATAACCAAGTGTAAAATCGAGGGCCTCAAATCCATCAATTCTACGATGATTTAAAATGCCATCAGTTAAAAAAACATAAGGAATTAAAAAAAAAATTTGGGTTTAAGATCCCTTCCCTAAAGGTTAATAATCAATTTATCCATATAATAAGAGGAAAAAAATTATATATATACATATATACTTGATAAGTAGAGTTTCATCCTTCAATTAATTCCTACAAAAAACTGATCTTTCACTCCAAAAGATTTCAAAAAAATATTCTATTTATCCTAATCATATAGGGTCAAAAAAATAATGAATTTAAAATTCACCTATCAAACCCTTTAAAAAAAGAAAATATATTATACAATCTAAGACATCACATAGGCCAGTTGTAGGTGACACACCCTTGTTGCCCTTCGGTTGCAGGTTCAAGTCTTGCGGCCTTGCCAGACACGACTGGTTGTCGCCCGACCTCTGGGCTGGCCTTTTCATAACAATCCAAAAGTAACCTTTACAATAGTATCCAATTTCAAACATAATATGTTCCAACCTTTATACTTATCCAAAATACTTCTATCCAAACTCACAGTCTAAAATTTATAAGGATGTTAAACCCAATGAAGATCCCTTTTTCCACGTAATAACATGTGAACACCTTCATCATACATTCTTTTAAAACACGGAAACACCCTGAATTACCATATGGACTTATTGATTACATTTATTCTCCCTTATTATTTATATAATACTGGATATATTCCTTATATCAAAAAATTTTAAATAGTCCAAAAATGACAGAATAAACAATCTATTAATCAGTTCCAAGGAAGTCAAGAATATCCAATATAATTTATCCAAATAAACCATATCTTATACCGAAGTCAATGCCTCATTGTCAGTACCATCTTAAGGATTACCTTTCCTTCAACCATGCATTTTTCAAAAAGTGTAGCTTACTATTAAGTCACTTTTCTTAGAACCATATAATCTCAAATCCTTAATAAAATAGCATTGTAGTATAATCCTTATTTATCTCCATAATTAATATAACCTGTATATTGTTGATACAACACTCAAATGAAATAATTCTATAATAACAAAATAATAACACAAGTCATTATTCTTCATCCGAGGTATCATCATAACTTGATTATAATCAAATAGCATCATTTGTGATATACTCTGATGACTGGGACATTGATTCGCGTAGTGTCCCAATTCCTTGAAAATAAATAATTTTACATTTGAATCCTTTTTCTTACATTTTCAATCACGTACCTGGTGTCCTTTTTCTCCACACTTATAAAAAAATCTCATTCCCTTCAAGCATTTACCATGGTGATTCTTTCCACATTTATCAAGTATGGGAAAAATCCTTCATTCCCCTCTTACCTTTATCCATCTTTCTCTCTACCATCATTTTCGTCTCTTGCTTCCCTTCAAATCCCTAAGACTCAGATATTTATTTAATTATATTATTAACACATGATATTATTTCTTCATATGTTGAGAATACATGGGAGACTACTATTCATCTAAATGTTGGCTTAATACCATGAATGATATGATCCTTCTAACTCTTTGGATCATATGTATTGTTGGAGTTCTCATTCCATCTACGAGGAGCCATTTCTATACAATGACATACACTAGGTACGTTTATGAATCACAATGAATAATTCCAAACTTGTAAAATACCTAACATAAATTGAATAGTTTATGGATATAACCTGTAATCATAAAAATATTTTCTTTGATGAGGTATATACTCATAAATCCTTCATAATGATTGGTAAAGAAAATGAGAATTATTCTAAACATATCCCCAGGGAGTGTCGTAACCAATAGTGCAGAAAGGCACATTTTTGTGCACCAATTCCTATTCGAGTCTAGCTCAAAGTGTTTTTTTTTTGAGTTTTACCCCTAGGTACCTCTGTGCAAGAGTGGCCTCTACCTGTTCATATCCAGACAAAGATGTATTTTTTTTTGGAAAACTCAAAAAATCTATACATTACCAAAATTATTGGATGTTATTATATTCTAATGCTCAAAGTATATCTTAGGGTAATGTTCTCTAATCATAGTATATCAAAATCTAGTTTCCAAGTTTATTTCTAAACTTCCTCTGATACCAACTGTAATTCCCTGATGCTAGATTCCCAGAGTCAGTGGATTATTTTAATACATTGGCATGATTACAAGGAATCAAGTCCCAAAAGACCGATCAATTTAGTAGTATTAGAAAAAATATTACATACATGAATGTTACATTACCCTTTCTAACATACAACACACAAAAATAATCCTTTGAGAATGCCATTGTTCCCTTAGCTTGACCCTACATCTCGAACATAAATCACCGGGATCCTGGGAAAATAAAACCTAAGAAAGAGGTGAGATCATATGATCAGTAAGGGAAAATAATTTAAAAGAGGCTATAAAATTTTAAGGCAATATGTGTAATAAACACAATATCCTTTAAAACATAATATTGAACGTAATATGGATGAAATAAATCAATCATTAACATATAAACACGCACATGGATATTATACTAGTCGAGTAATCACATGTAACAATTAATTTCATAATGAGGGAATGTATAGTACCAGAATTTAATTTATGTGTCAAGGCCTCGTTCTAGGACATAGGGGATAATTGTAACCGGACCCCAACCCAGAGAGCCTCTCTAACCGGACTCCAACCTAGAGAGCCTTTGTAACTGAACTCCAACCCGGAGAGCCTCTGTAACCGGACTCCAACCCGGTGGGTTTTCTGTAACCGGACCCCAACCCAGAGGGATTACATTTATTAGTCCCCAACCCAGAACATACTATTCCAATACATTCATATTTAAAAAAGGTTGAAATATAACATAAACATTCGTATTAAAACTAGCAAAATAAATATCAATACTTTAACCATAAACCACAAATGGCATAAAAATAACTTATCCACAGTCAAACATATCACAAAACCTTAAATACAATATAGAAGATTTGTATCATAATAAATAAACTTCAAAAAAGTTTAAAATTTATCAAAGGATGTTGAATATATGAAATCAAAAACTATTTGAGAGAAATATATCTTTCTATTTTGAAATCATTTATGAGTCACATAATTATAAAATAAACCTTTATTTTGAAAATATTGTTATAAGATGGTAAGGGAAGCTTCAACGTTGTTATAATGGAGAAAAATAGCCAAACCTGCCATATAAGTTAAAAAAACATTCTAACCTAAATTTTTTAAAAAAATTCATAAAGTACCTTGTTTAGAAAATGACGGAAAGATTCCTTTCTAAAACATATAAGGTCAAATAAGGGTATAAATGACTTTAAACCATTATCTGTTAAGTATAAAAAATGTTTTGAAATACATTTTTAAGAAACATGGATTTGGATGATAAAGAGTTCTTAGTGGATACTTACGTAAAACTAACCTCAGATAATAAATAGATTGTGAAATTAACCATTACCTTTCACTTTTCCTTGGTTGAGGGCATGTTAACCTCCTCTTCGTTGATTTCTTCCTTTTGACTTGATCAAAAGAGATACTTAGGTTAGATTTCTGACCAAAGGAAGGCCTTTAGAATGAAGGGAGGAAAGTTGGGAGGATATTTGGGCAGGTTTTGGTCGAGAAAAATGGCTTTGAAGGTGTGAATTTGGGATAAAGGGGAGTGACCTTTTGTAAGAGTGGTGAGGGGTACCTTAGGAAAATATTGAAATATTATTTTATAATAAAATCATATTGGTTTATAATGGATCCAAATTGATTTATTATGAATCTAAAGTAGGTATGGGTTGAAATCCTCTCAACCAATAGGTTTTAGAAAAGTTTAGTTTAACATTTTAACCTTATATTTTAGATTCAACTCTATGTTAGAAAATTTAACTTTTACCGTGTCTTCTTGCATTCTTACACTATATGATTAATAAACAAACTATAAACATCCAAGAGAACCTCAAGTGGTTCATTAATGACATATATAATATTATTTAATACCTTTGTCCAAACCTTATATTTTCAGGAATAGAATATGAATTAGTAATATAATATTTGTTTTAAAAACTCTTTTATGTCAGTTTTGACACTATTTACTATTTTGTTTTTGATAAATTCATAACATAATTATTACTTTGAAAAAAATTCATTTAATCAACCCTAACTTGTCATATTAAAATAGAATATTAATGTAATTCATAAAAACTATAAAATTAAATTTATTTGGATATTTATAATATTAATTATTTTAATATTTCATTAATAAGGAAATTACTACATCATCATTGTGTCATAAATAAATTAAATTATTTAATTTCTAAAAATTATAAATATAATACCATTGTTTATTAAATATTTTTATCTTTCTAATAAATATTTTTTGTTGAATTTATCTTATATTTAACCCTATATTAAAAATGGTTTAGTTATTAAACTTTGAATTTAACCCTTTTAACTCTTCTTTGAATTAAATAATAATAAAAGTCCTAATCTAATCCAAATGGACCTAAAGGGCCATATTTTATTCCTACGGTTGTTTTTGGTCGAATTACACTTATCCAATAGAATTAGGACATTTTTTAGGGTAATAATAATATCATTTTTACCCTTAATTACCCTATTTACTTTTAACCATGCTAAATAAAAGTCAAAAGTTACTATTCACCAAAAATTATTTTCATCTTATTGAACCGAATTTTAGTTACTAAAATCAACCGTGTCTCTAGGATTATTAAAATTCAATTCACAGAAGCAGGAAAATTATGTTTTATGCAAATTTGGAAATGCTCTTATGAGGTGGGTAAAAGATGGTAAAAAGTTCTATAAAATTTTTATATATCTAAAATTATTATAAACTGACTCCAATAAACTAAATTGAACTTATATATGTATTATGTATATATTTTGACGTAAAACAAATTTAAATAAAATTAATAATTATTCAAATAAAAATGCGGTTTTAACCAATAAGTTAGTGTTTTTCACTATTCATAAAAAATTGAATGTTTTTAGAAAAATACCAAAAATTCACTTTAAGATTATTTTGATATTATGAATTCAAAAATGAATTATATTTTACCAATTTGAAAAGATAGAAGTTTCATTAATTAATTTAAAATTAATTCCCGTTGTCAAAACCATAAAACGTATTTTTAAGAAATAATAACTATCAAAAGATTGACACTTGATTATGTCTAATTTCAAAGTGAAATTACTTACAATGACCAGAATTGGATTAAATGGTAAAAATATAATCTAATTATACTCCCTAACCATTGAAAATTTTAATTCAACACTATAAATAATTTTGATTAAAAAATTTGTTTTCATTTAAAATATAGCATTTTTACTATTCACCCAATTATGAAAGTTATCAGAAAACAACAAATTTTTTTAAACTAAATTCTTATGTCCTGATTCTAAAGAGGAAGTTTATTTCTTCAAATTAAATATATAAAAGTTTCAAATATTTTATTTAAAAAAGGTTCTCTTTTAAAAGGCGGTAAAATTGTATTTTTAGAAAAATAATTCTTTAATCTAAAAAAGTGAATTTGTTCTTAAATTATGTATAATGAACTCATAATATGGATTATAAAATAATAAGGATTATATAAAGTTCAAAATTCAGTTAATACTATTCACAACTGCTTTTGAACGACTAGTTTGGTAAGTCGTGGTGCGCTTGAACTCGATGTTGCGTGTAGTAAAAGTTATTAAATTACTTTGAAGAAATAACATACTATGAAATATTGGGGTGTTAAATTATGATATTATTCATGGTTATAATCTTATTATATGTCAGGTATAATCTTATACTGGTATGATCAAATTATCATATCCATATGCTCATATTTATTCTTACATGTCTCCCTTGTTTACCCTTACTGAGCATCTAATATCACCCATTTTTTTTGTTTCCATTCACAGGTTATGGATATATGTATTAATTATGTTGTGTCTGAGAAGGGTTGTAGTCATGAATAACCTAGTGGGAGATAATTTAGTTCACTTATAAGCCAGTGTCTATGTTTCTATGTTTCCAATGGAACTAGACTAATGTGATATTTTTTTGTCTCTTTGTATATTGTTTTATGCATTCAAGAAAAAATGATGTAATGTCTATGTATATTAATATAGGGTAATGATAAAAACACATGATCTATAATTGGATATTGTGACCTTTGTGTTTTTTTATTTGGAGACACAATACCTACAGGGATAAATGTGACATATTTACTAATCCTAAAATAATTGTGTATATATATTGACACAAAGGCACTTAATGTACACCATTAAAAGTGATTATAGATTATTAAGAATTATGGTTATTTAATTCATCACCATCCTAGGAAGGTAAACAATTTATTAAATACTTTGAAAAAAATGTACACTATAATAATTTCCATGATGATGATTGAGAGGAATACAACCATAATGTAAATACAATGAATGGATATAAGTGTAAACAATATCATCATCATACATTGCTAAAATAATATCTCAACCATCGATTATTGAGAGGATAATCAAGTCCCAAAAGGATGGTGTGGAACTATATAATAAGATATTGAATATTAAATATTTTAACTTTTGTAAATATGTAGTTATAATGTTTAGTACTCGGATATGTTTCCCAGAAAAACTAGAAATAAAAAGGGTTATTATGGATGTATCACATATCACATCCTTAGCTATTAATCCAAGAAGCAATAATATTTATAGATATCATAATGAAATGTTCTTTTGTGATAATATTAAGAGTGATATTTAATAATTTGAATCATGATTCTTGGAAAGCCATTAATTTAACACTGAATAAAATATGACTAATGGTATGATGAATCCATTTAAAATAGTTTTATAGTAATAGGAAAACATAATTATGGATTTCATCATAGGACTCCCCATGACATCAAAAGGAATCAATTCCATCTGGGTGGTATTATCTCTCTATACAAAGTCAACACATTTCACTATTATCAAGGAATGTTTCTCTCTCGACCATCATTCCATGAAATTTATAACGGATGTGGTAGTATTGCAAGGAGTTCCACTATCACTGATATTTGATGGCGGTATAAGGTTTACCTTTTTGTTTAGAATACCCCTTTAAGCATGAATTATATATTGATTTTATTTTTAGTATTTCTTATCACACTTTTAAGGAATTTATGTTTAAGAAAACTAATCAAAATCTATAGTATATGTTGATATAATGTTTAATGGATTTAATTGTATATTGTGATCATAATCTTAATCTTTTTCACTTCTCATAAAATATTATATTAGTTTATTGAATTAAAATGGCACATTATGGGGCTCTGTATGGGATGTGATATCAAAATCTAATAAGGTGGGATGATATGAGAGAGAAAAATCTAATGGTACCAGATCTTATCTATGTGATGAGAAAAAGGCCTAAATCATTAAGAATCATAGGAAATATAAACCTAGATGATAGAGAATCAATTTCGAAAATATTTTATGAGACATTTATTTTAAGTTTGGAGATGAGGATTTACTTCATATATCACCATGGAAGAAAGAAATATGTTTTGGTAAGAATGAAAAGAATATTCGAAGATACATCATCTCCTATAAGATATTTCTCAGCATCAGAGTTGTGGACAAATGACTTGCATACCCAACTAACCTATCTCTATTCCATGATGTCTTCCATATATCTCTATTGAGAAACTACATAGAAAACCCCTCATATGTATAGAATCTGGATGTAGTACATTTGGATAATGATCATTCATATGAGGAGATGTAGGTGAGGATATTAGATCATAGAGAAAAATTTCTATGAATCAAGATAACTTACATAGTGAAATTATCCCATAGGAACCACATGTTTTTGGAAGAAACATGGGAACCATATGAGAAATGAAATAGAAGAATCCTCATATGTTTTAGTGAGTGAGATAAAATTTCAATTGAGAAATTTTTGAAAGTGGAATAATGTATTGACTTAAATTTTTATTAATGAAATTCCTTTTTGGAATTAATGAATAAATTTTTATGTCAAATAGTAATGTAAAACACAAGAACTAATTTGGTTAATTTGGCCAATTATAAAGTATATATTGTATTATTTAAAAGTCCATTAATCATCATAATTCTTGAAAATATAGCCATTTTTCAGCGAATTACAAGATACATATATTTTAATGATTATAATGAAGTCTAATATTCAATGATAGACTGAGAAATGTCCTCAACAAGTAGGATTATTCCATTTGAACCCATTAGTGGAGCATCAATGAAAATAGAATAAATGGGGTGTTCGCTTAACTATGTCCATGTTGAAATTTGAAAACTTAAAAAAGAACAAAACTATTTTGGGTAGAAGATAAATATTTTTTAGATCATGGACCAAACCATTTTCCACAAACCACCCCATGAATGACCCACCATCACACACCTCACCCTTAAGGATAACACTAGTATAATAAGGGGTAATGTATCTACACCATAGTAGTAAAAATCTATATATACTCCTATTTAATAAAATAATGATAATATTTATCCTACTTTATTATTTCATTATCATTTATTATATAATGGTTTTTATAAAAATTATACTTTTACAAGAAGAAATAAAAATTGGATTCTTTGGGTATTTAAAATTTAAAGTAAATAAATATTTTGATAAATTAATGATTTTTAAATAAATAATATTTCATATAAAAATTATTATTATATATATTTTTAAATTATAATTGATAATATAATTAAAAAAAGTCCAACGTAATTCTTATAATGTTCAAAAAGTGTGTAATATCATAAAAATAAGAATTTCCCAGAACATAGGTTCTTTTATTTAAAAGTTAAATCATAATATTTATAAAATTATTTTGATATAATAAAAACTATTTCATAAATTATCATATTGAAATTATTCAATGATATTGTTTACTAATTTTTTAGATATTCAAATTATTCAAGGAAAAATAAAATATGGTCCAAATATACTCTACATTCTGGAACCATAATGGCAAAAAAGTGACGCAATAAATTCTATAAATAGAATCCATGTTTAATAATATGTTTCTCCTAAAAATTATTTTTTTAAATTTTATTTATTAATTTTATAAACTTTTAGGTAATACTAAAAATCCTATAACTATGTGTATTATAATGAGTAGTTAGGTTCAAGATCATGTAAAATATTTTTAACCCCTTCAATTTAGTATAAAAATTTGAAAAAACAAAGGGATGGTTTTAATTTTTAATTATTTTTTCATATAGAGTCCAAAAACATTATTTATAAATTAATAATAAATTCCACCTAATTTTTTGTAAATACCCAACCATCCTCAAACACATATTCAGTAAAAAACCAATATGCCCACATTTACACACCCCATCCTCTCTTAAACTATACTATAATGTTCCCATGATTTTAAGAATATCCTCTCACTATTGTAGAAGTTCCCTCTCAAGGTAAGAGACCATATCCTCTTATTTATTCAAGATCCTTCTTTTTATTATGTATCTTGATTAGAAATTATTATTTTTTGAAAATTATTTTCACCAGTATTTTACTATCCCAATTATTTCATAGTAATAAGATACCCCCTTTTACTCTCATTAAATATTTCAGGAATATTTAGGTTCACCTTTTATAATACTGAAATTATACTTGGATTATTAATGAAAAAACATTTTTATTGTGAATACCCATCCCCATTTCTACTCAAGGGTATTCATCTACATGTACCTAAGATTAATTATTCATATAATTCAATATATATTACCCACACTCCATAATCATGGGTTTAAAAGTGATGAAATATTTTCTTGTTTTGTATGATATATATAGAACAGAAATTCATTTACATAACAAGAATATGATTGGCGTATCTAGAATTATATATACATCCAATGAATTCGGTAATTTTTTTGCTTCATTAGATTTAATGTCTGGTTCTTGGAAGGGTATCTTAATCACACATTGTCTTGATGGATTTTTTGCTAGCCTTGACTTATGATTATGATTTAATGTTTTATGTTAATTCTACACTCTTAAGTTGTTTTGATTTTATCCTCTTATATCATGATTTGATTATAATTTCACTAACTATGATCCCATTTATAAAATCTTGATATCCCTTTGGACTAACATGTATTACTTTCATCATGATAATTTTTTATTACTCCCTTACATGGATTTAAGATCACCATTTTCTTATATATGTCCCCAGGTTATCTCATGAATTATAATAAGATTAATGGAATATAATGATATGCTTAATATTTTTTTAATTATTGTTGTTGTACCCATAAATAAATTAATGCGAAATGTACGTAATTTCCTAATTAAACTAGGCCTCACATTATTTTGGGATTATATTATGTGTATCTTTATAAAATAAATCAACAATTAAGAATTATTATATATTTTTTTTCATTATTACACCATGTTAAAGGGAAATAATTAGAAATAATAGTAATGTAGTATGTTATAATGTTTTTGGTACAACCATTAACCTCGTTTTATTTCTTCTTTAGGTAAAATGAAGACATGAACTGTGCGTATTTACATAGTGAAACACACTCAATGAAAAAATTTCATTTCCCTTCATATAAATAAATATATGATACTAAAAGAGAATTTAATATGTGACTATAATAATTATATATATATTTCAGATTATGAAATGATAATTCATGTTACTCAATTTACCCATTTTATGGTAAAAGAAATGACCATCTGTATATACGTTTTAACAACCGCCTCCATAAAAGTTTTGATTTACTTTTTTTGAATCACCTCTATACAAAGAGGTACATGAGTATTATTTTAATGGATAAATTTTATTTTTTTAAATTTAAAATAGTTTTTTGAAGTAAAAAATTGGGCAACATACTAACATGATGAGAAATAAATAATTTTGGTAGATTATACAATTCCAAAATAGCGTTTGAAGGGATAAAAAAGTTCATTATACTATTAAATTACCTCATATGGTTTATATTAATCTCATAATTCCTACCAATTATAATATATTATGCTAATAAATACTAAATAATATCATTATTCTCCTATGATAATGATAATTTATTGAAATCACTTCATAATCCTCAATTGTTATGGCATGTTCTTGTTTGTTTTTATTTAGCCACCTAATCAAGAAAAATGATTTAAATTTTTAATAGGTAATAATATTAGAATTTAAATTCTAGTAATATGTTTTATGTAAATAATTTTTTTAGTCCTATAATGTTAAAATAAATATTTAACTAATTATTAATTGAAACACCCTTCGTTCTCTAATAATCCTCTAAACAAGATAATATCCAAATTTATAGTAATGTTTCCTAACCGAAAATAAAATTTAATGAAATTATATAAATATTAATAATTATAGAAAATATTTTTTAGTACCATGTACAAAATAGGAATAAATAAATTTTAGAGTTGGATCAATAATAACATCACTATTACGAAACAGGTTCCAATCGATGAAGATTAATCACACCTCATATCAAAAATATATAATAAATATAAAATATACAGGTAGAGTATAAATATAAATTAACCACATAATTGGTTTTGGATATAAATAAATTCCTAAAATAGTTTATCAGTATATATATATTTTTCATATGGGATGTGAGATCACATTCAAGTAGGATGAAATACATGGTATTTTATTCTTTGTATCAAGTGTAATTTCTTGAGATATATTAGTTAATAAGATCCACGATACCATTAATATGGTAGTATTTATATAGAATAAATTTTCATTACCATACTAATGGGTTTTGAATATCCATATATTTAACAATGTTTAAATGTATATCAAATCAATATATATAATATTTGAAATGGGATTTGAATAAACTGTTTATCTAATTGTAGGCGTCCTCATTTCCATTCTAATTTTCTAAATAAAGATTATGTAATAATGACACTATATTATATTATTTTTTTATTAAAAATCCTCTATTAATTTTCATAATATGTTCTTTTGGTTTTACATGTCACATCAAAATTTAATTTCCCCTTGTCTTATATTTTACCAGAGGTGTTTTCTTTTAAGAGAAACTTCCCATGTCTCTTCTCCCCAGTTGGGAAAATCCTTTTCTTATGTTTGTATAAATTAAATAATTTATCATGTAAATATATATATTCTTTTATAATTTATTAATGAAATTATCTACTACATGAAATTATTTAATGTATTTTTAAAAAATTAATGTTTTCATTATTGATGATTTTCATCAAAATATGAAACTATTCTTTTTTTAATGTTTACATATAAAAAAATCATTCCACTACCTTATTAATTGTATATGAATCATTCACTTTCTATATTATTAATGTCCAAATAAATTATTACCCTCCTAGTATTATAAAATACTAATGGTAAAATTAATTAAAAATATATATAATATAAGTTATTTCAAAAGAGTTTTTTCAAAACCATTAAAATTTGTTTTTCATTGAAGTAATTATAACTTTGAATATATTATACATGATCATGGATATTATTAAAATAATTCCATATACCATCGTTCTCTATATTTAATTATTAATTTTGATATATTTTTATAGGAATGATCTACAATATCCTTTTCCTTTACTAAATATCTATTACATTAAAATTTGAGATATAAATAAATTTGTTTCTACAAAATATTCCATGTTCTGATACCATAGAGTGAATGGTGTTCAACATGGTTTTATGCATCCATTAATTATTGAATTTTTTTAATAATAGTTCTCCATTTATATATACTATGTAACAATGATATGATTTATTATCATGATTTAATGTTACTTAAAAATAATGTTAGTTGATTACATTAGAAGAAAATTTATTTTTCATAGTACTATCATGTTATGATTATTAATGGAAGTGTTATTGATTTTGTAATATATGTACATTTGAAAAGGAATCGAAACAAATCATCATTCCATGGGTTATCTATTATGTGTTGAGTGAATCCAACTTTTTTCAATGGTTTTTTATTCCATGAAAACTGAATGATTTTTTGAATGTGTTATTAAACCCACTATATTTCCATTGGATAAAATTTAGGATGTTATTTGTGAATAACTTTCATGTGGCACAAGTATGCATGGATGATTAATGAGTGGGTCTATTATTTCATGAAATCATATTCATTAAAAGTATATATCTTTTGAAATAAGTATTTCTGTTAAAATTTTAGTTTCTTGTAATCATGGGAACTAATTGTGAGGTTTATGTATGTAATGTCTCTCAGTACTAATATTTTTTCCATGTGTGAATGTTCTTCCAAAAAATTAAAAATTTATTCTCTTTACTATGCTATGATAACATAAATTATGTATATTAAATCACGTTTCCACAATCCATTTATTCAAGTATTATGTTAATCCATGCATTATGATATGATTTATAATCCATAATTTAATGTGTATAAGATTCATGTGTATCCTAATTATATCAATTTCCAAATATTATAATCAATTATGAAATTTTATAGTTAGAACTTATATTTACCCTTATAATGAAACTATGATCAACCCTTTCTTATTATTCTATATTCTTGGGTTCTGAACCTTGGAAAAGTATGAAATTTATAAAAATTTTCATTGATGTGAAAAATTAAATGGGTATTCTAAAGACTATAAATGGGTTATAAAGTTTCATATATATTAAAAAATATATATTAGATGCAAAGATCATGGGATTTTTAATTTAATGATTTCCCGTAATTATCTGAATCTATGATTATAAAATTTATTAGGAATTCATTATAATGAAGTATTTTATTTTTTTTGTAATAGAGAGGGTGTTGTCTATAAAAATTATTTAATTAAGGGAAAAGATAACATTGTAGAGTTTGATATAGTTAGATAAGAAAAAACTAAGAATTTAAAATGTTACCAAATCTTAATAAGATATCCTTGATAATAATTTTAAAGGTATAAAAAATCATTTCAGTTTATTGTTGTGATATTTTGTTGATTAGTATAAGATAACTTTATAAAAGCCTTGGGGAGGAGTATAAGGGACAACTAAAAGTATACAATATCATAATAAAAATTTGGTATATTATAGATTATGTGGTTTTCATGGAAATATAATCCCTATAGAGATAATATTAGTTAATACAGTCTATATAAGATATTTATATAGTGGTAATAATACTGAAAAGGGTCTATTTGTTATTTACTTGGTCATCACCTAGTGCATAAATAAATAAGACTTACTATACTCCTAGTTTTACAGTACCCAAGATTATTTTTTATTAATCACATTATATTTATATTAAATTATGAATGATTTATTATTTAAATAAATCAGGATAAGAGTTATGAGAAAATCCAATATGATGACATCTAAATTGAACTAATAATGATTTTGGTTGAACTAAACTATGACATTATAACAGAAAAATTAATCATTTGGAGGATTAGTTTTTCATGACATTATGTTACAATGATTATCCAATGTTTCCAATTATTCATCACTTATTATTAATATATTATGGTTTCACTAATTGTTTAATCCATAAGGAATAAATTTCTCATTTTATTTCACTGAAAATGAAGACATTGTACAAGAAAGAAACATGATGTGATAAGATTTTGATTGAAAAATAGTTTGATTATACTAAATTAGATATCTATAATGATGATTTAAAACATAAAAAGAGTTATAGATACCCTGACACTAGTATCCTAGAGTTAGTAAGGAATCACTTCATCAAGTACTAAATAGTTTACTAGTCATGGTAAAATGGATACATACATGAGTCTTTTATTACATTGGAATACCCAAATTATGACATAAATTTTTTTAATAACATTATTTCATCTTTTATATCCTTTCATATACAATACAATACACTTCATTAAGTCTAGATAAATGAATCAAAATAAGGGTGATATCATATTATTAGTATGGGTAATGTACCATGAAATTTATCATAAATAAATATGTATAATCAATATAAAATTGTAAATAACTGATCACACATTACATTAAAATAACTGGATAATAACTAATAAAAATGTAATGGTAAATAACTAAGAAGACATGCCATTTAAATAACTAGATAAATGATAATCATTACGACATAGAAAATAACCGAAAAGCATTCAATATAATCATTAATCTAAAAATAAAATGCATCTAAAGGTAAATTAATTATGAAAATATCTGGTATAATAATAAATAGAATCTTTATGAAGACAATTATTAATTATTGGACTTCATGTCTCAATATCATGATATTTACAATGTCAAAACCATTCACAATATGGTTTAAACTATTATTAAAACTTGTTTAATGTCATATTATTTTCATTATCTCATTATATTAACTAATGCATCAAGGGGTTATAGAATATTAGGTCCTACCCATCACTTATGGTCTAAATCATTCCACATATATCGAATAATCAACTAAATTCACAAAAAATGTGTTATATCTTCAAATATCTATTTTGAGTAATGAATAAGATTTATCAAAATATTTCTAGATAATTAAAAAAATTTAATTAAGATTAATGTAGGATTAAATGAGATACGGTGTATGAAATAATAATATATATTATAAATAATATTAAAATTTATGGGAAATTTAATTTCAAAATATCTTAGTAATATGAATATTTCATGGAGAAGTTAATTAATATAAATTTAAAGAAGGAATTAAATATTAATATTACACTTGATCAAAATAATCACAAACCATCTAGGTAAAAAATAATAATGGTATAAAAATATACCCATTAGATTAAGAATAAAAATTTATATACTTTTATGAATAGAAACATCATAAAATAGTCATCAAAATAATTCCTATGGAAATTAACCTTTCCATTTTTGGAAAAAATTTATAATTCTTTTCTTTGAATATAAATTTTAAATACATTTTCAATGTATATATCATAATAAATATGTAATGTATGATTCAATTAAATGAAATTAATGAATATGTGTAAATCCCTACATGTATTAAAAGAGAAAAGGAATATTCATTTTTCACTGTACATACATTAGTAAAGTTCCATGATTATAAAATGAAAAAGATATTCCTTTCACATTTCTAGAAAATCAAAATGGGCATTGTTCTGAATATTAAAATGTGATAACTTTGAAAAAATTTAATATGTAAAAAATGTGTAAAACTATGTTTGAAAAATTATTTTTATCATTTTAATAACGTTTTTGAATAATTTTTTAGAAAACTAGGTTTTGGAAGAAAACTATTTATAACCAAAGAGAGAAAGGAAGTCAGATTTTATTAAAAAAGTATTTTATCATTTATTTTAACTACCAAAGAGTGAAAAATGGTTCTGTTAAATGAAAATATCAAAAATAACCATTTTATAATAAAATGATCTTTTTTATTAAACAATGATCAAATAATTTCCTTCAATTGAAATTCAAGACGTAACTATTCTCTATTAAAATGTGATTATGATGTAAACCCTTGAAAAGATCATAGCATTGAAGCGAGAATCAGCCAATGAATCGATTATGTGAATCAAATATCAATCCAAATAATACAACTATAAATAAATCATAATATTATCAACAATCAATATTCATGTAATCCTAGAATATTAACAATAGTGAGCAAGTAATGTAACCCAATGAAAAGAAACTGAGTTATGAAATTTTTTACCACATGGTAACTCTTAATTAAAATCCCATTGGATGAAATAATTAGACTAAAATCACAATATAATTTCAGTTATTAATTAATAATTACATTATATTTTAATCAGGTCGTTTGTACACCATATAAAATAAATTGGGTGCATAACATTACAATATTTCTCAATGAAATGAAATTGAGGTGAAATCTCCAACCTGGCACTTCTATTTGGATAAATGTTGTTTAATATCAAGTATAGTGATTTTAAACATTTAATTAAATTATACCATAACCATATTTATTTTTATAATATTTTATATTGACTTTTAATAACATCTAATTACTCATTAATTCCTAATTTTAATTATTTTCATTGTCTTGGATGTTAATCAGATTGATTTATCATGGGTGTTTCATCATGAATGATCTAGTTGATGCACATATTTTATAGTTATATTATTTATAGAATAATAATCATGACATAATTATAATATTCTTACATAAATTTTACTTTTAAACCAAATCATGAATTGGGGTCATGAAAAATTATGTACATTACGATCATAGAGACAGTAGGTCATACGTACACACAAGTATCATTTATATTTTTCAATGATTATTATAGAAAAGAGGAAAGTGATATTTTAACATTATATAATCATTATTATATCATGAATACTATATTATATACTTATATATATCATCCATGTGGTGTGATGATGAAAAGAGAGTCACATTACTTCGTAAAGGTGGAAGTCCACACATACATGAATGATGTTATCATCTCTATGTGAGTGAAAAAATAAATAAATAAATTGATATATATATATATATTATCATTATAGGAAGATAAATATTCCATTAAAATCCTCTTTATTTCACATATATTACATATTCATTAACTTTATCTTTATCACATTCCATGAGTACTGTTAGTGAATGATGAATCACATCGATTCGCAAGGTGGTAGTCCTCTGTACAAACGAGCAACATTATCGTATGTCATTTGGAATGGAAGATATATGTCACGACCCGCCCTCGGGGTCCGTGCCGTGACTACCCCAAGCCCGCCTTCCATAGGCCAGGGGCTGGCGACTAGCACCAAGGCGTAAATCCCAGTAAAAAGGGAAGGCATTGCATTTGAAAAGTAACCAACTCCACAGAGTAAGCAAGCGGAAAGTAAACACTAAACAAGCAGAGTACAACTGAAAGTGCGGAAAAGTAAATGGGCCAGAATACAAACCCAAACTGAAAGTAAAGTACAACTCAAAAGGGAAAAAACAGCAACTGTAAAGTAAAAGCCGCTACTCCGAGCTGTCCATCGGAAATCCCACCTGAAGGGTGGGTACAGATAGCTCCTCTGCTCCACGGGTCCCGTCGTCCGCTCCGTGCACGTCCCGCCCAGTGGTCCACCTCCGGGTACCGTCCCGCTCTACAAGCCTCAGCTAAGTCAACGCTGTCCGTCGTCTGCAACCAACACAACGTAGTGCGGGCGAAGCCCATGCAGGGGTGAGTATAAGCTACTCAGTAGGGACCCCGAGACCCCTGAAGGTCTCTCAAATCCACAAAGGATAAACCACAAAGAAAAATACAATCACGAAGTAACAACCGACACTGCTTAGATATATGCCCATACATATACCTAAGTCATCAATTCAGATACGCTCCAACCTCCGAGCCCAAGTACAACTCCGTCCACCCAGGAAAGTATACGTAATCCACAAAGGGAAGCAAAATATAATCCACACAGGATTGCACAACACAATCCACACAGGAAAACAACAGGATTCAGCTCACACAGGAATATTTCTTCAAGGACGATAAAGATGATCACTGATCCATCTAAGTCGTCGGACCCACGAAGGATCGATAGGTAACTAACCCCCGCAGAAGACCCACACAGGATCGGGCTCACACAGAACCTGTAGGCGCTGGCTCACACAGAACCGCTGAGCGCAAGGACCCACACATGATCGGGCTCACACAGAACCTGTAGCACTGATCCACGTAGGATCGCTGAGTGCTGTAGTCGTCGTCGTCGAATCCACACAAGATCTCTGTACTGTCATCGTCCAATCCACACAGGATCTCTGTACTGTCGTCGTCAAATCCACACAGGATCTCTGTACTGCCGTCGTCCAATCCACACAGGATCTCTGTACTGTCGTCGTCAAATCCACACAGGATCTCTGTACTGTCGTCGTCAAATCCACACAGGATCTCTGTACTGTCGTCGTCAAATCCACACAGGATCTCTGTACTGTCGTCGTCAAATCCACACAGGATCTCTGTACTGTCGTCGTCAAATCCACACAGGATCTCTGTACTGTCGTCGTCGCAGTCACAGTAGCAGTCGTAGCAGTAGAACAGTCGCAGCCAGTACTAGGGTTCCCGCACACAGCAAGCTCGTTCGGAGGGTCCGCTCCACGAGCCGAGAGGCTGATACATCAACGGTCACGAAGACCGAAGTTGATGTATCCAAAAGTTCCGTATCGTCAACAGGAACTCAACGCAACAGACGGTGCGTCGATCGGACGCCCGGTCTGAGAGTTATTGGCATTTTCGTCTCCGGGGCCCGGTTGGTTTTTAAGGCAAACCAACCCGACCGTACTCCACCTGCGTCCAAACCTCGGGCGGAGTATGCCAAAAGATCCGTCTCACTAAGAGGAACACTACGCGACTGACGGCACGTCAATCGGACGTCCGTAGCTCAAGATATGAGCGTTTCCGCTCTGAAGGCCCGGTTGGTTTCGTGAACGAACCAACCCGGCCGAACTCAAAGTAAACCGAAACCTTGAGTGCGATATACCGAAACGACCGTCTCGATCCAAGGATCGCGTTGCCGCAGACGGTTCGTCATTCGGAGGTCCGAGGCTCAAGTTATGAGCGAAAAACCAAAACTGGTTCGAAACGGGGGGGTCCGGGTCCGGGCCGACCCGGCCCGACCCCCCCCCCCCCCCCCCCCCCCCCCCGGGGCGGCGCGGCGGTCGGCGGCGGCGGACGGCGGCGGGGGGGGGGGGGGGGGCGCGACGGCGGCGGCGGCGGCGGGCCGCGGTGGCGGCGGCGGCGGGCCGCGGTGGCGGCGGCGGCGGGCCGCGCTGGCGGCGGCGGCGGGCCGCGCTGGCGGCGGGGTGCCGTGAGGTGGGTGGCACGCGGGGCTAAGCCCCGCGTTATGCTGGAGGGGCGGCGCGGCACAAGGGCCGCGCCCCATTTTTTTCAAAGAGCCCCCCCCACGTGGGGGGCCTGCTGGTGGAACCGAGGGGGCAGCCGACCCCCTCCCTTTTAAGAAACGCCCCCCTCTTAAAGAGGGGGGTTTTCATGGTTGGCCGGGGAATTAAATTCCCCGGTTTTAAGTCATCCGGCCGGCCAGCTGGCCGGCCGGTTTTCTCAAACGGGACCGGAACTTCCGGTCCCCTTCTTCGGCTTCCGACGCCGGCGGCCCGGCCGCCGGTCTTTCCTTCCGCCGCGGCCCGGAACCGGCCGCGGTCTCCTCGTCCCGCCGCGGCCTGGAACCGGCCGCGGTCTTCTCGTCCCGCCGCGGCCCGGAACCGGCCGCGGCGTTCGTCATCCGGCGCAGTGCGTCGGCACCGCGCCCCTTCGCCGTGCTTCGATTCTTTTCAACGCGGCGCGACGGCGTCGCGTTCTTGAAGATTCTCCTCGGCGTAGCGCGACGGCGTTGCGTAAATTAAACGCACGGTAAACCGCGTGGTGCGACGGCACCACGCCACTTTGCTTCCATCGCAAGAATTAAACAAGAACGTTGGAGGGGGGTTCGGCCGTGTTCGTGCGGTCCGGCCCCCCTCGCGTTAATAATAATAACGCAAATTAAAGAAAATCATGTCACACGTTAATCTTGCTAAAAGCACGATCAAGAATAAAATGAGGAATCCAAAAGAAATTCGACAACCCCTACCTCGGGTTTAAGATTCAAAGGTTCGGCTACGCTCCGCGGAAGACGGCGTCGCGGAGGTCGGGTGTCGCGGAAGCCGTTCGTCAAATCCGATGACGAAGGGATGCGTTCGAAGAGTCACGTCGTTGGCAAAACTTGTACGCCGACGAAGATGGTCCGAGGAGGAAGCGGCGTTCCCTCTCGTTGACACCGAGGACGAAGAAGAGAGGCGTCGTTCTTCGTTCTTCGTCAGAGTTTGAGCGTTCTTCGTTCTTCGTCAGAGTTGAAGATGAAGAGGAATGCTCTCAAAAGCTCTCAAGGGAACAAACGATCAACCAAAAATAAAATAAGACTACATCTTATTTTATTCTCACTTTGCCAACCTTTAAAAATTCAAAAGTTGAATTCAATTCATTAATTAAGTCTAGAGTTGACAAAATTAAATGAAAAGATAAATTGGCAAGAGTTAAAGAAGGGGAGAGTTACATAAATAAGAGGAAGGGTTTTGAGAGGTTAAGGAATTTGAAAAGAAAAAGGGGTTCGTGTGGGCCCCACCACACTTAATCCTCCCAAGGGAGGTTAAGTGGGTGTGGGTCCCACTTCTAACCTCCTTTGGTAGGTTTTTAAAATAAGTTAAAATAAAATTTGTTTTGCACAAATTTTATTTAACTTAACTGAAAAACCCCAAAACGTAACTTTCAACCCGCAACAAACGCAACTCCCGAAAAGGTCTCAAAAAGAGAATATCGGCGCTGCGAGTTCATCGGTGCCCTCGGATTTCAATTCCGAGCACCGGATCAAAAGTTAGGAATTCCCGCTCGTTCGTTCACTGAACGTACCCGAGCCCAAACTTCGGAAATTAATTCCGGGCACTCCGGGCCTCGGAATCAGGTGCCGTCTGAAACCGCGCTCTTGTAAAATTCTAAAGAAAATTAAGAAAAAATTTTCCTTGAATTTTACGGGTCTTTACATTACTCCCACCTCAGGGCTTTACGTCCCCGTAAAGCTACATCAAAAACTAGGGAAACCAAAAGAGAGTACTGAGCACGCATCTGAGCCTCCCGCTCCCATGTGCTCTCCTAGAGATTCCCGTGCCGCCATCTGATGCGCACAAGAGGAATCGATCGCCCACGTAGGAACCGCTCCTGTCGATCCTCTATCTCCATCGGGACCTCCGTAAAAGTCGCCCCATCGTCAACGTCAAGCTCCCCATGGTCAATGATGTGCGTCGGGTCGTGCACGTCTCTCCTCAGCTGAGACACGTGGAAGACATCGTGCACCCGGTGCAACTGAGGTAGTAGAGCCAGGCGATAAGACACCTCGCCAACCCTGTTGAGGACCTGGAAGGGTCCGATGAAGCGCGGAGATAACTTGCCGCCTCGGCCAAATCTCCGAATACCACGTCGAGGTGAGACCCGCAAGAAGACGTGGTCGCCATCCTCGAACTCTAGTGGCCTCCTCCTCCTGTCAGCATATGACTTCTGCCGGCTCTGAGCTGTACTCATCCGCTCTTGGATGACCTGGACCTTCTTTGTCGTGGCCTGGACCATCACAGGTCCCACAAGAGCTGCAAGATTTCTTCTTTGCCGAAAAGAGAAATCTGGTCTCATCCCCTGGATGAACCACATTCTTTGCCTAAAACAGTCAATCCTAACATGGATGATACTAATCCATACCAAGGATGACGTCGTAAGGCCTCGACGCTACTACTAAGAGATTCAACCGTTACTCTCGCCTCCAAGGGTTGAGTCACACTGTCGGCATCAGTGTGTGGTAACTGTGTCTCCTCCAGTAGATGTCTCACAAGTGAGGGTCAAGTCAACAGCCAAAACTGGAACCTCTTAGTAACATTACGATAGAGGACAGGAACGAAAAAATCACAAGGTATGCGTCTTTTATTATTGCAGCTCGTAATACAAGACGCTACAAAAAAAAACAACAAGGAACCAGAAGTACAAAGGATGTATCCACTAGTTCTGCTCCTGTCCATCGGCTTCCAGGGCTCCATGATCGAAGGTCTCGGCTGCCTGAAGCTGAGCTCTCCCCTGCAGTCGGGGTGGACCTCCTGGTGGTGGTGGTGGTAGAGCCTCAAAACGTCGGCCACCACCAGCTGCTCGTCCAGCTCCTCTGCCTCGTCCGCCTCCTCCCTGCGGACCGCCACGGTCGAACCTCTGCCTCTGCCTAGGTGGTTCCTCAACCGTCTGCTGCTCCTCCGCATGGCGGGTCGGGCAGTCACGAGCCATGTGGCCTTGCCCGCCGCATGCATAGCACTGTCTTCCACTCGAAAGACTGGCTCCGCGTTGTGTGCCCTGCACTGCTGAGCCAGTGCCCTGAGGTCTGGTCTGTCTGGACCCCTGAGTCATTCGCCGACTGCCAGCTGCAGATGACTCTGCCACGTGCCGTCCTGCGGTGGGTCTCTGTGCTGGTGTAGACTCAGCAAGGAAGCTCTCGATCAGAAGAGCCCGCTCCAGTACTCCTGTCTGAGTCGGTATGCTGAGGGAGATCAGCGATGCCCTGATCTCGTGTCTCAAACCCTGCTCGAAGGTCCGGGCCCGGAAGAATGGGTCCCGTACCATGTCGGTCGAGTAGCGCGAGAGATCGGTAAATCTCGCCGAGTACTGGGCGACCGTCATGCTGCCCTGCCGCAGCTGTAGAAGCTCCTGGATACGCACCGCACGAAGGGTGGCTGGGACGAACTCCGAGCGGAAGAGGCTCTCAAAGTCCGTCCAAAGTAGAGATGCCTCATCGTGCACCTGGAGCATCAAGCTCCACCATCGTCCAGCTGCTGCGTGTAGTAGGCTCGCAGCGAGGATCACCATGAGGTCTGCTGGTGTCCTCACTAGCCTAAAACACTCGAACCACTGCCTCCAGCCAGTCCTCTGCTGCCTGGGGATCCGTCTCCCCGCGAAACCTGGGCGGTCGCTGGCGCTGAAACTCATGCAGTGCGCTGAGGCGACGTGCATCGTCAGCGGCTGCTGCTGGAAGCATCGGGGGATCGGCGGGTAAAGCTACCGCCGGTGCCACTGCTGACAAAGGGCCCTGCACCGAAGCCTCGTCGCTCGGTGGGCTGTCGTCTCGCTCGACTCTCGGAACCCTAGCTGGCTGCCGTCGTGGGGCCATCCTGAATAGGAAACAGGTGCGCCACGGTTAGAACAGTATACCAGGTGAGCTGATATAAGTAATCACAAAGAAAACTTGAGACTTTCATTAAGCAGATCAGTATACCCGGTGAGCTGACACAAGTAATCACAAAGAAAACTTTGAAACACACACGCAATCAATGTTTTCGTGCATTAAGTCGGAAATCAGAAGTCAGGGTCCTGGTGTACGGATACGTCGGCCGCCGCACCAACACAGGACTCCCTGGACTGATAACCACACTCAATACGCTAAACATTATTGCTTCACATAGAAAAGATCAGAGTTCGCGGTAGAACCGAACTCCTCTGATACCAATTTGTCACGACCCGCCCTCGGGGTCCGTGCCGTGACTACCCCAAGCCCGCCTTCCATAGGCCAGGGGCTGGCGACTAGCACCAAGGCGTAAATCCCAGTAAAAAGGGAAGGCATTGCCTTTGAAAAGTAACCAACTCCACAGAGTAAACAAGCGGAAAGTAAACACTAAACAAGCAGAGTACAACTGAAAGTGCGGAAAAGTAAATGGGCCAGAATACAAACCCAAACTGAAAGTAAAGTACAACTCAAAAGGGAAAAAACAGCAACTGTAAAGTAAAAGCCGCTACTCCGAGCTGTCCACCGGAAATCCCACCTGAAGGGTGGGTACAGATAGCTCCTCTGCTCCACGGGTCCCGCCGTCCGCTCCGTGCACGTCCCGCCCAGTGGTCCACCTCCGGGTACCGTCCCGCTCTACAAGCCTCAGCTAAGTCAACGCTGTCCGTCGTCTGCAACCAACACAACGTAGTACGGGCGAAGCCCGTGCAGGGGTGAGTATAAGCTACTTAGTAGGGACCCCGAGACCCCTGAAGGTCTCTCAAATCCACAAAGGATAAACCACAAAGAAAAATACAATCACGAAGTAACAACCGACACTGCTTAGATATATGCCCATACATATACCTAAGTCATCAATTCAGATACGCTCCAACCTCCGAGCCCAAGTACAACTCAGTCCACCCAGGAAAGTATACGTAATCCACAAAGGGAAGCAAAATATAATCCACACAGGATTGCACAACACAATCCACACAGGAAAACAACAGGATTCAGCTCAAACAGGAATACTTCTTCAAGGACGATAAAGATGATCACTGATCCATCTAAGTCGTCGGACCCACGAAGGATCGATAGGTAACTAACCCCCGCAGAAGACCCACACAGGATCGGGCTCACACAGAACCTGTAGGCGCTGGCTCACACAGAACCGCTGAGCGCAAGGACCCACACAGGATCGGGCTCACACAGAACCTGTAGCACTGATCCACGTAGGATCGCTGAGTGCTGTAGTCGTCGTCGTCGAATCCACACAGGATCTCTGTACTGTCATCGTCCAATCCACACAGGATCTCTGTACTGTCGTCGTCAAATCCACACAGGATCTCTGTACTGCCGTCGTCCAATCCACACAGGATCTCTGTACTGTCGTCGTCAAATCCACACAGGATCTCTGTACTGTCGTCGTCAAATCCACACAGGATCTCTGTACTGTCGTCGTCAAATCCACACAGGATCTCTGTACTGTCGTCGTCAAATCCACACAGGATCTCTGTACTGTCGTCGTCAAATCCACACAGGATCTCTGTACTGTCGTCGTCAAATCCACACAGGATCTCTGTACTGTCGTCGTCGCAGTCACAGTAGCAGTCGTAGCAGTAGAACAGTCGCAGCCAGTACTAGGGTTCCCGCACACAGCAAGCTCGTTCGGAGGGTCCGCTCCACGAGCCGAGAGGCTGATACATCAACGGTCACGAAGACTGAAGTTGATGTATCCAAAAGTTCCGTATCGTCAACAGGAACTCAACGCAACAGACGACGCGTCGATCGGACGCCCGGTCTGAGAGTTATTGGCATTTTCGTCTCCGGGGCCCGGTTGGTTTTTAAGGCAAACCAACCCGACCGTACTCCACCTGCGTCCAAACCTCGGGCGGAGTATGCCAAAAGATCCGTCTCACTAAGAGGAACACTACGCGACTGACGGCACGTCAATCGGACGTCCGTAGCTCAAGATATGAGCGTTTCCGCTCTGAAGGCCCGGTTGGTTTCGTGAACGAACCAACCCGGCCGAACTCAAAGTAAACCGAAACCTTGAGTGCGATATACCGAAACGACCGTCTCGATCCAAGGATCGCGTTGCCGTAGACGGTTCGTCATTCGGAGGTCCGAGGCTCAAGTTATGAGCGAAAAACCAAAACTGGTTCGAAACGGGGGGGTCCGGGTCCGGGTCCGGGCCGACCCGGCCCGACCCCCCCCCCCCCCCCCCCCCCCCCGGGGCGGCGCGGCGGCCGGCGGCGGCGGTCGGCGGCGGCGGACGGCGGCGGACGGCGGCGGCGGGGGGCGCGACGGCGGCGACGGCGGCGGCGGCGGCGGGCCGCGGTGGCGGCGGCGGCGGGCCGCGCTGGCGGCGGCGGCGGGCCGCGCTGGCGGCGGGGTGCCGCGAGGTGGGTGGCACGCGGGGCTAAGCCCCGCGTTATGCTGGAGGGGCGGCGCGGCACAAGGGCCGCGCCCCATTTTTTTCAAAGAGCCCCCCCCACGTGGGGGGCCTGCTGGTGGAACCGAGGGGGCGGCCGGCCCCCTCCCTTTTAAGAAACGCCCCCCTCTTAAAGAGGGGGGTTTTCATGGTTGGCCGGGGAATTAAATTCCCCGGTTTTAAGTCATCCGGCCGGCCAGCTGGCCGGCCGGTTTTCTCAAACGGGACCGGAACTTCCGGTCCCCTTCTTCGGCTTCCGACGCCGGCGGCCCGGCCGCCGGTCTTTCCTTCCGCCGCGGCCCGGAACCGGCCGCGGTCTCCTCGTCCCGCCGCGGCCTGGTACCGGCCGCGGTCTTCTCGTCCCGCCGCGGCCCGGAACCGGCCGCGGCGTTCGTCATCCGGCGCAGTGCGTCGGCACCGCGCCCCTTCGCCGTGCTTCGATTCTTTTCAACGCGGCGCGACGGCGTCGCGTTCTTGAAGATTCTCCTCGGCGTAGCGCGACGGCGTTGCGTAAATTAAACGCACGGTAAACCGCGTGGTGCGACGGCACCACGCCACTTTGCTTCCATCGCAAGAATTAAACAAGAACGTTGGAGGGGGGTTCAGCCGTGTTCGTGCGGTCCGGCCCCCCTCGCGTTAATAATAATAACGCAACTTAAAGAAAATCATGTCACACGTTAATCTTGCTAAAAGCACGATCAAGAATAAAATGAGGAATCCAAAAGAAATTCGACAACCCCTACCTCGGGTTTAAGATTCAAAGGTTCGGCTACGCTCCGCGGAAGACGGCGTCGCGGAGGTCGGGTGTCGCGGAAGCCGTTCGTCAAATCCGATGACGAAGGGATGCGTTCGAAGAGTCACGTCGTTGGCAAAACTTGTACGCCGACGAAGATGGTCCGAGGAGGAAGCGGCGTTCCCTCTCGTTGACACCGAGGACGAAGAAGAGAGGCGTCGTTCTTCGTTCTTCGTCAGAGTTTGAGCGTTCTTCGTTCTTCGTCAGAGTTGAAGATGAAGAGGAATGCTCTCAAAAGCTCTCAAGGGAACAAACGATCAACCAAAAATAAAATAAGACTACATCTTATTTTATTCTCACTTTGCCAACCTTTAAAAATTCAAAAGTTGAATTCAATTCATTAATTAAGTCTAGAGTTGACAAAATTAAATGAAAAGATAAATTGGCAAGAGTTAAAGAAGGGGAGAGTTACATAAATAAGAGGAAGGGTTTTGAGAGGTTAAGGAATTTGAAAAGAAAAAGGGGTTCGTGTGGGCCCCACCACACTTAATCCTCCCAAGGGAGGTTAAGTGGGTGTGGGTCCCACTTCTAACCTCCTTTGGTAGGTTTTTAAAATAAGTTAAAATAAAATTTGTTTTGCACAAATTTTATTTAACTTAACTGAAAAACCCCAAAACGTAACTTTCAACCCGCAACAAACGCAACTCCCGAAAAGGTCTCAAAAAGCGAATATCGGCGCTGCGAGTTTATCGGTGCCCTCGGATTTCAATTCCGAGCACCGGATCAAAAGTTAGGAATTCCCGCTCGTTCGTTCACTGAACGTACCCGAGCCCAAACTTCAGAAATTAATTCCGGGCACTCCGGGCCTCGGAATCAGGTGCCGTCTGAAACCGCGCTCTTGTAAAATTCTAAAGAAAATTAAGAAAAACTTTTCCTTGAATTTTACGGGTCTTTACAATATATATATATATATATATATATTAAATAGTGAAATAATAGGTATAATTATTTTATATATACTTTATATTCATCAACATACCCAACCTTGAGAGGTGGAAATGGAATACCGAACTACATCGGTTTGCGAGGCGTTAGTCTGCAGTAGGTATGAATGATGATTTCATAATCCATTTGATGGAAGTGGAATGATTTTAGTTTATTAAATTATCATTAAAACCAACCCGGTATATGTAATATATATAGGTTTTTATAATATCAATTTTTAATTAAAATTTAAGGATGTAGAGAATGGAGTAAAATAATAATGCTAATTAAAGTACATTTACTCTTCTCCAGGTATCCTCCAATGGATCTCACTAAAACATTAAAAGAATGTATTTAGGAACCAAAAAATTATTATAGTAATAGGGTTTGAATTTGGGAAGTTATTTCTTTTGGTATTCATAAATTAAAATTGTTGTGAATGTGTGAACAAGAGAGGATAGGCAGTGCTTTTTTATAAGTAGGGGAGAGGACACACTTGGTATTTCTGAAAGTAATTTTGTTTTACCAGGTTTAAAAAATGATAAAACTTCCAAAATTGTACATTATAGATCATTATGGGTTTAGAGGAAAATCTATGACTATGAAATAGTTTTTATCCATGTTTATAGGTAATTTATACCGTTATCGTTTCTGTTTAAACCCCATGTGCTTTGATTTCTATCTTAACTACTGTAATTAATTTCTAATAGATTCGATATTCAATATAGTTAAAAATTAAGGATATATTAATATAAGTTATAAATCATTCTTATTTATGATATGGGATACACTTTTCCAAATTTAATTAACTGATGTGGAAAATTTCAAATTACAGAAAATTGCTGAAAAGCGACGAGAAAGTGTATTATTAATGAGAAATTTTTTAAAAGAATAAAATTTATTTATATCTAAATTAAAAATTAAAATTTTCCAATAAACTAAATTTGATTAATTGATAATTTTTTTAAAAACATTACTTCTATTCAAATTCAAAAAAAAATTAACATTATAAATTCTTTAAACTAATAAAGAAGTTTTCAATTAAAATTATATATTTTCCTCTATTTATAAAAAATGAAACATTTAAAAAGTATAAAAAATTGACCATAATATAATTTTGGTATTATTATTTCAGGAATTATTTATATCAATTCAAATAAATTTTATAAGTGTAAACAATATTTTTAAATTATGTTCGTACTGCATGACTAAACCATCATTTAAAAAGAATCCATAAAATCTATTTTTTATTTTCAATGATTATTAATTTATTTATAATAGATAGTGAGATAATGAAGAAGTGTAAAATATATATTTTCATTAGTGTGTTAATCATATTCATGACCTATAACATCACATCTTGGGTATAAATATTATATTAAATAATAATATTTTGAGAATATATTATTGTTCAGAAAAAATTGATCTTTTGTGTAACAGAATCTATCAAGGAAACTAATTGTTTCATGTAACAGATGATAAACATTGTGTTGTTTGTGATGAAATCTATTAAATATATTTTATTTGTTCATAAGAGTAAATATATGAAAACTAATATAAGTGTTATTTTTCTTTTCTACACATTAGGTTTTATGTCACACATAGTGTTAAATACAATGTACATATTTTAGAATATAGGGGTGTTAAATTCTATGAACCATAAATACACCACCTCGTAGAAATTTAAACATGATCGTGGTAATCTAGGGTTTTATATTTCATAATTAATTTCATGAAAAATCCACATTATAAGAGGGTTAATAAAAAAACCTCTCAATAGGAGATAATTGGATGTACTAAGATCAAATGGACTAACAGATAAGTAGGGATATATATAGGAAATATTTGGTGTGATGTGAAGCTATGGACATGGAATAAAATTTATAATATTTATAGATATGGAGAGTAATTGTAACGCCCCGACCCCAGCTACCCAGAGTCGGTGCATTACTTCGTAACATTGGCATGATCACAAGAAAGATCAAATCTCGAAAGACCGATTGGTTTAGTAGCCTTGGAAACACTAGATATATTCATAAAGTTTTACATTACATTTCAAAGTGAAAAACTACTACAACAACAAAGTCTTCATATCCACACTATTAACCCCTCATAATATCCCTGCAGGTCATTCATAACTTACATCTTCACATCCTGGGAAAAATAAAACATAGAAAAGGGGTGAGCTCAAATGCCCAGTAAGGATAACAATATAGTGGAACATTCAAAAATAAGCATAAACATTTAAGGCAATGAATTACTAAAACAAAAGCCTTTTAAACTTGAACTTCAATATAGTATGGCAAAAGTAAAATGAAAGAATTCCATTTACTTGTTCACATGGATATTCTACTAATCGAATAATCACATGAAAAATCAATAACCACTTTCATAATGTTGGAATGCATAATGCTAAACTTTAATTTCTTTTCAAGGCCTCATCCCAAGACCTTGGGGCTAAATGTAACCGGAACCCAACCCGGAGTGCCTCTAATAACCGGACACCAACCCGGAGTGCCTCTAATAACCGGACACCAACCCGGAGTGCCTCTAATAACCGGACACCAAACCGGAGGGCTTACTTTTACCAGTCCCTAACCTGGAGGGCTTACTTTTACCAGTCCCCAACCTGGAGGGCTTACTTTTACCAGTCCCCAACCTGGAACATACTTGTCCAACACATTCATATGAAGTAAAGGTTGAAATATAACATGAACATTCTTATTGGAACTAGCATACGAAATGTAAATAATTTCACCATAAACTATGAATGGTATAAAAATAGCACATCCACAATCAAACATATCACAAAACCTTCAATACAATATAAAAGTTTTGTATCATAATAAATCAACTTCAAATAATCTTAAAATCCATCAAAGGATGTTGACATAGATGAAATCAACATTCTTTTTAAAGAAATATCTCCTTTTAATTTGAAATAATTTAAGATCCATATAAAATAAAACATTTTCTATGAAAATATTCTTATAAGCTTGTAAGGGAAGCTTTGACGATTTTATAACGGCGGAAAATAACCGCACCCGCCGTATAAGTTAAAAAAACATTCTTATCTTAATTCTGTCGAAAAGGTTAAAAAGCACCTTTTTTGGAAAACGACGGAAAGATTCCCTTATAAACCTCTTATAAAAAGTCAAACAAGGGTATAAATGACTTTAACCCATATTATTTTAAATATTAAAAATGTTTTGAAATACATTTTGAAGAAACATGGATGTGGATGATAACGAGATCCCAGTAGATTATTACGTATAAACAACCTCGGATAATGAAGAGATTGTGAAATAACCCTTACCAGTTTGGTAACTTATGAAACATACAACCCATGAAAGAGGTATCATACAATTAATATGTAAGTACACATAAATTAGAGTGTATTACACAAAGAATATAATTATGGGCAGTACATACACCACACAAAAGGTAATGGTGGCAATATGGCATGAATCTCATGAGAATAAGGAGTGAGATGAAAACCCCTTACCACGTTAATCAACTGAGTCGTATGGCCAAAAGTTAATAACCACCAAATGATTTACAGAATAACATGAATATAAATAGAATCATGATAATATATATCAAATGGCAGTACACAATACACCACTTTCAATGATTTAGTGGCGAACAATGGAAATCTCACGGAATTGAAAGTGAGATAAGAATAGCCCTTACCTTGTACTTTTCCTTTGTTGGGGTAGGTTAACCTCCTGTATAATGGTGAAATAATTGTTATTAAATTATACAAGAATCATATACATTAATATGATATCATATATGATCTTTTAACATTGCTTTATTAATAATATCTTAGTATTATCGTCGTTTCAGGTGATAATCGATTCGTTCTTCTTAAATGTTTGGTTACGTAATACATGTTTGTAATGAATATATTATATATTATTCATAATAATAATGATATTAACATTATTTTTAACCCTAAAATGAGAATAAGACTTGAATGGATACGATGGAGGATGGATCTCACCGCGTTCGTGGAGACGGTAGTCCGTACCTACGCACGAACGCTACTTCCATTTAATTTTTATATTAAAAGAATTGAATCCAAATGATACATAGGTATATTACTATTCCAGTATAATATAATATTTTATATATGTTACTTAAGTTCATTAACACCATCCTTTATACGTTCCATGTGTGGTATGAACGAGTCATATCATTTTAAGGGGGCGGTAGTCCGCACTTCCTCAAATGAAATTATCGTATGTATATACAACATGAAACGAATAATGGTATGAAATAAAATGGAATTACAGAAGATTATATAAAAAATATATATCATTAATATCATATTTAATTACAGTTCCATCATAATGGCCACCATGAGAGGCGATAAGATGTATTTGAACAATCATCGTTTCGCGAGGCGTTTGTTTGCCATCCACAGAAACATTATGTTCATCATCCATTAGATGGAGTTGTGTGTATGTGTAGTTTGAATCCTTATTATTACAACATCCTAGTATATTGAGGATACTGGTGTTGTTACAAAATAAAGGAAATAAAAAGAGTTTGGGGGTTGGAGAAGCAAAATAAATGAAAATAATTTAAGAGAAATCGTTACCTTTAATTTAGGTAACTCACTTTGGTTGGAACTAAAGGACTTCTTGAAATGCTTTATGCCTAAGGGGAAGCTTCAAGGAGGAGGAGAGGGATGTGGGGAGCTTAGTTGGGCAGAGTTTGGACGAGCCAAGTGTCTTGAGAGGTGTGAGGAATGAGTAGAAGTGGTCTCCTTTTATAAGGGAGAAGAGGGGCTCTTTAGGAAAGAGTGAAAGTATTACTTTATAATATAATTATATTCGGTTTATAATGGTCCAAAAATCATTGAGGTCGAAGATAAGATGACTCATATTCTAAATAACATCAACCAATAAGAATTGGACAGGTTTTAGATAATATTTTAATCATTATAATCTTATTTATTTAAATGATTTATTAATGAGTTAAACATTGCATCATTATTGTGTCCTTAATAATTTAAATCATTTGATGTCTAAAAATTATAAATAAAATATAATTATGTAGGAAATCTTTTTATCTTTCTAATGAATATTTATAATCGAAAATCCAACATGTATAACCCTATGTAAAAATTGTTCTTCTAAAAGATGTAAGCTTATGCCATTTTTATTTTTATTTTAACTTTATTAATATAAAGTGTCCCTACCACATACAAGTGGCTCCAAGGGGTCCCCAAATTGACCCAAGGATGATCATGGTCGGGTATGTGTCCACCAATAAGGTTAGGACATGTTTTAGGGTAATTTTGTATTATTATAATATTATTTTTTAACCCTTATTTACCGGATTTACCCTTAACCATGGTAAATAAAATATTTACCACAGTAATTATTCAAAATGTCTAAAAATAAAAGTTACCTATTTACAAAATTTGGACATCCTGATTCCAAATATGGAATCCATTTTTCTAAATTCAAAACACAGAAGTGGCAGAAATTAATTTAAAATTAATTCCCGCTGTCAAAACAAAAAGCGTGTTTTTAAGAGATAATAACTATCAAAAGATTGACACTTGTTTATGTTCGGTTTAATTTTAAAATTATGTCCAATGACCAACATTATATTAAATGGTAAAAATATATTCTAAATATACTTTAAAACTACTAAAATTCATAATTTATCACTATTAATTATTTTGATTAAAAAAGTTGTTTTTAATTAAAATTTAGTAATTTTCACTATTCATCAAAATATGAAAGTTATCCGAAAAGTACCAAAATTTCACCTTAGGCTAAATTCGATATTCCGAATCCAAAAATGAAGTCCATTTTAAAATATAAAATATATATAATTTCAAAATTTAGGTATTACTATTCATAACGGCTAGTTTGATTGGTTGTGGCGTGTGTTAAAATTCAAGGTTGCGTACAACACACGCTACTATTTTATTCAAAGGAAAGAGTACCGTGGAAGATTGGGATGTTTCATTTTAAATTTTTGATGTCCCCATTTAGTCAAAAAGTTTAAAATATTGTATTTAAAAAGGTTTCACTATCAAAAGTTGATAAAAGTGCAACACTGAAAATGAATATGTTCTTGTATTATGACTAAGAAACTCATAATATGGATTCTAAAATTATAAGGATAAAGTTAAAAATGTAGTTAATGCTATTCATGACCTATTTTAATGGCTTTTTTTTTGGTAAGTCATGGTGCAATTGAACTCGGTGTTGCGTGTAGTGCAAGTTATTGAATTATTTTGAAGAAATAACACACTATGAAATCTTGGGGTGTTACATTCTCCCCTCCTTCAATAAATTGCGTCCTCGCAATTTGATATTGTTCTTCGAAAATAAAAGGTTGAAAATAGAAAATATATTTGTGGGAAAACCCACATCAGAAATTGGGTTACTAAAATTTAGTCTTAATATGAGGAAAATAGAAATGAAAGGGTCACCACCAAATTATGATCTCGATTAGGAGAACATTGGTGGCAATTAGAGACATATAATTAGAGGAAAAACGTAAATATTTATAGGTAGTGATTGAGGTCATCAATCACAAACAAGTATAAAATTGAGGTCCTTAAACTCATCAATCTATGATGATTTGAAGTACCATTGGTTCAACAAAATATAGGGTATTGGGATAACACATTTTTGACGTTTCAAAATATCTTAGTTGAAATCCCACATCGAAAAATGAATTAACGAGGCCTCTATTTAAAATAAAGAGTGGAAAGTATGAATATTACCAAAAATAACACATACTAGGTTTCCATGTAGGAAAATATGGATATGGAAGAGAAATCTAACCATCAATTATATGATGGAGAGTGGTAGAGAACATGGGTATGAAAAGGCCAACAATCCCAAAGCCATGAATTAGTGATGATTTAAGGTACCATCGAGGACAACATTTTTGTTCTAAGTTCCTTTTATTAATGTTGAGGAATATATTTATGATATTGGCTAAGATCATAAGGAGATATACTTACTTTATAATTAGAGTTTTATCCATTAATAAATTTCTACCACAAACTCATCTTTCACTCTAAAAGATAATAGAATGTAATTTTTTTATTTATACTATTCGTACAGGGTTCCAAAATAAATGAATTTATAATTCATCTACCAGATCTTTAAAAAAAACAACATTATTTAATCCAGGACATCTCGTGGGCCAGTGGTAGGTGATACACCCTTGTCGCCCTTCGGTTGCGGGTTCAAGTCTCGCAGCCTTGCCGGACACGACGGGTTGCCGCCCGACCTCCGGGTTGTCCTTTTATGGTAATCCAAAATAATCCAAACTAGAACTATCCAAAATACTTCTGTCCAAACTCACAGTCCAACATTTATAAGGAAGGTAAACATAATATAGATCCTTTTACCCCGTAATATCATATGAATACCTTCATCATGTATTACCATATTCCTTATTGATTATATTCATGATCCCTTATTCCACATAGAATGCTGGATATACTTCATTAATCCAAATTTTTTTTAAACCCCAACAATGATGGAATATACAAATCATTAATCAGTTCCAAGGTAGTCAAGAATATCCAATATAATTTATCCAAAACAATCACATATTATTCCAAAATCACTACCTCAGTATCAGAACTATATTATGATTTATCATTCTCTCAACCATATATTTTCCAAAAATTTATCCTGCTATTGAGTAACTTTTCTTTGTTCCTCACAATCTCAAGTCCTTAATGAAATAGTACTGCAGTACAATCCTTATATTATTATAACAAGTACATTGTTGATACAACATTCAATTGATATAATCAACATAAGAACTCTAATCATTCCTCTTCATCTGTGGTAGTATCATAACTTGATTATTATCTAATAACATCATTTGCGGCAAAGTCTGATGACTGGGACATAGGTTCGCGTAGTGTCCAAACTCCTTGCAAATGAAGCATTGAACATTTAAAACCATTTTCTTACCCTTACAGTCACGTACTTTGTGCCCTTTTCCTCCACACTTATAACAAACTCCCATTCCTTTCAGGCAAGTTCCAGTGTGTTTCTTTCCACAGTAACCACATATGGGAAAATTCTTCTTTTCCCTCTTCCCTTAATCCATCTTTCTCTCTTCCATCCTTTTATTATCTTGCTTCCCTTCAAAGCCATATGACTTAGTAAACTCTTTACTTATCTTATCAACACATGATATTATTTCTTCATATGATGATAATACATGGGAGACTATTTCCCTTATAAATTCTATCTTAAGACCATGAAAGATATGATCCTTCCTTCTCTTTGAATCATGTGCATTTCTGGAGTTTTCATTCCTTCTACTGGGCGACATTTCTAAACAATGGCATACACTAGATCAGTTTATGAATCAAAATACATAATCCCATACTTATAAAACACTTAACATAAATTGAACTATTTATGGATATAATCCATAATCATAAAAATGTCTCCTTTGAGGATGTATATACTCATAAACCCTTCATAATGATTTGTAAAGAAAATGAGAGTTATCCTAAGCATATCCCCTGGGAGTGTCGTAACCAAGAGTGCAGCAAGGCCCGTTGTCGTGCACCAGTTCCCGTTCGAGTCTAGCTCAAAGTGGTGTTTTCGGGTTTTACCCCTAGGTACATCTGTGCCAGAGCCGCCTCTACCTGCTCGTATCCAGACAGGGATGTATTGCTCGGAAAACTCACAAAATCTCTACAATACCAAAATTCTAGGAAGTTCTTCTATACTTATCCTCAAAGTTCATCTTAGGTCTACGTGCTCTAATCAGTGTTTATCTAAATCTAGCTTCCAAGGTTTGTACTAAACTTCCTTTGATACCAACTATAACGCCCCGACCCCAGCTACCCAGAGTCGGTGCATTACTTAGTAACATTGGCATGATCACAAGAAAGATCGAATCTCGAAAGACCGATTGGTTTAGTAGCCTTGGAAACACTAGATATATTCATAAAGTTTTACATTACATTTCAAAGTGAAAAACTACTACAACAACAAAGTCTTCATATCCACACTATTAACCCCTCATAATATCCCTGCAGGTCATTCATAACTTACATCTTCACATCCTGGGAAAAATAAAACATAGAAAAGGGGTGAGCTCAAATGCCCAGTAAGGATAAAAATATAGCGGAACATTCAAAAATAAGCATAAACATTTAAGGCAATGAATTACTAAAACAAAAGCCTTTTAAACTTGAACTTCAACATAGTATGGCAAAAGTAAAATGAAATAATTCCATTTACTTGTTCACATGGATATTCTACTAATCGAATAATCACATGCAAAATCAATAACCACTTTCATAATGTTGGAATGCATAATGCCAAACTTTAATTTCTTTTCAAGGCCTAATCCCAAGACCTTGGGGCAAACTGTAACCGGAACCCAACCCGGAGTGCCTCTAATAACCGGACACCAACCCGGAGTGCCTCTAATAACCGGACACCAACCCGGAGTGCCTCTAATAACCGGACACCAAACCGGAGGGCTTACTTTTACCAGTCCCTAACCTGGAGGGCTTACTTTTACCAGTCCCCAACCTGGAGGGCTTACTTTTACCAGTCCCCAACCTGGAACATACTTGTCCAACACATTCATATGAAGTAAAGGTTGAAATATAACATGAACATTCTTATTGGAACTAGCATACGAAATGTAAATAATTTCACCATAAACTATGAATGGTATAAAAATAGCATATCCACAGTCAAACATATCACAAAACCTTCAATACAATATAAAAGTTTTGTATCATAATAAATCAACTTCAAATAATCTTAAAATCCATCAAAGGATGTTGACATAGATGAAATCAATATTCTTTTTAAAGAAATATCTCCTTTTAATTTGAAATAATTTAAGATCCATATAAAATAAAACATTTTCTTTGAAAATATTCTTATAAGCTTGTAAGGGAAGCTTTGACGATTTTATAACGGCGGAAAATAACCGCACCCGCCGTATAAGTTAAAAAAACATTCTTATCTTAATTCTGTCGAAAAGGTTAAAAAGCACCTTGTTTGGAAAACGACGGAAAGATTCCCTTATAAACCTCTTATAAAAAGTCAAACAAGGGTATAAATGACTTTAACCCATATTATTTTAAATATTAAAAATGTTTTGAAATACATTTTGAAGAAACATGGATGTGGATGATAACGAGATCCCAGTAGATTATTACGTATAAACAACCTCGGATAATGAAGAGATTGTGAAATAACCCTTACCAGTTTGGTAACTTATGAAACATACAACCCATGAAAGAGGTATCATACAATGAATATGTAATTACACATAAATTAGAGTGTATTACACAAAGAATATAATTATGGGCAGTACATACACCACACAAAAGGTAATGGTGGCAATATGGCATGAATCTCATGAGAATAAGGAGTGAGATGAAAACCCCTTACCACGTTAATAAACTGAGTCGTATGGCCAAAAGTTAATAACCACCAAATGATTTACAGAATAACATGAATATAAATAGAATCATGATAATATATATCAAATGGCAGTACACAATACACCACTTTCAATGATTTAGTGGCGAACAATGGAAATCTCACGGAATTGAAAGTGAGATAAGAAAATCCCTTACCTTGTAATTTTCCTTTGTTGGGGTAGGTTAACCTCCTGTATAATGGTGAAATAATTGTTATTAAATTATACAAGAATCATATACATTAATACGATATCATATATGATCTTTTAACATTTCTTTATTAATAATATCTTAGTATTATCGTCGTTTCAGGTGATAATCGATTCGTTCTTCTTAAATGTTTGGTTACGTAAGACATGTTTGTAATGGATAGATTATATCTTATTCATAATAAGAATGATATTAACATTATTTTTAACCCTAAAATGAGAATAATACTTGAATGGATACGATGGAGGATGGATCTCACCGCGTTCGTGGAGACGGTAGTCCGTACGTACGCATGAACGCTACTTCCATTTAATTTTTATTTTAAAAGAATTGAATCCAAATGATACATAGGTATATTACTATTCCAGTATAATATAATATTTTATATATGTTACTTAAGTTCATTAACACCATCCTTTATACGTTCCATGTGTGGTATGAACGAGTCATATCATTTTAAGGGGGCGGTAGTCCGCACTTCCTCAAATGAAATTATCGTATGTATATACAACATGAAACGAATAATGGTATGAAATAAAATGGAATTACAGAAGATTATATAAAAAATATATATCATTAATATCATATTTAATTACAGTGCCATCATAATGGCCACCATGAGATGCGGTAAGATGTATTTGAACAATCATCGTTTCGCGAGGCGTTAGTTTTCCATCCACAGAAACATTATGTTCATCATCCATTAGATGGAGTTGTGTGTATGTGTAGTTTGAATCCTTCTTATTACAACATCCTAGTATATTTAGGATACTGGTGTTGTTACAAAATAAAGGAAATAAAAAGAGTTTGGGGGTTGGAGAAGCAAAATAAATGAAAATAATTTAAGAGAAATCGTTACCTTTAATTTAGGTAACTCACTTTGGTTGGAACCAAAAGAATTATTGAAATGCTTTCTGCCTAAGGGGAAGCTTCAAGGAGGAGGAGAGGGATGTGGGGAGCTTATTTGGGCAGAGTTTGGACGAGCCAAGTGGCTTGAGAGGTGTGAGGAATGAGTAGTAGTGGTCTCCTTTTATAAGGGAGAAGAGGGGCTCTTTAGGAAAGAGTGAAAGTATTACTTTGTAATATAATTATATTCGGTTTATAATGGTCCAAAAATCATTGAGGTCAAATCTAAGATGACTCATATTCTAAATAACATCAACCAATAAGAATTGGACAGGTTTTAGATAATATTTTAATCATTATAATCTTATTTATTTAAATGATTTATTAATGAGTTAAACATTGCATCATTATTGTGTCATTTATAATTTAAATCATTTAATGTCTAAAAATTATAAATAAAATATCATTATGTAGGAAATCTTTTTAGCTGTCTAATGAATATTTATAATCGAAAATCAAACATGTATAACCCTATGTAAAAATTGTTCTTCTAAAAGATGTAAGCTTATGCCATTTTTATTTTTATTTTAACTTTATTAATATAAAGTGTCCCTACCACATACAAGTGGCTCCAAGGGGTCCCCAAATTGACCCAAGGATTCTCATGGTCGGGTATGTGTCCACCAATAAGGTTAGGACACGTTTTAGGGTAATTTTGTATTATTATAATATAATTTTTTAACCCTTATTTACCGGATTTACCCTTAACCATGGTAAATAAAATATTTACCACATTAATTATTCAAAATGTCTAAAAATAAAAGTTACCTATTTACACAATTTGGACATCCTGATTCCAAATATGGAATCCATTTTTCTAAATTCAAAACACAGAAGTGGCAGAAATTAATTTAAAATTAATTCCCGCTGTCAAAACAAAAAGCGTGTTTTTAAGAGATAATAACTATCAAAAGATTGACACTTGTTTATGTTCGGTTTAATTGTAAAATTATGTCCAATGACCAACATTATATTAAATGGTAAAAATATATTCTAAATATACTTTAAAACTACTAAAATTCATAATTTATCACTATTAATTATTTTGATTAAAAAAGTTGTTTTTAATTAAAATTTAGTAATTTTCACTATTCATCAAAATATGAAAGTTATCCGAAAAGTACCAAAATTTCACCTTAGGCTAAATTCGATATTCCGAATCCAAAAATGAAGTCCATTTTAAAATATAAAATATATATAATTTCAAAATTTAGGTATTACTATTCATAACGGCTAGTTTGATTGGTTGTGGCGTGTGTTAAAACTCAAGGTTGCGTACAACACACGCTACTATTTTATTCAAAGGAAAGCGTACTGTGGAAGCTTGGGATGTTTCATTTTAAATTTTTGATGTCCCCATTTATTCAAAAAGTTTAAAATATTGTATTTAAAAAGGTTTCACTATCAAAAGTTGATAAAAGTGCAACACTGAAAATGAATCTGTTCTTGCATTATGACTAAGAAACTCATAATATGGATTCTAAAATTATAAGGATAAAGTTAAAAATGTAGTTAATGCTATTCATGACCTCTTTTAATGGATTTTTTTTGGAAATTCATGGTTCAATTGAACTCGGTGTTGCGTGTAGTGCAAGTTATTGAATTATTTTGAAGAAATAACACACTATGAAATCTTGGGGTGTTACAGTAATCATTGATCAGAAGAATTTAAATTATCAAAAGAATATTAAGGTACCTGGAACAATAAATATGTTATTTTTTAAAGGCCATATAATTCATTAGATATGAATATACCAGGATAACATTTTTCATTCAAGATATTTTTCCTAAATTTGAGGAATTCATTTATAGTCCACGAATATAAGGAAATATTCATACATTATAAATTTCTATTTCATATGAAAAATTTAATCATCTGGTTATGAGATGATAAATTTAAAATTATTCTCTCACTATAAGAGACTTATATCAAAAACTTATTTTTTTATTCTTAATGTGCAAAAATTAACTTTTAACAGACTATAAGATCCATAAAAGAGTGATAATTATTTTTATCTTACATTAAATATTTTTTAAAACCAAATGGTTAAAATAAGTTTACCAATATAATACATTAATCTGAAAAACAAAAAACTAACACCACTTGTTTATAATTTATATTTTTATTGAATGTTGTAAACTAAAAATTATGACATATTAACATAGCCACCATGTAGACTAGTTCTTGGGGTTGAATTATTATCATCCTTTAGTAATGGGTTCATGAACCATGGCCTTTCCCAATGTGATGGGATGTCATCGAGAATGTATGCTACATATTTCTAGATTTTTTTTAATATTAGTACTATAATCTTCACAAAAACTATGATGTAAATCCTTATAATAAAATTAATCAATAAATATCCATTTTACTAAGGCTTTCAATACATTCTTTTTTAAAAAATTATAATAATAATATTTGATTATTATTACCTTTTTATTAATGATCACATTAATCCTAATGGTTATCAATATCTTTAACCTTATGTCAATAAAATTTAAAGGAATTATTCCTTAAATAATATTTTCACTATAACATAAACTCATCATAAATTTCTCCCAAAATATCCTTAATCTCGGTAGAATCCAATAAAATAAAACCAAAAATGGGATTTTAAGACTTTAAAATAATAATTAGTCCAAAATATATAAACCCATTATGGTATCCACAAATATTATGGTAATGAATAGTTATATTCTTTAAAAATTAAACAAAATACTTATATGTTTAATAATTTATATCACTAAAATATATTTGTTAAAAATTCTCCTATAATTTAATTAATGAATCCATATTTATAAATATTTTATCCATTTTACTTCAAAATTTATCCTTTATTGATCTATGTTTTATCCTTTTGAAGAGGTATTTGACATAGATAATTCAAATTTTCTTCACATTTTATACATATAACTACAAATGAGATGAATTTTTTTTACTTCCATCATAATATTTATTTTTAATTAGTAATTCATTTATTTATGCCTTTATTTTTCACTAATAAAAAATTTTCCCACACATTTCAGACCCATTATTTTCAATCTAATTTTCCTTAGATTTATCCTAGGTCATTAAATGTAATTATTTATTCAAAACCATCATAATTTTTTTGTAATGAAATTATGAATTATTTTAATCATATCCCCTTAGATTGTCAAACCAGTTTCATAGTCAGGGGAATTTTCATGCCCTAGATGATGATTGGGTAATTAAAATTGTTCCATTTTTAGATTTATTACCTCTAGGTATATATTATCCCAAATCACATCACTTGTAACCTATATAAAGGGATTTATTTCTAGGAAAAAACACAAAATATATACCATACAGAAATTTAAGACGTTCTTCTACACATATCATGAAATTATATCCCAGGGTTATGATCCCTAATTTGTGTTTTTCCTAAATCTAGATCCCTATGTTTTAACTAAACATCCTCTAATACCTACTATAGTTTACCCATGCCCAGTATCCCAAAGTTGATGCCTTTATTATCACAATGGAATAATATATAAGGAACCAAACCCCATATGACCAAATAGTTTAGTAGTATTATTAAACTAGATACATACATGTGCCTTGCATTACATTTGAATACACAAATTATATAATATATTTATTGGATAACATTATTACATATAATATATCCTTAAATATCAAACATAATATAGTTTATTGAATCCTAATAATGAAAAAACATTAAGGGTGAACTAAAATGTTTAGTAAGGGTTAAGTACATTTGAGGCTATCAAAAATTAATAAACATAATAAATAATGGAAAGGAACATAAATAAAAATAAATTTCAATTAAAGGAGTAGATATGACATTGGTGACACTCTGTTCCATTACATGGATGAAAAATTGACGAAGGGAAATGCCTAAGGAAAATGACGAGAAAATATATGGAGAATTTCATGATTTGAAAAGGATCAAATTTGAGTTTACCCACGGTATCCCAAATCCCTAGCGGCGCACAATTACTTGCTCACCCCACACTTTCTTTCCACCCCCTTAATATCTTGCCAAGTCACCATCACTTTGGGTGTCATATTACTTTTATAAATAAACCTTTTGGGTCTTCATTTGTATGGATGAATTTCCCTCAAACAAGATTTCTATTATGATCACCCTAGGGCTTCACCCCAAGTCCTCTAAAACCTCTACTATAGTTTCAGAACACCTATAGTGATGGAATTAAATGGGTATAGTTAGATATAGGTTCTCAAAGTGTTAAAAATTAACAAAACTTACAAAAATCATATTCCCAAACAACCTAATTTAGGAACACGTTCACGACTTCCCTTCCTCATGTATGAAGTTGTGCACCCAAATTCAGGGAGTACATATAAATAATATTGAAGGATTGAACAAAGTCTTGCACATTTCTATTAATCCAGGTTGTTTTTCACTTAAGGTGAAATAAATTCTATCAAGCCTACTTGAAAGACACATACTTTAATGCCACTTATTTGAGAACCTGTTATTTGATCACCTAACCTCTTCAGCATGATCTATCCTTTCTTGAATACTCTTAAAAATCCACTCATTTCATAGAAAATACATAATTATCAACCATTCTTGAAAGGGATTTTGTGAAAACCTCTACCAAGACCTCCTAATTTACAAAATCTAATGGAAAGGAAAATCTCTGTGTCTCCTATTTGGATTTAGATATATATGGTCAGAGGTTTCTCACACATGTCCTACCAAAGGGTGAGGGTGCTTAGGGTGTCCATATATTCAAATATCTATTTTCACATAGACCCTTACCCCAGGGAAAATTTTGAGGAGTTACTGATCTTAGATTTCGATAAGAAGACTATATCCTCACCTTATTATCTCTAAGACCAGGAGCCTCCAATCCCTAGTAGGGAGGGTATAATTAAAACCTGATTTTTTCCTTTAGAAAAATCAAAAGCCTCACTATCTATTATTGGACCCATTTCAGGTCAGCCATCTAATTGTAAGCCCCATATAATATCATGTAATAGGTTGCAGTATCGCTCCTCTCTATGTTTTTCACCTTCACTCCTTCCTTACATTGGAACCAAATATAATTTAATGTAAAGAGAGGAAAGTGTCATATCCTTGATCTCTTCCATAGTTCTCCTAACCTATCCTATCATAGTAATGTCCTCTCCCATCAATGGATGAGATTATGTGTGTGTTTTTTTAATCTTTCAAATCATCTTGTTTCTCACACCAAGCATGGATAACATGGGATTACAGATTTATAATGATCACAACATCCAAAAAATTAACCTGAATGAATGAACTATGAGAACTATGATAACCACTATAACTAGGATATGTAGAATTCCTTCACCTAGGGCCTAAGATCAATGGAAATCCTCCTCTAGAGTCAAATAATAATTCCCTTAATCCGGGAATTATCCGTAGGAATAATCCCTAAATTAAATCCCTCTAAACCATCACGAGTTAATACATCTATCATCGGACATATATCAAGGGAATCCGCTTTATGAGTAAGCTCCAACCTATTTCACTCTAAGGGCTATACTTCCTTATAAAACTTTCCAAACTACGTGGTCTTGTATTCCCATCCAAACAGGATATATAAGAAGAATCCCTAGCATTCAAAACCAACATTCTTAATAAACCCTATTCCATTTGGGTCATATTCCCATTAGGGTATAATTAAAATTGTGAGAAAATATTCCTTACATGTTATTAAGGATTCATAGGCTTAAGTCCTACACTGAGATTTGACTACGCAACTTCCACATAGATGTCCTTACCACATGACATTAAACTGTACAGTTGTGTCCTTATCACAAGAATTTAAAAGGTATGATGCATCCCATTAAGAGGCACTAAACTATGTGGGATATGATTCCTTTCACAAAGATATTCAGGTATCCCATATATGGGTTCCATACCAACATCATAACAACTTCTATCTCCCTGGATGATGATAAATTCTAGAGTGAAATTCGTCTACTAAGGTGATAATAAACTCTAGAGTGCCCCATTGAGTGGCTTAGAAAACATCATCATAACACCATCTAAAAAATCTAAAAGTAGTGTATAAGAGGATATTATCAATGGATAAACATGAAGATATATAGATATCTCTATTTATAAAGAACCTGAAATATATAATAATGATTATAATTTCCACACATGGTAATAATTTATTTAAAATTTCAACCGAAACATACATTATGGTTGATAAATTTATGGGGATTAATGAAAATTCCTAAATCTACAAGAGAGTCCCAAAGTTAGAAATAATTCTTCTCAAAATAGAGGATGCTTCTGACCTCCCATCCTCTCAACCAATCTGAGTTCTTAAGAAACGTGGGTCAAAATACCTAATGAGTGCCTACCTTTGGAATGTAGGTCCCTTCGGATAAAGAACCATAGATTTTTCCCAATCACATAAAAAAACATACTAGAAACCATTGGAAGATAATGATTAATAACCCGAACACACATTCAGAGGGAAACAATAAAATAGTGAAATTGATGTCAAAAACTAAATTATGTCATTTCGTTAAATAAAATGGATGTACTGATTAGTCTTTGTTAGAAAATTAGATTTCTTAACAAATTATTATTTCTGATGGAAACAAAAAATGGTGAACCAGGCGTGAATCCTTAACCAAGATGACAGTGTTACCCATATGTACGACCATATCAATTGATAAAATATGGTCAGAAAAGGAAATAAATAATGCATGTGTTTATCTGTAAAGTCCCAAAATATTCAAGGGAAATTTATTCTTAATTTTCTTTGTGATTTTACGAGTATGCAGTTTCTGACGAAACCTAATTCCGAAGCCCGGTGTGCCCGGAATCAATTTCCGAAGTCTAGCTCGGGTACGTTCACTGAACGAACGAGCCGGTTTTTCTAACTTTTAAACCGGTGCTCAGAATCCAAATCCGAGAGCACCGATGGAATCGGAGTGCCGGTAATTGCTTAGGAACACCTTTTCTAGAGTTGCGTTTGCTCGAGTGAGGTTATTAAATAAATGGGTTAACCAAAGATTGAAATAAAAATTTGTTCTACAATTTTTATTTCTATTCTAAGTACATATAACCTATGTATGGATGTTGGAGTGGGACCCACTACATCCTAACTCCACTAGGTAGGATATTAGTGAAGTGGGGCCCACATGATCCCCACCCCCTTCATTTCCATTTATCCTCCCTCTCGTGCTTTTAATTTTGTAACTCACCCATACCCCAATTTAATGACATGTCAAATCTCGAAATTAAATTTGGATTATTAAACGCTCATCAATTAAGTCAATTAATTGATTGTGATCTTTTGAATTTCGAAAAGGGTTGGCAGGAGTAATAAAATAAGTAAAAGCGTTATTTTATTATTTTATTGAATCCTTGTGTGGAGATATTTGGGAGAGGAGAGCTCAAGTCTTAGAGATCTTCTTCTTCGTCGGAGGAGAACACGAAGAACACTGACACGCTTCTCGATCTTCTTTCTGCGTCAAGGATCGGGGGACGCCGCATCACTCATTGGGCATGCACCGACGACGTATATGGAGCCTCGTTCCACGACGCAGTCTTCCGCTATGCCTTCTTCCGCGATACTATCTTCCGCGACGCTGTCTTCCACGACGTTGTTTCTCCACGACGACCATTGTTCGATAACTCCTTGAGGTAGGGGTTTGATTTTTATGTTCGTGAATATTTGGGCGTTCAACGTTAATAATTTAGCCGCCTATTATCAAGATAACGGGAGTTGGTCGGGCTGCATGAACATGACCGAACCTCCTCCCCTTTTCTTTTGTTGTTGGTTATTATGTGGTTTGTAACGAAGGTAGCGCGGTGCCGTCACACCGCTCAGAAATGAAGAGGAACGTAGTGAAGGAGCGCGGCGCCGTCGCGCCACACCGTTGAGGCTGGAAGAAGCCGCAGCCAGAGTCGGGCCATGAAGGAGGAGCGCAGCGCCGTCGTGCCGTGCTAGAGCACCACAGAGGGCTGCAGACGGGGCAGGCCGCGGTGGAGGGGCGCGACGCCGTCAGACCGCACCGGTCAGACAAGGCCGCGGTGGTGTGGGGAGCGGCGGCCGGAACCGCTGGCGCAAGGAGGGCGTGACCCGCGAGGGGGGGGGGGGGGGTCCCGCAGTGGAACACCGACCAGCCAGTTTCTAGGAAATCCGGGGGTCGTAACCCCCTGCTGGAAAAGGGCGGGCTCCCCATGCGGGGGGGGGGGGGGTTCTCCAATCAGGGGGGCATCGTTCCCCCCTTTGTACGACCGGTCGGCCAACGCCGGGCCGCCCTGCTTGGCCAGCACCAGGCTACCGAGGTCGGGCCATGCCACGCCGACCGGGCCGAGCCGCGCCCTAACGGGCCTGACCCGGACTCGGTTCGGGTCGACCCGGTTTGGGATGACCTAGGGGGTTTTGGGCCGGGTCGGTCAGGGCCCAAAACCCCCTAAAACCGGACAGGTTTGTTTAAATGCCCGTAACTTGGGCTACGAACCTCTGATCGACGCACCGTCAGTTGCGATGCGATAATTGGATCGATCTGGTCATTTCGGTATGTTACACTAAAGGTTTCGGAGAACGTTTTGTACGGCGAGGTTGGTTCTAACACGAAACCAACCGGGCCCTCGGACCGGAAACACTTATAACATGAGCTCTGGACGTCTGATTGACGTTCTGTTGACATTGTTGGATTCCTCTTAGTTAGACATACCTTTTGGATTACTCCTCTTGAGGTTTGGACGCAGATGGAGTGTGGTAGGGTTGGTTTTGACTTAAAAAACCAATCGGGTCCCTGGAACAAAAAAGCCAATAACTCTTAGACCGGGCGTCCGATTGACGTGCTGTCTGTCGTGTTGAGTTCCTTTTGTCGAGATAGAACATTGGGATACATCAACTCTGGACTAAGTGTCAGTTGATGTATCGAACCCCCTTGGTTCATGGAGCGGACCCTCCCCGAATCGAGCATGCTGTGTGCGGGAACCCTAGAGCTGGCTGCGACTGCAATGACGATGACGACTGCACTGAAATACTCTGTTGGTTCGGCAGCGATGATGACTGCACTGAAATCCTCCATGGGTTCGGCAGTGATGACGACTGCCCTGAAATCCTCCGTGGGTTCGACAGCGATGGAGACCATACTGAAATCCTCCGTGGGTTCGATGATGTTGACTGCTGTTCTTGTATCCTACGTGGGTCTGGCAGTACTACTGTTCTTGTATCCTATGTGGGTCTGACAGTGTTTGACTCTATTCTTGTATCTTACGTGGGTCTGACAGAGTAGCTGGTCTTGTATCTTACATGGGTTCGATAGCTTAGCTGGTCTAGTATCCTACGTGGGTCCTAGCTTAGATGAATCAGTGGCTACATCTGATCATCTCTATCACCTTACAAAGAAGTATACTTATGTGAGATGATTCTTGACATTAAATCATTATCTTCAATAATATTGACTTGCTTTCCTATGTGGATTGGATTGTGCTTTCCTTTGTGGATTGGGTTGTACTATCCTGTGTGGACGTGATTGAACTTGGGCTCGGATGTTGGAGCCAAATTGGAATTTATGACATAGGTATATGTATGGGCATATACATAAGTAGTGTTGGTTGTTACTTCGTGATTGTATCTTTCCTTTGTGGATTATACTTTGTGGATACAGGAAGACCTTCGGGGGTCTCGGGGTCCCTACTGAGTAGCGTATACTCACCCCTGCACGGGTCATGCCCGCACTACATTGTATTGGATGAAGACGACTGATAACACTGATCTTGGTTGAGGCGTGTGGAGGAAGTCGGTACTTGGAGGTGGAACACTGGGCGGGACGTACACGGAGCGGACGGCTAGACCCGAGGAGATGAGGAGGCTATCTGTATTCACCCTTCAGGTGGGACCTCCAGTGGACAGCTCGACGTTTCGGCTTTACATTCAGTTGATGTACTTTATTTCTAGTTGTACTTTACTTTTACTTTGGGTTTGTATTCTGGCCCATTTACTTTCTACACTTACTATTGTACCCAGTTTTCATAGTGTTTAGTTCTGCTGTCTTACTCTGTGGTGTTTTTTACTTTATAAGGCAATTCCTTTCCCTTTATCGAGATTTATGCCTTTGGTGCTAGTCGCCATCTCCTGGCCTATGGAAGGCGGGATTGGGGTAGTCACGACACCGGTCTCGAGGATGGGTCGTGAAAAATTTGAATTAGAGGAGTTCGGTTCTAATGCAGAACATAGGACTCAGATCTTTCTTCTATGTGAAGCAATAGTGTTAAGGGTATTGAGTGTGGTTATCAGTCTAGGGAGTCCAGTGTTGGTGCGACGACCGATGTATCCATACACGAGGACCCTGACTTCTGATTTCCGACTCAGTGCACGAAAACATTGATTTCATTTGTGTTTCAAAAGTCTTCTTTGTGATTAATTTGTGTCAGCTCACCAGGTATTTTTTTTGACCGTGGCGCACCAGTTTCTTTTCAGGATGGCCCCACAACGGTAGCCAGCTAGTGTTCCGAGCTTTGTGCGAGACGACAACCCACCGAGCGATGAGGCCTCGGTGCATGGACCATTTTTAGCGGAGGCACCGATGATACCTCTACCCGCGGAGCCACCGATGCCACCAGACCCAGCCGCTGAGAGTACACATCGCCTTAGTGCACTGTAAGAGTTTCAACGTCAGAGACCGCCCAGGTTCCGCGGGGAGACGAACCCTCAGGCAGCCGAGGACTGGCTGGAGGCTGTAGTTCGAGTTTTCAGGTTAGTGGGGACACCAGCTGACCTCATGGTGATCCTTGCAGTGAGCCTCCTGCATGCGTCATCAGGCATATGGTGGAGCTTGATGCTCCAGGTGCACGGTGAGGCATCTCTCTTATGGACGGATTTTGAGAGCCTCCTCTGCTCGGAGTTTGTTCCAGCAACCCTCCATGAGGTGCGTATTCAGGAGCTACTACAGCTGCGGTAGGGAAGCATGACGGTCGCCCAGTACTTGGCGAGATTTACCGATCTCTCGCGCTTTTCAACGGACATGGTATGGGACCCATTCTTCCGATCCCTGACCTTTGACCAGGGACTGAGGCATGAGATCAGGGCATTGATGGTCTCCCTCAGCATTCCGACGCAGACAAGAGTACTGGAGCGAGCCCTTATCATAGAGAGATTTTTTGATGAGCCTACACCAACATCGAGACCTGCCGTAGGGTGGCACGTAGCAGAGTCATCTGCAGCTGGCAGTCGACGGATGTCATAGGGGTCTAGGCAGACCAGACAATTAGGCGGACGACCTCAGAACACTGGCTCATACGTGGGGGGAACATGGTGTAGAGCCAGCCTTCCAAGGATCAGACAGTGCTACACATGCGGTGGGCAAGGCCACATGGCTCGTGACTATTCGACCCTCCATGCAGAGGAGCAGCAGACGGTTGAGGGGCCACCCATGTAAAGGCAGAGGGTCGACCATGGAAGTCCGCAGAGAGTAGGTGGATGAGGTAGGGGATCTGGCCGAGCAGCAGGTGGTGGGAGAAGATTTGAGGCTTTACCACCACCACCACCAGTAGGTCCACCCCGACCATAGTGAGGTGGCAGGTAGAGGCAAACTCAGCTTCAGGCAGTGGAGGCCTACGACCACAGCGCGCGATAGATGATTTGAGGTGCTATCTGTGTCTACTCCACCCTTTCTGCAGTTCTTATAGACACAGGAGTGAGTCATTATTTTATTTCCATTGCCCTTTTTCGGGGCTCGGACATTCCGACGGAGCCATTGGCTCGATCCTTACGGCTAGAGAATCCTACGAGAGCAGAATCGACAATTACACACTGGTGCCGGTAGTGTGAGCTTACTCTAGGAGGTGAGAGATTCGTCTGTGATCTTCTTGTAGTGGCATCGAGACCTTACAATGTCATCTTGGGCATGGATTGGTTATCTAATTTATATGCTCAAATTGACTATTTTAGGTGCAAGGTGCGGAGTGTTCACACCAATGGGAGGAGGTTCACCTTTACCGGTGAGAAGGGATCCTTCGCAGTGCAGGATGGACACATGTAGAGGAGATGAAAACCCATCACTCATCAGTTGGCTAGCCTCATCTTAGGATCAGTTGACGTGCAGAGTCCAAGTTTTCCTGTAGTGGTGGATCAATATGTGGACGTTTTTCTGGACGATGTTCCAGGACTACCTCCCCGCAGAGAGGTAGACTTTTATATTGACCTGTAACCCGGGACATCCCCGATATCCACTCCAGTATATAGGATGGATCCCGATGAACTTTGAGAGCTATGGGTATAGCTGGAGGACTTGTAGGGCAAGGGATTCATCCGACCCAGTGTTTCACCCTGGGCTTCCCCGATTTTGTTCGCCAAGAAGGCAGACGAGATCATGTGAATGTGTGTCGACTATCGACGCCTGAACCAGGTGACTGTGAGGAACAAGTGTCTGCTTCCTAGGATTGATGACTTCTTCTATCACCTCAAGGGAGCATGGTGGTTCTCGAAGATAGACCTCAGGTCAGGCTATCATTAGCTCAGAGTTCGGGATGAGGACGTGCAGAAGACGGCCTTCAGATGTCGTTATGGCCACTATGAGTTCTTGGTTATGCCATTCGGCGTACCCAATGCTGTAGCGATGTTCATGAGTCTCATGAAAATGATCTTTCAGCCATACCTCGATCGATTTTTCGTTGTCTTCATTGACGACATATTGATATACTCGACCACTAAAGAGGAGCACGCCTACCACTTGCGGGTTATACTGGACACACTCCTGGAGAAATAGCTTTATGGTAAGATCTCGAAGTGTCAGTTCTGGTTACGTGAGGTCCACTTCTTGGGACACGTCATCTCTTAGGCGGGAGTTGTGGTGGACCCTGCGAAAATCGAGGCAGTGCTAGCTTGGGAGCCACCCAGGAGCGTGATGGAGGTGCGGAGTTTCTTGGGTCTAGCTGGGTACTACCGAAGATTTGTGCCAGACTTTTCCAGAGTTGCGGCACCACTTTCAACTTTGACGAAGTAGGGGAAACCCTTCGTGTGGTCAGATAGACGTCAGCAGAGCTTTCAGGATCTGAGACAGAGATTGACCAACAGACCTATCTTGAGGCTATCAGAGGAGGGAGTGGGGTACGTAGTCTACTGCGATGCATTAGGGACCAGACTTGGATGTGTCCTGATGCAGGAGTGAGTAGTGATCGCCTATGGATCACATCAGTTAAGGCAGCATGAGCAGAACTACGCTACCCATGACCTGGAGTTAGCAGTAGTGGTCTACGCTCTGAAGATGTGGCGACACTATCTGATGGGCGAGTGCTTTATAGTCTACTCTGACCACCAGAGTCTCAGGTACATCTTCTTGTAGAAGGACCTAAATCTGAGATAGCGGTGATGGCTCAAGTTCCTCCATGACTATGACTTTGAGATAGTCTATACTCCTTGAAAGGGAAACGTAGTAGCCGATGCTCTCAGCAGGAGGACGGGCATTCAACTACTTGGAGAGGCAACAGAGCAGCTAGATGCTTTGTAGATATCCTTCATGGATAGAGATGGAGCAACCTTTCTTCAGTCACTCACAATCACTCCTCCACAACTCCAGCGGGTCAGAGAGGCACAACGAGGGGACGCTGATTGTGAGACGCGACATGCATAGATATCCTCAGGACTGGCACCTGATGGATTCACTATAGGAGGCGAGCACGATGTCCTTTTCAGAGGATATACCATGGTACCAGCTGCTTTTCAGGAGGAGGTGCTGAGGGAGTTTCACACTTCCCCTTTATCGGTACATCTAGGAGTGGAGAAGATATACCAGGATCTCAGACTAGAACACTGGTGGCTGGGTATGAAGAAGGTTGTGGCAGAGTTTGTTTCCCGATGCCTCATCTGCCAGCAGGTGAAGGCGGAGCACCAGGTACCAGTAGGCTTGGTATAGCCCTTGGAGGTCCCGGAGTGGAAGTGGGATGGGATATCTATGGATTTCATGACTGGACTTCCACGCACTTCCAGAGGTCACGACTCCATTTGGGTGATTGTCGACCGACTCACCAAGTCGGCCCACTTCTTACCCATCAGAGAGAAGGGCTCAGTAGAGAGCTTGGGACGTCTCTAAGTTTAGAATATTGTATGGATTCATGGTGTGACATCATATATCGTCTCCAATCGAGATGATCGGTTTACTTCTCGGCTTTGTAAGGGGTTGCAGGAGGCATTTGGGACGCAGCTACGTCTGAGCACTGCCTTTCACCCTCAGAAGGATGGTCAGACGGAGAGGACCATTCAGACTCTCATGGGCATGCTCCGTGCATGTGTCTTCGACTTTGGTCGCAGCTGGAAGGACCACCTACCCTTGGTGGAGTTCACGTACAACAACAACTAACACTCCACCATCGGGATGGAACCATACGAGGCATTGTACGGTCAACCTTACAGATCACCTCTGTGCTGGATAGACCCTAGGGAGTCAGCACTTGTGGGACTGGAGATGGTCCAGGCCACGACAGAGAAGGTCCAGGACATCCAGGAGCGGATGAGGACAGCTCAGAGTCGGCAGAAGTCTTATGCTGACTAGAGGCGGAGACCACTGGAGTTCGAGGAAGGCGACCACATCTTCTTGCGGGTCTCACCTCGATGTGGATTATGGAGATTTGGACGGAGTGGCAAGTTATATTTTCTCCTCATCGAACCATTCCAGGTTCTCAGCAGGATAGTCGAGGTGTCTTACCGCCTGGCTCTACCACCTCCGTTGCACCGGGTGCACGATGTCTTGCAAGTATCTCAGCTGAGGAGATAAGTGCACGACCCGACGCATATCCTCGAACATGGGGAGTTGGACATTGATGATGGTGTGACTTTTGCGGAGGTCCCGGTGGAGATCGAGGATCGACAGGAGCGGGTCCTACGTGGGCGGTAAATTCCTCTAGTGCGCATCAGATGGTAGCACGAGAACTTCCAGGAGAGCACTTGGCAGCAGGAGGCTCAGATGTGTGCTCAGTACCCTCATTTTTCCCATAGTTTTTGTTGTATATTTATGGGGAAGTAAAGCCCTGAGGTGGGAGTAATGTAAAGACCCGAAAATTTCAGGGAAATTTTTTTCTTAATTTTTTTCAGGATTTTACCACTACGCAGGTTTTCACAGCACCTGATTCCGAGGCCCGGTGTGCCCAAAATCAATTTCAGAAGTCTAGCTCGGGTACGTTCAGTGAACGAACGAGCGGGTTTTTCTAACTTTTTAACCGGTTCTCGGAATCGAAATACAAGGGCACCATTGGAATTGCAGCGCCGATAATTGCATAGGAACACCTTTTCTGGAGTTGTGTTTACTTGGGTGAGGTAATTAAATAAATGGGTTAACCAAAGAATGAAATAAAAATTTGTGCTACAATTTTTATTTCTATTCTAAGTACATATAACCTGTGCATGGAAGTTGCAGTGGGACCCACTACATCCAAACTCCACTGGGTAGGATATTAGTGAAGTGGGGCCCACACAAGCCCCGCCCCCTTCATTTCCATTTAACCTCCCTCTCATGCTTTTAATTTTGTAACTCACCCACACCCCAATTTAATGACATGTCAACTATCGAAATTAAATTTGGATTATTAAACGCTCATCAATTAAGTCAATTAATTTATTGTGATCTTTTGAATTTCGAAAAGGGTTGGCATGAGTAATAAAATAAGGCAAAGCCTTATTTTATTATTTTGTTGAATCGTTGTGTGTAGATATTTGGGAGAGGAGAGATCAAGTATTGGAGATCTTCTTCTTCCTCGGAGGAGAACGTGAACAACACCAGCACGCTTCTCGATCTTCATTCCACGTCAAGGAGAGGGGGACACAACATACTTCACCGAGCATCCACTGAAGATGTATATGGAGCCTCGTTCCGTGACGCCGTCTTCCGCGATGCCGTCTTCTGTGACACCGTTTCTCTGCGACGACCATCTTTCGACAACTCCTTGAGGTAGGGGTTTGATTTTTATGTTCGTGAATATTTGGGCATTCAACGTTAATAATTTAGCCTCATGTTATCAAGATAATGAGAGGTGGTCGGGACGCATGAACACAACCGAACCTCCTCCCCTTTTATGTTGTTGTTGATTATTATGTGGTTTGGAACGAAGGCAGCACGGTGCCGTTGCACCGCGCGGAAACGAAGAGGAATGCGGCGAAGGAGCGTGGCGCCATTGCGCCGAGCCATTGAGGCCTGAAAAAGCCGCAGCCGGAGTCGGGCTGCAGCGGAGGAGCGCGGTTCTGTCATGCCGCACCGGAGCACCATAGAGGGCCGGGACAGGGGCGGGCCGTGGGGGAGGGGCGCGGCGCCGTCGCGCCGCGCCTGACTGACCAGGCCGCGACCTAAGGCCATGGAGGTGTGGGGAGCGGTGACCAAAACTGACGGCTGACGCCGTAAGGAAGGAGGGACCCGCGAGGGAGGGGGTCCCGTGGTGGCACACCGGCCGGCCGGTTTCCGGGAAATCCAGGGGTCGTAACCCCCGACTGGGAAAGGGCGGGCCCCCCATTCGGGGGGGGGGGGGGGTGTTTCTTCAATCAGGGGGGCATCGCCCCCCCCTTTTGCGCGACCGCTCAGCCAGCATCGGGCCGCCCCGCTCCGCCCGCGCCAGCGGGGCCGGGCTGCGCCCACCCGGCCAGGCCACACCCTAATGGGCCGGACCCAGACCCGGTTCGGGCCGACCCAGGGGGTCTTGGGCCAGGTCGGTCCGGGCCCAAAACCCCCTAAAACAAGATAGGTTCATTTAAATTCCCGTAACATGGGCTACAGACCTCCGATCAATGCACCATCAATTTCTATTGATCCTTGGATCAAGCTGGTCGTTTCGGTATTTTACACACAAAGTTTCAGAGAATTTTGGGTATGGCCGAGTTGGTTCGAACATGAAACCAACCAGGCCCTTAGAGCGGAAACACTTATAACCTGAGCTCCAGACGTCCGATTGACATGTCGTCAACTTTGTTGGATTCTTCTTAGTGAGACAGACCTTTTGGCTTACTCCGCTCAAGGTTTAGACACAGATGGAGTGTGGTCAGGTTGGTTTTGACTTAAAAATCAATCGGGCCCCTGGAATGAAAAACCCAATAACTCTCAGACCGACCGTCCGATTGACTCGACGTCTGTCGTGTTGAGTTCCTTTTGTCGAGACAGAACTTTGGGATACATCAACTCCGGACTACGTGTCAGTTGATGTATCGACCCCCCTTGGCTCGTGGAGCGGACCCTCCAGGAATTGAGCATGATGTGTGCGGTAACCCTAGAGCTGGCTGTGACTGCGATGATGATGACGACTGCCCTGAAATCCTCCGTGGGATGGGTAGCAATGAAGACTGCACTGAAATCCTCCGTGGGTTCAGCAGCGATGACGACTGCAATGAAATCCTCCCTGGGTTCGACAGCGATGGCGACCGTACTGAAATCCTCCATGGGTTCGATGGCGATGACTACTGTTCTTGTATCCTACTTGGGTCTGGAAGTACTACTGTTCTTGTATCCTTCATGGGTCCGGCTGTGTTTGACTCTGTTCTTATATCCTATGTGGGTCTGGCAGAGTAGCTGGTCTTGTATCCTACGTGGGTCCGACAGCTTAGCTGGTATAGTATCCTACATGAGTCCCAGCTTAAATGAATCATTGACTACATCTGATCATCTCTATCACCTTATGAAGAAGTATACCTGTGTGAGCTGAGTCTTGACATTCAATAATTATCTTCAATAATATTGACTTGATTTCCTATGTGGATTGGGTTGTGCTTTCCTAGGTGGACTGGGTTGAACTATCCTTTGTGGACGTGATCGAACTTGGGCTCGGATGTTGGAGCCAAATTGGAATTGATGACTTAGGTATATATATGGCCATATACCTAAGTAGTGTTGTTTGTTACTTCATGATTGTATCTTTCCTTTTTGGATTATCCTTTGTGGATTCAGGGAGACCTTCGGGGGTCTCGGGGTCCCTAATGAGTAGCGTATACTCACCCCTGCACGGGCCATGCCCGCATTACGTTGTTGTACTTTCTTTCCAGTTGTACTTTACTTTTGCTTTGGGTTTGTATTCTAGCTCATTTACTTTCCGCACTTACTATTGTACCCAGTTTACTTATTGTTTACTTCTTCTGGCTTACTCTGTTGTGTTTGATTACTTTATAAGGCAATGGCTTCCCCTTTTATCAGGATTTACTCCTTTGGTTCTAGTCGCAAGCCCCTGGCCTATGGAAGGCGGGCTTGGGGTAGTCACGACACGGGTCCTGAGGACGGGTCGTGACATTATCAAAAAATTCTACTTTACCAGAGTGCATTGTAAGTGTTATTCATATATATAAGAAATATTTTACAAGAACTCACGACAATTTAAATGGATTCTTTAATGTTTACATCCACAAACACCCTGGATGATTCTCATGTCGTATCCTCATCCATACAAAGGACGTAATCATCGACTTAGTGTCTTCAACACTAGGTCTTCAATGCACTTGTCTGAGAGTACCATAGACATGGTACCATTCTATATATGGTTGATTGCTGGTAGGTCCTCCAAGTAAATAATGACCCGTGATCATCTATCTAGCGATGACCGGTGGTCCCGAAGCATATAGTGACACCCCAATCTTCAACCATTTTTTGAGCATATCCATAGAATTAAATTACCAATGCATCCCCTATTCTAGGGAGGTCAACCACGAGGCCACCTATGAACACGTCCAGAAGACTTGGGGGTCCTTCTCATGGGATCCTGCCAACAATCGCCACCCCCTACATCGCACGGTAGCAAACCCTCAACATGGTGAGGGAGTTATCATCGGCTAACTGGACCAGGTCCCTCAGATTGAGGCATGAAATACAAAATGATAAAGACAATAGTCAACTAATAGGGAGAAGGTTCCCATAATTTCTCCTCCAAATAAGTCCTCCAACCCAGTTTTTTGGAAAACAGCTACCATGCACAAACACTCGTCCTCCTTAATTCTTCCACCCAAGAGACTTGTCTTGTAGCACCCAACCAATCCATCCATCCAATGGTCCAAAGACCTTCACTTTTTTATTGATTTTGATAATCCACCTTTCAAGGGGTGAGGTGGAACCGTAAAATGGACCTTAGGCGTAAGTATTATATGTCCCTTAGGCCTTAGAGGAATTCGTTTGCCCGTAGGCTTTAAACATTACATACAACCCAGACTAACTACTTGCAACTTCTCTTCCCCAGCATCTTCATCGTGAAATCATCTCTCCACCTTCGCATGGCTATTCGGCTAGGCATTCCCGTGCATGCACAAGCTTGTCCCGATGGAAGGTGCTATACCCTATTATTCTTGAAATCCGTTTAGATTCTACTGTGGTGAAATCTCCTTGCTTAACCTTATTACAATCTTTCATCCATTTATAAATCTATTCTGGCTACATTCAATGATTCCTGCCAACCAAATGCAGTAGAAACTTGTATGTAGAAACATACACCTATATACACTCATCAAGAATTAATGTAGTGTCACCTGGAAGCACGTAAATATGTCCTCCGACCATGTTTAGTGGAAAGTATCCAGAAATAACATAAACCTATAGGCATCCATTAATCCTACAAACCGTCTCATTTGGCAGCACCTGGAGAAGTCAATCGAAAAGCACAAACAATAAACAAGGGGAAGAATCAACTCTTTTCCCCCACACATGAGTATTGTCAGTATCCACTAACCAGAAAGTAGGAATAGTGCAATTACATACACATAATATACATAATAAATGGACATATATTCCCATTACGACTATAAAAGGCACTAAACACATTTTGGAAATGGTTAAAGGGAAGACACAATTTCTTGACCATATCCTAAATGGAAGATGGAATATCACAAAGGAATATTCAGTAGTACCAGAGGGACATAGACATAATTCTGTCCCCATAACTGATATGCCTCATAAAAATTCCACATTAGAGTAAATACACATCTTTATTAATGTCCCGAATGATTATGGGGAACACTCCCCATACCATACACACAACTGGATTGAGTACACACACCTATTTCATTTGGAGATAATCAATCTATTCTGATAGCCACTTTATAGCAGGCATATACACCTACCCAAGATAACCACTATTTCCATCAAGTGCCCCTAACTGTTTGTAAGAAGGAATCCAAAAATTAGTAATATTAATAAAATTTGTAAATTCAAGAGCCAATTTTGTTATTTTGTTCCACTTAATGCTAGAGTTCTTGAAGCCATCAGACATTAATAAATTTCCTCTCAATATCTTACTTTTTGATTAGAAAATTAAAGGAAAAATAGTATTAATTATGAATTTTCTCATTGGACACTTCATCATGAAGGCTTTATTCATTACAATACAATAAATATCGAGAACCTATCTCTGGACGAGAGCCATGTCAACCCTCTATGTGTCTAAAAGACCAAGGAATAAGAGGATTTATCCCTTTCATTAATCCACAATGGTGTTCCTCCCCTTGATAAAATTCAATGTGAAAGTTCTATCCATAGTACTATTTTTCATTGTCAAGAGAATTATCCAGTGGAAAATGTAATTAAGAGAAATCCCTATTATATTGAGGCACTTGAAAACATAAGGATATTCATGTATAATTACTTATTAATGGAAGGTGAAATACTTTATTATCTAGAGGATAGTCCAAGGTGATGGTCATTCTCTGAACCTCCCTTAGTTCATTTTCCTTCTAATATAGTAGAGGAATCACCAATTGATCCCATTTCTTATGAAAAAACAATCAGGAAGTGACCATTTTGGTCGGATGATGGGGAGAAACATCTGAAAAAAGATGAAGAGGATATGTTGAACACGAGGAAACAACTTGATAAGGGTGAAACCAGTCATGTTTTGGCCTTTCCCAACCTTTCAATACAAATTTTTTGATATGTTGGAAGAATATTATATTCATGATATCCACCTCAACATATGGAATAATATTCATCATATGAAATCCAATGTATTACCATATGGTAAATATGATGGTCATGTCAAGGTAATAGAAGGGTTGAAGTACCAAACTGTCTTGGAATCTCTATATAATTCCAAGCATCCAAATATTGAGAATCAACCAGAGATCCTTCAATGTACATTCCTCAATGCATTAATGAGGTTGCAAAGAATCATCATAGATATCCCATCAGTTTTTCATATAAAAGGATGGGGTGGACAAGGATAATTGCATTTAAGTGCACCCTAATGCTAGAAATTCCAGCCAAAAGTGGACTCCTGCAATGTTATTACCCCAGGATGGCACAACAAACAAATTATTTTCATGACTGAAGAGCTTCTTAACAATAACTGGCCTCAGCTAGCTTCCACCCAAAATAGGCTCAAATAGAGGAAGATATTGAGATACTTATGCATCAAGCATATAAGAACATTGAGAAGGCCTCCCTGTTAGAGGATGTAAGACATCAGATTTCACAGATGTCTAAAATAGAAAAATGGCCTTCTCAAGCAGGTGATTTAAGTGAGTGCCGGATAATGCACCCAACCAACATTATGACTATAATTCGCAAAATCAGAAGATGAGATATGTGGATATCTTCCATAGCTATTTCGAAGACACCCCATATGAGGACCCGACCATAAAAATTACATAATATTGAATTGAATGAATAATTAATATTGAGAATCTTTTCATGTTTAGAGTTTTAGATAATTAGGCCATAACTATTACATTACTTTTAAAAAATTACAAAGAAGAAACTTCTACTTAGTTTCCATTTTTTAAGAAAATAAATACTCTTAAAAAAAGTTTCATGTATAGTTCCATGTTTTAGATGGCATGACTTTTTCTTGATCCCATCCTTGACCCTTTTCATCATTAAGTACTGTGAATAACATTTCAAAACATGGGATGAGTATAAAAAGATCAGTAAGGGTTATATAAAAAAGTATGAAACCATTAGTTCATCATTACATACAAAGAATAAGTTCTTTAACATACCTCATGAAACCACATGATTTATGAATAACACATAGAAAACATAAATCATAAAGGTAACTTGTGGCATCCATATCATACTTACATTGTAGCTATCACATCTATGCAGGGAGTTACATTTGGAATACCCATCATAGTATATTACCTAAATATATTAGGATAAAAATTCCTGTTTTACCTCTATCACGTTACCAAATGCATTAGAGAGCTATCTCAGGCTCACCCGCGCATGGTTTATCACGGAACCACACATATACATAAAGAATTCCCAATAACCATAACATATTCATAACACATAAAACAATCATAAAGAAAAGATAACATTTCTACATATCAATCAAAATATATCATTTAAATATATTGACATAACAAAATGAATTATCAAAACCATTTTCAGTAAAAAAATACATAAAAGATTAAATGTTATTTATTTTCCTTTTAAAAACATTATGACTTGTTAAGGGATCCAAAGATCAAATAATAATCATGGCGGTAGAAAGGTCATTGTCACTACTTACGTTAAAAAGAAAAATTCATTTTTTGTCTTTTAGTAAAACTATTCATATAAAAAGATTCCATTTGGATGAAATGAAAACTGAAAGAATTTTATAAGCGTATAAAAGAAAGTCATGTATTAAAACAAAATATGCCTCAATGAAAAAAGATTGAGACGAAGTCCCTTACCTCATGTCTGACTTGACCCGTTTGTTCTTTAATATCATGAATAATAAACTAGAGTTAATTTCTACTTGATTAAGAAACTTTTTCATGTTTATTATTCCTTTTATATCACTTATTACCATGTTATAAACATTATGTAATCATTTATGTTAATAACGGTCATTTTATTGATATTTGGTACTTGAGTGAAAAATAAACATCTTACAATTACAAGTTGTTCATGTGGTCAAATATCCATTATCTTTAGAATGATATTCATGATGTAGATATCATATATGTCATATATATCCAGTATATTTTTTTATTTATAATAGTACATAACATTTGGAGATAAGAAATGAAATGCACCATTCATGGAGACGGTAAGCCGTACGTACGCATGAATGCTACTTTCATTTCTATTTATTATTTTAATGGAATTAAAACATAATGATACATAGTTATATTATAATTTCTGTATAATATCATATATATTATCATTAACTCCATACTTTATATATCCCACATAAGGCATTAACGAGTCATATCACATTGAGGGGGCGGTAGTCCGCACATCCTCAAATGAAATTACTGCGTTTACCCATAATGGAAAACATAAAGGCATACTATAAAAGGAAAATAAAGAGGCATAAAGAAAAAATAAACATAATATAAATCATATATAAATACATTGCTATCATAATAGCCACCATAAGAGGCAGTAGGAGATAATTAAACAATCATCATTTTGTGAGGCATTAGTTTTCCATCCATAGAAACATTATATTCATTACCCATTAGAAGGAGGTGTGGGAAAGGGTAGTTTGAATCCCTCTCATAAAAAAACCCTAGTATATTGAGGATACTAGTGTTGTTATAAAATAAATTAATAAAAGAGTTTAGGGGTTGTAGAAGTAAAATAAAAAAATGAATTTAATAGAAATTGTTACCTTTAATTTGGGTAACTCCCTTTGGTTTGAACAAAAATGACGTCTTGAAGTGCATCCTGCTAAGGTAAGGCTTCTAGTTGGAAGAGAGGGATGTATGGAGATTAATTAGGTAGAGGTTGGATGAGCCAAATGGATTTAGAGGTGTGAGGAATTGGTTAGAAATGAGGGATTTTTATAATGGGGAGGAGGGACTCTTTAGGAAAGTTTGAAACAATTATTTTATTATAAACATATCTTTATTTTCAAAAGGTACAAGAATAATTAAAGTTGAAGATAATATGACTCATGGTAGAATTAAAGTCATCAAATAAGAATAGGATAGGTTTTGTATATTATTTTAATCTTTATAATCTTATTTATTTAAATCATTTATTAATGAGGTAAATACTACATCATTTTTGTGTCATAAATAATTTAATTCATATGATGTCTAAAAATTATAAAAAAATGCAATAATGTAGGAAATCATTTTTTATTTCCAAATAATATTTATAGTTGAAAGGATAAGTTACATAACCCCATGTAAAAACTAATTTACTAAAAGATATTTGTTTCTGTCATTTTTGTCTTTACTTTAAATAAATCAATCTGAAGTGTCATTATCACTCCCAAGTGACTTCATGGGGTCCCCAAATCAACCCAAGGATGCCCATTGTCGGGCATGACTCATTGAGTAAGGGTAGGACAAGTGTTAAAGTAATTTGTTATTATTATAATATTCTTTTTACATTGAATTACCTTATTTACCTTTAACCGCGTTAAATAAAAGTCAAAAGTTACTATTCACCAATAATTATTTTTATCTTATTGAACCACATTTTACTTAACAATAAAAACCATGTATGTTGAATTTTCAAAATTCAATTCATAGAAGCAGTAAAATTTCATTTAAATGAAAAATTATTTTTTTAACTCCTACTTAGTGGTTTCACTATTCATCAAAAAATCGAAGTTTTTCAGAAAAGTACCAAAACATCAGCCTAAGCTATATTTTTTATTCTGAATTCAAAAATGATGACTATTTTACAAAATTCAAAACTAAGAAGTTGCATTAATTAATTTAAAATGAATTCCCGTTGTCAAAACAAATAGCGTGTTTTTAAGAAAGAATATCTATCAAAAGATTGACACTTGTTTATGTCCAATTTCAAAGTAAAATTAATTCCAATTACCACCATCAGATTAAATGGTAAAAATATAATCTAATTACTCTTTAAAACTAATTAAAAATTTAATCTAACCATATAAATATATTATATTAAAAGGAATATTTGAATTAAAATACATATTTTTCATTATTCATTAAAAATTGAATTTTATCAGAAAAATACCAAAAAATTACGCAAGGTAAATTTTGGTGTCCCAATTCTAAAGAAGAGTTTTATTTGGTCAAATAGAATGTTTAAGAGTGAACAAAACCATATTTAAAGAGGTTTTTCCATCAAAAGTTGATAGATCGACCTTTTAGAGAATATTATAGTATTTATGATTAAAATAAAATTATTTTCTTATTATAAGCCTCTTACTTGTATTAGTTAAATGTAAAAACATTTAACAAAAATATATAATCATATTATAGTTATATCTATTCATTTAAACCAATACAACGACTAGGTGTTAACTACCATTTAAAATAATAATATTATATTATTTGTGTGCAATGTAAGATTTCAAAGAAACCTGTTGTTGCGTATGGGTACACCATCAAACATAGAAACCCATTTAAAGTAAAATTAATATTTAATTCACAAAATATTAATAAAAATGAAAATTTATTATTTCTTTATTTGCCTAGGATGTTACGTCCTTCCCCCTTTTGGAAACTGCGTCCTCAAAATTTTATTCACTTATCAAATAAATGGGGGTATTTATCCCACATAGCATTTTTTGATTTCCACATTTCCTCTTCAACTATATGGTTTTTCCGAAAAACTATTACCTGGTGAATTACATTATTCCACAAAACTTGCTCTCTAGGGTCAAGAATCTGGACTGGTTGTTCCTCATAAGAGATATTCTCTTCCAAATGAACCACCTCTTGGCTCAAAACATGAGATGGATCTGGCATATTATTTCTCAACATTGAAACATGAAAAAATTGTGTAACTGAGATAAGCATGGTGGTAAACGACTCTGTATGAAACTGATTCAACTTTGTCTAGGATTTCAAAGGTACAATGAACCTCAGACTCAAATTTCCATTCTTACCAAAAAACATCACACTTTTCCATGGAGAAACATTGAGAAAGACGTGATCACCTAACTCAAAAGAAAGATACTTCCTCCGGTTATCCGTATAAATTTTCTGTCTGCTCTGAGCTGTTCTCATGTGTTTCTGAATCAACTGATCTTTTCCTGCAATCGCTTCTTTCAATTCTGGTCCCATCAATTTCTTTTCACCTACTTCATCCCAAAAGCTGGAGTTCGACAATGCTTTCCATATAATTCCTCAAATGGAGCCATCTGTATACTGAAATGAAAACAGTTATTATAATAAAATTCAACCAAAGAAATATGTTGGTCCTAAATTCCCCAGGTAATCTAGTGAACAAGCACATAACATATCCTCCTAGTTATGAATTGTTTATTCTGACCGCCCGTCTAATTGAGGATGAAAAGCTGTACTAAAATTTAATTCAATACCCAACGACTCTTGAAGGCCTTTCCAAAAAATAGAAGTAAACCTAGGATCACCATTAGATACAATGGAGAGGGGAACACCATGAAACATGACTATCTCTTTAACATACAACTGAGAAAGTTGATATAGAGACAATATATCTCAAATAGGAAGGAAATGAGCATATTTAGTCAATCGATCAACAATTACCCAGATTTCATTATTACCTCGAGATGTCTTTGGTAATCCCACAACGAAGTCCATGGATATATTTTCCCATTTTCACTATAGCACTGGTAAAGACTGAAGAATCCCTTTCAATAAAGACCATTCTACTTTAACATAAGGACATGTCAAACACTTCACAGTAAAATCAGCAATATCTCGTTTCATTCCATCCCACCAGTAATACTCCCGAAGATCTTTGTACATCATAGTACTACCGGGATGAACTGAATACAGGGAACTATGAGCTTCACATAATGACTCATTCTTTAGCTATGAATCAAAAGGCACACATAATATTTTTCCAAACCTCAAAACACAATCATTATCATTGTTAAATTCAGGAAACTTACCCTTCTTAACCAACTCTACCTTTTTCTATCACTCACTATCTTCTTTTTGTGATTGCTTAATTTTTTCTGATAGAGATGATTCTACTGACACCTGAAACAAAACAGAATAATTTCCTACACCAACAAATTCTATTCCAAAGTTCATCAAATCAAAAATTAAAGGACCTCGTTCCAAACGTATCATGGTTAATGAAGCATTAGTTTTTCGACTCAAAGCATCAGCCACTTTATTTGCTTTTCCCAGATGGTAATGGATTTTGCAATCATAATCCTTGATTAATTCCAACCATCTCTTCTGTCTCATGTTCAATTATTTCTAAGTGAATATATAATTCAATATTTTGTGGTTAGGATATATTTCACATTTTTCTCCATACAAATGATGCCTCTAAATTTTTAATTCAAAAAAAAACATCAACTAATTCCAAATATTATGTAGGGTAATTTATCCCATTAGGTTTCAACTAGCGTGAAGCATAAGCAATTACCTGATCATTATGCATAAGGACACAACCAAGTCATTTCAATGAAGCATCACGGTAAATAACCAACTGACCATGTCTGAAAGGTAATACCAAAAAAGGAGCATTCACCTGTATTCTTTTCAATTACTGAAAAGAATCATCACATTATTTTATCCAAATATACATAACACCTTTTGGAGTTAACTTAGTCATTGGACTAGATAATCATAAAAATGTCTCAACAAACATCCCATAATAATCTATGAAACTAAGAAAACTATGGATCTCAGTTATATTTTTGGGTCTTGGCCATTATTTAACAACTTTTTTTAGCAGGATAAACAATTATGCTATTTTTTTGAAACAATGTGACCTAGGAATGAAATTTGTTGTAAACAAAACTCAAACTTTCTGAATTTCCCAAATAGTTTCTTTTCTCTTAACGTTTTCATGAAAACCCTTAAATGTCTTTCACTCTTTTATTTACTTTTGGAATATACCAAAATATCATCAATAAAAATAACAACCATTTACCACTGGAATCAACTAATCCATCCCTGCAAAAAAACTATTAAATTCTGATTCTGACCATCTGAGGATGCTTATTTGGAAGGTCTCTACCCCCAGTATTCCTTCCCACCATAGCTTCCCTCCTCCTATATGAAAAAAACCATTCTGAAATAAAAAATATATTAGTTCAAGCAACATGGTAATCTATAAATGCTATATCATTTTTATATTATCATAAATTAATCTATGGATATTAACTTAACAACACCCTATCTCCTAAAGTTGTCTAAACCAACCTATGATACCAACTATAATGACCTGACCTTCAACATTACATAATCTTGAGTTAAATGAATAATTCAAATTGAGGATCTTTTCAGGTTTATGTTTTAGAGAATTAGACCATAAATATTACATTTCATTTGAAAAATTACAAAGAATACACTTCTACTCAGTTTCCATTTTTTCAAAGAATAAAAAATCTTGAAAAAAAAGTCATGTAAAGTTCCATGTTTTAGACAGCATGACTTTTCCTTGATCCCATCTATAATGACCCGCCAATTATCATTGTCTTCAGAGTGTAACGAGTCATTACTAAGCCTTAACCGACATCCCCAAGGTTCCAAAGGATGGAAATAAATGCCGATGTGTTTCGACTACAAGTGGGGGATGATTTACCCTTTAGGAGATAACCCATAAACCAACCAACCAAAACTCAACATAACTACATGATGCATGAATAAATGAGAGACAATAGCAAAAAAATTCATTTATAACAACCATATCAAAGTACACAACAGTGGAAGACTGAACAAAGTAACAAATGCACAACGGATAAACAACCCCAGACTCTCCAGAGACTCCACGACTCCGTGCTCCACAAACTCCAAGCTTCACATCATTTCCCAAGAATCATCACCAACCACTAGTAATGAGCTGGTTTGCCTTTACTTGTGTCCCAGAAAATAGCATCTGCAAAAGCACCAAAGTGCCAAGGAAGGGGGGAGTATAAAACTCAGTAGGTTTCCCCAATGACTTCCCTACTCATGCCACTAGGATAGAATAGTTAGAAACATTTTTATAAAAACATTTTATATAAATTTTTTTCACGAAAGCAGTTCATAACTAATTATAAACATGTTCCAAAACCATTCACCACCAAAGGAATTCCAAGATCAATAAAAACCAATTTTTCCAACAAGTTATATTTCTAGAAAAATAACCAAATAAGCTCTCAAACCATTCCACAAACATCTCTTTTTGGCATTTCCAACCATTTTGCAAACCCGTGAAATGAACCATGCATGCTTCTTTATGAAAATTCCATACTCATGAAAAGTCTCTCGTAGATCTACCAAGTCTTCATAAGGTAATTGTCCACCATGTGCCATTACACCTTTGGCACCGAGCACAAGGTCCTATTTCAACCAAGCCCCGTACAATGCAATATGAACACACACCACAAAATACCAACAATCATGCCAAATCCATCCTTTCATTAAAAAACCCTTTATTGAAAACCATTTCCATCAAACCATGTGTGTTCAACCCAATCAAACCATTTCAATAAAACTACCCTTTTATTGAAAACCAATTTCATCAAAACCATTTCAATCTAAAATCATTTAAATACTAATCTTCTAATTGAAGAACCAATTTTAAATAAACATTTCCAATTTCAGAAAACCCACAATTTAAAATCAACATTTTAAATTCAAGAAGCCACATCACTTTACACAACAATTCACCAAGATTTCACAATTTCACCCAAAACCTAAATCATCACTAGAGAAGATTTATTTCAGGATTTCAATAATCAATTTTATTCAAATAAACCAATTGAAATCTAAGACAACAAATTCTAGCAAGAGGAGTCGAGAGTGAAGCCACCTACCTCAACAGAAGGGGCGAAACCAAGCAACAGATTATGAACGCTCAAGAACGTTGGGTCAAAACTCCAAGAATCCTCCTTAGATCTCTCCTCCTAACACAACCAAGACCAAATCTTGTCATATTTGGCATCCAAACCCTTATATATACACATAACGGGCATATATCTAAGAAAATGAGAGAATATGAGAATTAGATCTAATTAGATATAAGAAACGATCAAGAACAATCACAAACCTTAAGAATCCAGCTTCGATTTGCCAAGAGAACCCTTCGAATCACCACCAGAATGCCTGGGAGAAGTCCTCTAACCTTCAAGGGAGAGTAATACTGACTTAGGTCCGCCTAGGGGATTTAAAAAAGGCAATTAAAGGCAAAATGAGTTAGATCCACAATTTTAAGATCTAACTTTAAGTGACCACATGGTTAGTCCGCATGGTTTGACAAACTGTGCACTAACCGTGCGTTAGCTTCTGCCTCAGCCATCCTTCATGCACGACCTCATCGCATGGTTTTCCCATACTGTGTGCACACTGCACACTCTCGTCTATCCAAGAGACCACCACCGGAATGGCTTCTGCACAGTTTGGTAAACTGTGCGCAGCCCGTGCGTCCCCACATTTTCCCCTTTTACGCTTTAAAAGCCTCCCAAAATTTCCTCAAATATCTCCCATTAACATCATGCACTTAAAAAGAATAAAACAAAGGTTACTTTCCTGAAAGAAGGGGTAATAAATTCTTCCAACCATTGGCCTTTCCGTCCTCGGAATGTAGAAAACCATCGCTTTCCTGAAAGAGTTATGGAAACTTCTCTTTCATTTCTTTCTTGTGTTCCCAAGTTTCATCCTGTATCTGACCATGTTGCCACAAAACCCTCACTAAACCGATGCTTTTTCTACACAAGACTTTATCCTGCCTATCCACAATCTGCATCAGGATATTTATCAATAAAGCATCCAACTCTAGGTCAACGTGATCCCATTTGATAACATGGTCAGGATCAGGCTGATACTTCTTCAACTGAGATACATGGAACACATTATGCACTGCACTAAACCGTGGTGGTAATGACAACCGATATGCCACCTCTCCAACCCATTCCAGTATCAAAAAGGGCCTATGTAATGAGGAGATAATTTTCCCTGCTTCCCAAACCGATGATGTCCATGTCTTGGAGAGATCCTCAAGAAGACGTGATCACCCACAACGAACGCCAACGGTCTGCGACAGTGATTTGCATAAGATTTCTGACGAATTTGAGCCGTCCCCATACTCTTTCTAATCAATTGAATCTTCTCCATTGTTACTTGGACAAGGATCGACCCGACTAGTGAAGTTTCACCAGTTTTCACCTAGCATAGTGGAGATCGACAAGGAATCCCATACAATGCTTCAAACAGAGCCATACGTATCGAGGCTTGATAGCTATTATTGTATGATAACTCCACTAAGGGTATATGCTCCTCCCATGAGCCACCAAAATACATTACACAAGCTCACAACATGTCTTCCAACATTTGTATCCTCCTCTCAAATTACCCATCTATCTGAGGATGATACACCATACTCATCGACAACTTAGTCCCCAGGGCTTGCTGTAATGATTTCCAGAAATGAGATGTGAACCTCGCATCTCTGTCTGAGACTATAGACACTAGTACACCATTTATCTTTACAACATCCCAGATATATATTTTTGAAAGATCATCCACCGTATGAGTTTCGCAAATCGGGATGAAATGGGTCGATTTGGTTAGACGATCCACAATCACCCGATGGCATCGTGTTTTCAGACCGTTCTTGGAAGACCTGTACCAAAATACATTGCTATCTACTCCCATTTCCATACCAGGATAGGTAATTAATGTAACATATCGGCTGGTCTCTGATGCTCAGCTTTAACCTGCTGACTAGTTAAGCATCGTGAGAGGAACTCAGCCACCTTCCTTTTCATGCCGCTCCACGAAAAATGTGTCTTCAACACCTTGTACATATTTTGTGTACCCAGATTTACAACCCATCGGGAATGGTGGTAAGCCTGAAGGAGTTGTTATTGAGCAGTTAAAGGTACAACTATACAATCTCGAAACCACAGAACTGAACTTCCATCCAGCTTCCATCCCTCAATGGTCTCCCCACCATTGAGTTTTGAACTCATTGCAACGCAGTCGAGATCGGATGCCTGTGCCTCCTTTACTCTCTCCACCAAATCAGGAACAAGAATAGTTAAAAAGAAAACCGTGACATCACCTCAGTTTTCACATTCCACATGCCTGTCGGCTAAGACCGACATCAACTGCCATTCTTCTGAAGCTTCTTTCGCCAACTGAGCATACAACTTCCTGCTTAATGCATCGACCATCGAATTTCCCTTACCTGCTGTATACATTAATTCAAAGTCAAAAATTTGATGATACTCCATCCATATCCTCTGCATCAGATTCAAATCTCATTGTGAGAAAATGTGTTTCAAGATTTTTTGATCCATAAACATGGTAGATTTCTCACCAAAGAGATAATGTCTCCTTGTTTTCAAAGAATGGACGATTGCATCCAATTCCAAGTCACATGTTGGATAATTCTTCTCATGCACCCTCAACTGCCTTGACCCATAAGAAAAAACATGGTCTCCCTACATGAGAACACAACCCAACCCTGATTCTAAAGCATCACAATACACCACATACCCCTATACTGATTCCGGAAAGATCAAGATGGGTGCTAATGTAAGACGAGCCTTTAACTCCTGAAAATATCTCTAACATTCGGCAGTCAATTGAAATACATTGTTCTTCTTTGTCAATGCTGTCATAGGTGAGGCTAGTCATGAGAATTCACTCACAAAGCGTCGATAATATCTAGATAGACCAAGAAAACTTCGTATCTCAAAGACATTCTTCGGTGGTTTCCAAGAAAGAACAGCTTCTATCTTTTTTGGGTCCACTAAAACACCTTTCTCAAAAACAACATGGCCCAAAAAGCGTACCTCTTGTATCCAAAAATTTCACTTTGATAATTTGGAATACAACTGATTGCCTCTCAAGATTTCCAACACTATCGCCACGTGTTGCTCATGCTCTGCCCTTGTTCTTGAATACACCAATATGTCATCGACAAACACCACAAAAAAAGAATCTAGATATTTCTGAAATATCTGATTCATCAAAGCCATGAATACCGCTGGTGAATTCGTTAGTCCAAAAGGCATGACTACATATTTTTAGTGGCCATATCTGCTTCTGAAGGCTATCTTTGGAATATCCAATTTTCAAACTCGCAACTGGTGATATCCTGACCGAAATTCAATCTTGGAGAACCACTGAGCTCCCCTCAGTTGATCAAACAGTTCATCAATGCATGGAAGAGGATATCTATTCATTATCATAACTTGGTTAAGATTACGATAATCAACACACAGCCGAAGAGTTCCATTTGCCTTCTTCATAAACAAAACTGGTGCTGCCCATGGGGACACGCTTGGGCGAATGAATCCATTGCTTTCCAGCTCCTCTAACTTCATTTTCAATTCCATTAACTCCTTTGGTTCCATATTATAAGATGGAAGTGATATAGGACTGGTCCTCGGAAAGAGATCAATCATAAACTCCACTTCTCTTACAGGTGGTAACCTTGAGAAGTTTTTAAGAAAAACCTCAGGAAATTGACCCACCACAGTTGGAAAACTATTTTCTTCACTCTCTTCCAGTGATGCCAAAGTCAAAGCTGCCAGTTGGTAAGAGATCATTCCCACCATTGGTTCCAACATGGTATTTGCACACTTCTTTAGCATTCTCTCTCCTCTGAAGAGATGGTCGATGCCATCCTATGTCGTGAAACTAACCGGTCTCCCATAACAGTCAATGTGAGCCTTAAATGTTGTCAACCAATCCATACCTAGGATTACATCATAGACATCCATATCCAACATGGAGAAGTCCCATTTCAGCTCAGTTTCATCCACAATTATAGCACATTCTCTACACATGAAAGCTTGACTTTCTCTTTCACCTAGAGGAGATTGAAGTTTCAAGATAGAAGGCATCATTTCTAGTTTTATGTTCAGGAAATGAGAAATACGAGAAGCAAGAAAGGAATGCGATGCACCAGTATCGAACAACACTTGCACAAGGGTTAAATTAAAAAGAATCATACCTCTCATCATAGATGGTCCAACCTGATCATCTACCACAATCTGTTCAGCTCCATACAATTGCTTCATTGTTGCACTGTTCTCCTTGTTGCCTTGCTGTGGTTGCCCAGGTTGAGGAGTCATGGTATTCCTGGAATCACCATCGCTAGCTCTGTTATGATGACGAGACATATTCTTCTATACTTGTCCTGTCGAAGCATAAGATTCTTGTGACACCTGAGAATTGTCCTGAGCACCCGACCTTGGAGCACTGTGATCGTATCGCTAAAGATGCCCCATCTTGTTGTAGTTGTGGCATGCTCTCGGTGGTGCTGTAAATTCTCATTTCACGTGATCAAAAGAGACACATTGAAAACAACCAGCTTTTCTCTAGGGTCATGGAGGAAGGTTTACTGATCCCACCGTCTAGTTCTGATTGACACTCCCACCTTAGAAGTAGGTGTCCCTCTTTTTCTTGTTCCCAGCATTAGAGTTTCCACCCATTCCCATGGGTATCATCATGCTTCCTCCTGTCGACCCCGAGATGTCATGTTCTACAACCATAGCTCTATTCACCATTTCTGTATAATCCATGATACATAGCACCACAATCTTCGATAAAATCTCCTACCTTATCCATGATTCAAATATGTGTGCCTTTAACGATGCACTCACCACAACCTCTGGTGAAAAACGGACTAAATTCATGAATTTATCCGCATATTTTGTGACATAGAGGTTCTCCTATTTCAAGCTGAAAAAGTCCATTGTTTTCTGGATCTTGAACATGTGAGGATAGAATTTTTTGATGAACAATTCCTCAAAATTCTCCCACGTAAGTTCTTCATCCAATTTAGCCTCCACCTCAAAATCCCACCACTGACGTGCAAGATCGTCCAGCATATACGTTTCCATCTTTACTTTCAACTCCACTGGTGTGCCAATGAAATCGAAGATTTGATTCATCCTGCTTAGGCACACCTCCACCTTTTCGAGTTCAGCATCACCTCAAAAGTTTTGTGGATTCTGCTTCATGAATTGGATGGTGTGATCCACGTGCCTTGGTTCATTCATCGTGTTCCCCATATCTATAGTTTGAAAATCATGGACAATACTGTGAACCAGCTCTTGGATCACGCATGGTTCTAGTACAACCACATTCTCCGCTGCTTCTTCGGGTTGGTTTCGACGACGCCTATTGGGTCCCATTTTCTAAACCAACCACAAAATCCGTCAATCTCACTCCCTAGTAATTTTTGGCTTAGAATTTCAAATTATGTCACATCAAATATCACAAAATTTTTCTCAAAACAACCTTTTTACATGTTCAACCATTTTTGAAAACATTCAACATACTTTTTGAAAATTAATCCATTTTCAAAATACACCAAATACCCAATTTTCAAAATCATTTATTTGAAAATCAATTCTGTATTTTTCAAAAATTTACATCTTTGCACAAAATCATAACTTATTCCTCACCATGAGATACGAAATTCTACTGGGAATTCATTCCTCTACAGTGCATGTAATGATCATCTCATTGGATAAACCCATGGCAATGAGATTTCCAACATCTTAGAAGTGTATCCAAAACACTTATGTACCCAACACTCAAGTAACTTGATGTTCAGCATAAACGGGTTAGCTACATCCTTTTATGCTATACATTTCATGTTCCGACAATCCTAATCCTGTCTAATATGACCACCCAAGGAATAAATAAGAAGTAATTTCAACTCCAAGACTAAGAACACCAATGACCACTTGTTAGGGAGAGACCAAACAAGGTGATACCATTTGTAATGACTTGCTAATTCTCATTGGCTTGAGAGTGTAACGAGTCATTTCTGGGCCTTAAGCGACATCCCCAAGGCGCAAAAGGATGGAAATAAATGAAAAAGGGCATTGAATACAAGTGGGGGATGATTTAACCTTAAATAGATAACACATAAACCAACCAACCAAAACTCAACATAACTACATGATGAATGAATAAATGAGAGACAACAACAATAACTTCATTTATAACAACCATATCAAAGTACACAATAGAAGAAGACTGAACAAAGTAACAAATGCACAATGGATAAACAACCCAAGACTCTCAAGAGACTCCACGACTCCATGCTCCACAAACTCTAGGCTCCAAATCATTTCCCAAGCATCATCACCAACCACATGTAATGAGATGATTTTCCTTTACCCGTGTCCTGGAAAACAACATCTACAAAAGCACCAAAGTGCCAAGGCAGGGGTGGGTATAAAACTCAGTAGGTTTCCCCAATGACTTCCCTAATCATGCCACTAGGATAGAAGAGTTAGAAACATTTATATAAAAATAGTTTATATAAAACATTTTCACAAAAGCTGTTTATAACTAAATATAAACAAGTTCTAAAACCATTAACCACCAAAGTAATTCCAAGAGCAATAAAAACCAATTCTTCCAACAAGTTATCTTTCCTAAAAAATAACAAAATAAGCTTTCAAACCATTCCACAAACATCCCTTTTTGGCATTCCCAACCATTTTTCAAACACATGAAATCAACCATGCATGCTTCATTATGAAAGTTACATACTCATGAGTGGTCTCTTGTTGATCTACCAAGTCGTCATAGGGTAATTGTTCCCCATGTGCCATTACATATTTGGCACCAAGAACAAGGTCATATTTTGACCAAGCCTCGTACTTAAAGTCACCATGTGCCATTAAACATTTGGCACCGAGCACAAGGTCTTATTTCAAAAAAGCCCCGTACAATGCAATATGAACACACACAACACAATACCAACAATAATGCCAAAACCAACCTTTCAATAAAACACCCTTTATTGAAAACCATTTCCATCAAACCATGTGTGTTCAACTCAATCAAACCATTTCTATAAAACCACAATTTAATTGAAAACCAATTTTATCAAAACCATTTCAATCTCAAATCATTTCAATACTACTCTTTTTATTGAAAAACCAATTTTCATAAAACCATTTCTAATTTCAGCAAACCCACAATTTAAAATCAACATTTTAAATTCAAGAAGCCACATCACTTTGCACAAAAATTCACCAAGATTTCAAAATTTCACCCAAATCATAAATCATCACTAGAGAACATATATTTCATTCTTTCAACAATCAATTTTATTCAAATAAACAAATCGAAATCTAAGAAAACCAATTCTAGAAAGTGGAATTGAGAGTGAAGCCACCTACCTTAACAAAAGGGGCGGAACCAAGCAACGGACGAAGAACGCTCAAGAACGCCGGGTCAAAACACCATAAATCCTCTTTAGATCTCTCCTCCTAACACATCCAAGACCAAATCTTGTCATATTTGGCATCCACACCCTTAGATCTACCCATAACGGGCATAAATCTAAGAAAATGAGAGAATAGGAGAAGTAGATCTAAGTAGATCTAAGAAACGATCAAGAACGATCACAAACATTAAGAATCCGGCTTCGATTCCCCAATAGAACCCATAAAATCTCCTATGGAATGCCTGAGAGAAGTCCTCTAAAATTCAATGGAGAGTAATCCTAAGTTAGGGCCGCATAGAGGCTTTAAACAAGGAAATTAAAGGAAAAACGAGTTAGATCCACAATTTTAGGATCTAACTTTAAGTGACCGCATGGTTAGTTCGCACGGTTTGACAAACAGTGCGCTAAACATGCATTAGCTTATGCCTCGTCCATCCTTCTAGAATGGACTCATCACACAGTTTTTCCAAGCCATGTTCACACTGTGCGCTCTCTTCTGTCTAAGAGACCACCACCTGCACGGTTTCCGCACGGTTTGGAAAACCGTGTGCAGCCCATGCATCCCCACATTTTTCCATTTTACGCTTTAAAATCCTCCCAAACTTTCCCCAATCATCTCCCATAAAATTCATGCACTTAAAAAGCAAAAAAAATGTTACTTACCAGAAACTAGGGGTACCACACCATCCTTGACACTATTCATCATTAAGTCCTGTGAAAAACACTTCAAAACTCGGGATGAGCATAAAAAGCTCAGTAAGAGTTATAAAACAAAGAATGAAAACATTAGTTCATCATAACATAAATAGCATAATATCTTTAACATACCTATTGAAATCATAAGATTTATGAATAACACAAAGAAAACATAAATCATAAAGGTAACTTGTGGCATCCATATCATACTTACATTATAGCTATCACAGCTACGTACAGAGTTACATTTGGAACACCCATCACACTATATTCCCGAAATAACTTAGGAGAAACATTACCATTTTACCTCTTTCACGTTACCTAATGCATTGGAGTGATATCTTGGGCTCACCCACCCTAGGTTTATCACTGAACCACCCATATACTTAAACAATTCCCAAGAACCATAACACATTCATAACACATAAAACAAAAATAAAGGAAAGAGAACCGTTCTAAATATCAATCACAATATATCATTTAAATATATTGACATAAAAAATGAATTATCAAAACCATCTTCAATACCAAAATACATAAAAGAGTAAATGGTATTCATTTTCCTTCTAAAAACATTACGGCTTGTTAAGCAAACCAAAGATCAAATAATACTTGCAGCGATGGAAAGGTCACTGTCACCGCTTACGTTAAAAAGAAACATTACTATTTTTCATTTAGTTAAACACTTCATAGAAAAAAATTAACTTTTAATGAAATGAAAATTCAAAAGGTTTTATACGTCTTATAAAAGAAAGTTGTGTATTAAAACTAAATATTCCTCAATGAAAGGAGATTGAGACGAAGACCCTTACCTCATGTCTGACTTGACCCGTTCATTATTTAATCTCCTAAATAATAAAATAAAGTTTATTTCTATTTGAATAAGAACTTTTTCAGGTTTATCGTTCCTCTTATATCACTTATTACCATTTTATAAACATTATGTAATCATTTATGTTAATAACGATTATTTTGTCGATATTTCGTACTTGATTCAAAAATGAACACCTTATAATTACAAGTTGTTCATGTGATCAAATATCCATTGTCTTCAGAATGATATTAATGATTTAGATATAATATATATCATAAATATCCAGTATATGTGTGTATTTATAATAGTATATAACATTTGGAGTTAAGAAATGAAATGCACTGTTCATGGAGACGGTAAGCCGTACGTACGCATGAAAGACACTTTCATTTCTATTTACTATTTTAATGGAATTAAAACATAATGATAAAAAGGTATATTATAATTCCAGTACAATATCATATATAATATCATTAACTCCGTCCTTTATATGTTTCACATAAGGCATTAACGAGTCATATCACTTTGAGGGGGCAGTATTCCGCACTTCCTCAGATGAAATTATCGCGTTTACCCATAATGGATAACATAAAGGCATGATATAAAAGGAAAATATAGAAGAATAAAGAAAACATAAACATAATATATATCATATATAAATAAAATTCCATCATAATGGCCATAATGAGAGGTGGTAGGAGATAATTGAACAATCATCATTTCGTGTGGCGTTAGTTTTCCATCCACATAAACATTATGTTCTTTACCATTAGATGGAGGTGTGTGTATGTGTAGTTTTAATCCTCATAATAAAAACATCCTAGTATATTTAGGATACTTGTGTTTTTATAAAATAATGTAATAAAAGAGTTTAGGGGTTGGAGAAGTAAAATAAAAGTAATGAAATTAAGAGAAACCATTACCTTTAATTTAGGGTAACTCCCTTTGGATTGAACCGAAAGGACTTCTTGAAGTGCCTTACGCCTAAGGTAAGGCTTATAAGTGTAAGAGAGGGATGTAGTGAGATTAATTAGGTAGATTTTGGATGAGTCAAAAGGCTTGAGGGGTGTGAGGAATTGGTTAGAAGTGAGGGATTTTTATAAGGGGGAGGAGGGACTCTTTACGAAAGTTTGAAACAATTATTTTATTATAAACATATCTTCTGTTTCAAAAGGTCCAAAAATATTTAAAGTATAAGATAAGATGGATCGTGGTCAAAATAAAATTATCCAATATAAATTGGACAGGTTTAAAGTATTATTTTAACCTTTATAATCTTATTTATTTAAATCATTTATGAATGAGGTAAATACTACATCATTTTTGTGTCATAAAAAATTTTATTCATTTGATGTCTAAAAATTATTAAACAAATACAATGATGTATTAAATCTTCTTTTATTTCCAAATAATATTTATAGTTGAAATGATAACTTACACAACCCCATATAAAAATTGATTTACTAAAAGATATTTGTTTATGTCATTTATGCCTTTACATTAAATTAATTAATCTGAAGTGTCATTATCACTCCCAAGTGAGTTCATAGGGTCCCCAAATTGACTCAAGGATTCCCATTTTCGGCCATGACTCATATAATAAGGTTAGGAAAAGTGTTAAGGTAATTTTTTATTATTATAATATTCTTTTTACCTTGAATTACCCTATTTACCTTTAACCACGGTAAATAAAAGTCAAAAGTTACTATTCACCAATAATTATTTTTATCTTATTGAACCACATTTTCCTTACTAATAAAAACCATGTCTGTTGGATTTTTGAAATTCAATTCATAGAAGCAGTAAAATTTCATTTAAATGAAAAATCAGTTTTTTACTCCTACTTAGTGGTTTCACAATTCATCAAAAATTGAAATTTTTCAGAAAAATTCCAAAAATTGAGCCTAAGATATATTTGATATTATGAATTCAAAAATGATTCCTATTTTAACAAATTCAAAACATAGAACTTTCATTAATTAATTTAAAATTAATTCCCGTTTTCAAAACAAATAGCGTGTTTTTAAGAAACAATATCTATCAAAATATTGACACTTGTTTATGTCCAATTTCAAAGTGAAATTAATTCCAATTACCAAAATTGGATTAAATGATAATTATATAATCTAATTACAATTTAAAACTAATTAAAAAGATAATATAACAATATAAATAAATTTGATTAAAAGGAATATTTGAATTAAAATATAGTACTTTTCGCTATTCATTAATAAATGAATTTTATCTGAAAAATACCAAAAAAATACCCAATGTAAATTTCGGTTTCCTGATTCAAAAGAAGATTTTTTTTTGTTCAAATAGAACATATAAGTGTGACAAAAACTATATTTAAATAGGGTTCTCCATCAAAAGGAGATAAATCGACCTTTTAGTGAATATTAGAGTATTAATGCTTAAAATCGAATTCTTTTCTTATTTTAAGCCTCTTACTTTTATTGGATAAATGTAAAAACATTTAACAAACATGTATAATCATATTTTAGTTAGTTTTATTAATTCTCACAAATGAAAAAGTTAGGCGTTAACTACCATTTAAAATAAAAATATTATATTATTATTGTGCAACGTAAGATTTCAAAGAAACTCATTGTTGCGTATCGGGTACACCATCGGACATAGAAACCCCTTTAAAGTAAAATTAATATTTAAATCATAAAATATTAATAAAAATGAAAATGTATTATTTATTTATTTACCTGGGAGGATACACCCCAACCCACAGATAAGGAGGGTTTTTTTATCCCAACCCTCATAGTCAATAAATAGAGTTTCAATGGTTGAAAATGTTAAATTGGAATAGCCCCAGCCCTGTGGGTTGGATGCTTCTTCACAATCACAATCCTCTCCTCTGTGGAAGTCTTATTTTTACCGATTAGGGAATAAGCTAAAAAATTAATGTTTACCTGAATTATCCATGGATAACCTTTATGTTAATGTCTTGAAAATAGTTCATGAAGAACCAAAAAAAAAGATAAGACCGTCTCATGGAGGGTGTAGAATAAGAAGATCTCACAAAGATACTATCATAATGCCAACAATTCATTATGAATCAATGAATTTCATCAATGCCATCATGGAAGATTTTCTATAAAATGAGTCCATTCTAGGGGAGTTATAGGACTAAGTTATTGTACATAATGTGGTCCACACTAATGAAAATAAAGGAAGTGTGCATACTCGAAATCAGAGGGTCATCCAAAATTTAGGCATCCCCTTGAATAATCAACATCCACATATTTTAAAGTCTTCAAATAATGGAAAAGGAAAAGGTAAAACCATATCTAAAGTTTCCCCAATAGAATGTCAATCCCCTTATCTTGAGGAATTATTTTCTCATCAATTAGAGGAGATTAAGGAGTTGAGAAGACTCAATGAAAATTTACTCTCAAGCAATATTCCTACCATACATGCTTCACAAGTAGATCCTCAACTTCCTCTTCCAGTAGGAGGACCTTATAAAAGACTTTTTTTTCAACTAATTATGCGGATAATGGATTCCATACACTTCATATACAAGAATAGGATGATTAGGCACATCCTTACAAGCTTATCCCCATGGGTTATCGAAGAAAAATCCGGTCAGCACCAGCTCAAGGGGTCATACTATTTTATCAACTAGCTCATGCTCTAACTACTATTTTATTTTAGGTCATGTCTTAGATAGATGTTTATAGAATTATTTTTAACCAAATTGATTCGCTGATGACTCGAGTGGAAGCTGTGGAAGGATGTCATGCACCAATATAGCCATAAAAGAAGATTTATCCGAAATAGGTAGATCTTAATCCTCCTATGCCAAATTTTTGGAATCCCAAATTTCCAATATTTAATGGATTAAGAGATCTAGAGTATTATTTGATTCATTTTATCTCTCATTGTGATCTTATAATGGGGAAACCCAAGAAATTGTAAGTAGTAAAACTCAGATGCTTCGTACAATAATTGTAAGGGATAGCCTTCATCTTCTACACAATTTTGTACGTCAATAGATCCCTAGATGGGAAGATATCTATCAAAATTTCAATTTTTTAGTTTATCTCTATACTCCTGAAGTCAATAGTCTTTGATCTCACAAACTTAAATCAATGTGAGAATGATAAAGTTTAAAATTTCATTGCTTGGTGGATAGGAATAACATTCTCCTGGAATATAGAACTGCCTAAATAAGATTTTCTTCCCATTTGTGTAGAAAATATCTATGATGAGTTTCACTCACCATTACACCCTATGAAATACACAGGGGGGGTTCATTATCTATCCTTGATTTTCCAAAATGTGGAAAACTTTATAATAGATACTAGAGCCAAATCTTGAGTATTCTCATTAGCTCTAGGATATGGATCAGGAAAAGTAGAGGCTGCTATATTTACCCTTATGTAGTTCCATGTTCCCACTCATATTTCAAATCCCTCATCATACCATTGGGATCCAACTTTATAGAATTATATACAATGATCTCCTTGTCAATATGACAAAAAATATCAAAGATAGAGAAACTTTGAGGAGTTGAAGAATAAGTTCTATTCTTTTTTAAATGAACAAGTGCCATACTACTTCATATCTTCTTTGGAAAAAAATTAGTTCAACTTCCAAGGCTGAAAAAACCTAAAAAAATAATAATATGTGTACTTGTATAAATATTTCCCCTTCTATAAAATGTTGGTTCACCTTACGTAATAGTGTTTTGTTTTTTTGGGCCTCTTACAAAAGATAGTGGACTATGTTTAAATGTAGTTGAAAAATTTACCATCCCACTTAGCATGTGTTAATGTTACCAATCAAGATGAGGAGGTTGAGTGGAAGGAAGTTAAAAGTAAGAATGCTCAGAAATTTTATTATTGGATGGTGAGGAAAGAAATCAAGAAAACTCATACCATTCTAGGAACACAATTTAAACAACCAACTATGTCTCCTGCAGATTTTGTTAGATCACATCCATCTTCATAAAAAACCCATTAATTTGAAGGAAAATACTAAAAATGTGAGCATGGTTAGTATAATAATGATAAATCAAAAAAATATTAGTTCATTTCAATGATAATTTTTTCCTTGACCTTGGCATATTTCATTCCAACTGTTTCAAAATTAGAGGCACCACCCCACCAAACAACACAACACAACTCAACCAACCAAGATGAATCTTCATCCAATGAAGATATGATATTCATATTTGTTAAAATTATTCATATAATGGATCGCTATGAAAATTATTATCCTAATAATGAACCTAAGTTCCCTATGATTAATTGGGGAACATGGGAAAGAGGCCATTAAGGTTGAGGATACAGGAGAAGACATGGGTATTCTATAAACCACTACTCCAACCACACCCCTGATCAAACTCTTTATGTTGTGGAAACTCATGGGAGATCCCTCTAGTGGGATCCGAAAGAATAAATGAATTCACCCACACATGATAGGGTATGCCCTGACATGATCATCTTGGATGACTAATTGAAGGCTATAACCCCACCTTATTAGTCAGTGGGAAGACCTAGCCATCCTAATTCACCAAGAGGATAAGTATTTCCAGCTTCTACCCTGACAAAGGCTCCATCCACATCAATAGAATCATATTCGAAGGTACCATGAAAAAAACATATCAATACTGGAAAACATAGAAGTATTGATCAAATGTATGACGTTGTGAATCAACTAGCCCACGTACTACCAATTTTATCAATCATGGATACTCTGAATCTATCAAAATATCTCCAAGAAGCACTTGTTGAGGCTTTGTGTAGACCTAATGAGTTTGAAACCGAGGTTTCAACCGCATAAGTTTAACGTATAGGGAATGAACAAATGTAATTCCATGCATTCATATATTTCAGAGACCAAGATGAATATGTTCTTGTACAAGGACACCTCATGCCTCTATACATATTCATTAGGATCAATTAAATCTTAATCGATAATGGATCAGGGGTCAAACTCAATCCCATTTCGACATTTCACTGATTGGGTCTCATTGAAACCCACTTGTCTCCCTCCACTATGATGTTATAGGGGTATGACAAGAATAGGGAAGAGCCTCTTGGATAGATTATTCTTAGAACTCAGTTTGGAGATCTGATAACTAATTCACAGTTCATGGTTGTCCGGCAGGACACATCTTTCAACATTTTGTTGGGGAGACCATGGCCACATCAGCATGCGACCATTCCTTAATTGTACCAAAAATTTCTCAAACATTTCATCAATGGTAAACTTGCTACATTTCACGGTGATAAGGCCCCATTCAATACTTGTGAATATCTGTACAATGATGCAGAGTTCTATCACTCAACGGGAAAATAATCCATGGAGAATGATATTACTATAATCAATTTTCTAAATTGTTTGGAAAATATTATGGTTAACACATTCAAGAATCTCAATATAGATTACATGTTTCCCAATAATCAAATTTAACGGGTTGACCCAAATCCAAGCACTCGTTCTGTGGCTTCCATAATGTCAGTTATGGAAACTGAGCTTGATAACACATGAGAAATCAATGATTCACCAATAACTGATGAAAGCCTAAACATAGATGTATTTATTCCTCCAACCAAACATTATAAGGTCTCTACTTCATCATCCAAGAGAGAATAAGTTGTCTCAATCATGAAAAAATATAGGGATTCTAATTCTAAACACATTATTTTCACTTCAGAGCTTCAAAAAGATGCCTCATTATTAGTTGTGTTAGAGACAGTTTCCTCCGCTAAAAGATGTCCAAATACAGAATCCTCCCCTTACTCTAAAAGTATTGCTTCATCACTTAACCTTTAATAAGAGGTAGAAGGGGAAACCCATATAGAAGAGAAAGAATATGAAGACCTCAGAAATGCCCCTCAATCATTTGAGGAAGGAATTTCCACCACTGTGGATGAACTCAGAGAAATAAATTTGGGCATATAAGAATATCTATGCTACACTCTGATTAGTGCGACCATGACTTTAAAATAGATAGAGGTTTATACTTCCTTTCTAATGAAAAAAATATATGTGTCTTCTTGGAATTACAAAGAGATTCCAGGTCTTGAACCTGAGGTGGAAACTCATCATTTGGGTTCTCCAAAAGAGAATCCAATATATAAATTGGTATGAAGGAGAACAAACCCGACTCACCCCTCCAAAATTGTGGTTGATGTCGAAAATATAATCAAATATGACTTTATCTGAGAGATGAAAATATTTAAAGTGGATAAATAATATTGTCCCGGTGAAAAAGAAGAATGGAAAAATCAGATTCTACATAGATTTTAGATATCTCAACCAGAATTTTCCTAAATATGACTTATTGGTTCCAATTATAAAACTCTTGATTAATTAAACAACTAGCTTTAATGTTTTATCCTTCTTGGATGGATAATCTAGATATAACTGAATCTGTATGGACATAGAATATGAGGAATCTATTTTCTTAAGGTCCTCTAAACACACATTTTTCTACTAGGTAATTTCCTTTGGTTTTAAGAATTCTGGCGCAAAATGCCAACATGAAACACACCTCATCTTGAAACCCTTATTGGGATAAATTTTCTGAATGCTAGGTTTATGATATAGTGGTAAACTATAGACAATATTTTGATCACCAGAATAACATGGAGACCATATTCATCAATATTAGATATCATAATCTGAAGATAAACTACTTGAAATGTTCTTTTTTTATAACCTCATGAAAATTTTTTAGTTTTGTTTTGTGCCATCAAGACTTCAATATTGATCCTGAGAAGACTAAATCTATCCTCGGCATGTAACCTCCTCAAAATATAAAGTAGTTGGGGGAAAACAAGGACACTTAGACTACCTCTGGTGCTTTATAGAAAATCTAGTAGGAAATTGTTTCCCCATCAACAAATTAATGAAGAAGTAGGTCACATATAAATGGACCAAAGACTACTAAGAAGAATTTTATACCCTCAAGAAATTCATCTTGATTCTAACTGTGTTAATGACACCTATTGAGGGATAATCGCTCATCCTTTATGGGATATCCTTGGAGAGATCACTGGGCACCTCCCTTATGTAGAATAATGTGGAAGAGAATGAAAACAACCTTTATTATATTAGTCGAACTATGCTTGACACAGAGAATCAATATCAAAATATCGAGAAGAGCTTATTAGAATTAATGTTTGCAGTTTAGAAGTTGAGGTGCTACTCAAAACATAAAAGGGACACCTGGTATCTCACAATAAACAAATAAAATTTACCCTCAATAGACCTATATATATAGGATGTCTAGAATTGGGGATGTTATTCCGAAATAGTTTGATATATAGTTTCTGCTATAGAAAGCGGTAAAAGGACAATCCTTGGAAGACTTCATTTCCATACACCCATATTTAAAAGAAACATCATTGAATACTAAAAATCCTGATGACGAAATATTCTCTATCCTATATATTCCCTGAACATGGGATATGTACTTTGATGGTGCTTCCTAAAGTCTAACAGGGAAGAGAATGAAAGATCCTAAACTCAATAAAGTTTGGTTGGGAATTGTGATTATGTGCCCATAAAAGGAAGTGTTTCCACACTCTTTCCTATTACCAGAAGGTGGTACCAACAATATGGTAGAATATCAGGCTATCATTATAGGTCTAGAATTAGCACTCTAAGAATCAGTGAATCACCTGGATGTGAAGGGTGATTCAGAATTGGTAATCAAATAGATCAATGGGGATTAATCTATCAGAATAGAAGAACTAATCCCCCTGTTGATTTTATGGTTGAGGGTTAATGACATAATTTCCCTCAAAACCAACATTGCCTTATGTCCCATTGTCACAAAATTCTTATGATGATGCATTGGAAAATGTAGCTATATACATGAAATATCAGAACCGAGAAAAAAAAATCACTAGCATTTCTCATCATCCTGAGGTTTCACTTTTTTTTTAAAATTTTTATAGAGGAAATCAAAGAAATTATTCCCATTCCTGACCCATTTGTTCTTACCATGAGATAGCTGAAACCCATCATGGAATATCTCCAATACGGAGTACTTCCACTGGATAAAGTTGGAAAAGAGGAATTCCAATGATGATAAGCTAATTTCAGTCTTTATGACAGCCCAAATAACTAGAAGATCTTCTATAGACGTGGCTTCTATTGAATTATCCGCAGAGGTATTGATGGGGATGAACTGTAGCTATCATTAAAGAAGTAATTGTAGAAGCCTGTAGTCCCCACCAGTTTTTTATAGGATCTTTGATCAAATCTGAAGGATTGGGTGCTTTTGGCCTTTAATGATATAAGATTTCCTAGATTTCACTAAGAAGTGTCATCTATGCCAGGTTCATGCCTACTTAATTCATTAACCCCTGGAGTTTCTATATATAGCTAAGTAATACTAGCCAATTTCTATATGGGGAATGGATATAATGGGAACTTATCCTATATCCATGGATAAGAAGTTCAAGTAAATACTTATTGCTACTGATTTCTTCTCCAAATGGGTCAAGGAAATACCTCTTAATGAAGTTAGAGCCAAAATTATTGTAAAATTTTTTAAAGGTAATATCATAACCATATTTTGTGTACCTCATACCATATTGACATACAATGTAACCAATTTATATTCTGCTGAGGTAGGGTAGTTATATAAATAATAAAATATCAAATCCAACCATTTATCATGCTTTCTTGTGGCTGAAAATGCACAGATATTGGATTAAAAAAAAAATTTTCCAACATAATCTAGAAAATGGTGGATACAGATAAAAATATTTGCCTAATAACCTCTTGCATGCCTTATGGGCTTACCAGACTACTACCCATACTACCACACATTCAACCCTTTATTCATTGGTATATAGAACAGAAGCATTCATTCCTATAAAATTTCAATTTCCTATACTCCGAGTTTCTATTTTTGATCAGTTATCTATAGATAAGCAATTTGATAAGTTATTAGAAGAGATGGAGTGGTTGGATAAAAAGTTATTACAAACATTTAATCAAATGGAATTTTATTACAACCTAATAGAATGATATTGAACACAAGAATGTTTTACTCCATTCATTCATCCAAGGAAAATTGGTATTGGTTGCTAGGACTCCATTGACACTAGGAAAGAATCATCCAAAAATTCAGCCAAAGTGGGAAGGACCATACTACATACCTAATATATACTCTAATGGATATTATTACTTAATATCAATGGATTGAAAAATCACTACAAATCCAACCAATACAAGGTTCTTAACATTTTACTTTGTGTAATAGCACAATGTACATCATGGTTTCATGACGTTAAACTTCATAACAGCCAAATTCCTAGTTGCATGATGCTAAACTACATACAAACATATACGTCTATTTTTTAAGATGTTACACTATGCAACATCTTATTCCTTTTCACATGACTTTAAACTGCACGACATGAGGTCTTAGGAACATGAATAGAAACTGCAAAAAAACATTTTTCCTCACCACACAACATTAAACTATACAGTAAATGTCTCCTTAATTTTAAATTAATATATATCCCACAATACCATAGATTAGTATTCATTATGGGCCCTTAAAAATTGAGTATTCTTCATGCATAATAATTTCTCACATCATTTCCACTCTCTAGTGGGGTATAGATCCCATTTATCCTTATGTTTCATTAATATTTGCAGAAGAACCCCTATTTAGGAATAATATGTGGCATGATTCTTAATCGAATGAGATATGTAGTAACACCCAGATCACATTTATGGGGCCCAGCCACAACCACAAAAAATTTACACATTCCTTGGATATGATTTAGTTCTATACTGGGAACCCTTCCAGAAAATATGATCTAATTCCCATACCTTCTTGTATTTTGGGACCAAAAATTATTCTGGAGAGTATTAAAGCCCATGTTTATCACATCAAAAATAAATTAAAGTGGAGAAGCATCCATAACAACTATGTGGGGGTTGATTCTCATTCTTATTAGTTACTTAGTGACACCCAGATCTCTTTTCTTGGGCCCAACCAAAAACATAAAAGAAACAATTTCCCCTTTCCCAGTATATGAGTTAGTTATATACTAATAACCCTTCCCCAAAATAATGTTTGACTCTCATAACACCTTGTATTTTGGGCCCAACTATTATTCTAATATTATTATATCCCTCGTTTCTTATATCCACATTCAATTGGAGTGGGAAACCGTCCTCAACAACTATGAGTGGCTTGATACTCATTACAATGAGATATGTAGTGACACCCATATCTCTTATATTGGGTCCATACACAACTATAAAATAAACAATTTCACTTTACATGCATATGAGATAATTCTATACTATGAACTCTTCTATAAAACATGGTTTAATCTATATACCATCTTTTATTTTGGGCCTGACCATTATTCTGGAGGGTTATATTGCCCCTATTTAACACAAAAATATTCGATTGGAGTGGGGAACCATCTTCAAGAACTACATGTGGATTTATTCTCATTCCAATGAGATACGTAGTGACACCTTAGTCTTATCCCCTAGTCCAGTAATAGTATTTCCATTTTTCATGGAGATTCATCTTCAGCAATACCGCATGATGTTAAACAACATGTAAAATATCAAGAACTATGTGTTGATTTATTCTTTCCCCATAAAGATACGTAGTGAAACATTATTCTTCTACCTCAAGTCCAGCCGCAATGATGAAAAATTACCTTCACCCCATGTGCATACGAATCAAACCTATATAAGGAGTACCTTCCAGAACTATGTGTGGCTTCATTCGTGGCTTAATAAGATACATAGTGATATCTAGATCTCCAATCCGAGTTCTAGAATAAATTAATCATTAAAACCCTTTACTTTTTGTGTATTCATCATATCAACACAAGGAACCTATCAAGTACTATATGTGGCTTCATTATTTCCCCTAGCAAGATACGTAGTGACTCTTGGGTCATATACACTCGTCCAGTCACAATATTTATTTCACATTAGGTCACCCACATCCTTACCGCTAGATTAAAAACTATACAGAAAAAACTACATATGGATTGATTCTCATTCCAATGAGAATCATAGAGACATATAGATATCCAATATTAGGCCCAGCCATGACTTAAAAATCCCCCTTCCCCATGTCAAAACTTGATTGACATGAGGAACATTGAAGAACTACTTGTAGATTGATTTTTTATCTAGAAAAATAAATTATGACTTTTGGGGCCTATACCTTTTAGCTAAAACACCATTTAATCATCATAACCATATACTTCACTTATTTTATCTTTGTGTTATAGAAGAAACCCCTTCTTCTCTTTATTTCTCACGTCGAGCACAACTCATGTGGGCTTAGGAATTGGGTAAAGATATTCTCTACATAAATAAGGTTTCTCAGTACCTATTTGGGTTATCAATGGTACTGATTGTGTGACCTTAAAATAAACACTATATTTCCTCACCACACGACGTTAAATTAATGAGACTTTATTTATGAACTATGTGTGTCTTGATTCTCACCCCTGCAACATACATAGTCATGTCTAATTTCTTAATCTTACTCCCAGTGGCATCATAACATGAAAAAGAATACACTCTTCTATGTATGAGCCATATCTAAATGAGGATGTCCAATACATGTTCTCAATTTATAGACTAACTTGTATTTGTTATAAGTTTTTGCAACTTGATTCTTTCTCTGACAAGATACGTAAGGACGCTTGGTCCCTATACCCTGGTTTCACCACATTTTATTATGTAATTTCGTGTCAGGAAACCAAATGTCCATACTAGATGACATAAAACTACACAAATCCAAAATTCCCCAGACTTTTCACATCAGGTAATTAATCTTCCTCACCATAAGATTTTAAAATACAGTGATCAATTCATCACTATATGATGTTAAAATGAACATTATTCAGATAAATATTTATGTATTGATTTTCATCCCATTTGATATTCATAGTGACATATAGGCCTCAGATCATAGTTCCAACTATTGGATAAATGAAAATTCCCACTCTCTTACATATGATAAAAATCTATACAAAATATTTTATTTTGGGGCCTCTCCTCAGAGAACCCAATGCAAAAACAAGACATGTCCCCTTTTATATATAAGACCTAGATTTGTGAAAGGGACTCTAAATTCATGGAAAATATCTTTCCAAATACTTCTTTTATGCATTGGAGAATGCCCCGTTTTCACATCATACTCCAAATCTTGAAATACTTTCATATCCTCAAAATATTTCTTCAGTTTCTGGTAATAGAATGTCTGATTCAAGAGAGATCTTTTTTCCTTACTATGCAGTACATGCCCCAGTCGGCCTTTCATAAAATTTTCCTATATAATGGGAACGTCAACCAAATGATTCCACTATTTGGCTTTGCATCATATTTCCTAGTTCTCCTTGCATAATATAGACCCCATAATGGGGTTTTAAAATTATTGTGACTTTTTTATTATTAGAATCCTCTTTTATCCCTTTAAGATTTAATGATGGTATGCAAGAACATATAATTTAATGTGGCCAGCCATTGTGTATTTATATCATATCCTTTCCCCCAACCTAAAAATCTCCAAGACCATAGTTTATATTTTCCCTCTCCATATGTTTAAAAGGATATTATAATGACCTTGGACCATTCTACCACATATCTTCCAATATTTCTATAATATTATGCTCTATGGCATATGAACAACAAATACAAGCACTATACATCCTATGATTGGACCATACCTTCATAGGGATCCTATTTCTATGATTCTTTTGAAATAATGACTAGAAATACTGTTTATTTATTCAAGTACTACTCTTTATAAATTAGATTCTATACATGGGAAGATCTGAATCTCCATAACCATTCATCATGTTTTAGAAAATAGAATGCAAGAATTATTGACCCCACATTTATCTAACTATTCACTATGTGCCTCAGTTTTCCTTACATAAAAATCACCTATATAATGGGTATGTCAGCATAAGGATGAAACTATTTGGTAATACAACACATTACCTATTTGACCTTGCATAACATAGCTTTGATAATGGGTTTTTCAAGTAGTGGTAACATTTATCTTATAAGAGACCTCCTCTAATTCTTTTTACCCCTTTTTCCCATATCACACTTCATATTCAGTAATCCCTAAATCATAGATTACAATTATCTCATTCCATACCTGAATATGGTAGCACATTTCAAGACAAATCATCATAAATTGGTAAGCATAAAATCATTACTCAAATCTAAAGACCATAAATCAAATCCCCATAATGTACTTGATGTATGACTTAAATCTAAAAAACCCCATAATGTCCATGATGTATGACTTTAAACTATATTGACCCATAATTTTTTTATTGTATGAATTTAAACTAAACATCCTCTTAATTTCCATTCTATATGATTGTACACTGCACAACCCCCAATTGACCTTTCTATTTGACATTAAACTATGCAGCATAATGTCCTTTCTGCATGAATTTATATTTCATAGTATATTATCAAAAATAATTTAATTTCCTTGATGCATGACTTGAAACTTCACCACATAATTTCCTAACTGCACATCATGAATCTACACAATATAATATTATAAAACATCTTTCTGAAAAATGTACCTTCCTTCACACATAAAGTTTATATAGGAGTGACTTCTCATTCATGGACCATGTCAGTGTAGATAGCCCCTTTTATTATTAGACATACATTTATGGAAAATCTACCCACTTTTGTCTTGATACATCAAAATATTAAACCTATTTTCTATCAATATTAGAATTTCAAAATTACCAAGAACTCATTTACATGACTATAAAATATGTTTCCATGTTGGCCTTGCATTAATCATCCACATAACAGGCATGTCTGAAAAAGGATTCCACTATTTGTATCTGTAGCATATGACCTCACTAGCTCTGCCTAATAATGCCCCCCATATTGAGTTTTTTAAATAGAGGCAATTTCATTCATGGAAGAGACCTCCTATATTCTCATAATTTAATTTTTAGATTTGGTGACCATAAAAATAGCGACTCATCAATACTATTGTAAGTATCTAAGAAAACATTGAGACATTACTAGCCATCAAAGACATGTTCTGGTTGTAATATCAAAATTCATGATAAAGTTATTCGATGTAAAATACTATCTTCATTAGACCAACATGAATGAATTTAAAATTCCTATAAAAAGAGACATAGTACTCACCTGGATAAATACATTCCAATGGAGATTTGGAAAAATGTTGAGTCTCATCTCTCTAGACCTCCAATATGTACAGTTTAAGAAATATTGAGTGACAAAAAGATTAATGGAAAAACTTGTTTGGCTGAAAACCTAAAAAAGGAAGCCTACGAAAAAGCAAAGTTATCACCTGCTGAGTCCCCTCCATATTAGTATTATGAAAAAAATAGTTTAACAACATAAAATATATAATGTATGTAGCTTTTTCCATATGATCCTAGAAATAGTAAAACTATGCTCACTATGCAGATTGGATTTAGTAAAATATTAGATCTTATTAAATCCATATCATTGTAATTATGATTATCTATTATAAAACTGTGATGTTATTGAAACCAGTTTCAACATTATTATTTTTAAAAAAATAGGTATGAAGAAATAGATGATAAGAAATAAATTCTTTTCATTTATTAGAAAATTAAAAGTACCCAAAAGAACATCCAAAAATTGGATTCTCTCTATTATAAATCACTAGAACCCATCTATATAGCTTTTAATTTGTTGAATGGCCTCCTAAACCCCACCAGCCGCCTATTGGTGTCCGGTTAGTCGACCAACCTCAATATCCTTGTCCTAAAAAAGCACTTATATAGCATACGGAATGGATTTCACCCCTTATTTTTGGTATTCTTTTATCAAATAATGATACTGTTCATGTTCCTTTGTAGTAGTATCTATATTTTTCTAAAGAATTGACACTTGAACAACCTTCTCTTTAGCGTATTGCATGAATGTTTCCAAATTTTTGATATGATTAATCTGGAGATACTAATGCCTAAAATTCATCAATGTGAGCAATAATCCTAGATTTTATCAGATCATTTTGATGTTTTTTTCTTTTTCTCCCACCTCAGAATGGCCTTCTTCACCATAGTGTGAATTTCACAGTAATTAAAATATCTAAATCCAAACATCCTAAACAACACTGAGAGTTGGGGGTTTGTGAACATAGATCTTCGAAGGATGTTTATGATATAATATTCTATATATCTCACAATGAATTAATATGTGTGAGGATAAGATCATTCTACAACTCTATATCCAATTCAGAATCACTGTCATAATGAAGGATGTACTCTGTGATTAATTCACTTAAAGAATTTCCCTGTTCTGCTCCCTCTTATATAGTGTCTTTCCAGACTCTTGATGTCAATCGAGATGATATAGAAGATTATCTTTTAGAACTAGCTGTAGAATTTGATTATCCTGTAAGATAAATCATGGTCATTATTATTTCCAAAAGAATGGAAAGACTTGGAATAATCAAAATGGTTGGTAACCCAAACCTAAAAACAGGTCAATAGCCTGAGAAGAATCCTCCCCAATATATTCATCCTCAGTAGTTTTTGCAGGAACCTATTGATGGGGGATACTTTCTTGAAATTACATAGGATTATCTATATGAAACTCAAGAATATTTGTTTTTTAAAGGTTCCTTGAGAAATATCCTATTGAATAGTGGGATTGACAGAAATATTAATGCCTCTTACAAGAACCATCACTATAGTAGCTTCAGTAGATGGAGTTACCAATTACAACTAATTATGGTTAGTAAATCTCAAATAATAAGTTTAATTGGATGGAGAATAATAAATCATGTCCATTTGGTTATATATAAACATCTTCTAAATCTTCTAGAGTAGTAGGAATATTAACATGTTATAATAATTCTTAAAAATACATGATAAGATTCATCATAGCTTCTAATTACATCCCATGCCTCATGTTAGTCTCAACCATGGGAGACCATGGAGTGGTTTTTTCTGTTCATTCCATCGATGACATTAGACCCTGAATATCCTCCTCATTGATAGCCAATGGTTCCACATAAGTCATCACAGGATTATCTGGTGCATGTTATGAACCTAAAAAAATATAGAAATACATGTCCTTTATTATTATATAGTTTCTCCTAAAGCAATTATGACATACCATATGTCTCCTCTCTCAAAGTACTAGGTCTCCTAGCATAAAGGATGTGATAAGTTCCAAGATCAGATGACATGTCCTCTAGCCTAGATTCCTCTTTAGTCAAAGGAATCATTTCATTGGTGCAGATCTTCATTTGATCGTAAGTTCCCTTCGTGGTTCCAAAAGGCTCAATGGTAACATCACTAAGGGAATAAAAAGAAAAAGTTCATGTAATTCTAAGAATTTCAAGTACTTTATATATATGGGGATGAAATTAATGATATTAAGAAGACTTATCAACGCTGAAAAAGAGTTTGGAAATAGTTTTATTTCTTTGGTGTCTTCACTTATTTGTCTTCTTCATAGGAAGACAAACATCATCCTGCCCAAAAACAAGTATTGGACACGGGAAGCCTCCTTCCATCTAATCCTTCATGGCTAGTCAGCCTTGAGATATCTTATTTGATTCATAGGGAGACTCATCAAACCCTATCATGGTTCCACATGGGCTATACCATGACAATGGAACATAAAAAATTATTCCTTAGAAAATTGAAAATCGAGATGGTATTTCTCCTATGAAAAAATTATTTGACTAAATTTAAATGTAAAATTAAAAAAAATATTAGAATAAGTAAACCTACATCTTCTGGATCAACAAAATCTTTTCCTTTCTTAAGATATGAAGAGTTAATCCCTTTAGTGACACCTTGATATATCATTTACTTCACTCATTTTGTGGTGGGGACTTAATTATTGGTTGAATATATAAGAATCACTAGCTCTCATATATGAGTTATTACTTCATCAGGATTATTATAAAAGTGAATATTAGATGAGGCTCCAAGATCTCCTATTCTTGGAATATGAAACCCCTCATGTAAAATCTCTCACAATCTTTTTGCATTACAAAATAAGTTTTCTATTCTTGAACCACCTATGCTCATAAATATTAATAATTCATTACAAATTTCTATGAAGAAGATCCTATATCCTTAGAATTAATGGGCTTCCCAATCCCTACCATCATAGATGGTGGATGAGAAAAAGAAAACCAACTCTCTTCTAGGCAATGATGGCTAGACTACCTTGGTGGAACTTTAGTCGGTGGTTCTAGTGTAGATATAGAAACCAAATACTTTTAAATATAACATCACCTAATTTTATGCATATTTTTACATCAGAGTACAAGATAAGGATCATAAAGACTAGTTTCTTGGAGGAATAGGTACATAAAACTGAAAAAATAGAAGTAAATATAAAATTTATTTATTTAATCATTTAAATTGAGCTCCTAACATCCATTTTGCTTAAACATATGAATAGGGTACCCTGGGGAAAACATGAACAAAGTGATGAGATAAATTTCCATGTAAGGGAATAACCATAAGAAAAAAGCATTAGGACATGGGATAGAAGGCATGTAATAATGATATAAAAAGACATGTACATATAGAATAATAACATATAAACATTGAATCATATAAACATGGAGTCATAATAATGTGTCAGCATCATAAAACAGGAATTTAGCACAAGTCAAGGCTAACTGCCATGACAGTTGCACATCGTAGCACAATCCAAGGCTAACCGCAAAGACCATTACGCATAATGCATCATGAGACTCAACATTACCCAATGCATTAGAGTGCTTCCTAGGTGAACCCATGTTAACATGTTCATGAATATTATTGATACATAAATAATCATACATAATGAATCATATGTAAACATAATGGAACCCATAGAGAGAAATGGGTATCACATTCTTGTCATAAAGCATAATGAATGGGTGTATCATAAATGGGTACATGAGAGAAAATAATTAAAACATACATGGACATTAAAAAGGTAAAATATGCGTATATCATTGTAAGTGAAGTAAAATATAAGTGACAATATTTAATAATATTATTTAGGAAATTCATAGCATTAAAACATTTTAGTGTGGTTATAAGGAAACTAAAAAAGAGAATTTAAAATTAAAAAGGGGATAATCATTTTTATAAAAATAGATGTGAAAAAAGATGGTTTTATTAATAAAATAAATTATTTTATTAAAAAAAATTGTGTCTTAAAAAAAGGTATTGTGCACTTAAAATTGAGTGATAATTTGGAAGTTCCCTTAAAACATGTTTTCTTATTGGGAAGTATCATGGAGGGAATCATGTAAAATCATATATATCCTCAAAATAGAATGAGGGATGGATCTTGAAACAGGATTTTGGAGCATATAAATAGTATGTGAATGTTTTAAATAAGATTAAAAGATAATTTTTTTAGTAAAATTAAAGATAGAGCAACCCGATGGAATAAAGGTGGTTCTGGTAGAATCCCTTACAGAATATTAGTATGGTATCAGGTGAACTTAAGAGGGACTAATGAGAGGGAAAGGGATTTATAATCTTTTATAAATCATGAGGAAAGTATGGGAAGACTATAAATCATCCCCAATAATTTTTAATTACATATAAAAGGGCATAACAAAGGGGATATTCTTAAATAAATGTGAGAAAGAGAGGATCCCTTACCTTAAGTCTGATGGTGTATTCCACTTGATATTAATGACCAGAAAAATAAAATTATGTTCATTAATTAATAATTCCAGAACCTATTATACATTTAAATGTTTTAATATAACCTTTTTGAGTTCATTCAGAACCTTTTTTTATTGGTTATGAGGTTCAATTTCATTGTTTGGGTTTGTTTGTTTCCTTGGTTTTAATGATTGGTTCACTTATATTCATGATTAGACACACATGTATGATGCCAGTGGTTGTACAGAATTGATTTTATATAAAATTATTGATCATAAATAAGATTACATGGTTATAAAATTCATTTGGATATTTAGAGTGAAGATGAATTATTTTATAAAACATTAATGTTAAATGCCTGGATTAACATGGAGATTTTGTTCATAATTAACTTTTTTTGTATTATTATTATACATAAAGTTTCAAAAAGGATTAAAAAAACACATAAGATAAAATAAATATTTAATATTCTGGTTTAACCTAAAAAATTATTTCTAGTCCAGAATAGAAGATAGTAATAGAAATTTATAAACCGCCGTCCTTGAACGTGATAAATTAACACATCTCAGACAATGTTTTCATTTCTTTCATATAAAATAAGGGGAAAGGAGAGATGATAATGAATTATTAAATTAGAATAAAAAAATTCTATTAAATTAATGTTACTATAGTTTTCATACCATTTGGTTGAAGGGAGTTGTGAAAAAAAATATCTTAATAGAAAATAAAAGAATCGGAAAAGAGGGATTTACCTATTGAGTTTATCTCCTTTGAGAACCGCTTATGGGGAGATGTTTTGGACTTTTGATGAGACCAATTCATTTTGAACGTGGTGGAGGATCTAGGGGAGTTTTTTGGGAAGAATTTTGGGAAGGCAAAAGTCTTGATAGGAGTGAAGAGAAGAGGGGTGTGTGGGTGGTTTTTATATGAGAGAGGAAGGAGGTTTTCTTAATATTTTAGTCATTAGATTATTATGTTTTCATAAGAAAAGAAATACTAATGATTATTTTGATCCCATAACGTAATATGTTCATGTGATTTCAAAAAAATGACAATTTACATCATCCATGAATCAAGGATGATGCAAAAATTCAGGTTTTAGCATTTATTGTAAATTATTGTATTTTACTATTCATCAAAAATTAAATTATTTTAGAAAAATCCAAAAACATAACCCTAACCATTTTTAGATGTTTATAATCCAAAAATAAAATTAATTTTTCAAAAATAATTTTATAAATATGATTAATTTAATTTTTTTTATTAAAATCATAATTTACATGAAAAATATAGTGTTTAATACTATAACTGATTTTATAATGCTTTCAAAAATTAATAAGCTCTTATAATATTATTTTAAAATTGAAAGACATAAAATTGTTAATTTATGAACAAATTTTATGAAAATATATTTTCTTTTAAATTAATTAATTAATTGTTATTAATTTTTTTGACTTACGAAAATACCAATACTTTTACTATGGTCATATTATCAGTTATAAGATGCCGACATGTTGTTTATACACTCGAGGGTGAGGTTTTTATTCATTGGGATGATGTATTATTCATAAGGTTAATATTACTATTCATAAAGATATGTTATTATTTAGAAAAAGATTATATCTTATCAGACTCGAAAAATTTTACTGATCACAACTATGTATGCCAGATTTTTGAAATTCAGAATACATAAGTATCAAAATTATGTTTAATAGTCACATAGTACTTAGTAGTTCATTGTGTTGTGATTTCATGTCATTATATGACATATTTTTAACAAAGTAATTTCCACTGATAAAACATTGTTTCATCACATTATTCCCCAATTATGAAATTTCTCCATTAAAATTTCTTTTTATATTCAAATCCATAAATAGGTGAAAGTAATTTTCCTTCATTACCTCCTCTAGTTCCCATGTTGCCTCTTCATAATTATTGTTCCACCACATTACTATGACTAGGAGAGTATTATTGTTATGTAAAAATTTATCTCTACAATCCATGATCACCATTGGATGCTCCTCATAAGAATGATAATTCTACAAATGTACCACCTCTAAAGAGAGTACATGTGAAGGGTCACGTATGTACTTACTTAAGAGTGATACATGGAAGACATCGTAATCTTTGGCCATGTTAGGTGGAAGTGCTAGTCAATAGGCCACAACCCCAACATGATCAAGATTGTAGAAGGGGCCAATATACTTGGGACTTAGCTTTCCATTCATCCCAAACATCATGAACTTATTCCATGAAGATATGTGTAGTAATACCATGTCAAAAACATTTAACTGAACATCTCATCGACAATTGAATGTATAAATCTTCTGTTGACTTTGGGATACCATGATGTTATACTAAATGTCTTTCACCTTCTACACCATTTCTTCAATCATTTTAGGTACTAGATTATTATGCTCACTAATTTCATCCCAATATGATGGTGTTATGAACCTTTTCCCATAAAGGGCTTCATATGGTTCCATTCACATTCTTGAGTAGAAACTATTTTTGTAGGATAATTAAACCAGTAAAAGATATTGGTCCCATCCAAATTTTAATTCCATTGAACATGATCTCAAAATATCTTCCAGTTTTTGAATAGTTCCCTTATATTGACAATCAGTTTGGGGATGATAGGTCGTACTGAAATTTAATTCAGTTCTTAGAGAATGTTGGAGAATTTTCCAGAACATCGAGGTGAATCTTGGATCTCTATCAGATATAATAAATAGTGTTACTACATGATACCTTTCCAAATATTTCATATATATACAAGAAATTTTATCCAATGTGAATACCTATCAAATAGTGACAATGTTATCTATATTTGTAAGACGGTCCACAATGACCCAGATAGAATCGTTTCATCTGGATTTCCTTGGAAGTCCAGTGACAAAGTCTATGGTGATGTTCTCACAAATCAATATTGGTATAGGTAGTGGTCATATCATCCCCTTATACATATATATTTCATCCATCACTTGTTGACATTCCAGACACTTTGATGTATACTCAACAATCTCCTTCATCATATAGTCCCACCAAAAGTTCTCTCGGAGATCTTATATACATATTTCTGCTCCCTGATTTGATAAAGAAGGTTGAGATATTTGCATCATTCAGAAGCTCCTTCTTTATATCTAAATCATATTCTACCCATTATCATGACCCAAATCATACAACTCCTTCCTCATCAATCATGAACTGAGAGGATTTCCCATTTTAATGGATTCCACCTTTTCTGAATGTCCACATCTTTTCTTTGAGCATCTATTATTTTATCAATATGGAATGGATGAGAAATTATTTGAGAAAGGATTGATTATGTTCCTCTACTAATGATCCCCATGTATATACTCTTCAAATCTAAGAAGATTAGATCCTTTTCAAATATCATCATTGATAAAGATGTCAGATCCTTTCTACTTAGAGCGTCTTCCACCTTGATTTCCTTACTATGATGGTAGTGGATTGCGAAGTCATAATCCTTGATGATCTCTATCCATATTGACTGGTTCATATTAATCTCTTTTGGTTGAATATATATTTGAGACTCTTTTGATTAGTATATATCTCACACTTCTACCCATAGAGATAATGCTGCCATATTTTTAATGTTAAGATCACAACCACCAAATCTAGATCATGCATAGGATAGTTTTTCTCATGGATTTTCAGCTGCCTTGAGGCATTGGCTTTCATATTTATCATTTTTCATCATCACACATCCTAATCCCATATTTCAAGCATCATTGAAAACCACAAAAAGTTCTCTACTTGTTTGGAGTGTGAGTACTGTCATAGTGATTAACCTATTTTTCAACTCTTCAGTACAGTCTTCATATTCTTGAGTCAAGACAAACATCACTTCCTTCCATTTCACCTTGGTTATTAGGTTTGAAAATCAGAAAATTTTCATCACAAATCATCGGTAATAACCAGCTAGATCTAGAATGATGAGGATATCTGTTATAGATGTTGGCATGGGTCACTCTTCAATTTACGTTCTCATGGAAGGGTCCACGGATATCCCTTTTATGGTGATAAAATTACCCAAAAATGATATTTACCCCATATGGAACTCACATTTTCTATATTTTTCATACAAATTCTCCCTTTTTAATTTGGTTAATATAGTATTCAAATGCTATAAATGCTCCTTATTTCTATTAGAGTACATCAGAATATTATGGATAAAGGCTACCCAAAAATTTTCGAGGTAATCTCTAAATACTCTATTCATTAAATCCATGAAAATTCATAGAGAATTTGTGAGTCCAATGGAAATCACCATGAACTCATAGTGTCCATACCTTATTTGAAAGGCGGTTTTTTCAATATATTTATTCCCCACCTTTAATTGGTGATATCCCGACCAAAGGTCCAGTTTAAGGAAATAACTGGTCCCATGAAGCTAATCGAACGAGTAATATATCTATGGAAGGGGATACTTGTTCCTTATCATGATTTAATTGAGCTTACAATAATCATGAAAGAGGCACATTTATCCATCCCTCTTCTCAATAAAGAGGACTGGCACACCCCTTGGTGAAGCACTCTAACGTATAAAACCCTTCCCTAGAATCTCCTGTAGCTACTTATTAATATCTTCTTTCTCTACGGTGGACATTATATAATGTGTCTTTGATATAGGAAGTGATCTTGGAATAAGTGCAACTGAGAAATCAACCTCTCGATTAGGAGGAGAACCAGGATACTCTTCAGGTAATACATTAGTGTAATCACTCATGATGGGAATGTCATCAAGTATGATTCTCTCCAATGTCTCAATCATTTGAGATAGAAATTCTTGCTTATAAGGAATTAATATCCATACTTTAGTCACAGATTCTAAAGGAGATTCATATTTCTCTCTACACATTCAATGAATTGGAGGATGCTTAGGGATGTGAAGAGTGATCTCCCTTTCCCGACTGTTGATGTAGTCTTTGTATAAATATATCCAATCCATGCCCAAGATAGCATCGAAGTCCACTAAAGGAAGTATTACTAGATTTTTTTGGGAGGCTTAGTTCACAAAAAATAATTGGGGAGGAGTTATAAACCATGGACATAATAATTTACCCATTTTGTTTTCTCATAGATAAATGATCTTCTAAATTTTGAGGTGGTTCTTTAATATTTCTACTAAACATGTAAGATATGAAAGAATTTTTAGAAACCAAATAAAATAGTACATTATATATTATTGAATGAATATCAAGAATACTTTTCACTACATCATTGTCTGGATCCACCTCAGCAGTAGTGATAGCATAATCCCTTCCTTATTTTCTTAGAGGTTATTTTTCATTTCCCCTGACAACACTCAACTTAAGAAAATTGTTCGTATAAATTTCAGGCTCCATGTAGTTGTAACACTGCACTAAAGGTTGAGTGTTGATATGAACCTTTATTTCTTCTTCCACATTAGTGGGATTCTTCACATCCTATCATATGTTTTTAGCTAGATGTCCCAACTTTCCAAATTTGAAGCAATTTTGGGATCCCTTTATACAGTTCCCAGGGGGATTCTTCCCACAATTTTTATATGTGGGATGGTCAGGCTTATTTCCATCATGGAATTTATTTGTCGAGCCTCCAACATTATATTACATTTTCCTCTTCATGTCACCTGGACCATTATACCACTGAGAGTATCTGATCTCCATTTCAACCTTGAGGGAACAACAAAAAATCTCCTAAAAACTATAAATTCTCTATTAGACAATGCTTTTCAAAGAAACATCTTTAGTCTACTAAAGAAGAGATAAAACATGCTTTTGGTGATCAAAAAAGCTATAGGCATACCTTGAAAGCCTTGTGAAGCTTCCTTTATATACCCTGATTGACTCGTCTTCCTTCTACTTGAGTCCAATGAACTATCTTTCCATCTTAAGATGGATGGTTCAGGGAAAATATTTATTGAAAAAAATTCTCTCTAATTCCCCCCAAACCATGGAATCAATTTCATCCTGAGGCACCATATTCTTGATCAGTTTCCACCACTGATCAGCTTCCCCATCAGAATGAAAAACTACCATCAAAATTTTATCTTCTTCTGAGTACTTGAAGACATAGAATATACATTCAATGGAGTTAATCTAATGTTACGCAAGGAGGGTATTAAAATATCAACTAAACATGTAGGCCTTTTCTGCATGAAGTATTCAATGGAAAAATTCTCTTTACATGGATGAGTAGGTTGTTACACTTGATTAAATTTATTATTCCTAACTTGAGCGAGCTGAGAAAGTAGTATCCTGATGTTTTGAGCACCCATTCCCATCATATCATGAATATAATTAGGGAAATATTTACATTATCTATCACAGTGATTGTTGAAAAATGTTCTTCTATGTCCCTCCATTAACTAATAAAAATAAGGTAGAATTAGAGGTATTTAATAGTTAGCTATTGAGTATAAAAAGAAAACTTTGAACATAAGAAGATAAAATTGTAAAGGAGAAGTATATCCTAACTTTTGATTCTTTATGTTTAAATCTAGTTTATCCTCAATCTATTTCTTATCATATATTCTTATGGGATTTTTTTCATTCACTTCATAATGCTTTGTACCATGATTATGAATTTACCAAATCATATCACATGGAAGTGTAAAACCAAGAGTGCAATATAACCCCTTATCATGCACCAACTATAGAGACTATTTCCCTTTACATATAACATTAAATGATTTTAAGCATAATTATACATCAGAGTAGAAGAAATGGATTATAAATTCTAGTGTCATGAAGGACTAGGTACATAAAACTGAAAACATGTAACTAAAGAATAAATTTCATTATTTAATCTACATATTTAGCTCCTAACTTCCATTTTTCTAAAACATCATCATAGGGTACCCGAGGGAACACATGATCCAAGGGATAAGCTAAATGGTCCAGTAATGGATTAACCATAAGAACAAAGAATTATCTTATGGGATAAAATGCATGACATGATGATATAAAAAGGCATGTACATATGGAATCACCACATATAAAAATGCAATAATATAAATATTGAGTCATAATAATATAGAAGAAACACAATAAATGATTTTAGAATTATTCAAGGCTAACTGCGAAGACCGTGGCACATGGTAGCATAAGACAAGACTAACCACTAAGATTGTCGCACATGGTAGCACAAGCCAAGGCTAACCACCAGGACCGCCGTACATAAAGTCTCATGAAACTCAAATTTACCCAATTAATTGGAGCACTATCTATGTGAACCCATCAAAACATGTTCATGAATATTCTTTCCACATAAATAATCATACATAATCAATCATACATAAACATAAGGGAATCCATGAAGAGAAATCGGCATCAGATTCATGTCATAAATCATAATGAGTGGGCATATAATAAAAGGGTCCACGAGATAAATGAATTAAAAAATACTTGGAAATTAATGATGTAAAATAAGAATATATCATGTTAAGGGATGTCATACATAAGTGACAACATTTAAGAATAGTATTTAGGAGATTCTTAGCATTAAAACTTTTTAATTTGGTTTTAAAGAAAATACTAAAGAGTATATAAAATTGAAAAAGGAATAGTAATTTATATGAAACGAGAAGTGAAAAAATAATTTTTTCATAATAAAAAATGATAATTTTGTTAAAACAATGGTGGATTAAAAAAATGGTAGAGTGAACTTGAAATTGGGTAAAAAGTCGAGAAGTTCCATTAAAGAGGTTTGCTTATTTAGATGTATCAAGGAAGGAATCACTTAAATGAATGTATATCCTCAAAAGATAATGAGGTATGGATCTTGAAACGTGAGTTTAGAAGATATAAATAGTATGTACAACTTGTGCATAAAAATAAAAGACAAATTTATCTTTGTAAAAATAACAATAGAGCAACCCGAAGGAATAAATGCAGTTCGGGTAGAATCCCTTACGAAATATCGGCATGGTATCAGGTGTACTTAAGAGGGCTTAATGAGAGAGATATAGAGAAGGGTTTATCATATTTTATAAATCATTAAGTAATTTTGGTAAGGTTATAAATAATAACCCATTATTTGTAATTACACATAAAAGAGAATAACATAGAACAGATTCTTGAATAAATGTGAGAAAGAGAGGACCCCTTACCTTAAGTCTGATGGTATTATCCCATTGATATTGATGACAAAAATAATTAAATTAGGATCATTAATTGACAATTATATAACCCCTTTTACATTTAAATTTTTTCTTATAGAATTTTTGAGTTTATTTATAACTTTTTTATTTGTTATGAGGTTCAATTTCACTGTTTGGGTTCATTTGTTTCCTTGGTTTTAATTATTGGTTCACTTATATTCATGTTTGGACCCACATGTATGATGAATTTGGTTGTCCAGAATTGAAGTTATATAAAATTATTGATCATAAATAGTATTAAATGGTTATAAAATTCATTTGGTTTTTTGGAGTGATGGTAAACCATTGTTTAAAACATTAATGTTAAACGCTTGGATTGACTTGGAGATTTTGTTCATAAATAATTTTTTTGTATTATTATATTACATAAAGTGCAAAAAACGATTCTACAATAACACATAATAAAAATATATTTAATAGTATGGTTACACCCTAAAAATGGTTTCATGACCTGAAGTGAATATGGTAATAAAAATTTATATACTTTCATCCTTGAATGTGATAAATTAACACATCTCAGACGGTGTTTTCATTTCATTTGTATAAAAAAAGAAGAAAGGATAGATGATAATGAATTATACCATTATAATTTTAAATTTTCTGTACATTTTTATCACTGGAGTTTTCATACCATTAGTTTGATGGTGGGTGTAGGAAGAAAAAAAATAACCTGATAGAAAATAATATAATTGGAAATCAAAATTTACCTCTTGAGTTTATCTCCTTTGAGAACCTCTTAATGGGAGAGGTTTTGGTATTTTGAGAAGACCAAGGGATGTAGGAAATGGGGGAGGATATTTGAAAGTTATTTGGGTAGAATTTAGAGAAGGAAAATTTCTTTAGAGTAGTGAATAAAAGAGTGGAGTTTGGGAGGTTTCTATAGTGGAGGGTAGGTGGGTTTTTTTAATATTATAAGCATTTTCTTATTATGGTTTTAGAAGGCAAGAAAAAATTATTATTCTTGTGACCAAAAATAGTAATATTTTAATGTGTGTTCGAACCAATGACCATTTACATCATATGTGACAAAGGCATGATGTAGAAATTCAGGTTTTAGAATTTATTGTGAATTACCGTATTTTACTATTCATAAAAAATTCAAGTAGTTTAGGAAAATACCAAAAATTCACCCTAACCATTTTTCAATGTGGTGAATCCAAAAATGAAATCCATTTTTCAAAAATAATTTTCTAAATATGATAAATTTAATTTCTATTTAAAATAAAAAATTACTTGAAAAATATAGATTTTAATACTATAACTGATTTTATAATGCTTTCAAAAATTACATAAGGTATTATAAAAGAATCTTAAACCGAAAAGGGAAAACATTTTAATTTTCCAAAACCATTAAGAAAATATATTTTATTTTAAATTAATTATTTAATTTTAATTAATTATTTATGAGTTACAAAAATACCAATACTTTTACTATGGTCATATTATCACTTACATGATGCCAAAATTTTATTTATATAATCGAGGGTGAGTTTAATATTATTTTGGAGAATGTACTATTCATAAGGTTCATATTACTATTATTATAGTTAGGATACAATTCATAAGGGTATGTGACTATTCACAAAAAAAGTTTATATTATCGCACTCCAAATATATTACTGATCATAACCATGTATGTTAGATTTTCAAAATTCAAAACATAGTAGTGTAAATATTATGTTTAAAAGTCACAAATTACTTAGTAGTTTATTGTGTTGTGATTTCATTTGATTATATGACATATTTATATGAAAGGAATTTCCGTTGATAAAAAATTGTGTTGTTACAGTACCCCTCTTTATTCTAATGGGTGGGTTGTATCTTGCACGAGGTTGATCTGGTGAGCTATGGTCCTTGTTATCCTCACCCTCTGACTCTGAAGAATCTCCCTTTGAAGGTGAGAAAGCACCTTCAAAACAATATGAATCCTTCATACTCCCTCTATTCACTCAGACCTGAGGTAAAACATTGTTTAGCACCCCTTCAGGGTATGATGCAACCCAAGTCTCATCATACCAGATAGTCAATTTTCTATCTGCATCAACTATAGGATGATTAAAAACTAACCCAGTCATGTCCACCATTGTCAGCAACCATTGCTGTCGATCCACCATCAAATGTGATTCTAGTATAACATGCATCAGAGGAGATATAATGATCTATTTACAACATTGGAATTGGCATGAAAATATATAAGGAGAATATGCCTCACATATGATTTTACTATCAATCATGGTGTCCAATACACAATTACTGTAAGCTAGCATATATGCTATCAACTAAAAATTTGTTGTCTCATCATCAATAAATCTTCTTATAAGTGGATTCACATAAATAATGAAATTGAATTCCATGAACATAGTCATCATTTTCTTAATTTTAAGTGATGTTAAGGGAACAGGTGGAATACAAAAGAAATATTGAATTAATTGTGGGTACTATCTTTCTATGACATGGATCCCACTGTTTACAACATAGGTTCTCATGTGAGTCATGATACATCCCCACTAAACACAAAAAGGTCCTCCTACTCTAGATTGAATCTTCCCTCTATGGATATGAAATAATCTCTTATGAATCAATTCCATAATAAGGGTATCCAATCCCACCATTTTCCTTTCTTCTATCTTGGATTATTTGAAAAAAGGTTCAAGGCCGTACCCCAGCATTGGAATCTCAGAAAGAAAATAGATATAATCTAAGCAATATGCCTAGGAAACCCGCAAGATGTGTCTTAAAAATAATTATGGAGTTGACTTCATACACCTACATTTCAAACACTATTTTCCTTAATGTGGACCATAATTTTCTAGGAACAACTCTATTTTCCACCTTGGGGTAGCTTGTTAGATGTGTGCAGGTCGGACATTTATCCTTATTCTTCATCAAGAATATATGCATCCACACCTTTGGATGAATATAACCTCTTTCATGGGGATTTTCATTCTTTATATTGTGGGATATCTTAAGTAGATCATGTTCCAAGGATTGTGTCTTTTCTTTATAATTCCTTGTAACCATTGGAGGAATGAGTTTGTCATACATATCTTTGAGTATCGGAGCTCTAGAGATCTCCTAAACATCTAACAAGATGATTCCCACTTCTCCATGCATTAGATAGAAATAATTCGTCTCTTGACTCCATTGGATTATCAAAACCAACACAAAATCATCATTCATATACATATAGGTTTTCCATACCCACATGTATTCATAAATTCTAGATCCTTTCAGATCATCTTTAAACTCTACACGTGTCTTACGTGCCCCGTATGCCCACATCCATGTGGGTTTCACACCCCCTCCTGGGTGAATGTCCCAAATTTTCTTCTTGACCATTGACTGATATGTCTATGAATCTCGGAAGATGAAAAAAATAGTATTGTGGCTTCAGTTCAATTTTTTGTGGTTCCAAATATAGAGATCATGGGCTGTTATTCATAACATAGGCTTTTAATTCCATTCCAGTAATGATATATGTGTCTAGATAAGAAATGTTGGCTGATGCAAATTTCTTGTAGTATTGAAACCAAGTGATCAATAGATAGCTCTTTGAATCCATTATCTTGAATAAAAGAAAATGGAAATAACCATAATGTGTAAGATAGTTACTCTTTGGAAAGACTTGGTGATACTTATTCAAATAATTATCAGATCAGGAAGAGTAGTGTCGTAGATTTCATAGTAATCATTTCCAATGATCTCCATCATGTCATCAGTCCACTAACTAACCAATTCATCACCAGTTTCAATTATATTGGGAGCCATTTGAAACTAAAAATAAATATAAAATTCACTTTAGAGTAGGTTTCATTTGAAAAAAATTTGTTAATCAAGAAAATTTCACAAATTAATTAGGGTACGCAAGTCCAACTATGGCATGCAAGTATGTTCCTCAAGGTTGGGTGCGCATGTAACATACATAATGTACATACGTGAATTTGAAAATATTCTGTAAAAATAAAATCTGGAATTATATAATTTCTCACAGAGATCCTAGTTTCCATAACCTTTGTGAATTTTGCAGATTTGGACCCCCTATAAATAGATGAGGAAGCTTACTTGTGTGCCACCATCTTTCTAGAAAACCCATAACTTGCATAAAACTATTCCTTTTTTTCAACAAATTTTACCACAGCATTAGACCATATTTTAATTTGGATCCAATACAGAGGAGCCACTTTTATTGATGCTCTGTTCCATCAAATTGATGAAAAATTGACTAAGGTAATTGCCTTAAAAAATGAAGACAAAATATATGGATAATGGAATATTTGAAAAGGCTCTAATTTGAGTTCGCCGAAGGTAGCCCGATTCACAAGTGGAGTTTAAGTACTTGTGCTCTACTCACTTGAGCACCACCTCATCACTTGCGTTCCAAGTCACCATCATTCATTATAACATATATAACGACCCATACTTTACATACATTGTTAATACTTCAAAATTGAAGCATACTTATTACAACATATAACAAAACCACGAAAGGACCGTGTAGGTATAATGTCTTTAGAAACTGGGAAACATAAACAACTAGTTCATAAAGAATCAACTTTGCCTCCCACTTATTTCATCATATCTAGAGTCCCTTTTTGGCATATCCTACTTAATAACCTTCTTCCTGACCTGGGGAAAGAAAAAATACAAAAGGGTGAGCTCAAATGCTCAGTAAGGGTAAACAAAAGAAATATCAATCGCATCGTATACACAAGCACATAACTTTTGGAAATCGTAACCTGCAAAAGAGATCATAATTTCATAACATGGGATAAATCATGGCAGTGAAATGTAATCACAATAATCATAAATTATAACATGAAACTTTGTGTCATACACACATAATCATAGAGAATCATTTCTTATTAGTCAAGACTCATTGCCAAGACTATCTTAGTGGACAAAGTCCCTTTCTGAACCGAGTCACCCTCGTCTCAGTCCTGTTTCACTGAACCGGTATAACCTACCGTTCCAGCCATGTTGATCTTATGATATATAAAATCTTTACCCAATTCATTGGAGGGAGATATGGGTCTCACCCAGCTCATAATGATACAATTCTTATGTGTTCCACAAAATCATAAAACCATACATCATAGCATAACCCATGTAATAAAAATAGAAATCTTAAACATCATGACATCATAAAAAAATTCATATAAGATAAAGGAATTCATAAAAATAATTCCATCACAACATAATCCAATCAATGTAATAATATGGTTATAAACAGAACCCTATATTATCTTAGATGGAAAATGATTTTGATAAAACACTTGAACTCCATTCTTGAGGAAAATATCCTTTCTACTTCAAAAACATTTTCCTTTATTAACATGTCATACAATTTTAAACTAAAAGAAGTTGATTAAAAATAAACTTGAAAACTTGTAAAGGAAGCTTCTTGGAAAAAATGTTTTAAAAATCCATTCACACCGTATAAGTTAAAAAAACATTCTTCATACTTTTGTCGGAAAAGTCAAAAAGTACCTCGTATGAAAAACGACAAAAGATTCCTTTAATATCTTTTACTAAAAACTCACCGAAGGGTAAAATTGGATTTAAAAAATTTTAGGTGGATGGAAATAATAATACATATTGATGAAACATGGATGTGGATGATAAAATACACCCCAGTAAATACCAAAGTATAAACAATCTCGGATAAAAATGAGATTGTGATATTTCCATTACCTTAGGTCCGAATTGCTTTGTAAGTGTACGAACCTCATGTATAATGATTTAAATAATGTTATTTACTTATTCCAGAATCATACTTATTTTTATGATATCATATATGGTCATATTCTTAGCTTCTTAGTAGTAATATTTCATTGGTACTTGTTATTCGGGTGTTTATAACTTTTTGTTCTTATGCGTGTTTTGTCGAATATATTCTTATTATTTTCTTTAGGTTATAGATACCTAATTTCCAGAATGGTATTAGTGTAATATATATCATATTAATTCATTCAATTCATTTATATAATCATTATGAAATGAAGATCATGTAGAATGAGTCGCATCACATCGTGGAGACGGTATTCCGTACGTACGCACGAGTGATGATATCGTTCCTATGATCGTGGAATTGTATTGGAGTATATGTATACTATTTCAGAATCAATATCACTTTATAATAGTCATATATAGTCATTATTTACACCATTATACCCATCCAAGTAAGGTGGTGGTGGGAAAATAGATTACACCACTGCGTGGAGACGATATTCCGTACGTACGCACGCGCGGTGATTTCTTTTTCCGTAGGATGGATAGATGGTGAAATAGGGTTGTTTCATACTTATAATAACATATCAGTATATGAGTGATAATGATGTTATTACTTCATAATGAAACAACTAAAGAAGAATAAGTGGAAGAAGAAATAAAGATGAAAGAATCGGTAACATACATTACCTCTTCTTGGAAGTGCTTCTTTGAGACCTTATTTTAGGGCACTAAAATTGGTCTTTGAAGAAGACCAGAACCTCTAGGATGTCTCTAGGGAAGTGGAGAGGAGAAAGTGGAAGGGGTTGGCCGAGCTTGAAGGCTCAAAGTGGTGTGAGGAAGAGGGGGAGGAGGTGTCCTTTTTTAAGGGAGGAGAGGGGCACCTTTGGAATAACTAAAACTATTATTTTATTATAAAGTCAAGTTCGGTTTTAAATAGCTCCAAATTGATATAGTTCAAAGATAAGGTGGGTATGGGTCGAAATACCCTCATCCAATAGAAGTTAGACAAGTTTAGGTTCCTATTTTATCCTTATCATTTAGATTTAACATTAAGTTAAATAATTTTACTTTTACCATGTCTTCTTGTGTTCTTATACTATAAGGTTAATAAACATACTATAAGCAGCCAAACGAACCCCAAGTTGTTTATTATTAATCTATATAACCTTATCTAAGTCAATTGGCCGAAACTTAGATTTTTAGGAATAAAATAACAATTACCAATATAATATTTGTTTTAAAAACTATTTTATGTCCATTTTGACACTATTTAGTAATTGATTTTTGTGAAAATCATAACAGAATTATTAGTTCGCACCAAGTTAATTAAATAAATAATAACATGTCATATTAACCTAGAAAATTAGTGGTATTCATAAAAAGTCTCAAATTACATTTATTTTGGTGTTTATAACATCAATTATGTCAATATTTCATTATTAAGATAATTACTGCATCATCATTGTGTCATAAATAAATTAATTTATTTAATGTCTAAAAATTACAAATAAAATACCATTATGTAGGAATTCATTTTATCTTTCTAATGAATATTTATAGTCGAATTTATCTTATGTATATCCCCATATTAAAAATTATTTACTTATTAAACATTGCTTTTAACTATTTTAACCCTTCTTTGAATAAATTAATAATAAATGTCATAATCTAATCCAAGTGGTCCTAAATGGTCATATTTTATTCCTAAGTTTGTTTTTGGTCGAATTACACTTATCCAATAGAATTAGGACATGTGTTAGGGTAATAATAATTTCATCTTTACCCTTAATTACCCTATTTACTTTTTACCGTGGTAAAAAAAGTAAAAAGTTACTATTCACCAAAAAATTATTTTCATCTCATTGAACCACATTTTACTTACTGACATCAACCGTGTCTCTCGGATTTTTGAAATTCCACTCACAGAAGCGGTAAAATTAAGTTTTATGAAAAAAATTCAGTTTTTTAACTACCACTAAGTGGATTCACTATTCATCAAAAATTGAATGTTTTCAGAAAAATACCAAAATTTCACCCTAGGCTAATTTCGATATTCCGAATCAAAAAATGAAGTCCATTTTGAAAAATAAAATTTATAAAATTTCAAAAAGTGGTTATTACTATTCATAACGGCTAGTTTTAATAATATTTTAATAGCATATCGTTGTTTAGTGAAACATGGTATTGCGTACGATGCCAGCTATCGAGGAAGGTCGCGATTTCGTGTAAAGCAAACTAAGAAAGTGTTGTGTAGAAAAAGATTCCTTTGATGATTTATATAACATAAAAGTCTCGGGTGTTACATTCTACCCCCCTTAAAATGAATTTCGCCCTCGAAATTCGTCACTTTGTAACAAACAGATGAGGATACCTCTCCCTCATCATATCCTCAAGTTCCTATATAGCTTCTTCTAATTGGTGGTTCCTCCATAAAACTTTCACCAATCGAGTGGTCTTTTTTTGTAGGACTTTTTCGCTACGATCCAGAATCTCTATCGGTTGTTCTTCATAAGAAAGTTCTTGCTCCAACGGTACAACTTCTGAGCTGAGTACATGTGGAGGATCAGGTATGTACTTTCTCAGGAGAGATACATGGAACACATCGTGAACTCGAGAGAGATTCGGTGGAAGTGCCAATCAGTAAGCTACCTTCCCAACACGATCCAGTATTTCGAAAGGACCGATATATCTAGGGCTCAACTTCCCCTTCTTTCCAAATATCATAACCCTCTTCTAGGGAGATATTCGTAAGAACACTTTATCACCCACTTCAAACTCTAGGTCTTTTCTTCAGTTGTCGGCATAACTTTTCTGTCGACTCTGAGATGCTCTTATGTGTTGTTGAATAGATCTGACCTTTTCTACCATTTCATCAACGAGATCTGGTCATAATAGCTTTCTTTCCCCAACTTCATCCAAGCAAGTTGGAGTCCTGCATTTCATTCCATAGAGAGCTTCATAAATTGCCATCTGAATACTGGAGTGAAAGCTATTATTATAAGAAAATTCCACCAAAGGTAGGTGTTGATCCCAACCTCCTTTGAAATCTATAGAGCAAGCTCTCAACATATCTTCTAGGGTTTGAATTGTTCTTTCAGACTGAACGTCTGTCTGAGGATGATAAGTAGTGCTGAAACTCAACTCTGTATCCAGAGTATGCTGAAGACTTCGCCCGAACTTCGAGGTAAATCTCGGATCCCGATCAGATATAATAGAAAGTGGTACTCCATGCAATCTTACAACTTCCTTGACATATATCCTGGCAAGCTGATCCAGAGAGAAATCCTCTCAAATAGCAATGAAGTGTGTAGACTTTGTAAGACGATCAACTATGACCCAGATAGCATTATTGCCTTTGGATGTTTTAGGAAGTCCTCTGACAAAGTCCATAGTAATGTTTTCCCATTTCCATTCGGGTATGGGTAATGGTTGTAACATCCTGTTAGACTTCTGTCTCTCAGCTTTAACTTGTTGACAAACCAAGCATCGAGAGACATATTTAGCAACATCTCTTTTCATGCCATCCCACCAGAAGTACTCTTTCAGGTCCCTATACATCTTCAAGCTTCCAGGATGAATAGAGAATGAAGAACTATGAGCCTCATCCAGAAGCTCCTTCTTTAATTCGGGGATGGGAGGAACACAAACCCGATTCCTGAACTTTATTATCCCATCACAATCAAGGTTGAACTCAGGAACATTTCTCACCTTCTTTTGTAACTCGACATCTTCTTTCTGTGCCTCTTTAATCTTCACATGTATAGATGGTTGAACATTCATTTGAGAAAGATAAGATTTTTCCCCATCCATTATAATTCCAAGATCCATCCTTTGTAAATCCATAAATATTGGATCTTTTGCGATCCTCATCATGGATAAAGTAGCATGGTCTTGTCGACTTAATGCATCTGCCACCTTGTTTGCTTTCCCAGGGTGGTAATGGATTGAGCAGTCCTAATCCTTAATCAGCTCCAACCATCTTCTTTGACGCATATTCAGCTCCATTTGTGTGAAAATATACTTTAAACTTTTATGATCATTATAAATATCACACCTTTCACCATAAAGGTAATGCCTCCAAATCTTTAATGCAATGATTATCGCAGCTAACTCCAAATCATGTGTTGGGTAATTTTGCTCATGGATTTTCAACTGTCGTGAGGCATAAGCTATCACCATATCATTTTGCATAAGAACACACCCTAATCCCTTCTTGGATGCATCACTATATATCACAAACCTTTCTCCACTACAAGGCAGTGTGAGCACAGGTGCACTGGATAACCTTCTTTTCAACTCCTTGAAATTCTCTTCACATTCTTCCGTCCAAACAAACTTAACTCCTCTCCAAGTCAACTTGGTGAGTGGATTAGATAATCGTGAAAAATCATTCACAAAACGTCGATAATATCCAGCCAAACCAAGAAAACATTGGATCTCAGTTACTGTTGTTGGTCTCGACCATCTTTCGATAACCTCTGTTTTTGCTAGATCCACAGATATCCCCTCTTTTGAGATTATGTGACCCAAAAATGCAACTTTTTGAAGCCAAAATTCACACTTGGTAAATTTTTCATAAAGCTTCTCCTTTCTCAGGGTCTTCAATATAATTCTCAAGTGATCTTCATGTTCTTCCTTGCTCTTTGAATAGACACGAATATCGTCTATAAAGACTACCACAAATTGATCAAGATAGTCTCTAAAGACTCTATTCATCAGATCCATGAAGATAGCAGGGGAATTAGTAAGACCAAATGGCATTACTATAAATTCATAGTTTCCATACCTTATACGGAAATCCGTCTTTGGTATATCCTCCCTTTTGACCCTTAATTGATGATACCCTGAACGAAGATCAATCTTGGAAAAGTATTGAGCTCCGCATAGTTGGTCAAATAGGTCATCAATGCGCGAGAGAGGATATTTGTTCTTGATAGTGATCTTGTTAAGTTCTCGATAATCAATGCAGAGTCTCATTGATCCATCTTTCTTCTTAACAAATAGAACATGTGCTCCCCAAGGTGACGCACTAGGGTGTATGAATAACTTATCAAGATTCTCTTGGAGTTACTTCTTCAATTCCTGCAACTCAATTGGTCCATTCTATAAGGTGTCTTTGAAATAGGCAAAGCACCCGGTACGAGTTCTATTGAAAACTCAACTTCACGATTTGGTGGAAGACCTGGTAATTCCTCCGGAAAGAAATAATCAAACTCCCGTACAATGGGAATATTCTTAATCGTGAGTTTCTCACCAACCATTTGAGATAAATAACCTTCATTTAGTGGAATCAATACCCATAAAATGGAAGAAATTTCCACTGGAAGGTTATGTTCATCCTTGCATTGATAGGTGATCATAGATTGATCTGGAATATGAAATGTGACTTCCCTTATTTGGCAACTGATATGAGATCCATATAAAGAAAGACAATCCATGCCAAGAATCACATCAAATTCCACTATAGGAATGATCACAAGATTTGTAGGAAGCACTTTCCCACAAAATTCGATCGGAGAAGAATTATAAACTTTTGATGCGACTGTTGTTCCATTAGGTGTTGGCACAACTAACTCAACATCTAATTGTTGATGTAATACAGTGATACCCTTAGAAAATTATTCAGAAATAATAGAGTGGGTGTATCTAGAATCAAATAAAACATTTGCTACTTTAGAGTGGATGGTAAGTGTACCTTTCACCACATCGTTATCGTACTCCACATCGCTGAAAGAAATTGCATGTGACTTTCCTTTGTCTTTAGCCTTAAGAGTTTGTTGACATCGACCATCATCCTCAACCCTTGGATTAGGGCATTTATTGGAATAATGCTCCATCTCCTTGCACTTGAAACATGGAAGTGTAGTAGGTTCATTCTGTGTGTCCCTTCCTTTGTTTGCATCATTAGACATCTTCTTCCCATCATCACGGCATTCAAATGCCCGATGACCTTCCTTTCCACATTTGAAACATTTACTTATCCCTTTAAGACAACTCCCTCCATGTTTCATTCCACACTTTGAGCATAAGGGAAAGCTCATCTTATTTTCAGTGTGCTCTTTAGATTTTCCTTTGAATTCAGTTTTACTCTTCTTATCAAACCCATATGACTGATGGGTTACTCCAATCTCCATCTCGACTTTGAGAGAACATCAAACGATTTCCTCATAGCTATTGAAGTCCCTTATGGATAACGCCCTTCGAAGACTTGGTTTTAAGCCACTAAAGAATTGATCGATCTTACTCTCAGGTTGGATAATAATACCAGAAGCATACCTTGAAAGTCTTGTAAAATTTGCTTCATAGGTACCAACAAATTCATCATCCTTTTGCTTTAGTTCACGAAACTCTTTCTCCATCTTTGTTCAGAGAATACAAGGGAAGTACTAATTGAAAAATAAGTTCTTGAACTCGTCCCATTCCATGGACTCAATTTCATCCCTTTTCCTTGTATTCTTAATAAGATTCCACCATTGATCAGTATCTCCTTCCAAATGATACAATTCTAGGATGACTTTATCATGTTCAGAACATTGAAGAACTGAAAATATCTTTTCAGTAGTACTAATCCATTGTTCAGCAACTAATGGATCAGTAGACCCGCTGAAAGAAGGTGGACGCTGCCTCATGAAGGATTCAACAGAATGTTGCTCCTTCCTTTGCTCGTTTGGAAGTCCTGCATGATTCATAGCTTGAGAAAGTTGTGTGAGCATGGCTACAATATTTTTCATTCCAGCTCCCATAACGTTTGGTTGCTCAGGGGGACAATCATTGCATTGCCCGTCACATTCCTCATTAACACGGTTCCTTCGGGTTCCAGCCATTGACTAAAACCAAGAAGAATAGTGTGAGCAACACTAATTATAATAGGAAAACCACATAATCAAGAATACAATTTCACACTTAAGGTCTTATCCTAGGTTATTCATGGCCATTTCTAAAACCCTAATATTTTGTTCTATGGTTAGACTTATCCTTAGGGTTCTTACTAAAGATTTCACATCCTAGTTTCCAAAGGTTGACTATACCTTTCCTCTAATACCAACTATAATGACCCATACTTTACATACATTGTTAATACTTCAAAATTGAAGCATACTTATTACAACATATAACAAAACCACGAAAGGACCGTATAGGTATAGTGTCTTTAGAAACTGGGAAACATAAACAACTGGTTCATAAAGAATCAACTTTGCCTCCCACTTATTTCATCATATCTAGAGTCCTTTTTTTGGAATATCCTACTTAATAACCTTCTTCCTGACCTCGGGAAAGAAAAAATACAAAAGGGTGAGCTCAAATGCTCAGTAAGGGTAAACAAAAGAAATATCAATCACATCGTATACACAAGAACATAACTTTTGGAAATCTTAACCTACAAAAGAGATCATAATTTCATAACATGGGATAAATCATGGAAGTGAAATGTAATCACAATAATCATAACTTAAAACATGAAACTTTGTGGAATACACACATAATCATAGAGAATCATTTCTTGTTAGTCAAGACTCACTGCCAAGACTATCTTAGTGGACAAAGTCCCTTTCTGAACCGAGTCACCCTCATTTCAGTCATGTTTCACTGAACCTGTATAACCTACCATTACAGCCATGTCTATCTCATGAGATATAAAATCTTTACCCAATTAATTGGAGGGAGTTATAGGTCCCACCCTTCTCATAATGATACAATTCTTATGTGTTCCACAAAATCAGAAAACCATACATCATAGCATAACCCATGTAATAGAAATGGGAATCTTAAACATCATGACATCATAAAAAAATTCATATAAGATAAAGAAATTCATAAAAATAATTCCATCGCAACATAATCCAATCAATGTAATAATAGGGTTAGAAATAGAACACTATATTATCTTATATGGAAAATAATTTTGATAAAACACTTGAACTCCATTCTTGAGGAAAATATCCTTTCTACTTCAAAAATATTTTCCTTTATTAAAATGTCATAAAATTTTAAACTAAAATAAGTTGATTAAAAATAATCTTGAAAACTTGTAAAGGAAGCTTCTTGGAAATAATGTTTTAAAAATCCATTCGTGCCGTATAAGTTAAAAAAACATTCTTCGTACTTTTGTCGGAAAAGTCAAAAAGTACCTCGTATGAAAAATGACAAAAGATTCTTTTCATATCTTTTACTAAAAACTCACCGAAGGGTAAAATTGGATTTAAAAAATTTTAGGTGGATGGAAATAATATTACATATTGATGAAACATGGATGTGGATGATAAAATACACCCCAGTAAATACCAAAGTATAAACAATCTCGGATAAAAATGAGATTGTGATATTTCCCTTACCTTAGGTCCGACTTGCTTTGTAAGTGTCCAAAACTCCTGTATAATGATTTAAATAATGTTATTGACTTATTCCAGAATCATAATTATTTTTATGATATCATATATGGTCATATTCTTAGCTTCTTAGTAGTAATATTTCATTGGTACATGTTATTCGGGTGTTTATAACTTTTTGTTCTTATGCGTGTTTTGTCGAATAAATTATTATTTATTTCTTTAGGTTATAGATACCTCGTTTCCATAATGGTATTAGTGTAATATATATCATATTCATTCATTCAATTCATTTATATAATCATTATGAAATGAAGATGATGTAGAACGAGTCGCATCACATCGTGGAGACGGTATTCCGTACGTACGCACGAGTGATGATATCATTCCTATGATCGTGGAATTGTATAGGAGTATATGTATACTATTTCAGAATCAATATCAATTTATAATAGTCATATATAGTCATTATTTACACCATTATACCCATCCAAGTAAGGTGGTGGTGGGAAAATAGATTACACCACGGCGTGGAGACGGTATTCTGTACGTACGCACGCGTGGTGATTTCTTTTTCCGTAGGATGGATAGATGGTGATATAGGGTTATTTCATACTTATAATAACATATCAGTATATGAGTGATACTGATGTTATTACTTAATAATGAAACAACTAATGAAGAATAAGTGGAAGAAGAAATAAAGATGAAAGAATCGGTAACGGACATTACCTCTTCTTTGAAGTGATTCTTTGAGACCTTCTTTTAGGGCACTAAAATTGGTATTTGAAGAAGACCAGAACCTCTAGGATGTATCTAGGGAAGTGGAGAGGAGAAAGTGGCAGGGGTTGGCCGAGCTTGAAGGCTCAAAGTGGTGTGAGGAAGAGGGGGATGAGGTGTCCTTTTATAAGGGAGGAGAGGGGGACCTTTGGAATAACTAAAACTATTATTTTATTATAAAGTCAGGTTCGGTTTTAAATAGCTCCAAATTGATATATTTTGAAGCTAAGGTGGGGATGGGTCGAAAGCCTTTAATCCAATAGAATTTATAAAAGTTTAGGTCCCTATTTTAACCTTATCATTTAGATTTAACATTAAGTTAAATAATTTTACTTTTACCATGTCTTCTTGTGTTCTTATACTATAAGGTTAATAAACTTACTATAAGCAGACAAACGAACCCCAAGTTGTTTATTATTAATATATATAAGCGTATCTAAGTCACTTGGCCGAACCTTAGATTTTTAGGAATAAAATAACAATTACCAATATAATATTTGTTTTAAAAACTATTTTATGTCAATTTTGACACTATTTAGTAACTAATTTTTGTGAAAATCATAACAGATTCATTAGTTCTAAAAGAGTTAATTAAATCAATAATAACATGTCATATTAACTTAGAAAATTAGTGGGATTCATAAAAAGTCTCAAATTACATTTATTTTGGTGTTTATAACATCATTTATGTCAATATTTCATTAATAAGATAATTACTGCATCATCATTGTGTCATAAATAAATTAAATTAGTTAATGTATAAAAATTACAAATAAAATACAATTATGTAGGAAATCTTTTTATATTTCTAATGAATATATATAGTAGAATTTATCTTATGTATAACCCCATATTAAAAATTATTTACTTATTAAACTTTGATTTTAACTATTTTAACCCTTCTTTAAATAAATTAATAATAAATGTCCTAATCTAATCCAAGTGGGCCTAAATGGTCATATTTTATTACTAAGTTTGATTTTGGTCGAATTACACTTATCCAATAGAGTTAGGACATGTGTTAGGGTAATAATAATATCATATTTACCCTTAATTACCCTATTTACTTTTTACCGTGGTAAAAAAAAGTAAAAAGTTACTATTCACCAAAAAATTATTTTCATCTCATTGAACCACATTTTACTTACTGACATCAATCGTGTCTCTCAGATTTTTGAAATTCCACTCACAGAAGCGGTAAAATTAAGTTTTATGAAAAAAATTCTGTTTTTCAACTACCACTTAGTGGTTTCACTATTCATCAAAAATTGAAAGTTTTCAGAAAAATACCAAAATTTCACCCTAGGATAATTTCGATATTTCGAATCCAAAAATGAAGTCCATTTTGAAAAATAAAATTTATAAAATTTCAAAAAGTGGTTTTTAATATTCATAACGGCTAGTTTTAATAATATTTTAATAGCTTATCGTTGTTTAGTGAAACTCGGTATTGCGTACGACGCAAGCTATTGAGGAAGGTTGCGATTTCATGTAAAGCAAGCCAAGAAAGTGTTGTGTAGAAAAATATTCCTTTGATGATTTATATAACATAAAAGTCTCGGGTGTTACAACATATTTTCCTATAAATATTCCCTTGGGGACTTCATTTGTATGGATGAATTTCTGTGAAGCCTGATTTTTGTTCTGATTTCCCTAGTACTTTTCCTAAGTCCTTCAAAACCTCCAAGGTAGTTTCATAACACCTAAAGAGAGGGAATTAAAGGGGGATAGTGAGAATTAGGTTCTCTAAGTGTTAAAAATTAACTACACTTTTGTGAATCATTCACCAGACCCCCCTAATTTATGAACACTTGCAAGATATACCTTCCTCGATTAATAAGGTGCACACACCACTTTAGCGAAAACATGTGAAGACTCTTGAAAGATTGATCCAAGTCTCACCCAAGTATAGTAATTTGTTTTTTTCTTGACTTAAGGTGAAATCAATTCTACAAAGACTACTAGCACACCATATACCTGTATTCCACTTACTTGATCTCCATTTCTTGGTTCACCTCACCCCTTCAGCCTACTTGAACCTTTCATAAAGAATCCTTCAAATCCACTCATGATAAAACCTATCCTTCATTGGATCCATTTCCAAAAAGAGATTATATAAAAACCTCCACCAAGACCTCATGATTTAGCAAATCATAGGGAAAGGAAAATATTTGCATAATTAATATAGATTTAGATATCTATGGTCAGAGGATTCCCAAACATGTCCTACAAGAGGGAATGGATCCTCAGGGTGTCTATAGATTTGGATATATATGGTCATATAGACCCTTACCCCAATGACAATGTTGAGTATTTCTTCTTCTTGGATTCTATAGATAGGACTTTGGCCTCCCTTTCTCATCTTTAAGACTTAGAGCCTTCAGTACCTGGTATGGAGGGAATGGTTCACACCTTCCTTTCCTTTTGACAAATGAAAAGTCTCCCTCCCCACTGTGGGACCCATTTTAGGGAAGCCATCCTGGATTAAGCCCCTATCCTTTTTTTGTAGGAGACTTTTGTCTCACTTCTCTATGCATCCTTCAACCACACTCCTTACATACATTGGATTCCATTCTAATGTAAATTGAAGAGAAGGAAGTGTTGTATACATGACCTCTTCCACCATCACCCCAACCTCTTCTGCTGTATTCCCTTACTCTTCCATCCGTAGAGGAGAAGCAGTGTGTGGATTGTTGAATCATTCACATCCTCTTGTTTCTCACACTATGAATGACACATGTGGAATTCTAGATTTTTAATGATCAAAACGTCCACACAATAAACATAAATTAATGAACTATGAGAAATCTAATTACCACCATAATCAGAATATATAGGAAGCCTTCACCTAGAGAATGATCTCACTAGACATCATCCTCAGGATCCTAAACAAATTCCCTTAATCCAGTAATCCTCCTTAAAAATAAGTCCCAAATTAAGTCAACATAAATATTCATGGGTTAATTCTTCTCTCATGGACCATGTTACAAGGGAATCCTCTTTAAAAGTAAGCCCCAACAGATTTCTTTCAAAGGGTCGTACTACCTGAGGTGAAATACTGAACTACATGGGTTTTGATTCCCATCCAAATGGGATATATAAGAATCCTCCATGAGGTTCAAACACAACATTAAAAATCAACCATGTTCTCTTTATGATGTATCCTCATAAGGGTCTAATTAAAATTGGGAGATCATATTCTTTCCTAGTTCCTTGGGCTTCTTAGGCATAAGTCCCACACCATGCTCTGACTAATAACCTTCAAACTAGATGTCCTTACCCCATAACATTAAACTGTATAGTTGGGTCCTCATCATATGACCTTAAAAGGAATTATGTGTCCCATTAAAAAGCACCAAAATACATGGTTTTAGATTTCTTTCATAAGGGTATGTATATATCCCATCTGTGGGTTTGATCCCAACAACATAATGACATCTGTTTCCCAGGATAAAGATAAATTATAAAGTGACATTCGTCTTCCTGGATGACCATAAACTCTAGAGTGCCCAAATGAGTGGCTTAAAAGACCAGAATCATCATAATAATGAATAAATAATCCTTAAGTAGTATATAATAGGATACTAGAATTGGATAACCTTGAATACATAAAGATGTATCCATTAATGAAGAACCTTGAATACATAAAAATGATTATGAGTTCCACACATGCTAATAATAAATTTCAAATTTCAAAGGAAACATATATTACACATGGTAAATTAATAATAATTCATGAACATATATTAAATATATAAGAGTGACCTAGAGTATAAAATAATTACCCTCAAAAGGGTGTGATGAGGCAGATGTCCCATTCTCTTGACCAATGTGAGTTTTTAAGCATTGTTGGTTGAAATCCCTAACGAGCGCCTGCCTCGGGAAAGTGGGTCCCTTTGGAGATAGAACCATTGGGTGTTTCTGGTTCTACAAATAAATACAGTTTAAATTATTATTAAATAATGAATACTAACTAGAACACATGTTTTTAAGGGAAACAATGGTGAACCCGATGTGAAAAAATCAATTATGTTATTTCATTAAATAAAAATGATGTAATGATTAGTCTACGTCGGACCATTCAGTTTCTTAAAGTAGTTCCATTTCTGAAGGAAAATTACATAATAAATATGTAAATTTAAATAAATTATCACAATATCAATTTAAATACAAGGATAAGTAATAATCAATATAATGTGGTTAATAATTAAAAAACATTCAATTTAATCAGTCAACTAAAAATGAATTGCATCTCGAGATAATATCATATTAAAAATATAATGGATATAAATAACTAAAACCATAATGATGGATGTAATTAATAAATTAATGTAATGTCTCAGGCACTTGATAACTCTACCATCAATACAATTCATACGATGGTTTAAACTACATGTTAAAACCCAATTAATCCTAGATTAACTTGATTGTCTCATGATACATACCGATTCATAAAGGGGTGATAAAATACTGGGATACACCCATTAATAAAATTATAAATAATTCCTTATATATGAAATGATCTATTGAATTCATAAAAAAATATTATTTATCTAAAATATTCATATTGAAAAAGGCATATGGATTTATCAATATTTCCCCTTTTAATTAAATAGATTTCAATATAAAATAACATATCTTGAAATGAGATATTTTTTAAGAAATAAGAATATCCAAGAAAATTGATATATATATTTTGGAAATTTAACTTCTAATTATCAAATGAATGTGAATAATTTAAGGGGAAGTCAATGAGTAAAAAATTAAACAATGAAGTGAATCTCAATACTATCCATTTTCAAAATAATAAAAACTATCTAGAGGATGAATAAGGAAAGAATTAAAATATATAAATTGTATTAAGAAAACATAATTTATTTATCATTTAATAATAAAAGTAATATAAAAATATCTTTAAAAACATTTTTTTCGGAAATAATCCTTTTATGTTTTATTTTTCTAAAACGAATTTTTCTGAATATTACTATAAAAAAGATATTTTAAGAAAAAAATTTCAACATAAAAATTATGCTTCAATGAAATAAATTTCATAGACATGGATAGTTCTATATATGAAGAAATTTATTAATGTAACTACCCCTATACACTGTAAAATGGATAGTAGAGTTCCTCATTCATAAAATGATAAAGAGATTCCTTTCAAATTGCCTGTAAAAGCCAGTTAGAAATTGTTTTGAAAACAATATAGAGTTTCCGGTGAAGAAATTTTTTAAGAAGTTATAATAAGTAAAAACATATTTAATAATTAATTTTTAAAAGGTTAAAAATATTTTTGAAAACATTTTATGGTAACATGGTTTATAAATAAAAAAACATTTCCTACTGAAGTGAGAAATGATTACTGATTTTATTAAAATCTATTTATCTCTAATTTAATGTATCAAAGATTAGAGAAGTGGAACAATTAATAGAAAATATCTATAGTATCTAGAGTTGAATAAAATTAAATGTTTTATTAAATTTGATCATATATTTTCCTTAAAATATAATTCAATAATAAAAAATTCTCGACTAAAATGTTATTGTGAATTGAACCCTGGAAATGATCATAACATCGATGCCAAAATAAAAAAAAAATTAATAAAATAAGTATATGAACTATAAAATCACTTAAAACAATTATTTATACATAATATCATAATAAAATGTCAGAATACATATAATCGTTGAATATTAATGACAATGAGGAATTAATATATCCCATTTAAAAGAAACTGAGTTGTGAAATTATTTACTACAAGGTAACACTTAAGTGAAATTACCATGTATGTAAATATTCCAGTTGAAACTCAATACACCCTAAATTATTAATTAATCATGGTATATTATATCAAATGGTATGTATATACACTATATAAAATAAATTAGGTTCATAACAATACAATATTCCACAATGAAATGAAATTGAAATAAAATCCGTTACCCAACACTTCTTGTCATTGGAAAATTATTTAACCACTGATATAGTCATTTAAAAATTTTTATTCACTTATTATAAAACCATATTTATATTTATATTATTTTATATGATCCATTTGTTATATTTTTTTTACCTCTTCAGTAACAAAATTTCATTATATTCCTTGTCTCAGGTGATAATTTCCTTGGATTCTAGTGTGTGCTTCAACATGAAATATCTACACATATTATATAGTTATATCATCTCAAAAATAATAATCATGAAATATTTATCATATTTTTATGTCAATATTTATTTTCAAACCTATCATGAGTGATTTTTATGAAAAACGATGTATGTTACGATCGTCAAGACGGTAGGTCGTACATACTTATGAGAAATGTTTCCATTATCATTACTCATTATTGAAGATAGTTAAGTAATATTTTCACTATATTGGATGATAATAATATCATTAATAATATCATATATACTTATATATATATATCTTCTATGTGATCTTGCATGAAAATTGTGTTGCATCACTTCATGAAGGTGATAGTTCACACACACTACGACGATGTTATCATCTTTTCGTGAGTGAGAATGAAAATAAAAATGATATATATTATCCTATAATGATGAAAAACATGACATGAAAATAATAATTATTTCATTTATATCAAATATAATTATTAAAATTATCCTTTTCAATCTTAATGTGAAGTCTATGTAAAATACAAATGGCATCGATTCGCTTGGTAGAAGTCAACCATAAACAAAAGTGATATTATCATATCTTCTATGGAATGGATGGTAAATTTATATATATATATATATATTATTTATTTAATTAATATGTATAAATATGTAATAAATAACATATATATAAATTATATCCATCATCATACCAAATCATTAGAGGTGTAAATTGAAAAGATAACTACATCTATTTGCAGTGTGGTAGTTCATCGTATACATGAACAATGATTTCATAACCCATTTTACTGAAGTGGAAACCTTTAGTGGTCATGAACATGTTATAAAAATATCCTATTATATTTAATATATGAATTTTATTATATAAATAAATTTTAATAAAAATATATGGAGGTTCAGAATTAAGTAAAATAAAAATTCTCATTGAAGAACATTTCCCCCTCATTGACATCCTCCTTAGGTTTTCAGTAAATCCATAAAACATTGAATTTATGTGAAACATAAGGACTATAGGATGAGGAGATGTAATTTGGTATGTTATTTTGTCATTTCATGGAAAAACCAATTAGTATTTAATGTTTACTGAAGATAGGAGAGTGGAATACATTTATAAGTGGCAGAACGTACACACTTGATTGTTTTGAGAATAATTGAGTGATCCTGCAGTTTTTAGATGAAAAAAGAGTCCAAAATAGACCATTATCAATAATTATAGTTTTAATAGTAGAAATATGACAATAAAATAGTTTTTATAGAATTTAATAGGTCATTTCTACCCTTATCCATTTATTTTAAGCACATGGTAAACCCCTTATTTTCTTAACTTATGTAATTAATTCTTACTGCATTCTTTATTCAAATTAGTCAGAAAATAGGTTTTCATTATTCAAAATTAAAATAATTATGAATCCAAATATGGAATACATTTTCCATATTAAATTAATATTAGTTGAAAATTTTAAATGAATATTAATCTCACATGCGTGATGAGGAAGTAGGTTTTTAAAGTGAAAATGTTCAAAAGTTAACAATATGTTAATATCAAAATTAAATATAAAAATTATTTCAATGAAGTAATTTTTACTAATTTATATAAAATGGAACTAATTTTATTTTAAGAGCAATTGGAAATATAATTTAAAATTTAAAAATATTTAAATGAAAACAAAATTTTCTACTAAAATTCAGTATATTTACTATTTTACAAAAAATTAATGTTTTCAGAAAAACACCACAAGTTCACCATATGAAAATTTTTGTATTCCAATTTAATGAAAATGAATATTGTATTGTTAAATAATTTTTTTAAAATTGGTAAAAATTAATTTTAAATCATGTTTAAAAACCGCAATTAAAACATCTATTAGAAACAAATTTATTTAAAAAACATCATTTATTTTCCTTTTAAACTAAGTTTATTATATTTATAATCAATTTATAGATAATAAAAAAGCACAATATATAAATTTTTATAGTTTTAAATCTTATTAAAACCCTCTAATTTAACACCTAGGTTATAACTATAATATTTTAATAATATATCATTGTTCAGTAAAACTAGATCTTGTGTGGTACATAATATTTTAATTAAGATGGTTGTTGTGTAACACAAGATAAAATTAATGTTGTGTGTAATAAAATATAAGGAATTTATTCCAGTTTTTGAACAAATAAATATGTCATAAGATGTTAGGGTATTATTTTCACTTTTATGATTGTTGTTCTATGTAATACATAAATTCAAATAAAAATATCCTTATTTTAGAATTCTAGGGTATTACATTTGTATAGAATAAAAAATATCTAATAATGAGAATGATACATTCTGGAGAATGTTTAGTTGTTAGATATTTTGAAGGATTTAATGTTCAAATTCCATTGTGTGTAAAATATTGTATTAATCACCAAGGGGAATTTCTAAACATCAATCAAAAATATTTTATAGGATGAAAGTTGGACCTAAAAGATATAATTACTCTTGAAATGTCACACACCATGTTTTTATTATTTCTCTATTTAATATAAATTTTATTATTTTGTGTCATCCTAAATTTACACGAATTTTGGGATTCATTTTTAATTTTTTTTATTTTTTAATCATGAGTGATGTTATAAAAACTGTGGAAGAACTTTTTATACTAGGTCTATCTCGGATAAAATCATTTGTAATGGTCAACACATGGTTTTTAACCATGTACATTCAAAACTATATCCGCGAGCATTGATTTTGTGATTCTATTGTGGGTTCTAAGGTCAAAAAAAGGTTTTTTAATCTTTTCCTGTAAACCATTAGGTTAACACTAATTAAAAAAAATATATTTTGGCTATTTTTCCCCATTCTTCCTCCCCCAGACATCTAAACCCTCTCCACAGGTTTGAACACATGCCCTCATGATATTCCCCTTCTCTGGTTATCCCCTATAAATCATAGTTTCACCTACTTTATTTCAAATTATTTTACAGTAAATTGAGTTATGAACATCTCATACATTATACTTATAGTTACCTAACTTTTCATCTCTACCTAATGTCACAAATCTTCCTGGTGAACCCTACATTTCAAATTTGACATTGTTATTTGATTTATTTGATTCTTATGATTCATGTGGGTCTCTTTATCCCTATTTGTGTTTCCTCCACCATAGAAAATACATTCCATCTTTCCATGACATTGTTATGATTTATTTGAGGTAGTTTACACTATGCATAAGATTTCAAATTTAGTACTATTTATTTCATGGTGTGTAAAATCGGTCATTTATTTATTTATAATTAATTAAAAAATTTACATTAATTTTAATAATTTTGTATGGTATTATTAATTAGGAATAATTGTTTTACTTTATATTTCATATGAAACATGTAATTTCATGTATATAAAAAGTTATACGAACAATTATTACATAAATTTAAATATGTGAAATGGTTTTGACCCCATTTAGGTTGATAAATTAGTTTAAATGTATTTTTATCCAATTTTGTATTTAATAAACAATTTAATTTGTTTTTCAAATGAGGTTTTTAATAGATTTGAAATATTTTTCCCTAGAAAATAATTGGAAATTCATTTTTGAAAGGATTTTTAAGATGAAAAGTATTGGGAAGTTTTTTTGTAAAAAATTATTATTTCAATAAAAATGTTTCTTTGGTAAAATACCACTAGATAAATATATATAACTATATATAAATATTTTATTGTTCAATATATATATTTTTACGAACACATATATATTTATGTGAAAAAATTCATATGAGAATATGTGAATTTGTAAAACAAGATTAATATGTATATATATATATATACATATCTGTGTGTGTTTGTGGATGTATATATGATTATGATAATAAAATGTATTCTTTATTAATTGGATTTATGAAATATGAATAAAATACTCATTCATCATATTTATCAGAATTATAAATAGTTCTGTGTGGGAGTTACCAACTTATCCCTTTTTGGTTTAGATTAATATTAAAGATGCATGGGTAATTGAGACATTTACTTGAGTGGGTACTGTAGGAAATCATGAGTTGTTAATAATACCATTTTATTATCTAAAATACTTCTTGGATAATATCTTTGATTATATGACCACACATTATATGTTCATGGTCATTGGAACTTATGTTTCGATATGGGAGTCTAATATTGTACTACAATATATAGTGACAGACTATTGGTGTCTCCACTAGTTAGTTACAAGGCTAAATAAGGTCTTCCATTTTGATGATTTTGGGTGCTGCCTAGTGGGATGTCCAATGTTTCGAAACAACAAAAGCTAATATCTTATAACATGTTTATTAATGTCTAGAATTTCCTCACATTTGGACCTGGGGTTGAGCCTATGAAATAAATTCCATTAGTTAGTGTCTTTACATTGTGGGAATCCATTGGATTCTTTAATATCCCTTTACCACATGATCTTTGTTCCAAATATGATTTGGTAACATTATATTCTTATATCACCCACAACATGATGCTTCCTTTAATAGTATCTTACTTCACACAATTTTTTTTTCTAATATCTATTAATAAAATTTTTATAGGAATATATAAAATTGAATAAGTGGTTATTTAATATTATGATTATTATTTCTATACAAGTGTTTTCAATATATTTTTTATTTTAATATTAATATATAATAATGATTTTGAAAACAAATTGATGTGTTGTTGGTTTTTAAACATAAATTACTATTAAAAAATAATAATTTTTAATGTATTTGAAATGGTCAATAAATTTATCTTTTTGTGAATATTTATAAATTGGTTGTTTTCTTCCTTTGGAATTCTTACTGAAATTCCAAGAACATCAATATATCATCTTAGTTTCAATATTTATTTCATATTTTGGGGACTTTAGAGATCATTTATTGAATATGGGCGTTTGAGGTGAGTTGAATATTTTTTATTAATTATATAGTTCATATTTTATGTTTTTATAGGACTAGAATTTATTTTTTTAACAATCTAAGGGTTTTGGCCAATTAAATTTTATAAATTGGCTAAATGGTATTTTAATGAATTCTTTAAAAAATCGATGGTGCACTATGTCTGCAAGTGGATAAAGAAAATTCACACATGATGAGGCTTTGTATATGTTTGATGGTATGAATACTGGGGTAATTTGAGTGTTTATTTATGTATTTATTTTATTTTTTATTTAATTTATATAATTTATTATTCAAGGATATTAGATATATGAAGGGTTAATTATATTTACTCATTAGCATTATGATAAATATTTTCCTCAGATTTAATGGAAAAATTATTCCCATTGTATATTCATTTTATATCATAATGCATATCGCTAGACTTTAGTCTTGAAAACACCCCTCTATAATGTAATGGGCTAGTTCAGGAATATGATAGATGGACATATATTCCAAAAAATCATATCAATTTCTATTTTGGGAGACTAGGTTCTTGAGTAACTATTTTTCTGGGGGTGAAAGTAGGATTAAGATAGCATTCCTATCAGGATTCTTGAAGATACTCATGACTAGGTGACTGATCACAACATTTCATGATGATGATCGACTTGCCATGAGAAGTTTCTTTTTCAATTATTCATTAGAATTTTTTTTCAATATATATTTATCAATTATTTATCCTTATAAACATGATTGGGCTACCTAAAAGATCTGGTTGGATTTTGTGACTGAAATTAAAGATGGGTCAGTGGAGTGAAATGGGGGAACTGTTTTAGGAAATATTGTTAATTTTTTAACTATACTTGAAATCATTTGATTTTTTATGTTTATAAATAAAAGTTAAAAAAAATTATAATAATTTTTCTATTTTTATATAGTAGAAATATTTTTATAATTATTTATTTTAAAATTAATTGTTTTAAATAAAATAGTGGAATTGATTTTTTATGAAAATAGATTTTATGATTATATTTTTAAAACAAATATTTTATTTTTTTAAAAATAATATTTTTACTGAATGGAATTTTATGAAATGTTGTATATTTTAAAAATTATTGAAATTATGTGGTTTATTAAATTATGATTATTAAAATCTCTTTAAAAAATTGATTTTAAAATATTTAAAAATGATTATTTTAATTTATTGAAATTGGTGTTTTGAAGTGTTTTGTGTTTTATTATTATATTTTGATATTTTACTTTGATCAGTGGGACATTTTGGTTGAGTGTTTGAGACATGTACTATTTAATTTCATGTTTAATGTTATTTAAATTTTTACTTCAATAATGATCATATATTGGATGGATTGTATATTTCTTTAGATGAAAATTCATGTGATTATATATCATTTTCATTGATTTTTATCAATTTGATAGTCATATCAAGACTTGGAATTGATTGCAATGCTAGATATAGTCCGCGTCCTTGTTTTGGATCAAGATTTATAGAATAATATCCTCACACATTCAATTATATTCTAGATTTATGATGAGTGTATTAGAATTACCTATCCATGACTCTTTGTTCATATTGAATTTTCTTTATTAATGAATCATATTTTTGGTTGTTTCAAGTTATGTAAATTTAGAATATGTGTGAGATTTTAAGGTAACCATGATTCAATTGTGCTTTGGGAGATTTGATGAGAAAGATTATAGTATGTTTCATGTTATTTATATATTTAACCCTATGTGGAAATCATGCACATCTTTGTGTTATAGAGATGTGAATTGTAGTTAGTATTTCGAGTCTTGTGTATTAGGATATTTTTTGGATGGTTATTCATTAGATCTATTTTTGTTTGTTCTTAGTAATCATGTATTGGTGGACATTGAGTAGCAGAGCTCCTGAGTGTGAGGATTTTTTTATGGTTTTATTGTTATATGATTTTCTTTATTTGAGGTTATAATATAACTATTTTTATATGGTGACCCCAGTCTACAGCCCATAATGTCTATAATAATGTTATTTATTCATGTTTCTAAACCTTTGGGTTTGTATGTTTATATGTATCTAACATTAAACTATAAAAAAATCATGAGTTATAATTATTGAATTTAAAATTTCAAAATGTTAAGATCTTTATGGTTTATGTTTTATGAAAATTAGGCAATCACCATTATAAAAATAAAATTTACACAATATTTTTCACACTTCCACTTATTATCCATTTTTTCCAAAAAATAAATCTTTTCAGATTTAACATTTTTTCCTTTGATTAAATATTAAAAAATTTCATCTAAACCAAATTATTTTCCAGAATAATCTTAAATTCATAGTGGAAATCATTTTAAAATTTGTGATGAGCCTAAAAATAACAATAAGGGATATATAAAGATAAATAAACAAACCATTTTCCATGAATGCACATAATTATTTTCCTTTTTCATAAAAACCATTAGCTCAAAAAAGTCAATTTCATACATAAGAAACCACATTATCTACCCAATTAGTTTCATAAAAAGTTTCGTATGAAATTTTTAATTAAAAATAAAACCCATAATGTTGTATTTGTATTCATGGATAATAAATCAAAAGTTATACATTTCACCCATAAGAAGAAAAAAACATTCCTTTTAGTTTTATCATTTGAGTTTACCTTGATAAATCCAAATATTTACATAAAACCCCATTATAATAATTGATAAATCATATAGGTAACATGGTACATAATTTTCATTTCATTCATATAATTTGTCTTGCATTCACTCTTACAATCACTTTAAAAAATACCTTATGCATTGTAGAGATACATCGAGAACACCCATTATTAGTTAATACCAGGACCACCCATAAATGGTCTATACTAGAACAAACATTCCATAATTTATAATAAAACCACCCATCATTATAAATAATTATCCTAAAACATAATATAATCATAATATATTAAATATTGTATAAAAATTACTTTTCACCAAAAAGAAAACATTTTTGTATATCGATATATTAATTGTATTTACAAACCGTTATAAAAAATATATAATAAAAATAAAAATATGATATTGATTTGATGAAAACATGAAAGAATTTAATTTATTTCAAACATAAAATAACGGTTCCATTGGTGGGGAAAACCATTGATTCTATATAAGTCAAAATAGAACATTCCTTTTTCCTTTTTTTCAAAATTTTTCATATAATATATTAAAAAGTATACATTAGAAATCATATGAATTAAAGTTAAATGTTTCCTTTTATAATTAATTCTTATCCATATATATAATTCAACAAAATAATTTTATGAATATTTACATTGAAGGATAATATTTAAAAAATAATCATTCTTGACATTTAAAATGATGTTTTTAAACTAAAGTGGCCCTTTTCTTGATTGTGACTCATCATGCACTTTCCTTGTATTCCTAAATAAATTTTTATGTTAATTATTTCATTGATTATGATATTTTATCATGTTTTCTAATTTTTTTATTTTATTTATTACCATTTTATATACCATTACATGATCAATTAAATTCATGTTAGATGCTTTGATGACATTCGACACATATATTAAAAATGTCTTTTTTACTTTTAATATGGTCATAAAGTTAACAATGCCACCATATATAGAATAATAATTATGATTTAGTTATTATTTTTATATATTAGTTATAATATTAAAAATATACATTAGTTATGGTTATGAATAATGAATTATACTACAATCATGGAGATTATGTGACATATATACACTTGAGTATTGTTTCCATTATCAATGATCATGATGGAAAGAATGAAATTATTACTTTAAAGGACTAGAATGATTATAATATCATAAATATCATTTATATTTTTATATAAACTTATATATACCATCTATATGATTTGGTGATGAAAACATATATCATTATTTGTAGGGGTGGATGTCTACATGTATGCATGGATGATGTCGTAAATATTAATTGGATAAAAATTTAATAAATTAAATGATATATTACCCTTTTTAATTTATAAATATATCATTAATAACATATATATATATATATATGTATATATTAAATCAATAAATATAACTAGACATGATTGTTAGTGATGGAAAATGAAATACATCATTTTATGTGGATGTCGTCCACCATACAAATGAATGAGAATTTAATTTCCAATTTAATGGAATAGAAGATAGGTAAAGGTGATAAAATTAACATAATAACATATTAATTTATATAATATAATTATTTTATAACATCATCATGTTAGAATAGTATTTTTCTATGATAGAAGAATAAATAAGTAAAAATTCTCTAGTAAGAACTATACAGCTAATTCAGAAAAACTCTTTAGGATTAAAACTAAAAAATTTCTTGGATGGGTTTCTCATAAAACTATGACCTCTTAGAAATGGGCAGGTATGTATGGATGAAATTTTATTAGGTATATTAAGAGCTAGGGATATCATGTTTTGTAAGCTAGATAGGATGGGAGGTACTATTTTATAAGTGGGAAGAGGTGATTTTTTTAATTTTTTTTAAATATTATTTAATAATTATCATATTCATTTCAAGTAGAATTAAGGAATAAAAAACATAAAATGGGGTGCGTTATGGTTGAAATAAACTAAAACAATCAATTATAAAATTTTTATACATTAATCATTATCCTATAGTTATATCACTTTAAACTAATTTTAACTTTAATCATGATAATTTTGTTTTACCATGATAACATTATTATAAGACCAAAAATAACATGGTTCATGTAACATCCTATCATGGGAGCCACTAAACACTTCCCAGATCTAGTGGATCACATGTGGCCAGGTGCACCTCCATGTTTGCTAGAGGCTTACGACTATTAGTTTAGGCCTATGGTGTATCCGTGGGGAGATAATTCCCTCATGTCATTGTGTAGCAGAATTGTAATAATCAAAACAAAAAAAATATGAATCAGATTAATAATGAAAAAGATGAAAAACATCTAGAAAAATATAATAATAACTAATATATAAGTAGTCATATACAATATGATTATCATGTCATGTCTCTATAAAAATGGAATCCAATACATGGAAACATGAATCTCATTACAATACGATTAATCAAACTAAAAACAACTAAAAGAAACTATATTTGGATAACATCATGAACATAACTTGAGCCTATTCTCTCTATATCTTAAGGAATGACCTATCCAAGAATCATATACTGTAATCTTTCCTTGGTCGCTACATGAATCCATGATGTATATCTAGGTACCCAATGGTGGCCAAAAAGGATGGGAGAAAACAATTATTAGTCCACGACCAACAATGTCTATAACATGTATAGTATGAGTAATATAAACAGAGGAAATTTGTAGTATATAAGACAAAAAACAATAGTAAATATAATGTTTCAAATATAGATAGGATCATTTGTATCTAAACAAGTATCCCAAAGAAAAATAGTCAATATCTAACAAACAAGGTAAATTGTAAACATGATAAAGAAGGTGTGATACTTCTTAATATAAGAACAATAATAAAATACCTATACTAGGGATATCATTAAATCATGGTAAACATTCATTGTGGCCTACTCTGATTAATAAAGTTTATAACATCCTTAAAGGACTAATTCATGTAATCTAGTTTCAAACCATGAATTTCAAAATATGAGGTTTGAAAGACTAAGGAATCATCATCGATTCTGTATAGAATTTTTATGGAAACTCGCTAATGACTTGGGTGCATTCCAAGGAGAATGTAGAAATATCACGTCAATAGTGATTTTAAGAAAGCGAGACCTAATAAGTAGAAATGCACATAACATACTATAGAATCAGGAATAAAGTGAATATTTTATGGAATCCAATACCATAACCAATACAGATCTATCGATTAGAAATGTACAAGACATAAAGTAAAATTAGGAAATAAGGATTAGAAACATACTAGGAGGCCACTAAAATTATCATGATCAATGGAGTAGAAATGACCATGGAATAAAATGTAATTAAGATTCAAGGAGTAGAAATGTACAAGTAATTCAGTACCATTATCAAGATCCATAGAGTTGAAATGTTAATGGAATCAGCTGTAATAAGAACCCAAGGAGTATAATTGTCCATATAATGCACTAATATTGTCAATTCATCTTCTCAACTCATTAATAATTTCATAACTAGTCAAACTAAATGAGTTCTTCCTACACATATCAAAACATTCCTTTTAAAAAAAATTAACCATTTAAACCTCATTAAATCACAATTAAAAGGAGGCTTAACCCTCTTCTAATCATTCATTTATTTTAAATTATATTCAATAAAGATCCCAATTCATTTTGGATCTCACACAAACCCAAATTGGTGTTATAAAATACTGTAGATACAAGGGAAACCCCCATGGGTGGCCTAAGTTTTGGTCAATTAACATTTTCCATCACAATGGTATTAAATGGGAATCCTACCAATCTCCAAACAATTCATTAAAAGGATTAAATTAAATTTCTGGTAAAAACAAGAATTTATGGCCTGGGGAACAATTAAAACTATTCATATAAAATACCAAACATAAAGATCTTATTATGGACCACCTACCATAGGTTTCTGGTAGAACTATCATCCAGTGCAGACAAATAATTTTTTCAATATCAGAAGAAAAAAGAAGAATGTATGAAATCCATAGAAATATGGAATATTATTTTTCACATAAATAACTTAATCTATATTAAGATAAATAAATTAAGGTGAATGTTGATTTAATAACTCACTAGTGTGGACGCAACAAGATGGGTGGTGCATGAATCATAGTCGGGATGGTAAATAAACACACAAATCTACCTCATGTCTTGAAGAGAGCTACCAATATCAATGTTTTATCTAATATAAGGCGGAGTAAATATAGTTTTAGGTTTTAATAAATTTTAATATTAAAATGGAAATTTCCCAAATTTTATTTGGGTCTCAATATTTGGATGCATGATTGGTCAATGCATTTGGAAATCAAGTGACCATAACTGCCTCTATAGGGGAGACACACGATTCTTGTGAACATTGTAGAAAAACATGTGAAAATTATGTCATATTCCACTATCCATCACTCCCCTCGCTCAGTCTATATCACATGGTTAGGCAACCCATACGTCGATTGTGCGTTTCAACTGTGATAATAATTATAGGTATTAACACATGTCCATGCATCCCTGGGTTCAGGATTATAGAGAACCAGACACCCTCTACCTTTCTCTATCTAGCCTCTCACTATTTCCTCAATCCATTCATCCTGGTTCCCATGGTTTCTACTAACTGTGTGACACAAATTATTTTAAAAAAACTAGGCATCCATTCACTGGAAAAAATATAGATACTATTTCAATTATTTTAATGTCATTAGGCATTCACATTTGGTCAAATCTAATAATTTAAATTAAAATAAAAAATATACATATCTCATAGGAAAAAACATAATCTTAAAATCATCCCCCTCAAATAGAATCATCCAAGAATTTACCTTATAATGGTTGTATAGAATATCCGAAAAATATAATTGGCCATTAGGCACATACATCAGCCTCCTGCTCCCAATTCTTGTATTATTCACAGTTATACTACGATATAAATAATACTGAAGTAAATAACCGACCATAAAAATAATTTTTCTCCTATCCAGAATACATATAAAATGCTCTTCAAATGACACATCATCCTATAATTCAACCTCATTAGGCTCAAATGTATACGATTGGTCTGAGTGATAATTGAGTAGTTTTGATACATGGATGTCTTCATACATATATATGTACCTCTGTGGTAAATGCAACAGATATAATACCATCCCAAATATTACCAAAATCTTGAATGAAACAAGACATAGCACTAAAAATTACCCTCTCTATGAATAAATCTGTGTCTCATCCATAGTAAGACACACAATATAACAGAATACCCAACATAAAACTCTCTATTTCATTGACCAAAATCAAAATAATATTTCCTTATATAATATGAAGTATCCAACCACTTCTTGATCAACTATATTGGCTCTAAAGTCTCTAGAATGAGGAGAGGTCTGAGTAAAGATACATCCCCAACCTCTAACACGTATTGAACTAACCAGCATGGCCTACCATATAAATCCGTATATTGTTCCATATATACAGTCTCCAGATAGCTATTTTTTACGAAAACTCATCCATGGTTATATACCTCTCCTAAAAGTCCACAACACCATCGAATAATTCTCTAATAATTTCCTCTATAACATGAATCATGTGCTCTAATTAGTCATCAATCTGTGGGTGTTATGTTGTGCTCAGAGGAACCTGTGTGGAAAATTCAATCTATATTCTCTTCCAAAAATGAGATGTAAATAGTGAATCCTTATAAGAAATTATAGTATTTTTTACCATGTGATGGCGTACAATCCCAAATATATACAGTCTACCAAGTTCATATACTAAGAAGTTCTCCCTAATTGATAAAAAATTAGAAACATTCATCATCCTACTAACAACCCATACAATTACACACATTTGAGGGGACCTCATTAACCCATTCAAAACATCCATCACATCAACATATCATTTCCTCTCTGGAATATAAAACTATTTGAAAAGATCTGTTGGTCACTAGTGTTACACCTTCACATTTTGACAGGTGGAACAACTCTTGAAAATTTTAGATACTTCACACTTTATCCCCATACACCAATATTTACAATTCATGTAAATATACATATTGGTGATTCTATGATTTACTGCCTACACTATGTAATGGAATTCTTATATCATCTCAGTCCATATATCTATTTCAACTCAAATGCTACCATGAATACATAAAATTTTATTCTCACACAAAATCAAACGAATAGGTGGATCCTAAAATTCCAGAATCTCTCGTTGGACTAGGCTCGTGATACAATATAATAGTCTCATCCTCTCTCCATTGAGAATATTATATGTAATAACCCTAGTATTTATAATACCATTTGTCTCATTTAGGAATTAAATTGTTAAATTCATTATAAATGTATAATGAAATAAGTGGAATGTATAGAAATTAAAAAATATATACTAATAGAATAGTAACCTCACATTTGAAATTATAAATAAAAATAATTATCTTATAATTGAAAATATGATATATTTATATCATCTAATAGGTAAATAAATGTTTTAAAAAAGATAAATTAAGTGATGTTAATTTTATGAAAAATAAATGTTTATTTAAATTTTTTTAATTAATATAATGGTTTTAAAAAAATTATTCATATAAAATTGATTCATAAATTAATATTTTTATAGTTATAATATAATTTTATGATACCTTTATTTTTTTCAAAGTGTAAAAAAATTTATTATAATATTGAAATCCGATGTTTACCTAATAAATAATGATTTTCATTAAAAATTATATTCCTCATATTTATAAAATTATTTATGAAAAATGGACTCTATTTTTTAATTTTACATGTCAAAAAATTGTTAGGGATATTTTCTTGGATAAAAAATGAATTTTGTTGAATAGTGAAATATGTAAAGTTAAGATATAATTAAACAAATGAATTTTTGTGTCATGGATGTTGTTTAAATGAGGTAAAAGTAAATTAATTCTAACTCACATGTAGTAGTTACTATATTTAGTCAAAAAATTAAACATTTTTGATACTCTTGTTCAAAAATAATAAACTAATGAATATAATATTCAAAAAAAACACCTCCCATCTCTCTTTAAATACCTCCCCTTCTCTTCACTCCTCCAAAGCATCATAGATTATATAAATTCAACCCAATTCCTGTTCCATGACTCTTCCACCTATATAACAACTTCTAGTATCACCTAAATACCAAAATCAAGTTCCTTAATGAGGTTCTCAAGTTGAAACCTTTCAACATGTAATGTCCACATTTACCTTCTAAATTCTGTTTTTCGTTCTTTTTTTCCTTATTTCATTTCTTCTTATCCTATATCCACCACCCCTATCCAAACTGATATGATAACTACAATATCATATATATACTATAATTTTCGTTATATTAATGGACTATATGTCATCAAACTAATCCTATTCTCCTATTATTCTAGAAAATGACAACATCATCCATGACAAGTTGATTCACCACCTTCGTGGACAACGAGTTTTCATTTTCCTTTACCACCTTTATGGATAGTTATATAACCATTATTAATGTTAATAAATATTTTAATATGTACATTATAACTTTATTATTGTTCCATAACTAATTTATTGACATAATATTAAATAAAATGAAACTTGATTGTGATGGTTGTATAAACCACACAAAATATACCAATGATTTTTCACAAATGTTTTCTTTAATGGATCATTATCATATCATAAATAATTATATATAGGATCATTTACAATTATAGAAAAATATTAATACCGTTTATTTTCAATTTAGTTGTTTTTTCCATTGGTAAAGTATACCCATAATTATACTTAAGAGACCAACCATAAATCCATGAATCAAAAGCTCCTAGGGTGATGATTCATATCATTATAACTCATCAAAATGGTCATAAATATACTTAATAAAATGGTTAAAAATAAAATATATGTTTATAAGGTTTTTAATTATGTAATTCGGGAATCTAATATGATTATCGAGGATATTAAGTACAAGTGTAGAACACTTTTGGACAAAAGGTAAAGGACTTACCTTTCTAAAATCCTCTTTATTGTCTATTTTTATGAAATTAAAAAATAATGTATTTTTAACTAATAGAACTTGAGATAATATTCTTGATCTCATGAATCTTTAGTTTTTTGTAGTCTCTGTAACAAAATTTCATGGTTATTTTAAAATAAAATGTTTTCAATTTTTTGTGTGAAATATTCTTTTGTAACAAGTTATTTCCCTATGTAATGTTTTTATGAATATATTCATGTTTTTTATTTTGTTTTAGTTCTTGGACATTGTTTATGATGATGAGTGGTTATGTTATAAAACAAATATGGTTACGTCCATGATAGACCTCCAATACAATCGGTACAATGAAAGTTTACTGTAATTGTTATTCCAAGTATAATTGTGATATATACATCATAATGTAGCTGATATGGATATATTTTATGGCAAAAATGAAGATTACAATTAAAATTTTATCTATAAGGGTTAAAATCATATTATGGAAATAAAATGATAACCCAATTTACCTAAATAGTTTTATATTCTTTATAAGTTTTATTGGAACCTCATGTTTTCACAATGTAAGTATATGTTATTTTTATGGGTGAGAAATATATAATTAATTTGTTTATAGGGATTCATGGACTAATGGTTTCTTTACTTTTTTATATCCATTACGGATCTATTTTTTCTCATCCCATGTTTTTAATTTTTTTACAGGTTTTATGGTTGGTTATGAAAAAAAATATTCCAAGCTGAATGTTGTGAAGATTTTCCATGAAAACAAATCATGTTTGTTTATACATTATTATTATGAAAAATGGATACAGTTTTAGTAGTATCAAATTTCTATGCTGGTGGGAATCACTTTATGTTTTATGTTTGCATTCAAAAAAATTGTAAACCAAAAAGATAATTGGGAATGAAATAAAATGATTTTTTTCTAAGTTAAATATATTATGTAATTTTTAGGGATAGGTCTTAATAGTTGGTATCTGATCATGGTTTATACAACATTATGGGTTAGGATGATGTTAACATAATACCGTAATATATTTTTACCATATAATTATTTTTAAAGTTTGTATCATTTTAATGTTTCCATTATGATTCATCTAAATTATGATTATTTTAAATGGGTTTCCAAAGAAGAAACTGTGAATATGAAGAAGGAAGGCATAAAGTGTATGATATCATTCCGAATATGCAACCTAGAATGGTGGGAATTCAAAACGAGAAGTGATTTATAGTAAAGAATTAGTTTAAAACTTATATAAATGGAATTAAGCTCCATTAAAAAAAACATCAAGATTTACCAATAAATTAACAATATGATAATGGAAAATTTTATAAGGCAACATCCTCATGCTTTCAGTTGATATTCTAACCCAGTGGTTACTGAGGGTTGAATTAAAACCCTTGAAAATATATTCCATGTCTTGTGGTTCTCTGATAATCAAAATTTATGTCTTTAAATTTATCATTTTGAAGTTGAAGTCAACTAGTGGTGGTAATTGGTCAATAATATCAGGGAAATATAATAGATTGATTAATTTGAATGGTATGAATTTAAGAATCATTTCTTTTAAACATATTTTCCCAAGGCGGTTTGAATTAGGATGTAAAAAAATTTCTTTAATTGATACAAAATGGGAAAACTTTAGTGGTTTTGTATGAACCAAACATCACATAATTGAATAGGTATGACCAATATCTTATTTAGGATCTTGATAATAAAATTAATCATTTTTACTCAATATTGATGTCGATAAATAGAAGGTAAATAGATTCCACTAAATTCAAAATTTAAGAGAATCTTGTTAAATGTGCTGAGAGGGAAGAAATGATGTTTTTGGATGAAATGTGTACTTTTACAAAAGGAAGAATAAATTTTCTAGATGGAAATAAATGGGTAAGAATAAATCAAATAAATCTCAAGGCAATAAAATCCAATTTTTAGTTTTTGGAAAGTGTGGTAAAAATCACCATAGGGAATTATTTAATAAACCCGTTATATTTTTATGATGTTGTAAGACTATACATATAGACCTATATTGAAATAAAAAATATCTTAGTATTGTTATGTTTAATTATGATAAAGAAAACCGTAATATTGTTAAAATGTGTTGAGATGAGGCATTATGCACAGACACACACAAGGAAGGATCTAAATTATGGGAAATAGCTAGACTATAAGATGAATAGTACAGTTAAATACTTTGAGAATAATTTAGAACATTTAGGTATATACAAGAAAGTTTTATCATACACATTTTGTTTACTCTGATTTTCCTAATCTCATGTTAGATTCGAGGTCTACACAATTCTCTATTTATATGAAATTGTTTGGTAAATTTAAAATTTCACCTCATGAAGTAAAACAATAACTTATGGTTAACAAAATGATAAATATAAAGAAAACAATGAATTATAAGAATCTTATTGTTGTTTTCTGTGAAATACTTTACCTAAAAAACTTGTTGTTTTTTCTTAGTATAGTTTTATTTTATTATGGGTATGGATTGGTGTTTGATTTATCCTTATAAAATTGATTTTATAGATAAACAAGTTTTTTATAATGTTTTTTAGTCTCTATATAATAATTAACCCATGTAATTTATAACATATTTTAATATTAGAAAATGTTAAAAAATGGAAGTGAATGTAATCTTGCACATATTTTTGAAAAATAGATAACTTTTTCTATTAGTTATTTTCCAATGGTAAATAAATACATGGATGGTTTTATAGAAGAGTTTCTAGATTTTATACAAGACCAAAAATTTTAATTTACAATTGAATTATTTCTTAATGCTAATCTAATTTCAAAACCCCCTTATTGAATAGAAAAATATGAACCTGTATAATTAAACATTCAATTGTAGGAGTTTCATGAAAATTCTTTCATTCCCCTAATAACTTAACCGTTGGGTGATCCTAATTTGTTTTTGTAAAGAAAAAAAGCTGGTTCCATTAGGATTTCTATTAATTATAGATCTTTTAATAACACTACTATTAAGAAAACATATCCATATCCTCATATCAATTATTTTTTTGATCAACACCAGTGAGATCATTATTTTTCCTAGATTCACTTGATGTGTAGGTACCGTCAAATAAATATGAAGAGGTTGGAATTGTAAAAACAACATTCTAGACTAGATATAGGAATTTTGAGTTTTTTTTATTTCATTTGATTTGAAAAATTCCCATGATGTGTTTATGGATCTTATGAAAAAAATTATATTCCATAATGATTTGGAATTTTTTTATTCTAATTGATAATATTTTGGTTTTTTCAAAAATTTATGAGGAACTCTAAAAACATTTAATGATTTTTCTTCTACCCCTTAATGAAAATAAGTAATATGGTATGTTTAGAAAAAAGATATTTTTGGTTGAAAAAAAAATATTTTCACGGAAACATTATAAATAAAAATAGTATAATTTTTTTATCCCATAAAGAAATGGGTGATCAATGGAAAATATGTACAAATGTTTCTAATATTCTTAGTTTTTCAAGATTATATAGCTATTACCAAGTATTGTTTAAAAGCATTGTATGATTTTCTAGCCCACCAACTATGTTAACTCAAAAAACGAGTTAAATTTACCTAAACAAAAAAAATTGATGATTTTTTCAGGAAATGAAAAGAATATTTCTAAATACTCTGCTTTTTCTCTTCTGTCCAAAATTAAAGAGTTTTTCAAATACATTGGCCATTTATTTATGGGACTTGGATGTGTTCTTATGAATAATGATCTAGTAATTTATTATCATTCATGATAACTGAATCCTCTTGAGTTAAATTACAGTACACATTATTTGGAGTTAGTGGTTTATTTTTCCATAATATTCTGAAAACATCATTTATATTGATCCAAGTTTATAATATTTAAGAAGTATAAATGTTTTAAATTTGCATTCACTCAGAAATAATTGAACATGAGGTAGAGAAGATGTATTAAACTGATAAATGATGATGATTGAAAAATCAATTACCATCATGGAAATGAATTTTTTTGAGAGATTCCTTAATTTAAAAACAACATCTTATATTAACTGTGTTATATCTAGAACATGAACCCTTGGTTAATGATTTGATGGATCTTGTCTTGGATGTTATTCATAGAGGAAATTCCTCTGTTCTGGTTTAGGTGTTAGTGAAATCAGCTCTTCCAAAAAAATTTCATAAGTGTAGAAGGAAGATTGTGAGTTACATAAAGAGGCATAATTGGTTAAAATGGGTATGTTTCCAGAATTTATAAATTATAATGAATGTGTTTTAATATTTGGAAATAGGTTATATGTTCCTTGTTATTCCCTTTTGATGAAATAATTGTTATGTGATTTTTATTGTTCTACATATTCATTATATACTGGCTACACAAAGATATACAATGTTCATTAGGAGTATTACATGAGGGATGGAATGAAAAGATATATTTATGGCTTTACTTGGAGATGTTTGAATTCACAACAGTTAAAAGAATAATGATATTTAATGAAGTGTATTTATCATCATTTGTTAGTTCTATAGTGGAAATGAGAAAATATATCCATGAATTTCATGGCAGGACATCCAAAGACTTATTGAGGTAACAAAGTGATTTGGATTTTTATTGATCAACTGGTTAATTTGGTACATTATAGTCCTAATGTAAACACTCTATTTCTATGTCAACATTCTTGGTTGAATAATAAATAGGCAGTCAAGTTACATGGAGTTCATATCTCCACTGTATCTGATCATGACCCAAGGTTCACTTATATCTTTTGGAATGGATGTCATAATTATTTGAGAACTAAGTTAAATTTAATCACAACCATTCATACTCAATCATATGGACAAACATAGTGAATAATTCATACATTAGCAAACATTCTATGTTCTTGTTCAAGGGATGGCTTGGGATGTTGGTATCAACATTTTTCTTTAGTGGAGTTTTCATGTAATAAAAATTTTTATTCCATTATAGGATGGATCCTTTTTTTGAATTATATGGAAATTGGTCAAAAAATATATCATTTTGGGATGCATTAGATGATTGATAGTTCATGAAACCATAATTCATAGAGGAATTATTATTGAAAGGTTAGATGATCCAAAAAAATATGAGGAAATCTCTGAGTATTAAACAAATTTATGCAGATAAATAGAGGAAAGATTATTTATTTCAAGGATTATGATCAAGTATTTCATAATGATTATCCATGGAAATGTGTGATGTGATTTTTTAAGAAGGTTATGTTGAGTCCACATTTCATTAGATGCTATGAAATCTTAGAGAAAGTTAGATAAGTTGTGAAATGCGTGACTTTGACTATGAGTTGGTCCCAATAAATAATGATTTTCATTATTTTATGTTAAGAAAGTATGTGAAATATTATTCTCATGTTCTAATACTTGATATTTTTTAGTTGTAAGATATCGTTTCATATGAGGAAATGTCTATTCATATTCTTTACTGCAGAGAACATGTATTGCTGAACGATATAATTGAACATGTTAAGGATTTTTGGGGAAACTGCATAGTTGAAGAAGGATCATGGAATCTGAAAATTCTATGACATAAATGTATCATATATTTTAAAATAATTTAATAATAATTTTTTGGATTCAATTTTTCAGAGGTAATGATATGTTTACAACCTATTTGATTATAAAATATTTTTTTTCATTCTAGAATAAAATAGTTTATATAAGCACCCAGGTAAATAAAAAAATAATACATTTTCATATTTATTAATATTTTTAAATCAAATATTAATTTTACTTTAAAGTGGATGTTATGTTCGATAGCGTACCTGATAAGAAACAATGGGTTTCTTTTAAATCTTACGTCACACACTAACAATATAATATTATTATTTTAAATGGTAGTTGACACCTAGTAGTTGTACTAAAGGGAATTAATAGAACTAACTAAAATATGATAATATATTTTTGTTAACTGTTTTTACATTTATCCAATAGATGTTGGAGGCTTAAAATCTGAATGAATATAATTTTAAGCATAAATAGTCTAATATTCTTTAAAAGGTTGATTTACCGCCTTTTTATGGAGAACCCTATTTAAATATAGTTTTGGTTATTTTTATATGTTATATTTTACGAAATAAAATTATTCTTTATAATTGGGACATCAAAATTTACTTTGGGTAAAATTTTGGTATTTTTCTGATAAAATTCATTTTCTGATTAATAGTGAAAAATACTATCTTTTAATTCAAAACTGCCTTTTAATATAATTTATTTATATGGTTATATTATCTTTTTAAATGTTTTTAAAGTTTAATTAAATTATTATTTATTCCATTGTTGGTCATTTTAAGTAATTTTACTTTGAAATTGGACATAAACAAGTGTCAATATTTGGATAGTTATTATTTTTTAAAAACACACTTTTTGTTTTGACAGTGGAAATTAATTTGAAAATGATTTCTACCTCTTTTGTGATTTGAATTTTTAAAAATGGATTCCATATTTGGGTCTAATTTTGGACCTCATGGAACCACATGGGAGTGATAATGACACATTATATTAATTAATTTAATCTAAAGACAAAAATGACAAAAACATATATCTTTTAGTAAATCATTTTTTACATGGTGTTTTGTAGGTTATATCTTAGACTATAAAAATTCATTAGAAATATAAAATTATTTCCTATATCATGGTATTTTTGTTATAAATTTTAGACATCAAATAAATAAAATTATTTATGACACAATAATGATGCAGTGTTTACCTCATTAATGAATGATTTAAATAAATAAGATAATAAATATTAAAAAAATATCCAAAACCTGTCCAATTATCATTGTATGATTTTATTTCAACCATTATTAATCATATTATAATAAGTATTGGACCTTTATAAAACAAAAATAATTATATAATAAAATAATATTTCCAAACTTTCTTAAAGAGCCCCTCCCCCCTATAAAAGGACACCACTTCTAACCCATTACTCACACTTCTCAAGCCACTTAGCTCATCCAACATCTACAGGATTAAGCTACCTACATCCCTCCCTTACTCATAGAAGACTTACCTTTAGTAGAAGGCTCTTTAATTAAACCATTTGGTTTAAACCAAAGGGAGATACCCAAATTAAAGGTAACATATTCTCTTAAGTCCTTTTGTTTTATTTTACTTCTCCAACACCATAAACACATTTTATTCCTATATTTTATTAAAACACCAGTAAGCTCAATATACTAGGTTTTTGTTTTGATAATTATTCTAACTACACTTATAGATACCTCTATCTAATGGGTAAATAACATACAATTTCTTTGGACAATGAACTAACACCTCACGAAACGACGAATGTTCAATTATCTCCTACCAGCTCTTATGGTGGAAATTTAGATGGAACTATATTTATATGTGAGATATATTATATTTATATTTTTTCTAAGATTCTGTATTTATATTTATATAGAATACCTTTATGGTTCCCAAATTTCAAAAATACGATAATTTCATTTGAGGAAGTGCATCCTACCACCCCCTAAAAAATGATATGACTCGTTCATGCCATATTTTGAATGTATAAAGGATGGAGTTACTGAAATTATATATGATATTATACTGGAATCATAATATACCCATGTGTTACTAATTTTTAATTCCATTAAAATATGAAATAAAAATGAAATTATGATTCATGCGTACGTACGACTTACCGTCTCAATGAATGGTGCATTTCATTTCATACCTCCAAATGTTATGTAATATTATAAATACATATATATACTAGATATATATGTTATATATGATATATAAATCATGAATATGATTTTGGAGATAATTTATTTTTTACCACATGGAAAGCTTGTAATTATAAGGAGTTTATTTTTGACTCTAGTAGCAAATATCAACCAAATGACCATTATTAACATAAATGATTATGTAATGATTATAACATGGTAATAAGTGATATAAAAGGAAAAATAAACTTGAAAAATGTTATTAAGAAATTAGAAATTAATTTTAATTTGTTATTTAGGAGATTATAGAATGAACAGGTCAAGTCGGACACGAGGTAAGGGACTTCGTCTCAAACTTCTTTCACTGAGGCATATTTTGTTTTATACATGACTTTATTTTATACTGTGTATAAACACATTTTACTTTTAATTTCATTCAAAAATAATATTTTTCTATTTTTTTTACTAAATTACAAAATAGAATGTTTCTTTTTAATGTACATTGTGAAAACCACCTTTTTGGAACAACATGTATTATTTGATCTATGGCTTCATTAAGAAGACGTAATGTTTTTAAAAGGAAAATAAATATGATATACACTTTTAAAAATTTTGTTATTGAAAATGGTTTATAATGGATTTGTTATGTCAATATATTTAAATGATATATTTTGATTGAAATGTGGAAATGTTTTATTTCCTTTATATTTTTGTTTATGTTTTATGAATATGTTATGGTTCTTGGGAATTGTTTACGTATACCGGTGGTTCTGTGATAATCCTAGAGAGTGTGAGCCTGATATACCTCTCCAATGCATTGGGTAACCTGATGAAGGTAAACGTGAATGTTTCTCCTAATAGATTTAGGGAATATACCGTGATCAGTATTCCAAATGTAACTCCATACATAGCTGTGATAGTTACAATGTAAGTATGTTATGGATGCCACAAGTTACCTTTATGACTTATGATTTCTATGTGTTATTCATAAATCATATTATTTCATGAGGTATGTTAAAGAGATTATGTTATTTATGTATTTATGAGATAATTTAATCTTTCATAGTTTTATAACCCTTACTGAGCTTTTTATGCTCATCCTTGGTTTTGAAATGTTTTTCAAAGGACTTAAAGATGAATAGGGTCAAGGATGGGATCAATGAAACGTCATGCTATAAAATACATGGGACTAGATAGAACCCATTTTTTAAAGATTTTTTATTTTTATGAAAAAATTAAAACTGAGTAGAAGTGTCTAATTTTTAATTTTTGAGATGTAATGTAATAGTTATGGCATAATTCTATACAACTATAAACCTGAAAAGATCCTCAATGTGAATTACTCATTTAATTCGGGATTATGTAATGTTTAAGGCTGGGTCATTATAGTTCGTCTAATTATTTATGTGTTTAGAATGGTTTTTTCATAGAGGAAACAAAGAAACTTTTTTGGGAAGGCATTTTGAGCAAAATGAACTTCCAAATCAGCATCCGGAGATGGTCAGAATCTGAATCGAATATTTTGTTGAAGTGATGACGCAGTTGACTCAGGTAATAAATAGTGTTTGTGTTTATAGATGATATTTTGGTTTATTCAAAAAGTAAATAGGGATATAAAAGTTATTTAAGGGTTGTCTTGAAAACCATTAAAGAAATGAAATTTTATGGGAAATTCAGCAAGTGTGAGTTTTGGTTACAACAAATTTCATTTTTAGGTTACATTGTTTCAAAAAATAGGATTAATGTTGATCCTGCTAAAAAAAAGTTGTTGATGAATGGCCAAGACCCACAAATATAATAGAGCTCCGTAGTTTTCTTGGTTTGGTAGGTTATTACGGGAGGTTTGTTGAGAATTTTCATGGCTATCCATCCCACTGACTAAGTTAACTTGAAAAGGTGTTAAGTTCATTTGAAAAAAAGAATGTGATAATTGTTTTCGAAATTGAAAAGTGGATTGGTGAATGCTTTTGTTTTGGAATTACCTTCCAGAATTGGTGAGTTTGTTATCTACAGTGATGATTCATTGAAAGGACATGGTTGTGTCTTTATGTAGAATGATCAGGTAATTTCTTATGCTTCATGTCAGTTGAAACCTCATGAGTTAAATTACCCTACACATGATTTGGAATTAGCTGATGTTGTTATTTATTTAAAAATATGGAGGCATCATTTGTATGGAGTAAAATTTGAAAATATATACTAGCCAAAAAAGTTTGATGTATATATACACTCAGAAAAAATTGAACATGAGACATAGGAGATGGTTGGAATTAATCAAGGATTATGATTACACAATACATTAGTATTCAAGAAAAGAAAATAATGTGGCTGATGATTTGAGTCTAAAAAGAAATGATTCGTTAATAATTCTATGTTTGGAATGAGATCCTTTGGGTTTTGATTTGATAAACTTTGGAATAGAAGTTGTTGGTCCAGGAAATTTCTATGTTTTGTTTTAGGTGTTAGTGAAATTATCTCTATCAGACAGAATTAAGCAAGCACAAAAGAAATATAGTGAGTTGAAGAAAAAGGTAGAATTGGTTCAGAGGGGTAAGTTACCTGAGTTTAATATTAACAGAGACTGTGTTTTAAGGTTTGGAGAGAGATTATGTGTGCCTTTTGATTCACAGTTGAATAAAGTGTTGTTATTTGATGCTCAAAGTTCTCTGTTTCTAGTTCATCCTGGAAGTACTAAGATATACATAAATCTTCAGGAGTATTACTGGTTGGATGGAATGAAAAGATATACTGCTAACTTTGAAGTGAAGTGCTTGATTTTTCAACAGGTTAATGCAGAGCGAAAGTTACCGAAAGGGATTCTTCACTCTTTTTTCCAGTGCTAGAGTGGAAATGTTAAAATATATATGTGGACATTGTTGTGGGATTACGATAGAAATATTGAGGTAATAATGTGACTTGGGTTATTGTTGATCGATTGAATGAATCTAATCATTTAGTTCTTATTTGAGATACATTATTTCTAGATCAACTTTCTCAGTTGTATGATAAAAATATAGTCAGGTTTCATGGAATTCCCCTCTCCATTGTCTCTGGTCATGATCCTAGGTTTACTTATAACTTTTATAAATTCCTTCATAAGTATTTGGGTACTAAATTAAATTTTATTAAAACTTTTCATCTGCAATCAGATGGGAAGTCAGAATGAACAATTCATAACTTTGAGTATAATCTACATGCTTGTTCACGGGATTACCAGGGATGTTGGGACAAACATCATTCTTTGGTTGAATTTTCATATCATTACAATTTTCATTCTAGTATATAGATGGTTCTATTTGAGTTTTTATATGGATAGCGTTCTCGAACTACACCTTTTTGGGATGAATTAGGTGAAAGGAAAATGATGGGATCAGAATTGGTAGATGAGATGGTAGAAAAAGTTCAATTGATTCCGAATCACATGATAACAGCTCAGAGCAGGTAGAAATTTTACACGGATAACCAGAGGAAGGATCCTTAATTTGAGGTGGGTGATCTTGTCTTTCTGAATGTTTCTCCATGGAAAAGTGTGATAATTTTTTGGTAAGAAGGGAAATATGAGTCTGAGGTTCATTGGACATTATAAAATCTTGGAGAAAGTTAGATCATCTTTCTAAAGAGTGGATTTACCTCAGAGTTTATCCCAAGTAGACAATTTTTTTCTTATTTCAATGTTGAGAAAGTCTAAGCCGGATCAATCTCATGTTTTTAGCTTAGAGGTAGTTCAGTTGGAATAGAATCACTCTTATGAGGGAAAACTAGTCTAGATTCATGACCAAAGAGGGAAAGTGTTACGAAATAAGTTAATTCATTAGGTATAGAGATTTTGGAAAAACCATATGGTTAAAGAGACAATATGGGAATCTGAAAATGCTATGAGTTATAAATACCCTCACATATTTGATAAGTGAATAAAAATTGCGAGGTCACAATTTCCAAAAGGGGCAAAACAATAAAATCTCAGGAAAATAAAGAAATAATACATATTCATATTTATTCATATTTGTGAATTAAATATTAATTTTACATTAAAGGGGATGTTATGTTCGATGGTGTACCCGATATGCAACAAAGGGTTTCTTTGCAATCTTACATTGCACACTAAAAATATAATATTGTGATTATAAATGGTAGTTAATGCCTAGCCATTGGTGAGAATGAATTGAACTAACTAATATATGATATATATGTTTGTTAAATGTTTTTACATTTAACCAATAAAATTTAGAGGCTTAAAATGCGAATGAATATAATTTTAAGCATAAATACTCTAATATTCAATAAAAGGATGATTTACCACCTTTTGATAGAGAACCCTCATTAAATCTAGTTTTGGTCAATTTTATATGTTCTATTTTTACAAATAAATTTGTCTTTATAATCCGGACATCAAAATTTACTTTGGGTAAAATTTTGGTATTTATGTAATAAAATTTATTTTTTGATGAATAGAGAAAAATACTGTATTTTAATTCAAAACATCCTTTAAATCTAATTTATTTATATGGTTATATTATCTTTTTAAGTGGTTTTAAAGTGTAATTAAATTTTCATTTAATCCAATTTTGTTCACTGGATATAATTTCACTTTGAAATTGGACATAAACAGGTGGCAATCTTTTGATAGTTATTATTTCTTATAAAAAACTCTTTTTGTTTTGACAACGAGAATTAATTTTAAATTAATTTATGCCTCTTATGTTTTTTGAATTTAGAAGAATTAAATCCATGTTTGGAATCATGAGGTCAAAATTGTGTAAATAGTTAACTTTTAATTTTAGACATTATGAATATTTACTTCAATAAATATAATATTTACCATGGTTAAAGGGTGAATCTAGTAAATAAGGGAAAAAACAATATTATAATAATATTAAATTACCCTAACATGTGTTCTAATTATATGGGTTGATGAATTTACGACCATGGGCTTCCTTGGGTCGAATTTGGAACCCCATGGAGCCACATGGGAGTGATACTGAAACTTTATATTAATAAATTTTAAGGAAAGACAAAAATGACAAAAACATATATCTTTTAGTAAAGCAATTTTTAGATGGGGTTATGTACGTTATCTCTTCTAATATAAATATTTATTATAAATCTAAAATTATTTCCTACATAACGTTAGTTTCTATATAATTTTTAGACATCTAATAAATAAAATTATTTATGACACAAGTTCTAACCCATTTGTCACACTTCTCAAGCCCCTTGGCTCGTCCATAATATTCCAAATTAATCTGCCTACATCACTACATCTACTATAATCCTTACCTTAGGAATAAGGCACTTCAAGTAAAAATTTTGGTTCAAACCAAAGGAAGATACCCAATTTAAATGTAACGTCTTCTCTTAAGTTCTTTTGTTTTATTTTACATCTCCAACCCCATAAAATAATTTTATTATTTTGTTTTATAACAACAATTGTATCGTCAATATACCAATTTTTTGTTATGTGAAGTATTCTAACTACACTTACCCATACCTCCATCTAATGGGTAATGAACATACAGTTTATCTGGATGATGAACTAACACCTCACGAAACGATGGATGTTCAATTATCTCCTACCACATCTTATGGTGGCCATTAAAATGGAACTATATTTATATGTGATATATATTATATTTACATTGTTTTTAATATTTTGTATTTTTTTTATTTATAGAATACCTTTATGGTTTCCATAGTGGGTAAATACGGTAATTTCATTTGAGGAAGTGCGGACTACCGCCCCCTCAAAGTGATATGACTCGTTAATGCCATACGTGGAAAGCATAAAAGATGGAATTACAGAAATTATATATGATATTATACTAAAATTATAATATAACTATGCATCATTAATTTTTGATGCGATTAAAATACTAAATATAAATGAAAGTAACGTTCATGTGTATGTACGACTTACCGTCTCCCCGAATGGTGCATTTTGTTTCTTACCTCAAAATGTTATGTAATAATATAAATACATATATATACTAGATATATATGATATATATGATATCTAAATCATGAATATCTTTCTAGAGATAATGTACTTTTGACCACATGGACAACTTGTAATTATAAGGAGTTCATTTTTGACTCAAGTACAAAATATCGACAAAACGACCATTATTAACTTAAATGACTACATAATGTTTATAAGATGGTAATAAGTTATATAAAAGGAATACTAAACTATAAAAAGTTTCTTAATAATGTATAAATTTACATTAATTAATTATTCAGGATATTAAAGAACAAACATGTCACGTCAGACACGAGGTAAGCAACTTCGTCTCAATATCCCTTCGTTGAGGAATATTTTGTTTTATACACAACTTAATTTTATAAAGTGTATAAAAACCTTTTGATTATTATTTCATTCAAAAAGAATCTTTTTCTATGAGGTTTTTTTAGTAAACAACAAAAATTAATGTTTCTTTATAACTTACATAGTGACAATGAGGTTTACCCCGCATCGAGTATTATTTGATCTATGGATTCCTTAACACGCCGTAATGTTTTTAAAAGGAAAATAAATACCATATACTCTTTTATGTATTTAGGTATTGAAATTGGTTTATAATGGATTTTTATGTCAATATATTTAAATGATATACTGTTATTTAAATTTGGAAATGTTATATTTCTTTTATATTTGTTTTATGTGTTATGAATATGTTATGGTTCTTGGGCATTGTTTTCGTATACGGGTGGTTCCATGACAAACCTAGGGTGGGTGATCATAAGATATCTCTCCAATGCATTGGGTAACATGATGGAGGTAAATGTAAATGTTTCTCCTAATATATTTAGGGAATATACTGTGATGGGTATTCCAAATATAACTTCATATGTAGCTGTGATAGCTAAAATGTAAGTATGATATGGATTCCATAAGTTACCTTTATGATTTATGATTTCTATGTGTTATTCATAAATCTTATGATTTCATGTTGTATGTTAAAGAGCTTATGTTATCTATGTATTGATGAACTAATGTTTTCTTTCATTGTTTTGTAACCCTTACTGAGCTTTTTATGCTCTTCCCAGGTTTTGAAATGTTTTTCACATGACTCAAAGATGAATAGGGTCAAGGATGGGATCAAGGAAAAGTCATGCTATCAAAAACATTAGACTAGACATGACTCTTTTTCCAAGTGATTTTATTTTATGAAAAAATAGAAATTGAGTAGAAGTGTTTGCTTTTTAATTTTTGAGATGTAATGTAATAATTATGGACTAATTATATAAAACTCAAAACCTAAAAAGATCCTCAATGTGAATTATTCATTTAATTCACGATTATGTAATGTTTAAGTCTATGTCCTTATAGTTAAATTAATTATAAATTTGTAACAGAATAATTTCTATTTATATATATTAAAAATATATATGAATACAATAATAACCTCACCTTTTAATATATAAATATTTTTCTTCTTATAAGTGAAAATATGATATAACTGTATCATCGAATAAGTAAATTAATGTTTTAAAAAAGATAAATTAAGTTTTCGTATTTTTTTGAATGATAAATGTTTGTTTACAATATTATAATTACAAAAATAATTTAAAAGAAAATTTATTTTCTTGAATGAGATTAATAAATTAATATTTGGTTTTATTATAATTATAAAAAAATTACCCAACAGTAATTAATTTTATCAATGTGTCATAAAATCGATTATAATGTTAAAAATGAGTATTTTTCAAATAAATAATGATTTTAATTAAAAAATATGTTTCTCAAATTTAGAAAATTATTTTCAAAAAATGTATCCCATTTTTTTATTTTATTCATTGATAAAATATTTAGCTGAATTTATGTGATGTGTATAAAATAGTTGATTTTTTGTGAATTGTGAAATATGGTAATTTACTGTATAATTAAATAAATAAATTATTGATTCATGGATATTGTTTGGATGAGTTAAGCATGGATTAGTTCAAAAAAACATCCACTATTAACTTTATTTATTCATAATTATCAATGGTATTGATAGTCTTGATCCAAAATATTAAACAAATAAGTATAATATTCAGAATCACCCATCTCCTCTACCTATAAATACCATGCCTTATCTTCAGTCCTCTAAAGCCATGTAACTTGTCCAGATTATGCCCAATTTACTTTTCAAGCCTCTTATTCACGTCCAATACCTACTAGTCTCACTATAATTTGGAAATCAAGTTCCATAACGAGGTTCTCAAGGAGACAACATTCACTTGGTAAATGCCTCAATTCTATTTTAAATTAATTTTTTCTTATCCTATCCTTAAGTACCCTATACAAAATAAAATGATAACTCGGTTATCATTCATAAACTAGAATTTTGTTAATGGAACATCTATTATCAAACCTCTCCAATTCTTCACTTATTCTAGAAAATGAAAACATCATCTCGGACGTGTCGATTCACCACCTTCTTGGATGACAAGGTTTATTTTTTCCATTAATTCCATCAAATCTAGTCATAAAACCATTATTATAATTAAAAATTATTTTAATATTTATATTATAAGTTGTATAATGTTTTAAAAATATTTTATAGACACAATATCCAATAAAATAAATTAGATTGTGATGGTCGGAAAATCTATAAAAAATATACCAAGTAGTTATCATTATTGTATTATCTATTGAGTCATGTTCATATAAGAAAAATGATATATTGGATCATTTTATAAATCTAGAAACATATTAGTACAATTTCTTTCCATTTATAGAGTTTTCTTCCATTTGAAAAGAACCCCCATTATATTATCCAAGGAAACCCACCATAAATCCATGAAAGGAATGCTCATGGAACAATGATTCTGATAATTATTACTCATAAAAATGGCCATTAATGAACTTAATTAAATGGTGAAAAATAAAAATATTTGTTTAAAAGGTTCTGAATTGTGTAATTAATGAATCTAATTTGAATATCTAGGAAATTAAGTACATATGTAGAATTATTTCTAACATAATGTAAGAGAATTTACTTTTAAAATCCTCTTTACTGTCTCTTTTTATGAAATTCAAAAAAAATAATATAAATTATACTGCATGATAAAATTTTCTTGACTTCTTGAAACCTAAGTTTTTTTAATTCACATTTACAAGATTTCATGGTTATTTTATATTATTATTTTTTTCCATTCAATTTGTGTAGTATTCTTTTATAAAAAGTGATTTTCCTCATTGAATGTTTTTATGATGCAAGTATTAACATATTATAATTATGTTCATGTTCATGGGAATTATTTAAGATTATGGGTGGTTCAAATATAAAAAAAATATGGACGGGTACATGATATACGTACAAAGCATTGGGTATGGTGAATATTAAATGTAATGGTTATTCGATGTGTAACTATGACAATTGAATCACAAGGTTGTTGATAGAGTGACATTGCAAGGAATATTTGAGGGTTAAAAATCATATTGTAGCCAAGGGAGTTTCAATAATAAGTATGTATGGTAATCAAATGATGCCCCACATTACCTAATTTTTTATGATTTCTATTTTTTATGGGAACCTCATTTTTTCACGAAGTATGTATATGTTAATTTTAAGGGTGAGAATTATATCATTTATGTGATTATAATTATTCATGAAATAATGTTTTATTTCCTTTTTTAATTCCTCTCTTAGGTTTTTGTGCTCATCATAGGGTTTAGAAAAATTTCAACAATGTTTAAGGTTAGGTATTATAAAGGAAGAATCCAATATTAATGTTGTGATTATTTTTAATGAAAATAAAACATGTTTTCCTAGACATTTATATTATAAGAAAATAGATACAGTTCTAGCAGAATCCCCATTCTATTCTTGAAAGATGTTATGTATATTTTATGACCAAATTCTGTGAAAATCTAAAACAAAATGATCTTTGGAAATGAAAGAAAATGAATTCAAGTTGAGTGAACTATATTATATAATGGCTATGGTCAGGTCCTTACATTATAAATCATAGCTAAAGAAGTGAGAGAAAATTTTCCCTGGACTATTTTGCATCTACTAGTATATATTAGTGGATATGTCAATAAGTCGCCACTTGTAATTGGTATCCAAAACATCCTATATCTGAGTACGCCTACTCAATGCATCAGAAACTGAATTGATATTTATATACATATAGGAAATCTTGATTTAAAATTACTACCTTCATTCAACCCACCTCTACTACCTCAAATTTAGATATCGTTGTGTAATTATTTACTTGAGTATTTTCTGGTCCGTGTACACCACAAACTCTCTCTGAAAATATAATTTCTCAAATAGCGCAAGGCATGGTCAATAATGGATAACTGAGGATCATGTGCCAGGCAATTATTATTATTATTTTCTCATCTAGAAATACTTATACTATGTGTCTCTATATCCTACATTGTAACTTCTCAAATACCAATATATGATCCATCACAAGAAATAGTGTAGATTCTTCCCAACACATTCATAGGAAAGACTAGCGCTGAATTTATTCTCCCATTCAGTTCCAGAAAGTCTTTATTATTGGTATCTAATCATTCAAACTACACACCCCTTGTATCAAAGCCTGTAAGAGGTGCTTCTAATCATGAAAATTCCTCTATGAAATGCCTATAATATCCACATATCCCCTTGAAACATCATAGGATGATTATATTCATGGGGTTTTCCTAAGAAAATGTAGATCTCTCCATTCCAGGTCAAGCAATACTCCAATAACTAAGATAATATGATATAGGAAGAGAATCATATCCATCCAAAAGCAGAATATCCTGAGAATACCATAAAACATATTCTCACTCAGTTTATCAGAAATGACCTCATGAATAATGGAATGAGTTATCAACTTCCATTATAAAATAAGATATAATCCCTAAATACCACCACAAATAAATCTACATAATGATGTAATAATCATTTCATTAGATCTATAAAATCTGTCAGCACTTTCCTAAAACCAAACATAATGTCTAAATACTTACATAGGCCATAAATTCTATAAAAATATACATGAGTTACGTTTTTTTAGGTTGAAACCTCACATAATGATATACTGATCTCATATTTTTCTATGAGAAAACCAAATCTCCAATAAGTTTGTTGAGGATATCATATATCCATAGAAAGGGATAATTAATCATAACTATCAACTGGTTCTTCCCCTAATCATTTTATAACTAGAGTTTTTCATCCACCTTTTTTTTGAAAATAGTTTTGACAAAACACATGAAAAACTATTGGGTTCCATAAACCCTTTTCCTCCAAGTCCTATAGATATCTCTTGATATCCGACAACATAGTAGTATCCATCCTGTATGGAGTAATGGATATGAGTTTAGCTCCTCAAAATATCTCTATAGATATGTTTACCTATCTATTCCGAGGTAAACCAGAAATTTTGATCAATAAAACGTCAATTAAATGACCTTCTAATACAAATAATTCCACTTGATGCATTCCCGTAATGTATAAATATAAACTAGTGATCTGGGTTATCATCCCGCTTGACCATAATGATTTTGTCCAGCTCTACCTATCTAAACATCCCATTAAACATTTATAATGAAAACTCCACCCTTTAGTGATGTAAAATTCACCCTTTGGTGATTTATTTCAATGAAATAATTAATGTCAACCAATTATTTCATCCCAAAAATAAATTCAAAACATGAAATCTCAAGGAAAAAATGATCCCATATGATGTAAAACCCCCTTCATCAAGGGGAACTCTATGAACTAGCATAAACCCTCTGTTATGATCCCCAACAGAGTTTTTATTATCATAACGCCATCAAAAAATTGAATAAAGAGTCTAATTATATTCATAAAAGTTACATATATAATTCTTTGATATATACCATTATCAAATAGATAATATACAATATTATGTGCTACTAAGATTGTTCATATAACCGTGTAAGGAATGACACTCTACAACTCAATTATAGGCAATACAGAATTGATCTGCTCTAAACTGAGGCCAAATGAATCAACCTAAAAACATAGGGAATTCCCGCTATAAAATCTTCATACATATGGTTCCTAGATTCCTCGGTTATAACCTCCGCCTCTGCTTTGATGACCAGTACTACTTCACCTATTACCTTGATGTAGATATGTGAATCCCACTCTGGAACCTAGACTCCATGTCGATCCCCTTCCAATGACTACCATATGGAAGGTCCTACAGAATCAGTATACATTTATCATACCACTGCATGCTCAGTACTAGACTTAGTCTCCATCTCGTTGACTCTGTTTATGGCCCCATCTCCGACACTGATGATATAAGATAGAACTACCTTCACTAACATCCAGAATTGTATTTCCCTCACAAGAAGTATCCAAATGCTACTTCCATCCATTAGAAGATAAACCACAAGATCAAGATACTATACTACCCTTCTATTCTCCCCCATCTTCCTTTAGGTTTCACATATTAATAAGCTCTTAATTAACTATCTCTATAATAGTAGTCAACCAAACCACATTCACATGTGACTATATGACATGCTTGATACCATCCTCAAAGAACCTCCCCTGGACATCACATCACCATGGTGAATCAGTGTCAAACCATGAATCTATATGAAGCTTATTGAATACTTCATAATGATAATCTATCCATATACTTGATGAATAATATAATATATTCATTCATCTCTTAGGGTGATAGGAAATAAAATGTCATAAATACAATTATGGAAATCTATCCACACCATTTTTCAGAGTGTATTATCTAGGTTCAAAATATCCAATGATCTATTATCTTATCCTTTAATAATATATTTCAAGAGCTTCACTCTCCTCTCATGAGGGGTCTCAAAAAATCGACAAAGTATTCTCAAGAGACATATTAGTAGCATGTGGACCCCAATCATTTGAAAACATAGGAATATATTTCACCTGGAACACATGTTTCAGCTCTTCCAAAGGTGAGGTAGGATATGGTGCTCCCTGTATGGAAATCATGAAGCGCCGAATACCCTCATGGATATAGGAATCATTACATGTATCTATTACAACCATTTATTCCACAAGTGGCACTATAAGAGTTCCTACTGTTAGCCCAAGGGCCACTACCTCTAGAGAATGGTCATCACCTCCCACATGGATCACAACTAGAGGTGATCCTATTGAAATTTCTAAATAATTCCATACACATTCCATACAAATGATTGATAATGATTAGATCACAGATAAAATAATATAATAGTTTGAGATCATCCAATAAATTGGCTACACACCTCTTCCTACTCTTAAATATAGGACTTGGTAATAAAAAATCATTAAAAATAACCAGATACACTATCTACTACACACTATAAAGATGTGTCTTTGTCAATTTATATGTTTCCCAATTTTTAAGTCATTAAAAATTCACATTTGGATTATAATTCTCCCTAAATGGTCTAACCAAATGAATTTATGCTTCCAATTCCGGAGTTAACAAACACCTTATTAACTGATTTATTGTCTCCACCTAATCCAAACCATCAAACATTCCAATCTATGCGACCAATGGACCATGAATCAGCCTATAAAAATATAAAACATTGGGATTCTTCTATAGACTATGTAAGAAAACATGGTTAAGTATACAAAATGACTTTATGCAACAATTTTTTTTATCAATTACTTTCATGAAAAGTCAACCTAGTTTCAATTATTTCATGAAAGGAACACATATCACTATCATGTAATCATGAAATGCATCATATATGGCATTGAATATTTCAAGGCATTTTAATCCTATAAGGATCCTAAAACAATTCATGATAGGGAATGACCTCACCTCATTGGCCATGTTGAAATAAAATCCTCAATCATAACAATATTAACATCAAAATTCAACTATGTCACCCAATTATTGAATCAAATCTACTGTAATAGGTAAAATACAGAACAACAATTTCACATTCTAGGAAACATGGATTTTTTTTTCAGTATGTGGGTTTGAAAATCCTTGTCACAACTCATTGAACAATTAATTTACCTGCCTATTATCATATCTATTATCTCAAAATATTATGGATAGAAAAGAAATTCTCTAATACTACATTTTAATGTTCCAAACTGAGAGCCACTAAATGATTCCTTATTTTAGTGGGTCACATGGCCTCAATCACTCCTACCAATATTCCATAGGTTTCTGAATAGCAGTGAAGGCCTAGGTTTTGTCTAAGGGGATACTATCTCCCCCATGCAAGAGTGTAAAACACTAATAATAATCATAATAGTTAAGAGAAGAAGATAATAAATAACGGAATAGTAGATAAACATTAAGAATATGTTAATAATAAATTATCCTGATGCATTCATATACAATATGCGGATCATGTCATGTCTCTATACAAAATGGAAGCAAACACATGGAAAACATAATCTATGTGAAATACATGTTTCAAAATAAAAATACCAAAAGAAAATATCCCTATCTAATGTACTGATCATATCTTTTCCCAATTATCTACTGATCCTATGAAACGATGCAATCATGCATCATACAGTGAGTTCTTTCACCGGTCCCTACATTCATCCATGCACCTTGTCTGGGTAACAAATGGTAGCTAACCGAGGCGTGAGATAATACTCAGAAGGCCACCATAAATCATGTCTATATCATTTATTGTATTTTTAATAACAATAATAGATGTAGTATCCAGTATATCACAAGTATAAAAATAGTAAAGGTATATTTTCATAAGCATATAAGATCTTTTCTAACTAAACATGGTTCCCTATGAACAATAGTCTAGCTCTCATAAACAATGAAAATAGTAAACATGATAATATATGGTGTGGTATTTTCCATTCTAAAAACCATAATCAAATAACTACAAAGGTATATATGTAAACCATGATAAATATCCATCACATAATACACCAACTAATTATGTGTATATCATTTATGATATCATATTCTGTGTAATCTAGTGTAATTGCATGAAGGTTTAGATAAAAAGGTATAAAATAACTATGTATACTCATTGGTTCCTTGGAAAATGTCAGCGAAAACATGATTGAGACATGGGTGGATTCCACGGATCACGTCCATAGAGAATTTCCAAAGCGAATCCAAGAAAGAAACATTAAAGGGGTAACAATGACCTTGGAATCCTATAGAATCGGGATAAAATAATATCATCCAAGGAATCCACTACCATAATCAAAATGGATCCATGGAGTAAAAATAGCCATGGAATTCAATGGAATCAGGATCCATGGAGTAGAAATTTCAAAGGAATATAATACCATTATAATTATATATCAAGTATAAATTTTCATAGAATCTAATTGAGTTATGATGAAGCAGTAAAAATGTTTAAGTAATCCACTACCAATACCATGATCCATAGAGTCGAAATGTCCACGAAATCTAATGGAATTTGGATCCAAGGATTAGAAATGTATATATAATCCACTATGATTATCAATTAATTGTCTAAATGAAATAATAATTTCACAACCATACATAATCTATGAATTCACACAACTCATATCCACAAATTCCTTTTAAAACATTAAATCATTTAAATTTTATGAAATCAAATTTTAATGGTGGAATAAACCTCTCTGAATCATTTATTTAATTCCCATTCAATGAAATGTGTCTCCCAAATCTTGATGAGAGGTCACCAAGACCCAATTTCGTGGCATACCAATGGTAAGATATGAGGTCATGCCCCATGGGTGGCATATGTTCAAGTTGACGAACCCCAAGCACAAAAATGGTACTCACACGGCTGTCTTATAGTTTCCAAACAACTCATTCATGGGATTAAATAAAATTAGGGTAAATTATATAAATTCCAATATTAGTTATAATGAAAACTAGGAATATAAAACACTATACAAAAACAGAATGGTATAGACCACCTACTATAGGTACATTATAGAACACACCTCCATAATCAACTCCTAATTTGTCATAGATCAGGGGAAAGAGGAATAATGGATAAAATATCAGGAAATAATTCATATAAGATTTCACATAAAAAACTATTTCTATATGAAGATAAATGATGAAAGGAAAATATGAATGAATAACTTACCGGTGCATATCCTACGAGATTGACATCACTTGAATCTGAGTCCAGATTGTGAATCCACACTGAATCCTACCTCAAGGATTGAAGAGAGATCCCAAAAAACAATGGGTTGTCTAATTATAAGTAGAGGAAATATAATTTTGGGTTTTAAGAATAATTAAGTGTAAAATATAAATTTCACACATATTAACCAGGTCCTATAATTTAATTTCATGTTTTAGCCACATGACTAGCCAATCCATGCACCAAATGTGTTCCCCTCATAGCCACTAGAGGTATTACTCATGGTTTATAAACATGTTTTGGAATACTATGTGAAAACCATTTCATAAGCCACATTCCATGAATCCCCATAGATGGTCCATTGTAAATAGTTAGGAAATATTTGTTTCCACAATTCATTTGGCTTATACTAAAAATCGTAGGTGTCCATGCATGGGTGTGCATCCCTTGGTATAGGGTTATGGTGAACCATGTTACCCCTCCATATCTATTTCCATCCCCTCATGGTTTTCTCAAATCATGTGTCCTAGGTCACATTGTTTCAACTAAATGTGCTTCCCAAATTTATTTTAAAGAAATTGGGCCTTCTGGCCCTGAACAAGCCCTAGACACCCCTAAAATACTTGTCATGTCAATAAGAATTCACATCAGGTCAAACCCAATAATTTAAACATAACTTAAAAATATCCATACCTCATATGAAAAATAGTATCTAATAGGTTATCTAAATAAAATTATACATCATTATTCCAAATTTTTAATTATTTTTATCATATTAAAATTATATAAGAGGAATAATTTACTTTTAAAATAATAATACAAAACTCAAGAAAATAAATTTTTAGGAAAATAATAGATTAATATGTATCACTTATTTTACATTGAAATTAAGTAATAAATTGGTCTCCTTGGATATTTTTTTAAACAAAAAAGATTTTTTTTTGGATCAGGCTGAAACAAAATAGAATCTTCCAACGATGCCATTAAATATAACAACCAAAAAATGGTTTTTCTTTTTAATCAAATATAAAATATCATCTCAAAAGTATTTTTTGGGTGACAATATTCAATGTAATGTTTTCAAATACATGTTGTAACACCTAAAATAGTTATCAGGTTGAAAAATTATCATACAATCAGACAAATAAACATTCTTATATAATTGAAACCCTTATATCTTGAATTTAATCCTCAAGTAAATCCATTTTAAGCTTCACTATTGTAATATAATTTTAATGGTTTTAATATTAATTATGACCAAAAATTAATTTTAATATATTAGATTATGTTGATTAATCTTATTTTAAAAAAATAGAAACAATTTTAATGTATTTTATTCAATCAAGTGTATGAAATAAAATTAAAACTAATCCCAAAATACATGTTGAGAAAAAAAAATTCTAAAAAATTTTCCTATTATGTATAATTTTTATAATAAAATCATCTATAATTTGTCTTAAATTTTATGTTTTTTATATTCATTTTCAACAAAATTGAATAATAAAATTTTAAAAATTAACTAAAATTTAACGTGTCCTTGTTAACACATTAAACAATGTTATTTATTAATAAAAATACATATATTTCACTAATAATTAAACAAAAATATTATAAAGAATTACCAATAAAGAAAAATAATATAATTTATATCTACTTATTCCAAAAATGAAATTATTTTTTTTTCAATTAAAAATTCTAAAATTTTAAATTCATTCTTTTAATTTATTTCATATGATGCATGCAAACCAAATTTCATTAAAAATTTGTTTTTTCTATTTGACTAAAAAACTACCTAATATTATTATACTGAATATAAATCAATAAAATATAATTATATAACATTCAAATGGTATGACAATGATTAATTTTAACATTACATTGGTTGAAACATTGTTTATTGATGTATTGTGGTATCTTTGGGAATTTTGTTACAATATTATTTTCTAATGGTAGTATCTCATGTTGAGTGGGTGTTATTGACCATCCAATTTAGAATAATTATAAATAGTTGAGTAAACTTAATATACATTATTATTTCATAGGACTTATGTCCAATGGTGGTCAACTTCATATTGGGAACATTGGATGATATTTGATGAAGGGTTTCAATGATTCTAAGGAATCATTATAGTTAATTTTTTTCTTTATGTTTAGGGTTTATTATAGTATCCTTATCAATATACATTTCTAGTAATTTTTGAGATAATTGGATTCTTTTTGGGGTTTCCATCCTCTCTAAATAGATATATAGAGGTCGAATGATTAATGATGGATATAATTTTGAGTCCCCATATTTTTATTTTTTGATTCAATATTATTTTATATTATTTTGAACCTTAAGATTTTAAAAGAAATTTTAATTTAAAAAGTTTTAATTTCAGAAGTTTTTATGTGGTAAATTTTATTCCAATCCTTGTTTCAGACGAAGTTAAATTCTTCTATATCATATATATCATTAACTAAGATTTTGGGAACAATTAGTGAAACACATGTGATATCCTGGGTGTAATTATGTACATTGATTTTGGGAGTCCAGTGCATGCTATATAGTCACTATAATATTTCTTAAACAATGCATATAAATAATATTCCAGAACATATTTTAATTTTTGTATTAATTATTCAAATATATGTATTACCCTCCTTCATTCTACCCCAACCCTATTACACCCCCACCCACAACCTAGGCATCTTCCTCATGTGACACCTCCTCAATCGGCCTCACCATTGGATTGTAATTTCTATTGAATTATTCTTGATTCATGGGAAATTGACCAAGGTAAAAGATACCCCTACCCTTCTTCTCCATTTTTTTCATTTCCTTCTCTCCCTAACATGACAGATCTGTAGCCAAACCATATGGTACCAATTTAACCGATGTTTTGTAATTTTTTAGATGTTGAGAGTTAATGTGGGTCACCTATTCAGTTTTTGGGTGTCCTCCATCAAAGGGTACATGATCTATCTCATCATGGATTTAATTTCTAATTACTTGGGGTAGGTTTACACAGGATTATGATTTATATTTTAAAAAACTTTGGTTTTTAGTGTTTAAAATGATTGTAAAAATTAATTATGCCTATTTATGAATGTTTAATTTGTTTTTATAATAGTTTGAAGGTATTTTTATCTTTCCCTAAATCCTTTACATGTAATTCTAAGTGGGAATTAAAATTTCATGTATATTAAAAGTATTGAAATAATTATCTAAAATTAATTGAGATATTTGAAATGCTTTTACCTTGTTTCAGTTAAGATGTATTTTAATGAAACTCATTTTTTTCCTTTGTATCCCTTAAGTTAAATATTGAATTGATTATTAAAAGTTGTTTTCAGATTAAATTTTCACAAATAATTTTATAGAATATTTGGAAATGGATTTTTTGAATGGATTTTTTAGTTTTCATGGGTTGTTATGTTCTATATTTAATAATTGGGAAGTGAATAAAAATGAAATCAGGAACTTTACCTTTCAAGATTTAATATCAGAAATTCTGAAACAAAATTTTCCACAAAAACCATTGAACATAAAAAAGTAAAAATTTATTACATATATTTTTTAGGACCTTTAATTATTTTATTTTTATAAAAATATAACAAACTCCTACATAAACAAATAAAAGGAATTTAAATGAGAACTTATCCTATTTAACAAATGGTTTCTTATTTTACAATAGGTCATTAACATTATCCTTTTGAAATAATTTATAGACATAAATAATTGAACCAAGATCATTATAAACCATGGGATACAAAACATAATAATGATGAAATAAAATTATTAGAAAGGGAAAATAGAATCATTAATGATTTAATGTCATAATGATCATAAGAGCGAACAAGGGAATGCGCACTTAATCAATGTTCAAGAGTTAATTATAAAAGTGATAATAACCATAAATTCTTTTTATCATAAATCATAAAAAATTGGAAAATTATTGATTTAAAAAAATAAATATTCATAAACCATGTGATATTATTTTTTCTCTATCAGAACATGTGTTTCGGTTAGGAAAAATGACTTCCGAGCGGCTTCCATTGGATTTATTTATGTAACTGGAAACATCCAATGCTTCTTTATCTAAAGCGACCTTCTTTTTGAAGGCATGGGTACATTATGTTTGGGACTTTGACACTTAAGAACATTCATTGATCAAGAGGATGGGAGGTCAAACTCATAACACCCTGTTGGGTGGAATTATTGCATACTCCAAAATTTTTTTATTGATTTAAGATATTTCTTGTGAATCCTTATTAATTTACTAAGTATAACATAGGTTTCCCATGAAAATTGAAATAAATTATAATTATTTTTAGAACATAGAATCATCTATATGTATTCGAGGTTTTTATTTAATGGAGAAATCATTATTTATTCAAGGATCTCCATCAATGGTATCCTCTCATATACTATTTAGAGATTCTTTTGACCATTGTTATGATAATACTGGTTTTTAAGCCACTATGTTTGGAACTCTAGAATTTATTTTTGTCCCGGGAGATAAAATATTGTTTTGATATTGGGATCATACCCATAAATGGGAAATCTACATATCCATGTGAAAGGAATCAGAACCCTCATATTTTGGGGCCTCTTAATAGGGAACATCATACCATTTAAGGTCATGGGATAAAGAACTTGTAGTACAGTTTAATGTTATGTTGTAAGGATGTCTAAACTGAATATGCTTAGTCCAATATTAGTGTGGTACTTATGCCCAAGTAGGCTAGGTAACCTAGAAAATATATGAGTTTCCATTTTGGATTATACCCTATTGGGAACATGGCCCAGGAAGAACATGGTTTATTTTAAGTGTTGGGTTTGATCCTCAGATAGGCTTCCTATGTATCCCACATGGATGGGAATCAAAGCCCATGTAGTTTGGTGAGTCTAATAGGAGAGTGTAGTCCTTTAAGAGAAATGAGTTTGGACTTACTTATAGAAAATGAAACCTATTTGGATAAAAAGAGATGGATCTCAGGCCTTTGGAAGGCTTTCTATGTATCCCAGTTTTGATGGAAATCAGAGTTCTCGTAGTTAATTCAAGGTGTATCATGTAGATGTTGTTATCATCATAGTTCTCTAAGACCATGTGAGTCATTCTAGGTGTGAGAAACAAGAGTTTTTTAAATATTCAACAAACCACACACACTCTCTTCCCCTGATGGGGGAGGGTGGGCCTATGGCGAAAGAGGCTGAGGTGATGGTGGGAGAGGGCATGGAGAAATGTACCTTTCAATGTGGAATGACTTTGTAGGTCATGCATCCTATCTCTCGAGAGATTAGGGAATTACCTCAGAAGGATTTCCTTGATTGGATCGCAGGAGAAGAGGGAGACTTCTCCTTTGTTTGAATGGAAAAGCTAGTGTCACCCTCACTCTCCTTATAGAGAACTGGAGGCTTAGAGACTTAGAGATGAGAAGGGGAGGTTAGAGTCCCCTTCCAAAAATCAAAGATAGGAAACATGCCAAAATTATCTCTTGGATTAGGATCCATGTGACTACAGATATAAAAACCTACAAACATCACAAGGATCTTGAATCCCTTAGAAGGCGAATGTGGGTACCCTCTGACAGTATATATACAAACCCTAATAAGATACACGTTGATGTGCCCTTCCCAATGTTTTGATAAGTCATGTGTTTTTTATGTGGAGGTTTCAACATAATTCATTTAATAAAATGGATAAAATGAAGAGTAATCCTTTCAATTAATGAGTTTATGTATTTATTAAAGGATTATATAGAATGAAGGTATTAGGTTAATCAATGAGGGGTTCCCTAGTAGGTATCTGACGCACAGGTATGGGTGCACATGTAGTCTTGGGCGACCTAATTTTCACTTAGGTGATGAACAAACTAAAAGTTAAAACATGGACAAGACATGACTCAACCCGTAAATTGTATTCACAGGTATTTACAAAAATAGGGCACTCAAGATTCTTTGAGGGGAATGGGTGGCACACAAGCATTTCTGAATTATAGAGGTTTGGTGCTTTAGGCTTGCAAGTGTTCTAGATTTCAAAAACTAAAGGTATTTAAGTCCTATAATCCTCCATCAATTACTCCTCTCTAGGTGTTAAATAATTGTATTGAAGGTTTCATAAGAATTCAGTGAAGCACTATAGTGAACATAGTAGCATTTAGGATTTAAGGAAATTCGTCCATAAAAATTAAGGCCCAAATGGTCTATTTTTTAAAAAATATGTGACTCTGGGAAAATGATTATCGGGTGCGCAAGTGTCTTCCCACCAGAAATTGGGTACACAAGTACATTGCGCACCGACAGAGACTTGTCTTAACTAGAGAGATCCAAATTTCAAGCCTTTCCAAATATTGATTTTATTCATGTATTCTATCCTCTTTTTAAGAATTCCACTGGGTCACATTTTATTGATGTGATAGAATGATGTGTCAAAACAATCCCCCTCAAAATTGTATCGGAAATGAAAATAAGTTCTTATACCAAGGTAATGATATGAAAAGGGTCAAAAGAGGTTGATGTGACATGAAAAATGATAGCGTTCGAGGTACTGGAACACACGGTTTTGGAATGTAGGAAAATATTTAGCGCTTATATATAGTGGATTCGGTTTTGATAAAATTACAAGGACTTCAGAAATATTGATCTCAATGCATAAGTTTTTTTTCAGATGCTCTTCTCTATCACACTTCTTCTATATGTTTTTTTATTTTCATTCCAAAATGGGGAACCATACTTGTGAACTATATTTATACATTTAATCTGAGTCCATAATGTGTTCCTTAATGATTTTTTCAAAATTTCTTAATGCATTTTTCAGAAAATTCAAAATGATCTCAATTTTAAGATGTATTTAGATCTTTTTGTATGTTCCATGGATCCCAAGATAATCGAAACTACTAACTAATTGGCTATTAAGTGAATTGATGATATGATGAAGATTTTCTGGCTTGATCAATTTTACATTTGTTACACTACTATCATAGATTTTGAAAAGAATCTGAGGAATTATCACTTCAATTTTCAAAGGAGTATTTATTTTCCTCTGTATGGTTATGGCCATTTGCTAGATGTCAAAATACCACACCCAAATAATTATATTCCACTTTCTTGGTGTCATGACCATACCAATTTATCATCTTCTAATATTTCTTTTGTGGGCACATATATCAATTTTGGGACAGTTGCTACGACCTATTTCATACATCATAGCCCATGTGCTCTAGATTTGAAAGAAAATACACCCGAGGTATAACCACACTGTTATTCGTCCACCTTTCGAGATTCTCAGACAGATGAATCTCAGGGATGGAAGAAAAATTGGTTTTTCCCCTAGGAGGGGGTGTTAAACTAGCATGGATGTGGGCATATTGGGTGTGAAATACATGTTCATAGTTTATAGATGACTAAAAAGGAGTTGGAATTTATGGGGTTACATGGGCCAGGAAACCCCATGTATATAAGAATGAAGATTTCATGCCAGATTTGTTAAGCCGATGGAGTCCAAATAATAATTCCATCCATTTGACACGTGGAGAAGTAGGAATCAATTTGTTGAATGTCTACAGGATCTCTGAAGATCCAATCCTTGGAGATATGTATGATGAGTTTATTCCTCCAAATGTGATGTGGAATGCCTAAAAAAAGATACTATCCTTGTTTCATGAGTCAATGAAGATATTTTATTGACTCATGAATACTAATACCACAATGTACCACATAAGAGAGGATATTCACCAAGAGAAGTGGATGAAAATATTATTAGTGAAGAAGAAGGAGAAGGGCCCCACTTTCACTCATCCATCAAGCTATCCAAATAATGAAAAGAGAGTTACACCTCACACTTTATGGCCAAAATTAGAGAAATGAGACTTTGAAATGTGGGGGTATTAAGTCAATTCCAAACTTCCCATGAAGACACATTTTTCAGTAATCATAGACATGTGGATTAGTGTATATATATTGACTTCCCTAGATTCAAAGGGAAGCACAATACCAATAACATTTATTGTCGTGGTCGACCTAGATGAGAAGAGGATGGTAGGATTATCTTCCCTTATTTATAAAGAGATTCATAGGAGATTTTTTTATATCTACTGAGGGAATTCTCCTTTCATAATATCAAGACTATTCCATGTTTTATAGGGGTGGATCGACCCTTATTTTAGAACTTATTCTATACAAAGTGGAGTAAACATATTTGGAAGTTCAGTCTGACCATATGTTCAAGATTTTTTTTGGTTTTTTACCTCAGTGATTGAATTCTTATAACAAGAAGGCCATGTTAAGTATGTACAAGGAATTTCATCATTACGCTTATGGAAATCTGCTTATAGGGAAATTTTTTGACAATGGGATGTCCAACATAGAGCTATGAGTGCATATGTTAGCTTGAATGGATGGAATATCAGCCACCATAACTGAAGGGGAAATCATTTGTGAGGTCTATTCTCATTATAGATTATCACATTAATCCATATGTTTTCAAAAAACTACCGTATCTTATCCAGTTCTTGTCAGATTAGAGCAACATCTGATGGTGGCCTGAAAACTATGGTTACTGACACCTGTAGAGAATACCAGGATAATATTACACATACCTACTACCAATGCAATAATTATATTAACTATATGCTATTCTAATAAATGGGTTTCATCATACCCTAAAGTAGTGTTAAACCATGTTGTCCCTTGAGTTTGTATAAAGATAGGTAGTAGGAAGGAACCCTCTCATTTGGAAGGTAATTATTCATCATTAGTTGATGAGTCCGTGGAGTTAGAGGGTGGGGGTGATGAAGCTTCAACCTCACCAAAGCGACCTCGTGCAAGACACAATCCACCTATCATAGTTAAGAGAGACACACCATCAATCCAAACTAAACTTGCACCATGGTCCTATAGTCTCCATCATTCAGAAGAGCAACATGTCCCATTTTCTCACCCACCATCATTGACTATGGGAATTGGGAAGAAACTCAAATATAAAACTATAGGATCATCTTCACAGCCCTCTAGAATGTACTCTGAATATGTAAAACTAGAAGTGGTTAGATCATGGAAAATCATGCATTGTGATGCTGAAACCACATGAATCAATTTATGTAAAGGGTTTCATATTCTTGGAATAGGGGATCTACGATCTTCTTCTGATATTAATTATTAGAACAACCATGATTAAGTGAGAACATATATCTTGGAACTGAAGATGCTTATATACACAACTAATGAATCAATTCCCACCATAAAATGAGTGAAAGATATGATAGATTGTGGTTCCACTAAATGGATTGACCTTTCATTAGACAAATAATTGAGTGATTTTGTTGATCTTGGAGATGTATGTTTTCTTCTTCTAAAATTATGTTCTTTTATTCTATTTAAATTTATTCAAAGCATTGTCACTCTATGGAAATGTAATATTAACTTGTATCTGGATAAAGGGAAATTGACAGAAGTTCCATCACCACAATATAGCCCAGGTGGAACTACACATGGTTCAATGGAATAACCCATTGAGTATGGAGATACATTTATAGGCCAACACACCATGGAGAATGAGATTGAATGTGGGCATGCGGTTTATGATACTAGTTTTTGGTGATTATTATCAAATTCCTCATAAGAAGTCAAATAAATAGAAACCATCGAATAAAGAAAACCGTGGTAAAAAATTTTGTTGGAAGTGGTAAGAATTTATGACAACAAGAATATTAGCTTAATTATTAGAAAGTGTTTAAAATTAATGGAATTAAAGGAAGTTATTCAATTTATTCACTTAGAAAAATCATTTATGATCCAAGAGGAATCATGGACGGTGCATCCGAACAAGCACAAATTCATTCTAGCCCAGTGGTTCCATGTACTTAAGAGGCATTTAGTCCAGAAGATCCAACATTTGTTCCCGGCACTACTCCCATTCTTGCTACTTGGATAGAGGAGACCTCGGGTATATTAGAAGTTCATTATGAGAAAATAAGTGTAACAACAACTAAATTCCACTATAAGATACTTTAGGTTCATCATATGAATCAAAAAATCATGAGAGAACTGATACTGACCCCAGAATGGTTACTGAGAAGGATGATCAGGGTCAAAAGTTATTAGAGGAGGGTCATGAAACAACCACTCCATTTGCTCCCATGGGTGGTAATAACATGGGATTTGGGGTATCATTGTATACTATGATGAATAATGGCATGTCTTTGGAATATGTATTAGAATACATTAATATGCCAAATAAATTATAAAACATTGAAGTTCCTTGTATATAACCAAATGGATGAGAGTTTTTTTGTTCTTCTTATAAATATTCTTTGTGATTAATTTTTTAACCGTGACCGGATGAAATATGCAGTTTCATCTAAAGAAACTGATACAGTGACGATGTCTGAAGGAATAATCAACATCACTGTCAATCCCACAATTTTGGATACATTGGATCGGGTGAACATTGAAATAGAAAATCTTCCTAAGATTAATTTTGAGAATTCATAAATTGTTAATGAAATAATTCCCTACCAAAAGACAACATTCAAAACTGTTGAACCTAAGAATATTGGGGTGGAGTCTTATCAAGCTTCCGACTTATAGTTAGGTAAGGGTTACAAATTTTTTTATTGTTCTCACTCTTTTTATCCTTTTAAAACGAACCATGAACATAATTTTAATTCACAATATAGTATTATCGTCTTCAATGGATAGGTCTGGTGGTTATTAATAATCTCAAACAACATTATAAAGTAAATCAACCACTATCAATTAAGGAGCATAACATGAAACTTGTTTAAGTGCATTAATCATGTAATACATTCCTCTTTACGATAGAGATTATGAATCAAATCCAGAGGTGTAAAAGGCTCTTCTTCTTGCATGTTTCATGGCATGAAAAAACATATGGAAGATAATATATGAAATTACACTTGAAGAACTGTCCTCATGAATACAAATACTTTCATATCTATTAAATATTCTCGGATTTTTCAGTTTTGAATACCACTAAATCCATACTGTAGTGAAAATGATTATCTGAAAAAGGGAGAAAGAGCAGAAACATCGACAAGGTCTGATAAAAACCAGATTTTTGACCAACACTATTGAATTCCAAACAAAATTATCCCATGCTAAGGAAAGTAATACTACAATGTTGATATAAATAATGTATAAAATTAAAGAAAATACTATTCATGAGTTTCATCTTCAATAAGTGTTGGATATTGTTATAGGTGCGCTTGACCAACTTCACGATTCAATAGGAGAAGTCCAGAAAGATGGTGCAAAATCCATTGCAGATGCTAAGGAATAACTTCATCATGCTGAATAGAATGATACTGATAGGCTAACCGAACTTCAACAGGCAGCTGAAGGAGCACAAGAGGCCATTAATCAAATGAGAAGTTATGTAGAAAACCTCTCGTGATTTATGATAGAGAGACTCTAGTTTTTAGATTTTCCACTATGGATTTTTACCCACAAATGAAAATCATTTTTTCTCTAATCATTTATAATTACAATAATATGAGAGGAATGAATTTTTTTTACCAAAGCCAATGGGCCTAGTGAGCATAGTTTTATTTTTAATAGGTTTATATTTAAAAACCCAAAATATTGGTATCCATTGGCTTTTTATTACTTATTATTACCTAACCCATATAAAATGTAGGTTTAGTGAGTTGAGGATCAACTACTATCCAGAGTTCCCTTTGCAGGTTTTCAATATGGCGAGTACTATGTACCTTGTTATTTGAAATTTAAAGTAATGAATGTTGGACTAAATATACTAGTGTTTAAGGTAAAATATATTTGAACATATATTTTTATATTAGTTCCCAAAAAATCTTAGTAGCTAACAATTGATCTAATTTTCTTTAGACACTTCTAAGAGGAATCTTAAGTCATGTGTTTTATGGTCACCAAATCTAAAACTTCAAGTATAAATGTAAAGTTGGTCTTTTTCATGAACAAAGTTTCCATTATTTAACGAACCCATTATGGGGATTATATTATGCAGGGGAAACTAGGACATATGCTGGATAGTCAAACAATGGAATCTTCTGACTAACTTGCCTGTTATGTAAGTGATTTTTATGCAAGGATACTGGTGTCACATATTTCATAGTTATAAAAAATAGATATAAAAAAATGACATTCTATTGTTGATTATATTAAGGAAAATTAGATTAGGGTGACTCAATACTATATCAGATGTTTTTAAAAAGGCTATAGATTTAAGAATAAATGGAAATCTATACTGACATAGGTTATAAATTGGGAAAACAATCGAAAAAATTTAGTGTGTGAGGAATGGTTAAATTATTTCAGAAAGGGGTATTTATGATATAATATTGTTAATTTCAAGTCATGTAGTTAGGACATTATACTATGAATTTTCTAGTCATGCATTGAAGAAATTAGGAGTCTTTAATTTATGGTCTTTATCTTTGAAAAAATATTTAAGACTCTCTAATTTCTTGATAATTTTTATGGAAACATACCACCATGTTCATGTATGGAACAAAATAATGGTAATGTGTGATTTGAGAATTTCAAGATCAAAAGAATGATATGGGAAAAGGGATAAAGTAATTATAGGATATATTTTCTATGAATGAAGATACAATTATTTGACAAACCCATTACGAGGCTATATTATAAAGGGCCAACTAGGAAATATGCTGCATAGCCAAATAGTGGCATCTTTTGACTGATAGTCCTGTTATGTAGGAATCTTATGCAAGGCCATTGGGGGCACATACTGAATTCTCAAGAAAAATATTTCTTGGGTATCTAACATTATATTTCTAAATGTCGATGAAAATTTATGTAGAATAAAATTTTCCAAATAACATTGTTTTATTTAGGGAAAAATAACTTTGAATGTAGAAATAGTATTTCCAAAAATGATTTCCAATGAAAAGGAGGAATTATTTCTCTATGGATTTTAGACCCAAACCTAGGATGTATAGTGTCTGTAGTTTTATCTCATGCAAAAAAGTACCAAAATTTAATGGAAATAGTAGATGATATGTGGTCAAATGATCCAAGGTTATTTCAACATGCTTTAAACACATGGAAAAGGAAATGTATAAATCATGGGTTTGGAGTCTTTCAGATCATGCGAAATATAATGGGACAAATATACATGAATGATCTCTTTAAGATAAAGATTTGTTGATATTTTCATCAATTTTTGAAGGGGTCAAAAAATTCTTTTACCAAGAATGAAGTTTCCATTTTTTGAAAAATCCATCATTGGATCTTTATTATTTTGTTACAACTAGGGAATATATTGCATAGACAAATAGTAGAATCTCTTGACTAAAAGAACTATTATGTAGGTTAATATTATGAAAGGCTATCTAGGGACACATACTACATAGTCAAGAAAAATAGTTCACATATACTAGAAACTCTTCCACCACAAACCATAAGAAGTTTTATAACGATCTAAAAATATTCAATATTGAAAGTGTGAAATGTTAGGGGTAATATTCATTGCACATGAGAAATATTTTAATCAATATTGGCCATGAGTTTGGATTACCTTACATAGAACTGACTCATATGAAAAACAGGGACATTTCTTGTTCTCTTGGTGAGATCTCTTAGGAGAGTACCCAAAATGAAGAGCTCCTGCATCAATTTTAAATTATATGCAGGAGAGTAGAAGAGAAAAAAATTATTTTATCCCATATATGGGAATAAGGGTTAAGGCCTAGTTTTCACTACATATCTTAATGGGGTGAGAATAAATCCATACCTAGTTCTTTGATTACTGTGTCGTTTCATGTCTTGTAATAAGGACATGAAGTGATTCCAACATGAAAAGGTCACATTGCGAATGGATTATATAGTTGAAACCATGGGTCACTATGTATATCAAATGGATGAGAATCAAGACACATGTATTTCTTGAAACATTCCCCATGCATGTTTTATTCATACACATTTGGAAGAAAGAGTGTTTTGGTAGTTGGGCCCAATATTGTAGATCTATGAGTCTCTAAATATCCTCATGAGATGAGAATCAATCCAAATATTGTTTTTAAAACAATAATTTCCCACACCAATTGAGGTTTATGTGAGAGACGGGTGATTTTACCACATTCTAAAAGAACGGTTAAAAATAACAAAAAAAAGGTATGCAGATCAAACCATGATTCCTAAAACAGTACTTTATATAGATCTGATTCAAATACATGAGAAGAAAAGGGAAATAAATTTCTCTATGGTCATGGATGGGCTCAAGATTGGAGATCTAGATGACTCTACATATATTATATAGATAATAATCATGCCACACATAGTTCTTTAAATGATGTATCTATGCAGATCTGATTCAAACATTGGTAGAAATGGAACTAATGTTCCACTAATGAGTATTAATGATGTGAGTAATGATTGTGCATGGAATCTACTCATTTAATTAGGGAAACACAAAGAATACCAATTTTGACTATTTTATGGGATTTCTTAACTTAAAATGAAGAACACAGTAACCATAATGTTAAATTTCATGTAGTGAGGACAAATGATGTGCAATTACACAATGTACTTTTTCAAGAATCATTCATCGGTTGGAGTTGTAATATGTTCTCCATCCATTGAGAATAGGGAATAATCCCCATTAGAGTATACCTTTTGTACAGAGTAATGTCCTTCCCACTTTGGTTTTTTTTAGGCTTTTTACTGGTATCATTCAAGTCCCGAGGACTAATACCAATTCTCCTTGAATAAATGAGTGGAGGAAAAAATTATTTTTAAAATCTCATGCAATTATATTCTAATAGACTTCCAAATGATGCAAGGTATGCAATCTCTTTTCATCAAATCATTCAATCTCATCAAATAGCTTCTGAGATGGTTCATCTCTAGATAACCGATCACATATTGCAACTCAGAGTAAATGAAATTGAATTTCAATTGTAACAACTACTTATGTTCTGTAAGCCAACGAATATGGAGTTACCTAAGGGATAGTATGGGTAGTAGTATGATAAGCCTATAAAGCATGAAAAATTTTATTAAGCCAATATTTTTTTTATTTTTACCCACAATTTTCTAGAGTATATTTCATAATGTATTTTTGAAAACCTTTATATGTCCATTGGCCACCGCATAATAGCAAGATGAAATGTAGGATTTGATATTTTTCTCCTGATATAACTTATTTACCTCAACATAATAGTAACTTGTGCTGTTATCTATAAATATAGTATGATGGAAACCAAATCTAGTAATGATATTAGCTTTAACAAAGCTAACAATGCTTTTGGCCCCAACTTCATTGAGAGGTATTGACTCAACCCATTTGAAGAAGAAATTAGTAGCAGAAGGAATACACTTAAACTGCTTATCCATAGTTGGAGGATAAGGTCCTACTATATCCATTCCCCATATGGAAAATGGCCATGAGTATTTAGCTATATGTAGCAACTAATGGGGTTGATGAATGAAGTTGGCATGCACTTGGAAAAGATGAAATTTCTTGGTGGAATCTGTGAAATCATGCGTCATTTAAGGTAAGATGTATCCAAGACTTCAGATTTGATCATAAATCCTTTTCCTCGACTAGTGATCACCGCAAGCTCATGGATGTACTTATTTCATGATAGCGGTAGCTTCTTCTCAAATTATACATCTGAAGAGGACTCCATCAATGCATTGCTTGTAAAGGATATTCTGGTGATCTAGACTATTATAAAGAGTGAAATTAGACACTCATATTTGGATATTTTGTTTTTCAGCTCTATCAGGTAGAAGTAATTCATTTTTATGGTATTACATGATATGTGTCAACCATCTCTTAATATGAACCAGCATTCTGAAAATAAGGTTTATTTTATTAATTTCCTCCATTATAGATTAAATGAAAAGAGATACCACACAACGATGAGCAATACTGATGATTGTCTCATCCCGATTTGGATATGTTAAGATTGCAGCTGCATTAGATAGTGCATCATCTTTTTGATCATGGTATATGAGAAAATATTGTCTATGAGGGTAATTTAGCCAATAACACTGTAACATAATCACAGAATGGGATTAACTCTTCTTTTCTGACAAAATAATCCCAATTGATCTATTTTATTTACAATTACAAATCCCCTTTCAATTCTAGATGGTTCACTTGTATGTAGAGTACTAATTCCTAGTATGTAATTAAAGATTGATATTCTACCTCATTGTTTCTACTGCATTCTGATAATAGAATTCCATATAGAAACACTGCCTTTTCTAGGGAGATAAGAACAATTCCTAATACAACTTTATTGAGTATAGGGTCTTCTATTATCATTGCCGTTGGACTTATGGAATAACCATCAATTTATATTTTCCATGTCTTTTTATTATCTTGAATAGAAAATATTTCTTCATCAAGAAGTTCAGTATTCAATGATGTATCTTCTATAGATGGGTGTTTAGCAAGGAAGTCTTCCAAGGCTTGTCCTTTTATTTCTTTCTGAGGAAAATACTTGATATAGAACTATTCCAAATAACATCCCACTATGCCAAACTTCTTGTAAGAATAAGATGACTGAGGATAATTTTGATTAAGATATTATGAGATACCAAGTGAACCTTGTGATGTTGCAGGTAGTGCCTCAGCTCTTGAAATACAAGGATTAATGTCGGGAATCACTTCTCGATACATGAATATTGAGTCTCTATATCAATCATAGTTTGACATAGAAAATAAAGGCTATTTTCATTACCATCATCATTCTTTTATATATGTAAGGCGTTGAGTAATCACTCTAATTCTATCACATAGAGAATAAGTAGATTTCGATTAATAGGTGGTATTAATATAGTTTAACTCAAGAGATATTTCTTGAGGGTATCAAATGCCACTTCACAGTCTTTAGTCCACTGATATGCAACTCCCTTATTCATTAATCTAGTGAAGGGTAAACGCTTTCCATGAAAATTGGAAATAAAGCACCGAATATAGGCCAAATGTCCTTAATGTCCTATTAATTCTTTAAAATTTAGATGAGGTGACATGACAAGGTTTTATTTTTTCTTCTTAGGATCAACTTTGATGCCACACTAGCATGCAACGAAGCCAAGGAAATTTCCCGAGGTAACCGTAAATTCATATGTCTAGGGATTCATCTTTAGATTATATTGTTGAAGTTTACTGAATATGGTCTCTAGATTAGCCAAGTGATCTGAATTTTGTGTTTATTTTAGTACTAAATCATCCACATAACATTTTAAAAAATTTATTAATAAGGTATTGAAGATATGGTGCATTGTATGTTTCTACATTTCACATGCATTCATTAAGATAAAGGGAATTACCCAATAAAAAAACACACCTTTAAGGAATCTAAAGGCTGTAGACTCCTCATACTCTAGGTCCATTTAGGTTTGATTATACCGAGAGTAGCCATCCAGAAGAAGAGAGCTTCATACCCATCTGTTTCATCAATCAATTTTTTTTACTAGAATTGGAAAGTCATCTTTAGGAAAATTCTGGTTTAGATCTATGAAATCAATGAATGCTCTGATTTCCCATTCTTCTTTTTTAAATATGGAAATGTTGGCTATCCATATGGGATATTTCCCCTCTTTGAAAAATTATCTTTGATGAGATTATCAACTTTATCTTCAATTTTAGAGGTGTGAGTCAGGAGTGTTCATCTTGATTCGTTTTTAAATCCACGATGTTCTTCTAGAAAACCCAAATGATGAGTGGCCACATCAAGATTAAGGCCTGGAATTTCTATATATTTCCATGATATTATATCTCAATGTTTGTTTTGAAATTAATTACACATCACTTTCTCTTCATAAGTCATGGCCACACTAATTATAGTAGGGCATGGATCTTGTTATGTACCAAGATTTATTTTTCTATGCTCATCCAAAGTAGTGGATACTCTTCCCTAAAATGATGGAGGAGAATATTCGAGATCACCATATTATTCTTCCTTACATTTCACTTCTTCTATTTCTTCTTATAGAGTAGACGATGAAGAAAAAATTTCAGAAATAGGGGAGTAGTTTGTATTTGAACATATTGAAAATGGGGCAATCATTTCTGACCCTACGGATGATGGAGGGTCTTCCTAGATCATTGATGAGAAGATGATGGGCTTGGAATCCACATCCTTGTATTATTTTATTATTGAGAAAACTTCTTCTATCCTGATTGATGAAGCAAAGACTTGTTGATGTTCATTGGAAGAATTGAAGAAATATCCATTTAAGATTTCACTATCAACAAATTCTCCCATGTTTTCTGGCTCAATTGCTGCAATTGACATTATGGATGTCACTAGATCAGTACTTGGATTTGGGTCTATCTTTTCAATTGGATTGATAGGATCCACTTAATCTATACTTGGATGTTTGAATGGGTTAGCTGAGACCATTTCCAGACCATTCGGTGCATTGATTCTGGTTAGATCTTTTTCTGCAGACCTTGTTCCCTTTATGTGATATAAGTATGCCACAATATACTAATATTCATTCATTTTGAATGGATCCTTGTAACCATAAAACATACCAATTTTACCATTGAAGACATAATTGAGACATTGGTTATATGATGAATGAATGGTCACATGTTGATGTAGCCCAGGCCTTATAAGAAAAATGTTGATGGCTGTGTCCAGAAGGAAAACCATGAAATATGAATTAGATACAAGATCCCCAAACTTAGTTCTATGTGTAATATCTCCTAGAGGTTCTTGTTCATTATTTTCATAACTTTGCAAAATCAAATTGGAAGGATATAAGTCAGATTCAGTGAGACCCAATCGATGAAGTGTACGGATAGGAATGAGGTTGAATTCTGAGCCATTATCAATGGAGTATTGTTGGATGTATGTATCATTAAACCTTCTAGATAGATACATGGGAATAATGTTTCCATGTACAACATCATCCTCATCTTCATCAGTGAATGATATAACCACATGACATTCTATAGGATCATTCTCTATATAGTATTCCTCAGTAGTAGAAACATCTGTTTCAAACTCTCAAGGACGTGAAAAAGCCACAATAAGTGCTTCTCGAAGATATTTTGACAAATTCAAAGCACATATGATTGATAAAATGGCTAGTACTTGGGATCATTTTTAAAAAAAATCATACTTTTTGTCCAAAGTTCTATGTTTTATTGTATATAGGTACGGTTTTTTAGGTGATTTGGTTATTGATGCTGCTGATTTAGATGCACCATGTGTTGGGGAAAAAACTATAAATACTTCTACTCTTGGAATCTTAGTCTAATTAGGTCTATCTACTTACTGATAGAATGACTGTGTGACCTCTAATCATTTTTTCACGATGATCATGGCAGGGCCAATCCTGTCATGTGTGGGAGAGTTTCCATGTTCTTATTGATCCTGCTAAAGGTATATCCCATGAGTTTCTTCCACATAGATGGTTTGAGAAGGTGTATAGTTAAAATAATGGTTTCTAGAATATTCACGTCTTCCCCTGTATCCTTGACCTTGTCTTATTCCTCTAGTTCTCCAGTCTGGTATAGCGAATTCAACCTCATCATAACCAGAATAATCATTTTCATAGGGGTCTGTTAAGTGTATAATGTTAAAGGAATTTAAGATCAACCCTTCATCTCATGAATATTCTTCTTGACAGGTCAGTTTTGGTTGGGCCTTTTGGCAGGGTGGTGCTTGTGATTTTGAGACTGATCGCATGAAATCTACCAAAGACAATGACATGTTTGTCCTTGACACATGATCATCTTCTCCTGACTACTCTTTATCTTTTTGACCATGACACATATTTGAGGATCAACCATTGGAGGACTGATGTTTTAATGAATATAACATTGTTATAGAGGAAGTGGAATAATACATAGTCAGTTGTTTCAACTATGTGTATAGGATGTCATGAGCTAGATTGCTCATTTTTCTGGCCATCCATCATTTTACTTCTGTGAACTTATTCTTTTGACTTCCTTCCATTCACCTTCTTTATCTGGATTAGTACTAGTAACTCAAGATACTAGGGATGATGAAATTTTTAGTTTTACTTTTCTATAGTGTACCATTTCTTAAAAAAGGTCCTTTAAAACAAATCACTCTTGAATGGGATGCCCCAACATTTTATGAAAGGGGAAATAATTTAAGAGAACTTCATCTCCTTCTATATTCGGTTTTTACAGCCTTGGAAACTAAACCATATTGTTTTCCAAAGATTAAATGATGTAACCAGGAAACTGTTCATTCTAGAAAGAATAAATGTTGTTATTTAATTCTTCAAACTGTTTCCTCCAACGATTTGTTTCTCATCTTTAGTAGGTAGTCATTTCTGATGATTCTTAGGAGTGGGATACCTTTGGTATGATGAATATTTTAAGCTAGAATCAGGTATATGTGCTTGTTTGAGTGTGAATTTAGCATCCTCTTCTTTTCCCCTTCTTGAATCCCTCTTTTGTATTTCATAGGGATTAGTGGTGTGCGTAACTCATCATGCTTATTTGCCACAAAAATTGGCAGAAAATATTTTGAGAAAGTGGTAGATTCAAGGAATATATTAATCATTTCCATCGAGCAATGAAATATGAAACACTTTCATTATCACACTGTTTTCAATTTTTACGAAAAAAATAGTTGTCTTTGGTAGAATTGATCTAAATTGGAGAAGGAAATTATGATAGAGGTATTCCCATCCAATAATTGGTCGAGACAGAAAACATGTATACCAGACAAAGGATGGACCCTGTAATAATTTTACAGAAGACCTGATTGTTAATTATTATTTTTATTAAGTGGTCCCCATCATGGGATCACAATGAGAAAGAAAATGTGTTATGTTCTTCTCAGGATCTCTTGATCCATTAAATATTGGAAATGTGGTATTCACAATGTTTGGTGGGGGGAGGGATCAGATCTACCCATTCAGGGTAATGTTTATTTTCTCATTATACTGGTTCATGGAATTCAAGCATAGATTCCAATCGAGTTTTTAATTCCTAAATTATATTTATAAGTATTTTAATTATATGGATGAGTTAGGAACTGTACAAGTACAATAGATAGAGCCTGAACTAGCGCAACTACTAGAAAAACAACTGGGGGTGGTTCTGTTGGTAATTTTATTGGATAACCCATGGGGATAGGCCTATAAGGATGTGTTTGATCTTGTCCTAGCTATGTGCACAATAGAGGGAATTCATTATCAACCTCTATAGTTGCAAAAAAAACCCCTCTTTTCTGATGGGTTCATATAGGATGCTGAATATGAGGATCTTCTTTTGGAGCGTGTCTAGACCAAATGTTTCTTTGAAATTAATCTACATTGATTATTTTCAACTCCTTTAGATCCACTGCTTGATGGGAAAATATTTCTTCAAGTGAAATATATTGACCTTCTCCAGTGTAAAAGGGAGACATGATCTGACTTTTTTCCTTCCCCTTGTTAGATGCCTTTCGAAGGGTTGGGAGTTGGTTACTTGACAGAATAACTAGATTCAAGGTTAGCCTCTGATTTCGGGTACACAAACCTTCTTCATTTTCGTAAGTATTTACCATATTATGAATAAGAACATAATCTTATGACTCCCCTAAACTAGACTCATTTTATGGAGGATCTTCCAAAATGATATTAATGACATTGACTCCTGCATAGTGCATTGACTGTATTTAGTCAGTATATTTGTAAGATCATCTCCTTCTGTTTCTTCTATGAGACATTATTATCTGATTTGTTGAATTTTCAAAAACTATTGGATGAATAGTAACATGAAGGGAATCCATGGATAGTTCAATTGTGCATTCACTTTGATTATTTTTCCTTAATCGGGAGAAAAATGACTTCTGTTGAGAAGGGGATTATAGATGTGAAAAATCCCTTACACCTATGGGTTGGGGTTGTTCTTATTATTCTTCATAAAACCATCATACAATGTTGATTGAATTATAATATTGAGTTAAAAAATCCTCTAGACATGATGGTTAGGGTGGTTCCTGAACTATTGTGGCTATTATTAGCGCATCTTCTCTTTTGATTAAGTGTATTCTAGTATGACCATTGGCTGGATGAATTATCCAACAACCACTTAAATTTCCTATTTCGGAAGGCCATTGTTCTCTTTCAGACATCTGAACAATCTGATGGCTGGCATCCTATAGGTGGGAGTCCTTCTTAATGTTATCATATACTTGATGAAAAATTATCTCAATAACTTTATTTCATCGGGACTGACTTTGATGAGAGTTATTCGATGCCTGTTTTTGAGCATATCTTTGTTTACACACTAAATTCATTCATTGTAGCCATCCATGGGAAATAATATTACATGAGACTACTTTTGCCAGGCTTTTATGATTTTGGAGTGCAGTGAAATGCAATTCTCTATGTGCACCCCATATTCTAATACAAACACCAGATATGGTATCATTAATTAACTGGAATAACCTCTTTAGTGACTCGAGACATGCATGCTGAAGGGTTCCCTACTTTTCAACCTTTGGATGTCAGGAAAATGAGGGAGATGCCAAGTTAATTTGGAATTGTAACCCTTATATTACAATTACATTACATTGATATTAATAATATGTTAATACTTTTTCTTTTATATGATGATGGTTTTTTCATATGTTGAGGCAAATATCATGAATTGAATCTTTTTTCATCAATTCTGAAATATTATATTGAGAGTTTTCCAAAGGGAAGAACATGACTGGCATTTCACCCTTAACCAGTTGTTTTCCCATATTAAATATATCTTCATCATAGTTTTCTAGAGGATTATCCACTTGGACTGGCTAGATCAGATGCTTATCAATTGTTTTATTACAAATAGTGGAATCAGTTGATTTTTATCATCTAGATTAGAAAGTAAATAGCCCAAGGTAGGTTCAAAGAATGACTGTCACCTTGGGCTATCTTCTGGTCGACAACATATTTCACCTATTAATAAAAAGGCATCAGGCATGACTGGCCTTATCCTGGAAATTTTATTACGATAAGAGGGATTTATCATCACTAAAATGTCAAAAATAAAATTATATTGACAATGAGAACTAATACTACAGAGAGAACTTTAACAGTGAATGCCATAATGGGGAGGACTTCCATGGTGGATTGCAGTAAGAGATAAATACTCTTACTCTTTCATGAAGCAATCCTTTATGATGAAGTGTACAATAAGGAACATCATAATTACTACTACCGCTACCATAATTTGGCAATGAGAGAGTAAGATGTTGAGTTACAACAGTTAAATTTTTGAGGGATTCAGATACAATGGAATTAAGAGGATCCATATCACAGATTGGAACTTTATTTTCCAACTATGTTTAGTGATACTTCTTCTTAGATTCTCTTTTACATGTATTTGGGGCCACTTACTCATATAAGTGGTTAGCATGGTCAGGTGTATGTGCTTGCCTTGGAGTGGTCAATAGAATGGTATGATTATCTCCAATTGGAATGAGTGTATGTTCGTGATCCGATTGTCTATGTGATATCAGGGAGTATACCCCATAACACTCATGGACTGAAACATAGGTGTGTATATGCTTTGGGATGTCATGTTGATGAGTCATCCCGGTTGTGGGGATAGAATTGTGTGTCTATTCCCCTGGTATAATTGAAGATTCCATTATTATTTTATAAAATGATTCTAGAATATGGGCATGAATTTGTGTCTGCCCTTTCACCATTACTAAAATGTTTTTGGTGACTTCAAAAACTGAAATGGGAATATATTCCCATTCGATATCTAGAGTAGGTGTATGTTCCTACCATTTTCATCACTTTCCTATCAGTGGATACTGACAATACTCATGTATGGGGGCAGAGAGTTTATGCTACCCTAGGTTTGTCATTAGAGATTTCTGATTGACTTCTCTGGGTGCTTCCGAATGAGACGCCTTTTTGGATTGATGGATGTTGGAAGTTGTATGTGCATGTTGTGTGTCTTTGAAAAAGAATGGTTGATGGAATTTTGTCAATGCTGACAGAAGAGACTACTGGAAGGATTGGTGAGTGCAGGAAGGTGTATGTTTCTACTTACTATTTCCAGCCATATTTGATTGGCGGGCTTCCTTGAATGCAGCCAAACGAGTCTATTGACTGACTGATAGTTTGTAAGTTGGTGTATGTGCTTTCTCACAATATTCCACCAGATTTAAATGGTTTGATTGATTGGGAACCACCAGACAAGTCTATTGGCTTGCGTAAATAGTACAGATGGGTGTATGTCTCATTCGTTGTTTTCCACAATGTTACGTTGATGGAATTCTCTCTAGGGAAAAAGTAACAATCTTCCCCCTTTTGTCTGGATGATGTCCTTATTAGTTTTTCTTGAATTCTCGGGTCTGAGGGACATGAGCCAAATAACCGAAGGTAATACCCCTATCATGTTGGGTGTTCACTGCTGCACAATTCTATTGGAAATAATTATTTTTGGGAGCCCTCAAGGAGGTCCTATGAGTCTTTGAGTTGTGTCCATGAATGACATCCTGATCCACCTCTATATATTATGGTAGGGACTGGTTATTGCGTTTCATGGATAAAGACCTGAAACAGTTGAATGTGGTGGTTGGCACTATCATCTTCTTGACCATTTTTCGTCACTGACCGGATGATCGAGGGTTGTTGTTATCATGGAGATCCTATCAGGAATCCTTCAAGGTTTGGATAATACTGTGTTGATAGTATTCCCATAACAATACATTTGAGACCAAGTGTTGAAGATTCTGGGTTGGTGATGATGTCCTTCCAGCGGATGAGTATCTAGGTTGAGTAGTGACCTAGGCATTCATGGGTTCAAACTTTAAGGAATCCATTTGGAGTGAAGGGAGTTCTGAGAAAACATGAGAAACAATGAACTATACAAAATAAATAACTTTTAGATGGAAACATGATTGATTTATTCCTTTTTCTAACTTTCCTTTATCAATTGATAGGGTCCTCATAGATGGGTCACACAATTAAATTAGATATTGAATCATGTCAGATTCACCATTTTTTCATCTCCCTAAGAACATGTGTTCTAGTTAGGAATCACTACTTTCGAGAAGTTTCCATTGGATTAATTAATGAAACAATAAACTTCCAACAGTTCTTTATCCAAAAGGACATGATTTCCATAGTAAGGAATTTTTTAGGTTTGGGCCTACGATACATAAGAACATACATCAGTTGTGAGGATGGGATGTTGGACTCATCACACCGTTTGGGGGGAATTATTGTCTAGTCTAGGAATCTCTTATAGATTTATGATATTTCTATGAATCCTTATTAATTAACCAAGTATAACATTGGTTTCCCTTTAAATTTGAAATCGATTATTAGCATGTGTGGAATTAGGATCATCTGTATGTATTCTAGGTTCTTCAATAATGGAGACATCTATATTTATTCAAGGTTCTGAATCAATGGTATCCACTCATATACTATTTATAGATTATTTTAACCATTTTTATGATAATATTGGATTTAAAGACACTTAGTGGGGAACTATGGAATTTAATGTCTTCTAGGGAGATAAAATCTTGTTTTTTATGTTGGGATCATACCCATAAATGGGCTACCTACACATCCTTGTGAAATGAATTAGAACACTTGGAGTTTGGGGCCTCTTAATGGGGCAAATCATTCCTTTTATGTTCATGTTATAAGGACCCAGACATATAGTTTAATGTCCTGTGGTATGGAATTCTAAGAAGAAGATTCTTAGTCAAGTATTGGTGTGGGAATTATGCCTAAGTATCCAAAAAATGGAAAAGATACAATTTTCCAATTTGGATTTTACAATTTTGGGAATACTGCCCAAGAAGAACCTGATTTATTTGAGGTTTTGGGTTTGAAACTTAGGAAGACTTCCAACATATCCCACTTATATTGGAATCAAATCCCACATAGTTTGATGAGTCTTATATGAGAGTGTAGTCCTTTGAGAGAAATGAGTTGGGGGTTAATTTTTGAAAAGGATTCCTTTTATGGATGAAATGAGATGGAACTTGGGCCTTAAGAAGGATTCCTATGTATCCTTGTTTTTATGGGAATCAGAGTTCTCATAGTTAATTCAAGGTCTATCATGTGGTCGGTGTGACTATCACAGTTCTTTAAGTCCACATGAGTCTGACATAGTGTGAGAAACAAGAGTATGTGAATGATTAAACCTACCAAAAAAACTCACTTCCACAGATGTGAGAGGGTGAGACTATGACAAAATAGGTTGAGGAGATGGTGGGAGAGGGCTTAGAGCAATGCACCTTTAAATGTGGGATGACATTGGAGTTCATGTGGCCTAGAACTCAGAAGATTATAGACCCACCTAAGTGGGAGTTCCCTGATTGGATCTAAGGAGAAAATGGATTCTTATCCTTTATTTTAATGTAAAAAAAGTGTGACCCTCACTCTCCAAAGTGGAAACCAGAGGCTCTAAGTATTAGATACGAGAATGGGGGGTCAGAGTCCCATTCCAAACATCTAATACAAGTAACTTACCAAAATTATATCTATGGTAAGGATCCATGTTAATATAGATATAAAAACCTACAAAAATCACAGGAATCCTAAATCCATTAGAAGATGAATGCGGGAAACCACTGAATGTAGATATACAAACCCAAATAAGAGACATTCTTATGTTACCATCTAAAAGGTTTGATAATCTAGGAGGTTTTTTAGATGTTTCAACATAATCCCTTTGAGACAAGGGTTCCAATGAAGAAGAATACCTACCATGAATGACTTTGAATAAGGCTTGATGAAAGTCTTGTATGAACTTAAGGGATAATATGAATCAAATACGGGTGCCCTAGTAGGTATCCGACATGCTGTTATGGGTGTTCAGGTAGGCTTGGGAGACCTGATGTTCACTTATGTGACGAACAATATGGATGTTAAAACTTGGGAGAGACTTGACTCAATCCTTTTATAGTTTTCATATGTATTCCTCGAAGTGGGCACTCAAGTTCCTTTTAGAGGAATGGTTGGCGCACAAGTGTTTTTGATTTATGGAGTTATGTCACTTTAGGTACACAAGTGTTATGGATTTCAAACACTAATGGGACTTATTTCCTATGATACTACTTCAATTCCTCCGCTCTAGGTGCTAAATATTACCTTAAATATTTAGGAAGACTTGCCGAAGCACTAGGGTAATGATAGCATCAATTAGGCTTCATGGAAAATCATTTATACTAATGAAGTCCTAAAGGGTATACTAATAAGAAAATAAAAGACCCCAGGAAAATGGTGATCAGTCAAACAAGTACCTTGCACACCAACAAAGCCTTGTCATGACTGCGGATTTCCAAATTTGAAGCCTTTGAAAATATTGATTTTCTTTATGTATTTTATCCTCTTTTTTATAGGGAATTTACCTTTTTAACTTTTTATTTATGTGATGGAACGAAGTGTAAAAAAATATCAATCTTGATCAAGAGAAGCATTATAAACAATTGAAAGCAGAACTAAAACATGTACATAACATGGGTCATCATTTCCACTTCACTCTTACACAAAATCTTAAAAATTTAATAAATATATGTTCTAATTATATACCCATTGAATTTTAGGGCTATCACACACCCACCCATCCTCAACATATCAGATAACCACTCATATTTGGTTTATAATATAACCTCCCATCAAGTTTCCATGTACCATTAAAAAAAGAACATATAAAATATTTTATTTCATTATAATATAATAGGAAAAAATATTATCCCTTTCATAACATTATTAACCCATGGATGAGAAATGGGTTCTATAAAAATCTATTTGAATCATGGTTATCCCATGGAATAAGATTTTTTCCATAACAATCACTTTGAAACAATATTAATCCATCCAAAAAATAATATGGATGGTATCAATACAAAATATCCCTGGTGGAGGATAAGTATTAGAAAGGGTTTTCAAGGTTTATGAATGGTAATGAAAGTAAAATATAATGAAAAAATTATTAGGGAAAATATAATTTTCATATTTAGAAACACTTTCTGAAAAATTAAACATTTGTAAAACATTTTATTGAAAAAATTATTTTGAATGAAAATAGATTTCCGACCGAAGAGAGAAATGACGTCAAATTTTCATAACAGCATGTTGTAAAAAATATTAAGTATCAAATAGTGGAAATTGGTACAATTTCGTTGAGGTATCATGAATAACCCAAGGATAAAATAATTCAAGAGAATTATAATAATTTAACAATATATACTTAATCATACACAATACTGATAAATAATGAGATTGTAACAAAACTCTCTTTACATTTTGGTAACATTGAATCATAATCCCTATAAAAGAATAGCATGAAGAGAAATATATAATATATTTAAAATAAAAATATAAAATATTTATCATGTCAATGGGGATGTATATATATCTCATTAAAAAATATAGCTACATAACATGACATAACCCCAAAATAAGAAAAAATATGGCAAAACCCCATTACTGCATTCATAAGTTTTAAACAATAAAACAAAAGGAAGATAGATCCTAAAATGGATATGTAAATACATAGAAATATAAAAATAATAATAATAAAATACATTCATGGGAATTATATATACCACATAAAGTGGTGAATATGTCTTTTATCTAATTGTAAAAAAAATTGAGATGAGTGTAAACCTTACTTTGAGGTTTATTCATCTAGAATGTCCTTTATCTTCCAAAATAATAAACATATGTTAATTTTTAAATTTTTGAGAAACATTTCCTTGTTTATTATAATATTATTTAACTTTTTATGATGTTATATGTAATTATATAATCAATTATGTTTTCTTCAAATACATTGAGCATATTTGGATTATGTGTCCAAATTATCTTTGTTATGTTGAGTATGGAAAAAGACATCATAATATATATATATATATATATAGAGAATAATAATAAATAAATAATTACCATATTTATACATATTTTTTACTTTTAAAACTAATCATGAAATATAGTTTTGAAAAATGATGTAATGTTATGATCATTAATATGGTAGGTCGTACGTACGCATGTGTAACATTTAAAATTTTAAATTATCATTATAGAAAGAATGTAATTAATATTTTATTTACAGATAATAATAATAATATCATAAATACCATTATATCTAATTATATATATTTATATATATCATTCTTGTGATGTAAAATCAATTACATCGCTTTGAGGATGTGGTAGTCCACCCATCAACTAATTATGATATCACTTTTTTAGAGTGAAATGGTAAGGATAAAATGATATATTATGTTACCATAATTATATTAATTTCAATAATACAATAATATTTTAATTTATATCATATAAATTAAATAAAATTACCCTAATTACCTTCCACGTTACACGTTAGAGAATAACTCTTAACATCGCTTTGTGATGCGGTAGTCTACCGTACACATGGGTGATGTTTTCAGATACCTTATATAATGGAATATAAAAATGGGGTTTTTGAGATAATGAATAAATAAGAATTATTATTTTATAGATATAAAAAATATTATATATAAAAAATATTTCTATAATTATTCTCAACAATGAGAGATGGAAATGGAAAAATGAAGGACACTGTATCATAATGTTGTAGTCAACCTTAAACAAAAATGGTTATTTTGTAACCCTTTTGATAAAAATCTATTTTGATGTAGTCTATACCATTCACATAAAAATATATAATTATATTTAGGATACTATATTTATTATATTATATTGTTACAAAAATAATTGAAGGAGGTGGGGAAAGAAATATACTAAAAATACTTTTAGAAGAAAATTAACTATTCTTCGAGTATCCTTCTTAGTTTTCACTAGTTTACTTATTCACCAAGAAATTTTTATAGTATGATTGGATAGATGTTGGGAGGTTATTTTGGATTTATTTTAATTATAAAAAAGAATCGGGATCTTTGAATAATTGCGGATAGTGAATGCATTTTAATTGTTAATGAGTAGTGTCATTCTTGTAATTACTTAAAAGAATTTATTTTTGGGAGGTCTAAATTACCTAATATGAATCAAAAAATGAATAATAATTTATGGTATGGATTATTGTTTAGATAAACACCTCCACAAAATAATATTCATTCATTGTTAAACATTTTGTTCCTTAACTTCTATGATTCCTTATTTTTTTTTATTTTGGTTGTTGATTAAGGTAACAAGTTTTCTGACATATTTAGTTTAGAAATTAAAACTAAATTAAAGTGAAAATAATTATAAAATTCATAAATAATTATTTTAAATTTTATATCAAAATTTTAGAATAAAAATATCATGTGTGTTGGTAACTTAATTTTTCATAAGTGCATCTAATTCACAAAAACACATCTTTAACAATAATAACGTCAATAATGTTTTTACTATTTTTAAGTTTATATGTTCATTATAAGAAGTAAATTAGTGAATTAATGGAACATATTGGATATTTATTAGTATTTAGATATCACTTGGTGGATGTTAGAATTTTTTAGTAATTTGAAATCATTTAATAAAATATCATTTATTATAAAATAAAATTAACGTCAATTTTGAAACTATTTATATCAGTTGATTATAATAATATATTAGGACAATAATGGTATTAAAATATATTATATTCATATATTTATGTTTCATGATATATTCATATAATAAAATAATTGAACACAATAATTCATTCTATTTACAACACATTTAATGTTTTTGTATCATTCATTATATTTAATTATTAACAAAATAATAAATGTGTTGGATTTTATTTAGAATTTTATTTAATAATATCATATTTAAAAAATTATAAAAAATTATTATTAAATAAATAACTCATTTTTCTTCTAAAATAATATTTATAACTGATCCTATGTTGTTTTTTCCTATCCCCAAAGCATTGTGGAAAAATAAAATGTAGAATGGTACGTTTTTTCCTTTTTCTTCCCATAATTTATTATGTGGGTCAATTTATTGAAAATTAATCCGAAAAACTCATAGGGTCATACGATAAGGTCAAAAGAATCTAAATTTATCCATAAAATGGTTTTTGGAAAAAATTTCTTTATTTGTGAACCTTATAATCTATGTTTAACCACTAAGTAAACTTGTTTTTATCATAATCACAGTATTTAATTTTAATTATTTTAACTAATATTTTTGTTAAGAAAATATAATGTTGTAATTATTATAAATTATAAAGATTCACAATAATTAATCCATTTTTAAAAATTCAATTCAAAGAATTGTCAGAAATTAATTTAAAATTAATCTCGCAGACTGGACGATACAACAAGTTTTTAAATTGAAAATGTTCCAATGATGAAATATTTTTTATAAAATTTCATTTTAAAATTGAATAAAATTATTTGAATTTGATTATTGGATGTGTTATTTAATTATTTTTACTTTGAAACATATTAAATATATAAATTAACATTCTAATTTATTTATGTGAAAAACCCGTTTTCTATTAAAATGAAATATTTTTACTTTTCAACGAATAATTTAAAATTCTCAAAAAATAATAAAAAATAATAAACATGAGTAAATTATCACATTAATATTTAAAAAATGATATATAATGTTTTAAATATAGTTTATAAAATTCTCAAAATTTAGTTTTAAAATAACCGTTCCATCAAAAGGTGAAGAAAATGTCTTTAGAAAAATAAAGATTCTTACAGATACAGTTAGATTTATTATTATACCATGTGTAGAAAACACATATTATGAATTTCAAACATTATATTGAATATAATAAATAAAAATGTAATAAATATAATACAAAACTGTTAATTTTTATCGTATTGGTATAAAACACAGTTACGAACAATTAAAAATCTTTTCATGAAATGTTTTCTTAATTCTCAAAAGGGTTTTATTTTTATTTCATATTAATTTCTCATCAAAAATTTATTTTTTATACATGTGTAGAACATATTTTAATAATTTTTATAATCTTGTTCATACCCACATATCTAATGTCTATGTAATAATGTTAATATATATGATAGGCTATTTACGTTGTGTGTTGCATGTTGAATCCACTATCGAACAAAAAAATCATGTGGTTGCATGAACAACAAAAAATACTGAGTTTTGTGTGTAATATATGGAAAACATAGTATTTCATGTTCCATACACTATGAAATATGATTTTAATCTATTAAAAAAATCGTGGAATTACATCATCCCCTTTATATATTTTGTCCTTGTAATTTAACCTTTATCTCTATAATCAATGGTTAGAAATTAAATACACATTTTTTTGTAAAACCACATCTTAAAAGGGTTAATAAAACAACCTCATGAAAATATATAAAGGTAATTACAAATTTCATTTTTAATAACACTTAACTGGGTTTATAAATAGGATAACTGAGGATGAAATGGAAAAAATACAAAATAATATAGAGATTAATTGAGTTCTTCGACCACAAACAAGTTAATTATTAATGAAAAATTAAGCAATCCAAATTCCAAAAATGTTTAATTTCCAAAAATAGGATCAGTTCATAAAAAATGATGGTAATACGACAATTTTGTTTCAAGATTCCTTTCCTACAGTTAAGGAATTATCTTATCATATAGCCTAAGAGAACATGGAAATATACATACATGATGTGTAAAATTCCATCTAGTAGTTAATTCCCCCCACAATACCATCTTTACCTCCAAATAATTATTATTAAAGATATCATGAACCATCCCTAGTACCCTGGAAACTCGATAATCAAGTCGTCCATGACATATACTGAAGGGAATTCCTTATCCCCATGGGCCGAAAACTAGAACATGGAACCATTAAACATAAAAGTGGGAATGAATTTTCCACAAAAAATATGGAATAAAAACAATCAATGTAGTACGCATGAACAAACTCCCTTCAGAGTAATGTACTAGAATTAACAATGAATTAGATCCCATATTATTACAACCCAAGTACCAAAATAGAATACAAACACTACAAGTTCCATAGGAAATAACTAACCATGTAAAAAGATCAACACCTATATCCACCTCCATGGGATCATTTCTCTTTGCTTAATCTTGGAAGGAGATAATCTTCAAACACATGGAGGCAAAAGAAGGCTGTGAGCTAAAAATCCTAGTATTGTCTCACCAAGGATTCCATAATAGTATCCAAATATAGATTAACCTAAATAATTATTTAAATTTTAAAAGTAATAATTTTGTCATTTTAAAGAATATTTAAACAAATCAAGCTATACTGTTCAAATGATAAAAAATATTTTAATAAAAGGCTTTACAAGTGATGTATTTTTTCTTACACAATTTATTAAATGAATCAATTATATAAAAATATTATGTAAATAAAGAATGAATATAAATAATTTCAAACAAAATTGGAATACATTAATATCTCAAATCTAAAACAAGAGAGAAACATGGCCATCTTCCAAATAGGTATGACAGTATTTCCAGAAATAGGACTACAAAATCACTATGTGATCTCAGTAATATGTGTATACACACACCCACTTAACACTGGCCAAAGATAACTTGTAACTATACCATTGGGGATATAATCCATTGCATGTAAGTCTTTGAATGTGGTCATACTATAGAGTGTGTCCAAATAACTCAAAAGTACCTAACACATTCACGTGATCTTACTAAATCAATGATATGAACATTATTTAAAGCCTTATTAAAATATAATTAAATACAATCAGTCAATTTCAATTATAATTTTCAATTTAAAACCAAAACATGTTTTAATAAATACATCCCTCCTAAAAAAGATAAATCTACTAGTTTTCTATCAATATATTTTTAATCCATTATCAAAAGTTTGAAATAAATTCAAATCCAATTCCATCAATTTTAAAATTTATATCCACACCTAAATTCAAAAATTAATTTTATTTATTTCGATCAATTTATATTTAAAAACATCCATAAACAAACCCCAATCTAATGGAATCCGGGGGTTTTATCAAGTTCCATGCAGAAACCATTTTAAATGTCACAATTAACAGGAATTGGGTTTTTAATAAATCAATTGAAAGAATGTTTGATAAATCTAATTTAAATCAACAATTTAAATAAATCATGCAATTCAATGTTAACAAAAAATTTTAATCCAGATGGAACCACCTAACTTTTCCTGAAATACAACACTGATAATGACACCCATCAACAAGAATGAAGGTGTAGAAGACCTTGAAACCCAACATAGATATGAGATCCAACTCCATAGAGCATAGATCCATTACTGTCAAGATGATATATTAAAATACCCAGGGAGGAGAAAGAGACAATGTGAATAAAGTAGGGGAGGGATTACATGAGAATAACACAACATGTGAAACAATGATTGAATACCTAACTAATATATTTGGAAGGGTTGGATAGAATCAAGATAATCTGGGGAAGGAATTTTATAGAGGGAGATAGAATAGGAGTGGAGGAAGGAAAGGATATCAGTAGTGTCACCCATTTTAAAAAATAAAGTTGGGGTATTTAATAATGTGTAACAAAATTTCACGTTGTGAAATTGTAAATATTCGAAACTGTCAAAAAACGTGTTTCCAAGAATTAAAAACCATCCATTAAATAACTAATTATGTTTTAAGGACAATAATGATGCTTAACCTTAAATTAATGAAGCCTTACATGAATTCAATCCAGAAATCCATACATGTTGTGTAACCTAGGTACACAGTGTGTAACCCTTGTACAACCCACCTAAAATGTTAGTTAAATCTGAGAGTCCAAAAAATATCTGACTTCCCCATTATAGGTATTCTATCAACTCATTTTCAACCCTACATAGTCAATGAAAAGGAAAAACAAATGTTTAAATTCATACCTCTTAGATCGGTAATGAGTTGTTACAACCACCCCACCATAAAAACTATTTATCCCCAGAAAGCTTATAAAGATGCCTCCATTCCAAAAGATGAGGCCCCTATTCTCTAATCAGTAACTCACATTCCCATGTGTAATGATTATAAGAACCATTATTTCATAGCACATTAACTAATGGTATCATCATACCATGATGTACCTTGGTCTCATAATCAACAACCCTCACCTACAGTTCAGTCAATGATAAGTTAGGTGCAATCTTCAGATCCCTCTATCTCAAAACAAGATGTGGATTAGATAAACACTTTTTCAGTTGCATTACATGGAATAAGTTATGTATCAACATCAGTTTTAGTGGAATTATTAAATGGTATTCAACATTCCACACCTCTATCACAACCTATAATGGTCCCACCAAATGGGAATCAAGATTCTATTTCCTCCCAAGTCATCAATGACCCAACCTGGGTGAAACATTCAAGAACACCTAGTAACCAACATAGACCTCAAAATGTTTATGGAGATGATCAGAATAAGACTTATATCTACATTGTGATATCAAAATTCTTTGATGAATTAACTGAATCTTCATTGTCATCTCTTGCAACAGGCTTGTTCTAACCAAGGAACATTCACAAATCTCTAACAAAAACAATATGGATTTACATGGAAAACCATACAAGGCCTAAAAAGTAGTCATTATAATAAAAAATTGGTAATTTTTGTTATAAGAAAACTAAACCAACCCCAAATGATCATCAAAAGTCCCACTAATATCATGAACATAGGCACTGAGCATATCCTAAATAATCTATATAGATTTCTTTGTCTGGACATGTGATTATGGATAATAGGTTGTGGTCAAAGGGAGAAAAGATCCCAGTGCCTTTTGAAATCCTCTCCAAAATAGAGAAGTGAATATAGGATCCCTATCAATGACTATTGAAGATGGACCTCTGTGAAAATGAGCAATATCTTTTACATAGATATTTCCAAACTCTTGAACTTTGGTTGTATCATGAATGGGCATAAAGTGAGAGAAAATTGTCTGCCTGTATATCACAACCCATATCAGATTCTCCTATATTTGGATACAAGTAAAGAAAAAAAATTCTATAGATATTTCACCCAACTTCCAATTAGGTACTTGTAGTGGCTAAAGTAAACCATAAGGATTCTGATGCTTGGCCTTCACCAACATTGACATGTAGTAACATGAGACAAACTCACCAATTCTATACATCATACCTAGCCACCAAATATCTCATTTCATTTCATAGAACAACTTAGTAGTAATTAGGTGAAAACCTTCCAAGAATAATGGAAATCGCCCATTATATCCTTCCTTTCCTATAATGGTACAGCGAAGTGATTATAATAGCCTATAAAACCATATTTGGAGAATAAACACTGAGAAACTATCTCCCCACCATAAAGAGAGTCTCTAATTATATGTAATTCATCATCAAGCACTTGATACTATAGAATCACCTCTTAGAAGAGAGGATACAAAATCAATAATGGATAATGAAACTTCATACCCTTTATCCTGAACATCAATATGAAACTATGAATATAAAGCCATCAAAATCCACTCTTCTGAAGATTATATCACATTCTGGGTTGCAAGTTTCCTACTCAACACATATTCAATGACATTCCCTTTCCCCAGGATATAGGCAATGTCAAATTCAAATGATTTTAGGTACTCCACCCAGCACCTCTGGAAAAGATTCCAATATTTTTGAGAGAAGATATAACTAATTATGTTGTGGTCTAAATATAGGGTAACCCTTTCCCTAATTAGTTAATGATGAAAAATCTTAAGTGTGTTCATCACAACTGTAAGATAAATCTTGCTGGTAGGATAATTTATCTCATGTTTACTAAGATGACAAGAACTATAAGAAAATGCATGATTATCCTTCATAAGAATATATCCTATGCCTAAAATTGATGCATCACATAAGACCACATATCCCTAACCAACATCTGGATGAGTCAACATCAGTTCAGTTTTGAATATAAATTTTATTTCAGTAAAAGAACACAAATATTCATTATTGCAAGAAAATATCCACACAATTCTGAGTAATATTAGTGATCGGAGAATCCAACTTTTAAAAGTCCTTCACAATACCTCTATTGTATCAGGCTAATACCAAGAGAATATGAATCTAAAATACATTACATTGTTATTCCTCATTCATAAAAACATTTATCTTATTTGGATCAAATGATATGAAATGTCTAGACATCATGTGTCCCAATTGGGTTGGACATATGTACAAATGATTTCTATGGAATCAAATAGGAGGGGATATGGTAGTGTGAGGAACCAGTTGGCATTGAATCAGTGGATCAGATCATTGTATATCCCTTATGATCAGAGGACCAGGAAAGAATTAATTTTATGGGGTGATGATAATGTTTCCAAAGTGGAATTTTGGGTCATGATTTCTTGGTAGAGGGTGGTGAGGAAGAAGTGAATTTGGTCGGGAATTCCATTCAAGTTTTGGTGTTCTTGTTTGGATAAGACTTTGGTGGGATGGGAAGCCAAACCCATTCATAATGTTATGTTGTCCCTATTGTGGGAGGTCAAATTAGTAATATATAGTTTTTGGTGGTGTTCAACGATGACATCCGATCATACTTTTCACTATTAATGATCATGTCCAACATCTTGAAATTATGCCAAGTGCACTGAGAATGAACTCGCTTTATGCCTAGTGGAATGAGGGTCTTTTTGTTTTATGTGGGACATCATGAATGTTTATCTCTTAGGGAGGAATACATGGAGTCATTTGGTGGGTAGTAATCCATAGAACAGTTAGGGGCGAGGTCCTCGAGTTCAATTGTATTTTAACAAAATTCATGGGTTCTGTTCTTAGAGGCTGAGAATGGGCAGGAGGTAACATTGTGTCTATTGTTCTAGGTAATGTTGGAGAAACACATTCAATATTGAGTTTCAGATTATGATTGAATCATGAGCCATGATGTTTGAAAAGGCTTTAGTAAAGTAGTGATAACAATACATATATGGTGGGGAGTGTTATGTTATGTCATAGATGTGCAGAGAAAGCTATGAACTAGATGTGGTGGCTTCAAGATTACAATGAGAAACCTATGAGGTTTATGATTGGGTTCAATTTGGAAAAAATTGGATTTCCTTATAATTTATGGTCAATCTAGCTGAGAGATGGATTTAGGCTGGAGCTATTTATAAATATAATTTGACCGGTAATGTCAGAGATGTATTGAGGGCTGTTATAGAAATGAGAATATTTTAGGGAGTAGTGAATGATGTGAAGAAAACGTTTTACTAGACATTAGGGATGAATTAATGAGATGTGCATAGATAATGGTGGTATGATTTAGGTGAAAAATAATCGTAGCTAGATAATGTGGCTAATTTAATATATTTGAAGGTAGGAATCAATAGAGTGAGTCAATTGAGGAAGGACTGACTCATCTGGAAAGAAATAAATTTATGTGGTGGGTTGTAAGCCATTTTTGGATAACGTTATGGGGATAAGAATGATTGGGTAATGGGAATAGGCTCTAAAGAATAACTAAGATAGCCTTAAATGAGTATAGACAATGGAGGCACCCAATCTATTTTGTATTTATGGAGGGAATTGATGCTAATGTTATATGGAGTTCATGTAGAAATTTTGGCATGGTGAGTTGGAAGAATGCATTGGGTAAGTTCTAGAAGTTGATTTTAGGTTCTTCTCGACTTGTTTTCAATTATAGAAGTTGTCAATAATGGAAAAAGGTTGCTGATAAGCTAAATAATATTGTGAGATGTACAATAGTAGTAAATAAGTAGATTAATGATGCAACTAGTAGTTTTGGTTGGATTTTATTACGTGGGATCCATCGTGGTGTGTGAATTTAGGTAGCAGGAAGTGGGTCGAATGTCGACCAGTGGAGTGCCTTAAGCTAGAGAGTATATTTTTGTATTTCTTTTTGAATGTTTAAAAATGAACTGAGGTAGTTGGGTCACATGTTTCAGATCGGTTTAGGTCTGGATATGTGGATAGAATCTAGATGCCCTTTTAAGTGACACAAGTTGTGCTTGACCATTAAAACCCTGAAAGAAGTAGTATAGATAGTGTCAGATGATGTTGGCCCAAATTTGTGGATATGACAGACCAAGGGTGTTTTGGTTGACTCTCTAAGGGTAATGTAATGCCTCGTAGTTATCCTAATTTGTGGTGGTTTCTTTTGGTTACATATACCTTTCTAGTGGGTTTGTTTTTTAGGATGACGAGTATGAGGTAGATACGTCCTCGAGGAGATCCATGATTATGATTGTGAAAATAGTGGGAAAATGTTTTGGGTAGGACTGTTTCCCTAGTGTGGGAATTTTTAAAAAATTTCCCATTTAAGGGAGGAATATGTATGGTGAAGGTTGATTGGTGGTCCTATGGTCTAACCATTTGGTATAGACGATTCTGGAATGATTATAGATGCGACTCGAAGCCAAGTCATTAGAAGGTGGGGTGGTTATATGATACTGATCATTCATGAAGGTACATCCTCACCCTTTTATGGTTAATGTAGTGTTTCTAGAGTGAATGAGGATATTTGGGAGTGTTTTGGGGGTGCGGGATATGCAAGGATGAGAAAAAAGACCAAGTAGTGCATAGAGCACGGTTGGCGCACGATTAGTGTAAACCCTATTCCTGGCCTAGAAATCTATAAAAATTTGGAGATCCTTTTTGATAGAGTCTTGTGATTTGTAACTACAAGGGTTTCCAAACCATGTTGGCGATTCTAGGAAATCATTTATCTTGTCCTCACATGGGTAACTGTGCATTGAAACTATGTGGCCCTTAAAAAGTGGGAATTTCATGATTTTCTGTCTTAGTATTTAAGGGTTCTAAACCGATTTCCCATGTTCCTTCTCCAATATATTGGTTGATGAACCAAACCCTCCCTAGATTTTATTAGGTGATTCCACTTCTATTATTAGGTGGTTTGGGTTCATTTGGGTGATACTAAAATATATGGGTGAGTATAACACTCATATTTTATCTATTTGATGGATTATGTATTGTGGAATATATACCCTTCTTAGAGATCTATTAACATTCACTTTACCTATAGAATTTATATTGGGGGATTTAATGGGTGTTTGTGTTCAAATAAAAGGAGATGTTTAATAAAATGTTCATCAATAGTTAGTAGGTAGGTGATATTCGAGATTTTCCCATAGTCTTGATGTTTTATATGTGTATGTGGTTGTACCAATGTGTTTCCTTGTTTAGTTTCCTTATCTTTGATTTTGAGAATATTTTTGGGCCTTAGATTGAGGTGTGAAAATTTTCATAGACCTCATTGGGTCAATAGGTAAGTGGGATTAATCCTAGGTCTACCCTTGGGTTATGGAGGACCCTTATAAATGGTGAAAAAACTGGAAATCATAGATACATGTGAATTATAGGAGCGAAGGCATAATAAAATTATAATTGGTTATGTGTACAGGGTTAATAGGATAAATAAATTGATTATAAAATGGATTTTGAAAATATCTTGGAGGATTTGAAATGGTTTTAAAGGTGTGTTTTGGGGATTTAACCTGATTATAAATATAATAATGTAGAATGATGTTTGAAAGTGAGAAATGATTTAAAGAAAGGTGTTGACTTCCAAGTAAATCACAAATGTATTTTTATTTAGATATTTCTATAATGTAGAAAATGCGGGAAAGGATCATTTTCGGAGAATTATTTAATTGTTTTTTTGGATGCTTGAAATGGAAATAAAATCCTTTAGGCGTGTTTAAGTTTTCAAAGAGGAAGACCAATGTTTAAAGGGTTGTTTCAGTATGATTTATAAGACGTATTTGGAATTTCATTTTATACCATGATAGAGGATTAGTTTCTGTTGGAACCATAGTCATTGAACTGAACTACGACTTAGTGAGGTAGGATCCATAATAGTTATGTTGGCATATTAATAATATTTTTTTATGAACTGAATGATAAATGTGGAAAGTCGAAGACATTAAAGAAAGGTGGTTATAGGCATAATGATATATGTGTTAAATCATTATGGTTTAGGTTGGTAAATGTGAAATAGTTTGTAAATGAGGTTATTATTAATTTTGTTTAATTGAAAACATGGAATAATGGTGTGTTTTCTATAATGTTAGTGGGTTAATGAAAAATGATTTTCCAATCGTAACGTGTTCATGGGTCATGGAATTAGAATGATTTTTGTATTTATGAACTTTGAAATAAGAATGTTATGTTATTGTTTGATTGTGGTTGTGAAATTTTATGTTTGGTAAATGGTTAAGTAATAATTTTCACATGGATTGGTGTTACGCGGGTTATTGACTTGAGGTTCTATACCCATAGGTTGGATTGGACTACTGATCTAATACCCACCAATAAAATGCATGGGTTAGGGACTCATATAGAGGCTCTAGGCACCAAATAGATGAATTTAATGAGACTAACTCACCTAAAGCTCGAAGGTAAGAGGGATAGACAACTTGGAAAGATACTCCAAGGTATCTGTGAGGTATTTTTTATGATATTTTTATCTATAGTGAGATACTAAACATGAATTAATCTATTAGCCGTGGTAATTGATCACCTTAGGCCATATTATAGATGATGTAAATTACTAACCCATGGGGATAGTAATGATAATGATAAAGTGAATATTTTTCACTAAATGGTATGGAAATGATGGGTTTAGTAAACACCCTCTCTTGGTTATATGTGTATGTTACCCCTTGTTCTATGGTATAGATTCCCAATGCAAATTGATTTGGATGTGTTGATAAGTTTATTTTCGGGAAATTAATGAACAAATTGTTATTAATTAATTACATAAATGGTTTCCTTGTTGGTTTTTTATTTATTACCCTTGTTTCATACATTAACCTCTATATAGTCCAATTATTTTTTACACACCATTGGATGTGGCCTACTATGTAGTAATCACACCCTGCATGAAACACCATCGAACATAAGTTCCCCTGTTGATTCTACTTGATTCTATTATAGGTTTAGGACGGGGCCTTCATGTCAGGTTCCTGTATAGACTATTTGGTTAAAACATGGAAAATAAAAACCATGTTGGTACTGGGGTCTGTGTTCAGGGTCTATTAGTTGTTTCGGCCATGGCCCATATTGTATGACTACCTGACAAGTGGTGTATTCATAAGATTTTGATATATCCTCTGTACTTCATTACTTCTTGGGTTTTTTTTGTATGATATCTATTTATTTTTATTTTTTTCTATTCAACAAGTTTTTGTTACTTCTATATTTTCTTTACTATGATATGTAGGTGTAGTCTCTCCATGTTTCTCACTAGACCTATGCTAATAGTTGCAATCCTCTGGCATATGGGGAGGTGCGCCTGAGGTCATGTATAGACCCATATCATTGAACTTGTTATAGTGGATTTCAGTTTTGGGATGTTAATGGAAAAATATTTTTTCTAATAGTAGTTAAATTTCGTTGAATTTTTTATCGAATGGATGTGATGGTCATGATTTCAATCTATAAATTTTGGAATTCATGCATTATAAAGGAAAAATTTCATAACTTCAATACATATGACATTATGTTACATATAATTAATTTACAATGTTAAATATGACTTTTAAACATTAAATTTAACTTTAGTACCTTTAATGACTTTCAGATTGAACCATTGTATTACATTTTGTGTTTCACACATCACACATTGATAGCCACATGTAATATTTTTCATAAGACTTGAAATTTGGTTTTTTTTACTTTTAAACTAAATGAAACATCTTGTATACGAATTTATAAATCCATACAACTTTATATTGAGTAACATATGACTTTTCTAATCCATGTATGACTTTTTTCTATGTATGGATTCTGTAATTACTGAATTATTAATAATTTCACTATTCAAAAATCATTGTATATATAATTTGAAACTCACATTGAAATATATTTCCAAAATGATTCCAATGATGTTAATATTTTTAAAACCTAATAATATGGTATTAATTATTTAATAAATGGAAAAAATTGGATTAAAAATTGGAAAAAGTGTTTCTACAAAAGAAAATTGAAGGAGGTATTAATGTAACTACTTTTTGTGTGATTACTAAATCCATGACATTACAGTGATGTAAAACCATGATTAGAAATAATCATAAAGAAGTGGGAACAATAATACCAGGTTTTAAAATAATTATATGATGTTATTTTTATGAGTTTTTATATCAAAATTAAATTCATATATAGTTCTAAAACTACTTTTAAGTTATTAAAGTAAAATGTTTCATGTATAAAATTATACCAGAGTATAAGAGGAGAATTATTTATACCGAATTAATTTCTTAAATTTTGAGATAATATAGATAAGTGGTTGGGAATTTAACATGTTTATTATGTAAGGAACATGTGGAAATACATGTTGAGTGGGAAGAAGTTAATTTGTACTACAAAAACCATTTTTACATCCATTACATTCAAAGGGTTTCAAATGTTTAAAAGAAAAACATTTTTCAATTTAATAATTTGGGAATAAATCGAGAAATTTGAGGAGAAATTTAAACTGGGTAAAAAGTTATGAAATCATATTCTATTTTTTTTTACTTGATTTTAATAAGGAATGAAGTATATATGATTTCTTTATGTGATGTAGGACAACAACATGAAGGGAATGTGGTGAAACTAACTACACAAGGATGTAACTTGGAATTCCAAATCTGAATGTTATTCGGTGACGAGGATTAATGAAATTTCATAAGGCATAAATATATCAATATCATTAATAATCTTATATAAAATAAGAGGAAAATGGGTTTTAATGAAGTTTATTATTGTTCATATGTATATAAAGACACTGCTAATGGATTTTTCATGAGGATCCATTCACTTGGAAAAAATCATCTTGAATCTAAATATGCTACTTTTTATAGTTTTGTATTAATATTTGGATTTAGAAGAAATTATTATGATAATATTTTTCCAATATATTTTTAAGGATCTAATCACCTTGTATAAAATAAACTATAATTATTATTATGGCAACAAAACATCGAGGTAACATACATTACAAATGAATATGGATTTATATATCATCATCATGATGAATAGTGTTTGAATAAAAAGGAATTATCTATACCATTTTGGAGGGGTATTGAGGTTCATATATTATGTCATTATTTAATTTTTACTGGTTACATTGTTCAAAGATAACCCAAATATAATATTGATTAGATAATTTAATGAAGAATCTATCAATGGTGGGTAATTGTTAAAAAAATATTTCCAAAGATGATGTTTTAAATTGAATAATAAGGACATGTGTTTCCTTCTAAAACTCGGTGATCCATCTGAATAATGTCTATAACATCATTCTAAAAGAGAAAAAATTTTGTGTTCTCCCAAAATGTAAGACATTTCGTAAATACATAATTCTTTAATGTAATGATCTGAGGGGATATAAGGATTTCGTATATGGATTGAAAAATGAAAATGGAATGAAAATAAGTAATTACCCACCTATCATAAAGAATCATCATAAAAAATTGATCCTATTTGAAGTCTTCAATCATATTTCTTCATCGTAATACTTTAATATCCATCGTAATACATTGAGTTTATAATGTAAATTCAAATGTGCAATAGAAAATCTGAAAAGGCACGAGTTTAAGTCTATGACTCTGAGTTTATGTCTTATGAGTGAATGAATTTTTAAAGAATTTAATCCTCTGTGTCAATTTTAAGGATTCAATAAATAGTGATTTTTTTGGATATTTATTATATAGAGGTAAAGTTTAAATAATTTATATTTCAAATAAGAAAATAAATATCTCAAATAATTTTTGTGAGATTTTCTTCATTGATCAAAAATCACTGTAAAAAAAATTATCATTTTCTTGTTGAAATCGATGGATCTCTAGTAGGGTCAGAATGTTGTGGTGTTGGGAGAGATCCATAAAGAATGTTATTAAATCCATGTCACAATACCTATCTGAAAAATAAAATAAAATATAGATAGTGGATTTTTAAGTATTTTAATTTAAAAAAAGATAATGATAATTTAAGTATCTCTTCCAAGAATGAATGGAGTCTTTTGAAAGTAATTCTTGAAGAATATAAATGATGATTTCACTCGATGATTATTATCTTTAATAAGTAGGAGAATTTAAGAAATCAATGAGATTTATATATATTATTAATAAATATTTTAATGATATTATAGGGGAATATATGTATATATTTTGTAGTAATCAAATAAAAAATATTTATAGGTTCTCAACTATCAATAACCATGAATATAAAAAAATGTTGGAAAATGAAAAGAGAGAAATAAAATAACTCTACATATATTGAACATTCAATGATTTGATGAAAGAAGAAGGTATTATAGTTTTATAGAAATTAGATAAATCTAAGTAATTAGATGAAGAAGAGTGTTTAGAACGACATCTTATATCCTTCATTCACTATAGAATCCTGATAATGAGAGAGTTCATATGTGCTACTAGTGACAACATGACAACCTAATGTTCTATAATATCCATCAAATAACATCCTATTATATAATTATGAATAATATTTGGGCATCACATTTGAATACTATAAGAGATGAAGAAGAAAAATACATATAGAAAAATAGGATTCGAGTGATCACATGTGATCTTTATTTAGATTAATTATAGGAATGTTATCTTATACAAATAGTAAAACATCCCCATCATGTAATCTGCCTGGTTTACGAACCTGATTTTCATCAAAGGTATTTAACCTATTTTCGATTAAAACTTATTTTTTAGTTTTCTTTTGGTTTAAATTTTTAATATTTCCTTTAGGCCAATTGGTTTGTTTTTTAAATGAATGGAACAGGGGTTGTATGTTGGAAAAAGAAAAAGTACATGTTGTGTGGTTGGAATACAATATGTGTATCGATTACATGATATTTAAAGGTCTGGGAAGAACCTTTCACGTCATGTAAAGAGATTTTCCCAGAATGAGGACCCAAAACCTTACACGATGTCTAATTCATTTACACGTCCTATAAATGCTCTAGTAATTTTTTTTAAAAGGAGGCAGTCCTGTAACACCCAGATGGTTCTAAGTAATATTTTATCTAAATAATTTTAATTATTCAATAGCTTGAAATGCACTCAATCGCGAGTTTAAAAAAACTGCTAGATTCCCTTAGTATCAAATGAAAATTTAACCTATCAGTTGGGTTAGCAGAATTAACTATAACTGACTTATGAAAATGTATGCTGAAGTCTTTCGTTACAAATTATTTAGGAAAAATATAAATCGACTTCAGTGTTTTTTATTTTTTTATCATTAATTTAGTGAATTACAATTATTAAATGAAATTAATGAAATATATATGTTATATTCTTAGTAAAATATTTTTTATATCCATGCAGTGGATATTTATGTCAAACGGTATGAATAAAAACTATTTGAAGTATTAAAACCTATATTTTTCAAAAGGTTAATTTTCCACCTTTTAATGGAGAACCCATTTCTAAATTATGATTTTGACACATTAATAATTTTAATATTAAAAAAAAATTCATTTGGAAGTATGGTATAACGAAATAAATTGGATTATTTTTTAATATTTTTCTAATAACTTTAAAATTTTGATAAATAGTAAAGATACACTAAATTTTAATTGAAAACAAAATTTTCATTGAAATAATTTATAAGGGTAAATTATAATATTTAATGGATTTAAGCACATGAGGCTCATCCTAGTTGGTTGGGTATCCTTCTGTGAATACATGAGACCCAGGTTCAAAACCAGGTAGAGGCATATTTCTGTGGTACTATAGAAGCACTATAGCAGGCACTGTAGCAGTATAGCTCACTGTGCAGGTACTGTAGCAGACTGTACACTGTGTAGGTATTGTAGTAGGTATTGTAGCAGTTACTATAGCAGGTACTATTCAGTACTATAGTATCTAGAACTATTCACCTTGGGCCACCAGTTTGGGCTTGGTGTCCTTAAGGCTTTCGGGCCACCCAGGCCTTCAGGTCAGTAGGGCTTTCGGGCCACCTTTAAGTCCTTCGGGACACCTCATGGCCTTCGGGCTACATGTAGTTTCCCTAGAAAGACTCTACAAAAATGGAGTAGCCCTAGAAGAGTATTCATAGTAGGTGCACTCACCAGAGTGGAGCCAAATGTATTTTTCAGAATGAGAGGGTATGGCTATGCCATTAGGACCAACCTGTGTTTGCACGAGAAGCCTAGCTAGATGGACATGCGAAGGTGGAGAGATACTACCACGATGAAGATTCTAGGGAGGGGTAGTTTCTTATAGATAGTCTAGTTGAATTCCATAAGACTTTCGGGTCAAGTAATCTCAAATGCCTTTGGGCCATGTAATCTCTGAGCCTGCGGGCCTTGTAAGGGATCCCCCCCATCCCTTGAATGGGGGGTTATCAAAAATCAATAAAAATGAAGGCATTTGGGCTGATGGATTTAAAGTATAAATAGAATATATTATTATCATTTATTATAGTGTATGTAATTAGAATAAATTATACATTGAATTTAGGTGGAGAAGAAATTAAATATTTTTCAATGTTTTAACTTATAAAACTCATTCTCTCTTTCCAAAAACAGTGTTAATTTTAAATTAATTATTTCAAGTTATATGTTTTCAATTTTGAAAAATGGAATCCATAATTGGAATTATTAGTTCCAAATTTTATAAATAGAGTTTTTTTATTTTTGGGCATTATAAATAGTAACTTTTTTGATTTTTATTAATACAATAATAGGGTAAATTGGGTGATTATGGGTAATAATAATATTAAATAATTACCTCAACCATTATCATAATATCATTTTATGAGTTTTATTATATCTAAATAAACATTGGGCCTAAATTGTTTCCTTTGAAAGACAATTGGATGAGAGTTTGAGATTGAATGTATTTTATTTAAAGAGAAGTTAAATATGTCTCAATCGAATTTTAATAAAAAATAATTTTTATATAAGGTTATTTAAAATAAAAATTATATTATAAATACTCATTTTAATCTAAAATGTTTTTTATCATGTTAATTTATTTGTATTTTTAGGAAATAAATAATTACCTTAAAAACTTATACTTTGATTGTATAAAAATTAATTAAATGAGGACAAATAAATAAAACATTTTTTTATTAAAATACTAATGACTATAAAAGTACCCAAAAACTTGAACAAATATTATAGGTCAAGTATGTCACAACCATAACCGTACAAGAGTCATTTTAGTGACCATTTTGAGGCTTATAGAAAAGATTTTAAAATTTATTTTATTTTATTTATGGTGATGTTAAGGTTGTCACATTCATAATTTAATAAGTATATCATTTTAAATGTTGGATTTTATAGAAGATAAATTTGACAAAAAAATGTTATTCTAAAATCTAGAAGATTTATCTTCATAATAGAATTTTATTTTTAATTTTTATTCAAAAAATATTATATTAAATAATTACACAATATTGATGTATTAATTATCTTATTAATAGAGATAACAAAAAAATTTATTATAAACATTAAAATAAATATAATTTGGGAAATTTAATATTTATAATAAATTTTATTGATGTAATTTACCTATTAGTAATATAATAATATATATTTTTTGAATTTAACTTGTTATCGTTTTTTCTTAAATCAATGAATTTAATAGTGTCATAATTGAAACTATTGATAGTTTATCAAAATGATGTATTATTAAATTATTTTAAAATCATAAAACATCTTATAAAAATATTAAATAATTATTATATAGTAAAAAATGTTCTAATATATATATTTATGGTCTCATTTACATCATATAGGTAAATATTTTACCCTTTTTATATTTAAATATTTGAACTAAATGTTAGTTAAAATATTAAGCTTAAAATTGAAATAATTATTTTCAAAAATTTATTGGTTGAAGATATTACAACTATATATCATCTCAAATTTTAAATTGGGACATTTTTGAGTTTTTTTAGGTAGGGTTTTATTTTATTATAAATTATTATTTATGGAGTTTCCAATAGTGCTCTCACCTCAATTATAAATGCGCACCTACTCTCTCTCCTATTCACTTCACATTGAGCCTTCAATATCAGACATAACCAAACATTTTTTCCCTTATAAAATTTTCTAGTCACATTCTAGAGGTTTTTTTGTACTTCTAAGAACCTCTCTGATGCTCTAATGATATATTTAGAGGAATCACGTCAAAGAATAGGTAATCTACTCTACTGATTCATTCAAACATATTTATTCTTATAAATCCTCATCGTGGTTTGTTTCATTATAAAGTAATAAATATGGTATTAATTATATACTGATATGGTATTATAATTATGAAACATTCGTATTACACATTCTATATGTCATATGAGAAAAAAAGAAATCACCATGCACGCATATGTACGAGTTACTGTCTCCACGTCGTGGTGTAATCTGTTTTTCACCACCATATTAATTGGATGGGTATAATGATGTAAATAATAAATATATATGATTATTAAAATGTTATATTAATTCGGAAATATTATACACCATCTAATTCAATACCGTTCAACAAATATAGGAATGATATCATCGCTTGTGCGTACAAATGGACAACCAACTCCATGATGTGATGTGATTCATTCTACATGATGTTCAATAAAGTGTTATTCTAAAAAGGTACAGAATGAAAAAATATGTTATATATTATTTTAATATAATATTTTAATAATATAAACATGAATTAATAATGAGAATAATAATTTATTCTAAAAAACATGCATAAGAACATATAGCAGTTAATATCCAAATAATAAGTAAAAATGAAATGTTATGAACAAACAGATGATAATATGATCATATATGATAAAATAAAAATTAATATGATTATGAAATAAGTAAATTATATTAATTAAAACATTATAAAAGATGTTTAAATACATACAAATGATATTATATCTAAGTTAAGGGATAATTTTTCAATCTCATTATTATCTGAGATTGTTTATATGTATGTATTTACTGGGGTATATTTATCATCCAAATACATGTTACCTTACCATGTAATATTATTTCTATTATTCTAAATTTTTTTAAATTCTGTATTACCCTTTGGTGAATTTTTATTAAACGGATTGAAAGGGCTCTTTTTTTGTTATTGATATGAGGTACTTTTTGACTTTTCCTGCAAATGTATGTGGAGAATATTTTTTTAACTTATACGGACTGAAGGGATTTTTATGTTTTCATAACACCTTATTTCATGGAATATTCCTCTATAAAATTTAAATTTTATTTTCAAATAAATGATTTTATTTTAAATTTTCATGGCATTTTGAGAAAAGAAAAAAAATTTGATGAAGAAATGAAATTTTCTTCAAGAATTCATTTCAAGTGTTATATCAAAATTATTTTCCATCTAAGATGGAATTATTTTATAGGGTTATGTTTCAAGTATAATATACTTATTGTTCATATGATTTTTTTGTTTTTATAAGAGAATTGTTTTTATAAAATAAATTTTTTTACATGGATTATATTATGGAGGAATGATGTTTAAAGAGACCAATTTTATACCTTAGGTTATAAAGAATAGTTTATGTTATTATAGAACGTGTAAGAATTATTTCATTGTTAGATGGGTGGGACCTATATCTCCATCCAATTAAATGGGTAATGATTTATATCTCATGAGATAATAATGGTTGGAATGAGAAATGATCTTATTTCAGTAATATACAGATGGAAGGGGAAGTTAACTTAGTTCAATAATGGACTTAGTCTACTATGATGGTCTTGGAAATTATCCCTGACTAAAATGAAAATATTTTATATTATTATGTGTATACCACAACATATCATGTCTTATGTTATAACATTTGGGATTATGTTCATTGATTTTTATGAAATTTCATTATTTATCCCATGGCATGATATCACGATCTTTCTTACGCATTATAAGATTTTAAAATTTAATGTTACTATATCTTATGATTATTATTTTATTGATATATCCATTTATTACCCTTAATAAATATTTCAGCTTACCCTTTTATATGTTTCTTTTCCCCAGGTGAGGAGGAAGGATATTAAATAAGATATATCAAAAGGGGGTCTGATTATGATTGAATAAGTGGGAGACAATGAAGATGTTTTAAGAACTGGTTCTTTTTGTTTCCCAGTTTACAAGGACACTATACCAATATGGTCCTATCATGGATTTTTTATATTTTAAAATGAATAGTATCCATATTTTATGTAATGTCAATTTATGTAATATATGCGTTGTTATAGTTGGTATTAGAGGATATATATAGTCAACCATTAGAAGTTAGGATTACAAAACCATAGTAAGAACCCAAAAGATATGTTGAATTATAGGTTACTATCCTAGTGTTTTATAATTAACCATTAATAACCTAGTATATAACCAAATTATTCCTAAATTGAAATTTTAGGCTTGATTATGTCGTTTTCCCATTATGATTAGTGTTTCCCACACTATAATTATTGGTTTAAGTCAATTTATGGAAGCTGATGGAACCGCGTTAATGATAAATGTGATGGGAAATGTATTGATTTTTCTCTGGAGAAACAAAATGTTAAGGGAGATGGAATGAACAATCTTGTAGATACTCTTAAAAACATTTCTCAAGATATGAATCATACCAGACTTAAAAATGTGAAAAGTGGGGATCAAAATTCTATTGAGTCCTTCATGAGGTAGTGTCCACCATCTTTCAGTAGGTATTTTGAATTATTAGAGTCTAAACAATGGATCAAAACCATTGAAAATATATTTTTAGTTTTACAATGTTCAATACATGATAATGTTATCTTAGTAGTCTAGAGTTTGGAAGGTCAATCTGATCAGTGGTGGAACCTTATCAATAATATGTGGAAAAGATTTAAAATTGAATCCATGCAATGGAATGAGTTCAAGAGCTTATTTTTCAATATATACATTCCTTGAATTCTTTGAAAAAATATGGAGAAGTATTTACTTGAACTTAAGAAAAAGGATGATTAATCAGTTGGTACCTAATAATGAAATTTTACATGACTTTTAAGGTATGCTTCTATAACTATTATCCAACTTGATAGTAAAATTTATCAATTCTTTAGAGGCTTTAAACCATGTCTCAGAAGGTAATTATCCATAAGGGACTTCAATAGCTATGAATAAATCGTTTCATGTGCTCCCAAGGTTGATAGGGATATTTGAGTAACCCATCAATCCTATGGGTTTGATAATAATAGAAAAATGGAATTCAATGGAAAATATAAAGACCTCACTAAAAAGATGATGAGTTTTAGCTTATGAACAATGTGTGGAAAAAAACATGGACAGCATTTTAATAAAGGAACTAGTAAATGTTTTATGTGTGTATAATACGTTCATTGAGAAATTTAATGCTAAAGTGATGGGGAAAATATTTCTAATGATGCAAATAAAGAAAATTATACATAGAATACACCACCTATACATCAATTTTTCTTGTGCGGGGAAATTGAGAATTATGTTGAGAAATTCCCTAATCAAAGGGTTATTAATGATTATCAATGTTATCAAATTCTCAAGGCCAAACAAAAAGGAAATTCACATGATATCACTATCGTTGATGTGGTGTATGATAATGGAATGGTGAAAGGTACACTTACCATACAATCTAAAGTATAAAATCATTTATTAGATTCTGTATCAATACACTTTTTTTATGAATAATTTTCTAATGGAATTTTTATATTACCTCATCAATAAAATTTTGAGTTAGCTTTGACAAATCCTAATGACACGAGAGTCACATAAATATTTTACAACTCTTATTTGGTTAATTTTTGTTGGAAAATGATTCATGAAAATATTATGATCCTTATTATAGTGAACATTGATGTGATTCTTGGCATCAATTTTGTTTCTCCATATGGAGATCATATCAATTGCAAAGGAAGGGAAGTGACATTTCATATTCCAGATCAATCAATGATCATACATCGATGCGAGGATGATTATAATCTACTAGTTAAAATTTCATCCATATTATGGGCCATTATTCCTACAAATTAAAGGAATTTATCTCAAATGGTTGGGGAGAAACACACAATTAAGAATAAATAAATTGAATGAGAGTCTGATGATGTCTTTCCAGAAGAAGTTTTAGGTCCTCCACTAAATCTTTATATTGATTTTTCAATATAACTCATAATGGGTGCTATTACTATTTCAAAGACACCTTATAGAGTATCCCCAATTGAGTAGTAGGAATTTGAAGAAGAAACTCCATAGGTATCTTGATAGGGGATTCATATGCACTATTGGGTCACAGAGGGGTGTCCCTGTTCTATTTGTTAACAATAAAAATTGATCAATGAGACTCTGTATTGATTATGGAGAACATAACAACATCACTGTCAAGAAAAAATATCATCTTCCCCACATTGATGACTTATTCGACCAACTACATAGATCAAAATTCCTTTTCATGATTTATCTTCATTCAGGATATCATCAATCAAGTGTCAACAAAAACGATATACTAAATATTTCATTTTGTACAAGGTATAGACACTATGAATTTATAGTCATGCCTTTTGGTCTTACTAATTCCCCTATTATCTCTTTTTATCTAATGAATAGAGTCTTTATAGACTATCTTTATCAGATTTTTGGTAGTATTTATTGTTGATATTCTTGTTTATTTGAAAATAAATGAAGAGAATAAAGATCACTTGAGAATTGTACTGAAGGCCCTGAGAATGGAAAATATTTTAAAAAAATTTACCAAGTGTGAATTTTGGATTTAAAAATTTTCATTTTTGGGTCACATAATCTCAAGATATGAGATATCTATGGATCCATCAAAAATATAAATTTTTTACTGTTGTCCATAACAAACAACTATAACTGAGATTTCATGTCTTCATGATTTGGATGGATATTATCGACGTTTGTGAAATATTTTTCAAGATTATATAATTCAGTCACCAAATTGACTCATAAATGAGTTATGTTCTTCTGGAAAGAGTACTATGAAGATAATTTCAAAGAGTGAAAAAGAAGGTTATCCAATGCACTTGTTATAGTGGAGAAAAGTTTGTGATCTCTAGTGATGCATCCAAGTTGGGGCTCAGTTGTGTTCTCATGAACAATGATATGACGATATCTTATGCCTCACGACAATTGAAAATCAATGAGTAAAATTACCCTACTCATGATTTGCAGTTATCTATGGTAATCATTACACTAATGTAACTGATTTGTTATCTTTATAATTAAATGTGTGATATTTATATTGATCATAACATTTTAAATTATATTTTGACACAAAATGAGATGAATATTCCTCAAATGAGATGGTTGGAGTTGATTAATGATCATGAATTATAAATACATTACCACCCTAGGAAATTGAACAAGGTGGAAGATGCTTTGAGTCAAAAGGACACTGCCATCTAATCCCTAATTAGGATAAAAAATGATCCAATATTTAGGGATTTACAAAGGATAGATCTAGAAATATTAAGGGAAGGGGAGAATTATTATATTTCTCAAATTAATGTCCAACCATCTATACAAGTGAAGACTAATGAGTTTAAGAGGAAAGATGGTGAGATTCAAAAGAATGTTAGAAATTTTCCTTCATTCAACCTTGATTGTGATGGAATCTTAAGGTTCAGAAATAGGGTTTTCATTCCTCCCATACCAAAATTAAAGAATGAGATATTGGATGAATCTCATATTTCTTCATTCTCTATTCACCATAGATGCAAAAAGTTTTATAGGGACCTAAAAGAGTATTTGTGGTGGGATTAAATGAAAAGAGATATTTCTAAATATGTATCTCATTTATTGGTTTGTTATCAAGTTAAGGTTGAGGTACATAAGTATTAGAGAATGTTACAACAATTACCCTTACTAGAACGGAAATGGGAAAACATCAATATGGACTTTCACATCAGACATCCCAAAACTTTTGAAGGACATAATGTTATATGGGTTATATTTGATAACATTACGATGTTCAGAACACTTCATTTATATTATATATGATTTCTCTCTCGATCATCTTGCCATGATATATGTAATGAATGTGGTAATATTTCATAAAGGACCACTTTTCATTGTATCTGATCAAGATATGATGTTTAACATTATGTTTTGGAGAAGTATTTAGTGGTATCTAGATTCAGACTTACGTTTTTGTACTACATATAATCCTTATGTAGACGCTTAGTCAAATAGGTCATTTGAAACTCTATAACACATGTTGAGAGATTTCTCTATGGATTTCAAAGGTGGTTGGGACCAACACCTACCTTTAGTGGATTTTTCCTAAAACAATAGATTTTACTCAAGTATTAATATGTCAAAAAGCCCTCTATTTAAAGAAATGCAGAATTACAACTTTCTGGGATGAAGTTGGAGGAATAAAGCTATTTGGACCTCATCTTGTTGATGAAATGGTAGAAGATGTCAGTTATATTCAACAACACATAAGGGTCACTAGGTGTTAGATATAAAGTTATGATGACAATGAAATAAATGTTTTAGAGACCGAAGATTGTGACAAGGTGTTTTAATTAATATGTCAATGGAAGAGGGTAATTATATTTGAAAAAGGGGCAAGCTAATCCATGGGTACATCAGTCCTTTTGAAATTTTTGATCTTGTTTGAAAGGTATGATACCAATTGGTGATTCCATCAAGTCTTTATCTAGTTCATGATGTCTTCCATGAATCTCTCCTGTGAAAGTACATACATGATGCTTCAAATGTACTGCAATCAGTAGCCCTACTGCTGGAGTAAGATATTTCTAGGAAGAATAGCTGATAGAGACTATGGATCAGATCGAATATGTTTGGCGAAACAAGAGCACTCACTTGGTGAAAGTTTTCTAGTTGAACCACCAATTTGAGAAAGATATGTAGGAACATGATGATCTAATGATGGAGATACATCCTGATCTATTTATATTCAAGTGATTAATTTCTAGGGATAAATTTAGTTTAAGGGGGTAGAATGTAACAACCAGTTTTTTTATGAAATATTTTCTCTAAAACATTTTAACTCTTCAATAGCTTGCTATGAATGAAATCATGAGTTCAAAAAAACCGTGAGATTACCTAAGTATGAAATGACTATTTTAACCTAGAATTTAGGTTAGAAGTAATTAATATAACTAACTTATGAAAATGTATGGTGAAGTCTTTCACTACAAATTTTTTATGAAATATCTAAATCAACTATATTTTGGTATTTTTAAAATAAATTTATTGAATTAATATTAGTAAATGAAATTAATGAAATATATATTGTATATATTTAATAAAATATTTTTATATTCATCCAATGTATATTTTTGTCATGGGGTATGAATAAACCCAATTTGATTTATAAAAATAAATATTTTTTAAAAGGGTAATTTTCCGTATTTTGGAGAACCACTTTTTAAATTATGATTTTGACACATTAATATTTTTTGTAGGACAAAATAAACATTTTCTTAAGATTATGGTTACATAAAATATAATTTGGATGAATTTTTATTATTTTTCTAATAACTTTCATATTTTGATGAATAAAAAAAATACATTAAAATTTAATTGAAAACAACTTTTTTCATAAAAAAATTTATATGGAAAAATTATAATATTGAATGGGTATAAAGAATAAATATAATATAATTTTATCATTATGTTAATATAATTAATATAGATGTGAAAACATTTCAATCTTTTGTAATGTTTTAACTTTTAAAACTCGTTCTATCTTTCTGACAATTGGATTAATTTTAAATTAATTACTGAAAATTATATGTCTTAAATTTGTAAAAATAGATTCCATATTTATAATTAGTAGGTAAAAATTATGTAAATATATTTATTTTAGTTATTGGCATTATGAATAGTAACATTGGTAATTTTTATTAATATGGTAAAAGCGTAAATAGGGAAATTAAGGGTAAGAATACTATTATAAAATTACACTAAACATTTTCTTAATATAATTGGATGATTTTTTTTATCCTTAATCATCCTTGAGTAGAAATTATGTCTTTTAGAAGCAACTTGGATGATATTAGTGCCTTTGATTTATTTTATTTAGAGAAATGTTAAATATGTCTCACTCAAATTTTAATAACAAAATATTTTTTATATAAATCTATCAAAAATATAAATTCAATTATAAATAATCATTTTAAATATAAAATATTTTTATTTATCATTGAATTTTTTTTTAATTTTAGAATAATAGATAATTTCTTTAATGACTTATATGTTGATGATGTAAAAAATAATTGAATGATGACAAATCAATAAAACAGTTTTTATTAAAATACTAATAACCCTAAAAGACCCAAAAACATGAAAAAATATTATTTATTGAGTATATATAGACCATAAAAATCCAAGGGACTATTTAGTGACCATCTGAGCCTTATAGAAGAGATTTTCACATTTATATTATTTTATTTAAAGAAATGTTAAAGTTGTCAAATTCATAATTTAATAAGTATAACATTTTACATGTTGGATTTTCTAGAATATAAATTCAACTAAAAATATTCATATTAAATATATAATATTTATCATCCTCATAGTATTTTTTTAATTTTTATTAAACAAATAATTATACAAAATAATTACAAAAATTTTATGTAATAATTTTCTTATTATTATAGATAACAAATAATTATTATTATAAATTTTAATATATATTAGGGTATTTAAGATTTAAAAATAATTTTCTAGGTGAAATTTTCCTATTAGGAATATAATAAAATATATTTTTATATATATATTGTTATCTTGATATATTAAAAAATCAATGAATTGAATAGTGTCAAAATTGAAACTATTGATTATTTATCAAAATATTGTTTTATTATATTATTTTAAAATCATAAAAAAATTAAAACTATATAATAATTATGAAATGGTTATAACCTCTCTAGTTTATTTATTTATGGTCTCATTTATATCAAATAAGTAAATATTAAACCCTATTAATATACAGAAATTTGATACCATAGTTAAAAAGTAAATAGAATAACAAAATGTTAATGACAATATTAATATTTAAATTGACATAAAAAATGTAAAAAATAATTGGCTGAAGAGATTAAAAATATATATCATATCATATTCTAAATTATGGCATTTTTAGGATTCTTAGTAGGGTTTTATTTTATTATAAATTATTATTTATGGAGTTTCCAAAACTATCTCTAATCTAAATTATTAAAGTGCACCTCCTCCATCACCACTTCACTTCAATTTGATCCTTATATATCGGTCATCCTCACCCATATTTCCTTTATAAAACTCCCTATTGAAATTATATTGGTTATGGAATTCTTATAATACCAACTCTAATTCTCTTAGGGGAGATTTAGAGGAAATACATCGAAGAAAAGGTAATCTCCTCACCGACTATTCCAAACTTCTTTCTTCATCTAATTCTTCTACATGAGTTGTTTTAATATATATTATAAATACAGTATCACACATATACTATTATTTTATTATAATAATGAAACAACCATATTCAACTTTCTATCAATCCTATAATAGACGAAATCACCATGTGTGTGTATATACAGCTTACCCTCTCCACAAAGTGGTGTAATATGTTTTTCACCACCACCGTACATGGATTGGAATAATGATGTAAATAATAAATATATATTATTATAAAAAAATTATTTTAATCCTGAAATATTATAATCACTCTTATTAAATACTATTTAAACAATATTGGAATGATATCATCACTCGTGTGTACGTACGGCCTACCATCTCCTCGATGTGATGTGAGTCATTTTACGTGATATTTATTAAATAATGATTATATAAATGTAAAGAATGAATAAATATGGTATATTTTATGTTAATATCATTTTTTATGATATAACTATGACCTAATAAAGATAACTCGAATTTATTTGACAAAACATGCATAGGAACATAAAGCAGTTAATATTTGAATAACGAGTAACAATGAAATGTTATTAACCAAATATGATCATGTGATTATATATGATAACATAAAAATGAATATGATTCTAAAATAAGTTTACGATATTATTTAAATCATTGTACAGTCAGTTCAGATACATAAAAAGGATATCAGATTTAAGGTAATGGATAATTTCACAATCTTATTGTTATCCAAGATTGTTTATACACAAGTATTTACTGGGGTATATTTATCATCCACATCCCTATTTCCGAAGAATTTAATATTATTTATATTCTTATAATGTTTTTTTTAATTTAATTTCACCCATTGGTGATTTTTTCAATGGTATGAAAGGAATATTTTTTCATTATTTGATACGAGGTACTTTTTGACTATTCATGAACATGTATGAGGAGAATGTTCTTTAACTTATATGGCATGAATGTATTTTTTAATTTTCATAACTCCTTATTCCAATGATGCATCCCATAAAATATTTCAATTTTATTTTCTAATAAATTAAATTATTTTAAAATTGTGTGGCAATTTGGGAAAAGAAAACATTTTTGAAGAAAAAAGATATTTTCCTCAATAATTTATTTCATGTGTTATATCAATATTATTTTCTATCTAACATGGAATTTTTTTATAGGTTTATGTTTCAATTATAAAATCTTTATTGTTCCTATTATTTTATTGTGTTTATTATGGCATTATATTTATGAAATCCATTTGTTTTTCATGGATTATGTTATAGTGGAAATATATTTAAAGAAACCCATTTTATTCCCTTGGTTATGATGAATGATTTATGTTATTCTGGAAGATGTAAGAATGATTTAATTATGAGATGGGTGGGACCTATATTTTTCGAAAATTAATTCGGTAAATATTTATATATCATGATATTGGCATGGATGGAATGGTAAATCATCTCGGTTTAGTAATATGGGGCTGGAACAAGGAGTGAAATCGGTTCTGTAATGAAATTTGTCTACTATGCTGGTCTTGGTAATTATCCCTAACTAATATGAAATGATTTTATATTATTATGTGTATTAAAAAAATGGTATGCCTTATGTTATGAATTTTTTGATTACTGTCATTGATTTTTGTGATATTTTATGTTTTATCCCATTGCATGATATCACGATCTTTCTTATATAGGATCAGATTTTCAAATATTATGTTATTATATCTTAAGATTTTTATATGATTAATATCTCCATTATTTACCATTAATAAGAATCTGATCTCGCCCTTTCATATGTTTCTTTTCCCTAGGTCATGAACCTGTTTATTAGATAAGATACGTCAAAAAGGGTTCCTGTTATGACAAAATAAGTGGGAGATAATGAACATGTTTTATGACCAAGTTGTTTATGTTTCCCATTTTATAAAATATAATATATCTATACGGTCATTTCATGGATTCATTTTATTTTGAAATGAATATTATTTAAAATTGAAGTAATATCAATGTATGTAAAGTATGGGTAATTAAAGTTCCTACCTTATTTCAAATAGGTCCTCACTCCCCTCATTTTTCTCACACAAGATCTCCCCAAGGAACTCTACGATATGTTCTTCCATCATCCCTCTGTATGAATTCTAATTTATAATCCATATGTCTCATTGGATGTGTGACTGTAATTGATTCCGTCCTTTGGCTACATAATTCATTCTTCTTCCTATAAGAGACATTATTTTGATATAGGCTTATATTTCATATTTTCAAGGTATTGATCCATTATTCACATATCTTCTATTATATGCCAAACTAGAGGCTAATAATGGATGAGGAGTTTCCTAAAATACTAGGTAATTGATTTATAACTCATTCCTTGTGTTTTAATGTTTAATAAATTATCATGTGGGATAAAAAAATTTATCAGGAATCATCTATTTAATTTAAATTTCTTTTTTGTAGTCCTTAAAACCATGTTCGAAGAATGTTTCTAGAAATGTTAAACATCATTGGCGGTTGCATACATTACAACAACCGCATATTATAGGGTGATTTCCATATTTGATATTTGAGTTATTTGACTTGTGTGTCTGTGCTACCATTTTAGTGTGCCTTAGCTTGACCTATAAAGGTAAACCATCCATTTTAAATGACTATTGAAATGATAAATGTCTAGTACAATGTTTATTTCAACATGACCAACATAATGTATGTTCATTAAACTAATTAAAAATTATTAAATGAAATTAGAAAGTATACCGAGTATATGAATTTACCTTATTATATGTAAATCAAATGTTTTTTTAATTTCCATTGCACCCCATTCCACTTATTATAGAAGGTATCATAACGGTCTTAATAAAATGATAGTGAATTATATGAAATAAATTAAATGGTTGAATTCGCTTGGCCTTATCACACTAATGAATGGAAAGGTTTGAAACAAGTCAACATAATAAAAGGTATGATTAATTTCACAACATTAATTATAAAATGAATCAATTATAATTGGCCTCACTACATATGAACATGTAGTTATCTACTCTGGATCCAAGTATCACTAAGATTGGGAGGGGTGAATTAGTGGTATATTTTTCTTTTATATTTCTTTACTTATGAAAATACCATTGTATACTGTTATATATTTCCTTCATTGATGAACATAATCAACCAAAAATCCATAAGAAAATAATAATTTACCAGGTTCTCTACTCAACAAGAGTAGTTACGTCCTTGGTATGTCTTGGAAAAAATCCAATACCACACAATCCACTAGAAATCAATACTTTGATATGGAATACAATTAGTATGGTGTTCCCTTAAACTTTTGTAGCACTATGAAAACAATCTAATAGTGTGTGTTCTTCTTCAAGCACAAAACTATTAAAATCAATATTTTATTTCTTCTTTAACAGAATTCAAAAATTTTATCATTCATGAATATTCATCTCTTTCCTACCAAGAATTTGGTAGGAACTTTCTTGAGTGCTTCACGAATTGTCTTACTTCATCCACAAATTTACTCTATCCTTCGTGAACTGAGTTCCACCATGTAACATGAGTTCTTTTCAAACAACCTATTCTTCCTTCGACTTGTGTACAAATAATGCTCCACGTACCACCTACATGAACCACTTCCATGAATGATTTATGTGTACCGTCTCTGTGTACCCCCTCCTCATATTTCCTCTCCTTCTACAAAATTCTTTCTTCTATGGAATTCTTCTTCCTTTTCTATAAACTATTTTTTACTTCATATACAACTTCATCGTACGCATAAACTCTCCTCTATTAGCTTCTTCCCTTTGCAGAATTCTCCCTTGTGAACTCTTCTGGACTTACCCTAATTATTTGTCAGAGTGAAGATGTTCTATTATGAAAATATTCCTCTACATTAATGAATGGATTAGAACTCCATATATAGGAAAATAGTTCCTAAATTTTCAATAATTTGAATCTCTGAAATCTTCTATGTGATACAACCTTAACCACACACTAAGCTTCTCCTGCAAATCTCAATGGTCGCACAAACCTTTTTCATCTACGTACCTTTTCCGAACATGGTCTACCTACCAACCTTCTTCATTTACAACAAACTAAGTCACAGCCTCCATTTTAAAATCGACGACCCACACCGGGAACTATTAACCTCCCGTGAACCACAAGCCTCTCGCAAATTGTGATCCACCCACAAAATGCTTCTCATATGCGGTCCCCATACCATGCGTATAATACGCTTCATAGTCTACACAGTGCTACTATGTGGAATCCATATTTTGTCTACTTTCATTCATCACTCCATGTACCTCCTATGGATTATGAGTTCTGTCCTTTGTGGCCCGTGTACATCACTCAATGAAATCCTTTTTAAAAAACTCTTCCTTTTCCAAAATAATAGTCTTCCCATTTTGATGTCCAAAAATCTATCATATACTAAAAATGGTTCCACATTAAAAATATGATTTATCAACACCAAACAAACTGTCTTCAAGTCATATACATATCTCACAAACCTTATATGTCATGATTTTTACCTTTAATAAATCACCCTTAGCTTCATCATAGTTTACCAGGAATGTATTGTAGCTTCCCTATATTCATGAAAATTCATTTATTCCAATCACAACTAAATATGATTGGAAACGTTATTTCTCCCCCATTACATAATATGGATTTCATCAAAAGTTCTCAAAAAAAAACTGACAATTTTTTTGAAATAAAAATCATCAAAGCATCATCATATTTTAAAAATGCTTTTTCAAAGTGAATTGATTTATCCTCTTTGAAAACAAAAGAAAAAAATATTCAAAAGAAAACACTTCATGCATCATTCTCCATCCTTCTTGGTCCTAACAGGATCTTAAATAATTTATAGGAGTTTTTTGGCGCGATATCTCCATGGATTCACAAAATAAATCACTTGAGGATGTCATTCCTATTTAAGGATGTTGGTTTCCTTGGTTGATACACACCTCAGAACCTGATCCCCATATATCAGTGGATTCCTTGTATGAAATAATAGGGTCCCTAATTTAATATTATAGGATTCCTTGGATACACTCCTTGGACCCAACATAAATTCTATTGCCATGGGGTTCCTTGGTTACATCCTTGGTCCTAGACATAACTTATCTCATTCTACCTTGGATGTTTTCCTTGGACTTGGTTAGATTCATTATTGAAGAATGGCATGGAAAAAAATACTTGGATTACACTTTTACCCCTTATCCACATTGTAGATACTATGGATTCGACATCCATTGAGGTCTATGTTACCTTGGTTACTACCATGGAGCCTCTTCACTATTATTATCATTTTGGTTTACTTGTTTCACATTAGAAAATGTTCTACTAATATCACAAGGTTTTGTCATTTTGCGATATGCCTCATGTGACTTAATTATATTAACTAGAACATAATTAATAAATGAACTAGTCACATGCTCAGACACCAGAAGAGGGATGAAGTATGTAATTGGGTATTTATATTACAATATTTTTTTACATTAATATATTCATGCTTGCACACATTTTCATTTTATTTTACATGGATAAGATGGTATAGACACCATTGGTGGTGGCCTAAAGATATTTATCTCACACACTATTCTAGACTCCATTGGTAATTGAGCACATTACATGTATTTAGAAGTTGATAAAGGGAAGAGTATCTATTCAAACCCTTGATTGATTTTGTGTTTAGAATGTAGTTGGTAGCAGATGACCGATCTAGAGATGGGGATGTTTGGGGTAGTTTTTTGGAATATTTTTTCTACTTTTGTATAGCATGGATTGTATGATTTTCTATATCCATGTTTTATAAGTATAAAGTTACATTAAATATCATAATCATATTTTGAATATTTCCATCAGTTGTATCTGTTGTATTATTATTCCAATTTGTTTTTGATGTACATTCTATTTGTGATTACATTTATTCTGATACTTATATCATATTATATTATAATATTACAGTATCAACACTATGTTAATGATGAAATAGTCTCCCACAGACACACCCTATGCCCTCACTATTAGTCAACAGACTAGCATTCAGGGAGATGCACTTAAGGCAATGTGGCCCACCAAGGTCGGGGCACCGTTCGTGGAATCTAGGTCCAAGATGTCACAAATTTTTATCAGATCATTTATTTTCATTAAGTACTATTTTGATACAATTGATTAGAGTTTAAAAAAACTTATAACATCATCAAAATCCATACATGGTTGTCATGAACCATTTCTTGGAGTAAATGTTGAGTTTCCTGAATTATAATTTTTGTTATTTTTTTCTATTATAGTTGATAATATTTCAATAGTGAGTGATTAACATGTTGTTTTGTGGTTGTTATTTTTATTATTATTGAGAATTTCATTTTATCCTTTCATTAATAATGTGGTTTCAAATAAAACTTTTACATGAATCACAACAGGCACCTATAATTTGCATGTCATGTATATTTCGATGCTATATAGGTGAACTTCACAATCTTAATTAATTGGTATGAATATGATTATTGAGTGATCATTTTTTATATATATTTACATGTGTTTCAACTTGTTTTTTACTAAGTAATTTCTATTTGAAATTCATGAGGTTTTATGGGACTTTGTGGGTTCGAATAGGTAATTTATCAAGTTGGGCCATTAAATTTAATTCAAATGGGTGTTATTTTCAGTGATAAGGTGTATGTTCCCTAATTCATTGGGATTTTTGATCCATTTCAAATTAACATTGACACAATTTTCAAGAAAATGAAAATTATAAAAATGAAAAATTACTTATAAAATGTACTGGTTGCACATCATTAACATGCCTCAACATGTTAATTTAAGGTAAAGAAGTGAAACTAGAAATTAAATATTAAATTAATGAAATGGTTTCCCATAAATGATGAGGAAAATTATTATTTAACCATTATCTAATGGAACTCCTATAACTAATACCTAATTAGTTACCATTACCTGGCCTTCTAAGTAGGTAGTTGAGGTAGTATGCCATGGATAATGATCTTTTCTTACATTCAGCTTCCACTAATGTTATTATAAATATTTATTTATCTAGTTATAAGGAGTGTTATTAAAATTTATAAACTAATGAAACCACAATATCCATATGTTGTGTTCTTAGAGGTTGGTGATGACCATATTCCAGAATGGTGGGCCCTGAGATTCCATTCATTCCTCCAAGAGTTCCACTTGAGGCACCACCCATGATACCTCATCAGGGAACTAATGCTCAGGTCCATGATAGTTTTCTATATCTTATGTAGTGCATACAAGTTTATTATCATCTTGAACCTATGATGGATGATCTAATGAGTGAGTTCTAACATCCACACCCTCCTACCTTGATGAGGGGTGACAGTCCATAGGATGCTACATCTTGGATAGAGGCCACCTATTCTATATTTTAGATTCTAGATATGGATCCAGAGGAGGGACAATCTATCTAAATACATGATGAATGATTTGAACAAGTGCTGGTGGGATGTGATTACCCAGTCTTCTCACCGTCAGAACATGGTATAGATTGATTTCCATAATTCCTTTAATGAAAATTCCGTTCCTCAGATACTGTGAGCTAACAGATCTAGAGAGTTTCTATATCTTCGGTAGGGTTCTATGATAGTTATAGAATATTAAGAGTGTTTCATAGAGTTTTATCACTTGTCACCACTTATAGCTGGTCACGATCTTTCACATGATAGATGCTTTAAGGATGTTCTCATGTATTCCATTTATAATCAGGTGAATTTATTTCTCCAGTCTACTTTCTCTGGAATAGTCAATCATGCTATTATTACTATGCACAACATGAGGGATGTTAATAGTACTGGTTGTAGTGGACTAGTACCATGACAGGTCGATTGTTCTTCTAGAAGTAGGAAATTTTCTTTTGAAGATTCTAATCTGGTCAGTGGTAGCCATAGTACTCGTGCGGGTAGCTCTATGGTGTGTCACCAGTGCGGAAGATAGGGGAACTTGGACCCTTAGTGTGATAAAGAATGTATAGAGTGTCGGTAATCCATCCATATAATGTATCTTTATAGATTCTATCAAAACATTAAATCAGCTTCTTGTGGAAGTGATTCAATATTAACTCCACATTCAGGGGCAGGTTCTTTATGTCACGTCATAGAGGGATTAGAAGTATCACTGTAAAGACTAGACAAGGAGGAGTTCATAGCCATAGTAGCTGGTCTATAGATCACTATTAGGGCTAGTAAAGCAATTTTTCTCATGGTAGCCCAGCTGCTTCATAGGGTCATTGATTAGGTCAGGTTCATGCTTTGCAGCTAATACCCAAGGACCAGGCTATAGTACCATTTACAGTATGAGGTACTATTTTAATAACCACCACTACAATATCATCTTTATTTGATATAGTTGCTTCATACTACTTCATCTATTTATTTATTGTGGAAATACGTGGGGTGTGAGTATAATATTGCTCTGGTGTAATGACCCAGGATACACCATTGGAAGTATGGTCATAGGGTATACTCTCATTTGGGATGGTTCCCTTGTGGTATGCAGTTTCCCTTTATTATGGACCCTCTTTGTTCTTGAGAATAAGGGATTACATTTCATCCTTCTGATGGATTGGTTGGTTCATTACCATGAAATTTTAGACTATTATCACCACATGATATCATTTACATCACTAGAGGGTAGACTTTATCCACATAATAGTGAGCAGGATGTTCATTATAGTAGATATGGTCTAGAGAATCATGGGATAGGTTTATTAAACACCAATATTTCCCATCTCATCAAGGAGGATGAGTGTTTACATCATAATTAATTCCCTTCAGTTGTATATCATTTCATTGATATCTATTCTAATGATTTTACTAACATACCTCATAACAGAGAGGTCCATTTTATGACTATGCTCATTAGGTGAGAGTCAGGCCATCAGACATACCTCATAAAACTTTTCATAGTAGGTATGGTTGTTATGAGTACATCATTATGCCATATGATCTTATGAATGCACCCTCACTTTTCTATTATCAAATTAATTGGGTGTCACAACCATATCTTTTTTTAATTATTGTAGTCTATGTGGATTAAATCCTAGTGTATTCTCACACTCACAATGACCATGATAAACAATTTTCGGTCATTTCGAGTACACTGAGAGTGCATCCGCTTTATGAAAATCTTGATTAGTTCCACATATGGATAAAAAAATTTCACTTATTGGGTCACATTATCTGGATATCAGGAGTCTCTGTTGACCCAAATAAGGTCATTGCTATTTTTTCTTGTGAGTAAACCATGAATCTATTTATTGGGGGTAGTTGTTTATTACTAGGATTGTATTAAGGACTTATCACCCCTTGAGTCACCTCCTACTAGTCCTATAAAGAAGCATGTAAGGTTGTTGTGGTTAGAGGCATGCGTGGAATATTTTTATGAGTTGAAAGGGTCCCTTGTCTCAAAACCTATTCTAATTATTCTTGACCATAGAAGAGGTTATATCATGTTCTACGATGCATCAAAAATAGGCCTTCCAGTAGTAATGATGTAGGAGGTCTGAGTCATTTCATGTAGATATCGACAATTGAGACCTCCAGAGATAAATTTCTTGATGCATGACCTCTAACTAGAAGAATTTTTTCAGGACTTAAGTTTCTATATAAATTATCTTTTGGTTGAGTGATTTTTGGTGTATAGGTTAAAAAAATATCCTCAGATATATCGTTACATAAGGTTACCTGAAAATCATACCTCAAATATGTGTCGAGTTTATTTAGTCCTTTTATATTGATCTCAAATATACAACCAGAATAGTAAATGCAGTAGCTTATGTTTTATGTTGAAAAACCCAAGAACCAGTTTTATGGGAAGCCATTGATTAATGGAAATTGATGGGCCACTTTTTGGAGCTGGATATATAATTTCATTATAGTCAACAGTAGTCTTACCTATCGGCTTTGATAGTTACCTATTCCCTCCTAGAGAAGCTGTAGAGTTGGATGTTTCCAGATCACGATGGATTAACTCTCCTTGGGAGTATTTCAAGAGATGACCACCCTCTATATAGGTCTGTGGATAGATAAAATATCCTTAATATTCATTGATGTGTCTGAGTTCCTATAGACATTAAAGAAGAACTAATGTAAATGTCCCACACATATCAGTGGGAAGTTCGTCTAAGAATCTATAAAGTGTATTGATATATGTGAGTCCTGTATTAGTGTCTTGGAATTAAATGTTAGATAAAAGTATTTATCACTAGGAGTTCCACATGTCAATAGGTGATGGAAGGTCACTTGAGACCTACCAGAATTTTATTGAAACATTCAGTCTTGGAATTGAAATTGGTAGTTGTTTTACCATTTTATCCTAAGGGTAGAGACATTGTATGGGTTTTTATTGACATTCTGATGAATAAATATAACTTCATTCTTATCTAGGATGCTATATTAGTTAATGAGATTGGATTATTATATATCTGTGAGATCACACAACTACATAGGGACCCTCATACAATCATTTTTTGTAGTGACACTCATTTCATGTCACGGTTATGGAAGGGATTTCATAATTCAATGGGTACACAAGTGTTTCTGAGAACAATTGTTCACTCAATGACTGATGTATAGTCATAATGAATGATACAAGTTCAAGAGTGAATGTTTTTAGCTTGTTTCATTGTCTTTGGTGATTCTTGGGTGAATAATATCCCTCTCATTGAGTTCTCCTACTATAATTGCTTCCATGTGATGATCCAGATGGATCCTTTTGAGGCCGTGTATGGTTGGATTTGTGTTTCACCCCTATAATGGATCGAGGTAGTAGTAAAATCCCTACTAGATCCTAATATTCTGTAGGATACATTGGACCAGGATTATTTGATCAGGGAGCGTATTTCCACCACTCATTCTAGATAGTAATTGTATCCTGATCATCGTCGATGACCTCAATAGTTTTAGTTTTGGGATCATGTTTTTCTATGGTGATAGCCCATGATAGGTCATAGAATGATATAGGTAAAATTGAAGACGTATCCTCCTTATGTAAGTCCATTTGAATTCTTGGAGGGATTTAGTCTGGTACCCTATCAATTGAAACTACCTCATAAGTATTGTGCCATGTGGGACGTCTTCTACATATCACAACATTGCTGGTACCATCATAAACCATATCATTGTTTTGATCCCGAGGAAGTTTCTCTAGACATCAACGATTCCTTTGATGAGTATCCTATATGCATCATTTACGAAAGCATGAAGGGTCTATGAGGATGGTCTATCCCATTAGTATAGGGGATATGGAATCACCGTCATGTATATGATGAGAATCGGGATTGGGAGGCCAATTTATGCACCTGTGTGTAGTGTTCTTATTAGATAGTGTTTCACTTAAATTGGAAGGTGAACTCATGGATGATTTTGTTTAAGGGGATACTATCAGATTAATTTTTATCTTAGGTATGGATCCTTTTTTAGATCAAAACCCTTATTGTAGTTCTATTTTAGTTTATATCTAAGACGGTGTCATTAGGATTGTTAGTATATTTTTGAGTAGAAGAGAGTAGGGGGATATAGGATGGATGATGGAAAATTATATGTCGTGTAATTTTAATACAAAAATGTGTATAATATATATGAAATTTAATGGTTTTGGATGAACCTTTCACGTTGTGTAAAGGGTTTTCTCATTAGGGAAGACCCCTAGAATTACAAGATGTTGATATAATTTACATTTCATGTAAATTCACATTCTTGTTTTAAAAAATAGGAGTCAGGGCCTCCCATTTTAAAACATAACCACACTATCCTCTTCTTTCACATTTAATAGAACCCAATGAAAACATAAGGTAAGTTCTTTCGTCATTACTCTATCTGAACTCTAATGTTAGATCTATCTGTCATGTTTGAACTGTGTTGATAAGTGCTTCAACCCTTTAGCTCCCCTCCCCATTCTTTTTCTTATAAGAGATGTTATTTTGATGCCTTCTCATATGCCATATTTTCTGGGCATAGATATTTTATTCATCTATCTTCCAATCTAGGAAAAACAAGATGCTAATACTTGATGTGGAGGGTTGTGTGAGTATGCGGAAGGTGGTCTATAACTCATTCCCCATGTTTTTTTTAATTTTATTAATATCCATGTGTGAACTAAAATTTCTTCAGGAACCACCTTTTGAATATATTTTATTTTCATATCATCACTAGAACTATGTTCTATATCCCTAATATAAAGTGTTAACTATAATTGTTGGTTGTGTCCACAACAAGATCCACCCCATGTATGGTGATTTTTATATTTGATCTTTTAGTTCATTGATATGTGTGCATGTGACACCGTTCAATTGTTCCGTATCTTGACCTTGGTAATGGTAATACTTCCCTATTTAAATTACTAATGAAATGATAAATAGGTATTACCCTTTTTTCATCCACTTGAACTACCTAATGCAGGTTATTCAAATTGATTAACCAAACATAAATAAAAATGGGAAGTATATTATTTATATGACATGGCCTTCTTAAATGTAAATGAAATGTTGGTTTCATATGCATATCACCACTTTCCACTTATTATGGAAGGTAGTGGAATGAAACTGATGAAATTATTATGAATTGTATAAAATTCCTTAAATTGTTTTGTGAGGATGGTGATGTCACAGAAATGAAATGCAATGATTGAAGAAATTGAACTTAATGAAAGGTGTGATTAATTACACAGAATTAATTATTAAATGAATAAATAGTAATGTTCCAAACTACATATTGACCATTAATTATTTAATGGAATTTTTTTACTTGATCTTTCCTTCGATTCTTGAGGGAATTCCATGAGAACTTGAGGACTCCAATCTGATTCAAGGATGTTAGTTTCCTTGGTTGAGTTCCACCTTGGAGCTCAATTCTTATCTATCAGTGGCTTTCTATTATTATTCCCAAGGATAACTCATCTACTATTACAAGATTACATGGATACACTCCTTGGATATAGCATTCCTTCCAAAGACATATGGTGCCTTAGTTAAATCCCTGGGCATAGCCATAGCTTGTCCTATTTTACATTGGATGTTTTCCATGGACTCATTGAGATTCGTTATTGTGGAATTAATTTTATGAAACTACTTAGATTACACTCTTACCCCAAACCTATGTATCGTGAACTACTGAGTTAGTGACCCTTGAGGTCTAGGATTCCTTGGTTACTACCATGGAACCTCTTTATTATTATTAGAATCATGGATTCCTAGTGAAAAATGAAAAATATACTATTACTATCACCATGTGATGTCATTGAAAGGTATGACTCAGGTGACATAATTATATAAATAATAACTTAATAATTAAATGAATTGTTTACATGCTCAGACACCATATGAGGGGTGAGGTAGGTACTTGCTTATTTTAATCACTACACCGATATAATATTATATTTGAATTCTTTTATACTATTTTAGTTTATTTTATATGGAAAATAAGTTATAGATGTCATTGGTGGTAGTCTACTTTTATTTATCTCACACCCTATTTGGGACACTATTGGTACCCGGGCAGGTAACATGAATGCATGTGATGATAAATGGAAGTGCATCTCTTCAGACACTTGATTTCTTTCTTGATTAGGATGGAACTTGTATTGGATGACTAAGATAGAGCTCAGGGTTATTTGATTAGTTTTTTATTCATTTTAGATACATTTTTAAAGAATGTGTTTTATGCTACTCTTTAACAATATTTTCCAGATTTATAGATACATGACATACTATCATAATATTTTGTGTATTTGTATCAGATGCATCTGTTTTATTACTATTCCAGTCCTATTTTTCTGTGTGTTCTGTATGTATTTTCATTTCTTCCATTACTTGAATATAATTATATTATAACCACATACTATCTTATACTTCGATAATAGGGGTATTTTCTCTACATAGACACACTATAGGCCCTCAATGTAAGTTGTCATCCTCTATTATTCAGGGAGACATGCTTGAGGCCATGTGGACCACTGTTCATGGGGAACCTTCAGTGGAATCTAGGTCTATGATGCCATATTTGGTCAGTTCTAGGATTAAATGTTAATGGTAAAACCCAATCATATAATGCTACTAATTATATGAAGGATTTCATGCATGTGGTATATTCACTAAAAATATTACTACTGATTATTTTGATTTTAATATTGAGAATATATAAATGTCTGACATGTAAGTAATTTATTTGAAATTATCAAGAATTATGATTTTCTGTTCATTTTCACCCTGAGCATTATTAAATTTTATTCTTCAGTTTATGTCATGAATTGATTGGTTAATTTTACTATGTTATGTGTGATTTTAGTTTTTTCACAATTGATTTATATTCCATTTACATAACAAAGTATCATTTTTAAAAACGAGGAACCTGATTCCTGATTTAATCTGGATATGTAGGATAACATTCCATTGATTGAACCCCATATCATAATATATTAATACATTATATATAACATGTCATCATAGATAAACATGTTCCGAATGGAAAATTTCATTCCCTCAAAATGTCATCTAATTTCCAAATTTTTATATCCCTTGTGTAAATTAACATCCTCAGTGTACGATGATAAACTTCAGGGTTAGAATATTTTTTTAATAATGTTAAACTGCCAGACCTATGAAATGTGAAGACTTTAACTCCTATTATAGCCTTGATATGTTAGAGACTATCTCATGAATTGAGGATGATATTCAATATAGGTACATATGACTTTTCAAGTTTCCATATTCTTTATAAATTCTATAATTAATATGATACATCCTTAATATTGTAATAACTCATTCAAGAGATCATATCATCCCTAATATATTCATCTTTTCCATGAGACTCACAATCATAATTCTCGTTGAGAAGTCTTAGTGGTTATGAACATTACCAAATACCCCCATTATGGGAATCCTTCTTTGGTGAATGCCCCAATAAACATTCCATCAAGGGGTTATACTACCAATGAAGCATCCTATGGAAGCCCGATTGTGTAAGCCTCATCCATATTCAACCATAATATCTCTCATAATGAGTCTAATAACTAGTTATCTTGTATTTAACACATTGTGAAGGACTCATATGGGATTAGAAACATGAAATGAAAATTTCATTAGCATGATGATAATCCCCCCGTTATGGTCACCATGGTGTGTATTTCTCAAAAACATTTTTTTCATCAGAGGGCCCTAATAAAAATATTGCATATCACAGAATCCCTCTATTTGTAAGACACTACTAAATGACTATTTAAACACATTTCACAACATAGACTTCATCAATAACTACAATAAAAGGTCAATGATTCTAGGTATTAGAACATGATACAAATGACACAACTATAAGGTTTGAACCAAAATGCATTCTCCCCATTACCAATTAAAAAATGTTACATTGGATTTTATTCCTATTTTTACATGAAACATAGGATGTCCTTTCAGTAATCAATCATTAATTTAAATTACCAACTGCCTCTTTGGATGGTGATAAACACCAATGTTCCTAATTTTGGATATAAAACAAATAATTTTAAATTAACATGAGAATAATATAGACATATAATCTACACAGTAATCGACATGGTTTTAATCAATTTATCATATGAATGATAAAAAGACCCATTTTGAGAATATGGAAGGATTCGAGATCATAACATTAATCTATATGGGATTCTTTGTGTGGAAAATAATCCCCCCAAATAGGGTGTGATGATCATGAGATCCCATTTTCTCAACTAATTGGTTTTCTTAAGCATCATTATGATGCAATCACATTGACCGAATTCCTTTAGACACCGATCTAGTATACCTTTACAGATGTAGTATCCATTGGGAGTTTTTATTAGAAACAAAATAGTGAACCATATGTGAATGATTATACATCCATGATTAACCTCCCAAAATCAATCATCGTGTCTAAATCATATTTTTGGGAAAATAAATATCATAAACCCAATGTGATAATTTTAAAAATTTCCAAACTCTCACATATAAAAGGGCCAATTTTCCATCCTCAAACTTTGAAGGTGATCAATTGACCATGTGCTCTTATGTATGATACTATACTGATTGGTTTCTTGTTTGTCTATCATCTCCAAGACATTAAATATTCCAAACCATCCCAATGGAATCTCCAAATGCATCAAATAATTCAAAAAAACTTAGAAAAAATCTCTTATACAGAACACATCATGTTTTTTACATAACCAATTGACACATGCCTTCCACGCCATAGAAAAATTTACTATAAGGCTTCGATGTATGATTTTAAAAATTCTTCACCTCCTGTGTCGGATGGTGAATGTCTTGTTTTATCAGTTCCATCCCAACTTACCAATCCTAACTTTCAATTCATCTCATATAATTTATTATAGGATTATTTGCTATATGATATCTTACCCTTGATGTGAATTATAATAATAGGTGGACCTTTTCCCCATCTATCTACCCCCTTTGTTAAGGAATCAATCTATGAGATACCTATAATGAACCATATTAAATATCTTCATCATCATCGATGTGTAACCCCACTACCATAAGAATCTATAGATGATGTTTTACAAATTATATTCATGAACACTATGGAATCAAAAAGGACATCCCGTTGGGTGCCGCCAACTAGTAAAAACCTCGTGATGGTCTGGGTCAATGGTATTTCTATCACCCTCATCCCCAAAAATGTATCCCAACAGTTTCATATAACCATCCCCACATCATCACTTCTAATTATAAAGCATCTAAGTCTAATATTTTCTTGGTTTTTGTGTCATCCCATGAATATCCGTAAAACATATGGATATAATAATTTTAATACTTTTTTGTCCATGATTCATCTATAATCTAAAAATCACACCACCAAAATGCACAATGGTCATTGACCTTCTGAATGATATACACTAGAATTGTGGATTTATATTTCACTTATGTCCCCATTAAAATTTTAATAAATAGTACTAAATACTTTACAACCAACTCTGATGACTACATAATTGATAAGAATGATTTTATAGTCCAAAAATCAACAATTTACCATCAGTTTGAACTATATTCCTCCCCATAGTATTGATGATGAAGAAGATATTCATTTCTATGCTACCTCTACATAATACATTGTAGATAATATTGAGGATTAAAAGTGAAAAATTGATGGTGCATGGGAACCAAGTAAATAAGATCCAACCTCAGTGGTCCATGTTGTGAATCACATCAGCATACACCAAGTACCATCCTATAGAGGTTATAATTGAATTGTAGTGCCCCAATAAATATGGGTGGGATCATTTTCATATTCATCATCCCATTATAAGGAGAATTTTATGCGTCATTCCACTACACAACATCCCAAAAATATGCAGACATGTTCATTTTTTCCAATCTCCTAACCTATAGGGATAGAGAACATTGCATATTAATACACCCACATCATGTGAAATCCAGAAACAATTTATCCTTAGTGGCTACTATTTATTTCCTTGGAGAATGGAAGTCCTCCAATCTATGTGGTATATAATCAGTATCTTAGGTCTCAATTTGTTTAAAAATATTCTCTAAAAAAGAGGATTAAGTGTGGTCATTTATAACTTAATTACTGAGAAATAATTATATTCCTCGCATAAGATCATATATCTACTTTTTTCCAATTCCATGTAAAATGATCTGATTAAAATCCTAAAAATGGGTAAACTACAAGATTAATATTTGAGAGACCATGAAAACTACAACTATAGATATCTCAATAATATAATAAATATTTAATTTTATTTTGTAGTCTGATTTCTAAAGTAGGTAGATGAAGAGTTATTGATCCATCGATACCAGAATCCCCACTCATGTCATGCGATTTTTCTAAATAGAATGTATAATTTTGTTTGAAAAATTAGTGTATATGTAAGTGAAATAATGTATATTCCTTTATGTTTGAGAATAATTCTATATACATCACATGCTTCCAAGATAACTACCTTCCCATGATCATTAGTAAAATGATACCATAGAAGGAAATCAAAAATTACCATATCAAATATTGTCTTTTTCATTACTTTGTAAGGAATATGAATGAAGGATTTACTCCCATAATTAATGGGACATGGCAATAAGATGTTGAAACATTGGAAGTGTTAGATAATCTGTATACTCATTCAACTTTCGTATGAGTCATCCACGATCTATTATAAAATACTCCCCATAATGTGTTATGTAAATAAGTATGTATTAAATATGTGTTGTTAAACTTCTTGGAACACATCTTGGTCACATGATGTCAAACTGCATAATACCTTAGTCTTCAATAAATAAGGTTAAATTACATAGTCATGGTTCTCATAATAATAATCTAAACATTATAATGAATTGGCCAATATATAAGACCTTAAAATATATTTTTCCTTCGTCCATAATCTAAGATGTTAAATTTTATAGTCATTATCCTTTCTATAAGACACTAAACTACATGATTCCTTAATGTAGGCTATAATAACATAATATTCATACTCTCTTCCTCCTCACATTATGATGTTAAACTATATGGTCATGGTTCCTTATAAAATACCCCACACTTTATGACACATTGGTCCATGTTGTATGAAAATAAAAATTATTCCACCATAGTCCACATTGAATGATATTAAAATTAATATCCATGGTACCTTCCATAATAACCAACACAACACAATGCATTTGTCTTGGTTGTAAAGACAAAAACTATATTTTACCTTCATCCCCTCTATATGATGTCACAATCAATACCCTTGTTCCTTATTATAAGACCGTAAACTATAAAATGTATTATTATAGGGTGTATGACCATAAAATATATAGTTATGATTTCATTAACATCATAGTTATGGTATACACTACAACACCAAAAACATAATGAAACATTGGTATGGCCTATAAGACATTAAACTATATACTACATTAGCCATCATAATAAGATGTTAAACTACATAGTCTTGGTTCTTACTTAAAGTAACTAAAATTAATGATGCATTAGTCCATCATTTAATATCTTAAACATTATTGAACCTTATTCTAGATACATGAAATTAAACTGCATAGTCATGGTCCATTATTTGTGACCCTAAAATGCACGATGCATTGGTCCTGGTTCTAATACCATAAACTATAAACCACCTTTTTCATACCTCAAAATAGTAAAATGATTAACATGTTGTTTTGAAGGAACTTATATATATTATATGTGTGATATAAACCTATGTAAAAGATTTCCAATGTATGGGTTTACAATGTCATGCTGAATTTTCTCCAATAACCCACCACTAGAACAATGTCTTCTCACCACATCTTGTAACTGAACCCTCATCCATTGTTTTTTTATTCATCAATCAATGGAAATTATTTATTAAAAAATCATTATACATTATCTAGTTATATGCTAAAAATGATATTCCTATGACTTTTGTAATATTCAGTTCTCCATTGAACCTAAATTTATGAACTATGTGTGGAGAAATACAAATTAATTTGAGATAAGTAGTGATGTTATGATATCATATTACAATACCATGAATGAATTTTCATAATATCCAACCATGTACCTCTATTAGTTCTAAATACATGATGATATTTATTTTCACATTAAAATTATAATACAATGACATTTTCCCTTTCATGAATTTTCTTATGGTTATATGTATCACCATGTTTTCTCTTATTTCTAAAACAAAGAATGGATCATGTAAGTGTAGAGTTATTATAAATTCACACTTATAAGATTGTCTAAAATGAATTTTATTAAATGGTATGGAAATTTCTAATCATTTCATGATGTTGAACTAAATGATAGGAGGCCATCATATTTGAGAAGCTCGTCCTGCCTCATGATGGTGAAATCAAGTATTACATGATTTATCAATTCACTGAAAAGAAAAATTTCAATACATGTTGTAATAACATGTACTATTCACAAACCCTTCATATATATTATATTCCATATAAAAAAAATAATTACCTTGATATATGATTTGAAACCAACTGATTCCTTCAGTGAACATTATCTTTGAATTTCATTGAGATTTTTTAATTCCACTTCACCCTACACTATATGATATTTTTAATAGGGAAAATATAATATAAAGTGAACCCACTATGTATTTTTTTTTTGTGAAAAACACATTTTCCTTATATACTGTAACTTGGGAGATGTTTTGGTCTGAGTGGAATGGCCCACCTTATTCCTACGAGTGATTTTCCTAATTGTGTGTGATATTGGTTTTCAACATAACTAATGTCTATCCTACTATAACTAGTAACCACTTCTAATTTGTTATGATATTATTATGTTATGATATAAATATCTCCTAACAAAACTATTCATTCAGATTCAAATATATTATATCTTAGACATCCATGCATCATACCCATATTTAATGAATGCGTTTAGCAATATATTATTTCACTCTTTCATTTTTTGGGTATGAATCTCTGATGAAGACTTGGATTACATGAGTAATTAATTACTCTCAATGAAAATATAGGTAAATCTATAAAATCATAAAAATTATTCATTGTTATTCCTTTATATATGAAAATAAACTAAATGGCATATAGTCAACCTATCAAGTCATAAAATTGCATAGATTTTCCTATTTTATGGTACCTTTAATATACATGAAGCTGGATACATGTAACAATACATAGAATTTTCAACTATAAATTTTTTTTTGGTTGGATTTAATGTTACATCCCTATATTAGGATAGAATATATAAATTATAATCCTATATGTATGAGCTCAATCTATAGAGGGGACCCCTAACTGATTAAAATGTCATGGTTCACTCTCAAAATGTATAATACATCCCCTTCCAAATATATGTTCCATATATGACTACATGACCTATATTAGAACAATGTGATTCTTAATTACCATATTTATGGAATAAATAGTGACATCTAGATCATTATCCTTGTCAACACCACATATTCTAGTAAAAAATACATGTTTTAGGATACATATAGATTCCCATATCCAAATACTAGGCCCATATGTAGCTTTTATAAATAAATAATTACCATATATTAGAACATGATCATAGTTGGGATGAAACCATTTGAAGACATGTTTGTGGCTATATTCCCACCATTATAATTAATATAGTGATGCAATGATAGCCTTTCCTAGACCAAACCACATGTATTCATTGATACTAATCAATTTTATATTTAAATGGAAAGAAATTATACTATATTTCATCCATGTCCTTTCCAAATGAAACTAAACTGCATGAAATATGGTATATTGTGTAAAACCATAAAATGCATATAGTGGGACATCCTACGATATCTAAGAATGAATAATTGTATGACCGATCTTGACGAAATGTAATATCCTTATAAAAAATTCATAACACCATGGGGAATTGTAATTCAAATAAAAATGTATGGATTGAAAATATTTTTTTAGGATATATTGTGATTTCTAGATCATCTAATCAAGTTCCAACCATAAATTTTGATCATGATATATTTCCTCATTTTCCCACTAGAAGCATGATATTCTATCACATTCTCATAGTGCAAGACCCTTAACCCTTTTTTGTTTGGTATACCATTACCCTATATGAATACTTGGTTTTTACAAATCACATGATGGTTATAAAAATATGAATCAAACCAAAATTTCTAGAGGAAAAACATTAATCTACATGAAATCCTTATCCTTGTCATAGGATATTACACTACATTGTCACCATCACCAACACATCATGGAAAATTGTGAAGTGGAAGAGAATATAGTATGACTCAAAACTACCAAAATTGACACATTCCTTATGGACTGCTTCACCCATACATGAGATCTATATCCATGAAAATTTCATTAGAATATGGTCTTCTAATGTCATGGAGCAAAAATACCCCACCTACATTCCCTGTATATTAGTTAGATCTATATAAGGAATTATTATTTTGAACAACTATGAATATGAATAACTACTATCATTATAGGATATATAGTGACATCTAGGTACACTATCTGGGACCTAAAAGCTATACTATTAATCAATAATGCACTTTCCGGCCACCTAAAAACATGTCAAAACAATGTGGGAGATTTTTAAATGGTTCAACACATTTATAATCTTGTTATCATTGTAAATTGACTCTTTCCACACATATATGTTACATTTATATAGGATATATTTTTATTTTTAAAATATAAATTTGGATTGAATATTATTTACATAGTATACTTTTCAATTCTCAGATCCCACATCCCATCGCTAGATGAAATACGATAATAATTCACCTCCATACAAAAGGGCCCATTCTATTTGGGGAATATTATTTTCGAGAACTATTTTTAACATGATTTATATACCAAAATTTCATATATTGACACCCAAATCTCATATTATTATACCGACCAATATTTTAAAAAAAATTATATCTCCGTATATAAGAACTTGGTCTTTGTAGGGGACTTCCTATATATGATTGATGTGTGGCTTAATTACTTCTATCATATGATTTGTAGTTACGCCCATATTCCTTAATCATGATCCCAAAAACATTTTCAAGAGAAACAAAATTTCATATCCCTACACATGATATATATCTTTATAGGGAACCAATTATATAAGAACTACATGTGGTTTGATTCTTGACCTCAAAAGATTTGTAGTGATGCATGGGTGTGATATAGTGGGTCAAGTCATAGGTTTACCACCATCATAACCTTTCCTGGTGTCTATTCTATATAACAATAAGTAACCTTCATTTATTTGTAAGGATGTGGACATAATCCCAAAAATTAAATCCTCTCCCAAAATGAGATCCCATGATTTTCATAAAACAGTCAATGGTTAGAGAAAATTCACCAAAATGATAGGGTATACTATCTCTTTTAAGGTATAGCATTCCACATTCCCCTATAATTGAGTATGACCAATATAGCAGGAATTTTCACTGTGAAATAGTTATGGATTCATTTTTACCTATATACGGCATATAGTTATTCTAATATTCTCCATTCTATGCTTAAATACAATCCATGAATTGGAGATAACCCATTTTCTCCATATCATATTATCCAGATCTATGAAACTAAGAATGATATGATTCTTTTAACCTTTCATGTCGTCATCAAAAAAATATATGATAATACCACATTTCACTATATTATATTTTCATCCCTAAAATTATTTGATAGCCAAGTTCTAGGATAAATTATTTCATTTCCCATACAAATTATCTAGATCTATTCATGGGACATGTTTTTTGATTAACTAAACCTGGCTTGAATCATTTTAGTATAGGAAACATAGTGATGCTCAAATATCCTATCATAGGCTCAACCAATTTTTTAAATAATTATCCTTTTTAATTTTTTCTAAAATTATAATGATACCTAAATTCTATTATGGAACTAAACTTAGGAAGGGATCATTTTCCATTCCCCACAAATGATCCATATGTTTTGTAATTGAGCCTAATTAATGTTGTTTAAAACTTAAAAAAATTACCCCTTTATTCATATAAATTCTATTTATACATGGATATATATAAAAAATAAGTGTGGATTTATTTTTATCCCTATATGATATCTAATGATTCTAGGTTTTTCCCTAGGCCTAACCATAGTGTCTAGAGAATTTAATCCTTTCCCTTAGCATATAAGCTGGATACCTAAAAAGTGATTTCATTTTAAGACATTTATATGGAATCATACATATTCATAAAATATTAATAGTGATTACTAGAGGGTTCTATCCATAAAAATAAAAACATACACCCCCCCAAAAATCACGGTGCTTGATCAAATCACTTTTAAATCATGTTGTGTATCATCCAATATCATTTACAATATGATTTGTTTCTACACCATAAATAATTAATGTTTACATATAAACAAAAACAATAGATGTACCTCCTCTTTCATAGAATCTAGATCTATACAAAATCCATTAATATGGATTCTCTCATTTATGGACACATGTTATTATATTTAATCTCCTATATTTACAATCCATCTATTTCATTCTATATTGGTTAGAATAGTATGTTATTTTCTATAGCCACCTCTTATTTCTCATAATGTTGATAAATCACATAAGATATAAGTTATTAGGAAATCACCCTATAGATGTTCCAAATAATATCATGATTATTTAAGGGATTATTCGATTTTTAATATCTCAAATCCCTACTATACATGTCACAGAGGCATAAAATGTTTCATGATGATAATGGAAAATTATAGATCTAATAAAAAAGTCACGTTTCTGCAATCTAATAATTAAATTTCAATATATTTGTTGAAAGATGTATAATAAAAAAGAATAATGATCATAGATACTATCCCATGAACATTATAAATGTTTTTTCATGCCCTCTTGATCCTTTCAAACCATTAAAATATTAGAGAAATTCTTAACCATATCTCTTCACCATAAACATTTATTAAATTCAGGTTGTCTTAAAAATTAGGGTTCCTAGAACCTTCAAGAAAATTTTATCTACCATAAACCATCATTGTGTCTTCGATGTCCAATTTAATACCCACCATATCCTTGATTTTACTCATATAAAATAGAACCCCATAACAATGAGTTATTTAACTTGGTTCTAATAAACTTTATATTGGTAATTGGGAATGAGTAATCTATGGGGACCACACTAGTATTTGTTTTTGAAAAAAACAATTTCCACGGAGATTTTCACTCAGGGAATATTTTGGTCCATGAGTAAAGGTCCCAAAAATCCATGATAAACTTTCATGAAGGTCTGTTATATTGTCTTCCATCATTATAAATGGTCAAAATACTTTGTATAGTCTATAATTATATATTAACCACTTTTTCAGAGTTCATTATTTTAAATTCCTATTTTCTAGCTAATTAAATTTATTCGACATCCTTGATATTACATCACTATGTACTATACCAATTATCTATTAAAGTATATGACCACTCATTTTCATTATAAACATCATTAATGTTAATTGAAATTATCTTTTTCTATAAATTCTATTCTATAAATCATCCCATCATGAATATCATGTTTCACTTGGGCTATATCGTATAATATATTTATAGGGTACCATAACCCTCCTTGGATCACCTTTTCTTGATACCATACTCCATTTAAAATGATTTTGAATTTATGAAAGTATTCAATAACCCTTGTAAAAATGATTTTAGTAATAGTTCACATCCTCTTGACAATGTATGAATTTTATCTTCATAAGGGACCTTGAACCATAAATTAGGGGATGATTTTCCTTATGAACAGGTCATCAAAAACATATAACCCCTAAAACATTGCAGATGATATCATCACATTAGAGTGATTTTAAATAATATATGGAATTTTTTCTATATCACACCATCAATGATTCATACTCCTTTATCATCATTTATAAAATCCATAATCAAACTATTCAAATGGAATCAACATCCCCATCATCATGTTACCATATAACATATTTGTTCATTAACAATGTGTTTTGGGTTTCAAGACACTTATTGAATAATCCTCCCTGAGTACATAAGTAATGATTAATGGTTTCATAACCTTTTTCTAATATACGTACTCCATGATATAAATATGGATGTAGGGTTTCTACTTAATTAATCAATACTCATCCTCTAAGATAATAAAAATGCTATAGTGTCCAAAATCTCATCTTGAATACTCATCCTTCATGACCTAAAAAATGATATAGGGATACCAAATAATTACTTAATAGACATCCCAAATTTATTATTCTAGGATGAAGGCTACTAGAACGCTTAATGATTACTCATTGTCTGTGACATATGAAAATATGTAGGATCTCAAAACCATTCATCTATATTTTCTTCCACGATCACTCTCCATGAATGTAGTATCTAGAGACACATAAAATCATCCATGTCCCTATAAGAGTATCTTATATGGATATAAGAGACCCATATTCTTAAATATTCATAATTTGGATCTACATATAGTCCATTGAAATATCATCCAATGTTGTATTTACATTGTGAAATGGTTCTCTAGTCAAACTTTTACCAATAAAAATTATAGGGGAAATCCCAATCATATAGTGATTTAAAAGAATACATGAAATGATTCATCATCTAAAAATCACTGATTTATTATCACTATGACATGGTTTACACTTCTTATTAGTCCAACATTCAATAAATTGTATTATACTCACAAAAAAGGCCCAAGTTATGTGTCATTAAACTACAATAGCATAAGGTCCAAGTTATACAACCATAAGCATTAGCAATATTGATTTAACTGTCAATACCATAAACTATTATTTGAAAGAGGAATCATTCTCTCCATGTGTAAAACACACAAAAAAACCCTAGAAAAAATTTGGGTCTTTGCGTGCTAAGATTCACCCTTCACGATCTTAGGTAATATTTTGAGAGCTTAAAATAAAAGATAGAAAAGGCCTAAAACATACTGTTTTTAAATCCTGTAAATGGTGAAGTAATAAAATTTGATTACTTCTCGATAATATTTATCCATATTAACCTTTGAGATATTTAAGGGAAATAAAAAGATACAGAAATCTTATAGGAACCACTATGTGTCCCCACAAATATTCAAGCTATGCTCACTTGGTATACTATTTAAGGAATCAATTAGAGACAATATCCATCCATAATGACGTATACAAGTTTACATAGTTCTCTCATGACATGAAAATATATAATTCATGGTCTATATTCTGTAATCATAAATTAATTTTACTGACTGAACAAATGTAGATTATAAAAAATTCATGAGAGTTAGAACTGTGATTTTCTTACAATAAAACCCAAGACCTTACCCATGATTCTAACATACTATAGTGATATTACATCATCTTCATATGATATATTTATATAAGGAATGATAATATATTTCCTTATCTATGAATCTACATTGAGAATTATTCCCCCTAAGCATGATCTTGTTCTATAAAGGATCCCTTTATTAGAAATATGTGTGAAATTATTCTCATTCCTTTGAAATATGTATAAAAAATTTATCTAATCTCTTAGATCTGACAAGAAATCCCATAAAATCCCAATCCCTTTACTTTCCAAAAATTTCAACCATTCAAAATTAAGGATAACTAATTACTCAATAAGACCCTTAATTTTGGAAACCCAATACATATTTGTTCTAGATTCTTTTCATGGTGATACCCAATGTGTAAAAATATATCCTTAAACATTACATAATATGGGTTTGATGCTAGGAATTTGTTCTTATAAATTTGAGGATCTCTCCAGGTTTAGAGTTTTATAAAATTAGGTCATAAATGAAACATTAAAAAACCATATATATACAAAGTGGACACGTCCAATTAGAATCTTGTTTCCAAAAATATATGTTTTTTGAAATAAAATATGGTTTATTTTCATGATAAATCTTTATTAATTTTAACTATAAAACATACATTTTTTCTAGTAAATGGAATCATCTGTTGGAATGATAAAATAGTTATCTTTACTTTCTGAAAATAAAAATATTTCAATAAAATATCATTATAAAGAATATAAAATTAATGTAGGTACTTTGGGATATCATTACCATATCCATATTATATTACTCTTAAAAATTTAATAACCATATGGTTTATTTCCACCATTGGAGAACCCAATGCATTCATTCTCAAGTAGGGAAGACCCAAGGTATAACCTATAATGGGCTCACCCATGAGCTATAATGGGGATCAAATATTTGAAAAAATTTCAATATACCATATATTATATAAACTCCATGACAAAATGATTTAAATGTGTGTCAAAACACTTTTGGATATCAAAATAAAATTTTTCATTTAAAAATTACGTTTTCATATATAAACACATTTCACATAATAAATAAACCAATAACATTGAAAAAAACCCACAAAAAAATTAAAAAAAATGAAACATGAAATAATCTAGGTTTCTTGATGTAAGTAAATTAAATTCAAACATATATGTTAAAAATAATCCCTTTTGACTGTGGTAGAAACAATTGAATGGGGAACCTTAAAATATGATTTAAAAGAAAGTATCTTAAATTGAGTTGACTTGTGATGTATGTTCTTTATAAACATGAATAATAAACATATTTTAATAATGTATATTCTTTAGAAACATTTAAATGTTAATATTTTCTTTTATATCACTTAACACAATATTATATAAAATTATTTAATCATTTAGGATCAAATTCCATATTTTAACAATATTTGATATATAATTACAAAATGAAATTCGTATGATGAAAATGGTAAAAGTTTTCATAATTTAGTAATTTCTAGAATAATATTCATAATACATTTACCACTTTTATATATAAATTATACTTTTTTATCATACCATTAAATATTATTTTGAAAAATTATTTATATTACAATCATGGAGAAGGTAGCTTGTACGTATGCATGAGTAACGTTTCAATTTTCGATGATCATTTTTGAAAAAATGTTAGTTTTATTTTGTCATTAAATAATTATAAAAATATAAGAAAAAATATTAATACTTTAAATATAATTTAATATGTAATCCATATGATGTGGTGATAAAAAAACGAATCACATCGCTTCATGGAGGTGCTAGTCCACATATACAAATGAACAACATTTTCATTTTTTCAATGAAAGAAAAATTAAGATGATAAATAAAAATTATATATTATTAATGATAAATATTCCATTAATATCATATATAAAAATTAATTACATAATTATAATATATCTATCATAGATGTTGATGGAAACCAAGTTACATTGGTTCGTGATGGGATATTCTTTTGTGCACAAAAAACATGGTTTCGTATCCCATTTTATGGAGGATTACATTAATTTAGGATGTATATTGACCTAAAACACATTATTATTTTTCAAAAAATGGTTTTATTAAATAATATTGGTTGGTGAATATTTTAATGAGGTGTAAGACGATATAAAACTATAATGCTTAATTAAACGTGACACCTCTTCTTCGAACAACCTCCTTTGCATAACACATTAAAAGAAAAAGGATTTTGTTATAACTAATACCATACCTTTTTAATTATGGAGGGTAACATAATATGGTATTTTTTTTTACTCTGGGATAAACCAAATGTTTTTTGAAGTGTGAGGATGTGAGGTCCCGACCAGTATTCCACACAACAGTACCAGGATCCTAGTTTTCCACATGGCCTCAAGCATTCCTCTCTGTACACTAGAGGATACCAAAAATGATATGGTATAGGGTGTGTTCATGGTGATACTATTACCCCATGTTAGTGTGTATAATTTTTCATATATTACAATAAATGAATAAATAAATAGCTGAAGTAATAATAATAAATACAACAACTGAGTAATAATAATCATACCTCAATAACAATCTACTCAAAAGATAAAAAATATCATTTAAAAAATATTATGACTAAATGTTATGTCTCTATTAAATAGTAAAATAGGTATATAAGTATGTAGGAACATAGTACAATAAAATTTGTATAAAAGAACAAAAATACCAAAAAAATATGCAAGCATATCCATCAATGGCCCAATAATCTACTTCAAAACTACATCCTAATGTAAGAAATCACTTCAGGTGTCCATGGAGAGACGTTTCTCCTTTTACATAATAGTTATTATATAATAATACCATTTACCTTGTGTACTAGATAGGGGGGGAGAACAATATCAGTACGCTACCATCAACGACTTCTATAATATCTAGTTTTTGAATACGTATTGAATAGTTTGATGGAATATAAAAATGTAAATCAATGAAAAACTAATAAATCATACATGATTTATCTTGAAATAGTAATTTCTATAAATAAGATATCTTTTAATTCATTCATTTAAGTCTAGTTTATATATATTAATCAATTAAAATTCTTAACAACACTATAATTGATCTTAAAAATAAAAGTAGATCCATGGTATAACCAAGCATCCCTGACCTCATGGGTCAGCCAACTAAAAGTAGTAACTCATGAAGTTACGAAATAAAGGTTTCTGATTTTAATCGAAGGGAAATATCCATGGAATTTCATTATAAATTATTTTATCCATGTCCAAGGATCTCATGTAAAGTAATCATGAGCTAAGAATGGCGATGCCCAATTGGGTGAATCCACAGCTCCACATGTCCGAAGACATCATGGTGGATGTAAGTAGTGTATCTAAGGAATCCAAATATCTAGATAAATTCTGAATAGATACTATAATGTCATTACAATCATCCTCTATTAGATAAGAACTATGTTCTATGGTGGCTGTCTCCCTAGTAAACTATCTCCCTGAGTAGGAATAAGGTCCTCTAAGTGCTCAATAAATTCTCAAGGGAATCCAAGTATGAATCTTGGATGACCAGTCATATAATGATAAAAATGTCAATATTCAATAGGAACCAAATAAATATATACTTATTTAATTTGGTACATGTAATACTCAACCCATTTCAATTTTTAATTAGTTTCATTAAATTTCTATTAGCTAATAATAACCCAGAAAATCATGGTCATGCAACCATTTATTACATTAAATAAATATTCAATTATTAGGTTCATTACTTTAAATTTTAGAAACAAGAAAATTAATTATATGGAAATTAAACGAAATACCTTTTAATTTCAATTATCTAATGCAATTGATATCTAATAATATACTTTCCATTTAATAACTCATTTGTTTTATTCCATTACCCTTCCACCAAGGTGATAAGGTTAAATATGGTAAGAAGAAAATTAATTTTATACTTGAAGAATATCATATCTAATAATATATTTTTCATTTAAAAATTAAAGAAATATTTAATTACTATGGACCCATTACCTTAATAAGTCAAGGTGAAAAAACACCCCAATTGTGTCAAAAAATAGAGGGACAAGGTATAACATGGTACACACCATAATTGGGTGAACAACATTCACTTCTAATCATAAAAAGGAATAATGACACATTATCATAAGGTCTATATAAGATGAAAAAATGAATGTAATTATGGAATTTTGAATTTTAGGGGAAACACCTGGTGAAACCAGTGTGCACACAACAACCCAAATTTATAAATAATGATAATTTTTTTGTAAAAGTTCTAGAACACCTTCCTTAATTCTATAATAGACCCTCATCCACTATATAATATTATTATTGTTTTGATTGGTAGAAAAATAAATAATGGATTAACTCCTTAAAATATGGCATATGAGCCTACATCAAAATAGAATCATCGAGAGGAAGACACACAGATATGTGAGCCTCAGGAATGAAGAACATAAAGGCATGCTTCCAACATGACAGATGGATCTGGAATTAATGTTTGTATTAAAAAGATATCCAAGAACCTAAATTAGGTCACCAATGGAGCTTTTATGATGGATCTCATGTGCATGGGATAAAATGAATTAATTGTTGGGAGAGGGAAAAAAGGGGTGAACCCCTTTAATACTTTTCCCCAAATTTACAAGGTGTTTAAATGATTTATGTGTCATGTAATGATTAGTATTTACCTTATAGAGAATGTTCATAACACATATAGTATTCCAAATACCCATCATCTTCTTGGCATGTAGATAACTCTCATCCCCTATATCCTTTATACCAAAACAAAATATTCCCTATATGTTGTGGCTTACTAGAGTGAACCAGAATAGGTCTACAAAAAATGAACCAAAACTTAAAAAGTATCTTTACCTAAAGGAAATAATAGGTTCTTATAGTATCCCCCCTTAAAGGAAAATTTCATCAACTTACATTCCAATGGGGTTATAATTGTTTCAGAGAAAAACGCTAGCAATTGAGCACATATGTCAACATCCCACTCCCAAGTACCATCCTTTACAAAGATGTGCATCCATAAAATTTTTACAAAATGGGAAAAACCATTCATGAAGTTCCTATGTGTTCTGTTCAACTATGTGTATGGGATACTCTTCAAAAGATTCATAAACATCAAACTCTACATAATTCATATCAAAAGTATGAGTTGGGTAGGTACAATAATGGAAAATCTATAAAACATGGAAGACATCATGCATTCATGGGATGATATATCTGAGAAAATAATAATCAATAAGCTACTGGACCAATTGTATCTAGAATCTCAAATGGTATAAAATAATTAGGTGATATCTTCCCTTTCTTCCATATCTATCTATTCTCACATTTGTATGGTACCTATAAGAAAATATGATCTCCAACATAAATATTGAGAGCTCATCCATGGAATTGGAATAAGATTTTGGTCTCAACTGAGCAACAAAACATATGATTCCTGATAAGTTGAACCTAATCCCAATACACCGTCACAAGATAATAACATAGTAACACTACCTTTTCAACTTATAACCAACAAAAGGTTGAACAGAACAGAATACTAAACAAGACCGAATATATATCCATTTAAATCATTTCATGATAATAGTTATTGTGTGAAAACATAATGAGAGGGATCTGAATCTCCCAAGAACAACCCAAATCATGTATTAATGTATTTAGAATTCCCCCAAACCATATACCTTATATTCAGGTTGTAAATTTATATGACGCTGAAAGTATATTCTGAAAATCACTTATATACCAAAAAATATTTGTACTCCTAAGCATGACATCAATTCAAAATGAGCATCCCTATCTAAAAATATCTCATGAGGGATACCTTGTTGTTGTATTGTAATTCCCCGAACCTAGTTATCCAAATCTGGTGCGTTATTTTAATACATTGTCATGATTACAGGGAATGAAGTCACGAAGGACCAATTTGTTTAGCAGTCATGGAAAATATATTTCATACATGAATGAAACATTACAGTTTCTAACATAAAACACAACATAAATTATCCATTGAAGAACACCATTAATCCCCTACCTTAACCCTACATATCAATCATAATACCCTTCTTGACATCCTGGGAAAATAAAACATAATAAAGGGGTGGTCTTAGATGCTCTGAAATGGTAAATAATTCAGCGGAAGTTATAAACTATTAAAAAAAATCTATAATAAAAACAAAAGATTTTTAAAACGTAATAATGAATAGAATATGAGAAAAATAATTTAAAAATTACCATATAAACATGCACATGGATATTTTACTAGTCAAATAATCACATTTAATAACTAATTTCTTAACGAGGGAATGCATAATTCTGGGGAAAATAACTACTGCGTCAAGTCCATGTGCCAAGAGAATTCACAAATATTCTATCAAGGCCTTATGAAAAGACACTAGTTTGTCTCATGAGACCCACTTATGCATCGAGGGGATATAGAGGACCCCACCCATCACTTACTAAGTCCAATGCAATCCTTATTTGAAAAGGGTGAACCGTAACATATACATTCATATTAAAATGAACATAAGAAATGTTAATACTTTAACAATATACCATGACTTCTATAAAAATATAACATTTGTAGTCACAAATATCATAAATCATTAAATACAATAAAAGTTATTGTATTATAATAAATCAACACCAATCAATAATAATATCCAGTAAAGGATGTTGAAATAGTTGAAAATGACCAGTAAAACTATTTGAGTGAAATATCCCTTTTTAATGAAATCATTCAAAAATCCCACAATTTATAAAGGAAGTCATTGAAAAGATATTTTTGAGTCAATTTGTCATATACCACTTTGAAACTTTTGAAAGTAATTAACATTATAAAACAATCATGTCTATATAAATAAATCATGGAAGTCATTTTGAAAACATGGACATTAATTAAATAGATTTAAAAAAAATAAGTAGTTAAATAATTTAAAATGATGATCTAGTTAAAGATAATATTCCAAAAAAACCTTAAAATATTCCTTTTTAAAACATATATATGAAGCAAGGAAATGGATGATAAATATTTCCCAATAAATACATACACATAAAAATCTCTGATAATAATGAGATTGTGGAATTAACCCTTACCTTAGATCTGATACTCTCTGTACGTGTATGAAACTCCAGTATAATGTTTTTTAATATATAATTAACTTATATAAGAATCATAATAATATTTATGATATCATATATGATTCTTTTATGAGTTTTTATTACCCGTTTATTAGCGATTACAAGTTAATACACCATTTCGGTTAATATCATTTTGTTTATCGTATGTGTTTTGAATTTTTATTTTTGATTACATAGATCGTGATTTAAATACTTCCATAATGTAAAAAATGATTTATATATCATATATATTCAAAATATAAATATGTATAATAGATAGATATATGAAATAGAATCACCGTTTATGGAGAGAGTAGTTCGTACGTACGCATGAATGTTGTTTTTCATATTCATATCGTATAGTATAAAATAAAGTAAAATACATATATTTGTCTACATAAATATATATTATTACAGAATAAATATTATTTCATATGTTTCATAATTATTGAATATAGTTTTTCTAATAATTCTTTAATAGTGATTGTTGATTATTAATCTCATCGCGTTGTGGAGACGGTAAACCGTACATTCACACAAGTGACAATATCATTCTATTGATGGTGAAACAATATTTAATTGGATAGTATATTATATATATATAATCATTAACATGTTATTTTAATTATTTAAATTAATTTTATTCATTATTATACCCATCAAAATAATGTAGTTTTAAATAACACAATACACCATGAAGTGGATATGGTAAGTCGTGCGTACACACACAAGGTGAATTTGTCATTTATAGGATGGATAGAATAATTAATATGGTTATACCATATTTATAAACATATATCCTCATTTATAATGTTCTGGAGTTATTATTTCAGTATGGTAACAAACAAATAAAGAGGAATTATAAGAAGAAAAGAACTTTGAAAGAGGTGATAAAATAATTACATCTTCTTCAGGTGTTTCATTTTGATTTGAACAAAAGGGCTCCATAGGTTGGTATTATGCTCAAGTTAAGGCCTCTATATTTAATTTTGTGTATTATGGATGAGATTTTGGAATGATCTGGGTGAGACAAATGGCTTTGTACGTGTGAATGGAAAATAAAGGGAAGTGCCCTTTTATAAGAGAGGTGTGGGGCACTTAAGGAAAAATGTTGAAATATTAATTTATTATAAAATACATTTAAGTTTGTAATAGCTCAAAATTGTTTTATTTATATTATGAGATGTTTATGGGTCTAACGCATATCAGCCAATTGGTTTTAGACATGTTTAGATCATCATATTGACTTTATCTTTTAAATTTAACCCCAAGTTAAATAGTTTAACTCTTACCATGTCTTCTTGTATTTTCATAATACAAGGTTAATATAGTTGTTATATGTTTCCAATAAAAACCTAAAGTGGATCATTTATTAAATTTTAACACTATCCAAGTTAGTTGGAGGAACCTTATATTTTTATTACATTTATGTTATTTAATAAAATAGTATTTATTGTAAAATATTATTTATGACATTTTTATTCCAATTTAATACTTGATTTTGTTAAAAGTCATAACAACTTGATTCCATAAAAAATATACATTTAATAAATACTAATATTTCATAGTAACCTATTAAATAAGTGGTTATCACCAAAATTTTCAAATCACATTTATTTTTATATTTATAATGTCTTTTATTTTAATCATTCATTAATAACGAAATCACTCCATCATCATTGTGTCACAAATAATTTTATTATTTAATGTTTAAAAATTATAATAAAATACCATAATGATGGAAATATTTTGTATCTTTCTAATGACTATTTATAGTAAAATTTATCATATCAATAACTTTATATTAAAAATGTTTTAGTTATTAATATTTGAATTTGACACTTTTAGCTCTTCTTTAAAAAAATATAATAAATGTCATAATCTTACCCATGTGGATTAAAAAGGATCATATTTTGGTAAAAAGGTTTATTTTTTTCGAAATAAACTTATCCAATATAATTAGGACAAGTTTGATATTAAAATTATATTATTATGATATTATTTTAACCAATAATTACCCTATTTACTTTTAACCGTGGAAAATAAAATTAAAAACATACGATTCACCAAAAATCAGTTTGATTCTATTGAACAAAATTTTACTTATTAATGACAACCATGTATGTATTATTTTTTAAAATAAATTCATATAGGTGGTAAAATTATGTTTTATGCTAATTTGAAAATGTGCCTAGAAGGAGGGTAAATGTGTCAAGAAGGTGTGTAAAAATATGTTAAAAACGTTCAATAAATTTTTACATCTAATTCTATTATAAAATGACTCAAATGAATTAATGTGGAATAATATATGTATTATGAATCTATTTTTACTTTATGATAAATTTTAATTAAAAATAATTATTTAAATGAAATAGCCGGTTTTTAGGTACTATGGAATATGTTTTACTATTCATCCAAAATTGAATGTTTTCGGAAAAATACAAACAAATCACCCTAAGATAATTTTTATTTTCTAAATTAAAAAATAATGTTTATAATACCAAATTAAATTTTTTGGAGTGTCTAAAATTAATTTTATTATTATTCCAAAGAGGAAATAAAAATTAGTTCTTTTATGAAAATAGTTTTTCTAAATATATATCTATTTGAACAAAACATATATATTTCATTATAAATATGTTTTATTTATGAGAAAACATTATAAATAACATTTAAAATTTATTTGATACTATTTATATTACAATATTTAATTGATAAGAAAATATATCATTTAAGTAATTATAATACTAATGTGTTGTTTCTTAGAAACTCAATCTTGTGTATAACACAATCGAAGTCAGTGTTGCATGCAACATACGCTTATTAAATTACTTTAAATAAATAAATTACTATGAAATATTGGGGTGTTACATTGTCCCATCCTTCAATAAATTGTTTCCTCTAAATTTGAAATTATTCTTCGAAAATAAAAGTTTCAAAATAGAAAATACCTTTGTGGAAAACCCGCATAAGAGATAGGGTAAATAAAATTTACTCTTAATATTAGGGAAAGGGAATTGAAAAAGTCACCACCAAATTCGGATTTCTAATAAGAGAACATTTGTGGAAATTAGGGAAACATAATGGGAGGTAAAATGTAAATATTTATAGGGAGTGATTGAGGTCATCAATCACAATCAAGTGTATAATAAATAGAAAATTGGGGACCTCAAAGCCATAAATCAATGATGATTTAAAATATCATTAGTTCAACAAAACATAAGGCATTATGATAACACATTTTTTAGAAACATTATTTTTTAATAGGGATTAATTTACTATCAATATAATAGATCAAGAAAAAAAAATTGATTTCACTACCTGTCATAATCATAATATCATCATTTGGTTGTGCTTTGATCTATTTTCACTTAATCACTTACACTAGGAAATGAATGTTAAAATGATTTTTTAAATGGAAAAGGAACATTTTATAAATCATAAGGCCCACAAGTATTTCCAAAATCCTCTATATGTTTACTGAAATCCAAAAGGATAGTTCAAAGTTTCCAATAAATTATACTTTTTCCTCTAACAAAATATCAAGTCTTCAACTTAATACATTCCATCCTTTATACATATCCAAAATACTTGTATCGAAACATCCTATCAAAAAAATTATATGGGAGGTAAAAATAATGAATATCACTTTTTCCACATAATCACATGTTAATTCCTTCATCATGTATTATCATAAAAAATGGTAACACCCTGAATTAAAATAAAACATTATTGAATACATTCATGATCCCTTATTTATTATAGAATACATGATAATCTTATTAAATCCAAAAATGTTTTAAACTCCAAAAATAATGGAATAAACAAACATTTAATTAGTTCCAATGTAGTCAGGAATATCTACTATAATTTATGCAAATCAGTCATCTCTTATTCCAAAATAACTATCTCAGTATCCGAACCATATTAAGGTTTATCTTTCCCTCAAATTATTATTTTCCCAAAAGTTTAACTTTCCATTGAGTCACTTTTCCTAGTACCATACAATCTATAGTCCTGAATGAAATAGTTTTGCAATACAATCCTTATTTATTTAAATAATTTATATAACCATTATATCATTTATACAAAACTCAAATGACATAATTAGTTAATCTAGAAACACAAATACATTAATTATTCAATGTCGACTATAGTAACAACTTATTCTTGACCTTTATCCCATTGATTATTCAGAGCTATATTTCCATGATGATTAAGACATTTATTTTGGTAATGACCCATTTCACTATAGTTGAAACAATCAATATTAGTCTTTTATTTATTTCTTTGTCATTATTTTTCCATATGACCCTTTTATCCAAACTTATAAAAAACACCCAGTCCATTCAACCACTTCCTAGGGTGATTCTTTCCACCGTTATCACATATTGGAAAAATCCTTTTTTCCTTCTTCCCTTTATTCATTATTCTATCTAAAATCACATATTCTTTGGCAACCCATAAAATCCATAAGACTAAGAGAATTTATTACATATCTTATTATCACATGATATAATTTCCTTATATTATGAGAATACCTGGGTGGAAATTTCCCTTCAAAATGATTGCATAAGATGATGAATTATAGGATCGTTCATATTCTTTGGAACATTTCCATTGATAGGGAAATCATTCCTTCTACTAAGGTCTATTTCTAACAAATTTCATACACTATATTAGGTTATGAATCAAAATGCACTATTCTAAATTCGTGAAATACTTAACAAAAATTGAAAATTGAATGCATATCTAATCTCATAATCATTCAATGGATTATTTTTGGACATATTTAATCATAAATACTTCATAATTATTAGTAATAAAAATATGAATTATCCTAAGCATATCCCTTGGGATTATCCAACTCGGTGCGCAGTAAGGCCCATTATCAGGTAGCAGGTTACGCTGAGTCAGGATCAGAATACCTTTTCAGAGTTTTTACCCCAAGGTACATCTATTCCAGAACCACATCCACATGTAGTTTCTACAAAGGGATGTACTTCTTGGAATATCCAAGTAATTACTACATTAGGAAAATTATTGGGGGTTCTTCTATACTAATCCTCAAATATTATCCTAAGGTTATGATCCCTAATCTATGTTTTCTAAATCTATTTTGAGGGTTATTTCTAAAATTCCTTTGATACCAACTATAAATCCCCAAAAATAATTACCCAAAGTCATTACATTATTTTAATACATTTTCATGATTTCATGGAATCATGTCCCGAAGGACCGATCAATTTAGTAGTCTTCAAAAATAGATTACATACATTAATGATACATTACTCTTTTTAACATAAAACACAACATAAATAATGATTTTATAAATCATTATTCCTTTATCTTAACCCTTTATATCAATCACAATACACTTCATAGTAGCTTGGGTAAATAAAACATAAGAATGGGGTGATCTCAGATGCTCAGTAAGGGTAAATAATTTCGTGGAAGCAATAATATTTTAAGGAAAGATCATAATAAAAATAGTATCCTTTTAAAACACAATCTTGAACATAATATGGAAAAAATAATTCATACATTACCATAAAAACATGCACATTGATTTTATAATAGTCTAATAATCACATGTAATAACTAATTTCATAATGAGGGAATTCATAATGCGGGACATAATAACTACTACATCATGGGATTGTACCAAGACCATTAAGAAATATTCTATAAAGGGCTTGTGAAAAGACACGATTTTGTGTCCTAAGACCTACTTTTGTATCTAGGGGCTATAACAGACCCCACACATCACATACTAAGACCAATTCATTCCTCATATGAAAAGAGTTAAACATAACATAAACATTCTTATTAAAACTATCATACAAAATGTTAATACTTTAACCAAAATATAAGAATGGTTTAAAAATATCACATCCAAAGTCAAACATATCATAACTCATTCAATAAAATATAGATTATTTTATTATAATAAATCAACCTCAATCAATAATAATATCCAGTAAAGGATGTTGACATAGTTGAAAACAACCAGTAAAACTATTTGAGAGAAATATCCATTTTTTAGGAAATCATTTAAAAGCCACAAAATTTCTAAAGGAAGTAATTTAGAAGTTAATTTTGGATTAAAAGGTCACATACCACATTGAAACTTTTTAAATTAATTAACATTTTAAAATAATCATGTCTATATAAATAAATCATGAAAATCATTTTCATAACATGGACATTAATTAAATAGATTTAGAGAAATAAATCATTCCATAATTTAAAATGATGATATAATTAAATACAACCTTCCCTAAAACAATAAAATATTACTTTGGAAAACATTTTTATCAAAAATGGAGTTGGATGTTAAATATTTCCAATAAATATATACACATAAAAAATCTATGATAATAATGAGATTGTGTAATTAACCCTCACCTTAGATCTGATACTCTCTTTACGTGTCTGAAACTACTATATAATATTTTTAAACATATTATTAACTTATATCATAATCATAATAATATGTATAATATCATATATGATTCTTTTATGACTTTATATTACTCGTTTATTAGTGATTCCAAGTTAATGCAACATTTCGGGTAATATCATTTTGTTTATTGTATGTGTTTTTACTTATTATTCTTGATTACATAGATAATGATTTACTTACATCCATAATTTAAAAAATTATTTTTATATCATATATATTCTGAATATAAATAAGTATAATATATAGATATATGAAATAGAATCACCATTTATGGAGACAGTAGTTCGTATGTACGCATGAATGTTGTTTTTCTTTTTCTTATCGTATAGTATAAATTTAAGTAAACAACATATATTTATCTACATAAATATATATTATTACTGTATAAATATTATTTCACAAATATCATACATATTCAATATATATATTTTTATAAGAATTCTTTAATGGCGATCGTTGAAGATGAATATCATCGCATCGTGGAGACGGAAATATGTACGTACACATGAGAGAAAATATCATTCTATTGATCGTGAAACGGTATTTAATTGGATGGTATATTATATATACATAAATATTACCATGTTATATTTATTATTTAAATTAATTATACTCATTATTATAGCCATCCAATAATTTAGTGTAGAATAACAAACCACACCATGACGTGGAGACGGTAAGCCTCATGAACGCACCAATGGTGAAATTGTCATTCATAGGATGGAGAAAATAATTAATATGGTGGTACCATATTCATAATAAGATCTTATATATAGAAGGTTCATGATTTATTATTTTAGTATGTTAACAACAAAGAAAGAAGAAGTATAAGAAGAAAATAACTTTCAAAGAGGTCATAAAATAATTACCACTTCTTCGGGTGTTTAATTTTGATTTGAACAAAAGGGATCCATAGGTTTGATTTCTGCTCAAGGTAATGACTCTAGGTAAAAGTGAGGGTAGTTGGTAGGAGATTTTTGCTGGGTATGGCTGAGACTGATGGATTTGGAGGTGTGAATGAAAAACAAAGGGATGATTCCTTTAATAAGATATGTGGGGGGCACTTTAGAAAAAATGTTGAAATATAAATTTATTATAAATTAATTTTCTATTTATAATAGCACAAAATTGATTTATTTCTTTTATAAGATGATTATGGGTCTAAATACTCTCCAAACATAGGTTTTATAAATGCTTTGGACATCATATTATCCATATCTTTTAGATTTAACCCTAAGTTAAATATTTTAACTCTTACAATGTCTTCTTGTATTTTTATACTTCATGGTCTATATAGTTTATATAAATATAGAAACTAACCTAAAGTGGATCATTTATAAAATTTTAGCACTATACAAGTTAGATTTAAGAATATTAGATATTTATGACTTTAATAGTATTTAATAAAATAGTATTTATTTTAAAATATCATTTATGTCAATTTCGTTAATATTTAATCCATGATTTTTGAAAAAGTCAAAAAAACACGATTCCTTTGAAAAAAATACATTGAATCAATCATAACTTTTCATAGTGACCTATAAAATTAATGGTTGGCCTCAAAAGTTTAAAATAATATATATGTTTATATTTATATTATTAATTATTTTAATCTTTCATTAACAAGGAAATCACTGCATCATCATTGTGTCATAAATAATTTAATTATCTAATGTCTAAAAATTATAAATAAAATACAATGATGATGTAAATAAATTTAGATTTCTAATAAATATTTATAGTCGAATATATCTATAAGATATATGCCTTTTTGGAGTCATCTAGGGAACGTTTTTCGGTACTTTTTGATGTTTTTAAGTACCTTTGATTTGGAGTTGTGGCTTGGGGTGTGATTGGGTCAATTTTTAAGGAAAACTAAAAGGCAGTGGGTTGTGCATGGTTTGAACAAGGTTTGAAAACCCGTGTGGAAAAACAGTGCTAATCATGTGAAACTAGATCGAAGAGTCTACACAGTTCACACATGGTATGACAAACCATGCGATCAAACTATGTAAACTGTGCAAAACTTGGTAGTGGAGTCCACACATTTGGCGCAAGGTTTGACTAACCATCCACCTCTTCCCAAGAAATTGTGCTCACAATATTTTAATTCCTAAAATCTCTTTTAAAACCACCCAAACCCCATAAGGCTCCCATATTGTGACCTTTTATTGGGCTTGACAAATTCTAGGTGTTCCTAAATCCATCCGGAGAAATTCCAAGGTGATATGAACAACATTATTTGAGTTTGAAAGCCCGGACTGAAGATCTAATCTCCTCTATATATTTGGATTTCATCTCATTTATTCTCTCATTCATTCCTCTATAATTCAATGATATTTTTAGAGAGGATTTCCACCATTTACATGGATATAAATCTATGATTTATGATCTTTATCTAGGATTGTAGATATATATCTGTTTTTGAAAGATCTTGAGGAATTTGATCTTAATTTTGGTTTTAGGGATTTAGATTCTGAGATTGTTCGACGACATATTGCCGGTCGGATTTTAGGGATTTATGTTGGGATAACTTCCATAAAAAACCTAGGTAGGTGGTATAAATTGAACACCCACAGTCATGATTTATGATATGTGTATGAGTTATGAAATTTCTAGATTCTCTTGATAATTGAATTCCTAAATTGGAGTAACCAGGAATATGGTTTTGACATGTTATTTGCCTTGATTTTTAATTGATGATTAATCATGAAGAAAATGAAGGGGGTTGCCCAAATTGATCATTTAGATATTTGATATTGTATTTGAGATATTAAATTGAATCTGGAAAGATAATTAATTGGGGGAAATTAATTATGGAACGATGTTTGTCTTTGAAAGATAATTGATTATGAGACTTAATTATGTGCCATCTTATTGAAAAAATATAATTAATTGAGAGAATTTATTATGTGTCATCATGTGATTAGAGATAATTAATTGTGACAATTAATTATTACTTGAGGGTTTTGAAGTGGATAATAAATTGTGAAGAACTAATTATGGAATGAAAATTGTTTTGATTGATTAATTAATTGATGAATTAATTAATGCGTTATGTGCTTAGTTAATTGTTGAATGAACTAATGGCCTTTGAAATGTCTAACTAATCATTGGATAAGTAAATGAATAATGTGTAAAATTATTCATAATTAAATAATGATTTAATGTATGAGATTTTTTGTGCTAGGCATGGCGTCCTAGACCGATTAGAAGTTGGGACGTGGACATAGAATTCTCCCCAATAGTTATCCATGCCGGTGATTTTGGAGTGTTATGAATGGAGACCTACACTCAAAGATATTTGTGGTTCTAGGAATGATGTCATGCACTAAAAAATTAATTATAATAATGATTTATGATTCAAAAGAGACTAGGGATGATAGGCATGATGACTAATAAAAAATGATTTATGATAATGAATGGTGATTCAAATGGGAAACATGAATTGAACTTGGCCTGATGTGATGATTAAAGATTAAATGATAATGTGAAAAGAGTTTAAATTATGCATTGTATTTATTTCTTCATAAATATACATGCACTATCTTTTGATTGGACCTGTTTTAGACATCGTTGGGGGTGGCCTACTGAGCAGTACTCACACCCTATTCGGGCTGCCTAATCAACTCCCAAGCAGATGTTTTTGTTACAGGATAGGATAAGGGAAAGGCCCTATGATAGGTTGTTGTTTGGGATTGGAGATTGGGAGAGGGAACCAGAGGTGGTTCAGGACCCATTTAGGAGTCGTTGTACCTTTACGTTATGTTGAATTGCAGACACTTGACATTTTAATTGGCATAACATTCTTTATCTTTTAGATGAGTATTGTATTTTCATGATTTTGTTATCACATGACTTGGATTTTTTCTGGTTATTTATATGCTTCCACACTTGGTTATCTTTATTTTCTTCCATTGGTATTTTATTATGATAACAAAGGGTATAGTCCCCCTAAGAATGACTTACCAGACCCTCCCTGCTAGTCGTCACCCTCTAGCATATGGGGAGGCACGCTTGTGGAAATGTGGCCAACCGGCTCGGGGCACCGTTCAGTGGATCCTAGGTTGGGACGTCACAAAGTGGAATCAGAGGATTTTTCTTTTTATTATTCATCATTTGACATACTATTTTGGGAAAAGTTAGACACGGGACTAGGAAGATTCGAGTCTTGGAAATGAGCTCATGCATGTGAGTTTCAAACCCATGTATAAGGGAAAATACAAGTACACTGGGAGGGATTGTTGTGATTGTTTTTTTCCGTTATAGTTGTATATTTTTTAACCTTGTGTGATGCACTTGTGGTGTGATGTTATTTTTTTTAATTGTTGAATATTGATTCGTGACCTAAAGAGACACAACATCTAAGTCTGTATGCATAATTCTAGGAACATAGGGTTTTTGTGACATGCAACAATCTAGGAACTCATGGTAAAATGGGTTATGGGTTGGTTTTTGTAATTGAACTTTTCCCTTGATGTGAGATTGAAATAATGATGCAAAATGAGAAAAAACGAGTTTTTTTAAGAATAATGATTTATGAAATGGGAATAATAAATTATTTAATTCTCTAATTAATTAATTTTATATAATTTGATTAATTAATGGATGAATTAATTAATGAGAATGAATATTCCCTTGTTAACCAAGACCTAGGAGTAGCATGGTTAAGGGTAGTGAAGAGGCCTCAATGTTGACCGTGTGGTGAGAAAAAGGGGGAGAGGTTATGTTGAAAATTATTGTGTAAGTTACTCCTCCTAGGTAAATGTTATAAGGTTGCATTATAAGACCTAGGATGTGTTTTTATCTTTGTATAGATACGCATACATGATTCTTGTTGAGAGAGAGACCGAGGGGAATGGACCAAAACAAACTTCTAGACAGGGAACTTGAGTCACCATTTGTGAAAGATGAGGAAGAATGGGAATAGTTATAAGAGAACTTTGCTCGTTTCATGATGTTTATGGATAGAGACCTAGGGAGGGTTTTGAAAAGCATGTCTGAGTTGACAAGGGAGTTTCAGCTGTAGCACCCCCATACTTTTAATTGAGAGGGTAGACCTGAGGGAGCTGAATTATATATTGAATACATATGGACGATACATGACCATTTGGAGACTTTGGTAGAGATGAGGGTCAATTTGGCTGCTTATATGTTGTCGGTTTTCACAAATCGCTGGTGGTACATTTAGGTAGGATCTGGATAGACTTACGATATGTTATAAAAGGTCTTTTTAGATCAGTTCTTGGAACACTTCTATCTAGAAAAGTTGAGGCAAGAGAAGGATTCAGAGCTTATGAATTTCACTAAAGGGAGAATGTCCATAATGGAGTACACTGAATGTTTCATAGATTTACATCTTTTTGCTCCAGAAATGTCGAAAGATGATGATTCTTCGACAAACCAATTTAAATATGGGAATAATTGTGAAATTATTTTCTAGGTGGATATGTTTAGGTTGAATAGAAATTCATATATGGTTAATCAGGCTCTAATTTCATAGGGGAATCTAAAGGAGGATTCTAATACGTGATGGGTAGATGTAAGATCAAGGTGTATGCCTTCTGAAATTAGGAAGCACCATCACGAGAATCTTAGTTAGGACAGTGGAATGCAAGGTGGATAGTCAGGAGGAATAATTGCACCAGATCTTTCTCATGTGCTTTTCCACTAGTGTGATAGGTAGGGACACTATCATACACACTATCCTTGACCACCAGTGGAGTGATAGTTTTGTGTCAATATGGGAAATCGAAACATGTTTTGAAGGAATCAGCGGTAGGCTGGTGCTGATGTAGAAGTTTCTTAGAGTCTGAGTGTGGGAAGGTGATCTTCTACACCATATCGGCATGGCAGCTAGCGTTATACTGGAAAATGTGGTGGAGGCAGTGAACGTGGAGGTTCTAGGTATAAGCGCCCATACTAGAATAGCGGTGCTACTCAAGGGAGTCAGACGACACCCCAAGTAATAGGGGTAGGACAGATACATGCAGTGAAGCCTACACTTATTTAGAGTGAGGCTGGACCATCAGCAGTTAGAGGTATTATTCTGGTTTCTTCTACTTTAGCTACTTCCCTGTTTGATACTCGTGCAGCTCAATTATTTATATCAGAAAATATTATTAATGGATTGATCTTGGAGGTGGAATCTATGACCGGGATGATGAATATTGATACACTGTTGGGAACACGGATTAGATATATCTGTTTATGTAAGGGATGTTATCTAGAGATCCAACTGTATCATTTCCTATGGGATATCTATGTCTTTGATATAATGGGATTTGATCTGATTATGGGTATGGACTGAAAATTTTCATATTGAGACCACATAGATTTTTATCACTAGAGAGTGACCTTTGTAACTCATGAGGGTGACCAATATGTCCTTCATGGAGAATGGGATATCCATGCAAGTAGAGATGGGAAAATTACTCAACAACTGAGAGAGTTTACAGCCCAAGTTGCTAGTCTTTTGCTGGATGATCGGGGTGGTAGAAAATATGTCCTTCTACCAGTAGTAGAATTGTTTTAGAATGTCTTTACTGAAGGATTCATATGGTTTCCACCTCATAGAGATGGTGAATTCACTATTGACCTCATGTTGGGGGCTAAGATGGTATCTATTCAACCTTATAGAATGGAACCAACTCTGCTTCAAGAGATCAAAACACAGTTAAAGGAGTTGGAGTATATAGTGTTTATCCATACAAGTACATCACCATAGGGATCTATTGTTTTATTTCTAAATAAGTCTGATGAGAGTTTACGATTGTATGTAAATTAGTAGAAATTGAATAAAATGACTATGAAGAACTGATATCCTCTGTCACGTATTGATGATCTGTTTAACTAGATAAAGGGGGATAGCATTTTCTCAAAGATCGATTTGAGATCTAGGTGTCATCAGTTGAGTGTTTGGATCTCTGATATACTATAAACTACTTTTAGAAGAAGGTATGGCCTTTATTAGTTTTTCGTAATGTCGTTTGGGTTGAGAAATACTCCTGTAGTGTTTATGGATTTGATGAACATGATCTTTAATTCGTACTTAGATCAATTTGTGGTGGTGTTTTTGGAAGATATCTTAGTATACTCTAATACTCATGGCGATCATGCCCAAAATCTTTACATCATTTTTAGTACACTAAGAGAGAATCGACTATATGGAAAGTGATCTAAATGTCAGTTTTGGATTGGCAGGGTACACATTTGGGGACACATCAGCACAGAAGATGGTGTGGCAGTGGACCCAAAAAAAGTTTATGTAGTGATTTCATGGGAGCATCCCAAAAATGTTTTTGATATTTGAACCTTTTTTGGATTATCTGGTTATTACAAGAGGTTTATGCAGGACTTTTCCCATTTGATCGCAAAACATACATGTTTGAAAAAGAATGGGATAATGTTTTTTGGACAGAAGCATAAAAGAATACTTTCCAGGAGTTGGTGAAGCGCTTGACATCAGCACAAATTATGATCTCACTTTAGTTTGGTGATGAGTATATGGAATATTGTGAAAATTATGGGGTCAAAGTAGGATCTGTATTGATGGAAGGGAATATAGTTGTTGATTATAGGTCATGGATGTTGAGGCTACATGAACGAAATTACCCTACATAAGATATTTAGTTGGAATCCATGGTTTATTCCCTTAAGTGTTGGCGAAACTATCATTCGGGTAAAATTTTTACAGTTTTTATAGATCATAAAAGCGCGAAGTATATCTTTTCGCAGCACGACTTGAATATTCAAATCGAAGATGGGTAAGGTATATGTAATCCTTTGATTTTGAACTGACATATACACCTAGGAAGGATAATATTATGGTTGATTCCTTGATAAAAAAAACTCAGAATGAGTAGGTACATGAGTCGAGTGCAGAGTAGAAGATGACGAATTTTCTGGCGGAAATGCTTGTGGTGGTTCAGGAGAGTCAGAAGAAGATTACTAAGGTTTTTATTGCAGTGGAGTCTACCCTCATGAGATGGATCAGGGATTGGAATTACAAGGATCCGATGTGTTTACCTTTGAGGGAAATCATTTAAGGTGGGGAGACACCTTCAGACTTGAAAATAGATGAAGATGATACTATCTATGTGAAAAATAGGGGTTGTGCCTATGTGTATTCGATAGGAACTCATGCGATAATTTCATGCTTCAAGGTGGGCGGTACATCCTGTGGTGAAAAAAATGTACACTGACCTTCAATGATAGTTTTGGGGTCGTGGTATGAAAAAAGAGATAGTAGAGTAAGTAATAAGATGTTTCACCTATCAGCTGGTGAAAGCAGAGCATCAACAACCTAAGGGCCTATTGAAACTGTTACCTATTTTGGAATGAAAGTAGGATGACCTGACTATGGAATTCATGGTAGGACATTCAAAGACTCTTAGGAAGAATGATGCTATTTGGTTCATTGTGGATTGACTAAAGAAGGTTTCACACTACTTTCCTATAACATAAACCTTTATATTAGATCAGTTGGGGGAACTGTACATTAGAGAGACAGTTTGTTTGCATGGGTTGACACAGACTACAGTTTCATATTGTGATTCGCACTTTACTTCAAAATTCTATAAGGGTTTAAATATGGTGTTTGGTACATAGGTTCTATTAAGTATGGCCTTCCACCCACAGACATATGGGAAGTCAGAGCGTACCATACTAGTGTTAGAGGATTTACTGTAAGCATGTGTGATTGACTTTAGTGGTTATTGGGAGAAACACTTGGCTTTAGTGAATTTTTCATATAAAAATAGTTATCAAGAAACTATAAAAATAGAACCATACGAGGCCCTTTATGTATAACTTTTAGATTATTGTTATGTTGGTTAGAGGTGGGTGAGTCAGAGTTGTTAGGACCGAGTCTCATTAGGGAGACATCAGAGCAGTACAGTCGATTCGAAATGTATGGCTACGACTCATAGTATGTAGAAGTCATATACTGACCGATGGAGATTACCGCTAGACTTTACAAAGGGTGATCATTTATTCCTTTGTGTGTCACCTAGATTAGGTCACCACATGATACAGAGGTATGAAAAGTTAGCACCTAGGTTTATGGGTCTCTTTGAGGTACTAGAGAGAATCGGCCCAATGGCATACTGATTAGAACTTCCACAAAAATTCAGTGTTATGCATGATGTTTTCCTTGTGTCATGACTACGGTGGTATCACCCGGACCCTTCTCATGTGATTGATGTTTAAGAATTTGACATTGAGATAGATGTGTTCTTTAAGGAGTATGTGGTACTTGTGTTGGGTCGTAGTGAGAAATGTTTACTGGGAAAGATCATTCCATTATTTAATGTGTTATAGAAACATGGGAGAGTTTAAGGAGAATCATGGGAACGATAATCAGACATGAGGGCTCAATGGACCAATAGTTTTAGCTCTAAATCTTAGAGAATTTTAGGAGTGCAACCCGAGGATGATCTCTTATAAGGTGGGGAGATTGTAAGATCTCATCATTTTCTAGAGTCATCTTTGGCATGTTTTTAGGTACTTTTGTTGTTTTTAAGTACATCTGATTTGGCTTAGTGTCTTGGGGTGTGTTTGGGTGAATTTTTAAGAAAAAATAAATGATAGTGGGATATGAACGGTTTGTGCACAGTTTGACCAACCGTGTGACCAAACTGTGCAAAGCATGCAAAACTCGATAGAGAAATCCACATGGTTTGCGTACAGTTTAATAATTTGTGTGACCAAACTATTCAAACCATGAGAAACTAGGTAGTGGAGTCTGTAAGGTTGGTGCACGGTTTTCCTAACCATGCGCCTCTTCCCAAGAAATCATGCATGTGGGATTTTAATTCCAAAAATCTCTTTTAAAACCACCAAAACCACCCAAGAATTTAATATTTCAACCTTTGATCAAGCTTGAAAAATTATAGGTGTTCCCAATGGCTTCTTTAGAGATTACAAAGTGATCTGAACCCCATTCTTCTAGATTAAAATCCTATATTGAAGATCCTCTCTCCTCTCGGTAAGTAGATTTTATCCCATTGATTCTCCCTATATTTCCTCTATCTTTCCATGATATTTTCTTGGAGGATCTCTACCATTTCCTTAGATCTAAAACATTGAGTTATATAGAGATCCAGTAATGTAGATATAGACATACTTTTACAGTATCTTGATTCCTTTGATCTTAATTTTGGTTTTAGGGATTTATATTTGTAGCTTGTTTGATGACGTTGTGGTGCTCAGATTTTAGGGATTTCAGTTGTGCTAACATCCATCAATAAACCGTGGTAGGTGGTATAAATTGAACTCACATAGTCATGATTTATGATATGTGTATGAGTTATGAAATTTCTAGATTCTCTTGATAATTGAATCTATAAATTGGAGAAATTAGGAATATGGTTTTAACATGTGATTTTCCATGGTGGTTATTTAATGATTGATCAAGAAAAGAATAAAGGGGGTCTCCCAAATTAATCTCTTACAGATTTGATTTTATAGTTGAGATATTAAATTGAATGTGGAAATATAACTAAATGGGGAAAATTAATTATTGAAGGATGTTTGCCTTTGAAATATAAATTATTGTAAGAAATAATTATCTGCCATGATGTTGACAAAATATAATTAATTAGGATAATTAGTTATGTGTCATGTTGTGAATAAAGATAATTAATTGATAGAATTATTTATGAATTTACAGTTTTGAAGTGGATAAAAAAATTTGAAAAATTAATTATGGAATTAAAATTGTTTTGATTGATTAATTAATAGATGAATAAATTAATGGGTTGTGTGCTTAGTTAATTATTGAATTACCTAATGGCATTTGAATGGTTTAACTAATACTTTCATTAGTAGTTGAATAATGTGGAAAATTATTGATAATAAAGGAATGATTAAATGGCTAAGATTTTGTGCTGCAAGGCTTGGCGTCCAAGACAGTTAAGAATTTTGGACTTGGACATGGATTCCTCCCAAATAATTATCTAGAATTGAGATTTTGGGGTGATAAGCATGGCTACCTACACTCGAAGAGATTTTTGGTTCCATACATGACGTCCTATATTGAATGATTAATGATAATAATGAATGGTGATTCAAATGAGATTTGGGGTTCTAGGAATGACGACCTACACAAAATTATTAATGATAATGAATGATTATTCAAATCGAAAACATGAATTAAACTTGGGTTAATGTGATGATTATTGATTAAATAAAAATTTAATAACTATTTAAATTATGCATTATATTTATTGCTTCATAAATATTCATGCACAATATTTTTACTAGACTCATTTTAGACACCGTTGGTGGTGGCCTTCTGAGTTGTACTCACACCCTATTTGGGTCACTTGATCCGCACCTGAGAATACTTTTTTGTTTCATGACAAGATAAGGGAAATTCCCTTGGATTGGTTGTTGTTTGGGATTAGAGATTGGGAGAGGGAACCATATGTGGTTCGAAATACTTTTGGGAGTCGTTGTGTCTTTACTATAAGTTTCATTGTAGACAATTGACATTTTCATTAGAATAACATGCTTTACCTTTCAGTTGAGTATTCTAATTTTATAATTTGGTTACCATATGACATGGATTTGTTCTGGTTATTTATATGCTTCCACACTCGGTAATTTTTATTTTCTTCCACTAGTGTTTTATTCTGAAATCAGAGGGTCTAGTGTCCTGAAGACTAACTTACCAGATCCTCGCTACTAGTCCGCACCCATTAGCATACGAGGAGGCACGATTGAGCGCATGTGGCCAACCAGATTGGGGTACCATTCAGGGGTTCTTGGGTCATGATGTCACAATATCTTATGTATAACCCTATATTAAAAATCTTTTAGATAATAATATTTGAATTCGACACTAACTCTTCTTTGAATTAAACATAATAAATTCCCTAATATATCCCAAGTGTATAAAAAGGATCATATTTTTTTTAAGGTTTATTTTGGTCGAAATACATTTATCCAATAGAATAAAGGAAAGAGTTAGGGTAACTTTATATTATTATAATATTATTTTTACCATTAATTACCCTATTTACTTTTAACCGTGGTAAATAAAATTAAATATTACTTGTAACGCCCCGACCCCAGCTACCCAGAGTCGGTGCATTACTTCGTAACATTGGCATGATCACAAGAAAGATCAAATCTCGAAAGACCGATTGGTTTAGTAGCCTTGGAAACACTAGATATATTCATAAGTTTTACATTACATCATAAAATCAAAAACTACTACAACAACATAATGTTTCCACAGTCCACACTACAATCCCCTCATAATATCCCTGCAGGTCATTCATAACTTACATCTTCACTTCCTGGGAAAAATAAAACATAGAAAAGGGGTGAGCTCAAATGCCCAGTAAGGATAAAAATATAGCGGAAACTTTCATCAATAAGAATAAAAATTTAAGGCAATGTATAACTAAAACAAAAGCCTTTTAAACATGAACTTTCAACATGGTATGGCATAAATAAAATGAAATAATGCCATTTACTTATTCACATGGATATTCCACTAATCGAATAATCACATGCAAAAATAAATAACCACTTTCATAATGTTGGAATGCATAATGCCAAACGTTAATTTCATTGTCTAGGCCTCATCCCAAGACCTAGGGGTTACTTCTAACCGGAACCCAACCCGGAGTGCCTCTAATAACCGGACACCAACCCGGAGTGCCTCTAATAACCGGACACCAACCCGGAGTGCCTCTAATAACCGGACACCAACCCGGAGTGCCTCTAATAACCGGACACCAACCCGGAGGGCATACTTTTACCAGTCCCTAACCTGGAGGGCTTACTTTAACCAGTCCCCAACCTGGAGGGCTTACTTTTACCGGTCCCCAACCCGGAACATACTTGTTTAGCACATTCATCTGAAGAAAAGTTTGAAATATAACATAATCATTCGGATTAAAACTGGCATACGAAATGTCAATAGTTTCACCATAAACTATGAATGGTATAAAATAGCACATCCACAGTCAAACATATCACAAAACCTTCAATACAATATAGAAGTTTTGTATTATAATAAATCAACTTCAAATAAGCGTAAAATCCATTAAAGGATGTTGACATAGATGAAATCAAAACACTTTTTAGAGAAATATCTCTTTCTATTTTTGAAATCATTTAAGAGCCATATAAAATAAAACATTTTCTTGAAAATATTCTTGTAAGCTTGTAAGGAAAGCTTTGACGATTTTATAATGGCGGAAAATAACCGCACCCGCCGTATAAGTAAAAAAAAAACATTCTTATCTTAATTCTGTCGAAAAGGTCAAAAAGGACCTTGTTTTGAAAATGACGGAAATATTCCTTTATAAACCTCTTACAAAAAGTCAAACAAGGGTATAAATGAATTTAACCCATATTCTTGTAAATAATAAATATGTTTTGAAATACATTTCTAAGAAACATGGATGTGGATGATAATGAAATCCGAGTAGATTATTACGTATAAACAACCTCGGATAATGAAGAGATTTTGAAATAACCCTTACCAATTTGGTAACTTATGAAACATACAACCCATGAAAGAGGTATCATACAATGAATATGTAAATACACATAAATTAGAGTGTATTACACAAAGAATATAATTATGGGTAGTACATACACCACACAAAAGGTGATGGTGGCAATATGACATGAATCTCACGGGAATAAGGAGTGAGATGAAAACCCCTTACCTTGTACTTTTCCTTGGTTGGGGTAGGTTAACCTCCTCTTCTTCGGGTTCTTCCTTTTGATTTGATCAAAAGGGCTCCTTAGGTTGGCTTTCTGATCAAACTAAGGCCTCTAGGTTGTATTGAGGGATGTTGGGAGATTATTTGGGCAGAGTTTGGCCGAACCAAAAGGCTTTGAAGGTGTGAAGAAATGAGAAGGAGGAGTGCCCTTTTATAAGAGGGGTGAGGGGCACTTTTGGAAAAGCTAGAAATATTAATTTATAATAAATTCATATTCGGTTTCCAAAGGCTCCAAAGTTGACTATTCAAAGGATGAGGTGGGGATAGGTCGAAAACAACTCATCCAATAGAATTTAGACAGGTTTGGGTACTTATATTAACCTTATCTTTAAGTATTAACTCTAAGTTAATTAGTTTCACTTTTACAATGTCTCTTTGTATTTTTATATAATATGGTTAATAAACTTACTATATACATCCAAGCGACCCCCAAGTGGTCCATTAATGATTAACCTATCATAATATAAGTCTCTTGGCCGAACCTTAGATTTTTAGGAATTTAATATCAATTAATAATATAATATTTGTTTTAACAACTCTTTTATGTCAATTTTGACACTATTCAATAGTTGATTTTTGTGAAACTCATAACAGATTGATTACTTCGAACAAAGTCCATTAAATCAATCCTAATATATCATATTATCCTAGAAAATTAGTTTAATTCATTAAAAGTTTCATATTATATTTATTTGGGTATTTATAATATCAATTATGTTAATTTTTTACTATTTTAGTAATTACTGCATCATCATTGTGTCATAAATAAAATAAATTATTTAATGTCTAAAAATTATAAATAAAACATCATTATGTAGTAAATCTTTTTAGCTTTCTAATGAATATTTATAATCGAAAATCCAACATGTATAACCCTATGTAATAATTGTTCTTCTAAAAGATGTAAGCTTATACCATTTTTATTTTTATTTTAACTTTATTAATATAATGTGTCCCTACCACATACAAGTGGCTCCAAGGGGTCCCCAAATTGACCCAAGGATGCCCATGGTCGGGTATGTGTCCACCAATAAGGTTAGGACACGTTTTAGGGTAATTTTGTATTATTATAATATTATTTTTTTAACCCTTATTTACCGGATTTACCCTTTAACCATGGTAAATAAAATATTTACCGCAGTAATTATTCAAAATGTCTAAAAATAAAAGTTACCTATTTACACAATTTGAACATCCTGATTCCAAATATGGAATCCATTTTCCTAAATTCAAAACACAGAAGTGGCAGAAATTAATTTAAAATTAATTCCCGTTGTCAAAACAAAAAGCGTGTTTTTAAGAGATAATAACTATCAAAAGATTGACACTTGTTTATGTTCGGTTTAATTGTAAAATTATGTCCAATGACCAAAATTATATTAAATAGTAAAAATATATTCTAAATATACTTTAAAACCACTCAAATTCATAATTTATCACTATTAATTATTTTGATTAAAAAAGTTGTTTTTAATTAAAATTTAGAAATTTTCACTATTCATCAAAATATGAGAGTTATCCGAAATGTACCAAAATTTCACCCTATGCTAATTTTGATATTCCGAATCCAAAAATGAAGTCCATTTTGAAATATAGAATATATATAATTTCAAAAATTAGGTATTACTATTCATAACGGCTAGTTTGATTGGTTACGGTGTGTTAGAACTCGAAGTTGCGTATAACACACGCTACTGTATTATTCAAAGGAAAGGGTACCGTGGAAGATTGGGATGTTTCATTTTAAATTTTTTTGATGTCCCCATTTAGTCAATATGTTTAAAATATTGTATTTAAATAGGGTTCACTATTAAAAGTTGATAAAAGTGCAATACTGAAAATGAATTTGTTCTTGCATTATATCAAAGAAACTCATAATATGGATTCTAAAATTATAAGGATTATATAAAGTTTAAAATTTAGATAATACTATTCATAACCGCTTTTGAATGGCTTATTTTTGTAAGTCATGGTGTGATTGAACTCGGTGTTGCGTGTAGTGCAAGTTATTTAATTATTTTGAAGAAATAACACACTATGAAATCTTGGGGTGTTACATTCTCCCCTCCTTCAATAAATTGCGTCCTCGCAATTTGAAATTGTTCTTCCAAAATAAAAGGTTGAAAATAGAAAATATATTTGTGGGAAAACCCACATCGGAAATTGGGTTACTAAAATTTAGTCTTAATATGAGGAAAAGAGAAATGAAAGGGTCACCACCAAATTATGATCTCGATTAGGAGAACATTGGGGGCAATTAGAGACATATAATTGGAGGAAAAACGTAAATATTTATAGGTAGTGATTGAGGTCATCAATCACAAACAAGTGTAAAATTGAGGTCCTTAAACTCATCAATCTATGATGATTTGAAATACCATCGGTTCAACAAAACATAGGGTATTGGGATAACACATTTTTGACGTTTCAAAATATCTTAGTTGAAATCCCACATCGAAAAATGAATTAATGAGGCCTCTATTTAAAATAAAGAGTGGAAAGTATGAAGATTACCGAAAATAACACATACTAGGGTTCCATGTAGGAAAATATGGATATGGAGGAGAAATCTAACCATCAATTATCTGATGGAGAGTGGTAGAGAACATGGCTATGAAAAGGACAACAATCCTAAAGCCATAAATTAGTGATGATTTAAGGTACCATCTAGGACAAAATTTTTGTTCTAAGTTCCTTTTATTAATGTTGAGGAATTTATTTATGAGTTTGTCTAAGATCATAAGGAGATATACTTACTTTATAATTAGAGTTTTATCTAATAATAAATTTCTACCACAAACTCATCTTTCACTCTAAGAGATAATAGAACGTAAAAAAAAAAATTATACAGGGTTCCAAAATAAATGAATTTATAATTCATATACCAGATCTTTTAATAAAAACTAAATTATTTAATCCAGGACATCTCGTGGGCCAGTGGTAGGTGATACACCCTTGTCACCCTTCAGTTGCGGGTTCAAGTCTCGCAGCCTTGCCGGACGCGACGGGTTACCGCCCAACCTCCGGGTTTTCCTTTTATGGTAATCCAAAATAATCCAAACTAGAACTATCCAAAATACTTCTATCCAGACTCACAGTCCAACATTTATAAGTAAGGTAAACATAATGTAGAACCTTTTTACCCCGTAATATCATATGAATACCTTCATCATGTATTCTTTTAATACACTGAAACATCCTGAATTACCATATTCCTTATTGATTACATTCATGCTCCCTTATTCCATATAGAAAGCTGGATATACTTCATTAATCCAAAAATGTTTTAAACCCCAAAAATGATGGAATATACAAATCATTAATCAGTTCGAAGGTAGTCAAGAATATCCAATATAATTTATCCAAAACAATCATGTATTATTCCAAAATCACTACTTCGGTATCAGAACTATATTATGGTTTATCATTCTCTCAACCATATATTTTCCAAAAATTTATCCTGCTATTGAGTCACTTTTCTTTGTTCCACATAATCTCAAGTCCTTAATGAAATAGTACTGCAGTACAATCCTTATATACTCCATAATTATTATAACAAGTACATTGTTGATACAACACTCAATTGACATAATCAACATAAGAACTCTAATCATTCCTCTTCATCTGTGGTAGTATCATAACTTGATTATTATCCAATAGCATCATTTGCGGCATAGTCTGATGACTGGGGCATAGGTTCGCGTAGTGTCCAAACTCCTTGCAAATTAAGCATTGTACATTTAAAACCATTTTCTTACCCTTGCAGTCACGTACTTTGTGCCCTTTTCCTCCACACTTATAACAAACTCCCATTCCTTTCAGGCAAGTTCCAGGGTGTTTCTTTCCACAGTTACCACATATGGGAAAATTATTCTTTTCCCTCTTCCCTTTATCCATATTTCTCTCTTCCATCCTTTTCTTCTCTTGCTTCCCTTCAAAGGCATAGGACTCAGTAAACTCTTTACTTATCTTATCAACACATGATATTATTTCTTCATATGATGATAATACATGGGTGACTACTTCTCTTATAAATTCTAGCTTAAGACCATGAAAGATATGATCCTTCCTTCTCTTTGAATCATGTGTATTTCTGGAGTTATCATTCCTTCTACTGGGCTCTATTTCTAAACAATGGCATAAACTTGATCAGTTTATGAATCAAAATACATAATCCCATACTTATAAAGCACTTAACAGAAATTGAACTATTTATGGATATAATCCATAATCATAAGAATGTTTTCTTTGAGGAAGTATATACTCATAATCCCTTCAAAATTATTTGTAAAGAAAATGAGAGTTATCCTAAGCATATCCCCCGGGAGTGTCGTAACCAAGAGTGCAGCAAGGCCCGTTGTCGTGCACCAGTTCCCGTTCGAGTCTAGCTCAAAGCGGGGTTTTCGGGTTTTACCCCTAGGTACATCTGTGCCAGAGCCGCCTCTACCTGCTTGTATCCAGACAGGGATGTATTGCTCGGAAAACTCACAAAATCTCTACAATACCAAAATCCTAGGAAGTTCTTCTATACTAATCCTCAAAGTTCATCTTAGGTCTACGTGCTCTAATCAGAGTTTATCTAAATCTAGCTTCCAAGGTTTGTACTAAACTTCCTCTGATACCAACTGTAACGCCCCGACCCCAGCTACCCAGAGTCGGTGCATTACTTCGTAACATTGGCATGATCACAAGAAAGATCAAATCTCGAAAGACCGATTGGTTTAGTAGCCTTGGAAACACTAGATATATTCATAAGTTTTACATTACATCATAAAATCAAAAACTACTACAACAACATAATGTTTCCACAGTCCACACTACAATCCCCTCATAATATCCCTGCAGGTCATTCATAACTTACATCTTCACTTCCTGGGAAAAATAAAACATAGAAAAGGGGTGAGCTCAAATGCCCAGTAAGGATAACAATATAGCGGAAACTTTCATCAATAAGAATAAAAATTTAAGGCAATGTATAACTAAAACAAAAGCCTTTTAAACATGAACTTTCAACATGGTATGGCATAAATAAAATGAAATAATGCCATTTACTTATTCACATGGATATTCCACTAATCGAATAATCACATGCAAAAATAAATAACCACTTTCATAATGTTGGAATGCATAATGCCAAACGTTAATTTCATTGTCTAGGCCTCATCCCAAGACCTAGGGGTTACTTCTAACCGGAACCCAACCCGGAGTGCCTCTAATAACCGGACACCAACCCGGAGTGCCTCTAATAACCGGACACCAACCCGGAGTGCCTCTAATAACCGGACACCAACCCGGAGTGCCTCTAATAACCGGACACCAACCCGGAGGGCATACTTTTACCAGTCCCTAACCTGGAGGGCTTACTTTAACCAGTCCCCAACCTGGAGGGCTTACTTTTACCGGTCCCCAACCCGGAACATACTTGTTTAGCACATTCATCTGAAGAAAAGTTTGAAATATAACATAATCATTCGGATTAAAACTGGCATACGAAATGTCAATAGTTTCACCATAAACTATGAATGGTATAAAATAGCACATCCACAGTCAAACATATCACAAAACCTTCAATACAATATAGAAGTTTTGTATTATAATAAATCAACTTCAAATAAGCGTAAAATCCATTAAAGGATGTTGACATAGATGAAATCCAAACACTTTTTAGAGAAATATCTCTTTCTATTTTTGAAATCATTTAAGAGCCATATAAAATAAAACATTTTCTTGAAAATATTCTTGTAAGCTTGTAAGGAAAGCTTTGACGATTTTATAATGGCGGAAAATAACCGCACCCGCCGTATAAGTAAAAAAAAACATTCTTATCTTAATTCTGTCGAAAAGGTCAAAAAGGACCTTGTTTTGAAAATGACGGAAATATTCCTTTATAAACCTCTTACAAAAAGTCAAACAAGGGTATAAATGAATTTAACCCATATTCTTGTAAATAATAAATATGTTTTGAAATACATTTCTAAGAAACATGGATGTGGATGATAAAGAAATCCGAGTAGATTATTACGTATAAACAACCTCGGATAATGAAGAGATTTTGAAATAACCCTTACCAATTTGGTAACTTATGAAACATACAACCCATGAAAGAGGTATCATACAATGAATATGTAAATACACATAAATTAGAGTGTATTACACAAAGAATATAATTATGGGTAGTACATACACCACACAAAAGGTGATGGTGGCAATATGACATGAATCTCACGGGAATAAGGAGTGAGATGAAAACCCCTTACCTTGTACTTTTCCTTGGTTGGGGTAGGTTAACCTCCTCTTCTTCGGGTTCTTCCTTTTGATTTGATCAAAAGGGCTCCTTAGGTTGGCTTTCTGATCAAACTAAGGCCTCTAGGTTGTATTGAGGGATGTTGGGAGATTATTTGGGCAGAGTTTGGCCGAACCAAAAGGCTTTGAATGTGTGAAGAAATGAGGAGGAGTGCCCTTTTATAAGAGGGGTGAGGGGCACTTTTGGAAAAGCTAGAAATATTAATTTATAATAAATTCATATTCGGTTTCCAAAGGCTCCAAAGTTTAGTATTCAAAGGATGAGGTGGGGATATGTCGAAAACAACTCATCCAATAGAATTTAGACAGGTTTGGGTACTTATATTAACCTTATCTTTAAGTATTAACTCTAAGTTAATTAGTTTCACTTTTACAATGTCTCTTTGTATTTTTATATAATATGGTTAATAAACTTACTATATACATCCAAGCGACCCCCAAGTGGTCCATTAATGATTAACCTATCATAATATAAGTCTCTTGGCCGAACCTTAGATTTTTAGGAATTTAATATCAATTAATAATATAATATTTGTTTTAAGAACTCTTTTATGTCAATTTCGACACTATTCAATAGTTGATTTTTGTGAAACTCATAACAGATTGATTACTTCGAACAAAGTCCATTAAATCAATACTAATATATCATATTATCCTAGAAAATTAGTTTAATTCATTAAAAGTTTCATATTATATTTATTTGGGTATTTATAATATCAATTATGTTAATTTTTTACTATTTTAGTAATTACTGCATCATCATTGTGTCATAAATAAAATAAATTATTTAATGTCTAAAAATTATAAATAAAACATCATTATGTAGGAAATCCTTTTAGCTTTCTAATGAATATTTATAATCGAAAATCCAACATGTATATCCCTATGTAAAAATTGTTCTTCTAAAAGATGTAAGCTTATGCCATTTTTATTTTTATTTTAACTTTATTAATATAATGTGTCCCTACCACATACAAGTGGCTCCAAGGGGTCCCCAAATTGACCCAAGGATGCCCATGGTCGGGTATGTGTCCACCAATAAGGTTAGGACACGTTTTAGGGTAATTTTGTATTATTATAATATTATTTTTTTAACCCTTATTTACCGGATTTACCCTTTAACCATGGTAAATAAAATATTTACCGCAGTAATTATTCAAAATGTCTAAAAATAAAAGTTACCTATTTACAAAATTTGAACATCCTGATTCCAAATATGGAATCCATTTTCCTAAATTCAAAACACAGAAGTGGCAGAAATTAATTTAAAATTAATTCCCGCTGTCAAAACAAAAAGCGTGTTTTTAAGAGATAATAACTATCAAAAGATTGACACTTGTTTATGTTCGGTTTAATTGTAAAATTATGTCCAATGACCAAAATTATATTAAATAGTAAAAATATATTCTAAATATACTTTAAAACCACTCAAATTCATAATTTATCACTATTAATTATTTTGATTAAAAAAGTTGTTTTTAATTAAAATTTAGAAATTTTCACTATTCATCAAAATATGAGAGTTATCCGAAATGTACCAAAATTTCACCCTATGCTAATTTTGATATTCCGAATCCAAAAATGAAGTCCATTTTGAAATATAGAATATATATAATTTCAAAAATTAGGTATTACTATTCATAACGGCTAGTTTGATTGGTTACGGTGTGTTAGAACTCGAAGTTGCGTATAACACACGCTACTGTATTATTCAAAGGAAAGGGTACCGTGGAAGATTGGGATGTTTCATTTTAAATTTTTTTGATGTCCCCATTTAGTCAATATGTTTAAAATATTGTATTTAAAAAGGGTTCACTATTAAAAGTTGATAAAAGTGCAATACTGAAAATGAATTTGTTCTTGCATTATATCAAAGAAACTCATAATATGGATTCTAAAATTATAAGGATTATATAAAGTTTAAAATTTAGATAATACTATTCATAACCGCTTTTGAATGGCTTATTTTTGTAAGTCATGGTGTGATTGAACTCGGTGTTGCGTGTAGTGCAAGTTATTTAATTATTTTGAAGAAATAACACACTATGAAATCTTGGGGTGTTACATTACTTGTAACGCCCTGACCCCAGTTACCTAGAGTCGGTGCATTACTTCGTAACATTAGCATGATCATAAAAGATCAAGTCTCGAAATACCGATTAGTTTAGTAGCCTTGGAAACACTAGATACATTCATAAATGTTAAATTACATCATAAAGTGAAAAACTATAACAACAAAGTCTCCATAGTCCGCACTCATATCCTCTTCTGACTATCTCTACAGGTCATTCATAAAATACTTCTTCACATCCTGGAAAATATAAAAACATTGAATGGGGTGAGCTCAGAGGCTCAGTAAGGATAACAATACTGTGGAAGTTTTCGTAAATAAACATTAACATTTAAGGCAATGTATAACTAAAACAAAAGCCTTTTTCAACTTGAACTTCAGCATAATATGGCAAAAATAAAATTAAATAATGTCATTTACTTACTCACATAAATATTCTACTAGCCGAATAATCACATGCAATATCAATAACCACTTTCATAATGATGGAATGCATAATTCCAGACTGTCAAAACCACGTAGCCAAGGCCTCGTGCCAAGACCACAGACAATATTTTGTCAAGGCCTCGTGCCAAGACACTATTTTGTCTCATGAGACCTACCGATGCATCGAGGAGCTGTAGCGGGCTCCACCCATCACTTATTAAGTCCAATGCATTCCTTATATGAATAGGTTTAAACATATCATAAACCATAACATAATCGTATCACATAAAACATGCATAAATGAAACATAACATTTCCACATTTCAATCACAAGATATCAATACAACACATTGATATAATAAAAACACTTTCAAAACCATTTTCAATACCAAAATTAAAGAAAGTTAAAACTTTGTATTTATTTTTCATTAAAAAAAGTTATGGCTTGTAGAGGAAGCCGGAACACAAATAATGGTCACGGCGGCGGAAAAGTCATTGTCGCCGCATATGTAAGACAAAAACATTCCTTTTTTCGTTTAGTAAAACGCTTTGTAGAAAAAGATTCCTTTTTGAATAAAAGTCAAATTCAAAGGGGTTTATACACCGTATAAAATGAAAGTTATGTATAAACCAAAATATGCCTCAAAGAAAGGATATTGAGACGAAGACCCTTAAAAAGATCATTTTTTTAAATAAATTAGATCTATTATGTGTATTCACTATAAGTACGCATTAATAAAGTACAAATACAAGATAGTACATAATATTATCATGACATAATTTGATAGTAGGAGATTAACCCAATGAATAGAAATTGGGTTAAGAAGTTCCCTTTCCTCGTGTCCGACTTGACTCGATCGTTCTTTAACCTCCTGAATAATAAACTAGAGTTAATTTCTATTTAATTAAAAACCTTTTTCATGTTCATTATTCCTTTTATATGACTTATTACCATGTTATGAACATTATGTAATTATTTAAGTTTATAACGGTCATTTTGTCGATCTTTGGTACTTGAATCAAAAATAAAGTTCTTATAATTACACTTTGTTCTTGTGGAAAAATATACATTATATCCATAATTATATTCATTATTTATATATCATATACATCATATATATCCAGTATATACATTCATTTATAATATTACATAACATTTCAAGGTAAGAAATGAAATGCACCATTCATGGAGACGGTAAGTCGTACGTACGCATGAACACTACTTTCACTTCTATTTCATATTTAATGGAATGAAGTTATAATTATATAAAGGTATAATATAATTACAGTATAATATAATGTATAATACCATTTACTCCATCCATTATACATCCCACATATGGCATTAATGATTCAAATCACTTTGAGGGGGCGGTAGTCCGCACTTCCTAAAATGAAAATATCGCGTTTACCCATAATGGAAATAATAAAGGTATGCCATAAATGAAAAATAAAGAACCTTAAGTAAAACATAAACATATTATATATCATATATAAATAGATTGACATCTTAATGGCCACCTTTGAAGGTGTTATATGAGTGTTGAACAATCATCGTTTCGTGAGGCAGAAATTCTCCACCACAGAAACTGTATGTTCTTTAACAATTAGATGTAGGTGTGTGTAAGTGTAGCTAGAATACTCATTATAACAACATCCTAGTATATTTAGTGTGACAACCGGGTCCCGGTGATAGCACAGACACCCCGCCTTAACATGGCTGTCGGGTCCTGGCCCACCAGTTGCCCCCGCAGACATGTGGGGCCCACCCCAGGGTCCACCCACATGCCCGAACGGGTCATCTGACTAATGACAGTCCTCACAGGCCAACACTTGTCCTTTCCAGTGTGCTTTGTCCTCACTCACACACACCCTGGGGAACTTCCCAGGAGGTCACCCATCCTGATCACTACTCCAGGCCAAGCACGCTTAACTGTGGAGTTCTAATCAGGTAGGCTCCTGAAAAGGAAGATGCACCTTGTTGACATGAGTCATATCATTTAGTCATTTAACCCTTTATCATTTGGGGATGTTACAATCACCCCCCCTTTAGAGCACAACGCCCTCGTTGTGGGCCCTACACCTCAACCCAGGCAGTGGACCACGCACTTAAGGCTGGGTTCCTCCTCTGATACCAAATGTGACAACCGGGTCCCGGTGATAGCACAGACACCCCGCCTTAACATGGCCGTCGGGTCCTGGCCCACCAGGTACCACCAGTTGCCCCCGCAGACATGTGGGGCCCACCCCAGGGTCCATCCACATGCCCGAACGGGTCATCTGACTAATGACAGTCCTCACAGGCCAACACTTGTCCTTTCCAGTGTGCTTTGTCCTCACTCACACACACCCTAGGGAACTTCCCAGGAGGTCACCCATCCTGATCACTACTCCAGGCCAAGCACGCTTAACTGTGGAGTTCTAATCAGGTAGGCTCCTGAAAAGGAAGATGCACCTTGTTGACATGAGTCAGATCATTTAGTCATTTAACCCTTTATCATTTGGGGATATTACATTTAGGATACTGGTGTTGTTACAAAATAAATGAATAAAAAGAGTATAAGGTGTTGGAGAAGCAAAATAAAACAAAAGAACACAAGAGAAAACACTACCTTTAAAACGGGTAACTCTTTTTGATTTGAGCCAATGGCTTCCTTTGGAAGAATTCTGCCCAAAGTGTGGCTTCTAGGAGTAAGATAGGGAAGTTGGGAGAGTATTTTGGCAGAGTTTGGCCGAGCCAAATGTCTTAAATGTGTGAGTAAGGTGGTAGTGGTGGGGGCTTTTTATAAGAGGAGAGAAGGGGCACTCTTGGAAAGTAATAAAATGTTACTTTATTATACAATGATTTTCGGATTCGAAAGGTCCCACACTTATATAATTAGAGGCTAAGGTGATAAGGGTTCGAAATATTCTCATCCAATAGTCTTTGGACAAGTCTAATGCTTAGATTTTACATTATCCTTCCATTTTATTAAAATTGTTAATTAATGAGGTAATCGCTGCATCATCATGGTGTCATCACTAATTTAATTTATTTAATGTATAAAAATTATATAAAAAAATATCATTATGTAGGAAATTGTTTTAGATTTCTAATGAATACTTATAGTCAAAAATATGAATTGTATAACCCCATTAAAAAATTGTTTTAGTAAAACATCTATTGTTTGTGACATTTTTATTTTAACATTAAATAAAAGGTTATTTATGTGATTTTCCTAACAAAGTGGCTCCATGGGGTCCCCAAGTAGACCCATGGATTTTATTGGTCGGCCATGACACATCCAATAGGGTCCGGACAAGTGTAAAGGTCATTCCATATTTTTATAATACTATTTTTACGTTAAATTTCACTAATTATCTTTAATCGCGATTAATTAAACATAAAAGTTACTATTCACCAAAAAATTATTTTAATCCCATTGAACCACATTTTACTTTATAATGACAACCATGTATGTAAGATTTTTGAAAATCAAATCACAGAAGTGGTAATGTGTCATTTAAACAAAAAATCTGTTTTTTTAACTACCACTTAGTGGTTTCCCTATTCATCAAAAATTGAAGTTTTTCAGAACAATGCCAAAATTTTACCCTAAGATATAATTGATATTCCGAATTAAGAAATGATGTCTATTTTACAAAATTCCAAACATATAAGTTGCATTAATTAATTTTATAATTAATTCCCGCTATCACAACAAATAGAGTGTTTTTAAGAAACAATATATATCAAAAGATTGACAATTGTTTATGTCCAATTTAAAAGTGAAATTAATTCTAATGAACACCATTGAATAAAATGGTAAAAATATATTATAATTATACATTAAAACCACTAAATAGTATAATTTATCATTATAAATTATTTTGATCAAAAAAGTTGTTTTATGTATTTTTCACTATTCATAAAAAATGGAAGTTCACAGAAAATTACAAAAAATTCAACTTAGGATAATTTCGATATTACGAATACAAAAATGAAGTCCATATTGAAATATAAGATTTCCATAATTTTAAAAAGTGGGTATTACTATTCATAACGGCTACTTTGATTAGTCGCGGTGTGTTAGAACTCGAACATGCGTACAATGCAAGCTATTGCATTATTGAAAGAGAAGCATATCGTGGAAGCTCGGGGTGTTACATTCTCCCCTCCTTCAATAAATTGTGTCCTCACAATTTGAAATTTTTATTTGAAAATAAACGGTTGAAAATAGAAAATACATTTGTGGAAAACCCACATCAGAAATAGGGTTAATAAGAATATAATATTAAAAGAAAGAAAGAGAAGTACAAAGGTCACCCGAGATAGCCCATACTAGGATTCTATGAAAATATGGATGTGGAGGAGAAACAAACCATCACGGTCTGATGGATAGTTGTAGAAAACAATATTTGGAGAAAGTTAACCATAAGAAAATCACAAACTTGTGATTGGTTAAACGGTCATTGAATCCCCAGTTGGAAAAGTTAACCGAAAACATTTTTGTTTTAAGTTACCTTTCATAAAGTTGAGGAATTTATTTAAGAGATTTACTAAGAACATAAGGAAATATATTTAAATGTCATGTAGGCTTTCATTCTTTAATAAATTTTTACCACGAACCCATCTTTCACACCAAAAGGTAATAGATTTTCAAAAATATTATACTTATCCTAATCGTACAAAGTTCAAAATATTAACACAGACCATTTAAATTAGGAAAACTATTTTTTAATAACCAGGGATGTCTTGTAGGCTAGTGGTAGGTAACAAAGGCCTGTCGCACTATAGTTGTGGGTTCGATTCCTGCAGCTTTGTCCGATGCGACGGGTTATGCACCACCCTGCAGGTTGTCCTTTTCCTAAAACTATAGTATTATAATATTCCAAAAATAATTTTCAGAAATGTTTTAACCTTAAACAATATTATCCAAAGTTCAACTTAATTAATTCCAACCTTTATAGTTATCCAAAATACCTCTATACAGACTTTCTCTAAAAGGTCTCTAAATTCCAAAATCAATTGTAACATCAGATTCCCCAAACAATGTAAAGTTTCTATTATTGTCACATACTAAAAATATGATTACCTTTATCATATTAAAACCTTAATGAAAAAAAAAACAAGTACTGCATTACAATCCTTATATATATCACATTATTATTATAACCAGAATATAATCCTTGAGTCCAAAAGCACCAATACATTAATTATTCCACTTCAACTGTAGTAATAGCATAAGATTGTCCTTGATCCCTTGGTCTTTTCTGGGGTAAGCTTCCCGGACGCTTAGGACATTCATTTGCATAATGCCCCATTTCCCTATAATTGTAGCATTCAACATTGATAGCCTCTTTCTTTCCCTTGCAATCACATGCCTCGTGACCTTTTTCCCCACATTTATAACAAACACCCATTCCTTTTAGGCATGTACCAGGGTGATTCTTCTAACAATTATCGTATAATGGAAAATCCTTCATTCCCTTTTTCCCTTTATCTGTCTCTTGTTCCACCGTTCTCTTCTTCTCTTGCTTTACTTTGTTGTCATAAGATTTAGAGAATTCCTTTTCTGTCTTGATAGCACATGAGACAATATCTTCGCATAACGAGAAGGTTTGTGAGACTAATGCTCGACGGAGAAATGGTTTTAACCCATCAAAGAAACGATAAATCTTACTTCTTGGGTTACATATATAATCTGATGCATGCCTCGCTAACCGTGTAAAGTTAGACTCATAATTTGCGACATTCTCATCCTCCTTCAGCCTCAGAATTAGAAATTGCCTTTTCGTATCTGCTCTATGGTCACGGGGAAAGTACTTTTCTAAGAAAAGCTCTTTGAACTCTCTCCATTCCATACTTGATACCTCTTCATATTCCTTTGTTTTTTGAATCAATGACCACCATTGATCGACATCTCCAGTGAGGCGGTAAACTGCCATGATAACCTTCTCTCTTTCGCTACTCCCCAAGGCGTGGAATATTTTCTCTAAGGAGTTTATCCATTGCTCAACTACTAATGGATTTTTACCCCCATTAAATTTTGGTGGTTGTTTCCTCATGAAGCGGTCTAACATTGATCCTCCACATTGCGGATCAAGGTTCTCCATACATGTAAGGTTATTTTTCATAACCTGAGTGAGTTGTCCTAGTATGGTAATAAGTTGATCAGCACTAGTTGTATATCCAGCTCCACAATAATTATCTTGAGCAGGAGGGAAATCCCTACACGGAGTGCGTGCATTGATACGGTTTCCATTCCTTCCACTAGGCGCCATTTCTAAACAATGGCATAAACTAGATTGGTTTAAGAATCAAAATACATAATTATATACTTGTAAAATACTTAACATAAATTTAACTATTTATGGATATAATCCATAATCATAAAAATGTTTTCTTTAAGGAAGTATATACTCTAACCCTTCATAGTGGTTTGTAAAGAAAATGATAATTATCCTAAGCATATCCCCCAGGAGTGTCGTAACCAAGAGTGCAGCAAGGCCCGTTGTCGTGCACCAGTTCCCATTCGAGTCTAGCTCAAAGCGGTGTTTTCGGGTTTTACCCCTAGGTACATCTGTTCCAGATCCACCTCTACCTGCTCGTATCCAGACATTAATGTATTTCTCGGAAAACTCACAAAATCTCTATAATACCAAAATTCTAGGAAGTTCTTCTATACTAATTTTTAAAGTCTATCTTCAGGCTATGTGCTCTAATCAGAGTTTATCTAAATCTAGCTTCCAAGGTTAGTACTAAACTGCCTCTGATACCAACTGTAACACCCCGACCCCAGTTACCCAGATTCGGTGCATTACTTCGTAACATTGTCATGATCATAAAATATCAAGTCTCGAAAGACCGATTAGTTTAGTAGCCTTGGAAACAATAGATACTTTCATAAATGTTACATTACATCATATTGTGAAAAAATAAAATAACAAAGTCTCCATAGTCCACACTCATATCCTCTTCTGACTATCCCTGTAGGTCATTCATAAAATACTTCTTCACATCCTGGAAAATATTAAAACATTGAAAGGGGTGAGCTCAGATGCTCAGTAAGGATAACAATATTGTGAAAGCTTTCCTAAATAAACATTAACATTTAAGGCAATATATAACTAAAACAAAAGCCTTTTTAAACTTGAACTTCATCATAATATGGAAAAAATAAAATTAAATAATGTGATTTACTTACTCACATGGATATTCTACTAGCCAAATAATCACATGAAATATCAATAACCACTTTCATAATGATGGAATACATAATTCCAGACTACCATAACCACGTAACCAAGGCCTCGTGCCAAGACCACAAATAAGATTTTGTCAAGTCCTCGTGCCAAGACACTAGTTTGTCTCATGAGACCTACTGATGCATCGAGGAGCTGTAGCAGTCTCCACCCGTCACTTATTAAGTCCAATGCATTCCTCATATGAATAGGTTTAAACATATCATAAACCATAACATAATCGCATCACATAAAACATGCATAAAGGAAACATAAAATTTCCACATTTCAATCACAAGATATCAATACAACACATTGATATAATAAAAACCCTTTCAAAACCATTTTCAATACCAATATAAAATAAAGTTAAAACTTTGTATTTATTTTTCATTAAAAAAAAGTTATGGCTTGTAGAGGAAGTCGTAACACAAATAATGGTCACGGCGATGGAGAAGAAATTGTCGCCGCATACGTAAGACAAAAACATTCCTTTTTTTTAGTAAAAATCTTTGTAGAAAAAGATTCCTTTTTGAATAAAAGTCAAAGTCAAAGGGTTTTATACACCGTATAAAAGAAAGTTGTGTATAAAACAAAATATGCCTCAATGAAAGGAGATTGAGACGAAGACCCTTACAAAGATCAGTTTTTTAAATAAAGTAGATCTATTATGTGTATTAACTATATGTACACATAAATAAAGTACAAATACAAGATAGGACATAATAATATCATGACATAATTTGAAAGTAGGAGATTAGACCAAAGAATAGAAATTGGGTTAAGAAGTTCCCTTACCTCGTGTCCGACTTGACTCGATCGTTCTTTAACCTCCTGAATAACAAACTAGCGTTAATTTCTATTTACATAAAAATATTTTTGATGTTCATTATTCCTTTTATATCACTTATTACCATGTTATGAACATTATGTAATTATTTATGTTTATAACGGTCATTTTGTCGATCTTTGGTACTTGAATCAGAAATAAACTTCTTATAATTACACTTTGTTCATGTGATAAAATATCCATTATATCCATAATTATATTAATGATGTATATATAATATACATCATATATATCCAGTACATACATTCATTTATAATATTACATAACATTTAGAGGTAAGAAATGAAATGCACTGTTCATGGAAACGGTAAGCCGTACGTACTCATGAACGCTAATTTCATTTCTATTTCATATTTAATGGAATGAAGTTATAATTATATAAATTTATAATATAATTCCATTATAATATAATGTATAATACCATTTAATCCATCCTTTATACATCCCACATATGGCATTAATGATTCAAATCACTTTGAGGGGGCGGTAGTCCGCACTTCCTAAAATGAAAATATCGCGTTTACCCATAATGGAAACAATAACGGTATGCCATAAATGAAAAATACAGAATCTTAAGTAAAACATAAACATATTATATATCATATATAAATAGAGTGACATATTAATGGCCACCTTTGAAGGTGTTATATGAGTGTTGAACAATCATTGTTTCGTGAGGCAGAAATTCTCCATCCACAGAAACCGTATGTTCTTTAACCATTAGATGTAGGTGTGTGTAAGTGTAGCTCGAATACTCATTATAAAAAAATTCCAGTATATTTAGGATACTGTTGTTGTTACAAAATAAATGAATAAAAAGAGTTTAAGGGGTTGGAGAAGCAAAATAAAACAAAAGAACACAAGAGAAAACAGTACCTTTAAAACGGGTAACTCTTTTTGATTTGAGCCAAAGGCTTACTTGGGAAGCATTATTCCCAAAGTGTGGCTTCTAGGAGTAATATAGGGAATTTGGGAGAGTATTGGGGCAGAGGATGGCCGAGCCAAATGGCTTTAATGTTTGAGTAAGGTGGTAGTGGTGGGGGCCTTTTATAAGAGGAGAGAAGGGGCACTCTTGGAAAGTAATAAAATTTTACTTTATTATACAATGATTTTCGGATTCTAAAGGTCCCACACTTATATAATTCGAGGCTACGGTAATAAGGGTTTGAAATATTCTCATCCAATACCCTTTGGACAAGTGTAATGCTTATATTTTACATTATTCTTCCATTTTATTAAAATTGTTAATTAATGAGGTAATCGCTGCATCATCTTGGTGTCATAAAGAATTTACTTTATATAATTTCTAAAAATTATAAAAAAAATTCCATTATGTAGGAAAGATTTTTATCTTTCTAATGAATATTTATAGTCAAAAATATTTCTGGTATAACCCCATTAAACAATTGTTTTAGTAAAACATCTCTTGTTTGTGACATATTTATTTTAACATTAAATAAAAAGTTATTTATGTCATTTTCCTACAAAAGTGGCTCCATGCGGTCCCCAAGTTGACCTATTAATTTTATTGGTCGGACATGACACATCCAATAGGGGTAGGAAAATTTTAAAGGTCATTCCATATTTTTATAATACTATTTTTACCTTAAATTTCACTAATTACCTTTAATCGCGATTAATTAAACTTAAAAGTTAATATTCACCAAAAAATTATTTTAATCCAATTGAACCACATTTTACTTCCTAATGACAACCATGTATGTTGGATTTTAGAAAATCAAATCACAAAAGTGGTAATGTTTCATTTAAACGAAAAATCAGTTTTTTTAACTACCACTTAGTGGTTTCACTATTCATCAAAAATTGAAGTTTTTCAGAACAATGCCAAAATTTCACTCTAAGATATAATTGATATTCCGAATTCAAAAATGATGTCTATTTTAAAAAATTCCAAACATATAAGTTGAATTAATTAATTTTATAATAAATTCCCGCTGTCACAACAAATAGTGTGTTTTTAAGAAATAATGTATATCAAAAGATTGACAATTGTTTATGTCCAATTTCAAAGTGAAATTAATTCTAATGAACACAATTGGATAAAATGGTAAAAATATATTCTAATTATGCTTTAAAAACACTCAATAGTATAATTTATCACTATAAATTATTTTGATCAAAAAAGTTGTTTTATGTATTTTTCACCATTCATAAAAAATGGAAGTTCACAGAAAATTACAAAAAATTCAACTTAGGATAATTTCAATATTAAGAATACAAAAATGAATTCCATATTGAAATATAAGATTTCCATAATTTTAAAAGGTGGGTATTACTATTCATAACAGCTACTTTGATTAGTCGCGGTGTGCTAGAACTCGAACTTGCATACAATGCAAGCTATTGCATTATTGAAAGAGAAGTGTATCGTGGAAGCTCAGGGTGTTACATTACTATTCATAAATAATTATTTTTATCCTTTTGAACCAAATTTTACTTACTAATGAAAACCATGTATGTCAGATTTTTGAAGTTTAACTCACAGAAGTGGTAAAATTATGTTTTACGCTAATTTGAAAATTTGCCTAGAAGGTCAGTAAATGTTCCTATAATGTTGGAAAAAAGTTGTTAAAAATGTTCAATAATTTTTTATATATAATTCCATTATAAAATGACCCAAATGACTTAAATTTGAATAATATAAGTATTATTTATCTATTTTGGGTCTTATATAAATTATAATTAAAAATATTTATTTAAATTGAAAAGTCAGTTTTTATGTACTATGTAGTATTTTTACTATTCATAAAAAACAAAATGTTTTCAGAAAAATACATAATACTGAATCCAAGATAATTTTGATATTCTTAATTCATAAATGAAGTCGCTTTTATCAAATTCAATTTTTAGGAGTTTCTAAAATTAATTTTCTTATTGTTCACAGAAGGACATAAAAATTAGTTCTTTTAAGAAAATAGTTTTTCTTAATATAAAACTATTTTATCAAAATTTATACATTTAATTATAAATATGTTTTAATTATGTGAAGAAATTATAAATAAAATTTAAATTTTAATTGTTACAATTCCTATTAAAATATTTAAATAATAAATATATATATCCTTTAAATAATTATAATAGTAATGTGTTGTTTCACAGAAACTCAATCATCCATATAATGCAATCCATGATGGTGTTTCATGCAATATAAGCTATTAAATTACATTAAATCGATAACTTACTATGAGATATTGGCGTTTTACAAGTATAATCTCAATGACATATAGTTTTTTTATCACATCAACTATGAAAGTCCTCCAGATATGAAGGAAGTGGGCTACCAGTGTTAGTCCATCCATGGCAACCAAAACTGAATCTCTACCTTGATGCAATTTCGGTAATACAACTACAAAATCAATTAGAAAATATTCACATTTCCATTATAGGAATGAAAATAGCTATTAAAATCTAGTAGAACACTAGTTTTCCACCTTCACATAGTAATCGGTAGAACTCATTATGATAAAATATACTATATGGCATATCATCCTAGGCCACAAATACTAGCGATGCATATCAAGATATATCTTAGAGATTCTTGAATGAACTTACCATTGAGTGGTTCATGAATCTCTAATCACTTCCTCTCTCATGAATGTAGGACCCTTGAAATTCTTGTGTATATTTAGGATGTCATATCCATCAAATGACCATTTCATAAGTAGGTACTCACGTTATATACTGTCCTAGAAAACCAATCCATCATGATCTGAACAATTTCTTCTCTTCAACCTATCATGGAGTGAAGAGGTAATAGCTACATCCATATTAAAAGGTGGTTCATTACTCTTGTAAAACACTATATGCTAATAAAAAAATTGGTCCATCAATTTCTATTATTCAATGGTTTGGTATTCGATATGTACCTGATTCTTCTAGAATCATTCATCTGCTACAACATTTCCCTTTCTAAGAATGAAAGAAAAATCAATGTTATAAGAATAAAGGTATTCAACCCATATATTCTATTTTAGATTCAATTCATGTTACATAAAGATATATTTGAGGATCTTTTGGTCTGTATACAGCACAAAGTGCTCACCCATAAAATAACTTCTTTAGCTACACAGAGAATTGAAAACTACTTCTAGATCAAGGTCATGAATAATATAATAGAACTTGGGTTGTTTCAATTCTCAAGACCCTAATGTAATGAATATATCCACCAATATTATCACTGTATCCATTCTGATACCTGATGCATCACAAAACACACTATGGATTTTTCTAGGTTCTATAAGAATCAGAATCATTATCAATTTATTCCATCATTTCAGCTCTAAAAAATATTTCATAGAAACTTTTTCCCACATGGAAATCAGAACATCTTTTTTAATACTAGTATGAGGTTTCATATGGAATAATAAGTTAGGCATAAAATTCATTCAATATCCTTCCATCCTCATGAAACTCCTTATATAAAAAATCTTTTTATGATGATCGCCAGAAACCACAACACTCACCCTCTCTGGTTCAATGGATACACTTGATTCTGAGATGACCTAAAGAAACATGTGATTTTTTTGATCCATTAGTGGAAATGAGAAAAAAATAAAATATAGCTGATGTTATCTCATTTTATTCAAAACAACCTCAAATTTGTAGCATGGTAACTATGAGTATGGGTATATAATAATATGTGATCCAGGAAAATATAAAAATGTATCTAGATAGGGATAGAAAACCCTTCTAAAAGAAGGAATGAAAATGTTGGTTTCATTCATAAAAATGATTGGAGTAACAAGGTACTAATATAAACCATACCTACTTTGGAAAGTCATGTATTGTATATCTAAAGTCCTCACTAACACCAAATATTTACTTGATATGAGGTTGATCTCTGAGAATATCCTAGTTCATCTGAGTTGGTCAACACGATCATCTATCTAAGGTAATGGATACATGTTATTAACTGTATTTAAGTTCAACATTTGGTAATCCACAAAAGGATAAGGTTCCTATCAACATTACTGGTGAAAATCACATGTGAACACCATGATGATATAATCATATTTAAAATCCTTTGGTTTCTAAAGCCTCCAAATATCTATTGAGACCCTGTCCAATTGAAGGTTCTTTTATGAATGGAGGAATAGATGTTGGGGCTACTCCTAGAATATGCTCCATCATAAACACTACAACTCCCTCATGGGGTAATCCAAAAATAAATCATTAGGAAGTCATTTCTCAAAAGATCTATCATGGGAGGAGAATCTATTATTTTTATTCCCTTCTCATCCATGAAACAAATTTAGCAACCATGGTGGTCACTCCACCTTTACAATATTTATATAGTCCATCACTACTAGGCTGGACATCCAACTCACCCTTTTTATGGAAATTGATACCCTTTAGTGATGTAAAAAACACCCTATGGTGATACCATTCCACATATGTATCATATGGAACCAACCAATCCATTCTGAGACAAAAATCAAAACTATTAATCATGAGTACGAAGAAGTACCATAGGAAGGAGTAACTACCAACCTTAATTGGAAAGACCCTACATTGACGTATGACCTTAGTCCAAACTCCCAATGGTATTTCTAGGGTCATAACACCACATAATTACTATATATCTATCCTAAGACATTCCATGATCAATAAAGATATAAAAGAGTAAGAAACACCTATATCGATTATAATAGGAAGAATATTATAGGGTACTGTAATAGTACCTCATACGATAGATGGTTCTATTCTTTGATACTTGGGTATCAGTTGAATAACATACATTTGGAATGATCCATGACCCTGAGCTATAGTTCGACTATCCTTATAATTTCAACTCTTTCGCCACTAAGAATCCGAATTATGGCTACCATGACCATGAACTCCACTCTAGCCTCTCCTTCCATGGACTTCAACATCCTACCTAACACAGCCCAAATGATCCTTCTCTTAGAGATGGATATGGAGTAGTTCCATATCCACTAAAATCCAATGGAATGGTCTGTAATAATATCATAATATTTCTCATATATCCACAAGCATGGATGTTAAAAACAAATCTATCACATTGAGGTTTTAGATATCCCTATTTTGCACACCGATGGTATATAAAAGAGGTTCTAGTGTGGATACATAACCCTCTACTAATCTAATAAGAACCCATAAGGATAATATTCATGCTATATGAAGAACTAATTACCTACCACAACAATGAAACTCTATTCCCAATAGTATAAACTTATATTAGGTTATGATTAGTGACAAGAGAATGATTAAAGATATCATAAAAACTACGTCGTCAAAAAAAATTCACATGTGACTGTATGACATACTTGATCCCATATTTAAAATGAATCACTTCTGATAGATCCTCACTAGATATTAGTTGTAAAAAGAACTGTTATATAGAAAAAAAATACTTAATAGTTCATGAAATACATATAAACATACTCTCTATGCATTAACCCTCTAGCATGGTCAGATCAATGCTTCAGAGGGAAAAAATAATCATATAAGGATATATTGAAGTCATCCAAGAGAATTTGTGGATAATGACCAGCCTAAGTATTAACATACCACCAATTCATGGTGGAATTACACATCATATAGGTTGAATTATAGACCATCCTATTTTTAGGTTTCTTTAGATCCTCAAGGATATGTAGATTTCCCTCTTCCTAAGATTCATCATCCTATGGACCTCCATACCTTGAAAATATTAGAGGGTGCTTCTATTGGAACTTGATATTTAGATCATCCATCATTGGTTCAGGTCATGGAGATCTCCGCAAGTACTGCATCATATGTACAAAATCATCTCAGAGCCATGTGTCAGTTCCCAATTCAATTAAAATAAGAAGTGCCTCAAGTGTCACCTATGGAGGTATGACCAGTTGTTCGGGTCCCACCATCTCTAGAGTGTGTTTTTCTCCACCCTCATTGCACATGACTCTAGGATGTTATGGTGTACTAGCTCTAACAATTCCAAGAACATGCCTTAGAATAAGGTTTAAGAAAATCAATCTACTAGAAAAATAAGATCATGATAATAGAGGTCTAGTCCCAAAGATAATATCCCTAACTACTCACATAAATGATAAGTGTATTTGTAAGTGATAAAATTTTATTTATATGGGTTGGATTAAGTTAACGTTAAATTTCACTTTTCCACTTCATTTATTTGTAACCATTAAAAAGTTTATAAATCAATATTTAGATTTTATTTTTGTAAGTCCTTATTTCTATATATGAGGGTTCAATTAAATGGGTCATCATTCCAAACTAATATAGGCCTATAAACATCATAATAGAAATGGACAACCATATAATTACTAACTAACTATATTACATTTGGTCTCATAATATAGTTGGTAAGAATTAAAATTTCTTGACATATTTAATTACCCCTTTATATTCACAAGGTCATATACACATCTTATATTGAAACAATTAGTTAGACAATCATACCAAAATTGAAGTTAATGTAATCTAGAGAACATAGCTGAAATGGGTAGAAAATATATATTTATGATTCCACCATCAAACTATATATGAAATCAATATTTAGATTAATGTATAATTTTAAATAACCAATTTATTTACCCTGTAGAATACGAGAGTAACATATGCATATCTAACAACCATGTTTCACAGAAAGATCATAAGAGTCACAAGTAATTCATGCAGGGAAATGAACCTATATATAATGGAATAAATATGGAATGTGAATAATATATTTTTATAATGACTCATTTAATGTGGCCTTCTACGTACTAATCTGACAAAAAATATCAATAAAGCATACCAAATACCACAATACTTGTGCATCACCCAATTGTGAAAGTATATTAACATTAATAAAGAATTATTTGAAGAAAATTCACATTTCCATAAAATATGATATTTAACCTGAACATGGGTTATCTAATTTCATATGTGGATCATTACCATGTTCCATGATTAACCTATTCTCCTATAAAAAATTCCTAAACAATAAGATAAAATAAATTAAAAGATAATTTCAAATCACTATGTGATGTCCCGACAAAGGTGCCACTCAAATATTCCCAAAACCTGGTCTGCAATAAGGAATTAAGAGAACCTACCTGTAAACTAGAGGCTACCAACTAGTAAAAAGAGACCATGGCGTGTCCTTGGGGATAATATTCCTTCATGTTAGATTTTATAACATTAGTGATATTAAAATAAATGAATAATTAAATAGTGGAGTAAGTAATAATAAATATGAATAAAGAGTTAAGAATAATAACTCATCATTAACAATCAACTCCAAATATTAACAATATCATATCAAAAAAGATGATGATGTAATGAAATGTCTATATAAAATCGGAAAACATGTATATATTTATATAGGAATACCGTAGAATACATGATGCACAAAATAAAAAAAGGCAAAAAAAATCCATGAATCCTAAGAACAAGACTGGCCATATAAAAAAAGATCTATATGAAAGAAAGAAATTGATTCAGGTGTCCCAGCTGGGGAATATCCACATTCTTGTACCAATTATAATATAATCAACCCTTGTGCAAACAACAACCTAGATAGGTTGTGAGATAAATCTAAATAGTCTACCACCAACAACATATATACAATCCAGTCAGTGAATAAAAACTGAATAGTGTGAAGGTATATATAAATGGAAACGAATTAAAACTGATAACTTATACTTGATTCTCTCTCATCTAGTGAATTATATGAACATGAGATCATTTAATCAATTCATTTAAGTCTAGTTTATAAAGATAAATATAGTGAATATGTCAAAAACACTTTAATAGAACATAATAATAACAAATGAGTTTCCAAGGTATAACCAAGTCATCCATGACCTCAGGGTTCATGAAAATCATAGTGGTAACACATGAAATCTGAAAATAATGGGGTCTGAGTGTATTCAAATAGGAATCATCCATGTCATTACATTAAAAATTCATCCAATTGAGTAAAAGGATCCCTTCCATGTAAATCATGGGTTAATAATGACTACTTCAAATGGGGAGGATCCATGCAACCAAACTTCTAAAGACATCAAGATGGATACAAAGAGTGTATCTAAGGAATCATAATTCTTTGAATATAGTGAATGGATCCTATGGAATAAATTTTTGAATCCATTATTAAAAAAGGAAAATGTTACAAAATGGGTATCTCCCTTGGAAATCAGATCCTTGAATCGAAATGGCATCCTCTGAGTGCTCAAGGAATTCCCTTGATAATCCATAGTTGGATCATGTCTTACCCCTCATATAAATATAAAAATTTTATTTTGAAATAGGAACATTATACAAATTAATTATTTAATTTGTTCCATATAATATTCATTCCATTTTAATAAGTCATTAGATTCCCTCCATTACCTTTCAATAATCATGACAGGGCACATCAAGGACTTGGAACTATTTATTAAATTAACTCTATATTCAATTGGTAGTTTCATTTTATTAATTTTTAAATGTGACATGGTGTGAAAAATGAATGAAACCAATTACCATTAAATTAAATTTAACTAGGCCATGTAATATCTAAATGTATACATTCTATTTAGTTACAAATTATGGTTATTCGATTACCATTACTACAAGGTGAAATGGTTAAATAGGATATGAAACCAACTTAATTTATTATTAATTTCTAGGCCAAGTGATATCTCATAATAGTCATTCCATTTTCAATTTCAATATTCATTTTATTATTAAGGAGAACATACCTGAATAATACTAAGTCAAAACCCACACGAATGGTTTCTAAAAAGGAGAAGAAAGTTATAACATGCTACACACCCTAATTAGGTTGATGAAATTGAGGTATCAACCTCCAACGACTTGCTGATATAGTATAAAAGGAACTCTAGAACGTGACCACAACGACTATAATAAATTCATATAAATTTTTAGAAATATTTCTAGTAAAACAGACACGTTCACAACTATAGATATTTATAAATGATGATACTTTTATGATAAATCATAGACCACCTACCAAAAGCATGCATTACTCTCTTCATCTAGTACCATCCTTTAGTTTGGAATTGAATGGGAGAAAAATGATAAATAGATAAATACCCTAAATATAGGGAATATGATCCTACATCAAAATAGCATCATTGAGATAATGAAAAACAATGTAGCATGACTATGGAGTAATGGAATTAAATGCATGCTTCCAACGTGATAGGTAAATATTTTATTAGAGTTCGGATCAAAATAATATCCAATAACCTATCTTATGTCTTCAAGAGATCTCAAATTGTGGACCGCCTATGTGTGGGGGAGAAATAGTTAAATGATATGTGAGGGAAAATAATAGGGTTCCCACCCACTAAAACATTTCCTGACATTTTAATGGTTTTCAAATTATTTAAATTTATTGTAATGAACAAGATTTTCCTTTTGGAGAAAGTTCATTACACATCATCAATTTCCTACCCAGTCCAATACATGATGTTTAATTAATACATGTCGTTACACCAAATACAAGTCATATAATTTAATTACATGAAGAATTCATCCCATGAAACCATTCAACCAAAATAAATTACCCGCCTTAAGGTGAGGTATCTGGGTTTAATCCAAAACTATTCTACAAAAAACAATTTAAATGAAAATAAAAATGGATCTATAGATGAAGTAAAAAACCAAGTTATTACACAAGAAATTCGAATAATTGTTTCCTTTTTATATGTGATGGTGGTCACTCTTTGATTTTTTCAAAATAATGAATTAACATAAATGATATTCTAATTCAAAATTGGTCCAAAATAATTTTTTTTAAGATTGGATTATGATAGTTCAAAATAATATTATACAATTGTTCTTTGAAAACTTAAAGTCATATTGGTACCATTATTAGTTGGTTTTAACCGCACATTAAACATTTTTAAAATTACAATGACAACACATATTTTAATTATTTGAGGGTAAATATAGTAACAATAAATGGAAAAGGACCCTCAATGGATGATAGTTGATATAATAAACCATAACCTAATAACATGTATGAATCAATGTTTTTAGGTTTTTTATATAATTTAATAAAATATTATTTATTATAAAATATAATGAAAGTAAATTTTTAAAAACATTCCATACATTGACTTTTATAACATTAAGAAAAAAAATAAATTGGAAGAAGTATTTTGTTATATATATAACATGTCATTTTCATAAATAAATTTCAGGGATTAAATTATTTATCTTAATTATATTTTATCTAGTGTTTTTAATATCATTTATTTGATTTTTAATTAATTTAATATTTACTATGTCATATTTCTGTATGGATTTAAGGAAATTATACCTTTACTAAAAATTAAAACAAAATTAACATAATGAAAATATATTTATTATATTTCAAAATAAGTTTTTATAAATAAGAATAATTTCCTTTTATCTGCATGTTATAAATAACATTGTTATTAAAAAGGGTGTTACCTTTTTACATTCCTAAAATAAAATATTATAAGGGAAATAATCTCATCTAAATGAGAAAAGGATACATAATTTACCATTGTATTATTACGTATGATAATTTATAATCAAATAAAATTTAGGTAATATTAGAGAGATTTTATAGTCTTTATCATGTTAATTTTAGCCCTTATTTACCTTATTTACCTTTCCATATGGTAAAACAAATTAATATTGTTATTATTCATAAAAAAAGAAATAAAAAGGGTCTATTTATTAAATTTATCTCAAATGATTCTAAATAATGATTCAATTTTTCCAAATTAAAAAAATGAGAATCAGTAGAATTCAATTTAAAAATAAATTAGGGGAACCTAATGAAATCATATTTACGAAAATTCCCTTTTAAATATAAATATTTTTAGTCTTCATTCAAGTATAAATAAATATAAAAACCACAATTGGGCTTTTTTAATCCAAAATAAATAATTAAATTTTAATACTAATTCAACGTAGAATATTAATTTGTAAATACTTTTAAATAAAATAAAATTTTGAATAAAACTAATTTTTCTCAATATCCATTGAGAAATTAGTATTTCCAATAAATTATTAGTAAATAAACATAAGATAATTTTGACATTATGAATTCAGAAATTTAGTTCTTTTTTTTTCAAATTAAAATTCAATAATTGTGTAATAAATATATAAAATTAAACCATATAAAACATAAAAATATAATTTGGTTAGAAATAATGATTTTCCTTTTAATTGAAAAATTTTATAACATATTTATAATGAATAAAATACTAAAAAATAATAAATATATAAACATGTTATATATATAAAAAATATTACGATTCATCCATCACCCCTTTTCAAAATTGTGACCATGAAATTTTATACACATATTAAATAAGTGGGGAAACATTTCTCTCAGATCATTTTCAGAATCTGATATTGCTTCTTCAACCATAAGGTTCTTCCAAAAAAAATTATCCTATTGAATTATCTTATTTCAAATACTTTTTAAAATGTCCATGAATATTAATATGATGTTCCTTGTTAGAAATATAATCTTTAAAAAAACATTAGGGATCGAAATATGAGACGAACCCATTACAAAAATTCTTAAATAAAAACATGAAAAACAATTTACGCCCTAGATAAACTCAGAGGTAAGGCCACTCACAAGAAAACTTATCCCACATTCTCTAGGATTATAAATTCTCCAATGAACCATGGACAAAGCGTCCCATTTTTATTAATATACATAACACTTTTCCATTGTGATACTTATAGAAAAACATGATGAACTACCTCAAATGAAAGATCATTTCTCATATTATCTACATAATATTTCTACCAAATATGAGATATCTAAATATGTTGTTGAATTATCATCACCTTCTCAACCATTTATACTATAAAATCTGGCCACATTAGCTTTTTCTCTCTTATATAATTCCAAAATGTAGGTGTTTGGCATCACTTTCCATTTAATTACTAGAATGGTTCCATCTCTATACTAGAACAATAATTTTTCATATATATAAAAAACTAAATAAGGTTATCAATCTAAGACACCCTATTAATATATTTAATAATAACTAAAAATATATACTATGTTTTCTTTGTTTACTTGGACAGTCTATGAGAATGTGGATAAAAAAGATGTTCTAAAATTTGATTGAGTAGTCAATGACTTCTGATTTTCTTTATAATAATTTCATGTGAACCTGTAATAATTATTAGATATAATAGGGAGATTAAATAAATATAACCAAACTATCTCATCATCATATAGTTGAGAAATGGGATCCAAATATATTATAAATCTAATGAGAAGTAAATGTGTATAATTAGTTAATAGATCAAAAATATTCCAAATATCATTTTTATCTCAAAATGTCTATCGTAATACCACTATGAAATCCATTGATATAATTTCAAAAATACACATTAGTACAATTAAAGGTTTAATAATTACCTTTATTAATTGTCATTATAATATAAAATTATAATATTTTAAACATTTCATGGTAATATTATAAATATCCTTGTTTATTCCCTTCAACCGGTAAAACACTTGAAAGTCTCTGAACATAATTTTTGTTCTATATTTTATGGAACTAGAGGAACTATATAATTCAATAAAAATTAATAATTTAATTTAGGAACACTAAGAAAATATAATCTCTTTGCACATATGAAAACACATTCTTTATCAAGATTAATCTCATGACATCTACCCTAGCTAATAGATTATACCATTTCCTACAAATCATGATTTTCTTTTTGAGCTATATTTTTTATTTCTAACACATTATACTATACAGAAACTATAAAAAATAGGGTATATCCCGACACCCACAACATCTAGCCAAAATAAAACAAATAATTAACTAAATGGGCATTTTTTAAACATATCATATTTGATGTAGCATTATTATTTTGACTCAAAACATTAGACAATTTTATTTCCATTCAATGATGATAATGACGCATGCAATCATAATCATTAATGAGTTACATCCATATTATCAATATCATGGTAAATTATTTTTGGGTGAATATATACTTGAAATGTTTTTTGATCAGTATATATTTAACACTTTAAAACATATAAATGATTCCACCAAATTTTTGAATAAAGTATGGAAATAGATAATACTAGATCATGTGTAATATAATTTAACTCATGAGGCATCAAATGATATGATGAATAATAAATATCCTAATTATTCTGTGTCAAAACATAAACATGTTCCTTAAAATAAATATAAATTTAGTTGAAATATTCACCATTTCATGAAATAATATTTTTTTGACAAATTATGGCATGATTTGGCCACCAAAATTATAATTCTAGAAAATTTAATAAATAAAAAAATGTTAAAATTCATAAATGGTGTTTAATGAACTTACATCATCTAGAAAAAACATTGCATTATTTCATCAAGATTAGCTTAACTCCACTTCAACATAACTTAGTCAGTGGGATAGATATCCTAGAAAAGCATTAAAAAACATTCCTATAATAACATTGTAAAACAATAAAAATATGAGTATTTATGAATTTTTTAGAGCTCTTACAGTCTTCACAATAATTATTTTATCTTTTTCAATACTTAACCTATTTTTACAATAAATATATCAATGGAAATAAATTTTTTCCTTCCAAAATTTACACTTACTAAATTTTACACAATGTTTAATTTTATTTATGGTTTATAAAATAATCTTTAGTTTTATTTCATGATCCTCATTCCATTTTGGATAAAAATATATCATAAATGAAAAAACTATATACAAATCCATGAAATAATATAAAATATTTTTGATTATATTTGTAAATAAATCTGGTTCATTATAAAATCAAAAGGGAATAAATATATAGTCGTAGTTCATTTATCTAGTCCAAAAAATAGTCCTCGGAATATCTTCCTCGTTCACCTTCTACTGATGGTACCTTGACCTGAGATCAATTTTTGAAAAGCACTACACTCACAATAAATAGTAAAAAAATCATTAATCTAATGCAATGGATTCTTTTTTTAATAGTTATTTTATTCAAGGCTCTATAATAAATGAAAAATATCATTAAGCTATCCTTATTTTTTAATAAAAAAGAATTTATCGCCACATCGCAAATTAATAAGAAAAATGAAACTTTTATCTAGAAAATATTGAAGAAAATTTCATCCCTAAGTGTTCTAAATGATCAATTTGATATTGGGGTTTGGAAATATGCATACATTTAGGTACTAATCCAACTGAATACTCAACCTTCATATTAGGAATGAATCATGGAAAATAATAAGGGAAAACATGAAAATATTCATTTATTATTTGGATATAACTAATCTGAATAGTTTCCTTATTTTAATAAAATGATTTTTGTTACTTTCAATTTAATTTATAATCATATTTATTTTTAGGTTACTAAATGTATTAAATCATTAATAAACCATCATCTCTCTAAATGATATCATAGCATGATAAACTAAAAAACAATCCCTAAAAAATAATATCAATCCATGTCATGGGTATTTAAATAATATTTGTATGAATGATCATTCCATATATAAAAATAGTATATTTCCAATAATTCTCGGTTAATTTAATATCTCACCCTGATATTTACATTAAAAGTTATATCATATATTCATTATGAAATATTATTAATATTAGTTAAAATTTCTTAGAGAAGAAAGAATGGGAATATCCAGAGCCAAATAGTATATTTTCAAAAATCAAATAAGAAAGTATGATACCTATCACTATTTAATTATATTAACCAAAATTAATTTTAATAGTAAAAAAGAAATTATACCCACCATTTTGTTTTTGATCCTGATGTTTTTCATCTGAAGTTGCAAAGTTTTACCCCAAATTGCAAAAATCTAACAAATTATTATAATTGAAGCCTCTTACCATTTAATTATCATTATTAATCAACTCATATTCCTTAATCTCCGGGGACATATATAAAAACTTCTACATTTTTATCACTTTATATATTTTTCAAGTCATTCTCCATGATTCATTTTACAACAAAAATCAAAATATGGGAACTTTATGTCCTTACCTCTAATTTTTTTAATTAATGCTTCCATAATTATTTACAACATTGATACTTCTTACTATTTTCATCAAAAGTAACATATGTGTAATAAAACAATTTCAAAACATTATTAACACATCGAATGAATTTCTCATAAAATTTAAATTCTCATACAACTAAACCTCTTTCTAAACATGGTTTTAATACTGATTAAAATCTATGATTCTTACAATCAATGTCCTAAAAAAATCTACTATATACCTGGAAAGTAATTTAAATTTTTATTCATATGTTTCTATAGAATCAAAATATTATTTCTATAGATAAATTAATTATATCTATACTCTAATTCAAATAGTCTTCGGATAATATTTATCTAGAAAAATATTACTAAAGTGATCTCATTCCATTTAATCAAGGTCATATTTCACTCTGGTATTATTAAATAGAGACCATCATCTATCAATTTCACATTAAAAATGATAAATACCTGCGGTTAAATTTTTATGCTTCGAAAATCCCTTGAAATCAAATATCATATCCAATGAATTGATCCGTTTTATAACCACAACTAGATCTGGGATTTCACTAAATCATGGATGATGTTGTTTTATAAACTGATACATAATTGTCTTGTTCCACTAAGGTTCACCCAAATTCTTCCTAGAATGGATTTAATAACAAAGTATTACATTACCCAATTGATATTTTAAACAAAAAACTACTTTCTTTATATTCCAATCATTTTTTGGTGCTTATTTTGAAGAATATATTCCTCTTCATGCATTACTACTATAACACCAATATTTCGTATGTGGAATACCATTTTAAGTGTACATAGTATAGAAAAACCATCATAGTAATGTTAAAATTATATAACATGGTAACCATATTTTATAATCACTTATGTGTATTTACTTATATTATCCTAAAATCTAATATTATATAAACCTTCATCTGATATAAACTATAATGCCCAAGGCTTAACAATTACATAATCTTTATTTTTAAGTCTGGAATATATTCTCTGGAATTTTAGGTTCTTTTCATTTTTATATATTTTAATAATTAGTTCATGATTCATAAATTAAAAACATATATATATATACTAAGTGGAAAATTTATGTCAATATCCAATTTTCACATAATATAGTACTCTCTAAATAATACATGATTTAGTTTCATGAGAAATCTCTATGAATTTCAATGTGACTTATTCTCTTACCGTAACCATCCTAAATCCCTATTATATTATTTTCAAAATTTTGGATTAGAAAAAAATCCCAATAAAGGACATAAAATAGTTATATATTTTTACAATGAAAAACAAGAAAATTAATGAAAATTTTATTTTTAAAACATACCTTTATACCAAGAAATGTCTTCATCATTTTCAAAAAAAATAATTATCTTTACCTTTAATAAATATTTGGATTTTGATGGAAAATGATAAGATACCATATAAATATAGTGTATCTTTCTTGGTATATAATTAATATATCAATATTTAAATCACTCTTAGAAATATAATAACTATATGACCGAATTCCACCTCTTAGTAACCATTGCATTGGATCACTATATCAGTGCACCCCTAATATAGGCTATAACAGGCTCACATGTGAGCTATAGTTTGGATTAAAACTTCATAAGAAATGTTCAATGATAATATGATATATAAAACTTGTAAAACAAACATTTAAAACTTTGTGAAAAAACACTTTCTTCCACAAAAATCCCCTTTTAATTTAAAAATGAGTTTTGAAAAGCTAAAAAGTGGTCACATAATAATGAAAACAATTTCTTTAAAAAAAATAAAACATAAAAAAGGGAAATTAAAATCACTGATGGTTTAGGATTGTAGGAAATTTTTTTCATTCTATATATGATAAAAACTACATTATGACTTAGGTAACAAGATTTGAAATGGGGAGTTTAAAAAAGGATTTAAGTTAAAAGTCTCTTTCTTTGACTCTGACTCATCACATACATTATTTATCATCTCAAATAAAAAAATACTGGTTAATTATGACATTTAAAATAACCTTTTTCAGGTTTATTATTCCATTTATTTCAATCATTATTATTTTATATTAAATTAAATTATTATCTAATATCATGTTGGATGTTTTCACAATATTCTATATATAAGTTTTACTATTACTTCTATATACTGAATGTGGATAATGATTTCATCATTTTAGAATAAAAAAAAATAAAATTCATGATATAATTATCACATTTATAAATCAACTTTTCTTTTAAATACATTTTTTAAATATTTCTATGAAAAATTAATTACACTACAATCATTGAGATAGTATGTTAAACGTACGAATGATTAATGTTTCCATTTTTTAAATTATTATTAAATAAAAAATTTAAGTATAATTTTATAACTAAATAATGATAATAATATAATTAATATAAACTTTCTAATTTTAATATACATATATTTATCATCAATGTAATGTGGTGATGAAAAAATAATCATGCCACTTCATAAAGGTTTTAGTCCACAAATACTCACAAAAATGTCATAACTTTTAATAAAATGAAAATGTAAGAAAGTAACTACTATATTTTGTTATAATAATTATAAATATATCATTATTATCTTATATAAACACTAACTACATCATTATAATCAATATATTTGATATGGGGATGGAAAATGAATAACGTTGGTATGTGAGGTGATAGTTTCATGCTCACACAAACATTATTTCATTTCCCATTTGATGGAAGTAGAGAGGGATATAAACAATGAAATTAACATAAAAATAATTTATTATATATAATATATATGTTTTATTATATTAATTTGGTTTAATATTTTTTTAGTTGGTGGATGAAGAAATAAAACTAAAATGCTCGATTAAAAACCAATCATTTTTTTCAAACAATTTACTTTTCTTAACAACTTCAAAGAATAGTGGTTTGTTTCTTAACTAAACCAAGACCTATATAATGAGGGTAGCGATTAATTTAGATGAATTGGGTAGGATTTCTTAGATCCAATTGGTATTTTATTTTTTTTTGAAATGGGAATAAGTGATTCCCTTTTATAAGTAAAGTGAGGGGCACTCAGGACATTTCTCAAAATATTAAATTAGTATAAATTAATTTTTAATGAAAATATATTTGAACTGATTTTATATAGAATATATATTGATAATGGGCTTAAATCCTCTCATAAAATAATTTCTTGACAAGTTTAGGTCACATATCTTCCCTTATAATTTGGTTTTAACCCATCGTTAACCCTTTCTATACTTACCTTAACAAAAAACTTTTTTAGACTTTGAGGGAAATTATATTTACTATAAATTGAAAAAAATGCCAATAAATTGAAATGCATCATATTATAAATGAAATACTAAAAACCTTTCAAAATCAAAGATTTTATAAATTTAAGATTATTTAATAAATTATTATTTATTATAAAATATCATTAATGTTATTTTTATATTAATTAATTACATTGATTTCAATAACATTAATAAAATATGTAACATTTGAACCAAATTGATTAATGTATACCTTGAATGACATGGTCATAAACATAAATCTTGGACTAAATTATTTATAAGAAATTATTATTTTTTAATTTTTTTAGTATCATTTTTCATTTATTTTTAATAGTTAATCATTTAATACATCAACAATTTTTAATCATTTAATGTAATTATTTAGTTAGTAAATTTTAAAAATATATTTTCATTATTAAGATAAAAAATTTATATTTCATATTAAGGATTCTAATCCAACATATTTTTTATATATCTCTATGTCAAATATATTATAGTTATTAAAAACTACAGTTTAAAGTTTTATAATATTCTTAAAATTAAATATTATAATTTTCATAATACCATCCAAATGAGAAACAGGTATATATTTAACAATTGGATGATTTGTGAAGATACTTACTCCTAAAATAAAATTTAGGAATGTTTTATTTCTATTTTATTGTCTGTATCATTTTATTGGTAACCTATTATTAACTAATTTATCATTTATTATGGTAACAAAAATTAACAAATTTATTATTCATATTAAAAAAATAAAAACAAAATATTTAAAACAAATCAACCCAAAATTTCAAATTATGGAATCAAATTTTCAAAATTAAAAATATATAAGTGGTATATTTCAATTTAAAACTAAACTTTTAAAATACATCAAAAAAAAGTTTTCAGAAAAAATAACACCATTTTTATAAATAATTTTTTATACATCATTATAGTATAAAAATATTTAAAAAAACATAATTGGATAATTTTAAAATAAAATTAACCTACTATTTTATAAAACCAAAATTTCACGACCCGCCTGCGGCAAGATGATGGACGGGGTGGAAAAGGTCCCCTCCCTTCCTTCCTCAAGTCAAAGACGAGATAATGACACTCGAGCCGCGCCTCCAGTAGGCCCCGTAGTGGCGACTAGCGCCAAGGGTATAAAATTTTCACAATATAGGAGGCATTACCCTTTTTAGTTAATCAGGATTGGGAGAAAGAATGAGTCAACACTAAACACTACCATGTATAGAAACTCAAACAAACAAACTACATGCATGTTTAAATAATAAAACTGAACAAAATACAAGAACTCCAAGGTACAATACCAACATGAAAGGAAAAGGCTAAGCAGAAACCAACAGCGACCAATAACAACTCCAACGTCCAGACTAGTTATGTCACGCACGGCCTCCAAAGTCCTCCTGGAAACCTAAAAGTAAACGTAGGGTGAGCATACAAGGTATAATCAGTAGGAAAACATAATGCCCTCGTGCACAAGTGGGAAGACATCCTAAAGTCTTATGAAAAGCAGAAAAACCAACATCTATCAAGGAATATATCTATCCCACCTCACCAACCACGCTCACCAAATAACACAAGTAGTAAGGTAATATTAAAGAACAAAACATGTGGGTAACCCACACCACCATTTCCCCCACTAGCTAGTTGCTCATCCCTAATGACAAATGTTCTGACGCTACCACGCTCTTCCTGCCCGCACACACCAAGGCCACAAATGTCCACATCCTTGCCCTCACAAACCTGGGCCTCAAAACTATCCGCATCCCTTCCCGCACACACCTGGGCCAAACCACACCAATCTAAACCTACACGAAGAGTCTTGGGTTTAAGGTCACCTCTAGCCATCACAGCCTAGGGAAGTGGGAGCCGGAAGGAGAGTAACTGGGGAGAAACACCATTCCCCATGAGATGGGGTGCCCGACACTAAGTTCCCAATGAGGGTGGGGTGCGACTAAACATAAAACATATAGTTACACATATATACCAACACACAACCCAATCTATGGCTCCTCAAAAAGATACAAGAAGGTGCCCAAGCACGGGTACCTCAGAAAAAAGGCACACAAAAAATAGTTCCCAGTTTCCCTATTCAAGTTATCATTTCATAATAGTTCAGTATGAGTTAATCCCTTCACTACTAGATGATTAACAGGCACAATCACATGTGAAACAACAATAAATTAGGAAGGAAAACCGTCTGGTAATTTAAGCATTCACACCCGGTTCTCTTGTAAATAATATCATCAAAGTGGAATTAGTGGGATCCCTCGAAATACTGAAACCAAATAAAAACCCAACAAACCGTTTTTTACCCCCACATTAACTCAATACCATTCCACTCAATTCATTATTAAATTTCCTATTTTATTCATGTTCACAACCCAACCTGTAGCCCTACGACCAAACACCACCACAACCACACAACAACTCATGCCATTCCAACCACACCATTCATAGCCCAACTGTTCACCCATCCATAACTGAACCATCCAAACGTTCATAATTCATTATTTTATATTATTTAGTTCAACTGGGGTGATCAAACAATGTTATGGGATTTCATATTCAACAGCCTAGTTTAAGTGTTTAACCGATTCATACATGATTCCCATTCACCAGAAAATGCATAAAAATAGGGCATAACATAGGTGCGCAAACAAAGGCCCACAACCGCTATGATTTTTAGTAGGCCTAAACCCATTCAATTCATAACCACATCATAGGGGACGCATGGCTAAAAACATGTAACAATATTAACAAACTTCCTCATCCCCGTTCTTTAACCGGTTGTTATCTTCATTGTAGAATTGATTAACTGCCTCATGGGATCCATAGGACACCCACCCCACATGATTCACAAGGAGGAGAGACAAATGTAGGATCCCTGCCTGCTTGATCAAGGATCAAAGTTTTTCTACGCGCACCAAGAACAGGGGATGTGTGGCTTGCAGGGGAGGAATTTTGTGGACTCCAAGAGGTGAACAAATCTCCAGAAGAGGCGCACCACAAGCCATGAGAAAAGAGGAACTCCAGGCGCACCAGGGAGAAAAAAGAAATCCAGTCGAGAAGAAAAAAAGAAACTCTAGTGGGAGGTATAAATAGAAGATCCTACAGTTACGGGATATTGAATTTTGAACGCATGGAAAGTCGGTTCGTGGTTTCCTACGCGGGTGGGTAGTTCCATATGATGATATTAAGGTTTTATTTAATACCCCCCATCGGGGAGGTTTCTTGGGATTTTCAGGAAATAATCATGGGCTTTAAAAAAGGGTCAAAACACGGTTTAAAACCAATTTGCGCAACCATGGAGAGGTCACCATTACACAAAGGCCACCAGTAGGCGAGAGCTACCTGTACCCCAAGGTCACCGGTAGGCTAGGTCTTCCTGTAGGCTGAGGCTGCCGGTAGGGTGAGGCTGCCAGTAGGCTGAGGCTTCCAGTAGGCTGAGGCTAGCGGGAGGACAAGGCTACCAGTATGCCGAGACTACGGGTAGGCCGAGGCCACCACTAGGAGTCTTAAGCTTCACCAAGAAGCTGGGATGGCCTTCCTGACCACCCAAAACACCTCAAACATCAAATTTCCACCAAGAAGTGGACCCAAAAATCCTGTGCCATTACATCAGATACTTCTCAAAATATTCTCGTCCTCAATAATATAATAACAAACTAGAAAGGAGAAAAGAGGGGCCCAAACAACCACCCTCTAAAGATACTTCTTATGGGAAAACCCCTGAGTTGTTCGAAAGCCGGAACAGAACCCCCTACATCCAAGAATATTTCCCCAAGAGTTATCAACCCTAAACATCCACAACATTCACAAGGATCATACTGTCCAACACATGAGTGAGGGATTCCCTTCCTACATGTCAGGATATTACCTGCTTTGGGCGACATTGACTTGCCCACACAAGTTTAATCGCATCCACATTAATGCGTCCTAATTAGCAGTCGAGGAAACATATCATCTAATAGCTAAGATAAAAAATCATTTCGTATATTAAAGCACAAGGTAAAACATCTCAAAAAAACTCAGTAAAAAACAACAAAGAAGTCAAAACAGCTTTGGGTACTGAACGCGTAACTCGGCCTCCCACTCGCAAGTGGTATCCTTGAGGCCACCATGCCTACACAACACACGAACCAAGGGGATGGTTTATCAACGAAGCACTTTCTCTTTACGATCCTCGATCTTGATTGGTTGTTCTACGAGTTCGCCTTGTTTTCGACATCAAACTCTCCCCAATCATTGACATGGGATTCGTCGTGTAGATATCAACGAACCTGGGAGACATGAAAGATGTTGTTAACTTTCACCAACTGAGGTAGCAATGCTAGCTGATACACCACCTCACAAACTCATCCCTGCACCTCGAAAGGTCCGATGAACCTAGGGGAGTGCTTACTCCCCTTCTCAAACCTTCGCTACCCACATTGAGGAGAAACCTTCAAGAACACATGATTTCCAAACTCGAACTCCAAGGGCATCCTCCCACGATCGGAAAAAGACTTCTACTGGTCATGGGCTACCTTTATCCTCTAACGCACAAGCTGAACCTTCTCAGTGGTGTCCTGCACCACTTCTATCCAAAGAAGAGCTGATTTTCTAATCTATGTCTAGAAAACGGGTGAACGACACGACCTTCCATACAAGGCCTCTAATGGTGTCATGCAGATAGTGGTGTGGAAGCTATTTTTATAAGAAAACTCTACCAGAGGCAAGTGTCGTACCCATGATCCCCCAAAATCAAGAACACATTCACGCAATATATATTCCAATGTCTGGATCATTTGTTCTGTATGCCCATCTGTCTGAGGGTGGAAAAGAGTGCTAAGGCATAGCTGGGTTCCAAAGGCATGCTTTAATCACCTCCAGAATCTTGAGGTAGACCACGTGTCTCGATCGGAGACAATGAATCTTGTAATCTCGTGCAATCACACCACCTCATCGATGTACCTCTGGGCTAAGGTAGTCACCAGGCTCGACTCCTTAATCGCCAAGAAGTGAGCTGATTTTTTCAACCAATCCACCACTTCCCAGATGGCATCATAGACTCCCTGAGCCCTGGGTAGCCCTGTGATGAAGTCCATCGAGATTTCATCCCACTTCCACTTAGGAACATCTAATGTCTGTAACAAATCTCCTGGAAAATGGTGTTCAGCCTTCACTTGCTGACACACTAGGCACTTAGCCATAAACTCTACCACCGTCTGCTTTACCCTGGGCCCCCAAAACTATCCCCTTAGGCCTAGGTACATATTCGAGACCACATGATGTACCAATAAAGACAATCCATGGAACTCACAGAGAACTCCTTTACACATCATCTCTGGAACAAACAGCCTTCCATGGAAAAGCATCCAATGCTGACCATCCTCAGACCATCCCTCGGGAGCATTTCACTGATAAACATGATCTTGCATGACTTCTACCTCGGAGTCCCCCCACTGAGACACTTCCACCTACACCACTAAATAGGAAACTACAGTCATCTATAACCGACAACCTCTTCCTCCTTCCACCCTTGCATCCAAATGCAAGGCCGCTAACTCTTCCATCACTCTCCAAGCACATGTAGATTCCCGAAATACTTCCTTCCATGATTTCCTGCTTAGGGAATCAGCCACAACATTACCCTTTCCCTCAGTATAAGAGATCTTGAAGTTTTAGTCTTGGAGGAACTCAACCCATCTCCACTGCTGCAAGTTTAGATCCCACTGGGAAAAGAAGTTCAGATCCCACTGGGAAAAGACATAACATAAGCTCTTGTGATTTGAGAAGACCACAAATTGCTCTCCTATGAGATAAAGTCACAACAAATTCAATGAAAACACCACAGATGGAAGCTCCAGATCATGGGTTGAATAGTTACATTAATGAGGACATAACTGCCTAGACACATAAGAGATCACTCCTCACTGATGCATCATCACACACCCGAACCCAAGGACATAATCATCACTGAACACTTCAAACAACAGCCCTTCCTCTGGTAATCTGAGTACTGGAGCACTAACCAACTTCTCCTTTAGGTAGCCAAAAGATGTCTGGAACTTGTCGCTCCACACGAATGACTGGTCCTTCCTAGTAAAATATATCAACGGAGCTTCAATTCGAGTGAATTTGGGAAAAAACCTCTGGTAATATCCTGTAAAACCCAAAAAACTATGAACTTCCGCAAAATTCTTGGGTGATACCCAAGAAACGACAACCTCAACCTTCGACAGGTCCAATACTATTCCCTTTCTGAGACACTACGTGTCCAAGGAAATATACTTCTTGCATCAAGAACTTGCACTTAGACAGTTTCCCATAATGATGGTGGTGTCGAAAGACTCCCAAAACTGCACTGAGATGCTCAACGTTCTCTTCCTCTGATCTTGAGTAGATAAGGATGTCGTCGATGAGCACCACAATGAACTGGTCTCGAAACTCTCGGAAGACAGAGTTCATGAGGTTCATGAACATAGCTGGTGAATTCGTAACGCCAAATGGAATGACCAAGAACTCAAAGTGGCCATATCTGCACCTGAAAGTTGTTTTTGAGATATCACCTTCCTTCACTCTCAACTGGTGGTATCCAGACTGCAGATCGATCTTAGAGAACCATCCTGCTCCCCTCAGCTGGTCTAGAAGATCTTCTATCCTCAGGAGGGGGTAAGGGTTCTTGACCATCACCTGATTCAACTTCCGGTAGTCTATTCACAGCCGTCGACTACCAACATCTTTGTTTATAAACAAAACTGGAGCACCCCACGGTGACACACTGGGTCGAACAAAGCCCATCTTCATCAGATCGTCAATCTGAATCCACAACTCCCGCAACTCAGAAGGTTCCATCCGATAAGGACCCATCGAGATCGGGCGGGCACCAGGCTGTACGTCTATCCCAAACTAAACGTCACGTCGAGGGGGTAGTGTCACAATCTCATTGGGAACGACATTGGGGAATTATCTTACGACCTCTAGGACATCCATCATTCCTACGTCCATCGACTACACTAACACCCCATCCAGCATAGAAAGGAGTGGATCCACATGTCGACTACCCACCTGATAACTCCGATCCCTAACAAAATCCACATGATATCCATCCTCGTTGGAGAATTCAACACTTCTCTGATAGCAGTCGATGATGGCATGCACGGAGAACAACCAGTCAATGCCCAGAATGACTTCTTATTGCTGCAACTGCAATGAAAGATGATCTCCAATGGACTGATGCGATCCCAACATCAGTCTACATCCCTGGGAAAAGTAAGATATACTGGTCTGACCCCCAACTGGTGTGCTCAACACTAGGGGAACAAAAAGTTTCTCGGAATCCAGACCCAGAGCATTGGCTAATTCAGGCGTAAAAAAAGACTGTGAAGCTCCCGAATCAAACAAGGTAGAAACAAGAGTGATGAATAAACTTATCTTAACTCGAACGACCTCTGGTCCTACCAGAGCTACTAACTCTGCGGTGTGAAACTGTCCACGCCCAACTCCACTTCCCCACTGCTGTCGACCTCCTCCCCGACCACGCCCTGGTCGAGGTCCCTAAGTAGCACCCTGGTGTCGGTCTCCTCTAGCAAGGTCGTCCCTGAGAGGGCCATGGGCCTGCTTCTACAGCTGGAAAGGCCTCTCCATGAACAGATGCTGCTGAGGTGTGTGAGGAAAATATCCACCACAACCATGTGAAGCTCGAGTCGGACACCTGCTCTGGGTGTGCACAAAAACGTTTCAAGAGAAACACTTCGGTCCTGGCCCTGTGGAAAATTGGCAAGGTCCAGAAGCATGGAATTGGATCAAATGAGGCCTACTCCTTGCCGGTCGAAACCTGGATGGCCATGTCGCTGGAGACCTACTGCTGACCACCTTCCCCTTTGATGAACCCAGTTGTTTCCCCTCTCATGGCGTGGCTCCCTTCCAGTGAATCCTCTCTACTATCTCGTCCATCCTCTCTACTGCTAGGTACATTGGAAGGTTGAAGGGAGTGACGGCGTATTGAAGAGAAGGACAAAGTTCCTCCTCTAACCATCATGCCCGAGACACCTCATATGGAAAGAGATCTGGGGCAAAGAGAAAGTGATCTTTGAACTTTATCCCCTGATCCCTCACTAAAATTCTTCCCTACAGAAGGGAGAGAAACTCTTGTCTCTTCTCAGACTTTGCCGTGGAGGAGAGGAACTCCTCACCAAATTTCTTCTCGAAACCGGCCCATGAAACCTCTACCTCTATCTTCTCTCCCATGAAAAGCATCCACAACTGACGCGCTACTCCTATTAGCTGACTGATGGCCAAAAGAACCCAGTACTCCCTCGGAGCACGGATCAAAGAGAAGGTCATGCCTAGCTCATCGAGCCATCCCTCCGTCACTGGGTCAGAAACACTGCCCTCGTATTTCTCGAGGGTTTGTTGCTAGAAGAAGAGCAGATTCCTCTACCACAAGTCATCCTCCTCATCTCGGTCAACCCTCTACTAGTCAACTACCCCAATCCAATGGGCCTCAACCGCCCGAGTCACTCGTGGATAATGTCCGGGTGCCATAGCTGCAAGGTAGACAAAGAATGCCTAAGCCTGAGTAGTGTAGAATATTGTTCCTAAATTTTCATAGACATCATTATTTATTTTTAATCCCTAAGACACCCATGAAACATAAGAACACAAGTCATTATGATTCATTCACCATTCCTAGGGTCTCTACCCTGCAATCAGTAAAGCCTCACATGGTCGTTCGGTAGGTCCAGAGTCCTAGCATCAGATCACGGGGGCCCTAAAATCTTGTGTCCTAGCCAGTCTTCTCTGGCCTAATTCACGCACCAAGGTCACCCATCATTGTTTCCCTACCACCCCATGCAATCCTCACTGTACCTAACTCCAGAATCTATCCTATCTTTCAACCTCACGCCTCTAATACCATTCTGTCACGACCCACCATTGGCAAGACCATCGAAGGGGTGGCAAAGGTCCTCACCCTTCCTTCCTCAAGTCGAAGATGAGATAATGACCCCCGAGTCCCACCTCCAGTGGGCCCCAGAGTGTAGACTAGAGCCAAGGGTATACCATTTTCACAATATGGGAGGCATTACCCTTTTTAGTTAACCTGGATTTGGAGAAAGAATGAGTCAACACCAAATACCACCCTGTATAGAAACTCAAAAAAACAAACTACAAGCATGTTTAAATAATAAAAATGAACAAAATACATGAACTCCAAGGTATAATACCAACAGGAAAGGAAAAGGTTAAGCAGAAACCAACAGTGACCAACAGTAAGTCCAACGTCCAGACTAGTATGGTCCCGCACATCCTACGAAGTCCTCCTGGAAACCTGAAAGTAAACGTAGGGTGAGAATACAAGGTATACTCAGTAGGAAAACCTAATGCACCTGTGCACAAGTGGGGAGACATCCTAAGGTCTTGTGGGAAATAGAAGAACCAACATCTATCAAGGAATCTATACATCCCACCTCACCAGCCACGCTCACCAAATAACACAAGAAGTAAGGTAATATTAAATAACAAAAAATTTTGGTACCCCACACCACCATTCCCCCCACTAGATAGCTGCTCATCCTTAACAGAAAACGTTCTGACGCTACCACGCTCTTCCTGCCCACACACACCAGGGCCACAAACATCCACATCCCTGCCTGCACACACCTGGGCCTCACAACCATCCACATCCCTTCCAACACACACCTGGGCCTAACCACACCAATCAAAACCTACCCGAATATTCTTGGGTGTAAGGTCTCCTCTATCCATCACAACCTAGGGAAGTGGGAGAAGGAAGGAGAGTAACTAGGGGGAAACACCCTTCCCCATGAGATGGGGTGTCCGACACTAAGTGCCCAACGTGGGTGGGGTGCCACTAAACACACAATATACAGTTACACATATATACCAACACACATCCCAACCTATGGCTCCTCAAACAGATACAAGTTGTTGCCCAAGCACTACTACCTCAGAAAATAGGCACACAACAAACATTTCTCAGTTTCCCTATTCAAGTTATCATTTCATAACAGTTTAGTATGAGTTAATACCTTCACTACTGGGAAATTAATAAATACAATCACAGGGGAAAGAACAATAAAGTAGGAAGGAAAATAATCTGGTAATTTATGCATTCACACCCATTTCTCTTGTAAATAATATCATCAAAGTGGGATCAGTGGGATCCATCAAAAAACCGAAACCAATGAAAAACCCAACAAACCATTGGTTATCCCCATATTAACCCATTACCATTCCACCCAGTTCATTATTAACTTTCCACTTTTATTCATGTCCACAACCCAACATGCAGCCCTGCTACCAAACACCACCACAGCCACACAAAAACTCATTCCATTCTAACCACACCATTCACAGACCCGCTGTTCAGCCATCCATAATTGAACCATCCCAATGTTCATAATTCATTCTTTTATATTATTTAGTTCAACAGGGGTGATCACACAATGTTATGGGATTTCATATTCAACAGCCCAGTTTAAGTGTTTAACCGGTTCATACATGATTCACATTTACCAGAGAATTCATAAAAACAAGGCATAACATTGGAGCGTAAACAAAGGCCCCCAACGGCCGTGATTTTCAGTAGGCCTATGACCATTCAATTCATAACCACATCATAGGGGAAGCATGGATAAAAACATGTAAAAACATTAACAAATTTCCTCATCCACGTTCTTTAACTGGTTTGTATCTTCATTACAGAATTGATTAACTACCTCGTGGGAACCATAGAACACCTACCCCGCATGATACACAAGGAGGAGAGACAAAGGTCAGATCCCTACCTGGTTGATCAAGGATCGATGTTTTTCTCTGCGCGCCAAGAACATGGGATGCACGACTTGTAGGGGATGAATTCCGGGGACTCAAAGAGGTGTAGAAAGCTCCATTAGAGGTTCACCACAAGCCACAGGAAAAGAGGAACTCCAGTAGTACCAGGGAGAAGAAAAAAATCAAACCAAAAAGAAAAAAACTCTAGTGGGAGGTATAAAGAAAAGATCCTGCAGTTATGGGATATGGAATTTTGAATGCCTGGAAAGTCAGATCGTGGTTTCCTACACGGGTTTGCAGTTACACACGATGATATTAAGGTGTTATTTAATACCCCCCATCGGGGAGGTTTCTCGGGATTTTTAGGAAATAATTATGGGTTAAAAAAAAGGGTAAAAACATGGTTTAAAACCAATTCACGCAACTGTGGAGAGGTCACCGTTACACCAAGGCCACCGGTAGGCAAGAGCTACCAGTACCCCAAGGTCACCGGTAGGCTAGGGCCACCGGTAGGCCGAGGCTGCCTCTAGGCCGAGGCTGTCGGTGGGCCGAGGCTACCGGTGGGCCGAGGCTGCCTGTTGGCCAAGGCTGCCAGTTGGCTGAGGCTGCCAGGAGGCCGAGGCTTCCGGGAGGTAGAGGCTGTCGGGAGGCCGAGGGTACCTGTAGGCCGAGGCTACAGGTAGGATGAGGACACTTCTAGGAGTCTTACGCTTTAACGAGAAGCTGGGATGGCATTCGAGACCACCCAGAACACCTGAAACATCTGATTTCAACCATTTAATGGACCCCAAAACTCCGGGCCAATACACAAAAAAATAGAATTTTACTATTTAATTAATTTAAATGAAAATGAATTAAAAAAATAAATATTTATCACTGTTGATAAAAAAATCAATATATTATTAAAATTCTCATAAATTTATATTATGATAAATTTTTTATGATGAATTATGAAATGAAGTTCAATTTTCCATTTTACAATTATATAATTTTGGAGTCAATACATTAGATAAAACCATATAATACATAAAAATCCAATTTGGTTATAAATAATTATTTTTTTATTTGATTAGAAAATAGTAAAATATTTTTATAGTGAATATAACTCTAAAAATAAATCATTTATATATTAAAATATTATATATAAAAATTACATGGGTTGTTAGATATGGCTCGATCTAAATACTTATAATAAAACATCCTAACATCGTGACCATTAAAAACCCTATCAATTGTTCAAGAATAAACTATTGTTCCAAATGATTACCATATAATCGAATACATTTCACTCAAATTGAATCAAATTATAAGTGTATAATTTTTTTAAACCCATTAATCTAGCCACTCACATTTATATGGAAGTGTTTAGAAATATTTAATCCTTGGAAAATTTAAATCATTCTTTGTGAATCATTTTTGGAATGTTTTATTAAGGATATAATGGGAAATATTAGAGTTATTATCATGTTTTTTGTGATATCTTTATAAAATATATATTTATATAATTGTATTAATTTAATGTAATATGGAATAAAAATTCCAAATCAAATGAGATAATTTTGGAGTTACCTTAACCATGCAAGGGAGCCATCATAACTCACTAGATGTGGTTGAAATGTTTTGTGTGAACACATGCACACAGATATAGTGGTAAAGTAATGTTTTCAGTCATCATTATAGAGGAGGTACACAAACAAGGTGGTTTAAGGGGAATCCTACAGTGGGCTTAGAAAAACAAAAATAAAGAGTTAATAGAATGTGATTTCTTATAATTAAAAGAGAATACAAGTAGAACATTTATGTGGGATGTGTGTGGGTTGTGACATTGTTCCAATATTTGTAATGATACATATAACAAAACTCCCATTCGATCAAATACATCCAAAATGTCTTATATCCACATCATTTTATTCAACCTCCCAAATTTTACCCCTCACTACATGATATCCCCTCTACGTATTGACACTTTGTTGCCTCCACTAGATATACCATGATAATGATTTCATGGAAAACTATGGAAAAAATATACAAGAAATATATAACGGTAATACAAGGGTTTTATTAAATAAATATATAGGTAATAACATGAAATATGATGCACGAAACTCCCCTAGAGATACACAATTATGATACATGAACAACTTAATGTGAATTCCTATAGAAAAGATATCATCGATAAGATTATCTTGTGGTCAATGATTTTTTTTGCAACACCCTTTGGAAAAGTTGTAAATGACCATATTATATAAATTAATTTGATGCATCATGGATGAGATATCCAATATGGATGGGGTTTTAAATCACTCATAGTTGTTTATCTATATTTTTGATATGAAATAAAATTGCATTTCTCTCTTAGGGTTAGTGACTGTCCAGAAAACCATGACTTGATCATCTGATCAATGGAAGATATGTGATGGGCCTAACATGTTCACAATTCATATATCAAATATATCCCTAACACATGCCACATTCACTAGGAAATTAATTGGAAAGCACAGAACCATTTTTCCCATAAAAAACCTTCCTACTTCTTGAGGAAGTATGGATTGAGTGACGATAAGGTGATGATGAAAAGGAAGAATAAACACATACAAAGATATAATTTAGAGTTGGTTTCTACATTAAAATAGTTCTTTAGATATCCTCACAATACAACAACACACTAACCATTTTCCCTGAAGGTTCAAAATTACTCTTTACAGGTCATGAAACACCCTCATTCGGCCTTCTCCATGCATCATTAAACACGAGAACTACACCCTTATATAAGTGTACTTAAATATAGAGGCCCTTATCAATATATTCAGGAAAATATGTTTCATTATAATCCCCTAACCCATAATTACTTCTTTATATACCCCCTAGAAAACACAATAGGGCTCAAAACCAATAGGTTGTGAACCCACATTCATGCTCCCTTAAGAAAATGACTATGATCATTCCATTGGTTCTACGATGCTACTAATGACTGAAAAAACACATTTAACCACATAATAAGGTGTCTCATGTAATGAGAAAACTTCATGAGACCTAGATCATGTACCATTGGTTATTCAAACCCTTTTTTACATGATGCATTCATGTTGAATGTTACCCAAGGTCATTCACTATTCCATCAGAGGCTGAAAAATTAATGATACCTTGTCCATGAAACTTGGACTTTTTACTAGAAATTGTGCCTTAATAAATTTATATCTTGAATCAATAACCTTTAATCATTGTCTAAGAGGTTATTTAATGATCCCCCATGGGAATAATCTCACTTTATAATTGATTTCTTCATGTAGATCGGGGGGAGGTCAACATGTTGTATACGTACTTTGGTTATTTTCTCCATTTCATGCACCCTATGTTATGAAGACTATATTCAATGAACCCACCCCCCACTTGGGCTCATGTGATCAGAATACCCATTCATGGTCAATTGGCCTCCTAACCCTTATAGTTAGGTGGGGAGTTTTATTGCATCATTCCTTTAGAAGACTCCCAATTCCATAAAATAACATAGGAATAGACCATTAGTGGTCATCCATCTTCATCCATAAAATGATATATAATGAATACAGGACATGGAAATCCTCCTACGAGTAATCCACAAAAATGAGAATACGAAAAAAAAATCATTATTCCTCTATTTAATTTATAATTTTCTCTGATGTCAATATCTTTTTGTGTGACTTACATTTTATTACTTTAGATGATACATATCCTTTTTTCAATATCATAAATGATGAGTCTGAACTCAGATACCCCAATTGATTCATTCAAATTGTGAATCCACTATGATGTATGTCCTTAATAATTAAAATATCTTTTAACTTATAAGGACAAAATCTATTTGAATCCAAACATCCTCTCATTTCCATCAGTAATCATGCAACATAAAATTTATAACAACTCTAATTCAGTTTATAATCAACATATGTAGGATTCCATTATACGGATTGATCTTGATATTCACTATATGATATGTGTTTAATATTTTTATATACCTTATTTCATATATCAATATTAACTCACATGGGCTCTAGATTTTCAATGATTGTTCTGTTTGGGTGAAAAGAATGTTACAAACTATGAGGAATCGTATTACTATTTTAATATAGATACATTATATTCCTTTCCAATGCTAAATACCTAAATGAAATTATAGAATAAACACACATATATTATTTCATTATAAGTGACCATATTTTCATGGGAGAGCTCAATTCCTTCTACATATAATTTAATTTCTACATTTAAATTTTCCTCGATAAAATAACAATGTCACCACATGAAATTAAACTAGATTGTTAAAATACCTTTTGTATGATGTCAATCCACATGACCTATTTGACAGTAATTAATTTTATTCCTATTATAACCTGGATAAGAAGGATACCTACTCAAGGACTAAGTTCAAAAATCAATAAAGTTACACCAATATTTTAGAAGACCATATTCCCCATACTATCCATATTTACTTATATAAAACATTCACATAATTATAACTCTTGTAAAAGATAATTTCTTCTCTCAAAGATCCATATCCATCATCATATGAATAATCAAACTCCTCTATGGATGACCTCGGTGTGAAATCTTTATACAAAAAACATCTATTATGGGTATCCACTTTAGGTGTAATACTTGACAACATTTACTTCAATGTTCTATTCTCCCAATGAATAATATTATTGCAGCCCTAGTTTGCAAGCCTCACACTGATTAAAAAATACTCTCTCGTGAAATGTGTTTGATCATTTATTGTCAGTTGTTTCTCACATCAAGAATTACCCATGTGGACTTAGAGAATTGCAATGTTCATGTCCTTTTAACGATGAAAATTCCCCAATTATGGGACTCCTTTGGTTTTTCTAATGACTGAATTTTCATTTAATTCATATGTCAAAAATTTCAAAATATTATCTCAGGATAGCCTCATAGTCATAATCAATATCAAAACCTCTATTCCCTCATCTTTCACATCATAAAAATAATCATGAAATAATCTACAAGGCTCGTGATACCTTTCCTTTTCACATCATACATTGGGCACCTCTTTGATGTATAATCCCAATGTCATTCCCCAATTTACTCATTCAATCAATGTATATGGGCATTGACAGTTATTTTCATATGATACATCGTACATCTCCATGAGGTTAAATTCCAATTCTCAACCACCATCAACTTCCTCGATAGATGAAAAACCCTAGAGTTCCCTATTATGAATAGAAACCATAATCATTTCAAATTAATAAGATATTAATGGAGGACATATAATACACATAGTAGACTACATTGTTTTGATTACTTCATTAGAAAATGGTTCACCTGTATCATAATGGAATATGGGTGGTATTCAAGAGAATATATTAAATCAATTAGATTTCCACATAGTATGAAATAATTCCCCTAAACAACGTGTGATGATCCTAACCACCCATCCTCTTGACTAATGAGTGTTCATTAAAAACATTGGTAAGAAATATAAATTAATTACTTCCTTTATAGAGATAGCTCCTAACCCATTATGGATGCACAATACATTCATAATTTCAATTATAATCAACATGGTGAACCTAATGTAAATTATTATGAAACCACACTTAGACTCTCTCAATCAATGGTTACTCCTAAATCACATTTTTTGGACAATCATAAACTCAAATGGAATCATATCCAGCATTTATAACTCTCCACATGGATTATATATATTCCTAAGATATTCATTCCATGAAACATGAAAATCTCTCATAATAGAGTATTCAATACTAGGAAGCTTTAGTAAATTACCAATATTTTTTTATTAACTCGGTTAGACTATCAACATCAATGTATATTTATATATCATAAAATACAACATCTAGCCTAGATTCCGCATGTCCTTCATGGAGAGTTTTTTCCCTTATAAATAAATTAAAATATATAATATTTGGATATCATATCTAATATAGAGTATTTATTCTATATCAAATATTAAGGAAACAAAAAAATACCTCTTATGTATTTGATTACACAATAATCTTTTACATTTTTTAGGAATTTAAACTCAATGGAACCATCAGAAAACTAATGTCTAAACAAGGTTATTTTTCATTAATCCCTAAATACATCATCTCTATTGACACACCATTGATGATTCATTTGGATCATTAAGATAATTGGGTTGTATAAAATATTCATTCAAAAATAAAATACCATTAAATAAAGTGTATTTTACATTAATATGAAATATATCATTATAAAAATCAACTATTATATAAAGAACCATCAAAATAGAAATTTTACACAAAATAAAAAAAATTACATTCAATATTGTCTGTACCATGATTTTTCGTTACCATTTTCTTTAAAGTAATATTTATATGTAGACATTATACCATCCATGTGAGTTTTCAAATGAGAACCCCACTTCCAACCAATCGGTATCACCCCATCAAGTGAATCCACAGATATCTAATCTAAGATTTTGTTCATGGTTCCCATCATAGAATTCATTTCATTTAAACATTATAATAATCTGAAAACCCCAAGGCCTCTCAGTAAACAGAATGTTATTCATTTATAATCATTACATCATTATTAATTGTAATATCAAACCCATATCTCTCAAAATCCTAATTAATTTGAACAATCCTTTGGGGTTTTACTATAAGAAGAGAAAATTCTTATTCCATAAATATATTTAAAAATGTATAAATTTCCATCTTAGGAAAACAACTTATATTTTTTGTTAAACATATATAAGTTAGATTTTACACCAATATTATCCTCAAATATAATTATCCCTTCCAATGAAAATGAAAACAGAATCTAAACATTCTTTTTTTGCTATAAGAGGATAGAATTAATATCTCATTTTTTCAATGAGATATCTAGTAAAGAATAATAACTCTAATATATGGCCATTTTTAGCACATAAACTTTGTAAATATGGATCAAAGGAAAAAATTCAGAAAGGAAATATTTATATTTTTCCTCGTCCTTATAACACATGGTTTCATCAATACTAATATTTATGGAATAATGATAAATATGAATCTATCATGCTCTAGAGAATATGCCCAAATTAAATTGGATGGTCACACTATCTAATAATTAATAGAATAATGTAAAATATGGTTAGATTTAATATATTAGAATCAAAATTCCATTATGTTGTTTTGGGATGTGTGGGTTTTAAATAAAATTCCATATTAAAAAAGATGATTAGTGAACTCACAGCTCATGTATTTTCCACTTTGATCATATTCAAGAATCAAAATAATTATCTCTATCAAATTTTGTTTGTAATTCTTTAATTCTATAAAACATTTATAATGTTTCCAAAATGTGTCTCATCAAAGACAGATAACCAAATAAAATAAATTCATGGATAAATATTACATATTATTAATAAGAACACATTCATGAGTACTCATTAGTCCACATACATCACTATGTATATGATTAAATAGTCCACACTCCCTTTCACCATTTCTACTAGACTGTTCTTTAGACACATTCAATAATTAATAATATTTGAAAATATAAAAAAATCATAATTTAATGCTTCCAAAAATAAATCTATATATAACCTTTAGTTTTTTCACCATTTTTATGTCTGTAGTGATATTTCTAGTGTCATGATTTTTTATAATTATCCTTATCCATCCTATTAGAAATGTTATTTATTGAAACTACTACCAATATCAAAAATTTATAAACCATTTATTATATCTAAAAATACATATAAAATATTATCTTTATATATATATATTAACAAATATTCTTAATTATGAATGAAAATATCATCTTATACAAAAAAGATATAAAAATAAAAATTATTTTCATAGAATGAAAATTATAATAGTGTTCTAATTCAACAATCAATTCACCTAGTTGACATATATTATATGTCCTTACCCTTAATAGAGAATATAATTCCCCATTACTAGAATATTGATATGCATAAACTTTTATCAAATCTATCTTAATCTAGAGTCTGTCTTTATCGATACAAATATTTAACAAACACACACACGGTATCCAATACCAATGAGTTTGAATTGTATAAATTTATTAGTATAATATTTATATTCAAGTGACTAAAATTCTTCTCTTGGAGATCAATTCTCAACGATTTATAGGAATTTAGAATTGTTTTATATTACATACCAATAAGAGACTTCAAAAATGATAATCAGGATATATTATGTAATCTTAAAAAAATAATTTGGTGACTATCTTATTCTATACTTATTCATAATAAATATTTAATAAATATACTCACATTCAACTATGTTCCCCATAAATCAATACCTTTGCTGGGGGAATATCCATATTTGATTATATAATGACCCCAATTTGGTAAGAACATAATCAATTAAGTAATATGGAGATGTTATTTTTCTAATTATATCTCATATGAATCTATTATATTAAATTGGAAAACTCTTTGTCTAGATCCATAATATGGATATTACATAACTCTACTCCTATGGTTTCATACATCTTGAGGGGTTTCTAAGAATGTTTCATCTAAATCTTATAATTATATATTGTGACCTAAAATTTATTTTTGAGTACATCCACCATTTCATATGCAACATATTCAACGATAACCCTAATTTCATTTGAACATACCTGGATATATGAATATGGTATTGGAATGTGTTTTTTTTAAAATAGTAATGAAAATAATTTTTTAGTGTTTCTCTGTTCAATTATCAATAATTTAAGATAAATAATTTCTATATTAAATCCATAACAATTGCATAACATGTAATCACTATTATCTAATATTATATTTATTTATGAATACAGTCTTTGAAAAAAAATTGAATCCATATTTCATCAATAATATTTATATTTAAAAACTATATTATTGTGTAAATTTGTACACATATCTTTGTTTTTTATTCACTATTAATGAATATAAAAATATCTCCATATATCCAAATTTATCCCATGATTTTATTATATGAACTCATTGTCATATAGGAATATAATTATTTGAAGCCAAAATCCTCTTATCATAAGTCATCAATCCTTAGGAAGATAAACCACACCATTATAGGAAAAGAAAAGGCCTATTATCTTTGAAAAATTATACCACAATGTCTCTCTACCCAAGGATATGTTACTCAAGAGATAAATAAATTCCATCATTATTGTTACACCACATAGGTATAAATTATATTCCTTCCATAATTTTTTTCTAATATCATTAATCACTCATTGATTTCAAGGGAAATGAATGCAAAATAAATTATTATCATATTCATCATTGGATGATTTGTTATAAAAATAAATTTTCCCAAAATATTATGGCATAAATATTATTTATATCAAATATTAAATTTATATAAATAATTATTTTATTTTTAATAATTTAATTATTTACCTTTATTTTTTCAATTTTTAGAAAAGAAAGTTATCCAAAAAAAATATTTTATATGGTCTAAAGTCACACATATTCACCACACGTTATTTATATTCAATTCAAATAAGATTTTATAGAATAAAAAATCCATTTTTAATTAAAACATACCATTGAAAAAATTAAATCAAGGTATAGTACAAGAAAATATTTAATTTATTGGACACTATGTAAGAATCCCTCTTCAGAATCCCATTCAACTTTTTATTCATTAAATTAAGTGAAATAATGAAAATGATTTTTTACAAGGATGTGGTGACACTCATGGTGGATATTGACGAAATAATTTATACATGATTTCCATGACTAATCAACCATACCATGATGATCTATTCATAATTAGTTTTTAGTAATGTCCTAAATTCGCATTGTTGGTGTATTATTTCATGATCACATAAAAATATTACTCAAAATTCACATTTTATAATGGACGAATTATGGAATGAAATAACTAGAAAGAATATGTTTGAGGAATGATAAAATCCATGGTTTCTTAAAGATACAATAAAGAGTTTTATAAATATTTTTTTAACAACTAAATTGATCCATTTTCCATACTCTAATACCACTAATGGATTTTTTTTTTGGAAACAAAAATTCTAACTAGTAATAGAATAAAAACATTAATTCCATTTAAATTTCAACTAAAATATAAATTTACGTAATAGAATAAGTAACATCATGAAAATTAGTGCCTCGCCATATAAGATTTTCTTCATTATTAGAAGTGATTTTTAATCATTTATCTCTATGAAATTTTTTTCCCTTTACTCATATGTTATACACCGACCACTTGAATAATTAAATACATTGATATGAAGTATTTTAAAAAATGATGTACTATACAATCATCCATAATGATGATTGCATTAAAGATTAATTGATAGACTTTTATATAGGTGGAAATAATATCACAAATAGTAAATATGGATTATGAATATACTCAATTATTACACCATGACCATTAGTATCCATATTATGTTATTCAATAATCAAATGTTAATATTAACTTTTATTATATGATATAATTTTTTCCCAGCCTGTGAGTTCACATTTTTATAATTTTTTTATGTCAAACTGTACATTACAGTTTTTATATTGTTTTACCAAACATTTCTATAAACCATATGAAAACACCCTATAATACATGGTTTGGTTTACATGGTTTAGTGTAGACTATGAAAATAACCTTATGAGTGGGGTGTTGAATTCCATTTAATATTTGATTGTTTTATTATGTATGGGCCGCACATGGGTTTTTCTAACAATGTGAGTCCTAGGGGAAACCATATGACTAACATTTATGTGAGAGTTTTATAGATCATGGATTTCACACATCTATATAAAAACTTGTGGAAACCATGTGAGGGGTCTTTAGTTTTAACTAACATATTTTTTATAGTTTGAGTAGTGTATTATGAACCTTGTGACAAAACTATAATTATCACCTTGTGATTATAGTGAGGGGAACATTTTTAATGCATGGTTTGTAAAACCGTGTTTAGTATCTAGTTGATATACCCAGTTTTCTTAAAAACATAAAATCACACATCTCCCATTATGAATTAAAACCCTATTTTGAGACTCTCATTACACATTCACATGATAAGTATTGGGTGGAGCCCATGGAATTAATTCTATTGATTTATTTATATGTTTCACCACTCCTAGAATGATTCTTTACTATTTCCCTCATATTAAGGTTACTTTTTACTCTTCTCTTCCATGTCTATTGATTAATCTTATTCAATCCATTGATATCATTTTAGTCTAATCCTAGAGGGTAGTTGGACTTAATCCTTTGTTAATGTTAAAGATAGTCTTGGTGGATTGTTTGATTAACACAGTTCCATAAAGAAGATTGATATTCATTATATATGAAAATGGTTGAAGTTTTTATTCCCTTATATGTAATATTACATTGAATTCCATGAGATTATTAATGTTATATATATTATTTTTAATAAAATGTCTCTTGTTTTTTATGATTGAATTTATTTTTAATGATTTTTCAGTTAACATGTTTCTTAAAATGTTTTTGTTATAAGGTTTTCCATTTTTATGAATTTTTGTTAAATATATATATATATTGTAATTTAAATAATTTACCATAGGAATTTAAAAAAAAGTTTATCCTTAAAATGATAATTAAATATATTTTTTGTGTATGTTTGTTTTTTGTGATTAATTGTGGTATTTTGGTCACTTCTATTTGATATTGTGGTGGTTATACTTGTATGTTAATATTTTTTTATTATTATCATTATATATTCCATTGGTATTTAATATGATTGTTTACACATATATATTTATATATATACATTTGTGTGTGTGTGGGTATGATAAAATAAATTTTTATTTTCTTTTAAAAACATTTATATATATACTTATATATATATATATTTCATATAACACATTCACTAAATATTTGGTTCTAAATTTTCCTCCTTGTTTCCAAATATAATACCAAGAGGATTTCAATGTGGGTTTTCTAAAGAATTAATATATGGGAATGTTTAGGGCATTGAGATTGTAGTTTTATAGAAACATTTAAATCTTCAGTTTCATTAAAAGAAAAGAGTTTTCAAAATAAAATTATTTATGGTTTTAAATTTGAAGTCATAATTTGTACTTTTTAACAGATTTTAACGAAATGTGGGCAACACCTATAGACTTCATCTCATATACTTCTATTTTGATGAAAAATTTTATTTTAAAGAGGGGTTTATCATGGATGAATGCAAGGAATTATTTTTAGTATATGTGTTTCAATAAAATATTTTTTATTTATATATTGTTTTTAAAAGAAACCCCACCACCCATTTAATTAATTAATTATATGAAATGGTACATTGTGAGGTATATGAGAAAATTACTATCAAATATTAATTAGGGAGACTAGATCCCATGTGATATAAAAGGATATAGAGGAGTTTGATATGTGAGGCAATTACAAAGTATCCAGTTTGTTATAGACTTAGTAATTCATCATTAGGATGGTAGATTATTCCATCCAGATTATATCTATGATCTCCTCACATGATGATTTGGAATATCTCTTGATTCACTGTTTTTATTATTTATTTTAAATCGAACATAGTTTTTTCCTTCCATTTTTTTATGTTATAATATTTTCTTTATTAAGATGAAAATTTTCATTTTCTAAATTTTTTTAAAACATTATAATTATGATTAATTTAACTAGTAGATATTTTCCCATTTAATATTTTAAATTTTCTAAAATATATAAAGAATGATATTTAATGATGTACTTTCAAATGGGGTCTTATAAACTAAATTTAATAGTTTAATTATTTCAATAAAATATTTTATTTAGATTTTAATATTGTTTTATATGAAATATTATTGGTTTTTACCACAATGATAAAAAACTATATTTTCCCTGTTATTCTAGAGTATAATGTGTGGGTTTTTTTATAAAAGGAAGTTCCTAGTCTCTGTGGTGATTACGTACTAAGCTGTTTTTTCTCATACCCTACTCATGTCAATAGGTGTTAGTAGACCATAGTTCATATGTAGCTTCAGGTCATTTTTCATAACTCTGGAATTGTGATTATGTTTTTTATTAGATTCCAAGAGTTCATACAGTTATATATTTTGTAATTTAATTATATCATTTATCTACCACCCATGAAAAGCATTTTTATTCATGATAATAATTATTTTCCAATTATATTATATATTTTACTAAGAGTTTATTATTTATTCTTATAATTTATTATTTATCTATTATTTTATACTTATTTAGTGATGTTCATGGATATATGATGAATAAGTTTCTATTCATGAAATATTCAAGGATGAATTTTATACCTTTATATTTATTGGGAGAATTAAATCTATTTATCTCTTATTTTTTTCTTTATGTGTAGTTCGAGGCCTCAGGGAAATATGATTAAGGACCATGTCAGTCATTAACAACAATGGGTACCCGATTTAGGGGTGAACCAAAGTTTCTTAATGCCAAAATAGTATCTTGGACTATGATATTTTAGGGGTCTAGGTTTTTAGAGCACCCATTATTAGTACGGATTACCGATATATTGGCGATTAGACTATTAAAACATCAGAGATAAGGGTGGGATGAGTCTTGTAAATTCTTTAATATTTATAAGCCCCATGTTTTTATGGGATATTGGCTTGTATTTATTTATTTATAACTTAACAATTTTCTATTTTTTTATTTTTTATTTAAGAGCATGCTTTGCTTTTTCAAAAGGATTTTTATATTTTGGAGGATGAAAATGTTAGTTGAGTATTCTTTTCACTGTGTGCTTACATGACCCAGAAAACCTTGTTGGGGAATAGTTTAAATATTAACATGGATTATAATGGAATATTAATATTTGTAAAATGGTCAGAAAAACTATGTGACCATGAAAATCATAACAACTAGTCCCTCTTGGGATTTTTATGTTATATGGTAATTTTTAGTGGGTTTATGTTGTCATTCGAAAAAGATATGTGCGATCTAAAAAAATTTGATTTCGGTTTTAAAAACCGATAAAAAATATTATAGTTAAAATTATATTTTCTTATAAATATTGAAATTATAAAATAGAAATTATATGATGAATTAAAATTGATTCGATTTATAAAACTGTCTAAATGATTTTTCAAAGAAACTTGAGTAATTTTAAAATACATTCCAAATAATATATTATGTATTAAAAATTTAAATGTGTTCTTTTTAAGTGGTTTTAAAAGGAGATTATTTTATTTTATTTTCAGGTGATGTAGTTCTTTAAATAATGATTTTTTTTATTAATTTTTATTTTGTATTGAAATTAAATTTAGGATGTATATGTGTTGATCGTTAGTTTTGTATTGATATAGTGTTATGAGTCTATGTTATTTTGAGTATATTTCGTTGGAAAGATTTTAAGAAGATTGAGTGATCTATATCCTAGAGTTTGGATACTTGCATACAAGGGATAAATCTTCACAAACATTGTCAATAGTTGTAGAGATAAACTTCCCTCAGTGATTTCAATTATTTTATTATGATCTAGGTTTGGTATAGGATGAAAAATGTCAGGAGGAATTCAAGGAAATATCCAAGTCCCTTAGAACTCCTAAATCCTAGAGAGTGATGATTAATTTTAATTTGTATAAGGAAATAGGTCTAGATTAGTGGTTTTCACCATCCCGTCACTATTCTAGGAATAAATGTCAGTAGAGTTACTTAAGACCATTTTTTGTGGTTTTTTTTCTACAGAAGTGAAGATGAAGTAGAGAGAAGAGATTATCCATATTCAGTGAGGTAAATGTGTAAAGCCACAAATTATTATACATAAATGAAATATATTAATTTAAAAATATTCATTACATGATATAATGATCCACATCAAAATCATTTAGGTCTAATTCCTTTGGAAACCTGGACTCAAAAACAATTGTTCTATATGTGAGCGACGTCATCTACCACTAGACTCTTCACAACTATAAACCTTATTAGAAATAACATACATAATACCATTGTTATTATCCTAGAGAATTGAAATGCATGAATGTTTGATCTCTTATTATTATTATATAGATATTTAAGTATAAAATGAGAATAAGGGAATGGAAATATGAAAATAACATTTGAAAAACAATACCATGAATATCACATATCATAAATATGATGTGTGGGATCTATCTGGGTAGTTCATAAGACATGTTTCGTAAAGGAATTAAATAACATAAGCCATGAAATCATAACATTGTATATATATATTTGTGTGTGTATAATTCACAAAATCATGGAAAAACGTATGTCAATTCTACAAACCAAGACATTCATAACATGTTAGTAATGAGCTAATACCACATGTACCTTCTTTATTCTTGTGATAAAATCCCATTTACCCTCTTTTAGGCATGGGATAGCCTATCATGTATCCAATTTTAGACATGGGATAACCTATAATGTACCTTATGATCTCATATAACATTAATCATTACCCAATTCATTGGAAATAGATATAATACCCTATTACCTCATAAATCATATATTTTTCTACAAAAAGTTCATAAAACATTCATCATATCGTAACCCATAAAAAATGGGTTTCATATAAATAATGCCATCATAAATATTAAAAATTCAATAAAATAATAAATATGGTATCATGGGAACATATCCCTAGTAAAACATAGTTAACATCAACATATTTCATCTCAGATAGAAAATGAATTGGAAATATCGCTTGGAGAATTTATTGAGGAAAATAACCATATCACATTTAGAATCATATGTTCATTACAAAAAGTTCATAAAATATTTTTAAAATAATTTTAATTTAAAATAACATTGGAAATATATAATTTAATATTCAAATCATTTAGTTTCCATGGCTTTAGGAATGTTTTTTATGTAGTAGATGTTAAAACAAGGATTCCATTAACATTTTTTGTAAATTCCTAATGTCCATTGCTTGGAAAACAAAATTAATATTCCATTTAAAATTTTTAGGATAAATTCAAATAGGTATAAAAATAAAAATAAAAAATCATATAAGAACATCAATTTTTTTATTTTTTTTATAAAACAAGGATATGGAAGAAAAAGGGTTTTCGACCAAGGAGAAAAATATATTCCATTCACATTAAATAAATTTATTTGGATTCTTGATTACATTTAATTTGGAAAATGAATATAGATAATTTATTATCAATAAATAAATATAGGGTAAGAAATTTCATTAATTAAATGAGAAATATATAATAATAATTCATAATTCAAATAATAATCATATGTAATCCTACTAAATAATGGGATTGTAACATCAAAAACTTACGAGTTTGGTAACATTTGAACCAAAATAATAATTAAATAGATTACATTAAATAATTATTTAAATAAAAAATTATCAATTTAAGAATAATAAAATACATTTATTTTCACTGTATACACCATATAAAAAAGAAAAAAGTCATGAATATGGAACATGTCTCTTTGAAATAAATGGGATACTAGAAATCCCAAACATGCTTTGGTAAATTTTGAATCATAAACCCCATGAAAGAATAAAATTAAATGAATCCTTAAAAATTATAAAAAATATTATGACATAAAATTCAAAAAAATTATATATATAATCTACATAAAAGAATATAGGGGCCTAATACAACATATTTCACAAAGAAGACAATTTTGAGACAACATCCATTACCATAAGTCTAAATTTCCTTTGTAAAAGTTATAATCCCAAGTGTTATAAACATAGGTTTATTAAAAATATATTAAATAACCATAATCAAATCATTCATACCATATATGATATACTTATGAAGTTTTATTATCTGATTATTAACAGTTATTTGTTAAAATCACATTCTGTGTAATAACTACATCATTTTCAGGTATATTTTTCTTCTGTATCTTGTTTCCTTTAATTTTGATTATGGTTAAGTCATATCCAAAAAAATTTAAATGATATTAACATAATATATATTCAATATATATTTATTTAGAGAAATTAGATGAAGTAAATTATTGAAAATTAATTACAGAGATCATGGAGACAGCAGGTCGTGCTTACCCATAAAAAATGGATCCCTTTTCTCAATGAATGAAAAAAATATATAAATAAAATATTAACCTTAAATTATATATATTTTTCATTTTTATCAGATATTCTTATTACATTTTTCCTTATTACCTTTAATATAAATAATATGTGAAAAAATAATCACACCGCTTTATGAGTTGGTAGTTATCCGTACACCTGAGCGAAATTATCATATTCCCAATGAAATGGAAGTAAAAAGATATATGTGATATTATATTTTAAAACATATATTAATATCACAAATGAAATATATATAAATGAAATCCTTCATTAAATCCTTACATGATAGGTGGTGATAAAAAATGAATAGAATCTATTTATGAAGTGGTATTTTTCTTTATACAGGATCAACAGATTCATTTCCCATTTCAAGGAATTGGTGTTAGATGTTGATCATCTTATATATATAATAACATATCAATATATGTTATAATTTTTTTTATTATACTATCCTAATTAAATAATATTTTATGGGGTTAAATGAAAAAATAAAAAAAACACAAGTTTAAAAACATTACATCAACTTTGAAGAACATCATTAGGATTGTAACAAAATAATTATTAAAAGGGTTTCATAATAAAATAAAATCCTATGTTATGTAGAGGGTAATTGGTGAATTTATTTTGGAATGTATTGGATGAGCCAATGTTTTTATTATGTGTGATGAGGAGATGAGAGTCTATGTCATTTTATAAGTGGATGAGAGGACACAGACAGAAGTTCTAGAAATAATAAAGTGTACCAACATTTATCACATTCAAATAATCTCTAAAATGGTTAATTTAGGAACAGTAGAGTTTAAAGAGATAAAATATGTCCATAAAATGGTTTTTTATAAGTTTCCATTTCATTTAACCACATATCCTTTTAGTTTAACACCTTGACGAACAGTATTAAACTTAATTGTGGTAGTAAATTTTTACTATTTTTATTATTCATTTTTACCAAATATTAAGATGAACTTATTATAGAATATTAATTTTTCCACATAAAAATATTTAATCCATTTCTACATATTCAATTTACTGATGTGGCCAAAATTAATTTAAAATTATACCCACATATGCGATAAAAAATAGGTTTTCTTAAGAGATAATTTTAAAAAGACTATAATGTTTTTATTTGTAAAATAATTTTTAAAATTTTTCCAATGACCTATTTTGGATTTATTATAATATAAGAAGGTTAATTTTACTTTTAAAACCATTTTATAAAAAATGTAACCTTATAAATTCTTTAAATTAAAATGTGATTTTCAACAAGAATTAGTATTTTTCACTATTCATATAGAATTTCATCTTTCCATAAAAATCCCAACAATTGGCTCTAAGATAATGTTTACATGATTATTATAAAAATTTATTTCACTTTTTAAATTAATATTTAAAATATTTTAAAAAATAAAATTTATTATTTGTACACAAAATGAAATATAAATATTTTTTTTTGAGGAAATGTATTTTTCAATGTTTAAAACATTAAAAAAATTAATTACTTTTTTATAAATATGAAATATTAATATAAAAAAATAATACATAGTTTTTAAAATTTGGTTATTCTATTTCAGTATTTAATTATTAATGATTATGAAGTAATATTTTTTTTTAAATTATAATATTAATGGTTTTTGTGATTGTTTAAAACTTAATGTTGTGTGTAACATAATATATCTATGAAATTAAATCTATTTGAAAGAATATATTTCATAAAAAATAATGGTGTTATATTATAATTCCCTTAAATCAATTTATTCCATAAATTTCCATCACATTGGTATAAACAAGTAGGGAAACTTTTTCAATGTTACTTTCAAAGGTTCAAATATAGCTTTATCAAATATGTGGTTTTATTAGAAAACATGAACCTTGTAAGAAGTCTTGTTTCATAAAAATCTATTTGTATGATGTAAAATACCAAAATGTTTTTTTCTTATAAAAATTATTATTCTCTAATCGTACTTCTTCTAAGACCAATACATGTGATGGATCATTTATGTAATTCCTTAGGATAGATACATTATAAACATCTATAATATGAAATAGGTTTAGTTCCAACATCAAATGATAATATACATTCCCAATAAGATCATGAATATCGAAGGGACAAATATTCATGTGGATCATTTTTATAACTTTAAAAATATCACTGCCTTCTTCCGTTAAGAAATTTATATGAACACATTGTCATAATATTCTAAATCCTGATCATTAACGTTTCTACAATCTATTTCTTGACCTTATTTATTGTTGAATTGATCAAAAAACATCTTCTATTTATTTATCTAGATCATGTTCTTATATTTTTATTATTCCAATTTAGTCTATAAACATTGTAGTTCTCTACTTCTTCCAACAGAGGGATTAGTGAAGATCTATATGAATTCTTGAGTGCCAGCTATTGTTGTATAAAAACTAAACTAGAGGAAGGTGTTGATCAAATCCATATTCTAAATGCAAAGGGAAAGATCTAAATATATCCTATATGGTTTATAGTTAACTCAGAGACTCATTACCTCATCGTGGATGATACACAATGTTAAAACTCAAATATATTTCAAGAGACTACTGAAGGCTTCCATAAAATTTCTAGGTGAACCACAATTCTAGATTTGATACATTGGACAGTGTTATTTGATTAAAACTTATAACTTCCTTAATGTATATCCTAGACAGATGATCTAGAGATAAATCTAATTTTATGATTATTAAGTGTGCTAAATTTTTATATTGATTGACTACAACCCCTATAATATGTTTCCTTATAGATTTTTTGTGGATTCCAATGATAGATTCCATGGTAATGTTTAATAATTTCCAATCTTTTATGGGTAATGGTTGTAACATACCATTATACTTTTTTCTCTGATCATTAACATTATTATATACACATCATTGAGATATAAACGCTACGTTATTTATCATTATTCCATCCCACTAGAAATAATCATTCAATTCTATATACATTATTGGACTTTCATATTGAATATAGAATGAAAAACTATGAGCCTATTCTTAACGATCCTTATTCAAATATATTATGTATAGAACACACAAAACAATCCTAAAACTTATCATTAAATCAAATTCAAGGTTAAACTAATAAATATTTCTCACCATATTCTAGAGCTATAGGTTTTTCATCTACAACTATTTAATATTCAATTGTGTAGATGTTTCAACAGTTATTTGAGAAAGATAAATTATCTTACTTTCCTTCTATATTTCAATATCCATCATTTTCAGAGAAATAAATATTATATATTTTTTATCATCCCCATGGAAAATAATGCATGTTACCACCAACAAAAATCATTTGCCACCTTTCTCACTTTACATGGATTGTAATGTATTGATCAGTCATAATATTCCATCATTTCATATAATCTGGTAAAACCTCAACCCCAAAAGACCATAGACGACGCATTAATTTATTACATTACAACATTTACATGGAATCAGATCCAAATGGATATATGTATTTAGTAGTTCTGGAATTCTAGATTACATACACAATACCCATAATACATTGGGAAATAAAAATTACAACCATTATAAATAATTTTTTTAAATAAATTGAATCTTTCAAATGTTATTCAAAAATTTATTCTTCAATACCAAGATAAATGATTCATAATAAGGGTGTGCTCAAATTCATAGTAATTATAAGTAAAGAATTAGCAATAATAAATTGAGATTGATAGGTAAATAACTAACAACAAATTCCATTCAAATAACTAGATAAGGAATAATCAATATTGTAAGGTATGATACTGAAACACATGAAATTTAATCAATTAACTAAAATAGAATGTATCCACAGGTATGTCAATAGGAAATATCATGAATAAAAAATAAATGAAACTAATCAATGGAAATGATTTATTATTGGACATCATTTTTTGAGGAACATGAGAACCTATTACCCTCGATACCTTTTACAAGATGGTTTAAAACTATATATTGAAACCCATTTAATTTGGTTAACTAATTTGTCTCATGAGATCATTTCGATGCATCCATGTGCTATATAATTTCTATGATCCACCCATTATTTCCAATCATAAAAATTCATTATATTTATCAATCAAAATAAAAAATATTCCTTATCAAATAACCATATGGAATGAGAAATACATATTTTATCAATAATTTCCCAACTAATAAAATAATTTTCAATGTAGAAACCAAATAAAAATTGGTATATAGTTTAGGAAATACTAATATCCATTATATGATAATATGGATATTAATGTAAATTTATAATTTATAATGATTAACATAAATTTATTATTTTAAAATAACGTTAACAATCACAAAAGGAAGTGAGATTGTAACGATAATCATTAATAATTGTTTCAGGAGAATAATATTTAAACCTTAAAAATTGCCTCACACAACTTTAAAACATTTAAATAATAATCCCCAAAAATGTACAACATTACATTAATCAAATATTATATTTATAATAATTTTATTCCTTATATAACATGAAAAGTTAGTATATACACCAAATAAAATTTAATTGGCATATATTAACGATTAAGTCTCAACAAAATGTAAATTGAGACAAAATTTGTATACCATATACTTTTTTATTATGGGTCATTATCATATTTGATAGTGGTTTTAAATATATTAAAAACTTAAAACATAACCATAATCATTTTTATAATATCATATATTAACTTCTTATAGTAATTTCTTATCCATTTTTTAAAAATCATTCATTGACAATTTCATGTGTTAATTTCATGGTTTTATCAAGAATGTTTTGATTTATTATTTATTGTTCTTATTAAATATATCATGGTTTCATAATATACACAATTTATACAACGATTTTTACCTAATATATATATATATTCTGTATTTATTTTTAGTATTCTATGATATTTAGAGATTAAAAATGATGTGCATCGTTCATGGAGACAGTAGGTCATACGTACAAATGAACAATACATTAATTTCATTATCATATTAAAATAATGAATGATTAATTTACATATGTATATTATAATTACAGTAAAATATTTATATTATATATGTTACATATTTTTATTAAAACTATCCTTTATAAGTTCCATTTATGGTATGAATGAGTCATATCACTTTTAGGGGGTGGTAGTACACATTTTATCAAATGAGATTATTATATTTACATATGATGGAATTCATTGAGGTATATTATAAATAAAAAGTAAATAATAAAAAATAAATTATAAATGTCATATATAATACATATATAAACATAGTTTTCATCCTAATGTACACCATGATAGGTGGTAGGGGAAAAATTAACAATCATTGTTTCGTGATGCAGTCGTTCACCGTACACAGACACTGTATGTTTGTTACCCATTAGATAGAGGTGTGTGTATGTTTATGTTAAACCATTTAAAAAATCCAATTATATTAAGGATACTATTTTTTATATGATTATGAAAAAAATAGAATTTTTGAGGTTGGATATTGAAAATGAAACTATAGATCTTAAGAGAAGAAGTTGCCTCTAATTCAGGGAACTTCTTTTGGTTTATACCAAAAAGATAAATTGGAAATAATTATTCAAAATGGGATTATTCTAAGTCTAGGTTAGGAATTTTGGGAGAATATTTTTTTATTTCTTGTCTAAACCAAATAGTTTTTAGATTTATGAAGAAGTGGCAGAGGTGGTCGCTTTTTATAGTGGAGGAAAATAACTCACATGATATTTTTGGAAACAAGTTAGGTATAAACAGTTATTACCTAATAAAAAGTCATACCAAACCATAAAAACTCAATAATCGATGGTTTATGGTATAATTATTGAAATATAACAGGATTTTTACAAGTGGATAGGTCATTTGGGCCCTTAAATTTTGGGTTTAGTCCCTTTTTAGCCTAATTAGAACATAATCACTGTTATTAATTATAATCACATTCAATAATAATTTTTGTAAAAAATTATATTATTAGAATATAAATATAATATTATATAGAATGTTCTATATCAGTTTTTTTGAAAATAAATTCATAGAAGGGGAAAATTAAGATTAATTCTAGACTCATAGATGGACAAATTAACTAGTTTTAGGAAGAAAAAAAATGTTCAAAATATTGGAATGTTTTTATTATCATTTTGTAGGTAAAATTGAGTCAAATAAACAAAATTGTATTAATAGATTTCTAATTGATCTATTTTGATCTTAAAACATTTAATATATAATTTAAAATTAATAATTATTTAAACAAAAAGGAATTGTTTAACTAAAATTCATTATTTATTACTCCTCATCACAAAATGAAATTCCTTTGAAAAATCCCAAAACTTCAGCCTAAGAAAATTTCAATATTAAAAAATATAATAATGAAGTTAATTTTAACAAACAAAATTTATATGAGTTTCAAATTTACTATTAAAAAAATGTTCACCATTAATTGGTGGTAATAATGCCTTAATAAAAACCAAGGTTTTAATGTAAAATATTTGTTTTGTTCATATAATATACTTATATAATAAATTTGATGAATATTAAAAATATTTTACAGAATATATATTTCATTAAAATAATTAACTCATTTTAATTAATTATGATTATTAAAACATAAATCCTTTGGTAGCATAAAATTAAAAATATTTATTTTTATATCCAACTGGTTGTTATTTTCATTTCACATTATTTGGTAACCCATGAATTCATTTTAAATTTATATAAACCATTAATTTTAATGAGATAATTATTATTGTTCATAATCACTGACATAATGGATAGAATATATCATATCATATTAAATAATAATATATAATTGTTTGGTAGAACTCAGGATTGATTGTAACGCAATCCATCCAAGAATCTTTCTTATGTGTGTAACCCATGATAACTAGGTATCGAACAAAATATTGATACTCAAGAATTTCAGGGTATTACATTCCACCCACATTAATTAAATTACATCCTAAAATTTTTAACATGATCTCTGTAATCTGGGGAATGAAAGTAAAGTATTATGGAAAGACCTAAATCCTAAAAAGATTTATTATCACTTATTCTTAATAAGACATAATGAAAAGTAAAAAAGTCATGTAATGAGGATCCATATTAGGAAAAAATGGGTGAAAATTGGAATCATGGATATAGAGGTTAAATATAACAATCAAGTTATGATTGAGAGTGATGTAGAACATGGTCATATGAAATTTTAGACCACAAACCCACAATCCATATGTGTGAATAAATTCCATTTATATCATCAATAATTATGATAATAGGATTTTTTTTTCAAAATGCCTTTTTATATAATTAAGTAATTCTTTCATGCTATAAAAATATAAGTAAATATACATTTCCATAAACATTTTATTTTTCTTTTATTACACCTTGAACCATTTCTACTTCATCTCATAGAACTTGATGAATAATTTGGTGAAGTAATACATTTACCTTTAAAATATCTTGTAATGATCAATAATTTCTAATCAGTTAACATTTCCAAATGATTGTGATCGAACACATTAGAAAGAAGGTCGCTGAAATTCAAAAATGAACTTATCTTTTTTCCTTCAATAATAATGAAGCATATCTAAATTTCCACATTCTAAAAATTTGAATTACTTCATCATGTATCTTCTTGAAATATGTTAATTACTACAATTACTATAAAACCACTTTGGAAACCTGAATTTTTCCTAATTACCTAAGTAAGACACATGTTAATGGATATATTCGTTAAATCCAAAAATGTTTTAAAATATCTAAATGATAGCATAATCCACTTGTCAAACAAGTCATTAATCAGTAATAAGGTAGTCATCAATTATCTCAATCATTAATTTCTTCATAATTATCTCAACATCATGAACATATTAAGGGTTTTATTTCCCTCAATCATGTGTTTTTAAAAAAGTTTTCTTTCAAATCAATAACATTTTGTGGTACCATTCAACATATGGTCTCTAATCCTTAACCAAAATGTTCATCAGTACAATCCCTAAATTTTCCATACATTAGAATATGATAAAAATATAAATATAAAATTTTACAACATATTTCCTAGATTCAAATATTGATTTAAATTATTCATTCCACTTCTATTATGTCAATAAAATATGCCTGCTTTGGATCCCATATCTTTTTTAGAGGTATATTCCCTTTAATATTGGGGAATTAGTTTTCATAGGTCCCCATATCCTAGTATTTGGTGCACTAAGCATCATTGATTGGATTTTTCCCGAGGCATTATTTTTCCTCAAGACCCTTTTCATCACACTTATAAAAAACTACCAATACTTTGAATCATTTACCTGGGTGATACTTTCCACAATTTTCACAAGTAAATAAATCCTCCTTTCCCATAATCTTCTTTCAATCATTCCAATTTTCATAGTGTTCATAAGGCATATTATTCTCATAGATTCCCTTTAATACATAGTATTTAGATAATTAATTTTTCTATTTTGATGGACCCTAAAATTATCTTTTCATATGATCAAAAATTCTAAGAAACTAGTTCCTTATGAATATTATTCTTAAGGGTAGAAAATATGTGGTCGATATTGAACTCTACATTTCATATATTAATCCATATAACATCTAGATATCCATGAAATTGTAGCCTAATAATATGAAACGCTATCTTATTCCATTTGATATGTGCCAATAAACATTCTCTATATCTTAATTTATTGATCATGATGGAATTATTTTTTGAAGAATTTATCCTTAAATTATATTTATTCCATGAGTTCTATTTCTTCCTCCTCCCTAGAATTATTGATCAAGGACCACCATGGATCAAAATCACCATGGAGATAATATATAACAAGTGTGAAATTTTCCATTTCACTTAATTCCAAGGACATAAATATCTTCTCCAAAGGCACAATCCATTTCTCAACTACAATTGGATTAGTAGTCCCAATAAACGATGGGGTCTTCTACCACATAATGTGATCTGACAAAGGATATTCTATCCATGAAATTGGTTTCTCTATTTTATTATGGTTATTAATCATAACTGTACTAAGCTTTCCTAATATATACATAACATCCTCAATAATAATAGTAGATACACGGACATTCTCAGTATGGAAATATCTACATTGTTCATGTCTATTGATACAATATTTCCATCCACAATCCATTTCTAAACAATAAAATATACTAAATTCAATCATAAAATAATTACCATTCTATAACTTTTCACATGGTATAACACATAACATTAATTTTTTCATCATAAATCATTAAATAATTAACTTTTGTTACTTTCTGTAAATCATTACTTTTAAATAATTCATAATGATAAGTAAAGATAATCTGAATTATCCTAGTCATATCCCCTAGGAGTGTCATGCAAGGTGTGTAGTAATGCTCTTTTTTATATACCATGTTACCCCAAGTCATGCCTGAATCACCTTGTTAGAGTTGTTACACCTGGGTATAACTGTTCCACAGTCACATCCACTTATATTATACATACATGGATGTATTGCAAGGAATACCCACATAATCTATATTTTACAAAAATTCTAAGATCATCTTCTATACTTATCATCAATTTATATCTAATTATTTTCTCCCTAATATATTTCTTATAAATCAATTTTTTATGGTTTTTGACAAATATCCTCTAATACGAACTGTACCACCCCGACCCTAGAAGCCCAGAGCCAGTGCATTAATTTATTAAATTGTCTTGTTTACACGAAAAAGAAATACTAATGGATCAATTTGTTTAGTGGTACTAGAAATTTATATTACATACATGATACCCCCAAATATATTTGGAAATTGAAATTAAAAACATGGTACATTAATGAATGAAATAAATTTCATCCTTGAAAGCTTATTCAAATATTTCATCTTCATTTCTTGGAAAAATGAAAATAACTAGCATCATCTCAAATGCTCAGTAAGGGTAATTAAAGTGAAATAAATAATGAATCAATGACATAAAATTAACATATAAATTTAAATAATTGATAAAAAATTCTATTAAAATAACTAGATAAGGAAAAATCAATATAAAAATGTAAGAAACTGAAATAAATTCCATTTAATCAATGAATTGAAATGAAATATATACATAGGTATATCGACACACAATATAATGGATGAATAATAACTGAAACTAAATTAGTGAATTTAATAATTGTTGGATTTATTGTTTTAGGCTCATGAAAAACCATTTACCATAAACACCATTCATAATATGTTATAAAACTATGGGTAGAAACCTTTTTAATTTGGCCAATAAATTTGTCTCATGAGTACCTATCAATGCATCGTGGAGCTGTATAAAGTCTGGAAAACACATTTAATTTCTAGCCCAAAACATTAAAAATATTGAATAATCAAAATTACAAATATTCATTAACAAAGGAACATATTTAATGATAAATACCAATTTTATTAATAATTCCCCAATTAATAAAATAACTATCAATGTAAACACTTAATGAAAAATGGTATACGGTTTAGGAAATAGAAATATGTATTGTATTAAAATACAGATATTGATGTAAATTTCCAATGATTAATTATTACAATAAAAAAATTTCTAAGAAAGTAAAAAATCATAAAATTAACTGATATTGTAATGACAATCATTAAGAATATCTTGAGGAGAATAATCTTTAAACATTCAAAAGTGTCCCATAACACATTGAAATAATTAAATCATAATACCTATAAATTAATGACAATCATTTAATCTTATAATATCATGATAATATTGGTACTTGTGATGTAACATTAAAAAGGAAGTATATAAACCAAATAAAAGTGAATTAGTGCATAATAACAACTAAGTCTCATTGAGTTGTAAAATGATATGAATTTTAGTTACCTTGACCTTCCTTTTGTTGTGTGGTGTTTATCCTCCTTTATATTGGTTTAAAATATGTTACCAACTTATAAAATAACCATAATCATGTTTATAATATCATATATTGACTTCTTGTAATATTTTATTATCCATTTGTTAATGGTAATTCTTTATTTTGATTATTTTTGGTGTGAATTGTATAGTTTCATCAAGGATTTTTTAACTTATTATTTGTTTTCATTATAAACTATATCATGGTTTATAATCTCTATAATGTAATCCATGATTTTTATATCATATATATCCAGTTTATATTTATTTTTAGTAGTCTATAGTATTTGAATATTAGAAGTGATGTTCCCCATTCTTTGAGATGGTAGGTCGTATGTACGCAAGAATGATACTTTCATTTCTTAGTCGTATTAAAATAATGAAAGATAAATGATAGATATTTATTTATAATTATAGTAAAATATATATTTTACATATGTTATATATTTTTATTAAAACAATCGTTTATATGTTCCATGTATGTCTAGAATGAGTCATATCCCTCTTAGTGGGTGGTAGTCCACACTTCCTCGAATGAAATTTTCATATTTACACATGATGGAAAGGATAAGGTATGTTGTAAATAAAAATTACAGAAGAATAAATAAATTATAAATATCATATATAATATATATATAAATACTGTTTCCATTATAATGTCCACCATGATATGTTGTATGGGAAAATGAACCATCATTATGTCGTGAGTAAGAAGTTCATCGTAAAGAGAAACAATATGTTTGTTACCCCTTAGATAGAGGTATGTGTATGTGTATGTAAAAACATTTACATAAAAACATCCTAGTAAATTTATTATATTATTTTTTATATATGCATGGAAAATTGAATTTTATTGGGGGAATGGAAATGATACTAGAGTGCTTGAGATAAGGTGTTTCCTCTTAATCAGGTAACTTCTTTTAGTTTATACCAAAAGGATTCCTTGGAATGATTTTATCCCAAAGGTATGTGTCTAGAAAATTGGTAGGAGTATTTTGAGACTTTTTGGTCTGGTATTGGACTAACCTATGTTGCTTTATAGGTTTTAGAATGTGGGAGAGGTGGTATCCTTTTATAGGGAAGGAAAAGGAATCATTTGGAATTTTGGAATTAAGTTAGGTATACACTTCTTATTACCTAATAAAACGTAATAAAAAATAATCCAAACACAATAATGGAAGTCTTAATGTAAAAATATGTCTATATAATAGGTTTTTGATAATTTTCTAGGTCAGTTGGCCCATTAACATTAGGCTTGTGTCCCTTTTTTAGCTTAATTAATCCTTAATCACTATAATTAATTTTAACCACAATCACTTTTCATTTTTTTCAAAAATTAAGTCTATATAATTAGAATCTAAATATTATATTTATTGAAATGTTTTATGTAGTATATTAAAAAACAAATTCCCTGAAATGGCCAAATTAAGATTAATGCATATCTTACAAACTATCGAACTAATCGGTTTTAGTAGAAAAATGATCAATATATTGTCATGTTTCCATATTAAATTTTAAATTGAAACTGATTAAAATAAAATAAATTGTATTCATATATGAATAATTTATATAATGTGAAAATGAAACATATTATATATATAATTTCATATTAATAATTTTTTAAATGTAAAGGCAGATTTTAACTAAAATGTAGTATTTTCACAATTCATCACAATTGAAGTTTCTTAGAAAAATCCTGAGAAAAATACTCAAAGATAATGTCAATTTTCAAAATTTAAAAACGATTTTTATTTTAACAAATTAAATTTATAAGAGTGTCAAAATTAATATTTAATACAGGTTCCCCATTAAAAGGTGGTGAAAATGACTTAATAAAAATATATGTTTTATGTGAAATATTGGGTTTTTTCTTATAATATATGTATCAAATAAAATGGATGAATATTAAAAATATTTGATTCAATATATAATACATTAAAATAACTAAATTATAGTATTTAAGTATGTTTATTAAGAAAAAACTCTTTCAGAAGCACAAAATAGTAATATTTCTTTTTAAATTCTACTAGTTCATATTTTCATGTCTCATTAATAGGTAACCCCTAAATTCATATGTCACGACCCATCCTCGGGGCCCGTGTCGTGACTACCCCATGCCCGCCTTCCATAGGCCAGGGGCTGGCGACTAGCACCAAAGGCGTAAATCCTGATAAATGGGAAGGCATTGCCTTTATAAAAGAAATCAAGAACCACAAAGTAAGCAAGCGGAAAAAGTAAACACTAAGTACAAGAGGAGTGCTGAAAAGTAAATGGGCCAGAATACAAACCCAAAAGAAAGTACAACTACAACTAAACAAGTACAACAGAAAAGATAAAAGCTGGAAGGACATAAGCGGCTCCTGGGTCGTCCTCCTCAGATCCTACCTGAAGGGTAGGTACAGATGGCGCAGCTCCGGGTCGTCCACCACGGATCCTACATGAAGGGTAGGTACAGATAGCCTCCTCCACTCTCTCGTCCGTCAACCTCCTCCGTGTGTCGTCTCGTCGTGTAGTCCACCTACGGGTACTGACTCATCATGTAGTCCACCTCCAGGTTCCGTCCAGTCCTCGAACACTCGGCCTTCGTCAGCACTTCCTGTCATCTGCAACCAACACAACGAGGTGCGGGCATAGCCCGTGCAGGGGTGAGTATAACGATACTCAGTAGGGACCCCGAGACCCTCAAGGTCTCACTAAACCAACAAGGATAACCACATAGAAGATCTCAACAGATAACCTCCACGTAGGTATATACCCATACATATGCCTAAGTTATCAAGTAACCCATCTCAATCATGTGGGAACACAAGGATTGTGAAATCAACAGATAACCACTACCCAGTTATATACCCATACATATACCTAAGTTATCAAGTGACCCATCTTAATCATGAGGAAACACAAGTGTCAAAAGATTCAGCTCAAACCAAGATTTTCATTATCGAAACCGTAACTACTGAAGAGCTCCGTCTCTGGATTGTACAGTGGTCCTGTCATGACTCCGAGGTACTTCTCACTAACCTAAGACTACTGAGGTACTCCTCCTGTCATGTACTGCGGGTTTGCGGCCAACTACCGGGCGCTCCGTCCGCTGAGGGTCTGTCGCCAAATACCGGGCGCTCCCCCTAATAGCCTACAGAGGCACTCCTCCTGTTGAGTACCGCGGTTCTGCGGCCAACTACCGGGCGCTCCGTCCGCCATGGGTCTGTCGCCAAATACTAGGCGCTCCGTCCACTGGGCTAGTCGACTCACTCTAAGTCGAGTCGGTCAAGCAGTCGTTAGGTCTCAGCCGTCTACGCGGTTTTCGTACTCCGTACGCTCGTCTCTTGGAGGGTCCGCTCCATGAGCTATAGGTCGATACTCCAAGTATCACAAAGTCCCACGAAGAAGTATCTCAAAGGACCGCCTCGTCATAGGGGTCTTAACGCAACAGACGGCGCGTCAATCGGACGCCCGGTCTGTGAGTTGTTAGCCTTTTTGTCCCAGGGGGCCGGTTAGTTTCGTGTACGAACCAATCCGGCCGTAACTCATCTATACCCCGAACACTCATAGGGTATGCTCATAGGGACCGTTTCTCAATGTGATCACCAACGCCGCTGACGGTTCGTCAAACGGACGTCCGGTCTGAAAGATATCAGCTTTTCCGTTCCAGGGGCCCGGTTGGATTTCGGGTACAATCCAACCCGGCCACTGTCCAACTGCATCCAAAACTCGGGCGAAGTAAGCCAAAAGTTCCATCTCAACAAGAGAAAAACAACGAGACAGACGGCGCGTCAATCGGACGCCCGGTCTGTGAGTTATTGGCTTTTTCGTTCCAGGGGCCCGGTTGGTTTTGTGAGCGAACCAACCCGACAGCACTCCAACGGCATCCAAACCTCGAGCAGAGTAATCCAAAATATCCGTCTCATTTAGAGGAATCCATCAAAGTTGACGACACTTCAATCGGACGTCTTGAGCTCAAGATATAAGCGTTTCCGCTCTGAGGGCCCAGTTGGTTTCGTATCCGAACCGACCCGGCTGAACCCAAAGTAATCCGAAACCTTGAGTGCGATATACTGAAACGACCGTATCGATCCAAGGATCGCGTTTCCACTGACAACGAGTCGTTTGGAGGCCCGTAGCTCAAGTTATAGACATTTGACCGAAATTAGTCCGAAAACGGGGGGTCTGGGCCCGGGCCGACCCGGCCCGACCCCCCTAGGTCGGCCCGCACCGGGTCCGACCCGGCTGGGCCTGACCCCGCCCGACCGGCTCGGTCCGGCCTGACCGGTCGGTCGCGGCTCGGCCAGCACGGCCAAGCGGATACCGCGGGTGGGGTACGCGACTCCACCGCCATTCGCCGCTAATTGAGGTCGGCGGCGAACCGCCGGCCGCCTCCCTTCCGGCGGCGCGCCACCGCCGCCTCCTTCCGCGGACCACCGGATGCGCTCCAGTGGTCCGTTTCTCCTGCCATCTTCGCCTATGGTCCTCCCGGGACCCGACCTTCACTACGGAGGCCTCAAAATCACTTTGCGGCCTCGTTTGTCGTCGCCCGTCAATCCGCATGTCAAAAACGAAACGCGTCGTCTTCTTGGTTCTCCGGTGCGGCGCATTGGCGCCGTACCACTTCGCCGCAGCCCATCTCCATCTGTGGATGTCTTCGGGTTTCTTCGACGTGGCGCGACGGCGTCGCGTCCTTTTTCTTCTTCTCACGGCGCGGCGCGACGACACCGCGCATTTTCTTGTCGCATGATTCCGCGTGGTGCGACGGCCCGACGCCTTGCCCTTTTCAATCCACAAGGAACCAACATGAAAAAAAGGAGGAGGGTCGGCCGTGTTTGTACGGTCCGGACCCCTCGCGTTATTCGATAACAATTGGTTTTAAAATCCACGAAGATCGTCAAGGTAATAATCACGAACAAATAAATAAATAAAACCCCTACCCGCAATCAAGAATACTCATCCCACAACCAAACATTCTGCGGATCACCTTAGTATTGAGTTGATCCGCATTATTTATTTTCAAAAGGAAACATCCGAGTAAAAAGGGTATTATTATTCTCAATTAAAAACCCTACCTCGTCGGACGTGCGTTCTTCGCGGAATTGATCGTCGCGGAACAAGTGGAGCGTCGAGTCGCGGAAGGGCGTCACGTCGACGATCTTGTCGTTGTCGATCGAAGGTTGTCGCGGGGTTGGATCGTCGCGGAAGAAGCGTCGCAGAGGGAGAATCACCAGCGTCGCGGTACACGGCGTTGCGTCGCTGATCTCCACGGGATCGGCGTTCTTCGTCGGAGGCCGGTGTTCTTTGCGTTCTTCGCGTTCTTCGCGTTCTTCACGAAGGAGGAGGAAGATACTTAGAGATTCTTCAAAGGTTTAACACAACCATTCAAAAGGTATGTGTGTTGGCCTTATTTTATTAACATGCCAAAAAAACAAAAATATGTTAAGAAACGAACGAAATTAATTCATAGAATTAATTTCAAAGAATAAACCACCCATTTAATAGGAGCGTTTAATTGTTTAAGAAAACGCCCCAGTTGACTTTTATTTAATAGGGGTTTTCGCGGGTCTGTTACTTAGCGGAATGAAACGGTGGGGCTCGTGTGGTCCCCACCCCAAAAATATCCTATCAAGTGGATAGGATATTTTGGGTTGCACCCTATCCGTTTCAACTGAGCTTAAGCAGCTTAAAGTGATCTTCAAGCAGCTTTAAGTGAAATAAAAATAAAATTGTCGCACAATTTTATTTTATTTCATAACTTAAAACCCAAAAATTAAAAACCACAACCGATCAAACGCAACTCCGGAAGAGGAGTTTCTAAGCAAGTAACGGTGTTGCGATTCCATCGGTGCCCTCGGAATTCGATTCCGGGCACCGGTTCAAAATTTATAAAAACCCGCTCGTCCATTCACTGAACGTACCCGAGCCAAACTTCAGAAGATGATTCTGGGCACACCGGGCCTCGGAATTAGGTTCTGTCAGAAACTGCACCCTTGTAAAATTCGAAAGAAAATTTAGGAAAAAATTTCCCTTGAAATTTCTGGGTCTTTAAATTACTCCCACCTCAGGGATTTACGTCCTCATAAAGCTTTAACATAAACTAGGGATACAAAAACGGTACTGAGCACGCATCTGAGCCTTCCGCTCCCGTGTGCTCACCCAGAGGTTCCTGTACTTCCCATGAAAGCGCACCCGAGGAATAGGACGCCCTCGAAGGACCCTCTCCTGTCGATCCTCAATTCCCACTGGAACCTCCGTAAATGACACTCCATTGCCATCGTCAATCTCCTCATGGTCGATGATATGCGAAGGGTCGAGCATGTATCTCCTCAGTAGAGATACGTGGAAGTCGTCGTGCACCTGGTGCAACTGAGGTGGATGGTTCAAGCGGTAAACCACCCCGCCTACCCATTTGAGTACCTAGAAAGGTCCGTTGAACCTCAGAGATAACTTTCCGCCTTGGCCACATCTCCGTAAACCTCGTCGAGGTGAGACCCGTATAAGGAAGTGATCGTCATCCTCAAACTCCAGAGGTCTCCATTTTCTGTTAGAATTGAAACTCAAAAGACTGCTTCCACGAGGGTATGGTTGACTGACTCAAGAGTGATCGGTCGCACCCTCCTATGAAAGAGTTTATACCGTGCTGCCTGGGGTTTCCTTTTCGCCGACCAAGGAAAACCCATCCCGACGTTTGCCTAAAACCGTCAATTTGAGTATGAACAGTTATTTCCCATTCCATACCTAAACTAACGTCATAAGGCCTTGACGCTGCTACCAAGAGATTCCAACCGAAACTCTCGCCTCGAGGGTCTGACCACACCGTCGGCGTAAGTGTGATCATCGAGTCTCCTCCCAAGGTATCTCCAGACGTGAGGGTCAAGTCCACGGCTTACCAGAAACTCTAGGTCTGGAACAAGATTTGTGAAAGCATGGAATGATTCATATTGAAGTCTGTTACTATAGCAACTAGTAGTGGACACAGACTGTCCCTTGAATAATTTCTAGAGCCATTGGGTCACACTCCTTGACCACAAGCAGCCGCACTCTTCCACTGCCCTCCAGCTCCCTGAGCCTGATAGGGATAACTAAGACGGGTGGTTGTAGCATGTTAAGATGTACACCAACTCATATTTCTCTCCTAGCTCTGCCTCCATGTCTGCTGCTTCGCAGACTCATATATCCTTAATGCTTCCACTTCTTGAAACATTTAACACGCCCGAGTCTCTAAGACTGGCACCAGTTTCCTATTTCTTACTGCACTGAGCAGTCATCATCCGCTCTTGGATGACCTGGACCATCTTTAGTCTCACAAGAGCTGCTATGATTTCTTCATTGCTGATAAGAGAAATCCAGTCTCATCCCCTGGATGAACCACATTCGTTGCCTAATACAGTCAATCCCAACATGAATGATGCATTCATGCCATGGATGACGTCGTAAGGCCTCGACGTAACTATCAAGAGATCCAACTGTCACTCTCGCCTCCATGGGTCGAGTCACACTGTCGGCATCAGTGTGAGGTCACTGGGTCTCCTCCAGTAGAAATCTCAAAAGTGAGGGTCAAGTCAACAGTATTAAATTGGACCACTCAGTATCAACCAAACAAAAAGGACATGAAAGCAAACATCACAAGATAAGTGTCTTTTTATTATTGCAGCTCATAGTACAAAGACACGAATACAAAAGAAACATGGAACTAGAAGTACAAATGACATATCCACTAGTTCCTCTCTCGTCCACCTGCTCTCAGAGCTCTACTGCCTTGTCCACTGCTCGGCTGTTGTTCAAGCACTAGCCGCTGCTTCTGTCTCAGTGGCTCCTCCAACACCCGCTGATCAACCGTACGAGTATTCGGACAGCCACGTGCCAAGTGACCCTTTCCACCGCATGAGTAACACAACCTGCTTCTGGCACGCCTAGCTCTGCTCCCACCCCGGGTGCCCTGCACCACCGGTCCTAAAACCCGAGATCGTCCAACTGCTGGTCTGGTCCTCCTGGACCTCTGCATCATCTGTCTACTGCCCACAGATGACTCGGAAACTGATTGAAAACCCTGCGGCAAAGGCAGAATCTCTTGCACACGCTCGGGGTGTAGAGCTATAGGCACAAACTCCACCCCGAAGAAGGTCTCGAAGTCTTCCCATACGAAGGTCATCCCGTCGCAAAACTGGAACAAGTGGCTCTACCACCTGCCTACTGCTGCCTGAAGGAGGCTGGTAGCAAAGATCACCATGATGTCTGTCGGCGTCCCCACTAGCCTGAAGACTCTCACCATAGCCTCCAGCCAATCCTCAGCCGCCTGCGGGTCCGTCTCTCCACGGATCTTGGGTGGCCTCTGGCGCTGGAACTCGTGCAGCGCACTCAAGTAGCGTGCATCGCCTACTGCTGGGGCTGGTGGCATCGGCGGCCCAACGTATGGTAGTACCGCTGGTGCCTCCGCTAGTGCCTGAACTGCAAGAGGGACCTGTACCGAAGCCTCGTCGCTCGACAGGATGTTAGCGTGCACATCCCTCCGGGCTCTAGCTGGTCGTCCGTGAAAATGCATCCTGAAAGAAACATCGTGACACGGTCAAACGTTTATTCCTAGCGAGCTGACCTGGTTTGAGCTGACATTTAAAACTTCTGGAAACACACACTCAATCAATGTTTTCGTGCACAAAGTCGGAAATCAGTTGTCAGGGTCCTGGTGTATGGATACGTCGGCCGCCCGCACCAACACTGGACTCCTTGAACTGAAAACCACACTCGGTACTCTTAACACTATTGCATCACAGGAAGAAAATATCATAGTTATAAGTTCTGTGGTAGAACTGACTCCTCTGATACCAATTTGTCACGACCCGTCCTTAGGGCCCATGCCGTGACTACCCCAAGCCCGCCATCCATAGGCTAGGGGCTGGCGACTAGCACCAAAGGTGTAAATCCCGATAACTGGGAAGACATTTCCTTTATAAAAGAAATCAAGCACCATAGAGTAAGCAAGAGGAAAAAGTAAACACTGAGTACAAGAGAAGTACTGAAAAGTAAATGGGCCAAAATACAAACCCAAAAGAAAGTACAACTACAAATGAACAAGTACAATAGAAAAGATAACAACTGGATGGACGGAAGGAACTCCTGGGTCGTCCTCCTAGGATCCTACTTGAAGGGTAGGTATAGATGGCGCAACTCCTGGCCGTCCACCACCGATCCTACCTGAAGGGTAGGTACAGATAGCCTCCTCTACGCTCTCGTCCGTCAACCTCCTCCGTGTGTCGTCTCGTCATGTAGTCCACCTCCGGGTACTGACTCGTCGTGTAGTCCACCTCCGGGTACTGACTCGTCGTGTAGTCCACCTCCAGGTACCGTCCAGTCCTCGAACACTCGGCCTCCGTCAGCACTGCCTGTCGTCTGCAACCAACAAACAAGGTGCGGGCATAGCCCGTGCAGGGGTGAGTATAACGATACTCAGTAGGGACCCCGAGACCCTCAAGGTCTCACTAAACCAACAAGGATAACCACAACGAAAATCTCAACAGATAACCTATACTTATGTAAATGCCCATACATATGCCTAAGTTATCAAGTGACCCATCTCAATCATGAGGGAACACGAGGATTGTGAAATCAACGGATAACCACTACCCAGGTATATGCCCATACATATACCTAAGTTATCAAGTGACCCATCTCAATCATGAGGAAACACAAAGGTCAAATGATTCAGCTCAAACCAGGATTTTCATTATCGAAACCGTAACTGCTGAAGAGCTCCGTCTCTCGAGTGTACAGTGGTCCTGTCACGACTCCGAGGTACTTCCCACTAACCTAAGACTGCTGAGGTACTCCTCCTGTCGAGTACTGCGGGTTTGCGGCCAACTACCGGGCGCTCCGTCCGCTGAGGGTCTGTCGCCAAATACCGGGCGCTCCCCCTAATAGCCTACAAAGGTACTCCTCCTGTCGAGTACCGCGGGTCTGCGGCCAACTACTGGGTGCTCCGTCCATCGTGGGTCTGTGTCCAAATATCGGCCGCCCCGTCCACTGGGCTAGTTGACTCACTCCAAGTCGAGTCGGTCAAGTAGTCGACAGGTCTCAGCCATCTACACGGTTTCCGTACTCCGTATGCTCGTCTTCGGGAGGGTCCTCTCCACCAGCTATAGGTCGATACTCCAAGTATCACAAAGTCCCACGAAGAAGTATCTCAAAGGACCGCCTCGTCATAGGGGTCTCAACGCAACAGACGGCGCGTCAATTGGATGCCCGGTCTGTGAGTCGTTAGCCTTTTCGTCCCAGGGGCCCGGTTGGTTTCATGTACGAACCAATCCGGACATAACTCAACTATACCCCGAACACTCATAGGGTATGCTCATAGGGACCGTTTCTCAACGTGATCACCAATGCCACTGACGGTTCGTCAAACGAACATCCGGTCTGAAAGATATCATCTTTTCCGTTCCAGGGGCTCGGTTGGATTTCGGGTACAATCCAACCCGGCCACTATCCAACTGCATCCAAAACTTAGGCGAAGTACGCCAAAAGTTCCGTCTCAACAAAAGGAAAACAACGAGACAGACGGCGCGTCAATCAGATGCCCGGTCTGTGAGTTATTGGCTTTTTCGTTCCAGGGGCCCGGTTGGTTTCGTGATTGAACGAACCCGACCGCACTCCGACGGCATCCAAACCACGAGCGGATTAAGACAAAAGATCCGTCTCACTTAGAGGAATCCATCAAAGTCGACGGCACATCAATCGGACGTCCGGAGCTCAAGATATAAGCGTTTCCGCTCCGAGGGCCCGATTGGTTTCCTATCCGAACCAACCCAGCCGAACCCAAAGTAATCCGAAACCTTGAGTGCGATATACCGAAACGACCGTCTCGATCCAAGGATCGCGTTGCCGCTGCTGGAGAGTCGTTTGGAGGCACGTAGCTTAGGTTACATACATTGGACCGAAAGTGGTCCGAAAACGGGGGGTCTGGGCCCGGGCCGACCTGGCTGGGCCTGACCCGGCCCGGCCCGGCCGGCGCGGCTCGGCCCGCGCGGCCGAGCGGATACCGCGGGCGGGGTGCGCGGCTCCCCCTCCCTTCACCGCTAATTGAGGCCGGCGGCGAACCACCGGCTGCCTCCCTTCCGGCGGCGCGCCGCCGCCGGCGGTCGCCGGCGCCGATGTGGCGCGCCGCCGCCTCCTTCCGCGGACCACCGGACGCGCTCCGGTGGTCCGTTTCTCCTACCGTCTTCGCCTATGGTCCTCCCGGGACCCGTCCTTTACTGCGGAGGCCTCAAAATCAACTTGCGTTATCATTTTTCATTGGCCGTCAATCCGTACATCAAAAACGAAACGCGCCGTCTTCGTGGTTCTCCGGTGCGGCGCGTTGGCGCCACGCCCCTTCGCCACGGCCCGTCTCAGTCCGCGGATGTCTTCGGGTTTCTTCGATGCGGCGCGAAGGCGTCGCGTCCTTGTTCTTCTTTTCACGGCGCGGCGCGAAGGCACGGCACATTTTCTTGTCACATGATTCCGCGTGGTGCGACGGCACCACGCATTTCCCTTTTCAATCCACAAGGAACCAACATGAAAAAAAGGAGGAGGGTCGGCCGTGTTTGTGCGGTCCGGCCCCCTCGCATTGTTCGATAACAATTGGTTTTAAAATTCACAAAGATTGTCAAGGTAATAATCACGAACAAATAAATAAATAAAACCCCTACCCGCAATCAAGAATACTCATCCCACAACCAAACATTCTGCGGATCACCTTAGTATTGAGTTGATCCGCGTTCTTTATTTTCAAAAGGAAACATCCGAGGAAAAAGGGTATTATTATTCTCGATTAAAAACCCTACCTCGTCGGACGTGCGTTCTTCGCGGAATTGACCGTCGCGGAACAAGTGGAGCGTCGAGTCGCGGAAGGGCGTCACATCGACGATCATGTCGTTGTCGTTCGAAGGTTGTCACGGGGTTGGATCGTTGCGGAAGAAGCGTCGCAGAGGGAGAATCTCCAGCGTCGCGGTACACGGCGTTGCATCACTGATCTCCACAGGTTCGGCGTTCTTCATCGGAGGCCGGCGTTCTTTGCGTTCATCGCGGTCATCACGTTCTTCACAAAGGAGGAGGAAGATACTTAGAGATTCTTTAATGGTTTAACACAACCTTTCAAAAGGTAGGTGTGTTGGACTTATTTTATTAACATGACAACAAAACGAAAATGTGTTAAGAAACGAACGAAATTAATTCATAGAATTAATTTCAACAAATAAACCGCCCATTTAATAGGAGCGTTTAATTGTTTAAGAAAACGCCCCAGTTGACTTTTATTTAATAGGGGTTTCCGCGGGTGCGTTACTTAGCGGAATGATACAGTGAGGCTTGTGTGGGCCCCACCCCACAAATATCCTATCAAGTGGATAGGATATTTTGTGTTTCACCCTATCCGTTTCAACTGAGCTTAAGCAGCTTAAAGTGGTCTTCAAGCGGCTTTAAGTGAAATAAAAATAAAATTGCCGCACAACTTTATTTTATTTCATAACCTAAATCCCAAAAATTAAAAACCACAACCGAGCAAACGCAACTCCGGAAGAGGCGTTTCTAAGCAAGTATCGGTGTTGCAATTCCATCGGTGCCCTCAGAATTCAATTCCGGGCACCGGTTCAAAATTTAGAAAAACTCGTTTATCCGTTCACTAAATGTACCCGATCCAAACTTCGGAAAATGATTCCAGGCACACCGGGCCTCGGAACCAGGTGCCGTCAGAAGCTGCGCCCTTGTAAAATTGCAACGAAAATTTAGGAAAAAAAATTCCCTTGAAATTTCTAGGTCTTTACATCATATTATATTTATGTAAACCATAAACACTCATAATATAGTTAATAATATTCATAAACTATAACATAATGTCTGGATTATATCATATTATATTAAATAATAATATTTTAATAATAAATTATTTTTTTGGAAACACTCAGTCTTACGTGTAACACAATCCATAAAAGAAGTTTGATCTTGCGTGTAATACACATTAACTGGTTGTTTCACTCATTTAAAGATAATATATATATATAATAATTTTTAAATATTAAATATATTTTAAAATATCAGGGTATTTTATTCCCTTACGTTCATGGTGTCACGTTTCATGCACGCTATAGAACACGATATTCATACTCTAGAATTTCAGGGTGTTACACATATTCTTTAGTAAATGATCAACACCTCCAATGTGAATATATAATTTATAATTTCATTATCATTATATATGTCCCAATTTTCACCATAATGATAATTCCTCTATATAATAATGAAAACGTTACTGTAGTTCACTCCAAATCAAGAGATGAAAAAACATTTCATGAAACATCAACTCTTGTGAGGTATAAGTTATACCCATGTCATTATTACGTATAATTAATCTAAAAACCTTATTTAATGTATCAATATTTATTACAAACCCTTTTAAATTTAGTGTAATGTATGAATAGTTGATCTAACTAACCATATATTGAGTTTCTTAAAATATTCCTCGCATTCATTTATCTAAAAGAACAAGGATCCCTTCTGAGTTAACTTGGTCAGTTGATTACATTTTCATGATAATTCTCCAAAACCAACATATAATATCCATCCATACCATGAAAACATCATATCCTTGTACCAGTGTTTAGTATAAGACAATTTTTAATACCCTTCATCATTGATGGAACCACCGATTCACCATCTCCTATATGGCCCAAAAATGAAACCTTTTGTGTCCAAATTACATACCTCAAAAAAATTTCAACCTATTTCTCATTCTATACGTTCATTAATGAAATAAAAATTTTATCTTATTTATCTTAAATTACATTTTAATATATAGAAATATATTTTATAAAGACTATTATAAACTGATCATAAAATTATTTAAGGAATTTATTCATTAAATCCTTGAATATAACAGAGGAAATAATAATACTTGATGAAACCACTATATAATCATAGTGTATATACCTTATAACATATCCTATTTGAATAAAGTTTTACTAAAACATGTAAAAAACAAATTCTTTGCATTTATAAAAATTACTAAAAAATATCCTTATTCCTGATAAACTCTCATCACATGAAACCTCAAGATGTGTGCCTATGAATTTAAAATGTTGATTAACCTCAAAATCATTAACCCATGATGGTATCCAATACTAATACTGTAATCATACAAGGATACCTAAATTATTCCAATATTTTAACATTTATTACTTTCCTTACAACCTAAATAATATTAGTAAAATTACCTCTACAACATATCCTTCAATAAAAAAAAGAAACATATTGCCAAAATACATTTTTTTAAAATACACTTTTAGGTTATTTGGGAACTGAAAAAAAAGATCTATAATCAACACATAACCCCCCACCTAACACACGTCATTCAAAATTCAAGATTACAAATTTCAAAATTCAGAACTAAAATTCAGAAATAAAGCCCAAATTAACATTGATCCATGAGATACCAACCTCTATCCAACAATGAACATCACCACACTTCCATCATCATTTCACTATCTTGACATTGAATTACTGTCACTACCATCACACCTCACATAAATAAAGACATCATCCTCATCTTTCTCATCATCAAATCAATGTCGACCGCCTCTCTAGCATCAACCACCTGAACGTATAACCCTTTCATTAAAACATTAAGACTCCCCCTAACACTAGACCACCATCATCAGTTGAACCCAACATCGTTGTCGATGGTCAAATTTTAATCACCATCAACCTCTTGAAGCCACCCGCTCAGACTCACATCCCAAGGAAACATGAATACCTCCGAACAACTCCACCATCTAGATAAATGAGGACACTTTGATCTAGATCAGAGAAAATGCAATCATTTTTAGGATTAAGCAACAAAAAAACCTTTGGGAATCGTGAATTCTGAAAAAAAATCCAACACCGGTGTAGCCATGAAAAATAACCTCGAAACAATCGTACAACCAACAAAAAAACAATAAAAACCCATAAAAACAATCCTAAATAAGACTGGACACCACATCGAGGAAGGAATCAATTTTGAAAATGAAACTGGGTAAACTATAAATAAAACAAGAACTATAATGGAATAGGTAAAAATGTAAAGGGAAATTGGGAAAACAAGCTGAAAACGAACAGAAAAAGAAGTGGAAAAGTGTGTATATAGAATAAAAGAATACAGAGATTCTTAGAGATCAGTGGAATCTAAACTGTAAATCCTAAGTACCCATTGAAACTAATGATCTAAATCGTATTTGGAATGGAACTCCTGGTCGCGAGTTTAGAGCATAGGAGAAGGAGTCGGGATGTAACCATCGTGCCTTCACCAAAGCTGAAAAATAGGAATGAACCTGACATCATAGCTGAGCAAACTAACTATGAGAAAGAAATGGGGGATATAACCCTAGATGTTCCAACTGAAGGAAGGAGAGAATATTGAGGGAGTGTAAAGTGGTGAGAAGGAACCCTACCAGAGTGAGCAAGTAGGAGAGAGCCGAGAGCCATGTGATTGCAGAGAAATCCTAATTCCACATTTTTCAACACATGAATACATTAATCGTTCCACATAAATTATTTATATAGAATATATGATTACTTTTTATAGATTCTAAATCTAATATTAGGTCATTTTATTGGATAATCCCCATGTCCACACACATCATATATTAAAATAATTCACAATTAAATACTCTAATCCCTTCTTTTCCACATATAAAGAATCTTCACCTCTATTTGAGATGTTCTTATAAGTTATTATTCCCACCTTTTTAGGATTAAAGAATCCAAATCAAAATTCCACTATGTTCATTTCCACATGAACATTCCTAAAATTTCATCTTCCTTGTATATTAATCATTATGGATCTCAATGGTGTTCATTTTATTAATTATATATCATGATTGTTGATTATGAATAATCACATTTTCTTTCAATCCAATCATCATCTAGTTTTTGATATTCCTCAATACATTTTCCATCATATTAAACATCAATATAATTATTTCTTGTTTCATCCATTTACTAAAACCAAAATTCATAGTATGAGAAACAGTAATCATTATGTCAAACACAAAGATAGGAAAAATCATTTTGATATCTAAATCATGAAACACTATTTTAAATCTATGACACCATAAGTATAACCTACGTCAACCATGGTCATCACCAATTAATATTCACCATGATAAATTGAAATGAGTTTTTCAATTTCCAAATAATATCCCCTAGGAGTGTCAAACCAAATTTGAAGTAAGGCATATTAACATATACCAAGTAACCCTAGAGTCATTAAATATGTGCCTTTATCAAATCTATTACCCCTAAATAAATATATGCCAAAAATATATATAAACATAAAATATTAAATATTAAACATAAAAATATATATGTAAATTAGTATATGTGTAATATATATATTAATTTTTTAATACTTTAATGTATACATATATAATATAATTGAATATTCAGAAGTCTATCTGGTGAGTTGGTTTTCTCCTCCTATTGGGTGCTTTATTTCCATGGTTTGATTAATATTGGTGACATTTTATAAGGTTTGTTGGGAATATGGGAGAAATAGTAAAATCATGGCTCTCTATGATCACCTATGCATGGTTTAGATTAAAAGAGCAAGGTCTTTGAGAAGTAGTATTGGGTATACATGAGAGGGCATGGGAGGGGAGATCCGTCATTGGGGTGTGTCGAAAACAAGGAGGGGGGGGGGGGCGTTGGTGGGAATATAAGAGTGATCAAGGGATGATAGAGTGGTCATTGGGGTTGTTCATGAATGAGAGTGGGGCATGGTTCAAGGGTTAGACTGGTTGTATATAAAAATGTGATAATTAATTTTTTTAAAAAATAAGCTTAAAAAATAAAAATATTAGAAAACAATTAAAAAAATAATTATCAACATTTTTAAAAAAGACATAGCTAAATGAGTTTTCATTTAGATAAATTTTTTAAAACCATAAATAAATGAGATGTTTATAACCAAATACTCTTACAAACATCATTAAAAAATAAAAATTATAATTTAAAAAAAATGAAAAAAAACTACCTTGGTTTTTTATAAACATTTCTTAATAAAATTCCATTTACTAATGTTTCTAAAAAGTTTTATAAATTTGGTGTCACTAGATAGAGATTATTTAAAATAAATATAATCTATTATGTTTATAAACATCACGAATTTAGCAACGTTTATATGAATCACTAATTTAGTGACATTTTCTAAGAATCATCGGTAAATGAATTAGCGATGTTTACAAACGTCGCTAACCCAAAAAAGTTATCAGATTAAATTTTTATTGACTTTTGTGTTACCCATTTACTGATATTTTATTATTTTAAAGATAGAATCTATGTACATATCTTCTCCCATCAGATGAAAAACAAAACCACTAGTCATGGGTTCGGTAGAGTACTGCCTCGCAAACCGATAATGTTTTTCCACCATCACCTATCATGAATGTTTATAATGATGGATTTAATGTTTTTATATTTAATTATATAAATATTAATCACTGTGGAAACTTAATATATCATATTATTTCTCTCTTTACCATCTAATGAAAAATGATTACATTGTTCTTCTGTATGGTGGACTACATCCCTGTCAAGAGATGTAATTAATTTTATTATTACCGCGTCACATGGAAGGAATTTATATGTGTATATAAAGAAATAAAATTATATTTATGATATTCATATCATTATATAAATATAAAATAACACTTACTTATTTTCATTTGGATCATTAAAAATGGAAATGTTACTCATGTGTACGCACAAACTGCCATCTCAATGATAGTAAGGTAGTTAGTTTTTCAGGAAAATCATTTTGGGATGGTTTTAAAAATTTAATTTAATGTAAAAAATTATAATTATATCATTATTACTATTCTATAAATTAAGAATCAATTAAATATTTTTCCATACTCAACCAACCAAACTCATTTGGACATATAAACTGAATACCACCCCAATGTTCAACATGAATAGAATTTATTAGGGAAATAAATATATGATAAAAATATATAAAATAAAATCAATTATAATAATAATATTTTTATTAAATAAGTAAATATTTAACATAATTTTATTATTTGGGATCATAAATTACGTATGTGATGATTCCAACTCAATGTAATGGATTTTATAAATCAAAATCCTTAATTAGGTTAAATTACTTCTTCATTGTATTCAATATATAAAGATTATATTGCTAATGAAAATTTAATATTTTATTTTCTATTTCCAATTTATTATCTAGATTTACAAAATTTATTATAACTATATTGATTAAATCCCACTTCAATGTAAATGATATTTGTAAGTAATATTCATCTCTATTTTATTTCCATGATACATATGTTGTGTTCACCAGTTATTTATTTTGTGTAGTTTATATACATCCCCATTGATAGGATATATCATGAATATAAATATATTTTTGGCATTTAATATTTCATTTTAATTTATTTCATTCATTATGGTTATGATTAAAAAGTTACCAAATCTGTAACAGTTTATTTCTCAATCTCATTGTTATTTGAGATTCTTTATGATTAAGTATACCTTTATGGAATTGTTTGACATTTCTTTCGAGAAACCCATCTATTTTTTTCTTGACTAGTATTTTATAATGTCTAAAACTAATATAACCATTTTACTCACTTTTTTAATTTAAATATTTGATAAATTTCATTAATGAAATACAAAATTATTCATTTATGTTGTCAAGAATTATTTTCCTTTCAAGTAATATTTTTCTAAAAATATTGTCAATTTATTTCACTATTCAATAATATTTTTGAAGAGTAGTTTTAAAAATGATTTTCCATTCACAATAAAAATTTAAAATGAATATTCTAATCTATTTATGAACATGAGTTATTTTATATTTTTCTAAAATCGGGGATGTAATCATTATTTTATTGAACTTGGCATGAGGATAATTTTCCAATATAATGTCCACAAAATTCAATAAATCATCCTACATATTTTTCCTTATTGAATTTTAAATATAAGTTTTTATATAATATTTTATATTTCTTTTCTATTTTGAATAGTTTATCTCATATGGAAAAGGTTACTTTTCTCAAGATTCATGTAAATACCCGGATTTTCCATGTAATTGTTTTTCATTATATAGAATTATTACAGGTCCACAAAAATTGAAGGCATGTGATTCTGGGGCCTGGTGTGCCCGAAATTAATTAATGAACATATTTTTAGTTATATTAAGTAAATGCATGCGTGGCGTTTTCTAACTTTTGAACAGGTTCTCTGATTAAACATATGAGGGCACCGTTGAATCTGTAGTGCCGAGATTCACTTACGTGAGACTTTACTTTGACCGGAGTAATTCAAAAACCATAACTTCTTCTCCAAACCTACTGTGGTCAAAATAAAGTCTCTCATAAGCGAATCTCGGAACTACGGATTGAACAGTTCCCTTATATTTTTAATTTGAGCACCAGTTAAAAAGTTAGAAAATGTCGCTCACACATTCAGTAAACATAATTAAATAAGTTTAGAAATTAATTTCGGGCACACTGGGAAGTGGAATCATGCATCGTTAATTTTCCCAGACTCATAATAATTCTATATATTTGAAAACATTACATGTAAAATCTATTTCTTTATATTCTCCCCACCTTAGGGATTTTCGTCCCTGAAAGCCACAATACAGAGTAAGGAAACAAGTTGGGGTACTGAGCATGAATCTGAGCCTCCCTCTTCCATGGGATCTCTTGGAGGGTTTTGTGCTACCAGTGGACGCACACAAGAGGTATAAACTACCCACAGAGGACTAGCTCTTGTCGATCCTCAATCTCTACAGGAACCTCCAAAAACGTTGCCCCATCATCAAAGTCAAGCTCTCTGTGTTCGATGATGTGAGATGGTTCATCCACATATCTCCTCAGCTGGGATAAGTGGAAGACAACGTGCACCCTCTCCAATAGATTTGGAAGTGCCAAGCGGTACACCACCTCACATATCCTCATAAGTATAAGAAATGGTCTGATAAAACTCAGTGATAACTTGCCACATCAGCCAAATCTCTATAGTCCCCATCGAGGAGAGACTCATAAGAAAATGTGGTCCCCCTCTTAGAAATCCAAAGGTCTCTGCCTACTCTCAGAATATGAATTTTTTCTAATCTGTGCGGTCTTTATCCGCTTTTGGCTGATCAACACCTTCATAGTGGTAGCATGTACCAACTCTGGACACATGAGTGTTGACTCCTCTGGGTTTTTCCAGCATAGAGGTGATCTGGAAGGTCGACCATACAAGGCCTCTAATGGTTCCATACCGATGGTTGAGTGATAAATGTTGTTTTATGGGAAATCCACCACGAGAAAATGATCCTCCCAAATGAGGCCAAAATCTAGGACACAAACACAAAGAATGTCCTCTAGTGTCTGAATTGTCCGCTCCATCTGACCATCTATCTGAGGATGAGAGGCAGTGCCCAAACGTAGCTGAGTCCCGAACACCTCCGGCAATACCTTACAAAATTTGGAAGTAAAACATGTTTCATGGCCAGAGACGATCATCTATGGCACCCCATGAAGTCACACAATCTGTTGTATGTAGATGTATCCTAAGCCCTCTACTGATTTATGTTCTTGGATAGGTAGGAAGTGGGACAACATGGTGAGTCAATCAATGATCACCCAGATCGAATCATGTCCCATGGACGTACATGGAATCCATATCACAAATTCGATAGAAATCCTATCCCACTCTACACCGGCACCTCTAGTGGCTATGTTAAGACAACTAGAACCCGATGTTAGGCCTTCACTTGATGACAAGTGAGACATAGAGAAACAAACTATGCCACTTCTTTCCTCATCACTGGACACCAGTGTTGATGCCAGAGGTCCTATTACATCTTCTCCACAATAGTATGTACCGCAATAAGGGACGTATGGAACTCCCTCAACACCTCCTCCCATAGAGTACCTGGTACCATGGTATGTCCTATGAAGAGGATGAAGTTATCGCCACCTTCATAAAATCCATTTGGTGCTTGTCCTGAGGATATTTGAGCACATAGAGTCTCGCATTCAATGTCCCCAAGATGCACCTCTCTGACTAGCTAAAGGATTGTGGGAGTTATTGTCATATCCTTGAGGTATGCTTCCCCATCTCTATCCATGAAGGATATCTGAAACACAACTATATGCTCTATCACCTAACTCAGAAACTGCAGACCAGACCTCTTACTGAGTGTATCTACTACCACATTATCCTTCCCAGGAGTATAGACTTTCTCAAATTCATAGTTCTGGAGGAACTATATCCATCGCCACTGTCTTAGGTTCAGGTCCTTCTGAGAGAAGATATACCTGAGACTCTTATGATCAGAGTAGACTGTAAAATGTTGGCCCATCATGTAATGTCACTACACCATCAAGGCGAAGACCACTGATGCTAACTCCAGGTCATGGTTATCATATTTCTTCTCATTTTACCTCAGTTGTTGTGATCCATATGTGATCACTACTCTCTCCTTCATCAGGACACACCCATGTCTGGTGCTTCATGTGCCGCATTAGACTACATACCCAAAGCCATATTTTGGTATTTTCAAGATTGGGGCACTCGTCAGTATTTTCCTTAGCTCCACAAAATTTTGTTTGTATCTCTATGCCCATACAAAGGGTTGTCCCTTTTTTGTCAAAGCTCACAAGGGTTCCACAAATTTGGAAAAGTCAGACACGAATATTTGGTAGTAACCAGCGAACCCCAAGAAACAACTCACATCGGTCACACTCCTGGGTGGCTCCCAAGGATGTACACCCTCTATATTCATTGGATCCACTAAGACTCTATCCTCCAAGATAATGTATCCCTGAATGTGGACCTCTCATATCTATAACTGGCACTTCGAGAGCTTACCATAAAGTTGGTGCTCTCGGAGTGTATCCATAACTATCTGCAGATGACAGACATGCTCCTCCTTCGTCTCTAATTATATCAAGATGTTGTTGCTGAAGACTACTAGAAAGTGATCAAGGTAAGGATGAAATATAATTTTCATCAGTACCATGAAAACTGATGGAGAATTGGTCACACCAAATCGAATAACTAAGAACTCATAGAGGTAATACCAACATCAGAAGGCCATCTTCTGTACATCCCCATCACGTACCCTTAGCTGATGATTGCCTGATCTGAGGTCTATCTTCAAAACCAAAGAGATCCCTTCAGTTAATCAAAAAGATCATCAATCTTTGGAAGTGGATACTTGTTCTTCACAGTCACCTAGTTCAGGTACCGGTAGTCCACACCGAGTCTCAAACTCCCATCATCCTTCTTGGTGACGAAATTGGGGGTGCCCATGGACATACCGGGCCTTATGAACCCCTTTCTTTGCAAGTCATCTAACTTTAACTGTAACTCACGAAGCTCAACGTGAGCCATCTGATATACTGGTGTATAATTATATGTCATCTCGGGGTAAAGGTCTATGTAAAATTGTACCTCTCTGTATAAAGGTAGTCATAGAACATCATCATGGAAAACATCAGCATACTGGTCCACCACTACAAGATAGCTTAGACTCTCAACATCTACTACTCCGAGGCTAAGGCTAGCTAAATGATGTTTGATCAGCTGCACCCTCCTTCGAGTAAGTCCATCATGTGATGCTAAGGTTCCCTTCTCACCGGTGTAGGAAAACACAGTCCCATCCATGCGGACACACCAAACATTTCACCTAATACAGTCAATCTGAGCACGAACTGTGGATAACCAGTCCATACCCAAGATGATGTCATAAGGCCTCAACATCACTACAAGATGATCCCAACCAAATCTCTTTCCAACTGGAGTAAGCTTACACTGCTGGTACCAGTGTGTAATCGTCAAATCCTCTCCCGTAAGAGTCTCTAGATATAAGGATCGAGCCAACATCATCTCTGAGCTCCAAACAAGGGCTGTGGAAATAAAAGAGTGACTGAAACCTATGTTTATAAGCGCTCCAGTTAAGGTGGAGTTGACACAGATTTTACCTATAATAATATCTAAAGCATCATGGTTGTAGGGCTCAACTGCCTATAGTTGTGGTCTCCCATGTCCACCTGCTCCATGTTGTCATGGTTGAACTCCTGGTAGTGGCAGCAGTAGAACCTCGAATCGTCACCCGCTGCCTGCTGCACGACCAACTCCTCTACCACATCCTCCTGCTGCATGTAGACCTCCCCAATTGAATCTATACCTCTACGTTATTGTTCCCTCAACTGTTTTCTGGTTTTCCATATGGCGGGTCGGGCAGTCGTGATCCATGTGACTCTGCCCACCGCACATGTAGCAATGCCTTCTCCATAGATATCCACCTTTATCTCATGATCCCCACACCACTGAACCTGTATCTTGAGGTCATACACTAGAGGGAATAGCCTGAATGGGCCCCTACATCATCCGTCTATTTCCTGCTATAGGTGAATCTTCTACCTAACGTCCAGTGGTGGCTCTCGTTGTCGGTGCCTGCTCAGCTAGGAAGCTCTCCACCAAAAGCGTTCTCTCTTGCACCCCAGCCTGCATCAGAATGCTAAGCGATATCATCGATTCTCTGATATCCCATTAGATACCCTTCTCAATGGTCTGGGCCCTGAAGAAAGGGTTTCGAAACATTTTAGTGGTGTATCGGGAGAGATCAGTGAACCTCACCGAATACTAGGCCACAGTCATGCTGCCCTGTTGTAAGTGCAGTAGCTCCTGTATACGAACAGAGCGTAAGTTCGCTGGGATGAACACAGCCCTAAAAAAGCGCTCTATGTCCACATAGATGAGAGTGACCTTGTCATGAACTTGGAGCATCAAGCTCCACCATATTCCCACTTCTTCCGAAATAATACTGGCGTTAAGGATCACCATGCGATCTGCTGGTGTCCCTACCAGTCGAAAAACTCTATCAACGACCTCCAGCCAGTCCTCAGTCGCATGTGGATCTCTCTCACCCTGAATCCTTGGTGGCCTCTAGTACTGGAACTCGTACAACGTTCTCAAGCGGTATGCACCCTCTGCTGGTGGGGCTGGTGGAATCGGCTGCGCAATGGGTAGTGGTTCTACTGGTACACCACCTGATGGTACAACTGCCATATGGGGGCCCTGTACTGAAGCCTCATCGCTTGGTGGGTTGTCATCACATATTCTAACTGGAACCCTAGATATCTGTCTGCATGAAGGTATCCTGAAATGATACAAGTACCCCATATTTAATAAGTTATACCTGGTGATCTTAGTCAAAGATTTATAAAGAAAACTTTTCAAAATACACATGCAATTAGTGATTTCATGCACTGTGTCAGAAATTAGAAGTCAGGGTCCTGGTGTATGGATATGTCGGTCACTACACCAACACTAGACTCCATGAACTGAAAACCATACTCATCACACTTAACACTATTTCCACATAGAAAATATTAGATTTCTAGTTCATCGGTAGAACTGAACCTCCATCTCATACCAATTTTTTATGACCCACCCCCCGGGGCCGGTGCCGTGACTACCCCAAGCCCGCATTGCAAAGGCCGGGGGATGGATACTAGCACTGAAAAGAGTATTCCCTAAAATGGGAAGGCATTGAATTTAAAACCTATAAACTCACCCAAACCAAGCACCTAGAAAGATACAAGCACAAAAGAAATCATATAGTAAACAGAGTGAGTACAGTAAGTAAAGGGGGATGAAATACAAGAACAACTAGGAGGTACAAGTAAAACTAGAAAGTACATGTAAAATTGGAAAATAGCTCTTGTGAACACCTTCCAAGGATCCTACCAGAAGGGTAGGTATAGCTCTCGAACAGTCATCTCTAAGGTACACCTTGTCTAATGTCCACCTCCGACCAGCCTCCAGTCCTGGTACCCGCGTCCTCGATCAGCGTTGTCTGTCGTCTTCCCAAGACACAACAATGTGTGGGAAAATACCATGCAAAGGTGAGTATAACAATACTCAATAGGGACCCCGAGACCCTTGTAGGTCTCCTAGAGCTACACAAAGGAAGACCCACAAAGCATGAAGTAGTAGTCATCAACACTACTTAGGTATATTCCCATACATATACCGATGTTATAAAGATATAAAAATATAACACCACTAAGGTAAAAGAATAATCTCCCACAGGTATAAGTAAAGTATATATGTATAGATGATTATTCAAGAAGATAGATCATCTTATTCTGTCAAGAGGAACTGCTATTGATTATACAGAGTCTGACCCAGATAGGATCGATAGGTACTAACCCCCGCAATGACCCACACAGGATCTGACCCAAATAAGATCGGTATGCGCTGACCCACATAGGATCATTGAGCACTAACCATCCCAAGATCTAACACACACATGATCAGTATGTTCTGACTCACACAGGATCATTGAGTGCTAACCCACACAGGATCTGACCCACACATTATCGATATGCGCTAACCCACACAGGATCTTTGAGCACTGACCCGCACAAGATCAATATGTACTAACCCCCATAATGACCCACACAGGATCCGACCCGCCCATAGTCGATAGGTAACAAACCTCCGTATTATCCGTCTCTAACCTCCGCCTCACTACCAGCCACTGAATTCCTCTCACCCGGAGTGCTCGAGTTCCATAGAATCCGTCCCTTGAGATATCAGTCATACCTCGACCTACACGAAGTTCCACTGGGAAGTTTCCCAAAGATCCATCATGTTATAAGGGAACCGATGCCACAGATAGTGCGTCAATCGGACGCCTGGTCTACAAGTTATTAGTGTTTCCCTTCTGAAGGCCCGGTTTGATTTGGTGTTTAATCCAACCCGACCATCCTCAAAAATTTTATTAAACTCATGTGGAGTATAATTAAATGACCTTCCCGATCCATGTATTCCAGTGTCGTAAACGATTCATCAAACGAACGCCCGATTCTCATGTTATGGCCACAAAGGTGAAACTAGGTCCAGATGGGCCAGGGTTCGGTCTGACCCGATCAGCGCGACCTGACCTAGGCCGAACTGACCATGTTCAATTCGAACTAGTTGGACGAGGCCACGCCAGCTGGCTGCACCTTTTGGTTGCACCAGCGGGCCACACCACTAGGTTACACCCATCGGGCCCTGCCACCACGTCGCGCCCAACCGACCACGCCACCAGGCCGCGTCGATCCCTTCACTGGCCGGGCAGGACCATGGCCTAATAGTCCAGGCCCACCATGGCCCAGGTTCACTGGGTCAACCTGAACCTGGTTGGGTGGGCCCAGGCCAGGATGGTCCAGACTCAGGCCCATCTTGACCTAGTTTCACCTTTGTGGCCAAAACATGAGAACATGGTGTCTGTTTAACGAACCATCTATGACACTAGAATCCTTGGATCTAGAAGGTCCTTTTGTTATAATCCACACGAGTTTTGGATATTGTTGGAGTATGGCCGGGTTGCATTTAACCCTGAATCCAACTCGGCCCTCAGAGCGAAAACACTAATTACCTATAGACCGGGCATCCGATTGATGCACTGTCTGTTGCATCGAGTCCCCTATTGTTGAGTCAATAAGGTTTTTCTTTATGAATTTTTCATTCATTATTGTTTTGAAAATCACAAACACCTTATACTTAAGAAAATCTATATTTTACTTCTATAAGGAAATTTTTTTTCTTTAAGGAAATTTACCCTTACCTAGATTTTCGTATTCATATCGAACATTTGTCTAAGTATAAAATTAGGATTGAAGTCCAAAACCTCGGAATCATAAAAATAATTAGATGTAAGGTATTCTGTTTTTCAGTACAAATTCCAATGATGAATTCCCATTATGAATTATGATGATGAATTCTCATTACGAATTCTGATTATGAATTTTCATTACAAATTCCAGTGATGAATTCCCATTACGAATTCTGATGATGAATTCTCATTATGAATTCTGATTACGAATTTTCATTACAAATTCCAGTGATGAATTCCCATTACGAATTCTGATGATGAATTATCATTACGAATTATCATTACGAATTCCAGTTATGAATTCCCATTAAAAATTATGATGATGAATTCTCATTACGAATTCTAATTACGAATTCTCATTATGAATTCTAGTGATGAATTCCCATTGCGAATTCAGATGATAAATTCCCATTACGAATTATAATGATGAAATATCATTACGAATTATGATTACGAATTCTCATTACGAATTCTAGTGGTAAACTCACATTACGAATTATAGTGTAGAATTCTCATTACGAATTCTGATGATAAATTCTCATTACAAATTGTTATTACGAATTCTCATTATGAATTCTAGTGATGAATTCCAATTATGAATTCTGATGATTAATTCTCATTACGAATTCTGATTGCGAATTCTCATTACAAATTCCTTAGTAAAACAGAATCCGAAGATCTCATTCTTTTAGACTTTGAATAACTTTTTGGGTATACTATGAATATTTATTTTTCCTACATTACAAAATTCAGTTTTCCTTATGCTTACACTTGTTTTATTACAAAACTATGTCGTGTATTCCGTTTTTGACTAACTGTTGTTTGAGTGACACATCTATAGGTCCCTCCAAAATTCAAGGAAAAATATGAACATTGGATGAGGGATCCAACCGTTGGAGCTTCTCCTATAAATAAGATCTCATTTGAAAAGAAGACACAACTTTGGCACAACTTTGACATCGGTGCTTACATGCTGTTGAAGTGATTTCTAGAGAGAGAGAGAGACTCTTATCAACTCTCAAAGATTCATGAAGAAATTTTGAAAAACTTGTTCAAACTTTCCCTTGTACAGACTTACTTCGTGTGACTTCGATTGTTACTGATTACAATCGAGGGCTTCTGAGGATAGGAAGACAGAGGTTCCAACACCTTGAAGTGGAGGGCTTCCTTGTTGAGGAAGATAGAGGTTCCAACTACCTTGATGTTGAGGTCATGCAGGGATAGCAAGACATGACTCCGATATTCATATCGAGGGCTTACCTGGGAGTGGGTAAGATAGACTCTCTTGAAATTATAAATCAAGGGACCTTTATCCAAGGTTGTTGGATACCCTTTTCTTTTGGTTAAATGATTTATATCTTGTTACTTGTTTTTTTGTTACAAGTTTTTCGCTGCATTTTTGTATTGTAAGGAAAGTATAACCTTCTTAAATTCCCTTACACTTGTACTCTGATTTAGTCATATTCTATACGCTTTAAGGTGGAATCTCATTTTTTAAACCATGGTTAAGTTTCATTTTCCGGATCCATATTTCTAAAACCGGTTTTTCAGAATCACTTTCTAGATTAAACCAAATGTATAGAACTAGACGTTTGTAACTTCATACTTTGTCCCAATCATTCAATTGGTGTTAGAGGTGTTGTGAATATTCTAAGTTTAACTTTGTTAAACTTAGATATTTCCTTGTTTAATGAAATTTTTAAAGTGTACAATTCACCCCCCCTCTTGTATATTGATCATATACATCATTATTTCGATCCTAAAATTGGTATAAGAGGAGGTTTCTAAAATACTTATATTCACATATAAGTTTTTTTTATTGCTCATTTTATCATTGTTCTATATTTTCCTTGCTTAGGAATATTCTCCTTGAATCAGAACTTTTGTTATTAACATGTTCTTGTGTATAAGATTTTTTGGATGACAGGAATCAATGTTGGTTATATCGACAACCTAATTCCTATAAGGCCACCAATTTTTGATGGTAATGATAATGAGTATTTGATAGATCCAATGAAAAATTTTGTTATCAATAATGGAGTAGAAAAGTTTTTTCATGCTTACTGGTGGATACAAAATTCCTGATAAGGAAGTTAGTGCTTTTACTAATCAAGAAAATCATGAATACCAACTAAAATATAAGGTAATCAATACTTTACTTTGTTCAATGACTAGGAACACATATAGAAAAATTTCTTCTTATAAAACAGCTAATTGTATATGGAAGAAACTTGAAGTTACACATTTTGGTACATCAAAAGTGATTGAGACTAGAAGATCCATGCTCAGAGCTGAGTATCATGGTTTTAATTTTCCTCATGGAGAACCAATTTGTAAGGTGCAACAGAGATTCATGACTATCATGAATAGCTTACAATCTATTGGGGAGAAAGGTCTAGATTATGAAGCTATTACTGAAAAGATCATTGATATTATTCCCAATGAGTGGGAATTAAAGAGAACTGCAATCGATGAAAACAGGAAGGTCACTCAAATTTCCTTAGAAGAGATTTTTGGAACACTTCTACAACATGAAACAAGGATGAAGAGAGATGCTGAAAACATCAAAAAGAAGAATGAGAATGGTACTGTTGCTTTTACAACAACATCAAATCACATGAAAGCTAAGACTCCTGAGAGAGTAACTAGTTCCAAATCTAAGAAGGTGGTTATCCAATCTGAATTTAGTGAGAGTGACGTCTCAGAAAATGATTTATCTAATCTTGCTCGAAGGATGAATAAGATAGCTGGAAAAAGAAATTTCCAATCCATGTATAAGAAGAAGGAAAGGAAAGATATGAAATATTCAGAAGTCACATGCTACAAATTCAAGAGAGATGGACACATCATACCCGAATGCCCTTTTCTCAAAAAGAAAGAATTAAAAGAGAGGCATTCTGAAAGGAACAGAAAGAAATATTACCAGTCCAAAGATAAGAATGTTCTGAAAGCCAATGATACTTAGAGTGCCAGTGGTGGTGACTCTTCAGATGAATCTTCAGATTATGAATCTTCTAGATAGAATAATCTTGGTCTTATAGCCAGGCTACCTATTGATAATCATTTCTTTATGGATAAGGTACACAATGTTGAATAATTGACCAATGATTCTTTAAATTCTAATGATAGTAAATATTATAACTCTTCAGATGAATAATCCTCTTCTGATGCAGAAAATAATTTACCTACCTATGAAGATGTTTCTAGGTTTGCTGAACTTCTTGAGATTGAGAGTTCCAAACTAAAAAAAACATGATAAGGAAAAATCTAGGAATATTATTCTTACTAAAGAAATATCAAGTCTTTCTAAAGATCTTGATATGAAAAATGATGATTTTATAAGTATTTCAAAAAGTTATGAGGAAGTAAATTCTGAGAAGAATAAACTTTCTAAATATCTAGAAAATGTAATTTCTAAGAAAAGTGTTTTCGATCCTAGATCTAGTTCCAAATCTAATGATTTTGAAGAGAAAAACTTGGTTATAAAACTCAAGTACGAAATATTTTCCTTAAATAAGTGTTTTCAGAACTTTAACTTAGGTAAAGAAAATTTTGTTAAGATGTATTCACAAATACAACCTTTAAGAAACAAATCCGTATTTGGTTATACCCATGAAAAACCAACCTTTAGTAACTACTAATTTGTTCTTCAAAGTTCCCCATTTTGTACCAAGTGTCAATGTGTGGGTCACTGGGAAAAGAATTTTTCTTTAAACAAAACACAATCTTTAGGTTTTCATAAGGATTATCTTTTTAAAAAGATATGGGTTCCCAAAATCCTACTTTCTGACATTTCTCGATCCAAGCAAGTCTAGATTCTGAAATCCTAACTTTTATATTATTTTCATGAAAATAGGAAAAGTACCAACAACAATACATGGTACATGGATAGTGGATGTTCTCGACATATGACTTGTAAAAAAATCTATTTTGAAAATATTATCAAGACAAAAGGAGGAAAAGTAACATTCAGAGACAACGCTCAGAGAGAAATTGTGGTATAGGTAATATTGTTCTTCTTGGTAAAACTTTGATTTCAAATGTTTTGTTTCTTAAAGGTCTTAAGCACAACCTCATTAGCATAAGACAATTATGTGATGAATGCTACCTTCTGAATTTTAGGAATGATAAGTGCTTAGTACACAATTCCAAGGAAGAGTTAATTCTCTCTGCCCATAGGCAAGAGAATGTTTACACTTTGAACTTAGATGACCTTAGGAGCCAAGAATTACATTGTCTAAGTGAAATGGAAGAAAATTCATGGTTATGGCATAGAAGGCTAGGACACTTTAACCATAGGAACTTATGTAAACTCTCAAAGAAATGTTTTGTTAAGGATCTACCGGAGCTTAGATTTGATATTTCAAAAGTTTGTTAGACTTTTCAATATGTAAAGTAACATAAATCAAGTTTTAAATCAATCAGTGAAGTCTCAACAACTGATGCATTACAATTGGTGCACATGGATCTTTTTGGTCCAACACAAACTAGAAGCATTGGGGGAACGTATTATGTATTTTTCTTAGTTGATGATTACACTAGATTTACATGGGTCTATTTTCTATCAAAGAAGTTTGAAGATTTTTCTTAATTCAAAAGATTTAGAGCCCAAGTTAAAAATGAGAAGAACCTGCCATTGAAAATTATTCATAGTGATCATGGAGGAGAATTTCAAAATTCTGGTTTTGAAACTTTTTGTAGTAGAAAAGGTATTACTCACAACTTTTCATCACCCAGAACACCTCAACAAAATGGTGTAGTTAAAAGAAGAAATAGAATTTTTCAATAGATAACTAGAACCATGATGATTGAATATTCTATTGATAAACATTTTTGGGCTAAATCTGTAAGTACAGCTTGTTATACTATAAATAGAGTTTTAATTAGATTTTTTCTTAATAAAACTCTTTATGAGTTATGGAATGGTAGAAAACCTAGACTTTCCTACTTTAAGGTTTTTGGTTGCAAGGTATTCATTCTGAAAACCAAAAAAAATTTACACAAATTCGCTCCAAAATCTGATGAAGGAATTTTCTTAGGCTACTCCACAACTTCTAGGGCTTATAGAGTTTTCAAAAAAAAAAACACTTGTACTGTTGAAGAGACGGTACATGATAAATTTGATGAAACTGATCCTTTTGTTTTCAAGAAACCTCAACCTACATCTCCGAATGTGTTTTCAAAAACTGATTATCAACCTTTGATAGAAAATACTTCTGATAAGGAAAATGTACAAGAAGATTCTTCTGAAACATTTATCCCAGAAGATTTTCCACCTTATGTTGATGAACAGGTTCTTCAAAACCCAAATTAGTCATTTCTTAAGAATCATCCCAATGATAGTATCATTGGTGATGTAAATCAACATGTAAGGACTATAAGTTCCTTATGAAATGAAGTAGAACATATATCATTCCTTTACCAATTGGAACATAAAAGCACTAATGAATCTTTAGGTGGTGGTGATTGGATAAAAGCCATGCAAGATGAACTAAATGAATTCTAAAGGAATAAAGTCTGGACCATGGCTGAAAGACCTAAGGAAACTTCTGTAATTGGAGTAAAATTGGTCTTCAGAAATAAGTGTGATAAAAATTGAATCATCGTAAGAAATAAAGCTAGATTAGTTGCTAAAGGCTATAATCAGCAAGAGGGAATAGAGTATGAAGAAACTGATGCTCCAGTATCTATACTTGAATCTATTCGGATTTTACTTGCCTTTGCAGCATTCTTCAATTTTAAACTTTTTCAAATGGATGTGAAATGTTATTTTCTTAACGGTTATGTCCAAGAGGAAGTTTTTGTTGAACAACCTCCTGGTTTTGTAGACACAAAACATCCTGATCATATTTTTAGACTTACCAACACTTTCTATGGCCTTAAACAAGCCCCACGAGCTTGGTATGATAGATTTATACGATTTTTTCTTCAAAATAACTATGTTAAGGGAAATGCAGATCCAACCATTTTTATAAATAAAGATAAGAAAAATGTTTTCATTGTTCAAATTTTTATTGATCACATTATATTTGGTTCAACCCAAAAATCTTTAACTGATTCTTTTGTGGATCTAATGAAATCTGAGTTTGAAATGAATATGATGTGTGAGTTAACATTTTTCCTTCGTTTTCAAATTTCTCAAAAACTAGAAGGAACTTATATATCTCAACATAAGTATATTAAATATATTCTTAAAAAGTGTGGATTTGACAACACTAAAAGTATTATTACTCCCATTGGTACCTCAAACACACATTATCTTGATGAAGCTAGGAAACTAGTAGAACAATCATCTTTTTGAGGTATGATAAAAAGTCTACTTTACTTGATAGCTAGTCAACCAGACTTAATGTTTTCAGTATGATTATGTGTGATATATCAATCCAATACTAAGGAATCTCATTTAAAGGCAGTGAAAAGAATTTTTCACTATTTAATGGAACCATGGATTTAGGACACTTTTATACTTCTGGAAATGATTTTGTTTTAAAAATATTTTTAGATGCTGACTTTGGTGGGTGTAGAATGGATAGAAAGAGTACATTCGGAACATTCCATTTCTTAGTAGATTCATTAGTATATTGGTCCTGCAAGAAGAAGCACTCAGTAGCACTCTCCACTGCTGAAGCTGAATATGTAGCAGCTGGAAGTTGTTGTGCTCAAGTGTTATGGATGCAACACACACTCACAAACTATGGCATGAGTTTTACTAAGACTAAAATTTTGTGTGATAACACAAGTTCCATTGCCCTTAGTAAAAACCCTGCACATCACTCTCGTGAAAAGAACATATATATTAGGCATAACATTCTTATGGATCACACACAAAAAGGAGATATCATTCTACAGTTCATCGGAACACAAGATCAACTTGCTGAAATTTTAACAAAATCATTATCTTCCGATAGATTTGAATACATTAAACAGAAGTTAGGAATGATAATCATAAGATAATATTCCTTCATTAACTTCTTGTTGAATCATTCTCCTTACAGTAATAAAATCTTTTTTATATGGGGAGTACATTTGTCTGTGAGATTTTGAAATTTTTCGTAATGAGCTTTTAAAATTTTTTCTTAAAGAGATTTTGAAAAAAAACCGTAATAAGATTTTCAATTTTTTTTGTAATAACCTTTTCAAAACTTTTGTAATGAAAATTCCATATTGTAACTTTAGTAATAAAATTTTTGTAATAGAACTTTCGTAATGAAATTTTCGTACTGGAACTTTGGTAATGAAATTTTCATAATGGAACTCTCATAATGAAAATTTTGTACTGGAACTTTCGTAATGACATTCTCGTACTGATCATGTTCGCAATGAAATTTTCGTACTGAGAATTTTCGTAATGAAGTTTTCATACTGGATTTTTCTCAATTATGTTTTCGTAGTCAGTTTTTCATAGTGAGTTTTTCATAGTCAAACTTCCTTCAAGCAGAATATCACCTATTATGAATAATACTTCCTAGCCAATTTGAAAGATATGACTTCCTTACTTAAGTTTTCATAGTCACATTTTCTTGTTTGTAGTTTATTTATTTTAAAATCATTCATATTCAAGTTTCCTTAATTTTGAATGGTTTTGTTAAAACCTCAAAAGATAGGATTTAAGATTTTTGTGCAGGTATGATTTCAACCATCAAATCAGATCAGAGAAGCTCTCAACTGATATATTGCTTTTGGATGGTGAAAGGACACCTCTATCACCTATATAAAGGGCACCCCTTTTGTGTCCCACGTCAATTTCAAAGCTCTCACATGCTGAACCCCTGTCTCGGTACTTTATGACCGTTACGATCCTTTTAGTACTCCTCCATTTTGAATTTATGTAGAAGAATCCTCTCTAGAAATGTCTTCAATCAAACCAATTTCAGCTTGGTTAGTCTACAAAGAATGGTTGGTTCATCCGAATTTCATTAATAATTATGATTCTCTTATTTCTAAGAACATCAAACTCAATGGTTGGGATGATTTTTTCATATCAAAGACTGGGGATCAGGATGTTGTTTATACCGACTTGCTTATAAAATTCTATGAGTCTGCTTCCTTCTTTGAAGAAGATGACAGAGAAAGGTTTTCTTTCAAGTCTTACGGAAAGAAATATAATCTTTCTTACACCAAGGCTGCCAGCTTGGTGGGATTATCATATGATGGAGAGGCTGAATTTTGGTCACACAAACTACTAGATGATCAGGGAAGTTTCAACAAAGTGAAGGAATTGAAATTCTTTGGCCACAAAGATGATAAAACAATGAATATTTCTCATCTCTCCACCAAAAACCAGCTGTTATAGTTGTGGGTTCAGGATTTTTCGTACCGAGGAGAGGTGATAAGGAAAATATTAAGAAGAGTGATATTTACATATTGTATTTTCTGGTAAATCTAAGAAGGATCAACCTGATGAGGCACATTCTTATTACAATTTAGAATATTAATAATGGAACCTTGAAAGCCAAAATTTTAATGTATCATGCTCTCCTCTCCAAGCTTATTATTCGTTGTCTATATTCTTTCAGGTTTTCTTGCACCTCAATGATCAGGAATTATAAGGTGATGTTGATAAGTGAAGACACATTAAAGAAGTTGGAAATAGGTTTTTAAAAAGATTCAGGAGAGTTATATGATCTGCCATAGGGGGAGGCAGAAGCCGGTATGGAAAATGTAGAGAAATTTGAACCATCTAAAAAGACAGGGAAGAAGAGAAAGATAAAGGAAGTACAAGATAAAGGAAAAACTCCTAAGCCTAGGGAAACCCAATCTGCACCACCCAATCCAAAGAAACAAAAATAATACCCGGATGAAGTGGTAGCTATGTGGGGAGAGATCAAGGAGAAGAGAGAGAAAGGGGAACCTCAGTTCATATTGGACCCTACTGAGGCTAAGGCCTTAAAAGAGAAATCATCTGATGATTTAGAAAGGCACGAAAAAGAGAAGAAGATGAAGAAAAATATATCTGAAGCTAATGTTGTACAATCTCTGTTGAGAGATATTGATGTAACCTCTGTGAAGATCCCCATTCCAGAAACTTTTGATGTCCAACCCTTACTAGAGACCCCTGGGAAGAAGTAATTTACTCTGGAAAAGACTAAATGGAAACAAGTTGTTGAAGAAGTAGAGAAACAAGATGGTGAATAAGTAGATGAATAAGTTGTTGAAGAAATTGAAGAAGAAGAAGAAGTGGAAGAACGAAGTGAGTATCTAGATTCTTTTATTAAACAAGTTGAGTATTATCAAGAAAAGGCTGAATCCTCAAAGTTTATCACTCCAGAAAAGGTAGATAAGAAAGAAGGAAACAAAGATGAAAATAAGGAGGAAGAGAAATAGAATGAGTTTTCTGAGGAAGAGAGTTATGAGAATTATTTTCTTGAAGGAGCAGAGAAGGAAATACCAAATAGAGATAAGATTGTTCAACTATCTGAAAGCAAGGAAGAATCTCCTGAAGAAAAACCTAGTAAAAAAGATGATAAGGGGAAGTAAGTGCTTATGGACACCCCAACAAAAGATGTTATAAGAAAGAAAGAGTTTGGTGGTTCTTATAATAGGAATATGGTGGAAATTGAAGAAGAACAATCCTCAAGAAAAGTGTCTGATTCGGAATCATCAGCACGGGGTCATGACTTTGCTGTCGAGTCTTTGAAAAAGTTTGTGGACACTATTCCAATCATTCCCACCATAGACTCCATATGCCAGATGCTTCAACATATCATGAATCAGAAGTCAGAATTCTGATCTATGGTGATGGATAAGTGTGTGAAGATTGAGGATGACCATAGAAATTTCCTTGTCAATTATGATGTGCATAGGAAATCATTCTGCAAATTCACTATGTGGTCAAAGAAAGTTGATGATGATTTAGATTAGTTTGATCATTTACAGAATTATATACAAAATGATTTTGACACTGAGGATGTCAAAATCAAGAATCTTCCAGAAAAGCTGACCATTGAGAAAAATTCTCGGAATCAACAGGTCAGAGATCTGAATGGGAATCTTAACTCGGTTGCTCATAACTTGAAAGGGAAAGAGATTTCCATATTGAGTTTCAAGAAAAGCTGCAAAATCAAGATGAGTTGTTGAAGATACAGGAAGAGGCCATGAAGGCTCAGGCAGAGGTGCTCAAATCTCAACAAGAATGGAGTACAGCTTTGGAGAATCAAGCTGAGAAGGATAAAAAAGATTTGAAGAAGCTGAAATCTCTCTTGATGAAGTTAATTCCAAAGGAGAAGGAAGAAAAATGAACTCAATCCGATCTTTTGTTGTATTTTATTTTCCTTTTAAAAATTCTTTCAACTCTAATGAAATCTCTGGTTGTTTGTATCTGGTGTTATTATGTACTAATGTTTCAGGTACTTTATTACTTTTCCATTACCTCAATTCTTTTTGAAAATCACAAAGGGGAGAAGGAAAAAAGAACTACTAAAAAGCGATAGAAGGAAAAATTTCTAAGTAAGAACTATCCCTAAGTACAATGGAGCTTATCTAATGGGGAGTTTCTCATTATGAAGTTTTTCATTTCTATGATAATGAAAACCCCATTCCAGAAATTCAGAATACAATCCTTAGAGTTCCAAAGCCTAAGGGGGAGTTTGTTGTATTCATTATCATCTATGAACAAAGGGAGATAAGTTTTAATTTCAAACTCTAAAGAAATTTTTCAAAGTTTTTATATTCTTTTTCGAAGGGTTGTTTGTGATTTCCAAAAAAGGGGATATTGTTGAGTCAATAAGGTTTTCCTTATGACTTTTTCATTCATTCTTGTTTTGAAAATCACAAACACATTACACTTAAGAAAATCCATAATTTAATTCTATAAGGAAAATTTCTTTCTTTAAGGAAATTTACCCTTACCTAGATTTTCATATTCATATCGAAAATTTGTCTAAGTATAAAATTCGGATTGATGTCCAAAACCTCAGAATCATACAAATACTTAGATGTAAGGTATTCTATTTTTCATTAAGAATTATAGTGATGAATTCCCATTATGAATTCTGATGATGAATTCTCATTACGAATTCTGATTATGAATTCTCATTAAAAATTCTAGTGATGAATTCCCATTAAGAATTCTGATGATGAATTCTCATTATGAATTCTGATTATGAATTTTCATTACAAATTCCAGTGATGGATTCCCATTATGAATTCTGATGATGAATTATCATTACGAATTCTGATTACAAATTCTCATTGTGAATTTCATTGATGAATTCCCATTACGAATTCTGATGATGAATTATCATTACGAATTATGCTTATGAATTCTCATTACAAATTCTAGTGATGAATTCTCATTACGAATTCTGATGAAAAATTCCCATTACGAATTCTGATGATGAATTCTCATTAGGAATTATCATTACGAATTCCAGTGATGAATCCTCATTACAAATTCTAGTGTAGAATTATCATTATGAATTCTGATGATAAATTCTCATTACAAATTCTGATTACGAATTCTCATTATGAATTCTAGTGATTAATTTCCATTACGAATTCTGATGATGAATTCTCATTAAAAATTCTAATTATGAATTCTTTTTACGAATTCCTTATTAAAACATAATCCTAACATCTCTTTGTTTTAGACTACAAATACCTTTTTGGTTAGACTAAGATATTTTATTTTGAATACATTACGAACTTCAGTTTTTTTATGCTTACACTTGTTTCATTAAAAAATAATGTCGTGTATTCAGTTTTTGACTAACCGTTGTTTGAGTGACACTTTTATAGGTCCCTCCAAAATTCAAGGAAAAATATGACCGTTGGAGGAGGGAGCTGACCATTTGAGCTTCGCCTATAAATAGGAGCTCATTTTAAAAGAAGACACAACTTTGAAACGACTTTGACATCGGTTCTTACTAGTTGTTGAAGTGATTACTAGAGAGAGAGACTCTTATCAACTCTCAAATCTTCGTGCATAAAGTTTGAACAACTGGTTAAAACTTTGCCTTGTGCATACTTGCTTCGTGCGACTCCGATTGTTACTGATTACAATCAAGGGCTTACGGGGATAGGAAGACAGAGGTTCCAACACATTGATGTTGAGGGATTCCTTACTGAGGAAGACAGAGGTTCCAACTACCTTGAAGTTGAGGGCTTTTAGGGATAACAAGACAGAGACTCTGATCTTCGTATCGAGGGCTTACCCGGTTGTGGGTAAGACAGACATTCTTAAAAGTATAAATCAAGGGACCTTTATCCAAGGTTGTTGGATACCCTTCTCTTTGGGTTAAAAGATTTATATCTTGTTACTTGTTTTTTTTGATACACGTTTTTCTGCTACATTTTTGTATTGTAAGGAAAGTATAATATTCTTATATTTCCTTACACTTGTACTCTAATTCAGTCAGATTCTATATGCTTTAAGGTAGAATCTCATTTAGTAAACTTTGGTTAAGTTTTATTTTCCGGATCCATATTTCTGGAACTGGTTTTTCGGAATCACTTTCCAGATTTATGCAAGTGTATAGAACTAGAAGTTTGTAACTTAATACTTTGCCCTAATATTTCAATTGTTTTTAGAGGTGTTGTGAATTTTCTTATTTTAACTTTGTTAAACATAGATCTTTCCTTCTTTAAGTAAAATTTGAAAGTGTAAAATTCACCGCCCCTCTTGTATATTGAGCATATACATCATTATTTCGATCCTACACTTATGACATGACAGATCTTTGGGACACTTCTCCTTGGGAATTACTGGTGGTCGAGGTATGACCGATATCTTGAGGGACAGATTCTATGGAACTCGAGTGCACCGGGTACGAGGAATCCAGTGGCTGGCAGTGAGGTGGTGGTTGGAGACGGATAATACGGAGGTTAGTTACCTATCGACTCTAGGTGGGTTATATCTTGTGAGGGTCACTGTAGGGGTTAGTACATATCGATCCTATGTGGGTCAGCGCTCAGTGATCCTGTGTGGGTCAGCGCATACTAATCATGTGTGGGTCGGATCCTGTGTACGTCAGCACTCAACGATATTGTGTGGGTCAGAGCATACTGATCATGTGTGGGTCCTTTCTGGGGTTAGTACCTATCGATCCTATGTGGTTCAGACTCCATATAATCAACATCAGTTCCTACTGATAGTGTAATATGATCTAGCTTCACAACTAACAATCTGTACTTCTATACTTCACTTATACCTGTGTGAGCTGAGTCTTTTACCTTCATGGTGTTACCTTTGTATATCTTCATAACATAGGTATATGTATAGGCATATACTAAGTAGTGTTAATGACTACAACTTCATTCTTTGTGGAACTCTAGGAGGCCAACAAGGGTATCGGGGTCCCTACTGAGTGTTGTTATACTCACCCATGCATGGTCTTTGCCTGCACCTTGATGTGTCTTGTGCAGATGACAGACAACGCTGACCGAGGACGATTGTACCTGGACTGGAGGTTTCTCGGAGGTGGACATTAGATAAGGCGTACCATAGATATGATCATTCAAGAGATATACCTAACCATCAGGTAGTATCCTTAGTTGGTGTTCGTAGGAGTTGTTTTCTAGTTTTATATGTACTTTCTAGTTTTAGGTGTATGTTCTAGTTGGGCTTGTATTTCGGCCCCCTTTACTTACTGTACTCACTCTATTTACAATATATTTTACTTTGTTCTTGTATCTTGTTGGGTACTTGGTCTGTGTGAGTTTATAGGTTTTAAAGGCAATTCCTTCCTTTTTTAGGGAATACACCTTTTGGTGCTAGTCACCAGCACCTGGCCTATGGAAGGTGGGCTTGGGGTAGTCATGGAACGGGCCTCGGGGGACTGGTCGTGAATTTTTTTTTCATTTAATATTTAAATTTTTTTTCATTGACAATGACTACATATGATATTATAGATGTCCCTCACGTATATAAAAATCTATATCTACCTTAAATTTATAGGGTAATACATGACTTATGTTCATCCCTCAATAGCAATCATTATCAAATTTACATTTATTATGATTAATCAACCCTATTATTCTCTTGTATCCCTTCGCTATTCAATATTAGAATACTGACCAAAGGAGATATAAAGAGAGTGGGTTATACAAATTTAATAATATAATAAACAAAATTGGATTAAAAGAAAAGTTATAATATTATTATATCAAAACCTATTCACCCATTATATGAGTTGGACACATCATTATGTGTTCCAAAAAATCTCATGAGATGATTTAAGATGTACTTATGATGGAAGTATATAATTTATTATCTATGAATTATTGTGTCTATAAACCACCTACATTACTAACCTAGCCTCAAAAACTGGAACTCCCCAATAAGCCATAATATATATCATGTCTATTCTATCTATTCAGGATGAGATAGTGAATTTATCATATCACACACTATGATTTCTATGATCCCCATGATTATAATTATTAAAGATGAGGTATCCTTTTCACATAACCTATCAATCCTAAATCAAATAATGAAAAAACAATCATAACCCACATCCATCCCCAATTATATGGAAAACCGCACATTAAAATAAACAATGACATTATAACATAACCATCTGAGAGAGATTACATTTATAGTGCACACATGTTATGGAAAAACTTTTCAATGTACCAATAAGCCCTTCATATTGAGAACTAGTACTAATTGAAAATGAAAATATTAATTATTTTAAATACACTAAATAACCCATGGAAATCAAGAAAATACACTCTCAATTTTCTAAGCATGCATCAATAATCATTCTATAGAAAACTAACATTGAAATGTCATTTTCATTTTTTTGGAAACCATGGTAAAACTTAGGAACCAAAGATTTAATAAAAGTATTATGTGAAATTAATATACGTATAAGTGTACTAATATATTTTTATACATTAATGCACAAAATCATACATATGATCATACCATATAAAAATATATAAAATATTATGTAGGGAATACCAAAATATAAAATGAATATATAATGATCAAAATATTAGAATCCGCATTTAAAACATCTATAACATCAAATTGAAATAATAAAAAAACCCCATATCAAAATCAAGGAAAAAATTATTTGAAAAATAAAGGGTAAATCGTCATTTAAAACACCACATCTCATTTGAAAGGGAAATTAGGAATTATAGAATATATATTCCATAGATAAACATTTATCACAACTTAAGTATATCTATAATCTAGAGAAAAACACTTTTTAAATAATAAAAATTTACCCATAAATATATAAAAATATATTAATATATTCATTATCCATATAAGTTACCTTAATATATATTTATAAAACCTTAGGAATCTCATAATGGGCTATGGAAAAATAATAATAAAAACACATACCGTAACTGTGTGAAGTTGTGACGAAAGTAATGATTATAGAAAGAAGAAAATCCAATGAACAAAAAACTATCCCTAACATCACGTAAAATAATGAAATATATCAAAAACATATTATAGGGGTTTACCAACATGAAAATAATGAAAACAATGAAAATTAATTAAGATAATTTGGAGATAGAAGGAAGAGAGAATATTGAATCAATATAAACACAAATGAATCAATGTGAGAGAGTCCAAAAAACATGATGGGTACAAATAGAGGGTGTGCCAATGGATTCCTCAATTCTACCCTTATGAATGGAGGAAGGGGGTGCCAAAATGGGGTTTCAATTCATAACTAAAATGATGGATTTTATATTTTTAAGAAAATTTTGTATGTAGCATGGGTTGGATCCAGTATTACTGAAAAAATTACTAATGGCTATCCCTTCACTAGACATACCTAGAGAGTTATACAACTTTTCCATGCAGTTATGAAATCCATATAGAGACAATGAAAATTTTGTTTTTTGAATTTAAATACAACTCATATTGTTTCCACATAGTTTTCCCTCTCCATGCATAGGCCATGTGCCAAAAAAATCTCACATAGTGGTAATTTAAAAAATCCCCCCACTGACATTCCTTGTTCATCAAAAAAATCTGGCTATCATTAAAGTAAAAAACATACATATATTAATATAAGAGAGAATCTGAATCTATATAAATGTACTCACACGGTCTAAACTAAACAATTCACTCAAAAAAATAACAAAATGTTTCTTATGTAGGGTTCATCGACAAGGTTTGAAAAATGGCATGGTAACTATAAAAATATTTTGAATCATAAGGAAAATTCATAAAAATATTATTAGGAAAGAAATCTAAAATTAATACATGAAACTTAATGGGAACACTAAAATTGAATAAATGAGTGAAACTATATTGAAATAAAGGGTTGGAGTGTTAAACTTATCACCACCATAACTCTTCTATACCCAAGTAAATTTCGAAATTAAAAATAGGTTAAAGTGACAAGATATTTCAACTAGAAAATAAGGAATAACCCAAATGATGACCTCAGAAACCGAATTTTCCTAAAATGAACTACCTCATAATATCATGGATCATAAGTCCATAAGTCACACCTACCATGTATAAGAAAGAACTATAATATTGGGAAACATAATGAGAATCCCCACAATTGGAGGATTCAACAGACCTAGTGGCTTGATAAGATAAAGACCATGAAAATACCACTACCAAACATGATAGATTCCACAATCCAAAGAGACAAAACATATCACCTATTTAAACATAATATTTAATTCAAAAAAATAATGGATCCCCACAACAAAGATAGATATAAGAAATCACTGAAAAACAAAAACCACATATGTATGATAAGAAAATAAATTTAAATTGAAAAAATGGTATATAAATTATAGTATGGTTTTATATAAAAGATTTATCAAATTTACAATATAGATTCAAGAGTCAACATAGAATTTTCCTTTATCATTCAGGATAAAAAAATAGAATTTCTCTTGGTTACCCAGTCAATAATTATAATGAATTGTATTTGGAGAAATGGAATAAGGTGACATGAAATGACTGAATTGGACAGACATGAAGCACACATTGGAACACTATCCATTAGAAAAAGTACTAACAAAAGAATCTCTTCCCAAATCTATATCAACTCATTTGCAGTCCTAAAAACTGGTAACACTTAGTTTTAGTGATTTATATGGGTAAACTTTCCATAATGGGTTTCCTTATTTAAACCATATCATATATTAAAACATTATACACTTGATCTTTAAATAGGATATTCCAGGATGAAATATATTTGGAACTGAGATCCAAACAACATCCCTTATTGATTAAGCAATCCATTAAGGAATCAATTAATATAATATCACAATAAAAGAAAAACTTTTTATTAAAATGTAATATTAACTCATTTTATATTTGTTGTAGGACAAGTACATATTATTTAATTTCTTTAAATAATTTCTTTTTGTTATCATGTGTTACATGCAACACCATGTTTTACCGAACCTTAAAATAACTATTTATGTAATTATTTAAACATGAACATTTTTACATAAAAGTTAATCATGAATTATTTAAGATAAATAACCAAATTTTAAAAATAAACAATAATGGTTTTATGTAAGTGAACACTATTTATAAAAAGAAGATGAATTTTTAATACATTTTCGATATGCTTAATAAATTAATTAAAAAATGATTTCTATTTATTTTTGTTAAAAAATAATAAAATTAAATTTTCTCCCATTTACAAAATTTATATGAAAAATTAAAATTAAATTTTTAATTAACATTCAAATGTTATCTTATGGTGAATTTTTTTGGTTTTTCCTGAATGGAATATTTTCTGGTGGACAGTGAATGTTCTGGTTTTTATTGAAAAATGAATATTGGATTAAAAAATTATAATGTTAAAATTTTTATACCCATTTGAAAAGTATAATTATAACTCTTGTTTTATAATTAATTAAATTTATTTCAAGGAAATGAATTTCATATTTATGTTTTATAAAAAAAATTATTGATCATTTGAAATGATTCTATTTGGAAAACTGTTTTTTCCTCACGTTTGTGGGTTTAATATTAAATTAAAAAATGTAAAAATATTTGAATCAAAATTTTGAAAAATGATTCCTTATTTATAATCAGAATAATTAATATTATATAATAATCTAATATTAATTTTTGGCCAAAATGAATTGCAAAAATCATAAAAAATAATTATCATGGATAAGGTTAAAATGAGTTTACCAAGGATAAAAACAGTTATTAGGTAAAATATCATTGAATCATTTAAAAATATTTATAGATATATTGCATCATTGACATTTCTAAGTAACTATAATTATACAATTTGGAGCCTTGTTTCATGTGAAAAATGTTGTTACACATTATTCATAAAAAAATTTAAATGTGTGTCCTCTCCCCCACTTAAACAATTCCACTACATCTCCTATACTCCTAAAATATTAGAAATACATTTGGTTTAGCCAATACCAATAAATATATCTTCATTAATACCCTCAACACATCTTATAGAATTATTTTACCCACACTAGGGTAATCCCTTGATATGATGATCAGTTATGGTCTATCTTCCAATCCCCCGAAGCCCTTGATCAAGAAGGTGATTGAATCCTCTACCTTCCTATCCCCGAAATCATTCAGTCATAATCACAACGATCACTATAACACAGAGGAAAAAATAAATCTAGTAAGTTATAAGTGTATAGAACAGTTATTTCACAACATATAATATTAAGATCTTTTACAAGTACAATATTTAGTAGAGCTATCGCGTAGTGTCGATAAACTCACTTTCATGTCTATTTTACCTCGTTCATATGTCCATGTATTTATAAGAATTCATCTCGATGACCATCATGATCTCCAACGGCCAGATTTTATCCGAAATTCTCAATGGGTTATAGAATCATGTAACTTCAATGGTCATATAGTATCTAAAATCATGAAAATATTTTGTTTCATACCTATTGAAATATATTCCATTACAATAAAGAAATTTTTCATATTCAGAAGTAAAACATAGTTCAATCAGATGGATTTTTTCAATACGATGGATTATTAATCTGATGTATTTACATGTTATTACAATTTTCTTAATGAGTGGATATATAATGGTATAGATTCCAATGGAAAATATGATTAAACTTATTTACATACAATATAATAGATAATTAAATTTAAATTTATTTGATAAGGTGAATCTTGTAATAATAAGATTAGTGTTTATTATGATAACTGTAATGTGAATTCAAGAAATATAAAAAACTATTTTAGGTATTGTAAAAGAATATGTTTTCTATATAGATTATCTTAAAATAATTTGGATGAAAATTTATTTGAATATTGTATTTTTATGATTGGGTATGTGATTTCCAAAATAAAAGGAATGGAAAAGTTAAAACAATAATTTTTACTCAATAATCTCCCCCGTTTTGGAAATCACAAACCACAAAGAATTAATGAAAATGTCTTCTAAAAAAATTACAAAATTCTTTTTAGAAATATAGTATTCAAAATTAAACAATTACTTATCCCCCCTTAAGTATATAACTCTTCTAAAGTAAATATTGAATGTGAATAACTACTTCTTAGGATAAGAGATTCCCAAAAGATCATATTTTGTTCTTTTATAGGAAATAATCATTTTTCCTAGGGGATTAAAAAAATGTCCCCCTATTTATAGAATTTTACCTTTATTATATTCTCCCCCATTGTCTAAAACATACTCCCCCTTTGTGAGTTTCAAAAAGGAATGAGAATAATCATCAATGAACCTGAAAAGGGTTAGAGAAAAAATATATACAAAAACATTAATGTAATTATTCCTGAAAAATTAATTTAATGTAAATTAAGCCAAGAAATATTGAATGAAATTAAGTCATAAATAAATATAGATAAAAAATGTTTCAGTGAAATTTTCAAAAGTACTGATATTACAACAAAAATTATTAAGAAGGTATTTCTTTCTTCTGTGGCATCAATGATTCCAAAATTGCTCTGAGTTCCATGAAATATTTTCTATCTTCTTCCACATTTTCCAAAAGATCTTCTTGAAACATTCTTTTTATTTTCCATCTCTTGGATACATTACTCATGAATTTGAAATCATTAATTTTTTCTTTCTTTTATTCTATCTAAAACTGATTAATTTCATCCAAGACATTGTTAGGATATATTTTTTATTTGATTATTTATGAGTAACTTTCTTGGAAATTGTATAATTATATGATTTAATATTTTTAGACACTAATTCTTATAATCCCTTTAATTAAGATGTTTATTTTAGTTTGTAAGTTTGCAATATCTTTATTATGCTTATAATATTCTCATTTGGAGGTATCAAGAAAAATTACCTTTCTATGAACATCCCTTTTTCAACTATTAAAATATTTTTCTTTCTTAAACAATTATTTATTTATTTCTAAAAGATTATTATCATTGAATTTTAATTATTCATCAACTCCTTTATAAAATTTTATAATTTTTTTGAAACTATTTTTATGGGCTTACATCATTTTCATTGAATGCTATGAAATATTATTCCACTCTTATCAGCCTATTTATGAGAGATTATACTAAATTAAATTATTTATATTGGTGTTCCACCACCAATTCAACTTTTAATTAAATTATATAAATTAAAGGAACCATCTTCTCTATTCTGGTTAAATTATGAAAAATGAAATCATCTTCTTGTGGAGTGGTTGTATTCTAGGAATCAGATTCTAAAAGTAATATTCTTATGATCGTTTCTATTTATTCTTTTACTATCTTTATTTTCATTTTATTTTTATCATATATCTTTACTTTATGTTCACCACTATTTTCATCATATACTTTTACTGCTTTAACATCATTCTTCTCATTGTATTCATCCTTTCGATTCTCACCATCCTTCTTCTATAACTAATCAATTTCTTGAGCCAGTGGTCATTTTTTTTATATTGTATTTTTTATTCTCAATATGATTTTAAAAAGTAGATAACCTATTTGATGAGGCTAGATCTGTTCTTATATAATGATTTTCAGAACTATTCTCCTATTTATTTTTATTGAAGTTAGGTTTTTCGTGACTTCCAGTATTATCTTCTTCCGCCTCTTCTTCTTCTCCATATTATTCTCCTATTTATTTTTCTTCTATATATTATTCTTAATTTCTTATTATCATTATTCTTATTCATATTCTTATATCTATCTGAAAACACTCTTTTTTATTAAATTCATTCTGTAAATTTCTCCAAAATTTAACGAATTTGAGGCTCTGACCTCAATTCAGCATTTCCCACTATAATTGATTCTTGAGAAATAATGATTTTTCCCATTATTTTGTTAGAGGGACCATTAGTATGAATAACAACAGTTTTTTTCAATATTATACCATCATCATATTTTCGTAAAAAAATATTGGTTGATGTCGATTCTAAAAATTTAAATAATTTTTCACAAAACTATATTTCTGATAGATTCTTTGTCTATTTATGTTGTTTACATTATTTGTTCAAGACCTATTCACAAGAAGGTCTTGGATAAAAAGATACTTAAGGGCCAAGACCGATATAAGGGTTTTACACTTTTCTTTGTTCTTTTTTTCCTCCATTCATCCACAATTGATTTTGAATACTTATTTTATTAATTTTCGTTCATAGTAGGAATGAAGTCATAATTTATTTTCTTCTTCTCAAATTTATAACCATTCTTCGTCAAGGAAGGTTCTTCCTCTGATGCAGATATTGGACTATTCCTTGAAAACTATTTTTAATTTGAATCATAAACATGTTTTATCCTTCATATAGTATCTTCACAGAAAAAACTATTATTTTCTCTCACTATAATGGATTTGATATCAATGTTGAAATGCATGAGACTGTTTTCAATCATTTTTTTATTAGACCAATAAAAATGATTATTTTACATATATTTGTATTCTTCTTGATGGATTTCCTATTCAATATAATAAATCCAAAATGATTTATTATTCTCATATTAACTATATAATCTAAAACAAAAACATATATGATTTTAATAGTATTTATTTCCTCTCTCTTTGGGATAAGAAACCCATGAATCCATGTTCCTAGAATTCTACGATCAGGGATAAGGTTTGTGAGTTTCTTCAGTTACTCATTTGTTTTAAATAATGTATTATCTTATATTTCATTCATAATGGAACCATTGTAATCTGATAACTTATGAGAATGACAGAGTGCATCTCCCTCACCTGATACCCTAAGAAAACCAAGAGCATATTTTAGAGTTATATTTTAAGACTTATCATAAATTTAGAATAAAATAATTCCATTTTCGTCCTTATTTTATAAATTCAAGGTTTCATAAAAATCCTTCACAATATATAAATAAAAAAATTAAAGTTCATATCTAATTGTTCAATGCAAAATTATTCCCATACTTTGAACTTGATCCTTTTTTTAACTATGAATCATTCTTGTCATCAAATGATCTATATACTATCCTTTCTCGGAATACAAACCACTTTCTATATTCCTATGTTTGAGTCATCGTATTATGTCTTAAAATGGGCGATGCAGACATGAAGAATCAATGTTTGAGGATTATATTTTTTAGTGCTTTGTGACAAAAATACTAAGGAAAACTGATGTGTGGAATGGGTGTCCCTTATTTATAGGAAACTTTGAGTGAGCATTGAACTTACATGATTACTATAACGGTTTAAAAACAATATTTTGGATATAATAGTTGATATTCAATTCGATGAATGTTTTTCTTAAAAATATAAACTCTTAAGGTTTAAAAAAATTATCATATATTGGTGAATACGATTAAGAATGTTAAATAATTTTGAAACACAAAAATTCACTATAATAATAGTTAAGAATAAAACTAATGAAATAGTGTTAAATATTAGGAGAAAGATTAATACATTTTATAGTAGAGACTCTGATCTGATAAATCGTTATTATTTTTAAAATTTTCTTTTGAAATCATCTGAAATGTTTTAAAATAAAAATAAAAGAACTTTTTCCACTCTGACTGATATCCCAAATCTAATTGATATTAAAAATTTGATTATTTTTCTGAATCTAATTATGAATATGAAATTGATTGTTTTTTTAATCTAATTAGAAATTCAAATTATATTGTGTTTATGAATATTATTAGAAAAAAATGTGATTGTGTTTCTGAACCGAATTAGAAATATAAATCTAATTATTTTTTAGTAGATGATGGAATTTTTTCAATCCATAAAAATTTCAAAAATGATTATAAAAAAATATTAAGTTAAAAATACTGAATATTTTAATAAAAATCAATTATATATGTACTCCCCCTAAGAAAAAGGAGTATCTTAATGTAATGGTATAGTTTAAACAAGATGTAGATGTATGCAATTACATAACAATGATCATTACTAAATTCTATTTATTGTATTAACGTCTATCAGAAGGTAATTTTGTTTAAAATATCATCAATTTGTGAATGAGTTCTGATGAATTGTAAAATGATATCTCTTTTGAGTGTGTTATCCATAAAATGTTGTGCTTAATATCAATGTGTTTTTCTTGGGAGTGGTGTGAATATTTTTTACATAAATCTATGGAACTAGTATTATCACATAGTTTTTTAGTTTTAGTAAAACTCATTCCATAACTAGTGAGTGCGTTTTTCATCCACATAACATGAGTAGAAAAAAATTCAGCTTCCACATAATTGACATCAGTAGTGTAAAGTGCTACCAAGTGTTATTTTATACAAGACCAATAAACTAATGAATCTATCAAGAAATGTAAGGTTCAATCTGTAATTTTCCTATCAATTTTTCATCCATGGATGTCAGTATCTGAAAATAATTTCAAAACATAATCATTTCTAGATTAATATAATATTACTAAATCCACAGTTCCATTTAAATTATAAAAAATTAATTTTACATCATTTAAATAAAATTCTTTTGGAATTTCTTGATTTCTTTCTTGTAAGAGTACTAAAAACATTATGCCTGGAATACTAACGGTTAAGTATAGTATGCTTCTTATAATACCTCTAAAAGAGGTTTGATTCACTCTTTTTATGGATTAATCATGATAAAGTGTATTTTAGGTACCTATTTGAGTACTAATACTTTTAGTATTTCCATTAAGTAATATCATTAGTATATAATTATTTTGAGAAATATATGTTCATTATGGTTTATGTGAAATTTAATAACCAAGAAATAATATTAACACACCTATCATACTCAATTCAAACTCAGCTTTCATAAGATTCAAAAAAAATATTAAGGATTGCTATGTGGATTAAAATATAATGTCATCACCATAAATTTTATCAATTAAAACATTTTTGTTTTCTTTATTTATGAAAATTGTTGGATTAGAAATTCCTTTAACATAATTATTTTGTAATAAAAATCATGTAAATCTATCATACTAGGATATTTGGGACTGTATAAGTCTATATAAGGCTTTGGTAAGTTTAAAAACATATTTGGGATGTTTGTTATATTCAAAAATAGGAGGTAGATAAACAAAAACCTCATATTAAACATATCAATAAAAAAAGCACACTTTCTATTGATTTGAAAATGTTTGACATTGAATAATGTTGCAATGGATAATAGAATTTGAACATATTAATATCTAGCTACAGGAGCATATGTTTCTTAATAATCAGTCCCATTTGGTTAATTATAACATTTAGGGAAATGTATTTCTTTATTTTTAATAATTATTCCATTTACATCACATTTCATTCTCAAAGCCCAAGTTACACTAATTACCAATGTTTTTTAGGACATTCAACCAGGGTCTAGACATTGTTCCTTTCGAATTCATGTAGTTCATCGTCAATTGCCTTTATTAAATATTCATCACATAAATCCTCATTAGGGCTTTTAGGATTCAATTTGGAAAGGAATAATAAATGTTTTACTTAATTTCTCAAGGAAATTATAATTCTTATAGGTCGATATATATTATCAATGATACTATCATTGGGATGATTATTAATAAAAAACTGACTTGGGTTTTGTAAAACCTATTCATCAACATAAGGTAGAATCTATTATAGAGTGAAGACTTCAAGAAAATTTCCTTAGTATTCTCATTGTTTGAAAATTATTATATCATAGGTTGATAATCGGTTTTTAAAAACTCATCAGAAGAGGTTGGTTGCGATTGTTTAAAAAAAGGAATGGTTTCATCAAATATGACATATACTATTACCTCAATATTGCGATAATTTTTACTAAAAACATATATTCGTTATAATTAGTGGAATAGATTAAGAATATAACTTCATAAGATTTGGGCGAGAGTTTGTGTAAATTATCATGTGTATTCAAGATGAATACATTGCATCCAAATACACTGATGTGTGAAAATTTTGGTTTTCATCATATCCATAATTTATATGTTTTTTTATTAAAAATAGGATTGAATTAAAGCTCTATTTATATTATATAAAGAATTAATTATAGATGTTTCCTATTAATGTAGATAAATAGAATAGTCAATCAACATGATTCTTATTATTTCTTGAAGAATACGATTCCTTCTTTCTATAAAACCATAGTACTAAGGAGTTTTAGGTGTTGAAAAGTTATGAGTAATTCCTTTCTATCTACAAAATGTTTAAAATTTAGAATTTTCAAATTATCTACTTTAATCACTATGAATAGTTATCAATGCAAGGTTTTTCTGATTTTTTTACTTTAGCTACAAATTTTTAAAAATAACAAAAGGCATCATATTTTTTTTCTAGAAAATAGACCAATTTATATATAGTGTAATAATAATGTAAAAGAAATACGTAGTACAATCCTTAAATACTTCCATTATGTGTGTGAAAGAATAAATTAATGTTTGCTAATTATAAATAATCAGTGGTTGAGACATCACTAATTGATTTAATGCTTGACTAAAATTTTATTCCATATTTACAATGGTCACAAATTTTTGAAGAATCAAATTGATGTTCTGATACATCCTTAATAATTCTTTTCTTAGTTAATTTAGATAAGTTAATAAGGTTATAATTTCCTAACCTTCTATGAGATAACCAAGATTGATCTTACATTGAACTAAGGAATGGTAAGTCTTGACTCTTATGGTCATCTATGTTAAGTCGCATATAAATTTTTATAAAGAATGAATTCATCCTTAGAATTATGTAATACACATTTATCATTCATTAAATTCAAAAGCTATCCTTCAGGATATAATTGGCTTATGCTTTTAAGGTTATGAATAAGACCATTAACTAATAAAAAATTTCATACTAAATATTTTACAAGTAGAAAAATATTACCTATAGAAAAAATCATTTCATGATCATTATATCCAACGGTAACTCTTCCACATTTAATTTTGATAATATTTTTAAATAAGTCTTTGTTAGTAGTCATATATTGGGAACAAGCACTATCCATGTACCATATATTCTTATGGTTGGTGCTTCCTTTGTTTTCTGGATAACAAAACATTTATTTTTTCTGAATCCAAAATTTATTGGTTCCAGAAATGTAAAAAAATAAAATATTAGGAATCCATGTCTGTTTTAAAAAAATAGAAATTTTGGAAACCCAATTGTTGAGTTTTATTTAATGAATAATTTTTATTCCAATGTCCTCCACTTTTTCATTTTTGAAAAGGGGGTGTGTTCATAAACAAAATAATTGTTACTAAATTAGTATTGAATTTTTATACCCCATTATTAAAATATTACCTTGTGGATGGATTTGTCTATACAATTTATCAAATCTATCCTTAATAGTGGTAAATCATGATGATATTTTCTTTAAATAAAAAATTATAGACTTTAGTTTTGTAACTAAATTCTTATCCACGATAGATTTAGTTTTAGAAGTGATTTTGTTTTTTAAAACATTTTTCCTAGAATTTTTTTTCAGAATCATTAGAGAACATATACTTCTGAGAAATAGATTTTTCAAGGGTTTTAGAAATAGAATCAATTTCAAAACTTTTCTTATCAAGTTATTTTGTAAGATCTGATACTTATTTAGTCGAAACATTTATTTTAGAATTTGGTTTTTCAATTTTCTTACTAGATTTAAAATTCTCATTTTCAATAAATTTAAAAAATCATGAGGATTCATCATATGAAGGTAATGTATAATATTTTACTGAGGAATTCACATTATGAAAAAAATATATAACATTTGTCATCAGGATAGTTTGAATTTAATGAAATATTTGTAAATGAATAAAAAGTGTGTACCATAACCATAATACATTTATTTTCATAAGGTATTTGGTAAGGAGACCAATATTCCCCTATTCATAATTTTTATTATCTGACGAATCATAAAAAATAACATCTCCACTAGCACTCCATGAGTCATTATCTTTCAAGAGTTTTTTACTTTAATCTTATAATACATTTTTTTATTTTTTCAGGATGGTCTTACTTTGTATAATTCCATTTTAATTTTGGAAATTTGGGTATTATATAACCATATCTTTTACATTCATAATAGCTAACTTCAAAATTCTTCTTATCATTCCATTCCGTGTTAATTTTCTCATACTGATAATGTAAATCCTTTTTACCAACAATCTTGTTCATTATTCAAGAAATATTAGCTAACACATTCTCAGAATGTTCTGAACCACTTGTGTTTAATTGAGTATTATACTTTTTCTTTTTTTATTTAATAATTTTCTTCAGAGTTTTAGAATTTATCATATTTGATTTATATGTAAAATAAACTAAACCATTCTTATTTTTAACTTTCTCAGCATCTCCTTATAGACATCACAGATACTATAAGAGTGTTAAAAATAAATAATCAAGTGTAAGAGTTATAATATTCTTGGAATCATCAACAAATACTCTCTTTTATTTCTATTAATTTGGTATAATATTAATTATATTTTGAATAATAATTTCATCATATAAACCAATTTTCTCCCATATACTGGAAACTATTAACAATTATTATGAACCATTTTCTACCTAGAAAATAGGTTCTCTGTAAAGAAATTCAAAATCATACTAATCGGCCCTTAACATGTATCTTCTAGTGTCAATAACTTTAAAAGTTCAAAAATGACTTATTTCTAAATTTTTTAAATACTATTAGATCCCTTAATAGAGGAAATCTAGATATATATGTTTTTTTCATAAAACATAATAAGGTATTCAATACCTTGTAATTTAAGTGATATTCAATCATTTCATGGTTCGTAAATGTTCTGATTTCTTTTTTAGGAAATTTTTATTCACTATTTAGCATAACAAAATTATCAACTCCTATGTTGATTATAAAAGTTTTCATTATATATCTTCAATATTTATAATCATTACCATCAAAAAATCAGTGATTCTGTGGGATTGATATTGTCAATAGAACAAAAATTTATTCCTTCCATCCTTTATAAAAAACACAAATGAAATCCTCTCCACAATAAACAGTAGTGTGACAAATTTTTGTAAATAAAATTATTATGAAGGAAATATATCTAACATGAAAAATAAAATTAAAGATATGATATTAAATGTGCCTGAATCCTCATATGATATCAAATGTGAGTGTCAATATTACAAAGACATGGGTATAATAACGATTTTTTGATCAATATATATATTATATAGATGTAAAAAACCAAGAGTGGTTGAATTGTATGTTTAATTATTTTTATTTTTAACATTAAAATATTTTAGCTTAAAAGAGTTTAACCAAATTTAATTCAAAAAACCACCTATTTTTTTAACATAAATCGGACTAAACTTTAGGATATGATGAATGTATTTATAAATTATATTTCAATATATATTCCATAGGTCATATTTAGAAAATAATCATATTCACCGTAAGCATGGTAACTACCATAATCACACTGGTTATGATGATCATAACAAAATAGTGATTCTATCAAAAAGCATATAGAATCCAGCTGAGTAATTTGAATGGTCATAATCATAGAAATAATAATTATTATGTAATACAATGTAAAACAAATATATCATAATTAATGTAATTATGATAAAATAAATATAAAAAGAAAAATTAATTAAATCACTTTATATTACAAATGTAGTGGAAAAAAATACAAGAAAATGAAAAAAATTATTTTTTACCAAAAGAGTAGGATATATAATTTTCAGGGATAAATTTCCATTGATTTATTCATTTAGGAAATCATGTCTTACCCACTCTAGGGTAATTCATCAATACAATGATCATCTTTGGTCTATCTTCTAATCCCTAGAATTGCTCAATCATAAAGGTGATTAGATTCTCTTTATTCATACCCTCGTAATCCCCCAATCATAATCACAATGGTCAACATCGCATATAGGAAAAAAACTATAGACAGTTATAATTGTATGGAACAATAAGTTCACAACTAGTAAGCTTAAGATATTGCACATGTAAAAAATTTAGCAGAGCTCTCACATAGTGTCAATAAACTAACGTTCAAGTATATTTTAGCTAATTAAAATAACCCAGTATTTATAGGCATTTATCTCAACCAACATCTTGATCTCCAAAAGATAGATATTCTTCAAAATTCTCAAAGGGACCTCGACACTTGTAACTTCAATTTTCAAAATGTAACTGAAAGTACTCTATCGTTTTGTTTTATACATATTGAAATGAATTTGATTACAACAAAACATTTTTCTATATTCAGAAGTAAAAAATAGGTCAATATATTGGATTTTTTCAATCCAATGGATTTATATTTTATTAGAATCTTCTTAATGAGTGTGAATCGAATTATGTAGATTCTAATGTAAAATATTATTAAAACATATGTTAGCAAAACATAATATAGAAACGCTTTTGAAATTATTTGATAAGGCCAATACCATAATAATCGGATTCATTCTCATTATGATAACTCTAATTTGAATTCATAAATAAATTAAAAACTATTTTCTGTATAGGAAAAGAATATTTTTCCTATAAAAATATTGTTAAAATAAATTAGATATTTTATTATTTGGATATTTTATTTTTATGTATGAATTTTTTTTTCAAAAATAAAATGAATTTAAAAGTTAAAAATATAATTTTGAATAATAATTTCTTTCAAATAAATATAAGAAGATTGAGAAGAAGTCCTTTTACTTGAGTTAGACTTGTCACAGGTGTCTTTATCATCATGAATAACAAACTTATGTTTTTTATTTACATTCTCTTGAACATTTTTAAATTTTATCATTATTTTATTCCACTTATTACAATGTTTTATACAACTATATAATTAATTAAGTTTACGTGGGTTTTTGACCATATTTGGCTTATGTGTGAAAACGACTAAGGTTTGTTGTCTATACTCAAAGGGTTAATTATTAAAAAAAATCTAGAATAATTATCATGAAATAATATTCATATTAACACATAAAATAATCTTTTAAAACAAATTATAAAATATTCTTATAAAAAATTAACCAAAATTACAATCATTGAAATGGTAGGATGTTTGTCTTCTAGAGTAACATTACCACTTTTCAATGATCATTCTGGAAATATGGTAAGCCAAATCTAAAATTCTATAATGGTTATTATATAATTAATTCCATATTATTTTATCATATGTAATTAAACATAGAAATATTATGATGCAAAAGGAATAACATTGCATTGAAGAGCTGGTAGACTACATATCCATGAATGACGTTATCACTTTTCAATGTGTGATGAGGTGTTTAGAAAGGATATATTATATTTGTATAAATTTTAGTATTCTACTAATATCATAAATATTTTATTTATGTCACATATTTTTAATTAACTCGATTCTTAATACATTCTATTTAATGTGTGAATGTATCACACCACTTTGAGAAAGTGGTAGTCTACACACCCATAAATGATGTTATCATATTCCCCCACAAAATGCAAGGAATGAAGGTGTGTGATATAGATTGAATAAAAAAGTATTAAGACATAATAAATATCTAATAAATCTTATAAAAATATTATTTACATCATAATTTCTATACATGGTAGGTGGTAATAAAAATATTTGGGACATAATTTCATGAGGCGGTAGTCTATCGTATACACAGACCATGATTTCATTAGCCATTTTATTGGAGTTTGGGTCAGTTCATTTAAAACCCTTAACCTAAAACCATATCATTATATTGAGGATACTATGGGTATTATATAATTTTTGAATAAAATTATTTTAATGGGTTTAGAAAGAAATAAAAAATACCTCTTATTAAAGGAAAATACATATATTTCGCGTAACTCTTTTTTGTTTTCATCGATGGAATTACTTGTTTTAATTTATATGCAATGTGAGGATTCTAGGTTTATAAGAGGGATGTTGGTAGATTATTTTTTAAGGGTATTGTGTTTTTTGAAGAATTTTAAAGGAGAGGATACCTTTTACAAGAGGGGAAAATGTCACATTTGGTATTCTTGGTATGTCTTGATGGCTTCCCATGTTTTACTTGCCCCCAAGGATCCAATGTGGATCATTACAGAACTATAGAGGACTCATGGTCCAAATATGTCTTCAAGATTATTTTTATACATGTTAGGGTCATTTTTACATCTCATTTTCCACATTTTGACATTTAGTAATCTGGTTTTAAACTTAATCATTGTAATTAATTTTAAATTATCTCACTAATGTTTTTGACAAAAACTATGTTCAAATAAATAGAAATTATAAATTATGCAGATCATAAATATGTAATCTATTTTCTCAAATTCCAATCAATGAATTGGAACATATTAAATTACTATTAATTTGGAAAATGGGATGAAATAATGGTGTTTTAAAGTAAAACTTTCAATATATTGAGATGTTTTTATGTAAAATTTAATTTTTGAAATAGATTCCAATGCCCTAAATTTCATTAAATGATATTAAATTGGTCTAATTATACTTAAAAAAATAAAAAAAATACAATTTAACCCTATAAATTAATTAGATGAAAAATCCATTTTTAATTAAAATCAACTACTATTTATTATTCATCAATATATGAATGTTCTTGTAATAATATGAAAAATTCACCCCAAGAATATTTTGATATCTTATTTATAAAAATGAAGTTTATTTTCTGAAATAAAATTTTGAAAGTTCTAAAATTAAGTTTTGAATCATGTTTTCCATTAAAAGGTTGTAAAACTGTATTTTAGAAAAATATAGATTTTATACTTAAAATTAGATTTATTGTTATCCTGAGCCTATAAAAGTATTCAATGAATTTCAACACATTATATATATATATCTAATTATTATCTATCAATATTAGCGGTTAATTTAATTTATTTAGATAAACCTCATTCTGTTTATAAAAATATTTTTTTATATAAACACATCATTTATATTCAATTAGACTTTATTTTCAGTTATACTTAACTTGTAACCAATGAATTAATTTTTTAAATATGTGTAAGCTATAATTTCATAATTTAGTTAATAAAATTCATTCCCATGATTAATTTAATGGCACAGATTTTTGTAGTTCTATTTTTCATAATTATTTGGGAACATTTTGAGACTAGGTGCTGAGAAATCATGTGATTCTGAGGCCTGGTGTGCCCAAAATGATTCATCAAAAAATGTTATGTTTTTAAATAGAGCGTGTGAGCCGTTTTCCTAAAAAAGTTGAATAACTATCGAATGGTTTTCTGGCTCAGAAATATGATGGAACAGTTATGTTCAAGATGGAGGGTTTACCCTAGGTGTGACATAACTTTAGTCGGTGTGAGACTCTAGTGAGAAACCCCAAAAATGGAATAACCATAAATAAAAAAATTAAATAATTTTATTTTATTTTTCAAACCCTTATAATTCACGAACAATGAATCCAATTGAAATTCTGAGACCACCGTTGAGCTCTTGAAGGCGTTATTTCCTTAGGCGGAGCCAAACATTGGCCGGAAAGGGCCAACAGTAGAAAGTAGATTTTTGAAAATGACCATAAATAAAATAATTATTTTATTTTATTTCTGAATCATATAACTCATAAAAGGTGAGTCATATTGGAAATTCGAGAGTACCGTTGAGCTCATGCATGTATATTATCCATAGTAGGAGTCTAATATTGACTAGAACAGATCGAGGGTGAAAGTTAGTTCTTGGAAATGAACAACATTAAAATATTTAAGAAAAGTATTTATTTTTTATGTTTCACAGTGACACAGTGAAACTTAAATGCCACGACAGGGCATTCCGTTTCCTTTTACAAATGAAACAATGTTGCAACACTGCAAAAACAGTGACATGGAAATGCTAAAACAAATTTCTTCATTTATTGGATTGGATGGTGTACAATATTAGATTTAAAATCCTGGATAAATTCCCTAAGAGATCCGGTGAAGAAAATCATTGGGAAAACCTCTTGTTGGCGAACTACGAACAATGGCGACACAACAGATCGACAATCAGTGTTCAGATTAGGAATCGACGGATCTGTGAATGTCATTCATAGACTCTTTAATCATTATAAATGGTGGATATAATCCTGGTAGGAGTTATCATTTTGGATTCCTTATCCTGGTTGAATTTTCATGAAAAACGTGAATTAAAATTTTTTGAATAAATTAATTCACGGATCAACAAACAAATGGTTGAAAATTTTCTTCTTGTTTATCTTGAAATTTAAACTCATGAAGTATGATAAATATTTACTTGTAAATTCATCATGTTTTTTATTGTCAACGATGATGAAAAAACACAGCCATCGATCTACACATATACCATGATCTTTTCTTATTCATTCCTCACACATTCTTCACGTGTTCTTCATCGCTAAATAATTAAGCACATAAAAAAACACAATGTTTCATTAAGCATGGAATATGGACATGAATATATGGACTCAAGGATCATAGATCCACATTTGTGACTTCATTCAGAGTTTGATCAAAGCCGAAATGGCACAAATAAGGATTCCACAGTGCGAGTTCGGTGAGGGTTCCGTCGAGGGATCCAGTCAAGGTGACTTCGAGGCGAGCAGGTGGTGGTCATTGTAGCTTTAGGAGAGAAAAAAGTAATCATGAAGGAAGTGGTCCAGATATGTGAAAGGTGTCTTTGGTGGATTTGGCTGGTGGTCTGGGAGTGAAACAGGTGGCCAGGCAGGAGTCAGAGCCGGAAAAGGATAGCAGATGACAAAGGCCATCAGGGGCGTGCAGAGCCGGCAGGAGGCCATAGGTGGCACGATAGTGACACGTGGATTAATTAGGGGTGATGGTGGCTGGAAACTGGGGGGCATGGGGGAAACCCTAAGGGGTGATTACAAAAAGGGATATATTTAATCAAAAAGAAAAATATAATACTAATACTATTATTATTATTATTATTATTTATTTAAACCTTTGTAACTCCCCTGTGATATATCTGATCGATGTGATATCGGTGGTGTCCAGACACCAGTTTCATAGTAATCATTTTAAGAATATTCCAAATTTTTCTCCTCGACCCGTGATCAGGAGACATGAAATTCCTATGAAATAATAGATTTAATATTTTTATTAAATTTTTAACCCGTTATAACTCCTATGTATGATACCTAATGGACTTTCAATCTGTGGAAATGCGATCGAGTTTTTTAGATGTTCTTTTCGAGACTAAATTTGGATGACATATTTGATTTTTCATATTGGGTCCCCGAAATGTCCAATGATTAATAATATTTTATTATTATTAATTATTGTACAAGCCATAATTTCAACATTCTATGTCCAATAAATGTTGAATTAGTTCCATCGTGATCCCGATGATGAGTTAGATCTTTTGACACCAATTTTGGATATTTATATAGAGATTAAGGCGTTTCCCCACGAGGCCTGATTCACATGTGTTGCATTAAAACACATCCTTTTCACTGAGTGTTTGTTTTGGAAAAATGTGTATTCCATCTTGTGTGTTTGATTGAGGAGGATCTCAATGGAGCTAACAGTAGGGTAGGTACACCTAAATTGGATACAGTTGTTGGGATTGGGTCCTCTTCACATGGAGTTGGAACTCCCCTATCAGACCAGGGGGTGGGTCCACCATAATTGACATATAAATAGTGTAGGTACTCCCCAACTAGGTAGGGTAAAAATCCTTTATTATTGGAGTCAGTACTCCTCTGTTTTTTCTAGAGTGTGGGTCATCCGTACACATTGTTCCGGTAGAGTCGGTACTCACTTGAAATTCTTGGGAGTGGGTCCTCTAGCATGGGGTCGGTACTCCACTAACATATTAGGTTGCAGGCCCCCCATATAAAATTAATTGAACGAGTCGATACTCCCTTGTCGTACCAGGGTACAGGTCCTCTAGTCATTGAAAGGTACTCCCCTACGGGGTAGGGAGTGGGTCCTCACATGTAGATTTATACTCCTCTATCTATGCGTAGAAGAGGGGGGAAGGTCCTCTATTGGAGTTTTTGATCACTTGGTTATAGGACACAACTATTAAGAGAAGGACCCTCCGCTTGATGTGAACGATACCAAGATAAGAGCTCCATCTCAACAAACGAGTGTATCTGGATTTTCTTGGTATATATATGGTCATATAACTATGTGGATATGACTATTCATTTCTTTGGGTTTTTTCCCTTGTGCTTTACCTTTGTAATTTCAGGGTGTCCTACTGAGAATTGTTGAACTCACCCCTGCACGGGTTTTTCCCATGCATGTCGTATCTTGTACAGATGTTCGACAATTTGATGTATTCCAAGGAGGGGCAAGACATGGTGATGCTCCGTTATATTTGATAGAAGAGGGGTAATCATGTGGCTTCAGGTGGCTACCCTTCACCTACCATTCGGGTATGTTTATTGGAAGACGATCTTGAGGGACCTAGGGTTTCACTTGTGTTATGTCTTTCTTTTTGTGGGCTTGTATACTAGCCCAGTTTTCCTAAATGTACAATACTTTTTGTTGAAATATGTTTGTAATTTTACTTAGGGGTATGCATGCATATCATCCATGGATTTTTTTACTTCCTATCATCATTGGTTTGGAGTTGTGCACGTGTGTGTAGGTACTTAAGATAATGCCTCCAATTTGTGGGATATGCCTACTCGGCGCTAGTTGCTAGTCCCTGGCTTATCAAAGGTGGGATTAGGGTAGTCATGGAATGAGACCTAGGGGATGGGTCATGACAGAGTGGTATTAGAGGAGGTCAATTATCCCATAGATCTGTAGTTTCGTGAGCTTGGATTGGGTTTCATAGTGATAGTGCTAAGATGTTTCGAGTAAGGCTCTTAGACCATAGGTTCTAGTGTTGGTGAAATGGTCTACGTGTACATTAATTGGAACTCTGATAAAACACTTTTTTACTCGATGCATTATGATAGTGGTCACTAGAAAATAAATGATACATGCATCATATATGAATGGTTTTGGTTTTCCATTTAATTCTTGAGTCAGCTCTCCTGATGTACTCTATTAATCGTGATTCATCTTGATCTATTTCAATATCCCTAAATGGTGACATAAATATAGGATTATGAAGTGTTATTATGATGATGATCTTCCCCATGATGTGGTTTCATTATAGGACACTGGTTCTGAGGCATTACCTCTGGGTGGTCTACTGATGGTGCGACCACCCATAGAGCATCATGTTTTCTTGGCAGTTCAGAATGCGGATGTGTATAGGACGAGTGCACTACATTAGATCCATAGGCAGTGAACTATGAGATACAAGGGTGATCTAGACCCCCCAAGCAGCAAATTACTGGTTAGAGGTTGTCACACGTGTTTTTTTCTTAGCGAGGATACCTCTTGATCAGATGGTGGTCCTAGCTGTGAGCCTTCTTCATGGCTCAGTGGGACATTGGTGGAGGATGGTGATAAAGTTTCATGATGTGGAGAAAATCAATTGAGAGGACTTCGAACGAAACATTAGGGATGAGTTTTACCCATCACCAATGAGGGCAGTACGTATCCTGGAGCTTCAACAGTTTTGATAGGACAACACGACAGTGGCTGTGTTTTTGATGAGGTTCACCAAACTCTCATGTTACTCCCTGGACTTAGTGGAAGACCAGTTTTTTAAATCTCGAATCATCGAGCAAGGCATACATAGAGATACTAGGGTGTCAGTGGTTTTGTTGAATATTTCTACATAAGATGGGGTTCTAGAGAGAGCCCTGGTAGTTGAGAGTTTTCTGGATGAGGAATAGATGGACGTGACCCACAATAGAGTTCATGAGATAGATACATCTATAAGAACTAGAAGACGATAAGTGATAGGATTGCAGTGTTGGAGGAATACCAATGATAAAACTTAGGCACGTGGGACTGTGGCATATGATCATTTCTGGCAAACAGATTTGTTGCACGAGAGGCGGTGTTACGCTTGCAATGGTCAGGGGAATATCAATAGATATTTTCTAACCCATAATTTTGCTGAGAGGGAGTCCTATGATGATTCTCAATGGTATGGATAGTACATGGAACAAAGCGTTCCACAAGATTGTTGGTGTGGTAGAGGATCTGGAAGAGTAGAGGTGGTCCACACCAATCAGAGGGAGTTGGAAGACATGGGTGAGGACAGCTGCATGTAGTCATGGCTTATGAATGAGAGACTCCAGGAGAGATTCGCAGTATAACCTCTGTCTTTTTCCATTTTGTTGTCATATTAATAGATAAATGGTCTAGGTTTAACCTTTTTCCCTCAATTTTCTTTTGAAACTTAATGGTTCTAGTCAAATGATGGATAATGCTTAGAGACTTATATTAGAGGAGACGCGATGATCACACACTATAGATGATTGTGTGACCTGAATCATGGAGGATATATTTACTTTTGGGATCTCTTAGTCATAGTGTTGAGGCCTTATGACTTCATTCTTGATATGGACTACTATCATTAATGCCCAAACTAATTTTTTAGGTAAAAAATGGGTACGATGTATCTATAGTAATGGAATGAGGATTTCTTGGTTAGTGAAAAGGAAACCCAGATAGTGATGGGTAGACTCTTTCATGGGACTTGAAAAAAAGAGTATACTTCATGGAAGATATATTCAATTGGTGTGTGTTTGATAGAATCACATGGATGTTAAGAGGAGCACATGGAAGTAGGAGGCTCAAACTCATGCTTGGTTCTCTCACCTTTTGTTCAAATAAACTTTGTTTGGATTTTAAAGGAACTAAATCCTTATGGTTGGGGTAATGTAACGGCTCAAATTTTCCAAGTTCTATTTTAGACATTGTTTGGGAAGCTTCTGAGACTATTTGCTAAGATGTTGTGCGATTCAAAGGTCTGGTGTTCCTATAATGATCCGTAAAAAATTGTAAAGTTTTAAATAGCACACGTGAGGGATTTTATTGAAAAAGTAGAATAACTATCAAATGGGTGTCCAAATAAAAAATATGAGAGGTACTATTGTGTTTAGGATTGTGGTTTTACTCTAAGAATGATTCAACCTTAATCAGTGTGGTACTCTAGTGAGAAAACCAGAAAATAGAATAACCATAAATAAAATAAATAAATAAAATTATCTTATTTTCCAAATACTTATAACTCTTGAAGGATGACTCGGATTGAAAATATGAGACTACCGTGGATCTCGTGAGGGTGTGATTTACTTAGGTGGACCCTAAAATTGGAAAGAACGAGCCAACTATGGAATGTAAATTTCGGGATGTGAAAAAAAAATTATTTTATTTTATTTCCAAATCCTATAACTCATAAACTGTAACACATATTGGACATCTGAGAGTAAAGTTGTTCTCATGAGAATTTACATTCCTTATGAGGGTCCTAACCTTGATTAGCACAGATCAAGGGTGAAAGTTAATTTTTTGTTGTGAATGTCATTAAACTATTTGATAAAAATATTTATTTTTGACATTTGGCAGTGATGTAGTGACGTTGCAACGCCACGACATGGTAGCTCGTTTCCTTTAATAAATGAAACAACGTCGCAACACTACCACAAATACGATGCGGTAACACAAAACCATGTTTCTCCATTTATTGTCTTTTAAGGGGTAGGATATTACATTGACAAAACCGGACAAATTATTTAATAACTATGGAGAAGAAAAGCGTTGGTGAAACCTCTCATTGGAAAACGGCGAACAATGACAAGACGGCAGATCAACGATCAGATTTCAGATCAGGCGTCGACGCATCAAAAAATGACAAGCACAAACACATTATTCTTAATCAATCATTGATCTAATCATGGTAGGTCTTATCTTTGTGGATTCATTATCCTAGTTGAATTTTCATGATGAACACGAATTAAAATTATTTGATTTAATTAATTCACGGATCGAAAAACTATTGGCTGAATCAATTTCTTGTTTTTTATATTGAAATTGAAATTATTGAAGTTTGATAAATATTTACTTATCAACTCCTCATATTATTGATTATCAATGATGATGGCCAAAAAACCTAGCCATCTATCCGCACATAGACCATGATCTTTTCATATTCGTTCTTCATGCGTTCTTTAAGTGTTCTTTGTCCCAAAATAATTAAGCTCATCAAAAACTCAATGTTATATTGAGAGTGGCATACGGTCCCATAGATCTAAACCTGAGGATCACAGATCTGAATTTGTCTATTCATTTTGAGTTAGATAGAAGCCAGAATGGCATGCGAAAGGATTCGGTAGCGTGGGTCTAGCAAGCATTCTCACTAGGGTACCGGTCGAGGCGACTCCAATGCGAGCAGGTGGGGGTCCAGCTGTGTAGTGGTTGGTGCAGTATTGGGAGAGCAAGAAGGTGGTGTGATGGAGGCAGTCCAGCTTTGTGTAAAGTATCCAAGCATGCTTCGGATAGTGGTCGAGGTGCATACGAAGTCGCTAGGTGGGAGTTGGAGTCGGCTAGGACTGATAGATGACGGTGGCCACCTGGGCGTGCAAAGCTAGTAGGAGGCCGGAGGCAGAAGGGCAGTAGCGAAGGGCGACATCAGGGGATACAGTCGCATGAAACCATGGTGGGAATGGGGAAACCATAATGGGTAATTAATAAAAGGATATAAATAATTAAAAATAAAAATAAAATATTATTACTATTATTATTATTACTATTATAATTATTTCAAACCTATATAACTTCCCGGTTCTACATTAGATCATTGCACCATTAGAGACAAGATGACCCCAATTATAGGACGGTCATTTTAAGACTATTTTAGATGTTTCTCCTCAACTCGGGACTAGGACCCATGAACCACCCATGAAATAATAGATTTAATAATATTATTAAATCCTCAACTTTCCATAACTCCTGCGTATGATGCCCGATGGACGTGTCGTCTTCGGTGGTGTGATCATGTTTTTAAGATGGTCTTTTAAAGAATATATCTGGAAACCTTATTTGAGTTTTCATATTGGGTACAAGAAATTTCCAAAGAATAATAATATTTTATTATTATTAAATCTTTGACCCACCATAATTTCTGCATGTAATGCCTAATTGACTCCCCATCAGTGGATTTTTGAGCACACTGATGAGGTAGATATTTTGACACAAATTTTGGATATTTATGTTGAGATTGAGGGGGGGGGCACAATGTACGGTTCTCAAATTTAGCATTGAAATAGAGATTTTTCAGAAGCTTTATTTTTTGGATGAATGAGTAGTCCATCTAATACATTTTTTTCCATCAAGATCGTAATGGAACTGATAGTATAGTGGGGACACAAATACCACATATAATTACAGGGATCAGGTCCTCTACCCATGGAGTCTGTACTCCCCTATCAAAATAGGGCGCGAGTCCTCCATAATTGATGTATAAATCGAGTAGGTACTCCACTACCGAGTAGGGTGTGGATCCTATATTATAGGATTCAGTACTCCCCTATCATTCTATGGTGCATGTCCTCCATAAAAATTGTCCTGGAAGTGTCGGTACTCCCAAACAATCAATGGATTGGGTCCTCTTGCTAGGGTTTGGTACTCCCCTAACATACTAGGGTGAAGGTCCCCTATAGAAAATGAACTGATGGAGTCGGTAGTCTACTGTCATACTATGGTACATGTCCTCTAGTAACTGAATGGTACTGCCCTACACGGTAGAGAGTGGAACCTCACTTAAAGAGTTATACTCCACCATCACCATGAAGCAGTGGGGAGTGGGTCCTCCATTGAAGTTGGATTACCCTCAACTATAGGACCCAAAAACGAAGAGAGGAACCCTCCACTTGATGTGAATGATACCAAGATAGGATCTAGTACTCCCTCGACGGACTGAGGTGCAGAACACTCCTTAAAGGAGTGACGGAGGCTACAAGAGATGGTTTGAAGTATGGGTCCATCATCTGTGTACAATGTTGAGGGTGGGCCCCTACACTTGGGTTTACTTATACTTGTGTTGGGTGTAAGAAAATGATGACCGAACCTTTGGTGTTGGGTAATACAGCAGTACCTAGAAGGATGTTCCTGATGGAGAGCGTTCTCTTGGACGTACCACTAGGAAAGGTAGAGTTGTTCTTGATGGAGTGTACCTATCGGATGGGTTCCATCTTGGATGGATGAGCTCATCGATCGTGTTTATCCTTGTTTTATGGGTTTCCTTATGAACTTATGACGAGAATCCTATTACTAGCTATGAGTTTAGAATCTTATTATTCTTAGTACCTGAAACAATTCTATCTTGATGTTCTTGGTATATATATGGTCATATAACTATGTGGAGATGACTATGATTTTATTTTTTGTTTTTTCCCTTGGGCTTTATCATTTTGGTTTCAGGGTGTCCTACTAAGTATTTTTTTACTCACCCATGCACGGTCTTTTCCCACGCTTTCATGTCTTGTGCAGATGATTGACACATTGATGGAGTCCATGGAGGGTCCAAGACTGGCTGGTGCTCAGCTAGATTAGAAAAAAGAGGTGTAATCCTATGACATCAATCGGCTGCCCTTTACCTACCCTTCAGGTAGTGTTCTCAGCGGACAAGCTTGAGGGGATTGGGGTTTTACTTTTGTTATGTATGACTTTTGGTGGGTTGTATACTGGCCATATTTTCTACCATGTACATTACACCTTATTTATCACTGGTGGTGTTTTTACTTAGTGGTATTCATGTATAGCTTCCTTGGATTTTTACTTACTACAATATTTGGTTTGGAGTTGTGTTGATGTGTGAAGTTACTTAGGTTAATGCCTCTCATTTGTGGGATATGCCTACTCATCGCTAGTCGCCAGCCCCTGGCCCATCAGAGGTGGGCTAGGGGTAGTCATGACACGGATCCTATAGGATGGTTCGTGAAACATAAAATTGAAATACGATGACTATCATAGTAATATTAATTATATATTGTTGTTCCGTAAGACTGAGGCTTGTGAGTCAGTACTCCCCTACCGAGTAGGGTGTGGATCCTCTATTATAGGAGTCAGTACTCCCCTATCATTCTATGGTGCATGTCTTCCATAAAAATTGTTCCGGAAGATTCGGTACTCCCCTAACAATCCATGGAGTGGGTCCTCCGGCTAGGTTTTTGTACTCCCCTAACGTTCTAGGGTGCAGGTCCCCCGTAGAGAATGAACTGATGGAGTCGGTAGTCCACTGTCATACTATGGTACGGGTCCTCTAGTCACTGAATTGTACTTCCCTACATGGTAGATAGTGGACCCTCACTTACATAATTTTACTCCACCATCACCAAGAAGCAGTGGGGAGTGGGTCCTCAATTGGAGTTGTATTACCCTTAATTATAGGACCAAAAAACGAAGAGAGGACCCCTCCACTTAATGTGAATGATTCCAAGATAGGATCTAGTACCCCCTCGATGGATTAAGGTGCAGAACACTCCTTAAAGGAGTGACGGAGGCTTCACGACATGGTTAAAAGTAAGGATCCATCATCTGTGTACAATGTTTTGGGTGGTCCCCTCCACTTGGTTTTCCTTATACTTGTATTGGGTGCAAGAAAACGATGATTGAACCTTTGGTGTTGGGTACTACAACGGTATGTAGAAGGATGTTCCTGATGGAGAGCATTATCTTGGATGTACCACTAGGAAAGATAGAGTTGTTATTGATGGAGTGTACCTATCAGATGGGTTCCATTCTGGATGGTTGATCTTATCGATCGTGTTTATCCTAGTTTTATGGGTTTACTTATGAACTTATGACAAGACTCCTATTACTAGCTATGAGTTTAGAATCTTCTGATTCGTAGTGCTTAAAACAATTCTATCAGGATGTTTTTGGTATATATATGGGCATATAACTATGTGGAGATTACTATGCATTTCTTTTCAGTTTTTTCCTTTGGGATTTATCATTGTTGTTTTGGGGTTTTCTACTAAGGATTGTTTTACTCACCCATGCACGGATTTTACCACACTTGCCATGTCTTGTGCAGATGATTGACACTTTGATGGAGTGCCTGGACGGTCCAGGACTGGCTGGTTCTCAGCTAGATTAGACAAAAGAGGTGTACTCCTACGACATCAGTCGGCTACCCTTTACCTACCCTTCGGGTAGTGTTCTCGACAGACAAGCTTTAGGGACATGGGTTTTTACTTTTCTTATGTACGACTTTTGGTGGGTTGTATACTGGCCCTATTTTCTACCATGTACATTACACCTTGTTTATCTCTGGTGGTGTTTTTACTTAGCGGTATTTATGCATAGCTTCCTTGGATTTTTACTTACTACAATCATTGGTTTGGAGTTGTGTTCATGTGTGATGTTACTTAGGTTAATGCCTCTCATTTGTGGGATATGCCTACTCAGTACTAGTCACCAGCCCCTGGCCTATCAGAGGTGGGCTAGGGGTAGTCACGATACGGATCCTATGGGATGGTTCGTGAAACATAAAATTGAAAAACAATGACTATAATAGTAATATTAATTATATATTTTTGTTCGGTAAGACTCAGTATTGTGTGTAACATAATCTTTCAATGGAACTTGATGGTGCATGCAACGCAAGATAAAAATGTTGTTGCATTTGATGAAATATAAACTATTCATTTTATGTAATGAAATATATTATATAATTTGAATTAATTTGAGAGAATATACTATAAAAATTTTAGGATGTTACATCCTACCCCCTTTAAAATTAATTTTCACTTGAAATTCATCTTGGTTATAAAGTTATATAAATTCATACAATTACTTTATTGAAACCAAAATTTTACCAATGCCTAATAAAACATCCCCTTAAAAATTAAAAGTGAGGAATATTGTGTTCACCATAAGTTAAAGGTTATTAGGATTTGATATAGGAAGAATATTTGTGGGAAATTAAATGTTGGATTTTGAGGGGAAAACTAACTACCAAGCAAAAAAATAGAGTGATTGAGAACCTAATAAATATGAATTCAATGGTGAAGAACTCACAATCACATTTGGTATGGAAAATTTCACTGGTATAATCATAGAATATTTTGAGAAGAAACCATTCTATTTTAAGATCAATTTTTTAGAGTTGAAGTATTATTTCACCATATATACTACTAGAATAAGGAAATATAATTACATGATGAGTTGAGATTCATGCTTTAATCAATTTCCACCATATAACCTTCTCTTTGACCAATCGATGAGTATCCATGATAAATGTTCAATCTTGAAGTCCTAGAATAAAATTTTAATGTATCACATAATCCTAAATAAGATAACATGATATTCTTTATATCATTAGATATTATCCAAATACAATATGGTCTGTACATAGTAATGGGATTTAGAAATTCATGTAATGAGATAATAAATTAATATATATATATATATATAATGTTAAATTGTAATACAAAAAGTTATAACTAGATCATTCCATAGATATATAATCTTAATGCTTACAATTTAGATTAAACATATATCCATATAAGTACTTGTATTTTCCATGAACTAAATTTTAAAAATATACCTCATATATATATAGAAACTCAATAAATTTATACCATGTTATTTTCAATATTTAATACAATTAAAGATAAGTGATTAAGAAATTGGTCATATGATAAACCTTTAAAAAATATCAACAACCTTGGAGATATCTGAACTTTGAAATATGTCCTAACATTACCTGTAGAATTTGAAAATAATTTCCTCATCCCATTTTTATTCTGTTCATAATGATTTAAACCTTCAGTTAATTTCTTCAAACACTTGTTATCATAATGTCTCAAATCTTTATAGTTATGAAATGTTAATTTTAAATAACTATCTGTCATATCATTTTTGGATTGTATAGGGATCTTTTAAAAATATTCACGAACATTTTTTAGGCTTACCTATAAAATTATTAATAGGTCGATTCTCCATTTCCTTCCACCACAACCATTTCATAACCATTTCATCTCATGGAAGGTAAGTATCAGAAATATCCATTTCAAATTTCTCACAATGATGAACCACTCTCTCATTACTTTTACATTCTCTATAGTTTATATATCTTCATAGCATTCATTTTAATCCCAATTAAAATCAATTAATTTTTTTAAATGTATCAATTAAAAATCAGAACATACCTAGCCAATCTAGTAATGTTTTCTTCATATATAGAAACTGAATCATAATCTATTTTCATTAATTCCAATAGTTGTTTCTCCATCCTAAGAATAAAAACTTTAGGGAAATATTTCTCAGTGAAATGATCCTTAAATTAATCCCATTACATGTCATAAATATAATATTTCTCTCTAGTATTATTTTAAAAACACCACCATAGATCAACTTCAACTTCAAAATGATAAATGGAAATGTTTACCTTTTTATATTCAAAACATCATATGACTTCAATTATCTTCTCTGGGAAACTGATCCATCCATCAGCTACCACTCGTTCAGATGATCCATTGAATTATGGGGGATGTTTCTTTATGAAATTATCTACAGTCATCATGTTTCTCTATGTTAGATCTATATTTTATCTTTTATGGAAACCACCACCATTTATATCATGTGTCAACTGATCCATCACAAGAACTAACTTCTCAGTTCCAATTACAGCCATCTTGGGTAGTTGATTCAAAAGGATATTTTTCCCCTTATTTCATCCCACTATTTATTTCTTTTCTAGTATATAGAACCCAATTATATACAAACAAATATTTGATGAATACACATTAAAATCATAAAATTATATATCATTTACACATAACCATGAATTAAAATTTTATAAGGTAATTCGATTAACACAATACTAACCTTTAAATTTGTTTAAACCTTTCCTTTTATACCAACTATATGGTCCTAGCCTCAAACATTACATATTCATTAGTTTTAGTCAAGAATTATATTTAATTCATATTTAGAACCTTTTATAGTTTATATTTTTAGATAATTATGCAATAAATAAAAAATTGAAAAATCATACAATACAAAGTCGACACATCTGATCAGTATCATTTTTCCCATAATATAAAGTATTTAATATAAATGATGAATTCATTTAATGGAAAATATATGTGACATCTAAATTGAATTCTTTATTTCTCATACCCATCCTTATACCCTATAAACAATTTTTAAAAACATGGGATGAGCATAAAAGAGCATTGATGGATAAAAAAAGTAAGGAAATTGTTAGTTTGAAAAAAAAACATCAAAACCCATTTAACATTTACCTTTATCATCAATGTGCGTTGATAATTTTAAAAAAAACATTTTCACAAGAATATAATGCAATGTTTTTTTAATGAAAATCATTATCCCATATAAAGAAATTAAAACTAATTTAGGGGACATAGAGCATCATACTTATATAAGCCTTTCAAAACACTTTTAGCTATAAAAACCACAAGGATGTCTTCAAAAATTATCAACATCCAATTAATTAGACATATATAATGAGAATCACCCTTCGTATAAGCTATATTTGGATCACTCGGTTTGTATAATGGCTCTCAACCCTTTATATAAGCTATACTAAGATAACCCATTTCTAAGGAGAAATAACTGGATCAACCCTTCATATAAGCTATATTGGGCTCACCCAAGATCTATATTAGGACAAAACTCTTTATATTATTTTTATTGGGCAACCTATTCCTCATAATTCTCAAATAATATATCAAGAGTAAAATACTCTCATTATAATACTCTTTAAATATTGTTTTCAAACCCATACTAAAACACATTGGGATTATATAACCATTTTCTTTTGAAGAACCATTTTCAACAACAAAATACTATTTTATATCAAAAAACATTATAAATACCAAAAGAACCAAAAAATATAAAGATAGACTTAAATATATGTAAAAAATGAAATATTGAATAGAACATTCTATTTTTTATGTTTCAGAACATTTTTTATAAAACACGTAAAAAGATTATTTTTTGAAAACCTAAGATTGATATTACAAATATAAATAAAATGAATTTCATAATCTATTTATATAAATAATAAAATAAAACGATATCAAGAACATTGACATGGAGGAAGAGATTTTGAAATTAAATTTTAAATCATTTAAAAAGATATTTCTAAATCAAAGTGTCTCATACCATATTTAAATATTTGAATCATAAAACTAATTAAAATGACAATATAAAACATTTAAGATATATATAATTTATAAAATTAATTATATACAATGACAAAGTGTCATTATATACTCCTTATAAAATAATATTGGTTCATGCTGTCGTGAAATGCCTCAATAAAAGATAATTGATATAAAGACCCCTACCTTAAGACAGACTTCTCATATGTATCTTCATATTTCTGAATAATAAAAATATGTTAATTATTTACTTGATTCATATTTAATTTAAATTTTATCATTAATTTTATTTTACTTACTAAAATAATGTATACAATTACTTAGTTAATTATGTTTACATCGGATGTTTTGAGCATATTTTTATTCTGTATCAAAACATATATGGTTGGATTACTATGGTCAAATGTTTCATTAATAAAGAATATATAGAATAAAAATAATTACATAGTTATCATTTTTATACATATATTATTCTTTTGAAACCAATCAGAAATTATGGTTATGAAAAATGATCCAATGTTACAATCATGGACATGGTAGGTGATACAGATGCATGTGTAACATTCTCATTTTCAATGATCATTATAGAAACAAGATAAGTTACATTTATCATTATATAATTTTAATTATATAATAAATAAGATCTTATTTAATCTTATATACATATACATATACCTATTGTGATGTAAATGGAATCACATCGCTTCGAGGATGTGGTAGTCCACACATCTAGGAATGATGTTTCCACATTTCAATGTGTAAAAATGTGTTAAAGAAAATGATATATTTTATTTCCAGAAAGATAATTTGTAATTAATATAATATTTATTTTAAAAAGTTAACATATTCTTAATTAAAAAAACCATAATACATTCCATTTAAAGTGTGAATGTATCACATTTCTTTGAGGATGCAATAGTCCACACGTCTACAAACAATGTTATCATATTCCTAAAAAAATATAAAGAATGAAGGTATTTGTTATATAATAATTCATGAAATATAAAGACATCATAAATATCATATATATCATATAAAAATAGTATTCCCATCATAATTATTAACCATGATTGGTGGTAAATGAAAACCAAATGACATCATTTTGAGAGGTTGTAGTCCACCATACACACGAACTATGATTTCATTGCACATTTGATGGAAGTGTGCGTATGATTATGTGAAAACATAAAACAAATATCATAGTATATTTATAATAATTATCATATTATATAATCAAATAATTATATTTTTTTAAGTTGTGGATAATGAAATAAAATATATGTTCTTGTTGATAAATGGTACGTCATTTTTGGGTAACTCCTTTTGGTTTTCACCAAAAGAATTACATGGTTTTATTTATACCCAAAGTGAGGATTATATTATGAGAGTGGGATTTTGGGAGATTTTTTTTATAGTTTCATTATTTGAAAATGGTATTGATATGTTTGAACAAGTTGGGAGCATAGGGGCCTTTTATAACATGGTAAATGGCACATTTGTTATTCTTGAAAAGATTTTAGTGCTCCCCTTGTTTTACATACACAAAATGAATAAAAAGTAGAAAAATATAAAACCATATAGGTTTATTGGCCTAAATATGTCTAGAAAACAATTTTTATACTAGTTTAGGGTCCTCATTTCACCATATTTTCTATGTTTTATCATTATGTAATCTAGTTTTTAACTTAATCATTGTAATTAATTTTAATTTATTTCAATAATATTTCGAGTAAAAAACAATTTTTACCATATTATAAATTATAAATTTTCACGATTTAAAAAAAGTAATTAGTTTTTCTAAATTCCAGTCACAAATACAGTTGAAATTATATTAAAATTAATCTGCTATTCAGGAAAAAATAATGAGCTTTTAAATTAAAAATGTTCAAATGATTAAAATGTTTTTATAAATAATTTCCATATTAAATTTATTATAATGAAACAAAATTACATTAAATGTTATAAAATTGATCTAATTATATCTAAGTAATAATTATAAAATATCTTAATAAATTATTTACTTCAAAAAAATGTTGTTAAATAAAATTAAGTCTTTTTTACTATTTTTAAAATGATGAATGTTATCTGAATAATATTAAAACATTACCCCATGTAAATTGTGATATACCACTTAGAAAAATGAATTTTATTTTTTTAAATAAAATTTTATTAGTTTCTGAATTTAGTTTTAAAACAATTATTCTATTAAAAGGAGGAAAACCTACCTTTTAGAAAAATATTCTCCTAATGCTTAAAATTATATTTTTTCTCATCCTAAGATTATCACAACTATTTACATAATTTAAAAACATCTTATTTATAAAATTTTGATTGATATATATCACTAATAGTTATTAATTTAATTAATTAAGCTAAAACACCAATATTTTCATATAAATATTTTTTTATAAAAACACATCCTTTATATTCAGTTGGTCTTTATTTTCATTTCTACTGAATTGATAACCAGTGAATTTATTTTATAAATATATATAAACTATAATTTCATCATATAGTTAATCTCATCATTTCCTAAAATACCATTAACTAGAGGATAAAAATCAAAATAATATTAATAGTATGTAATTGTCTGGTAAGACTTGGGCAAGTGTAAAACATATGTCATCAAAGGAACTGAATGTAACATGTAACGCTGGATAAACATGATATTGTGTGTTATAAAATATAGTATATGAATATCTTTTAATGAAATATACTAATGAATTTAAATTATTTTTAAAGAATATATTTCATATAATTGAGGGATTCTACATTTCATATAAAAATATATTTATATATATAAATATTTATATATTTATATTTATATATATAAATATATATGTTAATGTGTATTAATGTATATGAAGAAATATGTGTGTGTGAGTGTGTTTATATATGTGAATATGTTTATATATATTAATAAACAAAAACATATACATTGCTAAGAGAAATGTTTTCTATACATATATATTAAGTGACATTTCCTAAAAAACAAATCTAATTTACTAAAAAACTTTAAGAAACGCCAGTAATTTGGTGACATGAAAATGTGACTAAATATAAATACTAAATGTGTTTTTATATATAAATATATGAATATATATTTCCTTCTGTATGTATATATATATACATTGATGTGGGGAATTGATCTATATAAATATATATATATATAGCAAGGTTTTATGAAAACAACCTCTATTCTAGTAATGTTTCCTTCAAAACATGGATAAATTAATGATGTTTCCTAAAAACATCAATAATTTTGCAATGTTTCTTGAAAACTTTGTTAAATTTTGGACTTTTTAAAGGAAACTTTTTTTAGATACGTTTTTAGGAAACATCTTTAAAATAGGGATTTTCCAAGAAATGTCGCTAATTTAGTGATGTTTTAGTGGAATCTTGGATAATTTAGTGATATTTTGGAGGAAACGTGGCTAATTTAGCAATGTTTTTTTGTGGAAACTCCCCTAATATACCAATTATTCCTACAAAGTGTATATAAAATAAAACAATGCACATTTAAAAAACATCAGTAAAAAACATCACTGAATTATTGTTTTTTAGTAACAATTGTTATTATATCAACATGATTGAGTAAGATTTGAATGATATTAAAGATGAAATAAAACCAATATTCTCTATTAAGAATGATACATCATCATTGGACCACCACTTTAAGATAATACCTAAAACCTCCATATATTTTAATTTTTATCACACCAAGGCCTATAGAAAATGATATGGGAAGTAAGGAAGGTTTTTGTGTATGTTTTTGTTAAACCAAATTTATTTTTATGTTTGAAAATTATAGTAGATGAGGTTTAACTTTATATGATTGAGAGGGTGTCAATTTTTAATACCCAAAACTATTCATAAATAAGATGTCACTCTAAAGAAAAGTTGCTTAAAAATATATAAATAATGGAGTTTTTGGGATATATATTTGATCCATACCTCAAAAATTGAATAATAAATATGTTATATAAGTTTTATTATATTTAAAAAAAACACTTTTTTAACATTTTAGTTTTTCACCATGGTTACTAATTTTTTTATTGTTTTGACTATTTATTATAACCAAAATTTGGTTATCCTTACTACATAAAATTAATTATCCTAAACCACTTTACACGTTTGAAGTCTTCTACACTTCTCCTTTTGTAGGATGGATCAAATACAAATCATATGGTGCCTCGTGAGGCAACCCCAGACCTGCTGGATATGGAATTTCCTTTAGGGATTATAATAGTGATTTCTAGGAAGGGATATTTGGACCTTGTGGATAGGTCACTACTCTGAAAGCAGAAATGATGGCTCTTATCACCGCATTGGATGTGGATCAACAAAAGAATTGGGATAGAATATGGTTTGAAAGCGACTCATCTACAATCCTTTAAGCAATCATAATGGGGAAAAATCATCTTGATTGGAGAATCACATCCAAATGGATTAAATGCCTTAATATAATTCCTTCAAATAAATATATCATTACTCATGTCCATCTTGAAGACAATCATCTTGTTTATAGCCATGCTAACATGGGTATTTGTGCACACTCTCCTACGCATATTTCAAGCATCACTGGTGATATTCTCTCTATTTTGCAAAGAGATAAATGTATATTTCCTACATTTAGAATTTTTAAGCCTTTTCTTTTATCATTAATGAAGATTTTCGGCTTTCTCTTCTAAAAAACTAACAATTTCATTTAAATATTTATTTATCTATAGTTATTTTAGTTAATTAAAATGCGTAAAAATTATATACGTAAAAATATTTTATAGAAACCCGCATTTTGTAACATAAAAATAAATGTATACAAAAACATGAAAATTTATTCTTCAAAACATATTAATTATATTATTCTAAATAAAATATTTCATAAGTGAATTAAATACCAATTATTAAATATAACAAAACATTTAATATACTTTATTTAGTGACAAAAAATTGTCGAATTTTAAAAATTTGAAATTTTCAATATTCACTAAATACTAATAACATTTTTGAATAATATAATAAAGTTAAACCTAAGTAAATTTTTATATTCTTATATATAAAATTATTTTTATTTTATAAAATAAATTATTTAAAATTTCTCTAATGTTTTGATAATATTTCTCTCATAACAAATAAAAATAATTTTTAAAAGAAAATATTTTTTATAGAATAAAAATTATCAACCAGATATTGAGGTCTTATTTTATATGTATTTATAAATAAAATAATATTGAGTATGAAACCTATAATATTTCAAAAATTTGATAATACAATTTATACCCATCAATTTGAAGTATTGGTTTACCCGTCATGTTTAAATAATATTATTTCATAGTACATTTATGAATGGTGTTTCATGTTTTTTATGATATCAAATATTGCGTCCATTTAAAATATCATGGTGTAAAATTATATCCCCTTAAATAAATTTCATCACAGAAATTTGACCTTGATATTATTAATTAAGGATTTTAAATTAGAAAATAAATTTTCTAAAGACCCATATTTTAAGAAGGTTATTTTAACATCCTCTTGGTAAGAGAGAAAGGGAAGTATGAATATTTTCCCAAATGACACAAAACATGGATTTTAGGTCAGAAAATGTTAGTGAAATGTTAATAAATGGAAATTGAAAAAAAATATTCCCATGTAATTACTGAGAGTGACATAGATCATTAGTAACAAGAATCTTAATATTCATGATAATGATATTAACCACAAACTCATTAATCTATAATGGGTGAAACTACCATCAATTCATTAGAAATGATAGTAGCATGATAAAAAGTTCATTTTAAGATCCATTTCCCAGAGTTTATAAATTCTATTACTATAGATACTAATGTAATTAATAAATATACTTACATGATTAAATAATATTTCATTGTTACAATTTCATCTTTTTATTGTTCTTTTATAAATTTTCATAGAATCTCTTACTCTAAGTAATGAATATCCAATATGATTTTTTATCTGGTGCTCTAGAAATAAAATTTTATAGTTTATATGATCTATTAAAGAATAAAAAAATATTTAAATTATCTTCAATAAGTAACTAAAACCAGAATAGATACCATAAGGTAAGATAATAAAAAAACGATCCTTATGATTAACTAATACATTTTACTTCAAAATTTCAACCAATAGATCAACATTAATTATCAATCAGATAAATTTTCCTACATTGAAAATAAAATAAAAAAAAATAAAATTAATTATGTTCTTATCAAGAAATATTTTATGTTAAATAAAATTTCATAAACAATGTTTGCAATACCTTAATTAAATTAAAATTTTACCAAAATGTATAACCCATCATATGATGAAATATAACATTAATATCCAAATCCTCAACAACAACACTATATTTTTAATACATATCATTTGATAAATATATAATCCTAAAAATTAACGAAATATTTTATCTATGGTTGAAACCAAATTATTTGTATTATTTGATCACATATTAATCCAAGATATATTTAACATTAATCTCTAACTAAAATAAATTATTCTTAAATTATTATACCAAAATGTATATTCAGTAATCATATATGAATATAATTACTATAAATTACTTAAATATACATAAAGAAATACTAAAATCATATATTCTACCACATTCCATGTATTCTTAATGATTCTAATTTAAAAAATACCATTGATAGAAAATAATTCTATAACATAACTTCTCTAATCCTGATACATTAATACATTAATCACTTCAACTCAATGATTGGTATAATAATGGTCATTCTTTGGCCTAAGAGAAAACCATTATAATTGGTAATTAGATTGGTTAATTCCCAGGTTGCCCATATTTAAGGAAAAACACTATAAATTGATGTCAAGGATGATATTTATTTCTCTTTATTGAACACATCATTTTTCCTCAGCAATTTATTGACCTATACCCTTCTTGTTCACGCATAAAATAACTTCTATTTCTTTTGATAAATTCTCACTGCTATATATTCCTATATTTTTCAAATGAATATAATTTAGTCTTCAATCCTTTATCTTCTATAACACTTGAACTTCCATCAGATTCCAACCTTCCTTTCCGGGATGTGTATTGAAATTCAACTATGTTATAGTTTTGAATCATTATTTGAGATATCCCATATGGAATTACCAAACTATGTATAAATTTTTGGCCCCATTGGGTTAGGAATATCATTAGGAAAATAATTACATTACCCATCAAATTGATATTTTTCATGACTTTCCCTTTTTCTATTCACTCACTAAAAATAGAAAAACTAGATGAGAATACTTTATACAATGAACATGAAAAATAAAAATGTTTAAACCAGGGGGGAATTACTAATAAATGATATGTATATCACGACTTATGACTGACTTTGATTACATCTAGGTTACCCTTGGTAAAGATTTTTATTATATTTTCTAACATAAAAATATTTTGAATCCATTTATAATGGTTTGTAAAGAGTTTTGATAAATTCCAATTCATATCCACTAGTAGTGCGAAATAAGGTATGTAGCTAGGCCAGTTTTCATGTACCAAGTGATTACTGATTCTTGATCAATTTATTCTTTTCGGATAATTTCTCCTAGGTATGACTTTTTCATATCCACATTCAAGTGTATTTTCCATATATGTATTAATTCTCTTGGAAACCACTTTCACTATACTTCATCAAAAAATTGGGATGTTTTCTTATATATAGTCATTTCCCTTAGGATATCACCAGGGTTTTATAATCCTAATAAATAAATGTTACTATATATTTCTATTATAAAAAATTTAGTGACCCAACCCTTTTATAAATATTATTCATGATTTTTGATCATAAATATCCATTAATTAAAACATAACGAACACGAGACCTAGTGCCTTTGTAGGAATCGGTTTATAATAAATCAAATTGAGACTAAAATAAAACTATATTATTTTATTCTCTATAATGAGCTCAAAAATCCTTTAGATATCCAAAATCTGTTTGGGATTACATGGGGCATACATAGACAAAATGGGTGTTAAAAAAAACTTAGTAAGGGACTGAACATAACAAAAATCAAAACGTGTGAGTCAAATGTATGTCTTGATAGAATAAAATAGGAGGATCAAGAGTTATCAGATGTGAAAATAACATAAAGAAAATGTATTATTAATTAATGTATTCCTAGAGAATATGGCAGAAACATAAATCATGGGATGAACATGATTTAAGGATAATATCCTAGGAAATGTCACATAGTGGAAAAATTCCCATAATGGATTAGGATTTATCCCTAATCCAATATGTGACACATCATGAAACTAAATATTTACGTAAGGAATTGAGGTATTTTGGTTAAACCAATAATAACATGATCATGATGATGTTTTCAATATAACTATAATCAATCATAAGGAATAGACATAACAATTTCCCATGGAATTAAAATAATTTTCATAATCGTGACTTATAATATAATCAAGGATAATATAATAATATTTTCTTTTAATAGATGAAATAATGGAAAATGTTACCCCGTAATAGTATTGTTTAATAATCTACGTGTATACCTAAGAGAAAACTATATAGACAATATAGATGTAAACCAAAACATCAATTATATTAATCATTGATGAAAATTTATTTTAATGAATACATGGAATATTTCTTGGGAAAAAATCATTTTTCACATTGAAATCTCATCATCAAAAAAAAATTTATAAAATAAAAAAAAACATAAAAAATAACCATGTCAAAATATACTAGAATATACAAATATATCAATGGTTATGATTTTGGGGAATTATTTTGAGGATGAGTAATTTAAAATAAAGACTCCTCTTTTATATTTTTATGTAATAAAATATATTATTCATAAAACTATATGAAAATTCGTTTTAAAACATTATTTCAAAATTAAAAATTGATAAAAATTTATTTTAGGAATCATTGTAATATTGTATATCATTTTTTATAACATTTTTACAAATCATAGACATTGATGAAAAGTCATTTTTGACAGAAAATATGAATAACGTTGGATTTTCATAAAAAAAATTTCTCAATAATTTTAAGTTACAAATAGAGAAAAATAAAGTAATAATTTATAAATTCATAAATATCAATTTGAGGGAAAATATTTTTTATGTATATATAAATATCAAAAACATCCACTGAGGGAGAAATAAACAAAAACAATCCTAAATAATGAATAAATTATTTAATAAACCATTACATATTTTGTAACATTTGAATCCTAGCCAAAATGAAATAAATAACCTCAAAATAAACATTAAATGAAATTTAAAAAATATATTCATACTATAAAATATAAAATGGTATGTAAATAAATAGTAATGAATAAATAAGTGGTTTATGTGGAATATGTTTCATGGTAATAAAAATAAGATTCAAATACTATGCAAATATCATTTCATTGAAGGGAGAATTAATAAATGAATTTATTTTATTTCCCAAATGTAATTCCACATTAAATAAGTTTATATACAACATAAAATAATAAATGTTCATTATAGACATAAACTTCAATTATCATTTTTAATGATGAAGTAATTTAACCTAATGAGAGAAGTTGAGTGAGAAAATTCATTAACCAAAGGTCAATTCATCACATACATACTTTATCCTCCTAAATAATAAAATGATCTCAATTATTTACCAATATATGAACCTATTTAATTTTTATTATTTATTATATTTTAATTTTTACCGAACTACATTTTTCAATTTAATCAATTATTTTCATGTCATTAGTTTTCATGGTATTCAGTTCATGTGTCTAAATGACATTGTTGGGATAACAATGGTAAAATAAGTCATTGATTCATCATCTACAGAATAAAAACCATTAAATAATTATAATATTTATACATAAAATATTGTTTTGAAACTGTCCCTGAAATATTTTTATGAAAAGAAACTATGTTTCAATCATGGGGATGATGGGTTATACATATGCATGAGTAACATTTCCCTTTTTAAACAATCTAGATTTAAATAAAATAAGTGTTATTTTATCTTCCAAAATTATCAAAATAGGAGAAATATAGCATTATTTCATTAACTACATTTTCATATGCATTGCATTTGATGTGGTAATGAAAAATTAATCTCATCACCTTGTGAGGTAGTAGTCTGTCATACACATGAATGATATTATAAATTTTCAATGAATTTTAAGGAATGAATGTATACTATATTATAATTTTCTATAATACTTAATAATTCAAGAATATAATTTATAAACATTAAATATTTCATCATGATCAAATCTGAGATGCGATAATGGAAAGTGAATTATATCGGTTTGCAAGGTGGTAGTATTCCATACACACGAATGAGATTATCATTTATCAATGGATAGTATGGTAAAAATTATATTATATAATTATTTCTGATAATAATTAATATTTCATGAATATAATATCTAAACATTAAACCCATCATAAAGAAATTATATGATATTCAATGATTGAAATGAATTATATCGATTCATTATGTGGTAGTCTTCCATACACATGAACAATGGTTTTATTTCCCTTTTGATAGAAAAGAGATGGATTTATGTTATGAAATTAAGATAATAATACCTCATTATATGGGATATAATGAAGTTTTTATATTATTATTATCAATTAATATTTTAAGTATCTGGAGAAAGAAACAAAATGAATAATATTTGTTAGTAATGATACAACTTATTCATATAACCCCTTTTAGATTATACCTATTCCCACTTATGATTAGATTTTGGATCAAACCAAGGCCATTATGACATGTTTAAAGAATTTAAGAATGTATTTTTCTATTGATTTGGTGATACATGTTTATTTTTATATGTGTAATGGAAAAAAGAGGATTCCTTTTATAAGTGAAAGACGGTGTAATTTTTTTAAATAACCCAAACTATTCATAATGGGATGTCACTCTCAATAAAAGTTCCGAAAAATTGATAAATAATAAATTGTGGGTGATATGATCAACTCTCACCTCAACCATTCCAAAAGAAACAATCTTTAAACTTGTTGATTCATTTACCTCTAAGGTTAGTCATTTTTACCATTTTAATTGTTCACTATGGAAATTGGTTTTTTACTGTTCTTTGTAATAATTTTGACCAAAATTATGTTGATCTATTAACCTAATAATCATTAAGATGATTCAAAATATTAATCCATTTTATCTAATTAAAATTAAAATATTTTCATTATTAAATTACATAATAATCCGAAAAAAACTTATTGAAAAATGGGTTTTCAAGATATAAATTTTATAGAAATGGATTATCTTATATTAACTATATAACTGACAATAATAATTTTATGAATATAAATTCATATATATTTTTTATAATATTTGTATTTTATATAAATATTTCTTCAATATTGATTATTTTATTTAAATTTTAATATAGAATCTATTTCATATAAAAATTGTTTACTAAAAGCCACATTTTGTTGCACAAAAATTAACTTGTACCAAAACCATAAAAATATATCATTAGTGTAATACCTTGAAATTATAAAATAATATCAGTTTATTTATTAGAGTATATGACATGCATCACCAACTGTAGAAGGAAATATAAAATTATGATACATTTTGATATTTTTAAAAATGAAACCATATTCAATATATTCTATATCTTGTAATGTAAACCACACTTGGTTTGTCTTGTATAATACACAACAATGAGTTTCTTAAGCATCTTGTGTTACATTAAAGACCCAGTTTTACTGAACAAATCTATACTATTAATATTATTATTTAATATGATATTTTTCACCAAGACATGGGAATGTAAGGAATGAATAGGATTTCATAACCTATGTAAATATATGTCTTACACATTTTTATTACTTATCTAATAATTGGTTATAATAAAAGAATCATTTAATTTAAAAATAGATATCTTCTCAATAATTGTATTTTTCTAAAAGAAGGATTACTGGAGCTTTTCTTACATAATTTATAATTATGTTTTACAATCAATATGATTTTAAATAAAATAATTTTTGAAATCATAATATTATAATTATATTTGGGTGAGGTTTGGTTATTTTCCTCACAATTATAACTTTTTTATAAATAGTGATAATTAGAGAATTTTAGCTGAAAACATTATTTTTGTGTAAATTTTTTATTATAATTAACTATATTTTAAATTTATTTAAAAATAAAATTAGTAAAATTTTATATCTATTAATAGAATTTATATCATTGGAATAATTTTAATATTCAATTTTGATATAAATGATAATAATATTTTGAACATTTTCTATTTAAACATTTGATTTATCATCGCTTCTAGGATATTACTTTTAAAATATAATCATTCCATTCTATGGTTTCAATTTGGAAAAATAGATTCCATATTTTGAATCATGATTTTTATATTATCTATTCATTTAAAAATAAATTTTTTACAATAATTAGTAATGAAGGTATTTAGAATTAAATAATCTAGTTATTGTTAAAACACGGTTCTGCGCATTACATGTGTTTGTATTAATACTAATTTGACACAAATATGTGATTTTTATAAAATAAAATTTATTCCATATAAATAATAATTATGTCTAAATTATATAATAAGGAATATTTGAAATGTGCTCTTATAGGATGAATTACCATGGTAAATAAAAAGATAGATGTTATCATGGTAAAAACTAAAATGGTAATATTGAGTAAAGAAAAATATTGAATAACATGATAAAAATATATTTATTTTTGTGTGTTGTAGATATATATCAACCACATAAACCCTCCCCACCATTATTATTCAAATTGTTTTCCACATTAGTTAAGTGATACTTCCAAATTGTAAATAATTTAGAGTATTTTGAAGAATTCAAATCCTCATTAGTAAAAGAGCACTCACTCCCCTCACATACCCAAATATCTCAATCAATTTTCATCATCATAACTCTACACAAATCAATTCCAAAATTACATCACATCATTCTAGAAGAATTATTTTGGAATTAAATAGAACCTTTGAAGGCTTTAGTAAAAACCTAAGGAGAATACTTGAGGAAGAGGTAATTTTCTTCCACAAACGTATTTAATTTACTTATTTATCAACCAACGTAATTTATTATTATAAACTATTGATATTATAAACCCAGTATCACCCATAGTTTGGTTTTTTATCATAATAAGGTAATGAACTAAAACTATCTCCACTTCCATCTAATGGGGTATGAAATCTTCTGATGGGTGTACAATGTACTACTACCTCACGAATAGATATCGTTGGTTCTTCCATTACAACCTTTCACAGTTGGGTATGATGTGGGATCTAAATTATATATATGATATTAAATATGTTTTTCCAATTTATTCATTATATCATATATATATATATATATATATTATTTGTTTATTCTATTCTATAAGAGACATGATAATGTCAATTTTGTTTAAGGTGGTCAACCATCTCCCAAAGTGATGTGATTCGTCTTTCACTATCGCTTCACATGGGAGGAGATAAATATATATTTAATATATATATGTGATATAAAGGTCATTATTATGAAATTTATTTAATATTTATCATTATGGATAGAAAATATATATATATAATTTTCTTTGTTTCCCCATCATTCATATAAAGGTGATAAAATCATTTGGATACATTTTGACTTCTACCTTCACAAAGCGATGGGAAGATATTTTTATCACCAAACAAAATGGATGATATAAAATTATAATTAAATAAATAATATGTTAATTATGTAATTATTATTGTTATAGATATTTTATAACAATATAATATATTGACGAAGAAAACCATTCATGACAAAACATGCATCAGAAAATAGGGCAACCATCAACCGAAATAATGAAAATGATGAAATATTATAGATGAATGGGTGATAGGATGTTATTAAAGGATCATATATGATATCATAAATATTAATATGGGTTTTTAAAAATTTAAAATGATGTTTAATACCATTATAATGGATATTAAATAACATTCAACCTAAAGGATCTGTAAAGTAAATGATTTCATCTCAATTTCATTTTAACGAGGTATGATGTAATGTTATCCACAAAGATTATTTTATATGGTGTATATAATTATCCTTTTACACATAATATCACCAAAAATACATTATTAATTTTATTTTAAATTCAATTTTAAATATTTCAACTAATTGTATTTTATTTAAATGTTTCCAAGTGTTAAGGGATTTATTAACTCAATTTTAATTCATTGGGATAAACTTATACTGATTTTACTATTTCAATCTACGATTATGTGTATAATTTTATTTTGTTAAATTATTATATGTTTATAATTTTTTTTGGACTTAATTTTGAAACACATAATCAGTTCATTGTTTAATTTTCATATCAATATTATGATCATTTTAAAGGTTGATTTCACAATCCAATTCGAGTTGATTTTATTTACACTTCAATTTCTGTTGAAGAAAATTATTTTAAAATTTCATAATAATCCCATTTCATTTATTTTTTTAGATATTAATGATACTTTCAATTCATAGTTATATTTTTATAATCATTGGTATTTAAATTATTTTAGAAAATGTTTTCTAAAAAATTCATCTTCATTTCTATCTTTGGTCTAAAATCTATTTTTATTCTGAAACCATGTTCTATAATAAAATTATAATTTTATTAATCATTTAAAAATGATTTATAAAAGGAATTTTCAACCATTTTTACTATATAAAATTTTCCAAAGGAAAATTATGATTTTTAAAAAATAATAATTTCACTTTTTTCAAAAATGTGAGAGGAAGATTCTTATAATTTTCTAAATAATGAACATACATTACATTTTTACAGTGAAATGTGAATTTTCTTTTACCGTTTACATCACTTAAAAAATTTCCTACCATCATGAGAATAATCTATTTGAATCTTAATTTTCATGTTTATGATGATCTTTTTTTATAATTTTTTTTAGAAGTGATTTCCCAAGAAAATGATATTCAAACTTTTTTTAAAATATAAAAGTAATATTTTCTCCCCAAATGCTGAAAAATATTTTTTTTGTATTCTGATTAAACTAAGGCAATATCTGTTTATTAATAATCCATTGGGTATATTTTGATAAAATCCTTATTATTCCTTTCAAGGGTTTGTTATTATTTTGACCAAGGATAGTATTGATTTTCACTACCTTATTTCATTTTATAGTCACTAACATCCCCTTGAAATAATAACTTTCTAGTGATAATTTGACCTTAAATTTCTCATAAATATCCATATTATTTTTCATGATTATGTTTATTTCCAAAAATATATACCATTTTAAATATGGTTTTTAATTTGATATTTATTTGATAAACTATGAAAATATTAATAAATATATATCCTTTACTCTATATCGATATATGATGTTAAGGTGTGTTGATTCATGAATTAAATCAATTATTTTATATGTGAGTAATTATTTGGACATGATGTTATGGGAATGGCCAGAAATTATATATCACTTCAAGGCATCAGTGGGACCCATGAGACAAACTAGTTAATCTAGAATTAAACATGTTCTTACATATATGTTAAACCATATTGTGAAAGGTATTTAGTGTATTTGTATCATGTGATAGATATATGAAGTCAAATAAATAGGAATTCCTTGTATTATGTTTTTTGGTTATTAGTATCTTGTAGATTTTTACAATGATAATATATATGGATGCATTTCATTATTAGTTTATCGATTAAATGGAATTTTTTTTGTTATTTTCCTTTAAATATTGATTGTACCTTATATCATTATTTAAATGTTATGTGTGCTCAGTTAATTACCTTACCATATTTATTATAGATTTTTTGATTATTTAAATGTAATTTCTGCTCACATATTTTCTATTCCATATTGATTATAACATATCGAGTCATTTCAATAGAATTTTTTATCAGTGACTTACCATTATTTATTAATTACTGTTGTTGATTCATAATACGACCCAATTTAGTTAACCATCCCTGAGAATTCGATCACACTATTATTTTTTTCTTTTCTCTAGGATTCCATGAAGCTTACTATAAATAATATGCATGGATATATTATGTGGAATAAATATAATCTCGAAAGAAAAAAAATTATGTTGTAATTTATATATTAAAATATATTATATGGCTCATGTATGTATCTGGTTTACCAAGATTATAAACTATTCAGTCTGTTGAGATGGGATTCCTTGTATCTTATTCCAATGTAATTTAATATGGCACTAGCTCCATGATATTGGGGTTTGGGTCATTCCAATTGGTATTTGAGAAATTTTAGTACAAACCTTGGGAACTAGATTTAGAATAACATAGATTATAGAACATAACCCTAATACAAGCATTGAGGATATGTATACAAGAACATTCTAATTTTGGGTGGGGGGGTAGATAATATGTTATTCTTCCTATAAATAAATCCATGTCTGGATATTACATGTGGGTGAGGTTTAGGAACAAAACTACCAAGGGATAATAACACAAATATTTCATTTTAGGATTGATTGGAGTGTTACCTATTATATAAAAATCTTCTATACCATTCACCTAGTTTGACACTCTCTAGGAATATGCTTAAAATAATTCACATTTTATTTACAAATAATTATAATGGATATGAATAGATAAATATAATGAATGATCTAGATTGAACCTTAAACAAAGGAGGAACCTATGTGGAAATAAAAGAGATGAAATATTTTTGTATTTTCATTAAATTAAAATATATTATTAAATTATATTTTCAATTGGTATTTTGGTAATAAGAATCATGAAACATATTTCAATTATGTTCGACTCATATATGTATTCATTAAATTAAAATTTGTTGATACCATCAGGGGTTAATGATTTTAATATTGATCATACGTTGAATCTATTAAACACCACTTTTTTATGTTATAAGTGATGATATTCTACCATTAATATGAATGTTTTAGAGAAAATTGTAGAAAGTATGTGTTTTAGTAGAAGTATTAATTTTAGGAATAATTCATTTATATTTAATTGCAAATATTTTAAAGGCATTGACAGACTATCATGATAATATGATCATTAATGAAATATTGGTAATAGTCAAATAAGAATATTTAATATTTGTGATAAAAACAAAATGTTTTATTAAAAATCATAGTAAATTTTTTTATTTAATTATTAATTTTTTTCAAGGATGTCCTTTGGATTTTTTTTTTGGAATTTTACCAAAAATATGAAAATATGGTTTAAGAAAAAGGAAAAATTGTATGTGGGGGTGACAACCCATTGAATCCTAAATGGATTTGGGACATGAACCCATTACTAGTGGATATTAGGGATTTCACGCCTACCATTGGACTATACATAGTCTATGTTAATGTGTCATTGTTTTTATCTAAACAATTTAAAAAAAAACAATATTGATGATAAACCACTAGTGTTACTTTTAGAGGTTAGAGATTAATGTATTGGATAACTTTTTATAAACATATTTAGTATTGAAAAAAGTTATATATAGAAATAAATACATGTTTTAGGGATATTACATTATATTAAAAGTGAATTATAATGATTCAGTCATAAAAAATACATTATTGGATATTCATTTTTTGGAGTAAGTGATGAACTGAAAAATGATAAAAAAACAAAGGATGTAATTTTTCTTATGAAATATAAATGTTTCATGTATGTATATTGGTTATATTCATATATAGTAAAAATATTCTTAATATAAGAGAAGATGTTCCTAAAATAAAAAAAAAATTATCCTGTTACATTTGTATCTAATGAATCAGATGGTATTTTAAATCATTTCAGATTAATGGTTTTGATCCCCTTAAAGTCCATTGTTCATTAACCTTATTTTGATAAATGAACTATATTGGTCCCTATTATTCCTTGGTAATTTTTTTCAAATCAATGTTTTAATTTCCCACCTTATGTTCTTCATCACAGAAACATCATTATGTGATCATTTCATATGACTAGTATAATTCACAATTATCTCATATTATGAAGCTATCTTATTAAAATAGATAACGTGGAACACCAAAATTTTAAAAGAATAACAATTTATTCAATACTGTGTATAATGAAGGGAATAAATATTACTATCAAAATTATAAAAAAAAATTATTTTAGATTTGTTTATTAGTTACATATTAATTAGTAATTAAATAAAAATCATTTAAATAAAAAATCAATATATTCTAAAATACTGTATTTTTCTAATTGATGGATTAGTCAAAATTTGCACAGAATATTTATATTCAATTTCGGCCAATTTTAGAAAATTTATTTGAAAAAATATATATTTTCAAATCTTATTATTGATATTATCTGGGGGTGATTTTTTTCTGATATGTTTTTATTTTTTGAGAATTGTGAAAAATAATGAATTTTAATTGAAAAAATAATTTTCATTTAAAATATATATAATGTTAAGATATATTTTTAATTAACATAGTATTAAAATTGGTTAATATTATATCAATTAATTAAATTTATGTCATTTTATTTAATTTATTATGATTTTTTTTGTAATAATAGTGTAAACTTTTTAAAAATTTTACTTTCAAAACCCGCTTTCTCATCTCATTTGGGGGATTAATTATAAATTAATTTATTCCACAAAAATGTGTTTAATTTAGGAAAATGGATTCCATAATTATTATAAACATAGTTTATATTATCTAATTAGGTAATATTTTTTATTTTCTATAATTATTTGTGATGAAATTGAGATGATTTATCATGCATAAAGTTAAAATGTGGTTCAGTGCATTACATGCATTTGTGTTAAAACTAAATTTTTGCACATGTAGGATTTTTTTAATAAATTTGAGTTCATATTAATAAAAATTAGGTATAAATTATCTAATAAATATATTTTTAAATGTATTATTAAATTTTAAATTACTTAGGTAAATAAAAGGATACATGTTACCACGGTAAGAATTAATAGGGTAAAATTTATAAAACATAAATACTTAAGAATAACATTACACAAATGTATTTAATTTTATGTTTTGGTGATTTAAATAGACCAAATAATCCCTTACCGACTTTTTAATTCATTTTTAGATCCACATTAGGCAAGTGAGTCCTCCAAACAGTGAATACTTTTGAGTATTTACAAGAATGTCATTCCTCCTCAACTATAAAAGGGAACTCACTCCCCTCACTTATCTACACCTATCAAGCCATTTGTATCATAAAAAAACCTTCCCAAATCACATAACAAAATTCCACAAAATCATCTTAGATTACTTATTTTTTAAATAAAGGAAACCATTTATTTCATTAGTTATAAATTTAGAGGATACCCGAAGAAGTGGTAATGTTCTTAAACAATAGTCTTTATTTTGATTCTTTATCAACCTATTTATGATTTATACACCATGATTATATGATAAAAATCGTTTCATCCAAATGGTGGTATGTTCGTATAATAATTTCATGACCTAAATCCATCTGTTCTATCATCATATGAGTTACAAAATCATTTTCCATGTGTATGGAAGACAATAACCTCGTGAAACGATATCATTTGTTCTTCTATTATTTCTATTAAATTTTGAGAATGATGATGGATTTAATGTATATTTATGAAATTTATAAAATTATTATTAATTTTATGTTATTATAATATATATATATATGTATATCCTATTGTGTTTTATTCTGTTGGAGACACAATAATGTCGCTTGTGTGCACGACAGACTTCCACCTCGCAAAGCTATGTGATTCTATATTCACAAATGATTCACTTGGAAGGTGATAAAGATAAAGTTAATGATTATGTGTTAAATAAATTAAATATTTATTATATTCATGTAATATTTATATTTTTTAAAATATACTATATATATCATTTATTCCATTCCCTTTCACTCACGTAAAGGTGGTAACATCTTTCGTGTACTTGTGGACTACTGCCTTTACGGAGACATATGAATCTGTTTTCATAAAAAAAACATTTATGATATATAAGTATAACTAAAGAATTCATATGATAATAATAAAATTATTATTATTCTTTATAGGATATTACTAAATAATATGTGTATGAATTGGATCATTCATGACAAAACACACTTGATAAAACAAGGTAATTAACACTTGAAGCAATAAAAACAATGAACGATTATTAAGGAATGGGTGGAATGACGTTATAAAAGGTTCATATATGATATCATAAATATAAATATTATTCTAGGATAATTTATTAGCTAGTTTAGAGCCACTATATAATTTTGTAAATAATTGTTATCCAAAGAGAAGCATGAGGTAATGGATTTCATCTCAATTTCATTTCATTGATGAATATTGTAATGTTATGCTCTGAGTTTCAATTATATTGTGTATATAATATAACTTTTATATGTAATATCATAAATAATCCATTATTCATAGTACTTTATTTTTCAATTTGGATTATATCATCTAATGGGATTTGACTTTAATGTTACATAGTTGGAAGTGATTTCTTTACTCAATTCCAATTCATTGGGTTATACTTTTACTTCATTAATGTTGTCATTCTATGATTATATGTATAATTTGTGTTTATTAAAATATGTTTTATTTCCACTTTTTTGTGTATTTATAGTTGAATCACATTTTTTTAATATATTAATTCTCACATCAATGTTATGATCAATGTAATGTTTTTTTTCAAATCATAATTTTATCGAGACTCTTTACTCTTAAATTTCAATTAAAGGATATTATCTGACCAATTATTAATAAACCCATTTCATTTAATATACTATTTTTATTCATTATATTTTAATATAATAATACCATTTTTTAACTTTTTTGGTACATAAAATGTTGTATAATATTTTTTTAATTAAACAAGACTCCATTTATCTCATTGGTCGAATATACGTTTTTCTTTTAAAACTGTTTTCTCTAAAAAAATTCAAAAATATTTTTAACCTTTTTAAAATAATTTATCCAATGATACTTTACCCATGTTTACTCTTTATAAATTTTTACAATATAATAATTTATCATTTTCAAAATAATGCTTTTTTGGATTTTACTAGAAATGTGAATGTAATATTCCTGTCATTTTATAAACAAGGAACATTCCAAATTTTTTGGCATCATGTAAAATATTATCTACTATAATGACCTCCAAATATTTGATTCTTATTTTCCATATTTACAGAGTTATTTTATAAAAAAATGTTTTCAAAAGGATTTATTACTCGTTAATTTTTTTTAAAAATATCTTAATGGTGTTTATATTTACATATGAAAAAAAACCATTCATCTTAATCCAATAGGTATATGTTGATACCATATTTGTTCTTCCTCTCGAGATTTTATCATTAATTTGACCAAGTATAGTATAAACATTCACATCCTTGATTCATTTTGTAGGCATTAACTTCCCCTAAGAATATTCCATTTCTGAGAACATTAGAAATAAAATTACCCCTAAATATTCATATTATTTAAAAATGATATTTTTATATATTAAAATATAAAACATTTTTAAATTAATTTTTTCCTTTGATAGTTATTTGATAAAATGGGGAAATATAAAAAAATATATAAATCCTTTGCTAAAAAGGATATTTGATGGTATGGAATATTAATTCATGAAATAAATTAATTATTCAATATATTAAGAAAGATTTTGACATGATGTGATGGGTGGTTAATGAAATTATATAGTTCCTCGATGAATAAGTAGGTCTCCTAAGACTGATAAATTAATATACTATTAGATGTATTTTTTTCATATTGTTTATATTGTCTTGTGAAAGCTCATAATGGTAGTGGTATCATGTAATAAATACCTACTTCCCAATAATTAGTCCTTTCCAACATTATATTTTCAGTTATTATTATCCAGGATATTTTCCAAATTTTTTTATCTTCATATTCTTTTTTCACATTTAATTGATTAAATTTCATGTTATTTAAATTATTTACATTGCAGTATTGTATGCAGACCCTAAATTTTCAAACATTAATATTATATATATATTTTTACAATAAATAAAACATTATATAAATATACACCCAAATACCATATTAGTCTAGTTCCTTTGGAAACATGTAAGCCTAGACACTGGAACATAAGTGAGATATAATATCACCCACTAGGTTCTTCCAGACTTGAACCATTCATATACACATCAAACACAATACCTATCATCATAACTTGGGGGAAAGGAAACATACAAAAGGGGTGATATCTAATGCTCAATAATGGTAAAAAAATAGATATATGTAAGCATAATTATGAGAATAGGGTCATGATAACAAGATCATAAAAATAAAATATCATACCCTATATATCAAAGATCATAAATAAAAATCATTGCATAGAGGGTGGTAGTTAATAAGAAATGAATCAAAAGTAAATGAAGAATATAAGCAATGAAATAATAACATAGGAATAAAACATGTACTTTTGGAAAAGAAATAATCATATAAAATTAATTCCATAGTAGTTAAGGAATCGATGCCACGACTATCTTGGTAGTATGGGTTCACACCCCATACCATCTTATTAGTCATGGGTCTCTCACTTGGCCATCATTGTAACACAAGTTCACTCCTAAAATAATATTTGTAGTATTGGTTTACACCCATGCCCATATTAGTAGTCAAGGTTAACTCCCAATTCCATATTACAATATCTAATGTGATATAAATTTTTAAAAATGTGTTGTATGGGGATATAAGACCCACCCATATCATAATGAAATCAAACAAACATGCGCCACAAGATCATTAAAAATAATATCACAGTCCATGAAATGAAATGGGTATCATAATCATTTAATCATACCATATCCTATGAAAAAGGATAAATGTTTCTTATTAATCTCATTAAAATAATAACCTGTGAAAATAATCAGGTTTCACAAGTATATATCCCGTGAAAGAGAAACAAGTCTCATAAACATCATCCCATAAAAACAAAAAACATTCTTTGAATGAAAATGAATGGAGACAATGAATATAAAAATTATAAAGGAATTGGTAACATAAATTTTTGTCATGTAAGATGGTAATTAGTTTTAGATATCCTTTAAAAATCATTTCACTGAGAAAAATCATTTCTTTATTGAAAAATACGTTTTAAAACATAAAACATTAATGAAAAAATTTTCATTAAAAATATATTTTAAACTATATAAAGAAATATTAGAAAATAGTAAAACATTTTTTAATAATAATTTTTCTTAGAAAATTATTTTAAATGATCATTTGAATACAATTTTAAAAACATTTTGGAAAACACAGTTTTTGAAAATAAATAGATTTCTGACATAAGTGGGAAATATTTTCATATTTTTCATAAAAAAAATTAGAAATATTTTACATTCCAAATACTATAAAAATAGTAATAATAAATTTATATACCTTTAAAAGATAGTGGATAATAAATATGATTTGTTTTCTTGAGATATGAATAATAATAATTCATAATTTAAGGCATAGTCATAGATAATCTCGATAAATGATGAGATTGTTTTAATAAACTTTTACCACTTGATAAATTTTGATAATACTCTCCATGTAAGGAAATGAAATAAAATTAATCATAAAATATAATGAAAATAATTATATTCATGATATATCATTTAAAATGTATGTATATGGACATAAAAAATGGTGGGTTCATAACAAAACAAAAATCAAAAAGTAGGAAAATTGAGACAAAAATGCCTTATCAATTTGGTATCTTCTGAAACATTAACCCTATTAAAAAAACATCATATAATGGATATGTAAATTAAAATAAATTTAATTATAATAATCATGGAATACATTCATGACTAATATATAGACCACAGAAAATAAAAGAGCTTTCTAAGGCATATAACTCATGTAAAAAAAATTGATATGAAATTCCTTATACCTTGTGTCTTCACTATCCTCGTACTCATTCAAAATTCCCATAAAATAAATTTATGTTCATTATAAATCTTATAAAGAAGAATATTCATATAAATTTTACCATATATGGTTTTACTATAACCTTATATTACCAGCTTGTGAACAATTCTATGTTATGGTTTCAATTCGGGTAATATCCTCTTTGTTCTTACCATGTTTCTTAATTTGTTATATCATTGCTCCTTATAATTATATAATTATTTCTAGACATTATAAAATGATATAAATTTCATTTATATTTGTTATATTTGTTTTATAAAAATCTATGTGATATATAAGTATTAAATTGAATACATCATTCATGGAGACGGTAGGTCGTACGTGCGCATGCATGATGATTCGGTTTATATTATCATATTGAATAAAATAATGAAAATGAGATATATTTATATATGTCATGACCCATCCTCTGGGGCCTGTATCATGACTACCCCAATCCCTCCATCCATAGGACAGGGGATGGCGACTAGCACAAAAGGCATAAATCCCTAAAAATGGGAAGGCATTGCCTTTATAACTGTAAAAAAAAACAATAGGGTGCATAATTGGAAGAAAAACACTAAGTAAATCTATATACAAAAGAAGTGCTGGAAAGAAAAAGGGGTCAGAAATACAAGCCCAATAGGAAAGTACAAGTACAACTAAAAATCAAGTAAAACTGAAAAAATTTAAAGTAGCTACTGGGTTGTCCTCCGGGGTTCCTACCTAAAAGGTAGGTACAGATGGCCACCTTAGCAATCCACGTATGTCCGTATCCTCCGTGTACTGACTCGTCGTAATGTCCTCCTCCGGGTGTTGTCCAGTCCTACTACTCTCAGCCTTAGTCAGCGATGTCCATCATCTGCAACCAACACAATGAGGTGTGGGCATAGCCTGTGCAGGGGTGAGTATAACATTACTTAGTAGGGACCACAACACCCTCAAGGTCTCACAAAATCCAACAACGATAAACCACAACGTATGAAATCAATGGGTAACCATTACCTAGGTATATGCCCATACATATACCATAGTTATCTAGTAACCCATCTCAATCATGAGGAAAATAGAAAAGTCATTGAATCAGCTCAAAAACATGATTTTATTCTTGGGGTAGTAACATGTAACACTCCTAGTCAAACTATCAAAACCTCGGCTGCTGGTGTACTCCTACTATATAGAGTACTGTGGGCATGCCGCGTCACACAGAGGCGCTTCCCACTATCCTGGACTGCTGTGGCACTCCACCTGTCGAGTACTGTGGGTATGAAGCGTCACACAGAGGCGCTTCCCCTCGTAGCCAGCTGAGGTACTCCTTCTATCGAGTACCGTGGGTCTGCAGCATCACACAGAGGCAGTCCCCACTGTGGGTCTGCCGTATAAAACAGAGGCACTCCCCACTGGTCTAGTCGAAACACTCTGAATTGAAAGGTCAACAGTCATCAGGTCTCATCCAGCTACTTGGTCTCCATACTCTACTCGCTCATCTTCGGGAGGATCCGCTCCATGAGCTATAGGTCGATACACAAACTGTCACGAAGACCCACATATAAGTATCTCAAATGTCCGCCACATCATAGGGGTCTCTCCCAAACAGAAAATGTATATGATACAGAGGACAATATGACCAATCATTTTTCAAAAAAGTACACGTTGTGTGGAAATGTGGCACACGTCGTGTCTGCAGTCCTCGGGTACTACCCATGTACAACGGCCTGTGTCATAAGGCTGGTGGTGTAGAAAATTATGTACATGGAATGTAATATTAATAAATGTTGTGTGCATGAAATTGGGGTCGGCTCCGAGTACACTGGTCGTGTGCCCGTACACAGCCTCAACCCATGTTCGCCAACCCATGTAACTGGTACACTGGGTATCCTGTGTCACTGGCGTTTCCTGGTTGTGTAGTGGAGTACATTCCCATGTACTTCACCCATGTCCGTGTATACCCAGGATACACGCCGAGTCTCACGAAACCATATTTTTCATGCTGCCTTAGTGAGTACACATCGAGTCGTCCGGTCGTGTGATTCTTCTCATGTCCGTGTATTTCCCAAAATACACACCATGTGTTGCGTAACCGCATTTTCCAGGCCGTGTGGAAAGTACACGCCGTGTGAACAGGGTCGCACGACGTGTGCTACCCGTTTGATGCTCAAACCCTAGCCGTAGTACGACTGTACTACACGGCGTATCCTTCGAGAGTAGATGGTGTGTATTCTGTAATTTTCCAGAAACGACGCCTCTGTCCAGCGCGCCTCCTATGATGCATGTTCTTCGTTATGATGGTCTGATTTCCACGAAACTACAGACTTTAGGTCACCCCTATGTTTTGAATACATTTTCAGTGTTTTTGGGCCTCCGATCGTCTTCAAAAACACGTTTTGTTTTTTCACGCATGAGAAAGAATTGAAGAATGATCCCTCTGTGTCGGTCTGATCTGTTGTCCGCTATCGTCGCTGCACCTCTGATAGGTCTTCGTGACATTGGGTCTTCATTCTGGGATCGTTGGGTTGTAAAATGAACCAACATCGATCTGTTGTTCATTGCTGAAGAAGAACGTGGAGAACACACCAATATTCACAAGAACGGCGGAAGGAATCAGGACATGTTAGTTTGTCCCGGTCCTTCCACATTAGTTTGATAGAAAGTGGATCAATACAAAACAATTAAATCATAGAAGGAAGAATTAACATTTCTCAAAATGAAAACACACCCCTACCTTGTTCTTTGACGGAGGTCGCGAAGAAGGAGGCTTCGTACTTTGTTGCGTCCGCCGCACACTCCCAATTCCGAGATCACACGACAGTAGGAGTCCGGGGAAGAAGATCAAATAAGGTTGGCATTCTTCGTAATCAAAGGTTTTCTTCATTATTTGTTGGAGAGAATTGTTATTCATTGGGAGCCTTCTCCCAAGTTATCCCCTCTCCCAATAGATAAAAGCCAGCCAACATAATAGGTTATCCTTACCTATTATTTAATCATTGGCACATAATTCAAAAATATTCAATTCAATTAATTGAATGCGTTGGATCAAATTAATGTGAAGGGTGGTGGCGCCATTAGGTGGGAATCTCATGAGGTTTCTCATCACTTATTGGGGAGATCAAGGGGTCTCATCCTCGGGTGGTCCCCACCAAATTTTACATGAAGAGCATGTTATCCTCGGGTGGGCCCCACCTCCATAACTTCTCATGAGAGGTTAAGGTGTGGTGGTCCCACCTCCATCTTCCATGAGGAGATTTAAATGTCAAATAAAAATATATCCAAAAACATTATCTTTATTTAATTCAATCTCTAAAAACTCCAAAAAATAGCTTTTATTCTCAACCAACTGTCATTGAGGTGAATGTTTTCTTAATAGAATACCGGGTATATGAGTTCAACAGTGCCCTTGGACTTTAATTCTGAGTACTGGTTCAAAAATTATACAAAACTGCTCGTATGTTTACTGAATGTACCCAAACAATACTCCAGAAATTGATTCCGGGCACACCGCCCCTTTGAATCAAGCGCTGTAAATTTTCACGGACTCGTAAAATTTCCATGTATTTAAGAAAAAATTTCTCACGAAAATTCTGAGTCTTTAAATTCTCCCCACCTCAGGGATTTATTTCCACATAAGCTACAACTTTAACTAAGCGAACAAAAAAGGGTTCTGAGCACGCATCTGAGCCTCCCGCTCCTATGTGCTCTCCTGGAGGTTCCCGTGCATCCAGAAAACGCGCACCAAAGGTATCGACCGTCCTCGTAGTACCCACACCTATCCATCCTCAATCTCCATTGGGACCTCTTTCAAATTCTACCCATCATCGATGTCCAGCTCTCCATGGTCGATGATGTGGGAAGGGTCATGCGTGTATCTTCTTAGCTGAGATACATGAAAGAAGTCGTGCACCCGGTGCAACTATAGTGAAAGAGCTAAGCGTTAAGCCACCTCACCAACTCTGCCGAGGACCTGGAATGGTCCGATGAATCTCAAAGATAACTTTCCGCCTCAGGAAAATCTCTATAGACCTCGTCGAGGTGAGACCAGTAAAATGATGTGGTCGCAATCCTCGAACTCTAGAGACCTCTGTCTTCCGTCCGCATGTGACTTCTTCCTACTCTCTGCAGTCTTCATCCGCTCTTGGATGATCTGCAGCTTCTCTGTAGTAGCTCGTACCATCTCTGGTCCCACCAGTGCTAAATCCCCATGGTCTGTCTAGCACAAGGGTGATATGCAAGGTCACTCTTACAAATCCTTGAAAGGTGCCATCCCTATTCTGGAGTGATAGCTGTTGTTGTAGGAAAACTCCGCCAAAGGTAACTGATCCTCCCAGTTGTGACCAAAGTCAAGGAAACAAGCACGTAGCATGTCCTCGAGGGTTTAAATGGTCCGCTCAGTCTAACCATCTGTCTGAGGATGGAAGGTGGTACTCAAGAGAAGCTATATACCAAAAGCCTCCTGCAACCCCTTCCATAGCTGGGAAGTAAACTGTGCGACACAGTCAGAGACAATAGACTAAGGTACTCTATGTAGCTGCAAAATCTCCTGTACATAGAGGCATCCCAAGCTCTCCATTGAACCCTGATCTCTGATAGGTATGAGGTGGGTTGACATGGTGAGTCGGTCGATGATCACCCTAATCAATTCGTGACCCCTAGATGTACGTGGAAGACCCGTCATGAAGTTCATGGATATCCCATCCAACTTCCACTCTGGGAACTCTAAAAGTTGAACCAAGTCTGTTGGTACTTGGTGCTCCGCCTTCACTTGCTGACAATTGAGGCATCGAGAGACAAACTCTGCTACTGCCTTCTTCATACCTCGCCACCAGTGCTGTCGTCAGAGGTCCTTGTACATCTTTGCCACTTCTGGATGTACCGCAATAGGGAAAGTGTGTAAATCCCTCAACACATCTTCCTGAAGTGTAACTGGTACCATGGTACGTCTTCTAAAGAAGATGATGTGCTCTCCACCTTCAGAAAATCCATCAGGTGGCTGTCCTGTGGATATTTGACCACATCCTTTCTCACATTTAGTTCTCCACGTTGTGCCTCCCTGACTCGCTGAAGAAATGTTAGAGTGACTGTAAGAGACTAAAGGAAAGCTTCTCCATCTCGGTCCACATAAGAAATCTGTAAAGCAGGCTGCTACTCTATCACCTCTCATATCAGCTGTATACCAGATCTCCTACTGAGTGAATCCGCAACAATGTTCCCCTTCCAAGGAGTATGGACTATCTCAGAGTCATAGTCCTGGAGGAACTCAAGCCAACGCCGATGTCTCAGGTTTATGTCATTCTGGGAGAAGATATACCAAAGACTCTTCTGATCATAGTAGATTGTGAAACGATCACCCATCAGATAGTGCCTCCACATCTTCAAGGAGAAGACCACTTCTGCTAACTACAGGTAATGGGTAGCATAGTTATACTCATGTTGTCTCAGCTGTCAAGAACCATACGTGATCACAACTCTCTCTTGCATGAAGACACACCCATGTCTGGTCCCTAATGCGTCGTAGTAGACTACATGTCCTACACCTTCCTCTAGAAGCTGAAATATGGGGGAACTAGTCAGCCTCTTTCTTAGTTCTTGAAAGCTCAGCTGCCATATCTCTGACCACACGAATGGTTGGCCCTTCTTTGTCAAGGCTGATAGAGGTTCTGTAACTTTGGAGAAGTCTGAAACGAATCTCCGATAGTATCCAGCCAATCCCAGGAAACTATGTACCTCCTCCACACTCCTAAGTGGATCCCAAGCAAGTACCACCTCAAAATTCACTAGATCTACTGCAAATACAACCTCCGAGATGACATGTACAAAGAATTGAACCTCTCGAATCTAGAACTGTATCTTCGAGAGCTTACCATAAATTCGGTGCTCTCGGAGTGTGTCCAGTATTACTTGCAAATGGTAGGCATGCTCCTCAGTATTCGAGTAGATCAGAATGTCGTCGATGAAGACCATGAAAAACCGATCGAGTTAAGGCTGGAAGATCTTGTTCATCAGACTCATGAATACTTCCGGAGCATTGATTACAACGAATTTCATAACCAAGAACTCCTAGTGGTCGTACCGACACCTGAAGGCCATCTTCTTCACATCCTCATCTCGAACTCTGAGATGGTGATAGCATGATCTAAGGTCTATCTTCGAGAACCATCAGGATCCCTTGATCTGATCAAAGGGGTCTTAAATCCTTGAGAGTGGGTACTTGTTCTTCATAGTCACCTGGTTCAGGCGACGGTAGTTGACACAAAACCTCATGATCTCATCCGCCTTCTTGTCGAACAAAATTGGGGATGCACAGGGAGAAACACTGGGACGAATGAATCCTTTCCTCTACAAGTCCTCTAGTTATACCATCATCTTGCGAAGCTCAGTGGGAGCCATACGATATGCTGGAGTAGATATCGGTGTCGTCCTGAGGTACATGTCAACGTAGAATTTTACCTCTCTGCGAGGATGTAGTCCTGGAACATTTTCAGGGAAAACATCTGCATACTGGTACACCAATACAAGATAAGTTGGACTCTCCACATCAACTTATCTGAGGGTAAGTCAATCCAACTGGTGAGTGATCATCTGAAGATTCCTCCGAGTAAGTCTGTCTTATGTTGCAAAGGATCCCTTCTTGTTGGTGATGGTGAACTTGGTCCCTTCCCTGCGGACACACCACACTTTTCTCCTAATACAATCAATCTGAGCATGGACTATAGATAACCATTCCATACCCAAGATGACATCGTAAGGCCTAGACGCCGCTACTAAGAGATCCCAGCTGATGCAATCGCCTCCTAGAGTAAGCTCACACTATCGGCACCTGTGCGTAATCGTTGAATCAACTCCTGTAGGAGTCTCTAGCCGTAAAGATTGAGCCAACAGCTCCTTCAGAATCTCTATGCACCGAATAAGGGTGGTGGTAATGAAAGAGTGATAGGAACCTGTGTCTATAAGAACTGCAGCTAAGGTGGATTAGACACAGATCATACCTCAAATCATATCCGGAGCACCGTGGTTGTATGCCTCAGCTGCCTGAATCTGCACTCTCCCATTTCCACCTACTCCCTGCAGTCGGGGTGGACCTCCTGGTGGTGGTTGTGGTAACACCTCGAAATGTCTCCCACCGCTAGTGGCTCGACCAGCTCCTCTAGCATTTCCACATTCTCCATACGTACCACCTCAATCGAACCTCTGCCTCTACTTGGAAGGTCCCTCAACTGTCTGCTGATCATCCGAACCGCAGTTCGGATAGTCACATGCCATGTGACCATACCCGCCACATTAGTAACACTACCTGCTCCTGGCATGTATGTCACTACCCCGGGTGCCCCGCACATCTGATCCTAAGTAATGCGGTAGTCTACCCGTGGGTCTAGTCCTCTTAGAACTCTGCGTCATCTGTTTACTGCCAGCTACAGAAGACTCCGCTGCATGTCGACTAGTGGTGGGTCTCACTACTGGAGACTTCTCAACAAGAAAACTCTCCACTAAGAGGGCTCTCACTAACACCCCCACCTGCGTTAGGATGCTGAGTGAGACCATCGAAGCCCTGATCTCTTGACTGAGCCCTACTCAATAGTCTAGGCCCTGAAAAATGGGTCTTGTACCATATCTACGGAGTAGCGCGACAGGTCAGTGAACCTCGCTTAGTATTGATCTATAGTCATGCTAACCTATTTTTTATGTCGTATCTCTTGTATCCACACCGCACGAAGGGTGTATGGATCAAAATCCACCCATAACAGGATCTCGAAGTCTGTCCAGAGTAGTTTCACCTAGTCATGCACCTAGAGAATCAGGTTCCACCATCATCCTGCTCCTTCTTAATGGAGACTCGTGGTAAGGATCACCATGAAATCTGTTGGTGTCCATACTAGCATGAAGACTCTCACAACAACCTCCAGCCAATCCTCAGCGGCTTGCGGGTCCTTATCTCCCCTGAAACTGGGTGGCCTTAGGCGCTCAAACTCGCAAAATGCACTCAGGCGGCGTGCATCATTTACTACTAGGGCTGGTGGCATCAGTGGCCCAATGGGATGCGGTACCGCTGGTGCCTCCGCTGAAAAGGGGCCCTACACCAAGGCCTTGTTTCTCGGTGGGCTATCTAAGCGTACGAATATCGTGGCTCTAACTGGTCATCTGCAAGGAGGCATCCTAAAAGAAACAGATGTGACATGGTCAAAAGATTATACCTGGTGAGCTGACCTGGTTGAGCCGACTTAAAGGAAAAATTTTTAAAACACACACGCAATCAGTGTATTCATGGACTATGTCGGAAATCAGAAGTCATGGTCCTATGGTAGGGATATGTCAGCCACCCGCAACAACACTAGACTCCTTTAATGGAAACCACACATAGCACCCTTAAAACTATTTCTTCATAGAAAAGGAAGATTGGAGTTTTATGTTCTGTGGTAGATTCGACTCCTCTGATACTAATTTGTCATGACCTGTCCCCCGGGGCCTGTATCATGACTACCCCAAGCCCACCTTCCATAGGACAGGGGTTGGAGACTAGCACCAAAGGTCTAAATCCCTAAAACTAGAAAGGAATTTCTTTTATAACAGAAAACAAACACAATAGAGTACACAACTGGAAACGAAACACTAAGTAAAACTGTATACAAAAGATGTTCTAGAAAGAAAAAGGGGCCGGAAATACAAGCCCAACAGGAAAGTACAAGTACAACTCAAAAGAAAGTACAACTGAAGAAAAGTAAAGAATCTATTGGTTCGTCCTCCGGGGTTCCTACCTAAAGGGTAGGTACAGATGGCCTTTTCAGCACTCCACGTCTGTCCGTCTCCTCTGCGTACAGACTCGTCGTAAGGTCCACCTATGGGTGCCATCCAGTCCTGCTACTATCGGCCTAAGTCAACACTGTCCATCATCTGAAACTAACACAATGAAGTAAAGGCATAGCCTGTGACAGGTTGAGTATAACGTTACTCAGTAGGGACCTAGAGACCCTCAAGGTCTCCCCAAATCTGACAAGGATAAACCAAAAAGTATCAAATCAACGGAAAACCATTTTTTAGGTATATGAACATTCATATATGTAAGGTATCTAGTAACCCATATCAATCATGAGGAAAACAAAAAAGTTATTGTCTCAGCACAAAACCATGATTTTATTCTAATGGTGGTAAAATATAAAACTCACAGTCAAACAGTTGAAGCCTTAGTTGCTGGTGTACTCCTCCTCTATAGAGTACTGTGGGCCTACTACATCACACAAAGCTGATTCCCACTATCCTGGACACCTTTGGTATTCCTCCTCTCGGGTACAGTGGGTCTGTTGCGTCACACAGAGGTGATTCCCCTCATAGACAGCTGAGGTACTCCTCATATTGAGTACAGTGGGTCTGTTGTGTCACATAGTGGCGCTCCCCACTATGGGTATGCCGTGTCACATAGAGGCGTTCCCCACAAGGCTAGTCGAAACACTCTGAGTCAAAAGGTCAGTAGTCCTCATGTCTCAGCCAGCTACTAGGTCTCCATACTCCGTTCGCTCGTCTCTGGGAGGATCCACTCCACGAGCTATAGGTTGATACCCCAAGTGTCCTGAAGTCCAATGTAGAAGTATTTCAAAGGTCTGACACATCATAGGGCTCTCTCCCAATTATAAATTTGACCAAGATACAGAGGATAAGACGACTAATCCTTCTTTTAAAGAGTATAGGGCGTGTGGAAATGTTTCACACACCGTGTCTATAGTCTTCGGGTACTGCTCGCGTACAACGGCCCGTGTCACAAGGTTGGTCATGTAGAAAAGTAATTAAATGGAGTGTAATATTAATACATGCCATGTGCATGAAACTAGGGTCAGCTCCGTGTACGCTGGTCGTGTGCCCGTACATAGTCGCAACTCATGTTCGCCAACCTGGGTAACTGGTACATAGGGTATCCCGTGTCACTTACCTTTTCTGGCTGTGTAGTGGAGTACATGCCCGTGTACTTCACCCGTGTATGTGTATCCCCAGGATACACACCGAGTCTCGCGAATCCATCTCTGTCATGCTGTCTTAGTGAGTACACGTAGTGTCATCCGGACGTGTGATTCTTCCTTTGTCCGTGTATTTTCCAAAATACACAATGTGTGTCGCATAGCCACGTCTGCCAGGCCCTATGTAAAGTACATGATGTGTGATCGGGGTCACACGTCGTGTGCTTCCTATTTGAAACTCGAACCCTAGCCATAGTACACCCGTACTACACAGCGCATCCTTTGAGAGTTCACACCGTGTATTCTAGAATTTTCCAGAAACGACACCTCTGGCCAGCTCGCCTCCTATGATGCTCGTTCATCATTCTGATGGTCTGATTTCCATGAAACCATAGACCATAGGTCACCCCGATGTTTCGAAGTCATTGTCGGTGTTTTCATGCCTCCGATCGGCTTCAAAAGCATGTTTTGATTTTTCTAGCATGAGAAAGGGTCAAAGAATGTTCCTTCAGTTCCGATCTGATCTATCAACCGATATCGTCGCCGCACCTCCTCTAGGTCATCGTGAAGTTGGGTCTTTATTCCGGTATCATTGCATCACAAAACAAACCTGCAATGATCCTTAGTTCATTTCCAAAGAAGAATGTGAAGAACACACCAATATTCACAAGAACGATGGAAGGAATCGGGCCGTGTTAGTTTGGACCGGTCCTTCCGCATTAGTTTGATAGAAAGAAGATCAAGAGGAAACAATTCAATCATGGAATGAAGAATTAACATTGATCAAAACCAAAACACAGCCCAAACTGGTTCTTTGATGGAGGTGACGAAGAAGGAGGCGTCACCATTCGTTGCATCCGCCGCACACTCCCAATTCCTAGCTCGCACATCGATCGGAGTTCGGGGAAGAATATCGAAGAAGGTTGGCATTCTTTGTAGTCAAATGAATTCTTTGTTCTTCGTTGGCGAGAAGAGTTCTTCATCGGGAGCCTTCTCCCAAGTTCTCCCCTCTCATAAGAGATAAAATCCAACCAACATAATAGGTTATCATTACCTATTATTTAATCGTTGGCACATAATTCAAAAATATTCAATTCAACTAATTGAATGTCTTGGCTCAAAGTAATGTGAAGGGTGGTGGCACCATTAAGTGGGGAGCTCAATAGGTTTCTCCCCACGTAATTGGGAGTTCAAGGGGTTTCTTCCTCAGGTGGTCCCCACCAATTTTAACATGAAGAAGAGGTTATCCTTGGGTGGGCCCCACCTCCATAACCTCAGATGGGAGGTTAAGGTGTGGTGGTCCCACCTCCAACTTCTATGACCAGATTTAACTGTCAAATAAAAATAAATCCACACACTTTATCTTTATTTAATTCAATCTCTACAAACCCCAAAAACTAACTTTTATTCTCGACAAACTGTCGTCGAGGTTAAAGTATTCTTAAGCGAATACCAGCGCTACGAGTTCAAAAGTGCCCTCAGATTTCAATTCCGAGTACGGTTAAAAAGTTATAAAAACCTGCTCGTACATTTACTAAACGTACCCAAACAAAACATCAGAAATTGATTCCGAGCACACCAGGCCTCAGAATCAAGCGTAGTAAATTTTTGTGGACTCATAAAATTTCCATGTATTTAAGAAAAAAATTTCCACATAAATTCCAGGTCATTACAATATATGTAAATAATATAATTATAGTTGAATTATAATGCTATATATATAATATAATTTCACTAAATCCATCCTTACAACATTCCACATGGTGTGTGAACGAATCACATTGCTTTGAGGGGTGGTAGTCTACACATCCTCAAACGAAATTATCGTAATTACCCCAAACAGAAAGTATAAAAATATGTGTTTTAAAATGATTAAACAAGCACAAATACATAATAAATATAAAATATAAAATATATAAACCGATTTTTCATTATAATTTCCAACATGAGAGGAGGTAAATAAAAAATGAACAATAATCATTTCTTATGGGAGTAGTTCGCCGTACAAGTAAATAGTATATTTTTTACCCATTAAATGGAAGTCTGTGTATGTGTAGGTAGAAAACTAAGAATAAATTATCTTAGGATATTTATTATATTGGTTTTGTTATAAATTCAGGGAATAATAATAGTTTAAGTGGGTAGAGATAATAAAATAACTTCAGGAAGAATGATACATTTTTTTTGGGTAACTCTTTATGGTTTTCACCAGAGGGATTCCTTGGATTGCTTTCTATCTGTGGGGAGGCTTCAAGGATGATTGTAAGGATGTTGAGGAGATATTTTGGGACAACGTAGTCGTGCGAAATTGGATTTATATGTGTTATTAAGTGGTGGGAGAGGAGACCTTTTTATAGGGGAGGATGAGTGACACTCATGTAAATTTTGGGAAATGGAATTCCACCCTCATTTTTCCCATGTCAATGGGATCCAATAATATACTAAATTTAATAAAATAGAGTATAGTTTCAAAATATTCCCATCCAAGGGATATTTTAAAATTTTCAGTGTCTTTTGAGCCCTTAAGAATAGTGTTTAGTCCCATATTATATTTAATTTTACCTTACTTGTTATAATTAAGTTTATTTACTTCAACTAATATTTTTTATCAAAACAAATTTGCACTTATTATAAATTATTAATTTTTTTGATTCCCAATATGGAGACAATTTTTCTAAATTACAATCATATATGTTAAAAAAATTAATATAAATTTAATCCCAATGATGGGATGACACTGTTGGTTTTTTAAGTAAAAACATATAAAAGTTTTCTAGGTTTGTTTTATTTGATTTCAAAGTGAAATTGATTAAAATGAATTAAATTGGACAATTTTGATGAAACATGATCTAATAAAACTTTTAAAAAAATTAAAATAAAATTTATCCTTTTAAATAAATTTCACCAAAATGCAGTTTTGACTTAAAATTCGCTATATTTGACTATTCATCTAAAAATGATGTTTCTCCAAAAAATACTAAAAATTAATCCTATGTTGAATATGACATTATAAATTAAAAAATAAATATTATTTTATAGAATAAAATTTATTAGGGTGTCTAAAATTATTTTTATTTTTTTCATAGAATGACATGAAGAGAAATTCTTTTGAGAAAAATAGAATTTTAAATCATATATGGACATTAAGAAAACATTATATCATTCATTATAAATATGTTTTATTTATATAAAACCATTATAAAAATTATTTTAAATGTATTTATTAAGATTAATATCACTATGACTAACGCATAAGATGAAATTATCTCATATAAATTAATATAAAAAATAGATGTTTTGTAGAAACTTAGTGTTTCAAGTAATGTATGCTAAGTCGGTGTTGTGTGGAATTCATAACAAGAAGGTATTGTGTGTAACATATGACAACCTGTTTTAATGCGAAATGAATATTTGACTAAGTGTAATTCAATATATCAATGAAAATTTATTTCACTTTAGAAAACAAATGTCCATAAAAACTCATTGTGTTACATTATACCCCCATTAAAATGAATTTTGTCATCAAAAATCATCAATCAGGTAAAAATGAGAAGACTTATACATTATCATATCCACATGTTCCCACATATATTTCTATAAATTTGGAGTTCCCCACAAAAAAAATATTGGTCGAGTGGTCTTATTTCATAAAACATTATTTGTATGATCCATAATTACAACTAGTTGTTACTCATAAAAAATATAATGCTCTAGAAATATGACATCTATGTTCAGGTCATGTGAAGGTTCTATTTTTTACGTTCTCATTGGAGATACATTGAACACATTACGAACTTGAGAGATATTTTGGATTAAGTTCCAACTCATATGTTACCATATAAATATGATCGATAATTTCAAAGAGACTGATATAACTAGACCATAGTTTCCCTTTCTTCCCAAATCTCATAACTTCTTAATAGGGAGGTACAGGTAGGAACAACTTATCACCATCTTGAAATTCTAGATCATGCTATCAGTTATAAACATAAATTTTCTTTTAAATTTGATATATCATGATATTGTGATGAATGGTTTTATCCTTCTCAACCATTTCTTGACTGATCTTAAGTCCTAGTAGTTTTCTTTCTCCAACCTCATACCAACATGTTGGATATCTACATTTCTTCTCATATAAGGCTTAATATGGTTCCATATTAATTCTTGAGTGAAATATATTATTGATTATTGTATGAAATTTCAACTAGGAGAAGGTATTGATCCCAACCACCTTTGAAATCCAAAGAACAAGATCACAACATATCCTCTTTGGTTTGAATTTTAGTTTCAGACAGACCATCTATCTAAGGATTCTATAAGTTCTCAAACTCAATTATGTGTTAATTTCTTAGTAAAGACATTCTTATAACATTGATTTAAACTTCAGATCCGGATCTGATACAATAGAATTTTGTAATCCAGGTATCCTTACCACTTACTTAATGTATATCTTGTAAATACAGTCTAGAGAGAAGTCTTATCTTATATAAATTATGTGTTCAAAATTTTTAAGGTGATCGACAAAGACCCATATATAATTAAACCATTTAGAGGTTTTCAATATTCCATATTTATTATGCTCATTGATTCATGGAAGATTCCATTATACCTAAAACTTACTTATTATTTTATCTCACATTTTTTCCTTTATCCATGATTCCTTCAAGTTTACAGTAACATAGATTCATGGATATTTTAGATGGAATAATGTTTTTCTAAAATGAAATTTACATTATTATATATATTTTATTTAAAATTATGGTATGACTCATGTTTTTATGTAGTTTACCAATAAAAAAAAGATATTTTGTCCTTTAGAATTCAATTTCATGTATCTCATGTCAATGTAATGTAGTACGACACCGTCTCCCGGTTGATGGGTTAAGGGTTGCTTAAAATTGAATTCAAATTAAATATGATATTATAAATAAAAAAAATTCAAATGTTACTATAATAACAAATCCAATATGTAATTTTAGATTTAAATAAAACGACTTATTGAATTAAATTAATGTATTTTAAAAATTTGTATTTTTTCACTATTCACTGAGAAATAAGGAAATTTTAAAAAAATATGAAACATTTCACCCTTCTTTAATTTTAATTTGATGATTTCAATAAACATTTTTTTCCTATGAAATATCATTTATAAAATTTCGTTAATTAAATTATAATATTTTATCACAAAGAAAGACACATTTTTGAAGAAGTCGTATTTTTTTAAAGAATAAAATATCATTATTAAAAATTTGAGTTTCGTTCCCTAATAATTTATCAATAAATTTATATTTAGTAATAAATATTTATATATATTTCATTAATTATTTATTACTATTCATTCCAGTTAATTTAACTATTATATTATAGTGGTCAAATTTAAATACTGATAATTTTTTGTTGATTTTAGCTCGGTGTTGTATTTGTATAAAATACAAAACATTGTGTCCTCTTAAAATTTCAGTGTATTACATCCCATATTAATTTTTAATTATTTTTGTATTATAAGAAAAATTAAAGGGCGTGACATTGAATTCATTATCCTAGCACTGACCAAGTACAATGTAACTGAGAGAAATACCTCACTTTATATAATTGAATGGGATTATACTTCATTTAACCAAGATCACCTTTGATGGCCTGAGTCCATATTAGAAAATATTTAATTATCTTACTTTTATATTGTATAAATAAAATTGTATTAATTGGGGTTATTAATAATTCTACAACATAAGGAAATTGTTTGTTAGCACTCTCATCACATTGTCCTAAATTCTTTATTTGATATATATATGTCACACTATTTATATTACTATTATGATTCATTAGTGAGAAAGAAATACATCCTTCTAGAACCATAGGAATAATATATATCTCATTCATCTTTTACTAACTTTATATTTAGTGCACTCCATATTCAGGATTCATATTCTTCGATATTTTTACAATACATGATAACTACGTAGTTTACAGTCACGTTTATCTCTAAACACAAGATTGTATCTCTTCATAATAGAGTGTTATAAAAATTTCTTATAATTTATATCACCATAAATATATATATATGTATATATAATAGAGTTATTTCATCAACATATTAGAACACCCTTGAATATGTGCTTTCAATTTATAGAGTCAGTGTTGTATCTTAATTCTTGTATTTTTATATCATGTACATATAAATCTCAGTTGAATTCTTGTTTTATTATATATTCTTTTACTAAAACATGATTATCATGATCGTACCCCTCATTTAAATAATTCAAAAAATTAATAATAAAAAATATCATTATAAATACACTAATTCATTCATTATAAGTCAAAAATGAGGACTCTTTATATTCAACTTAAGAATCACAAGAAATATTTTTCAATCTAGTTCATACTACATTAAGAACCAAAACAAAAGATTTGTGAAATTTTGGATCATATAAAAATATCAAATAGAGTCGATAGATTTATAACATGTGTTGTAAATGATAAACTACATCAAATGACACATAATATTATCAAAAGAAAACACAATCATTATCATAGAATGGTTCATAAACTGGTTCTTCAATCACCCATGAATTGACCCCGACTAATGAAATGTACATAAACACACATATATGAAATATCATCATTTACCAATAGCCATGGGATCCCCAAAGGCATATTTTACAGTATATTCATGAATCACAAACACCATTGAATCCATTAGAGTGTGTAACATCCACAATATTTATATGGATTGAATATTTTTTTGAATAAAAAATGATTGAAATAAATTGTATATTATATATGTTAAAGACAAGGTACAATTAATTCATTATAACAGTAAATTTTAAAAATATGTTTATAGAATAAATATATCCATGGGAACTATAAATATAATAATGGGTAAATAAACATAAAAAATAAAATCACAACGACATAAAAAGTTTAAAAATAATGACCCCCTGAATCATCACAACGATAAACAACCTAAAAAAATGTTTGTAAATAAATATTAATTTTTGAAATGAAAAATGTGGATTTGTGAGTGGAATGAGGAGAACTCTTAATGAATTAATGAAGAGAAAATTAGATGAAGTGATATGACTGTTGAAATAATAACTCAGTCATTTATTACTCAGATCATATTTTATTCCACTAAAAAGGTCCACATAGTACAAAAAAGCACCATATGGGAAGAACAAATGAGATTTAGGGAGGTCAAAAGTAATGAAGGCAACGTGAATCTAGACATTCAGAATAACAAACTAATGTTAGGAATGTTTTCATGGTCACTAAATAGTAATAAATCTTCTAAATAATAATTATTATGATTAATTATAGAAAATATAAATATTAGAATTCCATAAGATAATTATCATGATTTCAAACTAAATGAAACATTATGCTTGTTTTCAATAAATAATGTCATAATGTATTTCATGAGAATCTTAATTTTTTGGTAATAATTAAAATCAAAAATATTATTATATTATTTTGATAAAATGAAATTAATTTTTATAATATTTATGTTGGAATTTACCATTGGTAATTTTTTTTAATTTTGTAAAATACATTCATTTTTATCGAATAGTAAAAATACAGTTTTAACATCATCTGTGTATTTTAATTACATGAAAAAAGATTTAATAATGAAAAATTAAATTATATAACATTTTGTAAAATAATTACTAATTTAATAATGTATATGATTTATTTTAAAAAAATTAAAACCTAAATAATGTTTTCCTACTTCAAAAATGTTTCCATATAGTTAACAATTTGTCATTTTTTCATATTCTTTTTTGAAGAACTTAGGAATTATGTTTCAAAAAGAATTTTAAGTAATTGAAATTTTTTTTATTAAAATATTACTTTAAAATTAAATAAAATCACAACTACAATGATTGCAATAAAAATTATATTTAATATAATATTTTCACTAAGAAATTCCCCACTCATCAAGTATAAATACCCCCTCACCCAAACTTTGGAAAACCAGTTCTCTATCACATGACAAAGAAACATATTTGAACCAATTCCCTATAGCAATACCCTTACCGTCCATATGAACTTATTGGAGTAACTCTAACCCAAATATTCAGTAATGTATTTACCTTAAAATAGGTGAATTTTTGAGAAGTGGGTAAGGTTTAATCAATTCTCAAATATCTTTTCTCTTCTTTTCCACATCATATCTCTTCTTCTCAAACTCTGACATTAATAAATAAATTAATTTGGAATTTAAACCAGTATTTATAATTCTTTACAACTATAATGATTAAATTTTAGATGTATTAACAATCTATACTTTTCTTTCCCTATCCTTTGACAATGTTAAGCTAATTATTGGTTAACAACTTAGGAGGACATTTATTACTCACTTTTAATTAAGATAATTGTGGAAATTTCATATAAATTGTCTATAATATATATATTTTTAAATATATATTTGTAATATTCTATTTTAAATCTTCATAATGTACACTTTTTAATAAATCATGATCACTAAATTTAAACAAGACACGATATTTTATGAAAAAAATCATTTCAAAACATTTAGCATTTAACAAATTGAATAATGAAATAAAATAAAATGTATATAATTCGTCTCAAATTGTATAAATTAATGAATAATAATTCACATTAAATTTTATAGGAAACCTAAATTTTATTATACAGGATGATGAAAAGTGATGAAATAAATCTGGATATAAATTTAGGGTATTTTTAACCAAACTATTTATATTTAAGTTATCTCTACCCTCATGATATTTTTAGTATAGATATATCTATATTTTCTATAAAATGCCTATAAATATTCATTAACATTATTCTATAGATATTCTTTCTTCAACCGTTTCAAAATTTTCTATAGTAACTAAAATTATTTTTCAAAAATTTGTTATTTTTTCCAATCATTTTGTACACCTCTTGAGATATTTATTAATTAAATAAAATTTATATTTTTAGGCTAAATATGATCTAATTTATTCATTTTTTACATAAAATGATATTTCATAAAAAATAATAATAAACTCATTAAGAAATTATATCCATTACAAGTGTTTATTTTGTGACTTCGATTGTTATATGGTGTTTTTTCGTGGGTCATGAATGGTAATGATCATTTTCTATTTTCATGGGTGGGACTGTAATTTCAGGTTTCTCCAATATATTGGAGAATGTTATATATATATTGACATTATGATTATTATCCACGGAAATGAGTTTATTTATTTTTATAAATGTGATGTTACAATTTATGAACATATTTTATATGTAAATATGATTCCTGATTTGTTCAAAACTATGTGGGGTATTTGATATCTATGTTATGATGTTTCATTATTATATATCTACCACCAACCATGATTTTAAAAAGTACTTCTCTAATTGTTATAATTATTATCATATTACTATTATATGATGATGATGATTTTCTCACCCATGTAATATTAATTCATATACATTTTTCCTCCAATTATTTTTCTCCCTATAGTGAGATTTAATCTCACGCATGCAATTGACATATATCATCATCGAAATACATGAAATAAGGATAAAATGAGAGCTCTAACTTTAATAAAGTAATTAAATATTTTTAGTGTTTTATTATGTACGAATCGTGTATGAGATTATTTTCCCCATGAAACAAAACTGGTTGATCTTAGAATATTTTAGTATTATGTAATTATTTTAAAAATTATGTAACTTTCATGTGTTAAAATTTTGTCTCATTATAGCATGTATCAAATAAAAACTTGTTAATTTGATAATTAGTACTAAAAATTTTAGCTAAAACCCTAAGGATTGTTCTATGTTTTAAGTGAAATCATGATGTCTGGGTAAATGATAATTTTATGTTGTTTCCTTGAAATGAAATCTGTGTGAGGATAATATAAGTTAACTTGGATCTAAAACTGATGTTCTCTTGGGTAATAACCCTGAGAGGGATCATTGAATATTACCTTTGACTGTAAATAGTGCATGAAAAAGAGGCATTTCAATACATATAGTTTAACACTCCTAGGGGATACACTTCTTTTAATGAACAGATCCATACAAAACATTTTGAAAGATATCTTGGTGGGTTAATTATTTATTTTAATGTTATAAAGAAAAAGAGTACCTAATTATAGAATCATCATTTAAGAAAAGGGAAAATATAATCAAATAGATACTATAAGATATGAATTTATAATTTTTATTTACATGATAATAAATAAACGACAAATGATTTTTTGACGTTTTATCAAGTATTTTATATCATTAAAAATATTTCAAACCAGGAGAAAACTGACCAACATCCCATGTAATGTATAATTAAAGGATTTTTTTGAGTAACATTACCAATGTAGTGTTTGATAGAGGTCAAAATATCATGGTGATACATACCCATCCGTCTCAACCAATGAATTATAACTTCAACCTTTTTTAATTCCTACATTCTCCCAAGAAGTGACATCTGGAAATTGAGTCCACTATACGGAAACAACCACCAATGTTTAGTGGATCTCTAAATCCACATGTCAAAGAAAATTCTTTTAATATCATGGAAAATAAATTTTATGTTATACAATATTCTAATTATGAGAGTGTTACTCAGGTTTTATATTTTTATATGGATAAGTTGATCAATGGAGGGTGTTGAAAATGATATGAAGACAAATTATGAAATGTTAAAAAACATATGTAAAGTTATTAAAAATATATTTATTAACACTAATTTTTGTGGGTCTCTTAGAAAAAATATGGCGAGTGAATTTATAGTGTTTTTTTATTGAAGAGATATATGATCATGGATTATGATGAAATTTTTAAAGGCTTTCACAACACATCTCATGTTTTTCATCAATAATGGTTGAAAATTAAACATATTCACTAAGAGTTTAAAAGAACATATTTTAAAGGATTTAACTATCATGAAAAACTGGAGTTATGAGTAAGTACTTTTATGAGTCTCAAAGTACTTATTTAGATTATAGAATGATCACATGGAAGTAGATATAAGAATAGAATAATTGAGTTTCATATAGGGATATTGAATGAGAATCGATGTTACAAGATCCAACCACCTACATGTCATTGAGGTGGAAAGAATCATCATGGAAATTTACTTAATGTAATGAAGATTTTACTTATATGTGTTGAAGAAGTCCACCGACTTCATGGATATTAAAGAGACGTAAAGAATCTATAAAACATGATATAGGAATGGAAGGAACCTCTAAACTCCTCACCCACGGTTGAATTCATCAACTATTAGGGGAAGGGGAACTGTGTAAGACACTTCACTAATTGATAGGTCTTTGTTGGGAATCAATTCCAATAACCAAAAAAAAATTAAGGGAGTATATGAATACTTTTCCATCACCACTAAGGTACAATGTGATAATGGGAAGACATGGTACCCTTTGTATTCTATCAAGAATGGAAACGATTTATTTGAAACTTCTTATATAAATTTTATTATATCGTGTATATTTTATAGAACTGTTGAATAACAACCTTCAAATCTTGAAGTATATATATCCATATGAAAACCTAATTTTTCAATAATTCAAACCATATTATTGTAATATTCTCATGGAATCATCTATGTGATTATTCTTCTAGTGAATCCCATAATACTTCCCTTAGTGTAATTTTCTTCTATTCTTGGCTTGGAATGGATCTAATTATATTGTCTGAAATTAATTGTATGGAAAAAATATCATTTTATATTTAGAATTATCCCATGCCCCAGTATTAATGAATGTAATAACATTAATTTCCTCTATAAAATATAATATTATTGTGGGAGTAGATACCATGTTGTGATGAATACCATTCCCAAATCTTAGTCTCAAATGAAAGCATCAACCTTACAGAAATTCCAATTATTAAGGAATAAATTGATGTATTTCAATACTAGTAACATGGAATTATTCTATATTATAAGGGGGAGTTCTCAATAAATGTCACAACTAGATCCACTTTTATCCCTAAAATCAAATTACATAGCCCTAATATATATTTAATAGATAAAGAAGTAGTTGCAAGAGAATTTTATAAATATGTTTATATTCCTCATTATATCACCTTGGTGTTTTCCAATGATCATTATTAAGAAGAATGATGTAAATATTTATCTATGCATTAACTAGTGAGAGCTCAAAAAGATAACCATATTGAACATGTATCCCCAACCAATGGTTGATGTCAGGTTTGATCCACTTTAGGGATCTAAATAATTCTAAAAGGTAGATATTAATTCTACATTTAATTAGCTAATGGTGAATAGGGAAAATATTATAATGTTATCCATTAGTATAAGTTATAAATTGTATGAGTTCATAGTGGTTTTCGTCAGACATAATAATTTACTAACCACCATCATGGATTTTATTGACAGAGTCGTTATTGATTATCTTGAACTTGTATTCTCCCCTATGCAGTTGCACATGATTTAAATTTATATGACAATATAAAACTATAGTATGGTTTCACTGGTTTTTTACAATTAAATAAATAGAAAAAAAGCATATTCAAAGTGTTATGGTTACATAAGTAGACTTAATTATCTGATTGCTTATTTATTTCCTCATGACTCTTGATTTTATCACTCAATTGATTACAACCATCCAAAAAAATCACAAATTATATCATTTATTCTTGTAATTACAATGTGGTCGAACTCTAAATCATTAAATAATTAGGAGAAATATGAATTTAAAAGAATATATAAAACTTTAAATTCAATTAAACTATATTGATTCAAGGGGTAAAATTTAATTTGTTGTAAATTTAAAACCAAGGGAAGTGAATAATGATTTTTCTAGTAATAAATAGTAAAAACCATTTAAAAATGATAGCTATATAGTTCATCTTTATCTTCTCCTAACTCAATGATTCAAAAGAAAACACCTAAACTTATTTTCAACATCCTAATGTATCAAGGGGAATGACAAGCCTGAGATGTTCGCATCAATGCCCTTGCCTATCTCTTATAAAGCATCTTTTTTCGAATTCATCCCCATTGAAGATTAATCTTCATCCATCACTAAATACCTTCATTTCCACAACATAAACAAAGTATATTCAAATTATAAAGATACACATAAAACAGTTCATAAAATTGTCTAATAGATAAGAAAAATAAAATTAATAATTATAATAGTATCTTGTGTTATACAAACACAATTCATTGTATTTACACATAAAATAAAATAACACATGTTAAAAACATTGAATTACTTCAGTTGAATAAGTTATTTGTAAACTGTAAGAAAATAAAACCATTATTTAAATAATCAGTAATGGCACATTGAATAAATTTCATTACAAGTAAAACCTATAAAGCTAACTCTAAATCCATGAAAATAAAATATAGTAATAGTGTACTGATCATCTCACATATACATGGATTAAAAAAATTCAAAATACTAGTCAAGATAATTGTAAAAAATTGTTATGGAAAATTTTACTTCGAAATAAAATATGGATATTTGTTTAAAAATATATAATTTAAAAGTTAGTTGTCAATTGATGTGAACAAAAATGTTTCTGTATTTGAAAAAAATAGGAGAAAAAAATGATAAAACCTCTATTTTCATGTAGGATAATACAATTTGCGGTGCATAAGAATTGTGAAATTCTCATAGTAGTTGAAACTGGTAAAATTAAAAAAAACTTTATTAGAGTACATAACAGAATGTGAAATTTTTTCTAATATAAAGGCAACATGGAATGGGTTAATAAATAAATTGTCAGAAAAAAACATGAAAATGGATATTGAAAAATCACATACTATTTACTAAAATATGTATCAAATGTCCCTGAATAAGTATTAATTCCAATACATAAAGATAATTAAGTATTATTTTGAAACAGGAGTTCAATATAATTGAGACAAAAAAAGAATAATATGCAAAAGATCTATTAATAAAACAAATTAATTAAAACTATGAAACTATTTAATGATTCTGTACATTAAACTTACTCACTAATGTATAAATATATTCATAAAACAAGATACTCTATTTTCCAACAGCTATGATTCACATTACCTTGATTGTGTAACATATTGTGTGCATTCCTCTGAATATTTTGTCAACTGTGTAACATAACATAAATTGTTGCTCTCGATATTACATTATCTCATAACATAATTTCAATAGAGGGAGAGAATTCTAGGATTCATTAAAAATGTTCTTCATCTAACATAGAATAAAATACATTGATTCTACATGGAGTAAAACTCTAATACCATTGATGGGTTTAAGGGCTTCATAATATCAATAGAAGAAATGAAATGAAACCAATATATATGCTCTACCCTATTCTTTAAAAAATCATAAATAATAGGAATAATGAACATGAATAATGAATAAATGAAGTGATGGGTAATCCATCCTTGACCCTTTGATTCACACATGATTAAGACAACCTTAGCTGCTAATTAAATTATCCTATAAGAACCTATAGTAATGCATAACTAGAAGATGCATGCACTTATACTACAATGTTGTACTTAGTGTATTCTGTCATATGAAACATATAAATAAGTTTTCAGTTCATTAAAAACAATATAAAGTGGGTTCACTATAATATTAGGGAATAAAAATAACCAATATTGTTTGAAAATATATATACAGTTCAGACATATACAGCAGATTCAGTATACATAAGAAAATGGAAACACATTTGGAGTTAAAATAAAACAAAATAACAATGAACATACTAATAGTGAATAAAATATAATTAATGTGAATAGAAACACATATAAATTGGTTTCAGTATGCAGTGAATGCTACATATTAATAGTGAACACAACATACTAACAATTGACCCAAAAATCCAAAAAATGAACAATTAGAGAACATAAATAATAGTGGATGTCGTACCCAATTATCTTGTGGAGGACTGTTGTAATGTTTGATCATGTTTACATAAAGAATTATCAATAACATACCCCTATAAAAGTATCAAAAATGAATATATTTCTCCATTAGGGTAATGCGGACAAATTTAATTAAGGTACCCTTTTCTTGTCCGTCATTCAGTCATTAGTGAATACTTGAGTCTTCAGACATTCAATGGACTTCAGAATCAATCAAGTTCACAAAATAATTTCAAATACATGATATTAAATTATAAAAAATGTAATAATTATGAATTACTGCTAATTATTGTAAATTAAGAACCATAAAATTTCGAATGGTCACCTCTCACTTTCCTTGTGAAATTGATTGAAAATGAAATGAAATAGTATAATTCATCAATACTATTTGAGATTGGAAACTTTATTGACAATTAAATCCAGTGAGAAACCTCAAATCCCGCATTTCTCTCTATTGAGTATACTCTTTGAATTAGGAATATTAAATATTTCACGTGCCCCAAATAAATTTAAATTTTTTAATATAATATTAAAATCAATCACATATACTTGATTTAAATTATTTTTAATTATGACACCAACTAATGCACTTTGTATATCTCCATGCTGAAAATACATCCAGGTTATTTCAATATTGTCAACCCCTTCACATTCCTTTATCTAACCCATGATCATCACATTTTGAATTCAACAAACATATAATTGGTCAATGTAATATTAACATATACACATAAAAACATATAATAATAACTATTTCCATTAACCCCCTAAAAAGGAATGTCACAAAAACTATAAACCTGAAAACTATATGACATCATGTGGAATAAGAAGTTGATAAAATGTTTGAATTAATAGTACCTTAATTTAGATACATGAGATGTATACTAAATATGAGACATAAATGATTGACAAATTCCATTACCTTATGATAAAGGTCCATGTACTCCGACTCCTGAAAGGATAAGGTTTCGAATAGTCACCAATTTTATTTAAGCGTGCACAGAAATTCATGCTATACAATAATCAGTAGTAATGACAAGAAACAAAGAGTGAAATAAAAGGTAGAGGAGAAGGAATACTGAACTCGTGGCAGGAAGAGGGCTTCACATAATTTTCTTCCTGAGTAATCAGGTTTAAAATATCTCCTAGTTCTCAAATAACTTTCTTCCTCTGCTTTCTTATCCATCTTGAGGCTAAAAAATCCTTCACCTTCAAACATAGATGATACCATCAAATCTAATATAAAAATTTATTTCACAAAAAAACTAAAATCACATAATAATTCATCACCCATCACATACTGTAGAAAATAAGTGTCAATGAAAACCCAAACAATAGAAATTGAATCTAGATCTGAGGAAATAGAACAATATTTATCCAAATAAACCCCACCACATGAGAATCCATGAGTCATGTAGCACAGAACGAGCACCTAGAACATTCTAGAGGACTGTTGGGATGTTTTATCTTGTTTACATAAGGAATTATCAATAACATTCCCTTGTAAAATTAATAAAAATTAATGGGTGTCTCTAATAGTATAATTCATAAAAATTTTAAATAAGGTACATTTTTCTCATCCGCATTTCACTTGTCAGTGAATATATGAGTCTTCCCTCAGTCAATGGACTTCAGAATCAATCATGTTCATAAAATAATATTAAAATATTTGAAGGTAATTTAAAAAAAAATAAATTTAATAACAATGAAAGACTGTTAATTATTGGGATGTAAGAACCATAAAATGTGGAATGGTCACCTCTCACTACCCTTGTGAAATTTTTTGGGAATGAAATGAAATACTATAATCTATCACTACTATATGAGATTGGAAACTTAGTTGACAAGGAATAATTGTGAGAAACCTCATATCCTGCCTTTCACTCTATCGAGTATACAGTTTAAACTAGGAATATTAAATATTTCACATGCAACAATTTTTTTTCAAATTTTATAATATAATATTAAATTCAATCACAGATACTTGATTTAAATTATTTTTATTTATGATACCAACTTATGCCCTTTGTATATCTGCATACTAAAAATAAATCCATGTTCTTTCATAATGTTAAACCCTTCCCATGCCATTATCTAACCCATCGTCATTGCATATTGAATTCAATAATCTTATAATTTATCAATATAACATTATAATATACAACCAAAACCATATAATAATAAAAATTTCCATTAACCCCATGAAAATGAATTTCAAAACAACTATAAAACTAAAAACTATATGACATCAAGTGGAATATGCAACTGATGATAATTTGGAATTAACTGTAGATTAATTTAAATACATGATATTTCTACTAAAGGATGAGACCGAAATGAATGCTAAATTCAATCACCTTGTGATAAGGGGCCATGTACTCCAGATAATGAAAGGATAAGGAGTCGAAATAGTCACCAATTTCATTTAAGCATGCAAATAAATTTCTTCTAAACTAAATTTAGTAGAAATAAAAAAAAGAGTGTAATGGATGGCAGAGTAGAGAAAAAACTGATCTCTTAGTGGGGAGAGGGCTTCACATCATTTTATTCCTGATTAATCAAGTTTGTAATATATTTTAACACTTTTACATCCTTCTTCGCCTACTTTCTTATGAATCCTTAGACTAAAAACTCCTTCACCTGTAAAAATATAAGAGACCATCAAATTGATTATATAAAATTATTCCCAAAACAAAACTAAAATCGCATAATAATTCATCACCCATAACATTACATAGATAATAAATGTGAAGGAAAAATCAAACATAAGAAATAAAATCTATATCTGATGAAATAGAAAATTCCTCATCAAAATAAACACAATAACCTAAGAAGTTGTGATTCATGTAGCACAAACTGGGAACCTAGGACATTAGAAGACTATAGATAGGTGGATGAACATACGGGAACAGGGAGCATGAGAATGGAGATCACTGGAGAGGGGGAAGCCAGGGAGCAAGGGGAGCCAACAGGGAGATGATAATGGGAACATGAAAGATATTATTGATATGGTGGATTAGGGATGGGTAACGGGGACTACGGGTAGTAGTTGTAGTGGCGAGATAGAGAGACAGTTAGAAGGATAAACAGTGAGATGGAGAGACAGCAAGACAGTGGGATAACGAGATGATGATATAGAGAGAAAGAGAGATGAGGAGACAAAGATTCGGAGAGACGGTGACATGTATATAGTTGTAGATTAGGATCATAGGTGAAGATGAAGAAGATATGGTTGATAATGGGTAGTGTTTTGGGGAATCGAATTTTGAGGAAGTGGAGAAGCGTTGAGGCAGAAGTAGAAGAGCGAGTGCGTGTAGTTTTGGGAAGATGATGGATTGAAAGGAGGACCGAATCATGGGGGGATAATTGGAGGGAGATGGAGCACCGGTTGAGTGAAAAATTGAAGAGAAGCCATGGTGATTAGTATATATAATATATTTTTTTAGTCTTTATTGGTGGTATTCACATTTAATAAAAGATCAAGTAGAAATATGAATATAATATAAGTATTTTGCTGATTAAATTAATAAACTATAATTTATATACTAATTTTATAATGTATTACTTCTAGATGAAATTAGGGAACACAATCAACAGTGATGGAATTTATAATGACTCTTCAATGGAAATATAAATTAATGAATGACCTACACCTACTATCATAATAAAGATCCAGATTTTCCATTGTTTAGATGATTATTATTAATGATTTTTGAAAATGTATCATTATTATCTAGCCCACTAACTATATTAATTAAAGGGGAATATTATTTATAACTGGAATAATGATATAATAACATTAATGTGGTCAATATGAGACTAATCACTACAATTGTACTCACACTACCATCAATTGAAGAAGGGTCGATGATATACAGTGATTCATCAATGATTGTCTTGGGTTTTTTACTCATGAATAATGATATAATGTCGTGTATGCCTCATGATAGTTGAGGAACCATGAGTAATACAACCAGACATGTGACCTAGAGTTAGCTCTAGCAATCCATGAACTCAGGATTTTATTCCACTATCATTATGGTGGGATGTGTTCTATATATATTAATTACAATATTATAAAGTATATATTCACAAAAAAAAGTTCTCAAAATGAATCCATGATGATAGTTAGAGTTAGTCAAATACTAGGATTCTATTATCCACTACCATCTGTGAAGGGAGAACATGGTAACAAATTCTCTTAGTAGAAAATAACCTAATACTCTGTCCATGATGAGGATTGAGAATGAACCTATAATTATGGATATATAAAAAATGGATCTTGATATCAAAATTTATTGGAAGACATGTAATAATGCTTAAATTATTTCATGAAAATATATCAAATAGAATATCATGGAGGCACAATGTGATGAACTAGCTCTTAAAAAGAAGGTGATATAGAAATAAAGAATGTTATTTTTCATGAATTAAACTATGATAAATATGTTTTAATTCAAATTAGAACTATAATTTGTGTGCCTTCAACACCTGAGATAAATCAATTTTAATTTGGTAATGGTTGTAGCTCATAATTTTCCATTTATCTATAAGGGACCAAATGTAATTAGATCTATCAAATCACTTCTCAGGGTACAACATAAAGAATAAGAATACCGAGTACACCAAATTTTTCATGCTATTTGTAAAATTCAATTTATATAATAAAATGTTTAATGGGATGAAGTAATAGTTTCAATTAACCCAATTTAAATTGAATAACATCTCTAAGGACCTTTTTAGTATAATCCCCATGACATCAAAAGCTTGAAATTGAATTAATCATTAATGAAAGGTATAATCATTTAGAGGTAGAGGGGTGAATTAGGGTACTTATATTTTTATGTTTTCCTTCATAAGAAACAAACATATCCTACAATTACTGATATATGAATCTACTGGAATGTATTAAAAATAGTAAAATAATAGTAAAATGAGTATTTATATTGTTTACTACTAAATTTGAGAATATTTTCTATATAATGGTTTGGAAATATTTCAGTACAACAAAAACCAATAGAAAAAAATACTTTCTATATGGTTGCAGCTAGAAAAAATATCATTACACTAGAAAAGAATTGTAATAAATCCAAAGTGTATGCATTACTCATTAAGACAAAATATTTAATAATGTTTTTTTTGAAAATAGTGATAATCTTCAATTATAGGCCTAGGTATATTTTCACTATGTGTAAAACATTTTCCTTAAATTATTTACCAACTACATGAAATAAGTACCTCCTCGTACTTTTATATAAAATTATTCATCTAAACACATATCCATCTTGTATGCTCTATCCAGTCATCCATCTGGTAAACTCTGTCTAATACATTCTGAACATTGATACAAATTATTAACTAATTATTTGTCTAAAAACATTTTCATTCATTATTTCTAATACCAACTAGTATGAAAACTCGGTTTGGTTACATTACATCTAAGGAATATAAACTAACATACATTATCTGGTACAAACTTATTTTTCTTCCAAGGTATTTCTTGGTTGTATACTCACCCTGGAAAAACATTGATTATTTTATCTTCATTTAGTATCTCAATTTGATACCTTTCTATAGTAATTAATCATTTTTCCCACATGAAAATTATGGATCCCATATCGTACATGCATTCATAGTTTGTATATTCTATAGTATGCTTGTAGGGATGAATCCTTTTTTTTACTTTATTCTCAATGAATACTCGAATATCAAAACACCGGCTCATTTTTATTAAATGAATACCTTTTAAGTCTTTTAAAATATTATAGAACCATAATAAAAACTCAATAATACAAACCATCATTGAAATACTTCAATCATATATTTAATTAATATCTTTAACCATATAGAACTATTTTAAAAAATTGAATATTGAATGCTTATCATCAAATACTAATTTTTTACAATCTTTGAGAATGTTTGAAAAATAAATTTGAGTTGTCAAAAAATAATACCCTTAGTTCATCAATTGAATCACTGTACTATGAATTCAAACTGTTAATACTCAAAAACATTTTTCGTGTACAACATCAAAGGAACATCTCAAAATCCTTCTTCCCAATAGTTTGGCCATTTGATTACCTGTATCTGAACACTTCTTTCATTTCATTCACACACTCTCCTCTGACCGATGGACTTCATACAGAATCATATGTCTAATCACTTCAACCAAATCCATCTATCTGATATATTGAATAGTTATTTTAGAACATATTGAAATAAATACACATATAAAGTCCATACACAACCATCTAATAATCATTATAAAAAATTATATTCCTTCGAAAAAACAAACATTCTATTTATAGAGCACAAGAAAATGATATTGAAATAGATGTCTGATAGAAATTTTTCGAGTGTTCATCATCTAATGACATTACTCACCATATTCACTTTTCACTTTAGAAATATTCCTCTTATCATAAATTGATATAGATGATTGAACAACAGTACTTCATACCACCACTACATGAAAACATCATATGATTCAAATGAAAACTCCACTTGGCCAAACCTCTAACAGAAAACTTCTATCTAATAATCTCTATTTTCTATTTTTTATGAACTTTATTCATAAAAATTATATTTTCTCCATTTTTACCCAGCTTAGTTTTTGAGGTAATTCAGTAAACATGATTTAGAGAATATTAATAATATTTAAGAAGTTTCTAATTAATTTATTTAACACCATGTCAAATTAATCTTCTACAAGTTATTTAATAAAAATCCCACATAATAATCATATGATCAACTTAGTAAGATAACATTTTTTAGAAAAAACATGTGCATAAAAAATTAGTCTGATCATATGCATCTAATTTTCTATTTTCGGAATCCTAGAATTGTAAGTTAATTTATATTGAACCACCAATGAAAACCATTTGAGGAAAAAAACTCATTCATAATTATCCTGAAGAAAAAAATTATATATCTAACAAAAGCTTCAAAACTCTTAAAAAAACCTTAGTCACAATAATTCTTAATTTTTTATTTTGTTTTCTACCTATGAACAAAAATCTATAAAATCATTGTAACTCATGTAAAGTATTATGTATACAATAATTAAAATCCTACATTATTGAGATAAGTGTAGGATATAATAATTTATGAACAATAATACCATATAGTCCAAATCTAGTGATTTAAGACAATTTTTCATACACCTTATATGAAAATCCTTCCAATTGTAAGATTCATCTCAAAAACAAATTAGTCATATACAAAAATCATTTCATATATCCCCAATAAATTTTCATTCATGTCATAAGAAACTACTTCATCCAATTGAAGCATTCCCAAAAAAACAACATCATCCTATAATAACCACTTTTTGGAATCCACTCAAGAAAACTGCAAAAATAGTTCACACATGATGAAATCATAGATTACCCATTCGGTGAAGTTCCCCAAAAAACATATTGTCCCTATAAAGGTAAAACACATTCCAATTGGTACATTTATGTTCAATAATTTATATCCCCTTTGAAAACACTATCCAAATGCATGAAATACAATGGATCGAATTCACAAATATTGTCCTTGAATAGGGAGAGGTTGTACACCCATGATCAACATAAATTTAGGAAATATTTCTATCTATAATGACTTATTGAAAATGACAACATCTTTTTCGATTGTCAAAAAATGTATAACTACAGTTGAGTATTTTCCATATGATAATTTAATATTCTATTTTTGATATTACTATTCAAAGAAGAATAATAATTTATAGGATTCATAATTAGAATTATAGCCCTATGATTATCACAACTTTAGAGAAGGGGGAACATCACATCAATAAACAAGTCTTCCAACTATTTCTTCATCCATATAACATGTGTTTAGTATTTATTTGAAGAAGAAAAATTTTATTCACCTATAATAAGAGTCACTAAATTTTATTGTTTTGAATCATGGATACCACATCATTACCCCTATATGATCACTTATATAGGTTTTTATTTTCTTATCATTGATGCTTCCTACCCAATTTTAATCTATATAAACAAAGAAATTAATCATTCTTGAGATGTATTATTTTAACACAAAATCAGTTTTCTCTTTAATATATCTAGTAATTCACATTCAATATAATAGATCAGATTCATTCATTTCACTTTGATTCATAGAAAATAGTATAAAAGTATAAAATATATATATCTTTGATGGTATTTTATATAACAAAAATCATACCTATTTCATGAACTCTTTAGTAATAACCTCTTTTTTCTTCATATTTTTCAAAATAGTTCCAAGTAAAAAGGCCTGGAAACTAGATTTTGATCTTCAATGGAAAAATATTCAGAATTATCATAACACAATTCTCTTGATATTGGAAAATGTATTTATTATTTTGTAATTATTTTGACAATAAATTATTCAATTTATCCTAGGATGGACTTCTCAAAAATAGTATTAATCTCATTAGAAAACATTTCACAAGATTCATCATAATTACCTATGAATTTGATATCATAAACATAAATATTACAATAATGGAACCCTGTATATTTTAATTCATAAAAATTTTACTATAAACTCATTTGTTTAATAATTATTATGAATGTATATATAATATAATACCAATATGAGGGTGCTTGATTCAGAAAATTCAAATCCTGATACAATTTTCAAAAATAGAATTCATATTTACCAATCTCAATGCCACATTATTAATCCATATAATATTCTTCATTGATATATTTTTTATGAATTTAGGAATTGAAATCAATTTGGACAATCATTTATCATTGTTGTGTAGTGATAAAAATGATGCTTCTGATGGATTAAAATCATTCCACAAAAGAAAATGTTTCATAAATTTAAATGATTCATATTCGGGAGTAACCATTAAAACCCAGTCATTCTGTGTTTCTTATCACAAAACAATTACAATTTAACTTGATTCGGAACACCCAAATTATAAAAAGAAGATACCATTTTTTTGTCGATATCAATTTTCCATTATCATTCTTCATAATATGGTCTAGACCTAAATTTAAAACATCAATCCACTCTTGATTCAATATTTTATCATCCACTTATTTTAGAACAACATATTAATATAAGAATGTATGTAGTACTAATCTTGTTTCTCTTATTGTTTGATAAAATTTTCATATATCTCTAATGAAGTTTTGGAGTACCACTAGACTCCTTATCATAAGCTGAGATTAATGAATATGTTCAAATAATTTTAGATAGATGAGTTAGAATATTACTTAAAATCAACATCAACATTATTATTATCATTATGAAAATTAGAATGTTGTTCAACTAAAACCTCTAAATATAACTTTTCATCCCCATAGTCATTCATCTATAAAACTTTATTATCATAATTTTCTTGAATTTTCAAATATACAGAGTTAAAAATCATTTATTGTTTCCTTGTTCTATAATTTTAATCCTCTTACATTAAGATACTATTCAAAAATCCTTTCATCAAAACCCCTTCAAAAAAACATTCATATATTTTAAAAAAATATATTAACAATGAAAGGAACATAAATCATGCTTAGGTATTTCAAAATAGGGATTCATTATAATAAATCTTATTAGGATTCGAATTAGATTTTAGTCTATAGAAACATTGATCCTGAATATGAAATGACTCTATAATAACTTTCCACAAAAAGTATATACAATGTGTCGTGTTCAAACCACATAATTTTTTCATTCTCAACAGAAATTATATTTTTTGATTCATCAACACCATTCAAATATAGTATATCCTGTATAAAAAAACCATGATGAATTCTATTTTTTTATGATAATCTATAAACATAAAATTTAAATATTCACTATAATTAACTATTCATATATATTTTCTCATAATATACACATTATTTTTTCAATTATCTTGAAACTCTTTCCCATTTTGAGAGCCTATGAATTTTGTTTTAAAACAATTCATGAAATTTTACTAAATTGATAAATTAATAAAGTATATATCATATATAATTATTTATTTATCATGGGCTTAAAAATATTAGATAGTATCAACAGTATTGGGGTAATTTAATGTATGTAAACATTATTATATGTAGTGTTTTCAATATTCCCTTTTTGAAAAATGGAATAAAACCAATTTTTTATACATTTAATGTCAAGAATATGATGAATACTTTCTCACTTTTTCATATGGATTATATTCCATATACATATCTGTCCCACCTTTTGTGTTAAATATGAATTCCTTCAATAAATCTTAGATATCATGATCCTTAAACATAACCAACATTGAATAAGTTTCCATGGGTTTTTTTCCTTTTATAATATCATTCCCATATTCAATCCATTCAAAAACTATCCCATTTTATCTAAAAATATATTTTCTTCATGTTAATGATGTGATAACTTCCATAAATTTTTCTTCATCCCATTGAAAAACAATTGACATATTTAATTTATCTTTTAATCCATAATTATATTAGATCCAAACCTATGATTCTAATGAACTCATAATTTATAAATTTTACTGAAACTACTTTGTAATTTTATACATTCTTCAACAACTTCAAATATCCTGTCATTTGTGATGAACCCCCACTATCCAATATTATATTTCATTATCATTTTTTATTATGAGAGAAGATTCAATAATGACTTATTATTTTCCCTATACATCCTTCTCATGTGTATTTTCATATTTTTTTTATAAAAATTATTTTTTATTAATATGGGAATACATCATTTTTTATAACATTCAATCTGATCATATATTTCTAAAATATTTTCCATGTTCTTGAATCTATTTTCAATAATTATATTGGATTTATCTGATTATTTTATTTGAGTGAGTTGAATTTGCCTAAAAAAATCCTCTTATTTCTTGTGAATTAATTGTATCCTGGATGAATAAACTGACACATTATCTGATACGAGAAAATTCTCCACAATACCAACTTGGATAATAGAACACTTATTGTACTGTTTAACAAACTTAATTCACAATGTTCTGTTCCTTATTTTCATCGACATTATTATATTCCACTTTTTCAGTTCATCACACTCCAATTATTGAATTGTCTTCTAAAATTTTGTTTTTATCATCCAATAACCTCCATTTGTATCATAATTACGTTCCAAAATTGAATCTTTGAAAATGTCATGTTTTTAACACCTATTGTTATAGAAACACACAAGGATATAATAAATTTATTTTTCTTTTACACATACTCATCAATATTATTAACCTTTGATAAATTTTTTTTATCCTTTGATGAAAACAATTATTTGAACATTCACAAAATTCTACTTCTATGTTTTTTAAGTTAGTAATCCCTTCCTCGTCGTCATATTTTTTTAAGAAAAACTATAATTATTTCCCAATTACCTTTGTCATTTCATCAATATAAATATTTAGTTTCATCTTTTACTTGAAGAAAATCTCCATATCATAAATCCATATAGAAAACTGGATTTTTATTTTTGAAATTATTCTAGATTTATTTATAAGATATTGTATTTATTCATGTTCTTGTTCCCATTTGCATTTTATATATTTTTTAAATGAAATTTTTAAAACTCTCTATTGAGAATAATAGCTATATTAGTTTATTTTTTTTAAATTTATTGCTATTGATTTATTCTCTAGTTATCATATTAGAATTCAATTTTTCAATAATATGTATCTTTGTAACTTTATCATTGGAGTTAATATTTTCTTTTTCAGTTTCATAGTCTTCCACAAACATAGAAAAAATGTTTTAATTTTTTTATTTAGATAACGTATTATCCTATACCTTTGTACATGACATGTATTTTCATTAATTCTTCTTTAGATATCCACTTTAATTTTTATAATATTTATAACTATCTTCATATTCCTTACATATTGATAATATTTTGAAAAAAAATTAACTACTCCCCAGAAAGTGCACATTAGAGGTAATATTCCTTTTTTATTTTCCTATTCCTCTATTAACCATTCTTGAAACAAAATGTCATAAACTGCTCAAATTGTTTATAATCCTCATATTCAATGTTATATTTACTATATCCTTAATCAAATGTTACATTCATATATTTTAGTTTATTTTACTCCATGAAAGAGATTTCATGATAATCATTATCAATATTTATGAGGTACTTTTATCTTCCCACTTAATTAGATATGTGCTTTATGTGTAACTCATCCAAATAAATAGTTTCTAGATTTATAATGTTTTTTATAAAATTTTAGAATCATATCTATTATGAATAATTCATAAAATCATTTTAATAATGGATGAATCTTCTATCTTTTCAAAAAGAATTCTTTTTTCTGCCTACTATATCATTCACCCTTGAAAAGAGGTTACTAATAGATTCATTAATACCCTTTTTATTATCAATATACCTCAATCTTTAGATTTTTTACATCACATTTTTCATATTTTTTATCTTTATAGATATTATTCAAATTATCCTAGATTCCACTCTATATTTCAATTCCTTTAACACTAGTGAAATCACTTTCTATGGCCGGGGAGTATATATAATTTTTTCTGCACTAATAATTTAAATATATTTCCTTATCTGTAGCTCTCAATGGAACACCATATAAATGTGTTGGGAAAACATTATGGAAAATAACATGAATATCATAACTAGTTGAAATAATATGAGGAAAAATTATATCATTCCATATATAAAATATCTTCCCATGAAATATATGAATCCAGATAATTTTCACCAAGTTCTATACATCCTTAGAAGCTTTTATTTTTTTTAAACATTAGAAATGGTTTAATGATGGGCCATTTCCTTGATATCTCTTGAAAGTACCAATTAGGATATGTTTTTATCAAAAATAGGTGGAAGGGTAGAATCATTACTCTTTTATTTTATTTTTTCCCATATAATAAACATTATTCACATCATGTTACTAACATATATAATAACTATAAATTAAGAAAACTATAAAAACGACAAGAACATAAATATTTATATGGCTATACGCTCAATAAAAGTATATAGTCTTTGATATGGGTTTCAAATAATCATTTTCCAAAAAACCCACTTGAAATTAGTATATTTTATGTGTTTATAAAAAGAAGTTAATATCTATACACATGAACTACACTATAACAAATCAATATTTCCTGTTATCATAAAAATTATAAAATACATAAAACTTTATTTGTGAAATATGGAATAACCTTCCCCAATAGGAATCACTATTTTCTCACTACGTTCCATTTAGCTTATTTGCACATACTTTTTACGAAATTACTTCTTATTATTCCTTACATTCTTAATTCATCGTATGAAAGAACATTATACATGTAATTTTTTATAAAAATCTATTTTTACAACCTATTTATCTGGAATAATTATTCTTTAATCTACCTAGTGAACTTAATTTGATGAAATATGATGACTAGTACCAGCTCCTAACATTATTATTATTTGATCCCCTTGTCATGATCTATGTCTGATACCACGTGATATTGAAACTATATCTAGTGAAATAATTTTTGATGCATCAAATCAAAAATCATATATTTCATAAATACTTCTTATTCATTAATGTGATTCCATGGTTAGGAAACCGCCTACTCAAACATGAGATATTTTATATTTATCAAGTATATATTCCTAATTAATTTTATTAATAAATTAATGTTATTTAGATGAATAAAATATATACATATTATATTATGCATTTTTCCACTATTTATTTATCCACTAGTAGGAGTAATGTAGGGAATAAAATTTATATTTTATAACAAATAAAAAGTAAAATATAAAAATACCTCTTACCATAATTTATTGGACACTTCCAAAGTGTTACAGAATATTCATAAAGATTCATAAAAACTCAAGAATTTAAAAATTTGAATAATATTCATTGAGAATAGCATTAATTAATTTCATAAATATTAAAAAAACTATTAATGAAAAACCAACATTGATAATTCAGTATTGCATCCTCATTTTTTGATATCTGTATGAGTTTTTTATAGAGACTATGAAAAAAAACATTTTATAAATTTTTTTAATCAAGTGAAATTATATGGAAATTACATTAAAAATAATACTCAACCCTATTATTCATGTGAAACTCTCTATGAATGTCTTGGAAGACATCTGGTATACACTTTCACTTTCTGATGACATTAAATAGAGCACTTCGATTATTTTCTTTACACACCAACCTTTGAATAAAGAAAATTGTATAAAACATTTTTTTAATGACTTCAACTAGAGGAATCTATCTAATAACCTATAAAAATTTCCCTATTTGTCCTAAAATAAATACAAATAAAAATCACATAATGAACTTTCTAATAGTCATTTTACACAAGAATAATACCATTAAAAATAAGATGGTTTGTCTAATTGAAATATATCAATGATATTGAAAGAGAACATATAATGGAAATCAGTTTATTGGTCTTCAGTTGGTGACATTCCTTGAATGATTCACTTTGCAATTGGGAAACTCTCCACTTATCAACAATCTCTAAAAATGATCGACTAATAAAATATCATACCCCTAATATATCAAAACTTCCAAACATTGAAACCCCAAAATCAACATGGTCAATCCTCTAACTAATAGAATCAAGTCACTAAACTCCAACAAACAACATATTATGATTTTTTTTCTTTCAAGTGGTTTTCTCCCCCATTAAACTCATCTTGGATCATGCAGTATTTCTATAATCCTGATTTTTTAGGATTAATAACATTAAATGACCTTCAGATTAAATAATCAAATAATTTTTCTATTGAAACTAATATGTGTTATGTGGTAAAAATTTAGAATAATACTAAGAGAAATCCACTCAGTCTAGTTACATATGTTAGATAGACTTGAACGAGACAATATAGTTAAATCTTATATTTATGATTCCCTTTTCTGGAAACATTAGAAATGAAAGGTGATTTATGTTAACCAAAAATTTAAAACCCTTTTTAGGAATACATATTAAATCATAACAATATTAACCAGCATCTTTATAATATCATTTATCTAATTCAAAACATGTACAAACTTATTGTTCCCAACATTAATGTGATATGTATTATAGTGTATAAACTAAAAAGTCTACCCACTTCATTGAAATTTAGAATGATATATATCATCAAAATATGGATATGATATATATAATGGATGTGGTGAGTAAACTTAAGGAACCATATTATATTTTATTTGATCATGGTCAAAGTTTCACCTCTAAACTGTGGAAAATTATTCAACATTATATGGATACAAAATAGAATTTGAAAGTGACCTATCACCCCAAAAACTTATTCTAAATTAAAAAAAACCATTTAGACACTTTAGTTAATGCTAAGAGTATTATAAATGGAAATTAAATGGGGAAGGTTTCAACATCTCCCATTAGTTGGGTTCTCAATAAAAAACATCTTCTTCTTGAGTATTGAAATAGACCCATATTAATCTCTATATGTGAAGAGATATAGAACTATGACATAATGGGATGAAGTAATTTAATCAATATTACATGGACTTGATATTGTGAAATAAATTAAATAAAATTTTCATACATTCAGGAACACATTAAAGTTACTCAAATTCAATAAGAGAGATATGGTGACAATCATTGAAGGGGTTTTCAGTTTCAAGATAGAGGTAATTTTTCTATTTGAATATAATAAAAATGATATTTTCGTAGTGTTTAATGAAGTGAAGGCTATTCCCAAGGTACATTGACCTCTTTTAGATCCTTGATCAAATAGATTCATTAGGATTTGGGCTATACCAACCATCAAACTTGGATCATGTTCACGACACGTTCTATATATCTCTCATATGGAAGTAAAAACCTAATACCTTAAATGTAATAAATTGGGAGGTGGTATAAATGGTTCATGGGCACTCTTATATGGATTATCCATTGAAGCTCTTGAATTCTTCTGATATATTTCTATGAAATAAGGACAAATCACCTTTTTAGATTATTTTTGTGACACAATAATTTTGAATATGTAATATGGAAACTTGAAGATGAAATGAAACTGAAGTTCCCTAATCTATTATTAGACAATTATATAGTTTAAAATTTCATGGATGAATTTTTTGAATGGGGGAAGAATATAATATCTGAAATAGTTTTATATACATAATATTATTTCTGAATAAATAATGTCTATCATAATCTAGAATATAATATAAATTAAACACATAAAATACATAATAATGTACTTAACTAAATTTGAAAATTGCCTATATTGAATAAATACATCTATTAAAATTGATGATATAACAAGGGTAAAATGGAATGCAAGAAACAAAATTATAAGAAATCTACAATTTGGAAAAATTTACTATATATAATCTTGACAGTGTCAAATAACATTGTGAAGACAAATACATAACATTTGTAATCTGATAATAATTTTATAATTAAAAAATATTAATCCATTATATAAATTGAGTTGAATATTGAATGATGTAATGAAAATTTATTTATATAAAGTAATATAATTTTCAAAATAGTATATTGATCGTTAGTTAATTAAAATAGTAATTAGTAATAATAACATGACCATTGGAAAATTAAATTGACCATAAAATAGTAAAATTCTATATTAAAAATATTTAAATTATGATATTTGATATTTTATAAATATTATAAATCCATAAAATAAATACTACTATTTAAAAATCAAAGAAACTATAATCCCATTTTCAAAAAACTATATTATAATGTGTTTTATAGAAATAATAAGTCCAATGTTTAAAATTAAAATTTCCTCTTATATAAATTTATTTATAGTAAATGAATTTTAAATTTAGTATCAACATGTTAAAGTGGTATTAGGTTTATTTTCTCTTAATTATTTGAAAGTCATTAATTAATAATGAATTGTAATAATATAGGTTTCAAATAACATGTGTATTTTAATTATATATTCAAAGATGTGATAATATCATAAAATATTATATTACTTTTTTATTTAAAACACATTTAATATGATAAATTGTTCATTTATAATCATTGAAGATATATTAAAAATCCGAAAATTGTTTTCCAAAGTCTAAATGATAAAGATTTCTGCTATAATAACAATTAATCATTTTCCCCTTTCATTTTAATAAACTAATGAAATCCATTTTTAAAAGAAGTAAAAAACATAAAATATTTTAATTTTATTCAAATATTACATAAATATTTTCAAATGTAAGTATTACAATGTTATCAATGGATATTTTATTTCATCCAATAATTAAAATAAAAAATATTTCTCTCCCTCCTCATGGAAAATAACTTACCTAACACTTACTAAAGAATAGTATGTAACAAAATTTCTTTTATCAATCCCCTTATCTTCCATATGTAAATTTTTGGCACACTAATCTATAGGTATTCCAGGGTTATAGTGTTGTATAAATGAATAAACACTAATAATTCGGTGAGGTTTGGTAAATGTTTATTCTCGTTTTCCTCTTCTCTTCCTAATTATTTCTTTTCCGTTAAATAACTATAGAAAAAATAAATAATATATTGAAAATATATTAATTATTTTAACCTAATTTAATGATTATATTTATGATATATTTAAATTTCAATTATACCATTCACTCCCATTTGATAATATCTCGTTAATGATTTGTTAACCACCTACGAGCACATTTTCGGATCTCTTCTTATCTCTCACTTTATGGATTCTTATGATAAATTATTTATGATATATAAATGTATAAATATAAATATTACTAATCTCATGGATTTAATAATAATAATATCTAGGTAACAATACATCAATATTATTATATTATAGTAAGATGAGATATTTTAAGGAAAGTAATATATCAAAAAGTTTCACTTTTAACAAACGTAAATTGAGAATAAAGATTTATGGATTATACTTGATAAAGAGTAAAACAATTAAATATAATTTACTTCAAATTATGTGTTTGTATAAACCCAAATTTATTATACATGGGGTATTAATGTTTTAAAACAAATCATTATCTAAGGTAAGGGGGTTCTCGAACATATCTCCTTCATTATAGGTTATCTCATCCTTTAAAAAAATTTAGTATATAAATTTATCTAATGTAAAAATAATATCTTTTAAAGATTCATACGCATACTAAAAGTTTATAACTTTTACAAATTATTTATAATCAAATAACACATAATTTTCAAAAAGAAATAATTTTCATTCAAATCATATATTTGACTCCTCTGGAGATTTTTTTATTAAAAGAAAAGCGATCATTTATGAAACATATGATCTCCAGTATTAATTTGGAAACCCAAAGTATATTCTTTAATGGATTAATTATTATTTACATGATAAATCCAATCCATTCTATTAGTTTCGTTCATGACTATTATTGTTATTTTATTTTATTCCATGTTTCTTTTATGACTATAACATTTTTATAATGTGGCTAGTTGACTTAGAATTATATATCTCTCCAATGCATTGGGAAATATGAAATATCTCATAAGAATATTTTTATTTTTCATTAACATTATAATTTATTTTTCATTAACATTATTCAATATTAACCCTTCAACATTGATCATTTTACCTTTACGCAAGTAGTGGAACTTCCATATGACCAGTATGTAACTCACATAATTATGGATTGACCATTACATAACAATATACCATCAAACAAATTAAATTGAAACTTGTTAAATTAAATTACAAGGCATATCAATAGTTTAATATCTTATTATATATTCTCAATAACATCATAGAGACATATATTAGCATTTACACAACTCCATTGAACATGGCCTTCCTCTAACAATTATATCGGTGATTCTTATATATATTAAATAACACAAATAACCTTCCACAAGAATGGGACCATTAAAGTACCTTACATATTTTCCAATATCACGACTAGACATTCCGAGGTACTACTTGTGACTACCCCATTCCAACCTCCAATAGGTCAGGGGCTAGTGACCAGCATCGAGGAGGGATATCCCACAAATGCGATGCATTATCTTAAATTATCTATAGACCCAAACACATCTCCAATCCCAAAAAATGATGAAATTTAATAAAAATAAAAAAATGCATGTATGCATCTATGATCCCAAAATAGAGTATGATAGTAATGTATTGAAATCAGATAAAGGTTTTAAATACCAGACTAACCAAAAGGTGTAAGGAATCCCACATACTCTAAGGGATATGACTCAATTAAAAATCAATATCCTAGTAAAACATCTTGGTCAATGAACATCCATATACACCCCAACTTCTCATTATCATCCTACGAAACCATCCAAAGGGACTCTGTTTTTATAAGACATGACATGTATGAACAAAGCCCATGAAAGGGTGAGTATAAAAATACCTGGTAGGAAATCCTGAAAACACTAAACATGATATACCAAATATAGTCATATCAATACAAGATATAACAATGAATTTATAACATAAACACCCATATATACACAATAGAGACACAACACTGCCAAGCTGTTATAGACAACTTATGGCCATATGATTCTATTCAAACCAATGATCATTTTGGGTGAGTACACTTCATGATCCATGAGATCTTCAAAGACACCCAATGAAGAGGTCTAGATCATCTAGTCCCCTCAAGAAAGATCAATGGTGTAAGAATACCCTAATGAACATGTAGGGGGTAACTCCCGGAATTATTAGTAAACACCAAAAACCCAATCTGGATCAACCTACTACTTAGGGGATCATATTTCAGCAATACCACAACCTCTACCGATATTGCCTACTAAATAAGGGATCATGGCCCTAATTCTGGTGGCCTTGTTGATTCCAGCAAACCCACCTAAGGAACAATAGATTATAGTGTTTCGTACTCCATTCTCATGGAGGGACACTAAAACTTTATATGTGACTTGTCCTCTATATGGGATAACAATCCTATGATATGGATATTATATCCCAAAATACCCTTGAGTTAATTTTCCATGGGAAAACCTTCAACTTTTAATGGTCTAAACTAAGGGATGAAAGAGCATGAAGCACTATTTATTGTGGTACACGGTGTGTACCAGGTGGTATAAGTTTTGTCTATATAACTCAAGTATGAATGTGTGGAAAATAATCACACGATATGTAAATATCAAGATAAATTGTGTGTACAAGGAGTACACGACATGTGGAGATATCCTAGAACAAACTCTTCTGTCACTAGACGGGTTCATGTACCAGTGGTAATGGCTATGTATTAACCCGTGTGAAGTAGGTCATGCCCATGTCAATGTAAATGGTGTCCCACAGGTCATGTACTCATGCCCATCCTCATATACTTGCTGAATTACTTACAGATCCATTATGGAGGGGTCACCCGATATATGACCAAGTCACACAGTGTGTGTTATTTAACATCAACTAGAACCATAGTGTGGTAGCCATGGGGGCCACACAATGTGTAATGATTCATTACACACTCTGTTTCTCATTAATTTCGAGATCATGTAGGCTCTCCTCCACATCTCTTGTTCATGATGCCACCCCTATCTTCCACAGAGGATATCATAGATCTGGTGTTGTCCAAACCTCAATTTCCCCCCCGACCAGAATTAGGGCCCCAATTTTCATGAAAATAAATCCTTCAAGATATCTACCATCAATTATCAATAGTGGGTAGAATGGAACCTTAAAATCAACTCTATTTCTCCTTTGATCATTTGGCATTGTTTTCTTAACTCAATAACACAAACAATCATGAACTTCTCCAACAAAATTGACCCATTGTGATGAAGAACGATCGTGAAATGATCAAATACCATGTATTCATAGAACCATGAGTAAAAATAAAATGATCATGATGAGCATTCAAAGAATATGGAATGAAATCCAAAAAACAAAAATGTGACCAATGGGCCTTCATCATTGTTCAATTTGGACTCAACTCATTTCAATAGAATGAGATCAAAAAATAGGGATATATCAATGAACAAATAAAAAATTCCTTCAATTTGACTCTACCATTGGTATACATATTAATTCTCTTTGTGGAATTGATCCATGTTCATGCATGATTAAGAAATGGGATTTAAATAACAAAAAAAACATCCCAACTAGATTTTGGATCAATATTTGATGAATAATGGTTGTGTTCCCATCATTAACAAGATCTATGAACTCTGTTTGTGCAATAATCCCTGTTCTGATCCTAATTCTTCATTGTTGGTCGAGAAATCTCTCTATTAGTTCTCTAAATTTCCATGGATTGAGTGACCAACCATGAGGAAATTATATAACTATATATTTATAGAATAATTATTTCACTTAATCATACTAATAAGATAAAATATTTAGTTAATTTATTTTATTTATTTCATGCCCACAACCACCTTTTCAAAAACGGCTTGTTCCGACATAGATTTTGACTACCAAGGGTAAAACATACATCGTAAACTCAATGGTTCCCTAATATTTCTGATTTGGGACCCATTAAAGATTTATTCCACATTCTTATAAAAACATCATGTCTATGGTATTTAATATATTTAATATTTCAAACATTCATTTCAGGAACATTGGGCCTTGAAATCACACACCCTCTAAGTTTTTAGTCTTGGAAATAATCCATAAAACAACTAAAAAAATTGATGAAAAATCCAATCCATTGCATTCCCACCATGTTGAGTATTTTCATCATTAAAATAGATCTCCTAACCCAAATGTTGAGGGTACTATGATCACATCTGGGTCTCTCACACCTAGGTTCGGTCTTCAAGATTCTTGTGCTTCCATAGAACAATGACATGGGGAATCTTTCATCTAGAAATGATCCCTCATAATGATCCTAGATCTGAAATGGGCACTCTATAAAGGTAGAATCATCCAAAATGTAAAATAATTCTAGTAGATAACATGTGACTGGTTATTCACATAGCTCCTTATATATGGAAAATGGATGACTTTGTGTACTCGTTCCAAATGTGGTGGTAAAGTCAAGTGGTATGCCACCTCTCCCACTCTTTACATAACCTAGATGTGACCAATGAATCTTGGAGATAACTTTCTTCTACATCCAAATATCATTAATCCACATAGAAGTGATACCAAAATGAACACATGGTACCTAAACTCAAATTACATCTGTCTCCATCATCAGTTCAGATAAGAATTATGATATCTCTATACAGTCCTTATCTGCTCCCAGATGATTCGCACCTTATATGTTGTAGTTCACACCAACATTTTTCCCATGAGTACTGAATCTCCAACATCAGTCCAAAAAATTGGTGACATGCATGGTCACCCATAAAAATCCTAGAATCATATCATAAAAATGGTTTAATGGTATAAATAATTTTACAAAAACTATAACAAGGGACAGGGATCCTCCCAACTATGAACAAAGTCCAACATGAAATCCTACAACATGTCTTATAAGGCCTAGATGGTATATTCATTATGAAGGTTAGTATGGGTTGAAACAATATTCATAGGTTTAACTATGTCTCAAAAGTCTCCTAACATCCCCTCCGTAACATATATGTTAATATATAATCACATTCAGAGCTGATCATCGAGGTTATTCCATATAGTCATAATATCACCTGCACATAGAGATTCTCCAGAATCTATATTAAACCCTGCTCTCGAATAGCTAGGAAGTGGTCTAACATGGTGATTAGACTTACGATCACTAAAAACGAATCATGTCCTGTGTACATTATTGGTAATCATATCATGATTTCCATGGATACTCTATATAACATCCACTCTGACACCTCAAGGGGTTGAGCTAAACCCTTTGGATTCTAGTTCCTAGACATTAATTGATAAAAATTTCGGCATCGAGAGAGAAATTTTGCAACTCCCTTCTTCATGAATGGCCACCAAAAATGTCAACAGAGATCCTCATACATCTTTTAGACACCATAATGTACCCCCAAAGGGGATGTAATAAACTACCACATCACCACTTCCAGGAACTTTAAATGAACCATCACTCATCCTCTAAAAAGGGTAGCATTCTCCCCATCTTAGAAACAATAATCAACAACATTTACAATGGATATCAGAGTATATAATGTCTGATATATTGAATCTCCATGATGACAATCCTTGAAATTATATAAAATTTGTGGGGGTAACAACAATATATTGAGGATACTGAGAACCAACCTTGACCATGTAAGGAAAAGGAAGTAAGGATAACTACTTCGACGCCTCATCCAACAAATTAGAAAAATATGTCATAATTAGAGAATCTTAAACCATGTTCCCATTCACATGAGTATAGAAAATCATGATTTCATTGTATTATAGGAAAATTTTCCATTTATTATATCTCATTTTTAGATCCTTATATGATATATACACATGAGACACTTGTGGTAAGAATAAGGAATAATCATATGTCCCATCTTGTAGTGTCTCCATATCTTCAAGGCAAAGACAACCACTGCTAACTGAAGATAATTGGTTGTGTAGTCCTTCTCATGTGGTCTCAACTAGAATGAACAATAGAAAATAATTTCATCCCTCTTCATCATTTCCCAACAATGATTGGCCCCTAATTAGTTGTATAACACCATGTATTCTACACACTCTTCTAGAAATCACATGATGGTAGTGATCATAAACCTCTATTTAAGTTGTCATAAGCACTACTGACACCATTCTATCCACATAAAATGTTTCCCGTTCTATGTCAAATCCAAAAGGAGTTCATCCTCATTTGAGAGATATTTTACCAACCTACAATAGTACCCTCACAAACAAATGAATCTTTGTACATATGTAGCAGTCTTGGGTGCCTCCCAAGAAAGAACTGCCCCAACATTTGGAGGATCCACTACTATTTCATCCTCTAATATGAGATGTCCATGAAATTGTACCTCTAATATTAAAAAAGGAAACATATCTACCTTTACATAAAGATTATGTTCTCAAAGTGTGTCTAGGACCATCCTCACAAATCTCACATTCTCCTCCCCTGATGTTGAATATAATAGTATGTCATCAATGAAGACCACTATGAGCCAAACTATGAAACCGTGAAAGATACAGTTCCTGAGCCCCATGAAACTTTTTAGGTTTTTCATCACACCTAATTTAATCACCGATTACTCATATTTACCCTAGTGACAAATGAATTCCATCTTCTATATTTTCTCATCTCGTACTCACATCTAGTGACATCATGATCTGAGGTCAATCATCAAGAACCATTGATCATGTATCAATTGATCAAAGTGGTTGTTGATCCCCAGTAGAGGAAAATTATTTGTCCTTATCAACTTATTAATGAACCAGTAATCCAAATGTAACTTATTTATTTAAACATTCTTTTTTATGAATGATATTGGGGCTGCTGAAGGGGAAACACTGGTTCTCACAAATCCTTTCTCCTACAGTTATTCCAATAGCACCCTCAACTCTCTAAACTCTATGAGATACATCAAATATTCTGGTGAATATATATATTCCTTCCTAGTATTCAATTCAATTCATAATTCTATCTCTTCACGCTGTGGTAAACCTGGTACATCCTCAAGGAAGAATTCCTCACGCTCTTCCACCTCCATAGGAAACTTATTTCCCAAAGAATCAACTACTCCAGTAGTCATGATATCCAATTAGTGAGTAATCAGATACACTCTCTTATGTATGATCTTATCATACTCCACTGAGGTATCCTTTTGACCCAAAATGGAAAAAAAAATTTCTGTAGAAACACCACATCCTCCACCAAAAAAATTCAATATGGGTCTGAACTATATATAAAGAATCCAAAATTAAGATGAAATTGTAAAGCATCATTGGTTCGACAAAGAGATACCATACAAATATATTACATAAAAGCATCATAATGAATTATTGGAACAATTTTTTAATTGATGATCCACGCCTTTTGGAGTCTCCAACCATAGGGGTCAAACCAGTAGATAAAATGGATTATATATGTCTTGAACCAGATAAGTGGAATGGAAGGAATGACTCACATCTCCATCTATGAATAATTAAGATAATGTAAAAAAGACAAAAATCCTACCTCTAATCATCCTGGGAGCATCATGGTCATAGGACTCCATAGGTTTCAGTTGGCCTCATCCATGTCCAATATATCCCCAATCATGGTGAAGACCACCTCAGGGTGGTGGTGGTAATAGTTGGAACCTCTAACCACCTCTTACATCCCTTCCAGACTATCTACTTTGTCTTCCACCTTATAGACCCCCAGACTCCTACCTATTCATCTACCTCAATGGTACCTCTAACATCTCATGGATAGCTATATAACAGGTCATACAATCCGAAGCCAAATTTCCCAGACCGTTGAAGGAGAAACATTGCCTCTCCCTAGGACGATTTGATCAACCCGGAGAGATATGAACCACTAATCATGTGTACTGAGATTTCCTCTTGAAGAGTGTGACCTGCATAGATCCTTATGACTTAAATTATAATCCTTCTTCCGAGTTCTTAGATACTGGGATCCCAATACTAGATCCCATTGTCGGTGCCTTCTCTACCAAAATGATCTCAACCACCAAGGATCACTGAAGCACCCCAACATAGGTGGGAATGAAAAGTGATACTATGGAATTCATGATGTCTCAACATAATCCATTCTCAAGGGTTTCAGTTCTAAATAACAAATCCCATGCCATATCTAAGGAGTAAAACAAGATATCAGCAAACCTCGCTGATTACTCCACCACAGTCATACAACCACGTTAGAGATACAGAAGTTATTGTATACATACCAATTTCAAATTGGATGGACATAACTCCTCCATAATGAAGTGTTGAAAGCCTGAGTAGAAGAGAGTTGTCTTTTTGTGTGATAGAGTCACTAATATCCACCCTTTCCCAGAAAAACCCAAAATAAGACTCTCCATTAGGACCACTATTCGATTCATATGCATAGTCACAGGGAGTAAAACACGAGTGACATCCCCAATCCAGTATTTTTCTACATTGGGATCTGGATCACCACAAAACATAGGATGTCACTACCTCTAATACTCGTGAAACACACTGATCATACATGCAACCTCGTATGGTACTACGAATACAAGATGTTCCTCAATGGGTGGGGGTACAGATGGTAATCTTCTTAGGGGTGTTATCTCTGTTACATTCCCTTATACATATGTCTCATCATGATTACCATGCGGAATCCAATCTCGTTGGCTACATGGACTCATCCTAGAATAAAATAAGTTATTCCATAGTATAAAGAGTATATCATGGGAGTAGAATCAATAGGACATGTAAAATACAACCATTCCTATAATATTAATGTGTAAAAACGTTTTCCTTACATCCAATGTTTATATGTACTGATTCAAAATAATCGTGATCAAATTCCTAGTGTATGGATATATTAGAATGACACCAAAACTAGCATCCCTTGATTAAAAGAGAATTTTGAAACACTAAACAGAATTTACCCAAACTAATTTCACATACACTTGTCCTAAGTTAGAACTGACCAGCTCTGACACCACTCTTGTGTGACTTCATCAGCCTAGGTCTGAACTGTGACTACTTAATGCATGTCTCCATTAGTCCCAGGGATGGAGACTAGCACTATGTAGGTATATCCCAAAAATGGAAATCATAATCTAAATGTACATGAACACATATCTAATCACACACAATAAATAAATGTGAAACAAATAGAAAAAATACATGGATACATCTAAGATCCCACAATAGAATACTATAGTGAAGTTCGGAAAGTAGAAAAAAAATGGCCAAATTCAATCCAACCCAAAAACAATGAAGATCAAAACTTCTCCAAGGGTGGGGAAAAAAGTCAAAGTAAATATCTCGATAAAATAACTATGTCTATCAAGAGGTATCTATACTATAACTAGTCCATGACCTCCTTGGAAAACATCCAAAGGATCATCAATTTCATAAGTCATGATACTTGTGGGAAAATACCATGTATGGGTTATTATAGCAATTGAGAGTAGTGAAACCCAAAAAACACTAAACACAAAAAACCAAGTATATTCGGCTAAATAAAATACATAAGTTAATGTGTAACATACACACCTAGATATACTATAGAAATAAACCATGCTACTAGGTGGTCATAAACACTTTCCATCCACATGCTTTTGTTCAAAGAAATTATCATGCATGATAGTCTACTCCATGATACATGATATCATCGAAGACACTTAATGAAGATGACTATATCATGGGGGACCACCTAATAAATGTCACTAGTCCAAGATTACTCTATTTTAGAGATAGGGGTCTTGCCCAGAACTGTTGGGAAAACAATGAACCTATTTAGTATCAACCCCTTTTATGGAGGATTTTTTATTAGCGATACCACAAACCCTACTAATATAGACTTCTAGATGAAGGATCAAATCCCTACTCTGGGAGGTCATGTAGACTCTAGAATCCCTACCTATGGAAAAAAGAATGATATATGATCACACTCCAATCTCATTGAGGGACATCATAACTATATCTGAGACACAAACTCTATTAGGGATCACAATATTGTGATATGGATATAATGCCAAATTATACCATTGAGGTAATGGACCATGGAAAAATGGTCATCCTTGAATAGTATAAACAAAGGAAATGTGGTGCTAAAAACCATATTGAAGGGGTACACGGTGTGTTCCATGGGTTATATGTTGTTTCCAATAATCACAAAGTCTTACCATTTGGAAAACCCACACCTGACTTGTATATATCATGTCACACGATATGTAGAAGGAGTAAACGACATCAGAGATCTACTGGTACCTACTCTTGTCCCACTAGTCATGTTCATATACTTATGTCCATGACCCTGTACCAACCCATATACAAGAGGTCATGTCCATGTCCAAGCACATGGTGTGCCACCAGTCATGTACTTCTACATGTTCCTGTGTACTTCCCAAAGTACATGCCAAGCTATCACAGAGGGGTCACATGACATGTGAACAAGTCAAATAGTGTGGGATGTTTAATTCCAACTGAAACTAGAGCACCACATCTAGGGTTTCCAAAAAGAGTCTCACACTACATAACATGTGGTGTCACACATGAATTCCCTTGTCACATAGGATCTCTTCCACATTTCAATTGCAGTCTTCCACCAATAGCTTCCTAACCATATATCTTATATATATATGGTTTTCTATACCCTTACGTCACCGCCGATCAGAATATGGTCCCTCTATCCACACGTAAAACCATCCTTAGAGTGATCTATCAGCATGCCTCATAACTGGGAAGAATAGAACCCACAAATCCCCTCTAATCAGTCTCTGATCATCTTTTTTTGTTGTAAAGCCTTGATATAACAATCAATCATGAACCAAAACCTTCTTATTAATCTTTTGAGTTGAAGAAAAGTCATCCAATGATCAATACTATGTATTCATGGACCCATAGGCCTAAAGAAAATGCCAATGATGATGGTTAAATTAATGGGTGAAGAAAATCCAAAATCCACAAAACATGAGGAATGAAACTCATTTATTATTCTTTTGTGGTTAATACATTGTTTAATAATTATATTAATGAATATGGACAAATTAATGAAAAAATAAAAAAATTAATCAATTTAATTCTATCAATGTCGTGAATATCAATTTAGTTCATGGAATTGATCTGTGTTTCTTCATGATTAAGAAAAGAGATGGAAATAAAAAAAAGTATCCAACTTTAAATTTGGATCAATTATAGATAAGGAACATTTTTTGTCATCATTGACGATATGAATCAAGCTTTTTGGTGAACCAATCCACAATCCAATCATGATTCATCATCGTTTGCCGAGAAAAATGTTCAACTATTTTCTGAATCTCAAGGGTTTGGGTGCCCAACCTTGAGGAAATTCTCTAGTTGTATATTTAAGTAAAAAGTACTTATCTAAATATCAAAAATATAATAAATTCTTTAATTTATTTATTTTATTAATTTCTCACCCTCAACAACATAATCACAAATAACCCGCAACATCAAAGATTATGTCATGACTAGAATAAAACTGACATCCTGAACTCAATGGTGACCTCGTATTTCTGATCCAGTACCCCATTTAGGAGTTATTCTACCTTTTTAGAAAAACTGCATGTTCATTCTATTTAATATATTTAATATATTTCTAACATTTATTATGGGCACACTGATCCTTGGAATCATAGGGCATCCCAGCGCCTAGTTTCAAAAATAATACATATAATATCCCAAAAAATACATGAAAAATCCAATTCATTGCATCCAACATTTAATATTCATATCCATGTAAAAAATGTAGCCTTAACTTTATAAAAAGGGTAGATATGAACATCCTCAACCACGAATTCTTCCACCTGTCATGGTAAATCCTCAACCATCATTTAATATTCATAATTCATTATACTATATAATATTTTGAAACCATGGTTGAGATCTTAGAAAATCATTCCAACATCATGTTTGGGTACCTCAACTACCTTATAAGAACATATTATTCTTCAAAAATTCACACAAATTTTAGAAACAATATAAAAATACATAAGATTTTCTCAATAACATCCCCCTTTAATTTCTCATTAATAAAAACTAGAATATTTTATATCAATATGATAAATAAATTTACCCATTTTATTTTTATTTTCTCCCAATACCAAATAATTGGTTCCTTCCATATCCTTTTTTATAACAATTGGTAACACATAAAATTGAGAGGATGGTATCACATCAATCTTAGTAATGTGAAACCAATCATTCAATTGTATGTGTACTTGATCATTGTTCAGTGTATAAATTAAAATTCTTAGAACTAAATTCTATGATTTCCATATAAAAACAACTAATAATACCAATAATAATATAATATATTAAATCATTTTGTGGATGTCCATTTTTTAATAAACTAAATCAAGGTAATTCATATTGAAAACATTACTATACATAGAATCAAATCCTAATATCTTACACTCGTCTTAATACAAAAATAAAAACATTTACTTATATTTAGTTTTTTTACAAATCTACCAATGGACTCCTCTATTTTACTTATTAGTTTTTCACAGATTAGGTGAATCTATGGCTCATAGTTTAGGAAACAATATTCTAAAAAGAAGGATGATGTAATGGGTATTCATTAATTTTCAATGATTTTTTTAAACCTTCAATAATTTTATGTTTTTAAAATTTTCAAAAAAAATTCAATAATCGATTTCAAATTGAACTTAATTATGATCTTGGTATCTACTTAATCAAGCGAGATATTTTAATTTTATGATCATTGGAATATTAATTTATAATAAAACTAATACATATAATTATTTACAGCTAGAATAGTTATTGAAAATTCAATTAATTAATTAGATCCATATTTGAGTAAAATAACATCCTTCGATTACTTGTTTGGTCAGTTTTGAAATAAAGCACAAATGATTAGGGGAATAGATGTGGCACCTATTTTTTATCTCAATGAGAGAAACATGGATGATGATTTGTTCTATAATATTAAAATCTTCTCTTTTCATCTCAATGTAAAGATTAAGTCTTTATGCATTTATTTCTCAATCTCTATTTAGTATTGGGAATAATAAATACTTTTATTATCTAAATGTGGGGAATTTATTTTTTAATATTATACATGAAGCCCCATACATTATTTTTTACAACTATGATGTTATTCAATATTTATTCTTATGATTGTATGATTTCAAGACAATAATTTTAATTGTGTATAACAAACTTAAACCTCCCACAGAGCTCCTCCTGGGATATAATTTCTTATTAATTTGCAACATTATCTTTCCCTTGGATCATTTATTTTCATGTAAATATATTTATCTCTATTTTCCACATTCCATTGTTTATTTTACTACACTTATGGAATGTGTTAAGACTTTTTGGTTCTTCAACTATGCCTCTATAATGTTAACTTCAGCAATATAGTTCCATTATTTAGTTCATTGGACTTTTTATCCACTATAATCTTTGTTTATTATAATAAAACATGTAATTATATATTATTTAAAAAGATCCATTGTGTTTTGAATTTTTGAAAAAAATATTTTGTTTACCTTATTATTGGTGGAACATTATTCTTGGACTTAATTGGTTTTTTCAAAAAAAAACCCCTCATTTGTTCACAAAAAAATTATTGAATATATTCATTTATAAGAATCTTAGGACATTACTTTTTTAATATTTTTCTCAATATTATTTACCCAAGGATGGATTATCTCAATTTTTCATGTATTAAGGTAATATTTTTTTATTTTTCATGTGTTGACTAATTTATACATGTATTCATATTCACTGTAACCGCTTCCATTAAAAATATCAAATTTATTTCTATGTAATTCAAATATATTTTATTATGATAGGGTTTTTTATTGTCTATAAGTGTTTTTTCAATTTAGATATAATCCTCCTTCTTGTAGTTTATCTTTTTCTTCTACAGGCTAACACGTAATTCTAGTAGTATAATGACATTTTTATGATTCTGTTATATTGAAATTAGTAATAATCAAAACATAGTTTCCCTTATTAAACTACATTTCATCAAGATATATAAATTCGATTTTTGTAAATTTTTCATCACTTTTTTCAAAATTACAAAGGGATGAGGTCCTTATAAGCTTGATTCTATCCACCTTGGGCATATTGGTGGGATTATAAATAACATTAATCAAATAAATTTGTATAGATTTTGATTTCATAGATGTATTATATAGGGAATCGTATTTTGAAAACATATTAATACCAGGCACAGATAGTATCATTCCATTTAGGACTACATTGTATTAATTTGTTATATATCCAAGAATACATTTACCAAAATATAATAGTATTTTAAAATTAAAATACCCTTTAATTGTTTTTGTGGAAATATCATTCCATTCAAAAAATTCTGCAGACAAATACTAGGATTTTTCAAGATTCATTAATTTTAACTCAAGCTTGATGAATTTGATGTTCCGGGTTTATTTTTCATCATCCATGATGTTGTGTTTTTATTCACTAACATTAATTATTTTTTAACCTCATTATCATGAATTATGTTCAAACCTTATATAATATAGTATTTATCTTTAATCATATTGTATTTAATCACAAGATGATAATATTAGGTGGTATTTACTTATATTAATGCATGTTTATTTTCTTCAAGAACATTAATGGATTCTTCTCTACCATGATTTATAGCAGGGCACAACTTTTGAAATTTTAATAATTTGAATTCAAGATCCACAGATATGAAAATAGTGGCTCCAACTATTTTGGAGGGAGTCATCCATGTCTGTATCCTTCAATATAAATAACACATTAAGTTTATTTGAATCTTCTTAAGATTGTTGATTTCCACATAACTTATTTTTAATAGTTCCCCATGTGAATATAGCTAATTCTATAGTAATTTTTTATAATTTCAACCTCAAATAAGAACATTAATCGTTATATAAATTGTCACATAATTATTCAAGAATATGGAGTTCTCTGTTTTTCATTGTTCTTTTATTGGAATATTTTTAGAATAATTTTTATAAACTCTATTTAATATTGATATGACTGCCTCCATGGTCCCGAAATATTATTAAACTCATTTATAGGTGGTTTAACCACATAATCATCACCATCAATTCTAGAATTATCTTGTTTATAATTATAACATGAGGAAATAGTTTTATATCACTCTATCCACATGATCATTACGAACAGATAATATTCATGATAAGACTCAATAAATGATCTAATATAAATTATTCCATATTGATTACCTCTAAGGAGTAGATAGATACCATTCCACGAATATACCCTATTCAACTTCATTCATGATATTTTATTCCCATTCGAAATTTCGTTCCATGAAAAATATTACATGGAGTCTTTAATGAGTAATTATTATGCTTCTTCAAATATAAAATTTATATTTACTTTGAAATGAACAAAAAACAAATAAAACATAAAAAATGGAAAAAATATGCGTGTAACAAAATATGATTGATTTTTAGGGTTTAATAGGGATGAATCACATACTGAGGGGAGTGAATTAGTACTGATATATTTTTACTCAGATATTACATTTAACCCCACTTCACCTGTTCACATATTATGTGATTGTATCACTCTATAAATGTATCTCATTTTTTCAGAATGAATATATAAAATAAAAAATATTTGTATTATAACACTATGAGTTTGTAACATGTTTTTTCCTCTCTATGGATGACTACAACCCTGGTACATTTTGTTATCCAAGGTGAATTGGTTACTTTATATTTTGAATGAAATCATGTGAATGGCCATGACCCTGAAATCATTATACCTCCGCTAAATTAAAATAAAGAATGTGTGGGATTGACATACCTTTATATAAGTTACTCAATTTTTACTTACTCAAATTTGGATCACATGGGATGCCACTAATCGCTCATGTACTATATGCATTGACCTCTTCCCCCTATTTCAGTATTGAAATGGGTTTTATTAAGTCTCATTATACATTTTTAGAATAGAGAAATATTATTCTAAATGAAAAATCATATTACCCTGAATATAGTATCAATGAAACACCCTACTGGTTGAAATTATATTTAATTTTAAAAATAAATTATATTTATTATTTTTTAAAAGGATATCAAGGGTCATGGGATGAGAATTTGTAGTTATGGGAGAAACATGCCATGTAAATGTTCAGAAAATAGTTAGTAATAATGATTACGTAACCATGTGATGTGGATTTGTTAGTTATAGTGTCATCTTTCACAGATTAAACATGGTATATTCAACAATGTGAGATTCCAAGAAAAAAAATACTGATAGACGGGTTTTGTACCAAATGTCATTTCATGGATTATGAGTCATTTGTCTAACTATGGAGGTATTCTAGGGAAACTATATTCTTTATTTTTCCAGAGATATTTCTGAACAAAAGGTTAGAGAATAGTTTTTCTAACCATACATCATTACCATGTTACCCATGTGACTCTCAAAAAATTGGAATAATATTATGATTTCATAAGTTGTTTTTAAACCAAATATCATCAAAAAATATCATTATCATGACTGTGTCTCTCTATGAAATTATATTATTTTATCCCATTTTAATATTATTTATACTCCGTTTATTATGTGGGATCCATTTAATTTATTTAAAAATCTATTTCAAGATCCTCGGGTTTTCACTATATCTTCTCTAAGTACCTCTTCCCTAGGATTTTCTAGAACCCTAATGGGGTGTGACAACTTGATCTAGGGTTTTGGGTGGGTAATTGATTATTTTTTATAATGATGTAGGTATGTTTGGACCAGATCATTTCATTTCAAATCATCGCTTTCTATGGTGACTATCTTTCCTCCATTGAAAATATAGGTGAAACTATATAATGGCCCTTCCTTAGGGAATAAATCATTGTTCTTTTTTATTCCATTGATTTGGTATATGAAAATAGATTAATTTAAATCTATAAGGGGACATTTATAAAATTAATTAATGGTTTTCATGGTAAAATGGTTTGAAATGAGTTCTCAGAAAACATTTCTATTCAAATTATTTCTTTGATGTAATAACTAAAAAAATACTTTTAACACTGGAGTAATTTTTCAAACATGGGAGGAACAAGGATTTAAAAATTAAAATAAAATATTAAATTTTTGAGAATTTGTTAAATTAATACTTTTGAATGAGAGATATTATTGGGAACCATAGGTACATTAGGTTATAGAGATATTAAGACATTAGTGAGTGTGGAAGCACTAGGGTTGTTGATGTGATAATGACAGACAATAGTCAGACTAGATATCATTAGCATTGAAATTATTCATGGTTAGTGTTCCATGAATTCTCTATTTGTGTAATTAAATTTCCCTAGACCTATTTTTTTATTTTTTATTTTTTTTATTCATGGTATTTGTGTTTTATTATTTAATTTTTCACATGTTTTTCTTTCTGGTTACCATGGTTAGTTTTAACTATAGTCATCTATTTATCTTTATTTCATTTTGTAATATTCCTAGTTAATTTTAATATACCATGTTCTAAAGGAAAATAATATATGACTATGAGAAATATTATCAAATGAAATGAGTATCAAATATTGTTTCTTTCTTAAATCTAGATCTAATTATTTCATTGTGACATACAATATATAGATTCATGGCGGTATCCTACCAAGGTTTTTTCTCACACCCTTCATATTCCATCATCCATATCCTTAAATATTTTACATGATATATGTTGCGGTAATTGTTTCTTGTAGAATATAATATTGTCTTGGATTATGTCACTATCATGGCGGGTTAATACTGTGGTTATGTGTTGTCACATGGAGACTATGTTTGGGATTAGGTCTGGGATGTGGCTTATTTTCTATGATTTACCTTATGTCTTGGTTTTGATAATTCTCATGGTTATATAAATATCCTTCTTCCATGATGTACTTTTATAGTTTATTTTTGTCTGTATAGACATGAAATTTATTATATCATGATTTTATGGTGAAATATTTATCACATTTTAGTGTATTGATACCGAAGTTCTTTTTTTATCCCATTTTGATCTAGAAAAAACTGTGGTCCCTGTAGTGGGCCATCATGGGTGACATGATTTTTCAACCAATGATTGTTTATTAATTAATTTATTATAGTTAGATACCCTATAAATTTGTAAAATTATTACATAGGTTTTAGGTTTGAGTTCCACAATGAGTGAATTATTTCATAATGTGGGATATTGTAACTCCCTTATAATTATGAGACATAAAAGACTTAATATTACTACCCATGTCTTCAAAGCGAACCTTCCTAAGAACCATGATATCCCACATGACCCTATGGTTATGGATCATAAATTTGAAATCTGAATATTTAAATCCATTATCATTACTTCATCCTATGGGGGTGGAAAGATCATTTATAAATGAAATATTATCCATGCATAATCTGAACATGTTGATCAACTAAAATGAAAAAAAGGTGTATTTAGTCATTTATCAAATAAAGATAGATAATAGAAGCTTAAAACAATTTTATTTCCAAATTCTTTATTAGGTTACTATTAATAATAAGTATGATGTTCCTAGTATTGATTTTCTATTTTGTCAACTTCAGGGATTCTAATGGGTTTTGAACACTGATTTGTGACCATCTTACCATTATCTATGTGTAACAGAAAAGGTCATTCTTAAGAAAAAATTATAGAGAACTAGAGATAGTATGTGTATTTGGTTATTATGTTCACTCAAACAAATTTTCATATGATGTATATGGATTTTATGAATCATAAAATTCACTCTTTCATAGTCTATTTTTTGTAATTATTATGGATGGTATTTTTTGTATTCCAAGATGAATTTAGAACACAAGGATGATTTTGTTTTGATCTCAAGAATCTAAAATAATTTATTATACATATAAGAATTTATAAATTTATGTTTTGTATCAAATAATGTATTATTAGGTGACATGTTATGACTATGATACACATCTCATAATATCTTGAGAATATTTAGTCAATTTTTTCTTCAGAGATAACCAAAAATTTATTTCATATTTGAGGCTTCATGGGTTTATATGGTACTAATTAGAATTTCATTCAGGACTTTTACAACCAAGTATCTAATCTGATAGAGTTATACCACAAATTTATTATGTTTGAATGAAATGAAAAGTTTAAGTGGTAATTAAATGAATTTATGGTGTAGTTGACTTCTTCTCAGGTTTTTATTCTTATGGAACCATGTTGGTTTTGAGGCATGTTTTTATGCCTATAATAAATGATTAAGATATATTTTGATACATGGTAATCATGTGGTGGAAAAAGGTTATCTAAATGTTTCCTTTTGAGAATAATTATACTAAAATGATATCATGTTTAATATATTTATGCATTCCTTCAAGAAATGGGACCACTATCTCTTTTTAGATTGGTATACAATATATTCATATCATAACAGTATGAAGAATAATTTTACTCAAAGTGATATAAATCTACGATAGAGATTCATATTTGAGTATATTTATAATTATTCATATGGTATTTGATATATAACTTCAAATAGGATTTTGGTCACTAATTCAATGATAAGGACGTTACTGACTCAAGACTTGTAGGCATCAATGGATGTGTGATCAATAGACAGTCAGTTTTCTAAGATGTAAATTGTTGTGGAAAAAGCTAGTAAGATGGTGTTCTTAGCTAGGTTAAAATATGATTCTTATTTTGATGATAATATTTAGCTTTTAATGAGAAAGGAACATATATTTTCTATGTATTTATAAAATACTCTATGGCTGGGAGACATCTGGTGATTGGTTTTCATATCCTAATGGTGTCTTACATTTTATAGGTAGATTAGTAATTATAATAACTCTGAGGAATGTGTTAATAGAGAGTAGTTATATATCTAGTTGGCTTATAAATCCTCTATCATTACATATATATCATTATATGAGATGTTATTATTTGTATCCTAGGATTAGGCATTAGATTTTGGAGATTTTATCAAAATTCCTTACCTACCAGAAAATTTTGGCAGAGTGCCATAAACCTACCAGTTTCTTTATCCATTACCCATTATAATATGGAATTTGGATAAGATGTAAATGGAATTATAATTTTACCACATAATCTTATAAGGTAAAATAAATTTGGGTGATCATCGATTGACTTATGAAAATGGATCATTTCCAACATACTAGGGAGATGATAAAGGTGGAAGTCCTCAAGAACATGTATGTCTAAATGATTATGAATATCCACATATTGCCTTATGTTATTATTTATTATTGAGTTAAAAAATTTAATTCTTTTATTTGGAATGGTTTTCATATGGAAATGGGTTTCCAATTGAATATGATCATGGTATATCACCCTCACAAAGATGAAAAAACAATGAGATCCATTTAGATTTTTGAGGGTTTTCTTCAGGTGTTCCTGCTTGAATTTGTTGGTTCATAGGAATATAATTTTCTATTTATTGAGTTCACCAATAAAAACCATTGAATGGAATTTATTAAAATGGTACCATTTGATTCATATAATGGTTGTCCTTGCAGAAATCATTTTGGTTAATATGAGTTGATATAATGGTATTTGGTTGGATAGAGAGTTATTTAAAAAAATATAAAAAGGTATAGTTAATTCAAAAGAGGATAGAAAAAAAACATAGTCTCCAAAAACCATATTCAACCATCTTTATCTCCCACTAGATTTTATGTTATGAGATAATGTTTTCCTTAATGTTTTTCCTCATATAGGAAATCATCATTTTGGAAGAAAACATATGTTGTCACCATATTTTATTACACATTTTTATATCATCATATTTATTGTTAATTTGGAATTACACTTGTACATATCGTCTCATTTAATGTTGATTCCAAACATGTGTCATCAATCAAAACTATTGATGTATCAGGTTGTATCTTCTTAAGTTATTTAATAAAAATCTGTATATCATGAGTCGGAAACCTAAATGGTCTAGAAAATATTTAGATTATTGATTGTAAAAATAAGGTATTGTATGGTAGAATGGTTCCCTTGGTCTATGTACTGTGGATGTGTGGATGGTATTTCCATGATATGTGGTAGTGTAAATCTGTGATGATAAATATGTGGCCTTGTCTCTTTTTTATTATAGAAACTTTAGTTCCTTACAGAGACGAAAGGATTAATTGAGGTGAGAATTGTGACAATCGGTGAGTCATATGTATGTTTAATTTTAAGCCTCGCTATTCACTCTTGTGATTTTAAAGACTTTCAGGTGTCAATGGGTTGAGATTTTGGTTTTTTTATTTTAATATTATGAGCATATGGATTATGTATGGTAATTAGGAATCATTGGGGACTATGTGAAATATATCTAATAGTTATATAAGTTCTTTTTATGGTTTGAGCATTGTTTTTCTAGCTGGGTGATACTCCTACAAAAATCATTTGGATGGATGGGTTTGGTTCCTGGGGAAATTTAATGTCTTATGCATGATTTTTATAACCCTATGGTTATTTGTAGGTAATATTACATTCTATATATCATTTTTATTTTTATTTTGGTTTTATACATAATAATAATCATTCATTATTTAATTTATTACATGTTTTTCTTATTGGTTACGATGTTGGGTTTTAACTATTTCCCACTAATTATCATTTATGCGTTTTTGTATAATTCTTTTATATTAATGTGAAAATTTTAAAACTTAAAGAAAGGATTTTGATAAAAAAATGTTTCAAAATGAATTTATTTATAAAACGTATTTTATTTTTTAAGTCAGATCTAATTGTTTTTTATAGACACTGTATATATTCATTATGATTTCCTATTATGTATTTTCCTCCCAACTTTAATAATACTTTAGTAATGTTAATACAAGGTTTTTTAGTGTCAATATAATGAGAAGGGTTTCATATATCATACGGATTTCTCTTGGTTATATCATTGTTTTGGTGGGTTGGGACAATGTTGATGTATGGTCACATATAGACATGTTAATAGAATTGGATTGGGATTTTTAATGTTTTATAGGATTATCCGTATTCATTTATATTTATATGACTCTTGTTTATATACTTATTCATCTTATATAATGTACTATAGTTTATTATATTTATCGTTTTATACATTATATATGATGTGTTGTGATTTTATAGTGGAATGATTCCCATGGAGTTGTGTATTGATTCCCATGTTTCTGTTTTCAGCATTTTATAATCGGTAATGCGCTTTCGAACATGTGTCATTTCATTTGGGTAAGTTGTTAGGTCAACCCATGTTTATCCCATATTATATGAGGTGTGTATTTTTCACTATTTATCTTCTTCTTATTATTTATATTCTTATATACTATGTCATAAATGTATTCTTTATATAACCATAGAATATACTCTCTCTCTCTCTATCTCTCAGTCTATCTCTCATTCCTCTTAAAATGAATGAGTAATTATTCTATACAAGAGTCTAGATTTTCTATTCATAATTATTTAAAATTCACACAATACCTATTTCACATGAAGCATATATTTTCTCTTGACATATGATTTTTTATTTTGAAAATAATGTACTAATTCTCCAACTTATTTTTCCATCAACCAACATTGTATATATATATTATATTTTCTATAGTGTTGGATCTTCCTTATTTTCAATATCTCTCCAATACAGACCTTTAATTAATATAATTTTATTATTTAAAATTATTGTTTTACATATTCATGTTCACAAAAACCAAAACCTAATGAATTTATATAAATCCAAAAATATTGAATTTATTTCATTAAAAATAATTATTTAAGAATATCCAAGGAGATTGATTGCAATATATTCATTAAAATATAAGTAAAAAGGTTATGTTTTTTGGAAAAAAAATTCTTGATAATATATAATTAAATTTGACAAAAAAAATAGTTATTATTTTGGTATGGTTGTTCCCAAAGGTGAGGGATAAGTGGAAGAAGTCCAAATGGAATATGAAATTAAATTAATATTAGGTTTTTCACCAGAGTCCTAAATGTATGTTCTAGGGAGGCCATAACCATTATTGAGGGTGTGTTTAAGTGATGTTATACAGCATAGGAAACACAAATCACTAGTAAGAATTCATGGTGTATATGGATAAGACCATGGTTGGGGGAGTATTGAGTTGAATAAAAGACCAATATTGGTAGGTGGGATTCGACCACGAAAAATGTATTATTTCAAAGATATTATTCAATATGGATATAGAAGTTTGGACAAACCTAGAGTGGGATAGGCCATGGTTCATTTTAGGTGTTTCAAGCCAGAATGTACTCGTTGATCATGGTCCAATCCATGGTGCTCGGTTATTTGTTGGGAAATAGTCAATTGAATCACAACACACTATATAAAAGAATCATGGTTGATCATTTGTAAAACATTAAAGTCATGATGTGAAAATGTATAAAACTTATAGGCCCATGCCCATGGTAAAAAACATTATGGTCAAGCGGAGGAAATGAGTACCTATATGACAATATACCAAGGTCCCTGCCCATGGTATTTCTTAACTTGGAGGAAAATGACCATGTATTTTGAACCATGACATTGTGTATGGATTTTTAGGCTATTGAGTATAAAATAAAGATTTGAGCATTTATATGATGCATGTGTTGGATGTTTCATGTTGGATAAATTATGTTTCCTTATTTAAGACCATAATCTAATAAATTATTGAAGGTTATTTTTTTCATTAATGATGGTTGATTAATTAGATAATTAAATAATGATACATAAAGAGAGATAATATCATTAAGTACTTATTATGTTGACTTTTATTTTTAGAGATAATGGATGAGTTATTGAGGAGTAATGGGATGTTTTTTTAAATGATGGGGTTTGGGTCAATGACCACAACACTAATTTTATTGAAAAAAATTAAATATAAAATTACATGATTCTAAAAGATAATCCTTTTTTTGTCCCTATCATGAAGAGAAAGTAATTCAAAATGATATCATCCAACCAGGTAATGTCATGGTTGACTCTCATATGTTTGATGTTATCTGCAACCTTGTTCACTTCCGGATAGTTATGAGTGACAATAAAGTTGGTGTCCATGAGTTAGTATAGAAATTTCATCCAATGATATGTAAGATTCCATAAAAGGGGTACTACTCCATTCTAAATAGCATACACAATGGTCGTCAAATCACTTTCAATGCAGATATTGTTCCAGCCAAGATGCATTTCAAAATAGATAGAATGAATAACACTCATCATTTCAGCTTCTAGAGAAGAGGCGACACCATAGCTTCCATAGAATAAACCTAGATTCAACCCATAGTGGTTTTTATAGATAGAAACACAACCTCATGGTCCTGGGTTTCCTTTGAAATCACCAACAACATTAACAATGGTCCAGTCTGGAGGCGGAGCATTACAAAATACTTCAAAACTGCGTCTAGGATGGGGGATAAATGCTTTTCACCCCATGCCATCAGATAATACAAAGGTCTCTAATAGTGTTGCTGAAAAGATCCTTTTGAATCGAGGTGGATTCCTAAATGGTGATTAGGATTACCATTTTACCTGAATTATGACTAAATGAGTAGTTTTTATAAATATAGGAATTTCTATCATTCCATATCACATGGAGTAGATCTGATATATCTGTTATGCAGTGATTCTTGATTTGTTGTGAGTCAGTAATATCCACACAACGCTGTAGTTTAGAGTTGATAGATTCATAAAGTGACCATGTAAACTCAAAAATATCAATGAAGTAATTACAAAGGGTAGTTTCTGTATCACAATAATGAAATAAGTGATTAATTTCTTCTCAATTATGGTGACAAAAATGACATTTAGAGCAAAGTTGAATCACAAAATATTGAAGGTAAGTGTCTGTTGGGACCCTTTTGTGCACAATACGCCTAACATGAGTGAATATTGAAGGCTTTAACCATGATTTATTAAAAATATTAGGTAACTCAAATTATTGTCAGAGTTGTTAAAAAGATTGTCCTAATTTTTTTTGAGTCAACCATTCCATTATGAGAAGCTTCCAAAATTAAAAAATCATCAGTGGGGTAAAAGGGATAATTTCCATTGACCTACTTAATATTTTCAGGTAATTTAGTGTTTTCAGAGCTTAACATATCTTTAATGGAATTATTTGACTGTTCAGGAGATTTAGTGGGGGAATAATATAGAAATGAAAGGGGAATTAGTCCATTTTGCAAGCCAAGAGTACTAGGTAGAGTCTTCGCTCACCATCCATCTATAATAACACATGATTTTGGAAAATGCATTTATAAATGAAGTCTAGTTGTATGAGTTCATATAATTTATCTTTAATTCCCATAATTTATCAAAAACCAGTTTTTTAGGAAGTAAAGGGAGGAAGATTTATTATGAAGGACATTTCAAGTGATTCTGTCTTGAAAGGAATCATTGAAAATTTTGAGATTTTTAATTCCGAGTCCACCATTATCCAAATCCTTGCAATAGGTAGACCAAGGAAAAATTTATAGCTTCATTTCAAGATTGCTCCCACTCTACACAATGTTTTTTATGGAAACATTTATTCTCATTAAGATACCAGTAGGCCATTTATAAATCATCATGGAATAGAGAATTTTGTAAATAATATAAGACTTGACTAGATAGATCCTACCCACCATGGAGAGGGATTTACATTTCCCAAAAGAGATTTGGTGGATAATTTTGTCACTAATGGATGAAAATTAACAAAATTTGTTTCTACCCCGAAAATGGGAGTATCAAGATAGGTGTAGGGGAGGTACCCTTCCTTAATTCCTAAAACATTGATAATATTTGTTTTTCTATTATAAGGAAATATATTTCCAAAAAAGATATAGGATTTTCGGAAACTGAGGGTTTTTTTAGAAACATCATCATAGTGCGAGATGGAAAATTTGAGGTTATTGATATTTCTCTTGTCACAGTGTAAAAAAAAGATTGATGTTATCGGCATATAAGAGATGTGTGGGGGCATTCAAATTCCTAGAAACATGAATTGGTTTAAGCTTGTTTTGATCCACTAGTTGAGCGAGTAATATACTTAATCATTCCTCATAAATTGAAAATAAAATAGTTGAGATGGGGGTCACCATGTTTGACCCCTTTAGATCATTTAAAGTAACCCCTATGAGATCCATTAGAAGGGTAGAGATGATGGATGAATTCAAAAGTATTTTAATTCTATTGATAAAATAGTAATTAAATCAAAATTCCTTTAAAAAATTGAAAATAAAACTCGAATAAATTGTATAAAAAGATTTATAAATATCATGTTCGATGGAAAGATTCCCACATATACTAGTTTTATTCATAATATCTGTGCATTCTGAGGTAAGAGAAATACAATCTTGGATAGAACTTCCTCTAACGAAACCAAATTGATTCCAAGATACAATTTTGTTGATGAGAAAAGATTCTATTTTCTAGAATCTTGTTAATGATCTTGTAAAGAGAATTGATAAAGGAAATGGATATGAATAGTTTAATCTCGACATCATTATCTACTTTAGGGATTAGGGTGAGTAATTGGGGGTTTACCCCATGAGAGAGAATTCCCTTCGAAAAAGGTACTGATATATCTGCAAATATCATCATGGATCACATCCAAATTTATTTTGATAAAAACCATTATTGAAACCTCCAGGTCATGGATCATTGTTAGAATTTAAGATAATGATTGTGTCTCTAATATCATGATCAATAGGGGTGTTATTGAGATAGGATTTATCCTCTTAATTCACCATAATCATAATTAAATAAGGAACAAGGACTTTATTAACATCAACTTCATTGAGAATATTGTAAAAATAGGAGACGACATGATTAAAAATACAATATTCAGTGTCAACGAGGTTGTCCCTGTCCCTTAGAAAGGCAAGAGGCCTGTAATATTTCCTTGATCTTTGAAGGAATTTGTAGAATTTAGTATTTATTTCACCATCAGTGAGCTATTAGGTTTTCAATATTTTCGTTCTATTGTTATCCTTGAACTTGAGTAGAGAATCAAGTTTAGTAGAAATATAGATTTCATGTAGATGGTCATAATAAAAATTAGAACTATTAGTGGTATTATAAATTTGGGAAATATCCTCTTATAAAAGAAGGATTTCATTGTTCATTTTTTAGATATTGATCTACCCCAGCCCTTAAAAACCTACATTAGATTTTTTTTAAATTTAAAGGAATAGGAAAAAAATCATTGAAATTTTTCATGGAAGACCGTGAATTTTTTATAAAGTTAACATAATAAGTGTTTGAAGACCAAGTGTTGTTAAATCTAAATTGTAAAATAGGTTTGATTATATTGAAAGATATGCTGAACAGGATAGGATGGTGGTCATAGGTAATTTTTTGAAGGGTGATACTAGATATGTTGTCCCATTTATCAAGAGAAATAACATTTTAGAAATCTCTATTTAATTCTCTCGTAACCACCATGTTGTAATGTCTTCTATACCACATAAATTTGGTTCCAGTGAGATTAATTTTAATAATATCGGTATCATCTATAGAGGATTTAAATTCCCTTGAAGAAATAGTGGAGTGTGAAGGACCCATTTTTTCACCTCAGGTAGGGATTTCATTAATATCTCCTACAACAAACCAAGGATCATGAATGTTATTGCCAATACGAGAGAGTTCATGCCAAAGGGTTATCCAATATTGGTATCAATTTTTAGAATATATAAAAGTATAGTAAATATGTTAGTTCTCAAAGATAAAGTCATAGGTAAATTATTGTTTAGAAATACTAAATTTTTTGAAATTCTATAAATAAAAGTGTGCAAAGATCCAGAGACATTCAACATATGAGAAGTTTTTACATGCTCCTAAGAAAGTAAAACCAAACTGGTAGAGATGTAAAAACCAAGATGGAAAATTGATTTTTTGTTCAGGTATTTCAAAAAATTTATGATGATGAGTATTGATAAATCTTTTTAAGATAGTAAAGGTATTAGGGTTTTCTATACCCTAATGATTCCAAAATAAAATAATCATTAAAACATGTTCTTGGGGTTGTAGCCCCCTTTTTCTTATTCCCATATCCCTTCTTTCTAGATAATATTATTGGAGATTTAGCCTTGTTCAAACTGGTTTCTTCTCCTTCTTTCTCATATGAGAAATAGGGAGAATGTTTGTAATACATTCACTATCTTCCGTAGAGATTTGGTAACCCATTTTTGTGTTTGATGGAGAGACTAGTTGACTTCTTTACTCAGACAATTGCTTCTCCTTCAGTATAGAAAATTAAGTATTTAATATAGAAACATTATAATCTTATGTGCATTGTGTTCTCTATGTGTCACTTATAGATAAAACCTACTTCTTTCCATTATAAATACATAAATTTAGTTTGCTGTAAGTGTAGGAAATATTAGGATTAGTAGAACTTCACTCCTTATCGAACATCCTATTACAAATATGGTCTTTAATAACAATGTTGATAAAGGTATTTTTTTAATTATGGGTGATACAGGTGTGGATTTTTTCATTAAACATAGACAGTATTGTCAATGAGAGTGTTTTGTTCTTTACATTGTGTGATCTTTGGGACATTATAACTGCAGTCCTGGTCTGAATGCCTATTACTAATTGTTTCCTGAACAACTGAATTGATGCTGGTATTTTCAATACTACGAGATAGAGGGAGTTTCTTTTTTTAATCAGGATAAATAGTAGTGTCAACTAGTGTGTTCTTTTCTTCACTCGGTGTGAGCCTTGGGAGTTCAGAATTTAGTTCACTCAAATCCTTAATGGGGTGCACTGGAGTATGAGATTGGCATTCCTACTCTTTAAGAGGATCCCTTGAAGAATCAATATCTTTCTCTAGGTTTCTCTGGGAGCTCATGTTTTATCTTGAATTCATAACTTTATGCTCAGTTTGGGACTTTTTTAGTACCTCCATGATAATGTCTTCAATTTCCTCAATTAAACACCATTATTCAATTTCATTTTCCTAGTATTCCACTAAATTAGCCCTTGTTTTTTCTACAATAACACCTATTATATTTAGTCTCTTGGATTTTATAATCTATTCTCTATTTTTCTTCTTAGAGGGTTCTGGTTTATCTACGGTATGACCTTTTTCTTTCTTTTTCTTTTTCGTCTTGGTCTATTCAGTGCCATTTGGTTGAATGGACTATTTCTGAACCGCCCTATAGTTTAGTGTTGAGTGTCCTATGATTTTGAAATAATCACAGAATGGATGATTTCTCTCATATTAAACCTTCACTTCATTCCTATAACCATTTTGATTAAAATAAATGCTTTTTAGTAATTGAGATTCTTGATTAACTTCCACCATCACACTAGAAAATAGCCTTAAATCTCTATTAAATGTTCTATGATCTTTTTTCTGGGGAGTGGAAATACAAGATGATATATCATTCAAGTTATTTGGGTGCATGAAAAACTAGTTGAGGTTATGAAATCTATCCCAAACATGTGCTAGAGTGTTCCTATGAGTGTTCAGGTTAAATGAAAAATCACATTCCGAGATACGCAGTATTCCATGTTTGAGTTGAATATTACCTATCCTCCATACCCAATATAAATTTTCAAGCGTCGTAATAAAGATATAAAAATAAACCTTACCTAGCTTGATGAGTTTCCAATTTGATAATTCCTAACGGTTAGCAATATGAGGTTTATGATACATATATGACAAGGTTTTATCACCCTCAAAGTAAGTAATGAAACACATAATTGAAAACATACACATTTGGTTATGTTGTTGAAGTTCCTCGGGATCGGCCTCTATAAGGAATACTCCATCATCCAATTTTTGGATCATAGGAGGCTTCAACGAGGATGATTTGTGTAGATATGATCCCTTCAAAGCCTTGAATAATAAGATCCCTGAGATTTAACATTCATCGTTAGATTTGGAAAATTGTCTGAAAGAGTTTTTTACTCCTTCATTTCTTGAGAGCTGAAGTCAATGGATATCTCATATTCTGGATATAAGGATTCCATGAGTTAATCGATTTAGAAAGTAGATACTTAAGCATTTCTATTTTCTATTAGATTAGGGATTTTTTTGACGGTTCACTAAGCCCTTCGAGGAGACGCATCGCATCATGCAGTATCTATCATCCCACACATAAAATGATCTAATATGATGTTTTATTACATAGTAACAAAGCTAAATTGAATCCATGTAATTTTTTGTATGGGGTCCTTATTTTATGAATGTTAGATTGAATTAAATAGAATGTAAGAGAGTGAACCAAGCCTTATATTGAAGATATGAATATTAGTGAGTAGGTAGGATGTTTTTTCCAATAGAGGGGATATAATTTTATATGGAGTTAAAATGTAATAATGAATTTACCATGTGAATTTTATGTGACTATAATAATATAAAGGTTATTCCAGACCATATGTTGAAAATAAATAATATTATGATGCTAAGGTAGAATTTATATGAATCTAAGGAGCATCCCATCATGAGAATAATAGAAAATCTATTAATATTTAATTATTTAGTCCTTGTTTATATGAAGATAAATAATTTACATAAACATTTCTTGAATCCTTTATAGATCTCTGAGTAAAGATATAGGAATACAAGGTAGTGAACTAGTAGTATCCCTTGGTCGAATGTGATTCCATCCAAAATATTATAGGGTAGTGACACTTTGAAATTTTTTATGTAGTATAATCCATTGTATGTTATGAAAACCTTATGAATATTAGTAATCTTAATTCTAATTTTGTAACACATCACAATTCCAATGCCTTCTCCTTAAAAATAAACTAGTGAGGTTTAACTATATAAATTATTTTGTCTTGATATATTTTATGCATGAAAAATAAGATAGATAAATAAACCTAAATTATATATAATAAAATTGTTTGAAAAGTAACCCTCCATGGGTGATATATCATGATCCTTAGGGAATGTGAGACATTAATATGATTAACATTTCAAATTACTCTATGATTTTTATACCTCCAATAACCCCCCAGTGTAATGTCACTCAAATCCTCAATTGAGGTACTAACAAGAGGTATTAAAGTGAATGGTTTAATTTTCATGTATTTCATATTTTTATAACATTATCTAATGTTCTAAAAGTTAAATTACATTCAAAATGGAGGGTTCAATTAATTATGGAAACAATTTCAAATCATTAAAAAATGATTAAAACTATTTCATATAATATTTACATGGATTTCATTGAGTAGATGATGAATATATTGTTTTTTGAGTTAATCCAACACGTAGTTATCTGTGAGATAGCTCAATGATTTCTACTAAACTATAAACCATTTCATTTTCTATAAAGACGTATAGAAGAAAAAAATTGAAAATAATTGATGCTAAAAAAAGACCTTATACATAAATGTAACAGTAATAATATGTGGAGGGAGTCATCCCAAGGTTTTCTTTCTAGATATAAGGTATGATTTATGAATAATGTTATTTCTGATTCATAATCTCATGTGGATAAGGAATATGATATTTTTGAATCTCTCATGGAGATTAAAAAGAAATTTGATTCTTTTGGTAAAGACGAAACAACATAATGCTTTTATACCAATGAATTGTTATGAAATGAAAATGATGATTGATAGAGTATCATTCATGTTCTATAGTGTTTTATGGTTGAATAATTTTTTTCTTTGAAAACAAGGAGTTAATTATTATAAAAGTAGAACTGAATTTTAGGATTAAAATTATGGGATTGAAGATGAAAAAACCATGAGATATCCTTAGATACACTTACCAATAGTTTTTAAAACATATTACAACAAATAATTATTTTTTGTAAACAATTATTTTGGTATGAATTCAATATAAAAAAAGAAAATGGGATTTGATAGATTGTGTCTCATTGTTTAAAATAATTAAAAAAGTGGAAGAAAATGATAAGAAGACAAGATAAATTTAGGATAGAATTAACATCATAAAATAGATGATGAATATAACTATAAAAGGTACCTAAAATTTTGAAGTAATAAAAATAATTACATATATTTAAAATGGATGAATATTTTTTTTACATGGAAAATTATGAAGTGAGATTTTGTGAATAATGGAAAAACTAAAGTGCTTTGATTTTTGGAATATTTGGGAGAATCATGAGTAGATGTTTCAAATCCAACAAGGTGAAATACATAATTATAAATCTAGATATTCTGATATCAAAAAAAGAGTGAAAAAATGAGGTATTAGAATTATTGTAAATGCTTTATTTTTAATTCCATTGTCAAATGTAATGGTATTTAAATTGAAGGAATACATTAATGGGTAGAAAATCCATATGAAGACACTACAATCCTTTGATTTTTTTAGGATAATGATTATCATAAAAGATTTAATATTATGCTATAAAATAGGTTTTATATTATAGAAGATGAAACTAAGTATCAATGGAGAGTTTATAAACTACCAAAATACAGATTATTAGAACAATTATCTTAGGAGGAAGTATATATAATCTAGAAGAAAATTAAAGAGGTTGTTTTAGAATTGAAAAAATTGTAAGAGTAAATAAATTATACTCCATCAATGATGGATTATTCCATTATTACACATATAGTAAGAAATTAGGTGGTTTTAAATAAAAAATTAACACAATCTAGTAAAATGGAACAGATAAAGATTCTGTGGAGAAGAACATTGGTGGAAATGCCTACATAATTTTCTATATAAGAAGCTATTTTTTCATGTTGTTTCGACTCAAATTTTTTTGAAAATAACTACACAATGAAATGAAGAAATGATTACTTACCTAAAAAAATTTATATCTAAAACACATGGGATATCCTTTAACAAGATTTCATGTTTTCCAGTTATAACCCATGAGGATAGTGAAGTTAAAGAGATAATGGCATTCCTTTCCTAAAGTATAAAAGATTTAATTGAAAAGATTCGTTCTTATAGCTTGATTCTCCTTGAAATTAATCATTCCCTAACATGAGGAAACATGAGTTTTCCAAATCCCCATATGCTTAATTAATTATAGATATGGTGAAGAGGCTCTTAATTGAGGGGGAGATATGATCGATTGAGTGATTTTTATATAAAAACACTATTTTTTAGTTGAATGAATATATGGTGGTATCCCCACTATGAACATCAATAATCATTATGGTTAAATAATTATTTAGGGGTGTTATGACGACAATCAAGGGATATTAACCGTAATATAATTTCATTAAACATATGAATCATTCTAAGGAATGTGTTTCATGAGTTAAAATTTATTATATTCAAACAACTCCAGAAATGAGCGGTATCATATTTTTTATCATGTATTATTAATTAGGCTATAATTAGGTATGACAATCTTATAAAATTGATTTCATTTTATCTACTAGTAGTTTGGTGGGAAGTATTTTTTAGAGCCCATGTAGTGTTTCAAGTGATGGAAATCCCAGAGTTGTTATTATTATTTTATTGGATTTTATTAGTTTCATGGATAAGCATGTTATTGAACAAAAAAACTCTATTTTTATACATTAATTTCAGTCTTATAATGTTGACAGAATTTATTATCATATCATGTACCTAACAGTAAACTCGTTCAATGGATATTTTGAGTGAATGTAGCTATAATGGGGTGTAATGAATTGGTTTTCCATATGATGAATGACCTTCTCAATTTCCTATCAAATTCATTGTTTTATCCTAATAAATTCCCCTCTATTCTACATAAGGATTCAGAAATGTCTTGGGAATTTTTTAGAGCCCAAAACTTCTTGTTTTAAAGGAAACAAACTGGGCACATAGCTTGCCTAAACTTTTTCCCTTTGACAGCACAGTTCGTAAAAACCCTATGGTGTATTGTATAGGGTGTGCACAAAATTTTTACAATTTGTGTAACCAATCACCTAGATCATGAAAGGGGGTTCTCATCCATCTAAATCCTATCACATGGGGTGCACACAGTTTTTCAGACCATACACATAAACCATGTGAGGGGTCTATCTTTGGATGGGTCCAGATTTATGGTTGGTGCATGGTTTGGGGAATTGTGTGGCTGAACTGTATGATTCATTAAAATATGTTAAAATGACCTTTTTCCTCCATCCATTTTATAAACCCAAACACTTTTATTCCACCTCCACGTGATGTATTCAATCTCCTCAATTAGATCTCTTAAATGGCCTTATGCTAGGATTTTCTATATGTCTTATATTCGAACATAGATTTTAGTTTCATCTATCTAATTGGTTTTATACTTGTAATAGATTTAATCTGTTACCTTTCTTTATTTTTTTATCACACTGATTTTAATGAAACATATTATTATTTTTTAAAATACACAAAACTATTCAATAATGGGATGTCACTCACAAACTAACTGCCTAAAAAATTGATAAATAAATGTTTCAAAGGTGATTTTTTCAATCATTACCTAAACCATTCAACATTAAACATGCCATTAAATTTAACTCTATGTTTACTTACATTTACTCTCTTTTTTTTACGAGGGAAACTAGTTTTTTACTCTTTTTTCCTATTTATTGTGACTAAAGTGATGTTTTACTAATATCCAAATAGTAATTTTTGTTATTCAAAATATTGAGTACATTTTATCAAATTAAAATCAAAGAAATTTCAGGACACAATTTGAAACTAAAAAAAGAAATCATATCAAACAATGTTTTTTCAAGATATTCTTTTTTCAAGCAATAGATGTACTTATGTAAACTCTATGAATAAAAGACATAAGTATATGAATTTAATTTCTTTTAAATATATTTTCTAAGTATGGTAATATTTTAAATATTTCCTTACTATGGGTTATTTTAATTAATTAAATTGGATAAGCTCTATACACATAAAAATAATTTGCATAAAATCAGGTTTTTTAGAATAAAAATAAACTCATAACAAAATAATGAAAATTAATTATTCCAAGGAAATAATTTGGATTATTATATGTAAAATGGTTAATTTTTTATTAAATAAAAAATGAATCATAATATTTAATTTTAAAATTAATTTATTTATTGGAAAGAAATGAGAGTATTTGAAGAATTAGTAATTTTCAATATTTAGTTAAATATCAGGAATTCCATAAAAAACTCAAATAATTCACACGAATATAATTTTGATATAATAGATTCAAAAATTATATAGATTTTATAAAATTATGTTTCTAAATTTTCCATAAATTATTTATTTTATTTTCTCTCAAAAACCTATAAAAATGATTTTTGATGGAAATGTATTTTAAATAGAATCAAATACATTTATTCCATTATGATTACTTCATTCAGAATAATTTTTTAATAAATATATATTTATTATGAATATATATATATATTTTTTAAAACATATTTAGTACTATTTATACCTTCAAATTTAAGGACTTTTATAAAAGTTTTATTTAAATAATTATATTTTAATAGTATATCTCAGTGCATTTAAAAATAGGGTAGTTTTTTATATATGTTATAAAACATTGTTTTGTTTTTTAAAATCTCATGGTGTCACATTATTCCCCCTTTAAGAGAGAACCAACAATTAATTTATGAAAAAAGAATAATTTTTTCATTTAAAAATCTTATTCCTCGTTTTCAAGGATCCATTTACTATATGGACTAATAATTTAAGGAAATATATATAAATTAAATTATAATTTCATCCTTTAATCATTTGTTATGAAAATACCACATGTTTCTCCAAATAATAAGTACTCAAGATGAATTTACCAACCTGAAGCATAAAAATAAACTTCGAATAGATCACATAATCCACAAAAGTATAAAAATATATTCCTCCTATATTTAAATGTTAGGAAAAACTAAAATTGTTACCACATGGAAAGTTAACATGAAAAAATTATAATCTTTATTATTAATTTCCAATTCCAAAGGACAACTTAAATAATTCCATTAATATATAACCCTACTTCATAAATAACATAAACATTCAAAAATACAATTGTGCACCTCCTAAAAAACATTCTTGTTAAATAAAATGTTAGTCTTATGGGTTAAATAAACCCTATATTACTGAAACATTTCCCAAAAATATTATTAATATCCTAAAAATCCTAAAATCAAAAATAATTTATATAAATATATATTTCCCAAAATCAACATAACATTTACCCATAAAATAATATATTTAAAAATGATTTCATATTTACCACTACATAATGTAGTCTAGTGGTACATATTGAACCCTTATCTTTAGTTTCTAATGAGTTCAAGCTTCGAATCCTTTCTGTATGTGCTTGGTTTTCACATAGCTATTTGGTTTTCCTTTTTAAAAACCTTTTGACATAAAATGTGCTAATAATATTCATAATTTTACTGGGATATATACCACTATAAATAATATTAATAAAATCTCTTAAAAGTAACTTTACTCACCAAATCAATGTTTTATAAAAACTATGGTTTTCTATGTAAATTGTTTTTTCCAAAACCAAAATCAGATTATTTTATTAAATATAAATACCTTAACATTAAGAACATATTAATTATTATCATTCCCTTAATTGTGTGTATTTTTTTAAAATATAACTATATCATTAAATATAAAAAATAGATCATTATTAAAATTTATGATATTATCATAAATATATAAATGAAAATTAATATTGAAAACACCTAAGGATTTTCTTGATTCCTATAACAATAAAACCATTTATAAAGAAACTTCAACAATATGATTCTATATATTCAACAACTCAACAAGTCAATCTTTTAACTTAAATGATCGTAAAAACATATCCCCTTAAAGACTAATCCTCATAGTATGTAATTGACTCGAATAATAACCAGGTTCCCCACATAAATAATACTGAATTGTTAGTGGTTCCATAGGTTGAAATTTATATCCCCTTGTCATTTTACCAGGCTCTTAATTTCTCACCAACTAATTATATTATTTATTACCTCATTTTCCACACATAAATAATATTTTAGTTCCTTTAATGAATTTTCTGTAGTTCATATTCCCATATTTCAACATGTAGGAAATTATATTATTGTTTCTTTAGCACTATTAACACTTATATTTCCATTATATTCATTTTTTCACTTATTAAATGTATTTTGGAAATCAATTTTATTCCAATTTTTATTTTTAATTCAAAATTTCTCATTTCTAATGATCACAATATTGTTAACATCCATTAATCGTATGTTTAAAATTTTATAAGGTAAATAATTACATTTACCATCACATTATTTTACATGTGCATTCACTTATTCCCTAATATTAATTGAAAATAATAAAAGAAACAATATGATAATTCCATAACATACAAAAGAGAATAATATAAACCTTTAAGGAATAATATATAAATTATAAATATATCTATACTTATGAATCTCAATTTTTCATTATTGGTTTTCTACAGTAACATTTAAAATTAGGTTTTATAACCTAATAATTTTTTTAGTTACTTCATAATAGTTCATAAAGAGTGTTGTAAAATTTTAAAACATATACTTTTGGATTTTTAAAATGGTTTTGAATAAAGGCCCATTTTCATGCACTGAATAATGATTGAGAAAATCCAAATTTACCCTTTTTGGGGTTATTACCCCTAGGTTAAATTTGGTTTGATCTAATTCCACTTGCATTATCCATATAAGTATGTAATTTCTTAGAACCCACTCTATGTAAACCTCCCTAAAATTTTAGTATATTTTCTAATAGATCAGCATATCCTTATACTTTTCAATGAGTTTCTTACTAAACTATTCCAGTATTAATCCCCAAAAAATCTATACCTTACTCTTATAACAACTATAATTACCCAATCCATTAAAAAATTATTCCTTGATTTTTAACATAAATATCCAATACAAGCATCCCATATATGATGAGGCCTACTGTCTTTGAGGATCATGTTCATAATAAATCGAATTGATAATAAAATTAAACTTATTTATTTATATTTCCCCAAAATGAGGTCCTAAAGAATTTATTGTTCAAAAAACTATATGGTATAACTTTAGGAATAATTAGATAAAAGGGGTGAGTTAAAATTACTTGTCATTTAATAAACCAAATAATGAATTATAATTTTTTATTAAATGGTATAACATGATATAATAAAATATAAGGTTCAAGATTAATCATAGTGGAGAATAAAATAATGTCCATGGGATTAAAATATCATGGTATAATTAGTAATGTGGAATAAATATATAACATGACATTAACATGATTCAAGTATAATATCCTATATAATATCACATGGTGAAAAATGTCCCATAATAGAGTTATTTTTCCCTAATACCAAGCATGATGATTCATGAAACAAAATCATTACATAATGAAATACTGCATTATTTGGGAACACCCTTCATAAAATGTTCATTATTATCGTCTCCACAAAATTGAAATCAATCATATCGTATAAACATAAGAATTACCCTTATAAATAAAATGGGTGGCATAATCTTATCTCATATCATAAACAAAGAAATTTCATAATGATGGAATTTTGGAGATTAACATAAGGAATATATTACCATATAAAAGTATAGTTGTATAAAATAAGTATATATATTAGAGACATATATATAAAATTTAAAATAAATCCATAACATCAAAGGTTTTATTAATTGATGAAAATATACTTTAAAAGACTAAATGGAATATTTATTAAAGAAAATACAATATTCACTATGAAATCATATTTTCAAAACCAAAGATAATTTTCAAAATATAATAGAAAACATTTTCTTTAAAAAATACCATGAAATATTTTATGTATTCTTAATAAAATTTATGTTTCATGATTTAATAAAATTTCATACAGTCCCAAATATTAAATAAAATTATCCCTTTCACACTTCAATAAAAAAATAAAAAATACATTCTTGGGAAAATGATAGAAATGTTACTTTTAAACTATTTGGTAAACAGTCAAATATGGGTAAAATTTCATTTAATAAACAATTTGAGGATATTAAAAACAATATCTAATTATGTTAAAGATAATATAGTCATTGAAGAGAAATACTTAACATCTTAATGATGATATAGAATTGGTATTTCTTACAAAATGTTTTCTTGATGTTTTTTTATTAAATAATGGAGGAAAATAACAAAACAATGTAAACAACATTCCTGGATAGAGGATAATAAATGTGATGTGGTTAAAAAAATTACATATGATTACCCCCAATAGAACCTTGAACATGAATAATATTGAAAAATAAATATATTTTAACAGAAAATAATTACTGCTCTAGTAACATTAAAATACAATCTATTTGGATGATGTGAAATGAATTTTAACTTAAATTTCCATGAATTCTGAATGATTCATCATAAAAAAAACATAAATTGAAATTATATACACTATATAAAAAAATTGTTTTATAACACTAAAACAAAACTCAGTTAATGGATATTTTTATGGAATACATTATAAATATCATGTCATTGAATTGAGAACTAATCGATGAAGTAATTATCTATGTCAAATTTATGTCCATATAAAAAACTAGAAATGAAACATAAATTGATCAATTCTCATTATAAACATATTCTTATAATATCTAAACCAATGATGAAATAATTTAACCTAATGAAATAAATTGATTTATAAAATACTTTACATCTTGTTTGACATTTCATGTACCTATGTTATCTTCCAAAATAATAAAATTATAGTAATTATTATTTTCATTAGAAACATTTTATCTTTCTTTATTGAATTTATTTTATTTATGAAAATATTATATTTATTTACTTAATAAAATTTCATTATGTGTTCTGTCTTTATTATATTCAGTTCATGTGTCCCAGATGTTTTTAAAAGGTTGACTATGTAAAAAGAAGTCATTCTCATCATCATTAGTATATTAATCTTGAAATATTTATCATTTTTATAGAGTAATTTTGTTTGTGAAACTAATCAAAAAATATTTTTTTAATAATGATCTAAATTACAATCATTGATGTGGTAGGTTATAATTATACAAGAGTAACATTCCCATTTTTCAATGATCATTATATATAAAAGGTAAGTGTTAGTTTATATTTATAGGATAATACTTATATCATAAATATCATATTATTTCTTTAAATGAACTAAAATATAAAATATATAATATTTGGTAAAAAAATAAATCATATCACTTTGTGATGCGGTTGTCTTCCATACACATGAATGACATTATAAGTTGTCCATGGTTGGAAACATTAGAAGTTATATGATATATTTCATTTTAAGAATTAATATTATGTAATTAATATCAAATATAAAACATAAATCCATCATTATGAATATCCATATATGAAATTATTGAAAATAAATTATATTATTTTGTGAGGACGTATTTATCCATACACAATAATGATTATCTTTCCTCAATATATAGAATAATAGATTATAACACCCCAATATTTTCTACAATATTTTTTTCAAATTAATTTAATCATTATGATATTCTTAATTTCATGTAACACTAAATTTAATGTGTATTAAAAGAAAGAACTAATTTCCACTAATATTACACTCATTACTAAGTCAATGTTTAATGACATGCAACACCATACTAATCTTACTCTACATGAAACCCTATGTAATCTTCTGTTTCACGAGACATAATGTTTTGATAATGAACTGATTTATTAATAATAAAGATATTTAAACTAATATATTATAAAAATACCTCTTATAGTTAGAAATATTTATAGTCATAACAAATTTGAAAATAAAAATTTCACTATTTTTAAATAAATCAAACATATGGGTAAAAAATATTTATTTTGTAGGAAAGTCTTTATACGTTTCAAAAATATTACTTTCTAACAAAATGATTTTTATATCTTTTTTATCATGGTAATAAAGTAATTTTTGACAAAAATAAAAAATATATTTTTAAAAATAAACATCAATTTTTAAATCATAATTTCAAAGTTATCTTATGGTGATTTATTTTAATTTTTCATAAGAGTGTCATTTTTTGATGAATAGTGAAAAATATTGAATTATAAATTATAAATTCATTATATTTTGAATAATTTATAAAGTTAGATTATATTTTGAATAATTTTTAATTTAAAATTAGTAAAATTAAATATAATTTAATACAATTAAGATCATTGTAATAAATTTAATGTTTAAATCGAATACAAAAAACATTATAAGCTTTACAAAAGTTTCTCCTTAAAAACTCACTTTCTTGTCGTGTCTATAGGATTATTTTTAAATTAATTTTTTCATCAATTATTAATTAAATTTCTAAAAAAATATTCTTTATTTATAATAATAATTCTATATAATTATAATATCTTCAAATTATTTTTTTACAAAAATGAACATTAAATGTAGGAAAAATTAATTATCACCGTTAAGGTAAATTGGATTTACTGTGTGGTTAAAATAAGAATATAAGGGTTAAAATAACCAATAAATTTTCCCAAAACCAAATGGATTGAAATATTTCTAACCTTATGACTATAGTCTAAAATTTTATTTGTTTTTGGAACACTTTTCCATGATCATGACTAATATAATAAGTTTAGTAAAGAAAAATCAAAAAATGAACCTTCCTTTCATTTAATTTATGTAAAAACTTTTAATAGGGAAGAAAACATATATTAGGTTACGAATATAATTTAGTAATATAATTTATTTTTTATGAATATAGTTTATTTTAATTTAAATATGATATAATTATATTAAAGTCTTAAGAAACTCCAACCTATAAATTATTTAGTTTATAATTAAACAATACAAATGATACTAAAAACCTTAAAAGTGAAGAAAATTGAATGGATTGTTATGTTAAATTATTTTTTTATGAATATATCATTAAAAAATTGTTTCATCATAATATATTCAAATTCTGCCATTGTCATGATTGTTTCATATTCAATTTAATTGAATAATGTCAAAATTGACATTAATGTTACTTTATAATAAATGATATTTTATTAAATTTTTAAAACAATATAATATATTATATAAAATTATTTTTAAATGTAAATAAATATCATATATGGTTTGTTAATGAACCAATTATTTTGTCATAATGTGAATATTCATTGTTAAATAGTAAGTACTCATTCAGCACCGTTAAGGTTAAAGCGGTGTTTGTGCACATTACATGTACTTATGTTAAAATTAATATCCAATACACATGTAATTTTTAAATTATAAATTCTATATCATATTAATAATAATTGGGTAAAAATTAGCTAATAATGTTCCTTCTAATTTAAACTTATAAGGACAAATTACCATTGTTAAAATATAGTTACCGTATGGAAAAAGAAAAATGAAAAAATAGGAAACCATGATGTTAAAGATGTAAATGTTTAAAAAATGTGATTCATTGTTTAATGGAGGTGTTTCTAGAAAATGTCATCCCTAAAAACATTTAATTGTAAATTTTGGATCCAACATAGGTAATTATAACCTCCCAATAGAGAATAATTTTAAGTATATACAAAAGTGTCACTCCTCCCCAACTATAAAAGGGCACTCAACCCCAATAATTCTTGACACCTAACAAGAAATTTTTATTGACCACTATATTCCCAAATCACATCCTAACATCCGTCTCCAAATAATTGATGAATTTTGGGGTAATAAATCTATCCAAAAAAATCTATTTTATAATTATGAGGAGGAATCCTAAAGAAGAGGTAACAATATTCAAATGGCTATTTTATTTAATATCTTCCTCTACATACTCATATTATTTTTATTTCAATATCATATAATAACCTTAGTATATTCTATATACTGAGATTTGTTTTATTTTCGTTAAACTACATACAACCACACACACTTCAATAAAATTATTATGAAATAATCATTTGTGTAAATAACGACCAATAACCTCTAGAAACGATGTCGTTCATTTATTCCATTACCACCTTTCAATAATTTTCATAATAATGTATTTATAGTTTATATATGGTATATAAATCATTTATGATGTTATTATTGTAATCTTATTATTAAATAACACATAACATCATGTTGATTCATTCATTATTTACAAAGAATGAATTAAATAGCGGTTTAATATAAATATTCCAAATATATTAAATAGTAATTATACTTTAAGGAGTATATATATATTTAATTTATTTTTATTTATTTAAATACTATAAGAAAATGGAAACAACATTCGAGCATACATATGGACTATATCTCCATAAAAAGGTGTATTCCATTTCCTATCACAAAATTTTAGGGGTTACATTAAATATATATATATACATGATGTTTATAAAAAATTATAAATTCTTTTTAATTCAAATACATGATCTAATTAAGAGGACTAGTATGAAATGTCAAAACATATACGAACAATAAAGCGGTTGTTACACGAAACATTACTTTAACTAGAAATTTAAAATAAATATGTAATAAAAGGTAATAAGAAAATAATTTATGTTATGATATATATGAATATATATATTTATTATATTTATAAATATTTTTTTATTTATTATATATGATTTTTAATTAGTACTATGTTAGTCATGGCCTAGGGTAATTGTTTTCCATCTCACTCATGTTTTTCTGTGACAAAAATGCCATGTTCACCACATTTTTCTTTTATGTGGTGTATATAATTATCATTAATGTAACATATTATGTTTATAATTAATATAATTTCAGTAAATATCCATTTTATTATAAAAATTAATGGGATTTATGGTTTAAAAGATAGCTAATAGGTAATGAATTTTTGTCTCAATTTTCCTTCTTTGAGATGTTTGTTATGTTAAGCACTAAAATTATTTAAATATGTGTATATAAACACCCATTCAAATGTAACATATTTATATTAATCATCCTTACTATATTAGAAGTATTATTTTTCCTTCATGGGGCTTCTGATTTGGGGAAACCAATGTGGTCAGAGTTTTATGTCACAATCTAACTGTTTACAGAAATTGTACATGATTAAGTACACATTGTTGAAATTTCATGATATACCTTTCATTAATTATCATATATTTTCTTATACTCTATTTATTCATGAAATATTCATGTAATTATACAAATGTTCTACTATTTTTTAATTAAAATTATTACGCATTTTTTCAAATATCTCTCTTAATTTATCTCTTTGGTGGGAAATAACTTTTCCTTCAAAACCATGTTTTTTAGAAATGATTTCCAACAAATTAAATGATATTTTAATATTATTTTGAAGGAAAAATATATTTGGACATTTTTTATGCTTAATAATTTTTTAAAATTATTTTTAAATATTCAATTATATGTTTTCCTTGAAATTTCTAGATTAATGTATTTTTAAAAAGGATTTATGTTTTAAAAATGATTTTCCATGAAAATTTATATTACATAAGAATGTTTTTAAATGATATTTTAAAATTATTTTCCATATAACATGACATCTATCGATGATCTCTATTCCATAATGGTGATATTATCCGATTATAACAATATTATTCTTTCTCAGGATGGTCTATGTTTTCATTTCATGGTGTTTATAAAACCTATTTCTCTTTTACAGGTATACCATGTGGAAATACTTATGAAACCATCTTATTTTCATGGTTTATTCCATGAGGAAATGATTATAAAACCTATATTATCTCCAATAGGTATGATATAATGATATTTTTATGACACATATTTCATTTAATGGGATATGATGTGATAAATTTTTAAGATTCACATCACATTTAATTTGTTATGATATGATAAATGTTTGTGATACCCATTTCATTTCATGGGGTGAGACATGACGAATTTTTGTGATTTTATGTGAAAAAAAATGTGGTTATCATTATTTTATGGGTGGGACCTATTTCCCCCTCCAAATTAAATGGATAAAGATTTATATCTCATGATTGGAAAAGGGAAAAAATTCTACTATCTTGATCCACTATGGTAAACATGTGTGTCCTGATCCACAATGGGAAATAAGTGTATCCTGATCCATTATGGTAAACATATGTGTCTTGGTCCACTATGTAAAATAAGTGTGTCTTTATAAAATATGACAAATAGTTACTTTCTTATCCACTATGGTAAATAGGTTTGTACTTGTCTAATACAAGAATTAGGTGATTCCTGATCAACTACGATAATGGTCGTTGTAGTTAAAATTCACAAATGAAATGTTTATTATATATATATATATGATGTTTTTAGACTTTTGTGACATGATATTATGCTTCATGGTTGATATTAAATGATTTATGATCCTTACAATCCATGTTTTCAAAAATGATAAATATTTTTTCCATGCCTCATATTTATGATCTATGATAGATTGGGTATGAACTTTGTATATTATGTCAATGATCACATACCCTTATTCTAATCTCATTAGTCCACAATATAATACATTGGGATATTTTATTTTTACCCTTAAAGAGATTATTGGATAACACTTTCTTATGTTTCCTTACCTCAGGTAATGAAGAATGGTTTTATGTTGGGTATGTCTATGAATGGTAAAAAATGGGAAGATCATTGTGGAAAAAACAAACGATTTTTCACCAAATTAGAATATTTTTTCTTGGTTTCCAAAGAAACTAAACTATTATAGTAATCAGATGTTTTATTATGTAATTTAATGAATATTCATTTAAAATATGTAATATCCATGTAAGAGAATACTAGTTCACTATAGTTCGTATTAAAGGAATGATTTAATTATTCATTGAAATCTATGGTGGGAAAACATAGCACACTAACCCCAGAAGTCTGGAGTCGGTGCTTGGTACCATAATATTGCTATACTATAAAAGAAACTCATTTGGAAAGACTGGCTAGTTTAGTATTTTTGGTAAACTGGATTCATACTTTAACATTCTATTACAAATGAATACAAAAATTAAATCATAGTTTTTATATTATTTTTTAGAATAACCTTATTTCATCATGTATATCATTTCAAATCATTCTTTCTATAGTTCATTAAATCCTAGGGAAATGAGAAAAAATAAAGGTGAGCTTAAATACTGTGTTAGGGTTATGTAGAATAAAATAAATAATGAATCAATGACCACGATCAACATTGAATAGAAATAAACTAATCACATATACCATTGAATAAATTTATAGAGCATAATAAATATGAAATGAATAAAAGATGATCGAATAATTCCATATAAATAATCACATGATCATTAAACATTTCCATATATAATCTAAATAATAAAATAATCTCAAGGAATAACAATAAATATGGAATGCATAATATTTTACATCTAACCTATGATGATTTATCCTCAAAATTGATAGTATTAAGATCTATCCTCAATATAGTTTATGTAAATGGGTTGAAACTCATATGAACTATCAAGATATATCCTCAATATAGTTACTATAATTATCCAATCTTGATACATATTTAAACTTATTGAAATCAATTTCAAAGAGATGAGTTCCCTTTTATAGTGGAGGTGGAGTGGAATTCATTTAAATACCAAAAGGTAAACATTATTTGGAGGCATCCCTAACGTTAGGTGACCAAAATAATGGAACAAATTATAAAAAAGAGGGTATATAGTTTAAATATATATATAAAATGATTTTAGGGAATTTATTAGATTATTTGGCCGTATAAGATTAACATTTAGTCTCATGTTTAACTTGTTTTTCTCTTAATCTCAATTATTATTTTCATTTTCATTTTCTTCTATTTTTGGTCAGAATTTATTTTGACCTTATTAGAATATAAATATTATTATGATTTCTAATATTTATATGTTTTTTTCAAAATCAATTCACATAAGTGGTAAAATTAAATTAAAAACTATTCTCACATATAGGGTGAGAAAGAATTATTTTAAAGATAAAATATCTAGAATGTTACTATGTTTTTATATCTAAAAGAAATATTGAAATGATTCTAATGACTCAAATTATATTATTAAATGTAAAACTGACCTCATTATTCTTTAAAATAAATTCAAAATATAATTTTACATTATAATTTAATTATATGAAAGATTAGTTTTCATTTAAAATTCTCTATTTTTCACTATTCATCAAAAAATAAAAATTCCCAGAAAAATATCAAAAAATCAACCTAAGATAATTTTGAAATTCCAAAATGAAAATTAATGTTTGTTTTTACTTTTAAAAATAAAACAATTCTGAATATTTATATTTAAAATAAATGTGACATTAAAATCCAGTAAAACTCCCTTTAGAAAAATATAGCTTTTATGTGTAAAATTAGATTATTTCTTATCTTATAGATATAAAAACTTTTGGATTACATTGAAAATATATTATTGAATATATATAAAACCTAAAATCCACTAATATCATTCACTAATTGTAATTAACATAATTTATTAAGATAAAAACCCATTGGTGTATAAAAATTTTTTTTATATAAAATTGTCAACTTTATATTCATTTAGATTTCATATTCATTTATAAATAATTGGTCAAAAAAAGAATTATATAAAAAAATAAATAATATTCTCCAAATTTAGGTTATCCTTTTTATATATTCCATTACAATAGATAGTGGAATACTATCATATTAAAAAAATTATGAAAATTATATTGTAATTTGGAAAAACACATTATTATGTGTAACTCAATCTATAGAAATAAATTGGTATTCTGTGTAACACAAGCCAGCATAGTGTTACATGTACCTAATTCTAATCTCATTTTTTTGTGTAGTGTAATACTAACCTGGTATTATTTATAATGTAAGATAGATACAAAATTAAATATATTCTAAAAGGAAACTATTGTAAAATGTTGGGGTGTTATATTTTCCCCACCTAAAAAATTTCATCCTCATAATTAAAATTCCATCTGAGTAATCAAGGGTGTGTTATTTGGAAATACTATTATTGAATAACCCACATCGTTAAAGAGCTAATAAAATATCCTATTAATATGATAGAATGAGAAGTTCCGAGGTCTTATAGAATAACATTAAACTACGTTTCCATGTATGAGAACATTAGTGGAAAGAGAATTTATTTACCTGGAGGAAAATATTAAATAAATATATGGTGTGAATAATGTCACTGATAAAAAAGAATTGAATTATTAATAAAATGTTTAAGGCTTCAATTACATAAATATTTTATGTTTTTAAAGACCATTGGTTTATTAAAAATTAATGTATTAGGATAAAAAAAATTAGTTCATTTCATTAATGCCGAGTAGTTATTTTACAACCTAATATTATAAGGAAATAACAATAATTTCATCCTATAATTATGCTTTCATTAATATCTAGTTCATCTCTTACCCTAATCAATTAATATTTAAAAATGATTTTCTATTCTTTAAGAACAAATATTTTCATTTAACGAATTGTGTGATCCATAAAAGAGAGAAAAGTATTATCATTTAACTATTTTCTAAAACCAATGTTGTTAATACATTAAACAATAAACCTCAAAAGTAACACTATTGTTTCATCCTTGTTATTTATTAGTCATATTTTCTAACTAAGAATAATGAAATATTAATGAGTAAATTACAAAGGCATGTGGTAAGAAAGAATCCCATATTGTATTTTGATTATGGTTTGAATCCCCAATACCTCAACAGATGTGATGTATTTTCACCCCACATATAGGTTTTATTTTTTCTACAGTATTTTAAAATAATTCCTATAACATTCTCAAACCAACTGATGTAAATCCTTGAAATTTATTTTTTAAATTACCTTTTTACTTGGGTTTTCAATGAAACCTATTTTTTTATAATGTCTAATAATCTTATCAACAATAAAGTCTATGAATACCTTTAAGAATCTATCTATAAAATGTAAATTAATTATCCCTCAAATAAGTTTTTTCTAGTAATGAATCTACAAAACTAATGGGTTGATTATCCATAAATTTCATTAAAAATATCCTTAATTTCCCTAGAGTCCCATTATAAAAAACCTAAAAAGAGGTTTTTAAGATAGTGAACATATTATCAATATTTAGTTAATTATCAAATGATGGTATCCATATTTATTATGTTATTAGGGATATTTTTACATCTATTATAATACTCAAAGCCTATTTTGGGGTTATTATCCTAAACTAATGTTTTTCTAAATCTTGTTCCTATGGTTTCTACTAAACTTTCTTTGATACCAAATATAGATCCTCAACAATAAAATCCTAATGCTAGTTCCTAATACCATTAAATTGGAATAATATAAAGGTAAACACATCATGATGGAATAATCAATTTAGTAATCTTGGTAAATGAGATAAAAAAATTAGTCTTGTATTAAAAATGAATAAAACATTGCCTCATAATTCTATTTTATATTTCATAATATCTTTTTTCTAGATAAAATATCCTTGAATATAATTCTTGGTATACATTATAGAGTCTTTTGGAATGAAAAAAATAAGGTTCAACTCAAATTCCTAGTAAGGGTTATGTAAAACATAAGGAATAATGAATCAAAGAGCACAATTAACATAAAAAAATAAATAACTGAGCACGCATGACATAAACTAACTGGAAAGCATAATAAATATGTAAACAATAAAAGATGATCTAATAATTATATATAATAAATCACATGGTCTTGAAACATGACCATAGATAATATAAAAAATAAAATTGTCCCACAAAATGAAAATAATGATTGAATACATAATTATTAAATTATAAACTACCAAACTTTATAATCAAGATAGTTACATTAAAGATTTATCCTCGTGAAATATATTTTTATAGGGGGAAACCCTTCTGAAATATTGATAAATATCCTCAATATTGTTAATATTAGTATCTGTCATCCAGAAAAGTATTAATCTACTTGGAAACAAATGCAGGGGAGTTATCAATAATTGAATTCATCCCATGTTACTGTTGATTTATCGAGGCTCTTGAATTAACTGGTCCCGAACCCATATATTGAATGAAAAAAACATTCCTCGTATATTGAATAATAAATTTAAAATCATAAACAATGTGACTTATCAAATATCTATATTAAGTAAAGGATACATATTTATTAATATTTTCCAAATAAATCATGTAACATTATAAGTAGGAATAGTTCATTAAAATGGTATACTGTTTAGGAAATAATCATATCCAAAATAAATTAATTTGAATATTAAAATGAAATTTAATTTCTAATGAAAATTAATTAAAATAAATTGATTTTTTCAAGATATTATTAACAATAATTAAAGGAATTGATATTTTATGAAACATTTTACCACTTGGTAATATTTAAGTATGATCCCCTTAGATGCGATACATCAACATGAGGTATTGTGTACTAAAAAATATAAATTATTCGTGATATTATATTTCAATGTGGTATTATTTACACCATATTTATGAAATTAGGTGTTTTCCTCAATGAATGGAATCTGAGATGAAGTCCCTTAGTGCTTGAGTAAATTTTGAATAGTGAGCCCCATGGAAGAATAAAATCGATTGAAACTTTTAATATTATTAAATTATGGAAGTTAATGATATAAAATTTCATAGGTTAGTATATACACCACAAAAAAAATTATTTGTGAATATTACATATGTCTCACCGAAATAAAAGTATGACTAGAAACCCCCTTACATTTCATTTCCTTTTGGTTAACCAATATTTAACATAAATTATAATGGTTCGTAGTATGATATTAAATAATAATAGAATAATTATTATATTTATAATATCATCAATGATATTATCATAATATATTATTACTTTTTTGTTAATAAACATTCCTTATTTTCATTATTACTAGTGTTAATTTATTTGGCATTCAAGTATGTTTTGACTTGTAGTTTTCTTCTCTAATTACTTAGATCATGACTCAATAATCTCCAAAATAAAAACCATGATTTCAATATCATGTATTTATATATATATAATTCATTTAAATCAATCCATAATATTTGGTTTTAAAAAAATTAAATGCACCATTCATGGACACTGTAGGTTGTATGTATGCATGAAGGATGATTCAATTTTCTTAACATATTAAAATAATGATATGTAAATGATATATATGTATATTATAATTTATGTATAAATTTTATTTAATATCTAATAAATAATATTATTAAACCCGTAATTAATACATTCCATGTAAATCATTAAAGGATCTCATCACTTTGAGGAGGCGGTAGTCCACAGGTACACAAACGGTGTTATTGTTTTCCCACAAAATAAGAAGAGTGAAGGTATGTGTAATATAATAATAATATAGGAAGAAATAAATTATAAATATCATATATATATATATAATATAAACTATAAATACATCATTTTCCAAACCTTAATATGGGGTAATGGAAGAACGAATGACATCGGTTCGTGAGGTCGTTGTCTGACATACACATGAAGGATTATTGTTTATCCTGTTTGATGGAAGTTTTTGATGTTTTAGATGAAAATATTGAAATAAAAACATATCATAATATTTAATATACAAATTATTTTATATAATTAAAATATAATAATAACTGAAGGGGTGAATTAAGAAATAAAACCAAAGTTCATATTGAACAATATTACCTCTATTTTAGGAAAACTCTTTTTGGATTAGACCAAAAGGCTTCCTTGGATTTCATTATTCCTAGAGTGAGGGTTTTTTATGAGGATGGTGATTTTGGTATTTTATTTATTTATGGATTGATATATCCAAATGGATTTACAGGTGTGAATAAGTGAAGGGGTGAGTTCTATTTTAGAGTGGAGGAATTTCATTCCTATAAAAACGAAAAGGTAAAATCTATTAAGATGACTTCCTTACATCATGTGCCTAAATTAATGATAAAAATTAGATAAAATATGGGATATTTTCAAAATATGAATATCCAATGGGTTTTGGACATGTTTCTAGATAATTTGTCCACTTATGTTCAAAGGTTAGTCCTATAGTTAAATCGTTTTTCTCATAATCACTATGATTAATTTTAATTTATTTTACTAATACCTTGGGTAAAATTTATATTTCATCATAATATAATTTAAATATTATTATTATTACGAATATCTGTATCCATTTTTTTAAAATTAAAAGTGGATATGTTAAATTTAATTCTATTCTCGTAGATGTGGAGAGAAAGTGGGTTCTTAATATTAAAATCTTCAAATATTTCAAACATTTTTAGGCCTAAAATTTAATAAAATGATTTAAATGAGGTAAATTGGATTATTATCACTAAAATTGAACTCATTAAACTATAAAATCAAGAAAAATCTGAAATTAACATAATTAGTTTTTTATATGAATAGTTAGTCTTCAATTAAAATTTTGTATCTTTCATTACTCAACAAAAAAATAAAACATATAAAAAATATACCAAAAATTAACCCTAATATAATTCATAAATTTATCTCAAAAATGATGTTTATTATTTATATTAAATTTATTAAATTTTGAAAATTAATATTTAATACAATTGCACCACTAAAAAGAAGAAAAATTCCCTTTATAAAAATATTGTTTTTTATTCATAAAAATGTATTCTCTCTTACCATATTCCTATAAAATATAGAGGATTAATCTAAAATAAATTTTGAATATATAATATATAAATTTCATTAATATAATTCACTAATATTATTTATGTTAAATTGATAAGGAAAAATCCCCTTGGTGTATAAAAATAATGTTTTTATGAAAAGGTTTCTATTATATTCAATTAGGTTTTATATTTATTTCTAATTAATTGGCCACTAAATAATACTGTAAACATGAGTAAAAAATATTTTCCAAGTTTATTTAATAATTTTAATACCTTCCATTATAAGGAAAAGTTGATAGCATTCATATTATACAATAATATTAACTGTATATTGTAATTTGGTAAAACTAGTTATTATGTTTGATGAAAGATATAGAAATAAATTGGTATTGTGTGTAACAGAATAAAACCTAGTGATTTATTGACCTGAAGATAATCACAATATTTTTTATAGCTTAAACATATCCTAGGGTTGCATATAATGAAATATAGAATACGAATTATTTTAAAGGAAACAATTGTAAAGTCTTACGGTGTTACAAAAAAAATTTGTGATATCCCTTCAGATATTTCTCTGTATATCTATAGGGATATCTATAACAATATGTATACGTATGAATTAATGGACTATATAATTTCCTAACATTTTGGTAATGGATTGATAAAGTGGTTTCCAAGAAATTAAATCATTGTCTAGATACACCAAGTGTATATGGTTCCAGAACAGATGTACAGAGGGTTAAAACCTGAAAAACATTTTATTTATCTATACTTGACCACAAATTGGTTCACAATAACAAACCTCACTATACACCTAGTTTTAAACTCCTAGATGATATTATTTAGAAATTAAAAAACACTTTACAATCCATTATGAAGATTCAAATAGATAATGACAACTACTGACTTTATATAAAACTAAGTTATAATATAATAAATAATATTTCATGATTTAGACATCATATGAGTGAATTTTTATGATTATTAGGTTTTAAAATATGAATAGTGTTTTAAACACTATGGTTATTTGTTTTATTCAATGCCTGAAACCATAATGAATAATTTTAACATAGAATATGGTTGGAAATTTGGTGACTATGAGCAAAAAACGGGTTGATTGTTGGAGAGAAATATATAGTAATTATTCTTAATGAGATGTCATGATATATGAATAAAAACATGAACTTATCTGAGATTTGTAGAAAATTTAATAATAGTGATATATAATTTTATTAAGGTTCATTTGGGAATAAAATTTTAGGAAATAATATTTTTATTCCTACATGTCAATATTATGGGAAGAATAAATTATAATAATATATCAAATAGATGTGAATATGTTATCTATGTGGAAAATAATGTCATAGAGTGAAACTTTTGCATGGATTTTAATGTATTATCTGTTGGGAATATGGCCATTATTTAACTCAATTCCATAATTTAATCTTCTATAACATGAAAATATCTATTCAAATATAATAATTTAAGTGACAATATTAATGTATTTATGTATTTGGATTCAATAATTATTTTCAAAATTATTTTCATAAATATACTTTTTTTTAAAAATCATGAATCATCTAAGGATTATGTTGTTTTTTGAAGAAAATATGTCTTCTTAACAAATGAGTTATGGATTCCACCACTTGTTTAGGATTTTAAGGTTGAAAATTATTCAAATTCATTGATATCCCTATTGAGGTTTCATGTGATGAGATTTTATCAATATTAATGATATTTTAAGATACATTTATAGTAATATAACCCTTCTATTTTTCTATGTTTTAGTAAAAAAAAATTATTAAGTATTAGTTTCATTTCAATTTCTCAGAATATGATTAATAGTATTGGTTGATATTAGTGATTAACATATCTTTTATATTGATCTAATTAAGTATTGTAGTCGATGAACAAACAAATTCAATTCACATAGTTCTTATAAATGAATTTTCTCTTTTTATTTTCATTCCATAAAATACATTTAAAAATTGGTAAGGCTTCCTAGAGTAACACATTCCATTTTTTCTAATTGGGGTCAAAAGTATACCTCAATGTTTCGGAAATGTATGTAGTAAGATCTTGATATGAAAATGAGTTTCAAAAAAACATATAATCCTAAAAAATATGGTCAATCTATGATAATAATGAAATTTATAGGGGATAGTTTGATATATTTTTGATATTACACCTTCCTCTAGTTGAGTTTTCATGTAACAATATATTTTAATCGAACATTCTGATGGCACTTTATATGAACCTTTATGGAATGATGTGAATAACTCCAAAGAACTAGAATGATTTTAGATAAAACATTCATCTGAGACCTGATAGAGCTAAGGAGATGGTAGAGATGTTTAAATCCATTCAGAATCACGTATGTATTAAAGAAATTTGACAGATATGTAATGTGGATAATCATCTATGCGATCTAGAATTTGAAATTAGTGATAAGACATTTATATAAATTTATCCAGGGAATAAAGTATTGAAAACTAAGACCTGGGTATATCATTACCATTAAAATATTTAATCGTATTCGAATAGTATCATATCATTTTGGGCTTCCACGTAAAATATCCTAGGTTCCCGATTTGATCCATGTGTCACTCCAAAAAAAATACACACCTGATCTATCACATGTATTGAACTTTGAGGTCGTATGTAAAGACCATGGACCTTGTTTCTTGGATTTGTTGATTTACTTTATTATATTTTTATAATAAACAAGTAATTTTCATCCCTAAGGACATAATAGTTAAGTACTTTTGGAAAACTGGAAACATTTATATGTTTTACAATACAACCTAAAATGAAAAGCAACATAGAAACTCTATTAGAAACACATATAACTCCTATATTGTACATGTATGTCATTCATAAAATTAATATTCACATCCTGGGTATAGAAAATCATAATAAATGCGAGGAATAAAATTCTCATTAGGGGTAACTAATACAGCCGAAGATAATATAAAAAATAATCCATGGTTGTTGACTAAAAATACAATCCATTAGAACATAATCTTCACCATAATATGGCTAGAATAACAGTTGAATAAATAATTAAAAATAAGTAATCTAATGAAACATAACCATTAATATTATATTAGTTTAATAATCACATGATTTATCAATTACAAATTTCATAATGAGGTAATGCATATGTCAGACATCATAAACATAATATCGATGGTTTATCAAAAAATCCATTTCTGTTTTGTCTCATGAGACCTACCGATTGATTGAGGGTATATAACGAGTCTCTCCCATCAATTACTAAGTCCAATTAATTTCTAAAATGTCTAATAAAAATATTTATTTAGATCAAAAAATTTCATACATCTTTGAAATATTCAAATCATAATCATAGATGAAAATAATCTGATCAAATCCTTGATTAATGTTTTAGGAAAATAATCTTTAAACATTCCAAAGTATCCCATACCAATTTTAAGCATTAATATCATAATACCTATGGAGTAATAACATTAAATGAATATATTAAGAATAATAAGACTTGTTATTTAATATATTAATGGGAATTACATGAACCATGTGAATTTAATAAGTTGTAGACAAGACATAAAACTCCCAGAAGTAAATGTGAGATGAGAAAACACATTTTACTTGGGAAATAAGAGTTATTTTATAAAATCTTATTTATTTTTCATTGAATCATATTTTAAACATTTATATCCCAATAAAGGAAAATTTATGTACAATTAAATTATATTTGATCCATAAATTATGTCCAGCGTTGTTGAAAACTTGTAAAAAGAGTGTTTAAGAATCATTAGAAATGGGCCTTCATAATGCGATTTGAGGAAAATCATAAAGAGTAATTAAAATGTAAAAATGAATAATTGTTTATATAATACCATAAAATAACCAGTATATTTTATTTCATTATAAAATGTTTAATTTTATAAAATTAATGGTTTATTAAAACCTATTATGTATATAAGATGACAATGGGTATGAAATCAGGAAATTCCCATAAATCAGGGTTTCTTATCGGGAAGGTTTGATATGGGAGAATATTAAAACAAGTAACTACTTATAAAAGAAGAATGATATAATTTTGATTTTTGATTTTTTAAAATATAAATAGATTTTATAATAATTACGTGAATATAATGAAGCATTACATTTGAGTAGAGAGAGGGTAACCCGAAGGAAAAATGGGGGTTCGGGTAGAATCTTTTACCTTATGTCTGAAAGTGTTCTTCACATGTATATAATGTCCAAGATAATGAACTTGAATCTAATAAATAATTAATTCATAAACATTACAAAATTTATTTTATATTTTATAATTTTATTATGTTCATTTATGGTCTTTAGATTAGTTACAATATTTAATTCTTCCATTCAGGGGTGTTCTTTTCCCTGGTTTTCATGACTGGTTTACTTGTATAAGAGTATAGAGTTTAATATAAAGTAAAAATAATTATCCAAAATAAAATTATTGTTATTAATTATAATCTAGAAGAAAAAATGGTTGTATAAATATTTTGGTAATACGGGTTGAGGATGAATTATTTAAATAGACAATATTGGTAATCACTTAGATTTTTATGGCGGTTCGTTGATCAACACGAACTAGTTTTGTTTCATTAATTAATATTATGTGTAATTACTAATTCCATAATACTAAATTAATTATAATATGTATAATAAAATATTATTTAACCATATTATGGTTTAATTACTATCCTTTAAGGTGTTAGTCTAAAATGAAAAAGCATCATCCATGGTGGCGGGAAATCAACACACCACAGATGATATTTTCATTTTTAAAATAAAATATAGGGAAGAAAATTGATGATGTATTATTCTATAAGAAACATTATAGTATATATACGATATATTAGATATCATGTAACTTTGTTATAGGGTGTTTATGACAAGATAAAAAAGATATCTTGAAAATAAATTAAAAGATAAAAAGAAATAGGTTTTTAGCTCTTTATTTTTTCCACCTTGTGTACCACCTTTGGGGAAATCATTTTGGTATTTTATTGATAAAAAAGGTTCTTGGATGTGGGGTATGGAATTGGGAATTAAATTTGATTTAAATTTGAAAATTCATAAATCTTGGAAGGTCTGAGAGGAAGGGTTAGTGAGAGGTGGGATATATAGTGGAGAAGTGGTGTGTTTTTTGAATAGTATATTCATTTGTTTACTATTTTTCCTTGAGACTATGAATTGGTTTTATTATTAAGATGAATTAATGTAACTAGTTCATGTTATTTTGAACAAATTTTGATTCCATCAGCCATGAATCATGTAATAGTGTATTTTACTTATAATGTATATATACCGTAAATTACTGTATTACACTATTTACCCAAAATTCAATTATTTTTTTAAAATACCAATAATTTAAGATAACCATTTCTTAATGTTTAGAATTTAAAAAACACTATTTATGAATATAATTTTTTAATATGAAAAATTTAATTATTATTTAAAATCATCATTTATTGTAAAAATACTGATTTCAAAATTATAAATGATTTTATACCACTTTGAAAAAATTATTAAGGTCTCAAAAAAAATATCTTATAATAATAATACAACAAATTATTAATTTATTAATACATTTTCTGAATATAAATTTTCTATTAAATCATTATATTAATTATAAAATTGAAAATAAAAATTTATGTTTTATAAAAATATCGACACTTAATTAGTAATTTCTAAATAATTTATTTAATTATGATATTATATAATAATGTCATGTTACCATTTTTAGATGTTTAAATTTTATTTATACTCTCTTAGGTGCAATTATTTTTATAATTTCCATATTACTATTCCTAATTGTTATACTGTTATTCCAACTGTCACATTACTATTCATCAAAAATGAAACTTATTGAAAAAAAATATTAATAATTTGACCAGCATAAATTTCGATATTAAAAATTAAAAAATTATATTTATTTTGTCAAATATAATTTATAAATGTGTTAAAATATATATTTATAACAAGTTTTCTACTAAAAGGCGGTAAAACTACGTTTATAAAATTATAGAATTTTATGTGTAAAATTTGATTTATTCTTATCTTAGGCCTCTAAAAAACATTATATGAATGTAAAAACCCATGATTCACTATATAATATATATAAATCATTAAAAACATTTAATTAATAATGATTAATTTAATTTTTTAATATAAAATGTCATTGTGGACATGAAAATTGTTTTTATAAAAATAAATCCTTTATATTCAATTAGTTTTCGTTACAATTAATTGGTAACCAATGAATTAATTTTATAAACATGTGTAATATATATATTCATAATTTAATTAATATCATTAATTATTTCCATTACCATTATCTCAGAGATAACTATAAAAATTAAATAATATTATTTAATTTGTTTTTAAGCTGGTAAGTTATTGAAGAAGTTAAATTTAAAAAGAGGTATACTATAAAATATTAGGGTGTTAGATTCTCCCCTCCTTAAATAAATTTTATCCTAGAAATTTTTATTATTTATAAATAGTGATACTTTGATACATGAATAATATTTTTTGGGGAAACCACATCGAAAATAGGGTTAATAAAATATCCTCTTAGTAAGGGGGAAAAAGAAATACATAAGTCACCAAAAACAATAAATTATAATAGGAAAACATTTTTTTAATGTGAAAATATGTATATTGAGGACAAATCTATCCTTCATGTTTTTATGGAGAGTGATATATAACATGTTCATTTTAAATTTAACCATTAGAAAACCATAAATCATATGACCTGTTGATAGACCATTGATTTCTCAAAAAGAAAAGTACACAAATAACATTTTTGTTTCACAAATATTTTTCTTATAGATTATGGATTATATCAATATCTAGATAAACAATTGAGAAAGGAAAATTACTTTGTTACATTACATTTCATTAAATAATCTCATCATTTATTTGGGATTAAATCTATTTTCACATCATCGCTTACACTATGAAATGAATGTTCAAGATAAATTTTCTAAGGTAAATCATTTTTTACGAATCATATGGTTCTTAAGTCATTATTTTGACATTTAAAAGTTTAATAAACCAAGAAGGATATAACATGATATCAATGAAAAATAATTTTCAATGTTTACCTTGATCCATTCCATATGTAGTTAATTTTTTGACTCATTTAAAACTAGTATGTCTAGATTCTATTACCAAACTTTATATGGAAGGTCCCGAAATCTCCAAAATAAATATAACACAATTTTTCCAAAATAATGTGGCTCTTAATCCCAAATAGAAAATATATGATTACATAGATCAAATTTAAATGTTTATAACACATTCATTCTTCCAATAGTAAAATTCCAATGTTATTGAATATTTTCCTTAAACTCAAACATCTAACAATCCCCTTAAAGATAATACAGACCCTAAAATCACAAACCACCTTCATGGTCATCATTACTATCCCATAACCATCTATTAATTTTAATCTCAACATCAATAACATATTTTTGGTTATATTTTCCAATTAATGTGTTACCAAATGATCAAATTTCCACTAAATCAATTTTCTTAGTACCATTCAACACAGGCTTTCAAATCCTTATTAAACAATTATTGTAGTACAATCCTTATATATCTTATGATTCTTTTAACAACAGAATTATTGATAAAATACTCAAATTAGAAATTAATTAATCTAAAAACAAGCATATTAATCATTCCTATTCTTATGAGGTAGTATCATAAGACTGACAATGGTCTCTTTGCTTCTTATAAGCTATATTACCTTCATGTTTGGTGAACTTATTTTAGTAGTGCCTTATCTACTTACAGTTGAAGCATTTCAAATTGGAAAAAAAATTCTTACCCTTGCAATGACTTGCTTGTTGTCTATTCTATCCAAACCTATAGCAAAATCTCATTCCTCCTCAAAAAGTACTAGGGTGCTTCTCCTCACAATTATCACATGTGGGAAAATAAATATTTCTCTTCTTTTATTTAACCAAATGTTTCCTATTTGTACTCTTGTTATCGTGATCACTCTAAGTCCATAATACATAGAAAATACTTTATTTATCTTCTTAGAACATGATATTATCTCCTCATTTGATGATAATGTTTGAGAGACTTTTAAATTTCAAAATATTGGATTAAACTCATCAAAGAAACAATAATTATTACTCTTTGGATTATGTTCATTGATTTGGTTATCATTCCTTCCACTGTAAATAGTTACTAAACAATTTAATACAATATATTAGAACATAACTTTATGAAAAATAATGTATAATCCTAAACTATTTACAAAATTAACATAAATTGAATAATTTATGTTTATTAACTCTCATAATCAGATATATAATTTCTATGGGGACATATTTACTTTTAAATCATTTATAATGGTTTAAAAAAAGAAATTTAGAATTATAATAAACATATCCCCCATGATTATCAAACTAGGTGGACATTAAGGCCCATTTTCTTGTACCTAGTTACCCTAATTCAGGCCCAGCACACCTTGTCAGAGTTGTTACCACAAGGTATTTTTTTACCAAAACCATGTCCATTATCTTATCTAGATAGGGATTTATTTCTAATAATATCCATGTAATCTATACCCTATCAAAATTCTAGGATTTTCTTCTATTTTTATCCTCAAAGTATATCCTAGGGTAATGATACCTAACTATTGTTTGTCTAAATCTTGTTTATATGGTTTATACTAAACCTCCCTGTGATACAAACTATAAATAAACGAACCCCAGTTTCCCTGATTCGGTGCCTTAATTTATTACATTACTATAATAAAAAGGTAATTTTCATAATGGGGGATATAATAGTACAATATTGTTGGGAAACTAGATATAAAAATATGTTTTACATTACAACATTAATGGAAAAAACATACAAACTCCACTGGAAACATCCATAACTCATAGATTATCCATGTGTGTCATTCACAATATACATATTCACATTTAAGGGGAAAATAAGACATAGAAAAAGGGTGATAATTGATTCTTGGTAAGGGTAAGTAATAAAGTAGAATATAATATAATCATTAAGGTATGGTAAATGATGGAAAACACATGACATTAGAACATAATCGTGAGCATAATATCGCAAGAATAAAAGCTAAATAAATAATTCCATATAAATAATCACATGAAACATTACCATGGATATTCTACTAGTCTAATATCAAAATGATTTATCAAATAGTAATGTCATAATTAGGAAATTCATATTACATATGTTATTAAAATACCATTGAGGCCTTGACTAATACTTCTAAAAATAATTGGTTAAAGCCTCGACCTAAATAATTTTTTTGTCTCATCAAACCTACTAATGCATCAAGGAAAAATAGTGGGTTTCACCCATCACATAATAAGTCCAATGTATTACACATATATCTAATAAAAATATATATCTAAATCAATATTTTTCTTACCAATTTTAAATAATTAAATAATAATATTATATAAAAATACAAGGATATTATTATTTATATATTCATGAGAAAAATAATCCTTAATCATTCCAAAGTGTCTCATACCACTTTGAAACATTTAATACTTTACTCCTATAAATGAATAAAATTAAATGAATATCATAATAATAATAAGACTCGTGATTTGATATATTAAATGGTTGTAAAAAAACCACATTCATGGAATATGTGTTGAAAAAAGCAAAAATATCATTGAAGTAGAAGTCAGTCGAGAAAAACCATTTTTATATTGGAAAGAAGAGTTATTTGGGAAAATCGATTTTATTTTTTATAAAATAGGACTATAAAAATTTACATCCCTAAAAATAATAGGTATGGACAACTAAATTATATTTATTTCATAAATTATGACCAAAAGAACTGAAAATACGTAAAAATAGTGTTTTAGGATCTTTAGAAATGATCACTCCTAATGTAGTTTAAGAAATACTATAAAGGCTCTTTAAAATGAAAAAAGATAGAATTTTTTGTATAAAAAAATATAAACCATGATATTTTTCATGATAAAATAATTGATTCTACAAAAATAATTATTTATTAAAACAGTTTATATAGTTAAAATTAGAATGGGTAATAAATCAGAAAATTTCCTATAATCGGGCTTCCTTGTTGGGATGATTTGAGAAGGGAATCCATTTTAAAACCTGTATTTCCCTATAAATGATGGATGATATGATCTATATATGTGATCGTGGAAAACATACAAAAAAATTATAAAAATTACAAAAAAATAAAGAAGAATTACTTTTTATTAGAGAGATATAGAGATAGAGTAACCAGACAGAAAAAATGGGGGTTTTGGTAGAATCCCATACCTTATATATAAAAGTGTTATTTAATTTTAATTAATTTAATAGATAATAAATTTTAATCCCTTAATTAACTATTTTAGAACCATTAATACTTGTATTTTATTTTTTAAAATTTTATTATGTTCATTTATGTTCATATGATTAGTTATAATATTTAATTTTATCATTCATGAGTGTTCTATTCCTTTTTTTCACGATTGGATTACTTGTATAATAGTTTGGAGGTTCATATAAAATGAGAATAATAATCCAAAAAATAAAATTATATTTTATTAATGATAATATTTTTGGTAAAATTTTCATCTAAGAGTTTTGGTTATATGGGGTTAGGATGATTCATTTTATAAGATAATAGTTATAATCGTTTACATTATTTTTCCAATTCCTCAATCATCACAAACTAGTTGGGATTCATTAATTAATATCACATATATATACTAGTTTCAGAAATCTAAATCAAAAATAATATTTTTAATAACATATTATTTAACAATAATTATAGTTTTATGACTAGACTTGAAGATTTTAGTGAAAAATAAAAAAGTATCATCCACAATGGTTGTAAATTGACACACGATGGAAAACATTTTAATTTTAAAAATAAAAGGATATAGAAGATAACATATGATGGATTATTCCATGCAAAAAATAAAATTACAGTATATAGCAGATACTATATATATCATGTAACTTTGGGATAGGTAGGTGAGTATAAGATATGAAAATGAAAAGAACATGAAATGTAATTAAAAAAAAGATAGATTTTTTTACATCTTTATTTTTCTTATACTCTTGAACATCCATAGGAGAATTGTTTTTGGTATTTTGTTGTTAGAAACTGATCCTAGGCATGTATGCGGGGATTGGGAAGATGATTAGTCCTAAATTTGACAAGGCTCACAGATTTAAAAGTGTGAGGAGAAGCGGTGGTGACGAGTCATATTTATAGTGGTTGAGAGGGGTGTTGTTAGAATATTTTATTCATTTTTTTAATAGTTTGGATCATGGATATAAATATATTTTATTCATGTGGCCAATTATAGTATGTAGTGCATGTGAGTATAAACCAATTGTGCTTATATCAGTCATTAGTCAAGGAATAGTTTACTTTTCTTATAATTTTTATAACCCATAAATTATTTTATTTCACTATTAACCAAAATTCACATATTTTAAAAAAATCCTAAAAAATTAACCTAACCATTTTTCAATTTTTTGAATTAAAAAAGTTAAATCCATTTTAAATAAAATTTTAAATATGAGGAATTTAATTTCCAATAAAATGAATCATTTATTATAAAAATACTGATTTTAAATTTATAAATGATTTTATAGAACTCTGAAGAATTAATTAAGGTCTCACATAATTATATTATAATAATAAGAAAAAAATTAATTTTGGAAAAAAATTTATGAATATAAATTTTCTTTTAAATCAATATATTAATAATAAAATTAAAAATTGAAATTTACGTTTTTCCCAAAATATCAACACTTAATTAATAATTTATAAAAATTTATTTACTAATACTATGGTATAATTATATCGTATTACAATTTAAAATATGAAAAAAATACGTTTATGTGTGAGATTATTGTTATAACGTCTATATTATTATTCATATAGTCTGTATGTTTATTCCAATGGTCACATTCCTTTTCCTGAAAAATAGAATTTTCACAAAAATACCAAAAAATTAACCAAAGTAAATTTTTATATTAATCTTTCCAAAATAGTGTTTATTTTTTTAAATATTATCTATAAAAGTGTTAAATTATATACTTACAAAAGGTTCTCCACTAAAAGGGGGTAAAACTGTTTTTATAAAAATATGGACTTTTCTATGTAAAATTTGATTTATTCTTATCTTATTCCCCTAAAAATTATTTGGAAGAATTTGAGAATATTTGACTGGATATATATTATATAAATATCATTAATATGTTTAATTAAAAGTGGTTAATTTAATTTATTAATTTAAAATATCATTGTGGGTATAAAACATGTTTTTATAAAAATATATCCTTTATATTCAATTGGTTTTCATTTATTATTAATTGGTAACTAGTGTATTAATTTTATAATAATGGGTAACACACACACATATATATATATACATATATTCATAATTTAATTAATCTCATTCATTACCGGCATTCCAAAAAACTAGGAGACTAATATTATAATTAAATAATAACATTTAAATCATTTTTTAAGTTGTTAAGATACCAAAGAAGTTAAATTTAAAAAGTTGAATACTATAATATCATTGGGTGAAACATTGTGCCAGATATCCTGATATTTATTAGTTGTACCGCTCGTTATAAATTTTGGATCAAATAGAAAAATTTCTATAAAACTAGACCACTCACATTGTGATTATTTTGTGGTGAAACCACAAACCTAAGGAAGCTACATGGGAAGTTGAGGATGAAATAAGGCATAATTAACCTTATATTTTTCTACCAAAGTGATTAATTTAAATGGAAAATTCACATTAAGGGTGCTAAAATGTAACTTCTAAATATTTTGAGAAATTTTTTTTTAGTTAATTTAATCCTTTCTATTTTTCCATTACATGAAATGTATAATTTATTTAGTGTTATATGAAAGAACCAGGATTTTATTTCATTACACACAACCCCATGTTAATCTTATATTACACACAACACCAAGTTAATCTTGCGCTACTAGCAAAATTGGGTTCTCTTGAGTTTCACATGACACTATGCTTTCATAACACCATGATTTATTAATAATAATGTTATTTAAAACATTCTATTATAACCTAGACATTAAACATAGAAATATGAATAGTAAAAAAATAGATAAGTATTTTAATTAATTTTTTTAAATAAATTGAAAATATATATATAATTATTTAATTTTTTGTAAAGTCATTAAATGTTTAAAAAAAATATTCTAAAAAACTGATTTTTATTTCTCTTTTTTACACAATAATAAAATTTATTTTTGACACAACTTTAAAATTATTTTGATAAAATAAAATTCTTTTTCAAAATTATAATATCCAAATTATCTTGGGGTGGATTATTTTGAGTTTTCTGAAAATATACCTTTTTTAATTAATAATTGAAAAAAATGAGTTTTAATTGAAAATAGAATTTTCATACAAATAATCTATAATTTTATAATATGTATTGATTTGTTTTAAAAGTATTATTAGCTAAAATTTATATCAATAAATACAATGTACATCATTATAATCAATTTATATTTTTAATTAAATTGAAAAAAATTATAAAATTTTCAACATTTTTTCTTCAAATACTAGATTGCTTGTTACGTCCATGGGGTTAATTTTAAAAATAACTTTTCCAATTATTGGAAATGAATTTTTAAAAAATGGATTACATATTTTTAATCTAGATAATTTATAATTTCTGAAAAAGTCATATTAATTTTTGATAAAAATTAATAGTGAATGAAGGAAAAACTAATTATTGTTATTAAGGTAATAATAGATTTTTGACATGTTAAATTAAAGAAGATACGTTTTAAATCAAAATAAGAAATATTTAGCCCCCATTTTCTAGACATATTTTGAACCTTATTACATTACTCTATAACTTTCTTATATTTTTAAAATATTTTCTTGGATGGTGACTTGAATATTAAGTTAAGTAATGAAATAGTCAGAAAAGAAACCTTCCTTACTTTTATTAACTCTAATGTCTTAGAATGGGGAAAGTGAAACAGTATATTCAGTTAAGAATTTTATTTTGCAATATGAAATTATTTTTAAAATTATTAATTTATTTTAGATTTTATAAATGATTTAATTACATTATATTCTAAGGAAACACCAGTAACGAAATTATTTAGAATATAATTAAATAAATTAAATGATACTAAAAACATTAAAAGTGATGTAAATTGATTGAAATGATTTGATGAATTATTTTTTAAATGTAAATATCATAATAAAAATGTGTGAGAAAAATATATTTTAATTCCTTTATTGTTTTTAGATTTTTTAATTCAATTAAAATTATTAATTTAAATATTAAGATTAATGTTATTTTATAATAAATGATTTATATTAAATGATTTAAAATTACTAAAAATCTATATTCAAACTAGTTTATTTTAATATTTTAATAAATATAATGTATCTTCCATTTATGGTCCAATTATACTATCATAATGAATATATTGATAGTTAAATATTAAAAACTATTTTACCACAGTTCAAGTTAAAGAGGTGTTTTTTTGTGTTATATAAACTTGTGTTAAAGTTAGTTTATATCAAACATGGGATTTAAAATTTATAAATTAGATATAACTGTTATAAGTAGTGGCTCCAAATTATCTAATAATTATCACTATAATTTTATCTAATGGGGATAAATTACCAATAATAGAAATCCAGTAACTGTAGTGAAAAACCATAATTCAAAAAAATGGGAAAATTAGAAGGTAAGGAATGAAATGATTAAAACATGACATTAATTATACATTAAAGGGTTTTATCGACCTTATAAACCCTTGAAACCTTTACTTTTTAGTTTTGGATTCACTCTTATTAATTTTTCCCAACCAATAGTCAATATGTTGGAGTATTTACAGGAATTACACTCAACTATAAAAGGGAATTCCCTCCCTTCAATTTTTCACACATATCAGGCCATTTGAATCAAAAAAATATCTTCCCAAATAACTTTGTAAATTATCTAAATTAATCCTATATGCCAAATCTTTTTCATAAATCCATACAAGGAATTCTTTAGAGAAATGATAAAGAGGATATACAGACTAGAAGTAACGATCTTTAAACAAGTATTTATTTCCCTCCACCTCCTCCAATTATTATTTCACTGTTCTTATATAATATCCCCATTATATTACATATACATATATTTTTTATGTTAGGTTTATTAACTAAAACTACACAAAATTATATATATTGGGTTACCAAATCATCATTTGTGTGTATGTCCGACTACCGCATCAAAAATAGATGTAGATCATTTTTTCATTACCACATTTCATGGTTGGTAATAATGAAGAATTTATTGTTTACATATGATATATATGATATTTATAAAGTTATTTTATTTCCTTAATTATTATATCAAATATACCTCCATGCTATCCTTTTTGTGGGCATACAAAAACATCGCTCGTGTGTATGGGGGACTACCACCTTTCAAAGCGATGCGATTCATTAACACTTAAAATTGAATGTATTAAGTATGGATTTAATAAATAAATATCTCATATTTATGAAATTATAATTATATTATATTTAATATATATATATAATTTACTTTTATTTATTTCAATAAAATCATAAAATGGAAACGCTGTTCATGCATATGTACGACCTATTATCCCTATAAATGATGAATTCCATTTACTATCACTACAATTTATGTATTAATATAAAAAATATATAATGAGTATCTATTATGTTGATATAATCATTTAAATTATATTTATCTTGAATCCATGACCTGAGTAGGAGGAAGAAAAATTACAAGTCAAAACATATATGAAAAACGAAGCTATTATTACTCGAATAATAATATCAACATCAAATTACTGAAAAATATGTAATAAATGGTTATAAGATAAATATAAATGGTATTATATATTTTAATATTTTTATATAAAATATGTATAATAAATTTATATTTATTATAAAATAGTTTTAATGAGTACAATGGAATTCAAGAATCAGGGTAATGGATTCCCATATCACTTTTATTTTTCTGTGAGACACATTCCATGTTGACCACATGTTTATTTTATGTGGTGTATATAATCACCATGAATGTATCGTATAAGGATTCTAAATAAAATTATTTGTATTTACATATCCATTATACGATATCTCTTTCTTTGTTTTTGTGGTTCAAAAGTTAACTAATCAGTAACGACCTTTTATATCAATTTTCCTTCATTGAGATGTATGTTATATTATAAACCAATATTATTTCAAAAAGATCATATACATATCCATTTTTCATGTAATATCCTGAATTCATTCATCCTAGTGATATTTTATGATTCACTTTTACTTCATATTTCTTAGGATTCAATGTCACCAATGATATAAGAGTTTAGTATCAAAATCCCATTTTTTATAGTGTATGTTTATGATTAAGTCACCAATGTTGAAATTCCATGATCTACCTCTCAATAATTCTCATGATTTCTATTCTCCAATGGTTTTCAGGATATCATCAAGTAATAAACCCATTTATTCACTCTTTGTTACATATGATCATTAATAAAATGTTATTATGGAAATGAGTATTTATTTATATCTTTGGATGAAAATCTATTTTCATTCAAAATAATGTTTTTTATAAATATTTTCAAAAAAAAATTTAAATGATATTTTAAGATAATTTTCAGGGAATATTATTTTTTAAAATGGTTTACATTTAAAATTTATATTTAGTTATTTTTGAAATATTCATTTATACATTTGTATGATTAGTTTCAATGAAATGGATTTCCAAAAAGTATTTATGTTTCAAAAATGATTTTATAAGAAAGTATATTTTACACGTATAATTTTATAAACTATATTTCAAAATTATTTTCCATATTTTATGGATACCATTTTTGTTTCATGTTACATACTGGTTATTTGATCGATGGATACCATTAATTATCATTATTTGAATGGTTTATGTTTTAATTCTATGATTTTTACAGAACCCACTTCTCTTCCATGAGTTATACCATGAGTAAATGCTTATGAAAATCATTTATTTTCACAGGTTATTATTTAATGAAATTATTATGAAACCTATTAATTTCTAATAAGGTATGATATGATGAAATTCTTATCATACTCATTTCATTTCATGGGTTATGATATGATGAATGTTGATAATACCAATTTCATTTCATGGGTTATAATATCATGAATGTTTATCATACCCATAAGATTTTTTGGGTTATCATATGATTAATATTTATAATATTACATAACATATAAAATTGGTTTTCATTATGTTATGGGTGGGCTTGTATCTTCCTCTAATTCATTGGGTAATGATTTATATCTCTTGAGATAAAAATTGGAAACAAAAAGAAGAGAAAAATCTATTATAGGAAACAAGTGTGTCCGGATCAACTATAGGAAACAGGTGTGTCCTAATCCACTATAGAAAATAGGTGTTTTAGGATCCACTATGGGAAACATGTGTTTACAAATATAATTTAGTAAACAATTGTATCCTAATCCACTTTGCTAAACATGTGTGTCCTAATCCACTATGGGAAGTACGTGGGTCCTCATCAACTATGTAAAACAGATCGGTCATGGTCCATAATGGGAAGCAGTTTCTTATTAAACCACTATATTGATGGACTTGGTTGTTAACCATAAAACTTAAAATGGTTTTTTATATATGTATGATTATTAAACACTTTTATAACCTTGTTTTATGGTTTGTGATTGATTTTTGATGATTTCTTTCCCTTATGAGGCATATTTTCAAAAATGGTAAAGTTTTATACCATGAATCAGGTTTATGATCTATGACAGGTTGGGTATGATCGTTTCAATTTATTTTCATGATCACATACCATTATTCTTATCTCATAATTTCATATAATCATATATGGAAATAAGCTATTTTTACCCTTACTGAGTATTTAATCTCTCCCTTTCTTGTGTTCTCTTTCCCCATGTTATAAGGAAATGTTTTTTCTATAATATTTATATGAAGAGTTATAAATGGTAAGATCATTGTGGGAAACATTGAATATATTTCACGAAATTAGTCATTTTTGTACCATATTTCCAAAGGATCTAAACGATTATTGTATTCATTCATCTTTTTGTGTAATTTAATGCATATTCATCTAAAAAGATGTAATATTGATGTATGAGAAACCTGGGTCACTATATATATTGATGTTATTTATAACATTAATATAAGTAAAATAGTATATAATAGACAATGAATTTTATTTATCGTAATTATTTAATAATATTTTAAGTAGGAGGATGAATAAATTAAAAAATATTCCAAGTTAAGGAGGATACCTCTTATTTGGACCACCACTTAGGATTATACCTAATTCCACTCTATATTGGATTTTGGATCAAACCAAGGCCTCACTGTTGAGAGGAGGTATTTATGTATGGAATTTTGGAGGTATTTTTAAAAACCCGAGAAGATTTATGTTTTTACAATAGAGGAGAGTAGGTTCAATTTTATACATGTGAGGGGGTGGCATTTTTTGTAAATACACAAAACAATTCAACAATGGTGAGTTACTCGCATGCCATATGTGTCCGAAATTGATTAATAATGGATTTATGAGTGATATGTTAAATAAAAACATCCAAAATTCAATAATCAACATGTTCTAAACATTTATTTAAATTATCCTCTATGGTTTATCCATTTTTTAATTTTTGTTTTTCACCACATTAACTATTTTTTTACTATTTTTATTATTCCTTATGACTAAAATTTTTGTATATAATATAGTATAATATTAATTTTTATCATTAAATTTATTTGGTCCATTTTATGAAATTAAAATCACATTTGAGGAACAATTAAATTTTAAATTAAACACATAAGACTTATCTAAAATGGGTTTTCAATAAATGCATTTAATAGGAAATATATAATTTTATATTAACTCTATGACAAGAAATACTCATTATATGAATAAAAATTTATATAATGACATGTATAATTGATGAATTCTATTTAGATCGTTCTTTATTATGGGTTATATTACTTTAATAAAAAAAGATTATCGTTATGAACATCCAAACAGTTTGTTGAAAACAATCTTTTCAATAATAAAAATATTTATAAAAAAATCATGAAATTTCATGATTATATTGAAATTAATTATATTATTCTAAATGAAAAAAATTCATATGAAGTTTTAATAAAAATTTGATAATATAATAGAACATTTAAATTAATATATATTATTAAAATAAATCATTGTATTTGACAAATCTCTAATTTTCACTATTAACTAAAAAATCAAACATTTTGAAAAAAAATATAAAAAATTTCTCCCTCATTTTATTTTGATATGAAGATTTAAAAAAATTATAAAATAATATATCTGATATTTTTATCAACTAATTATTATATTTTCTCTTAAAAATAAAAATTATCATTTTATAGGAAACTTATTTTTTATATAATAAAATATATTGATTAAAACATGAGTGACTATTTTATAAGAATTTAATAATAAATTCATATTGAGTAGGACCAATATATATATTACATGAATCAATTAATACAATTAATAGCTTCTACTTTATCGAATTTGTTATGATTGTCATATTAAAATAATTATATTTCTATAGTATATCTTAGTTCATTTAATATCAGTGTTGTGTATTGTATACACTATCAAACATAGTTTTATTTTTAAAAAACATTGGGGTGCTAAAACAATAATTTTCAATACAAATACAATGTAGTATATTCTTCAATAATATGAACATATTTGAGAAAAACATCAACAATGTGTTGTTCTATCCTTGAACACCACTTCGATCAAAAAAATAAGGAGAGTGTCTAATATAAATTGAATGTCATCCAACATTATGTTTTGCAATATGATGAATCTAGGAGTCAAAGTTTTTTTTATTGATTAAAAATGAACATTTAAAAGATGAAATCTATGATATTTACAATCAGATATCATAGATTATTTTTCATATAAAAAACACTAAAGAAAAATAAAATCAATATCAATATAAGAAGTGAGTTAATTTTGCCTATAACGTGATTTTATATGAATTTATATTTTTATATATTTTCATATCATCCATTATTGTGATAATTCGTAAATTTTTTAAACTCAAATGTAATAAAACATAAAATAATACTCTACTAAAATTGAGTCTAGCCTCAATATCTTTAAAAGGTACACTATATTCTGAATTGTGTATCTCTATATTTTAATGAAGTAAATATGAATTCCATCATAAAAAATTATCAGGGTTGGGTATTTATATCGTGTTAATAGTTTCATCAGTGAATAAAAATAGTGTTTACGTCTCTAAAAATATATTTTACTGTCAATAAACAAGTTGTATCAAAATATATGTAACTTTTATTCATATTTTAGACTATAAATATTAAAAGTGTTTTTAAACATAATATTATCTCCATTTTTTAAAATTAGAATATAAAAATATAATGGTATGTGTGACATGAATTTTAGAATAAATCGCTAACTATCATCCACTAAAATTAAGGTCACACATACTCTAAATATATATAGTTTAAAAATATGAATAAAAATACAATAGTATGTGTGACATGAATTTTAGAATAAATCTCTTACTATCATCCACCAAATCCCGCATGCATATAACATCACTCATAAAAAATAATACTTTGAATAAACACATTGGGATAGTATAAAAAAATTTAACTTTAATAAAAATTATCTCACATAGAATAAAGGTGAAAAACTAAATTTACATTTACAATTTATCCCATTGAAAAAATAAAGTAAAGTATACCGAAATTTTATACAATTTCCCTCCTTTTATATTTAATAAAAAATAAAAAGAAGAGTTATTGAAATATGATTAATTATAATAAATATTAATGTCAAAGTAAATAATTATAGTTAGTTTATGTAATTTATAAAAACATTACTTAATTCTAATTATGGAATGATTTTGATATAGTAATCTTATATACTCCTCATAACATCTCATATCTCCCTCATAGATATATTTCTTTTCCATACTAAAAATATATATGCAAATGAAAAAAAAAATCTCTTCCATTGGTATTAGAAAAAAACATTGTGATACTGTTATAATAATCATTGAACCATAAGAATATAACTTATAAAACATTAATAAGATATCTTCTAATGCCTAAAAATGATCATCTTTTCTAAATAATTGTTATGGATACTATTCAAAATCCACACTCTTATAATACATAAAGTTAAATAATAGAAAAGTTTATACTAATAAATAAAAAGGCATTCAATTTTGTAAAGGATAATCATATATGTGTCGAATTTTGAAAATGAATCTAATATTTCATACAAATATCATTTAAAATCTCAATAGTAACTTAAAAAATTGTATGTGTAATTATAAAATAAAATTATATAATAAAAACCATGAAATATTTGACTAATCTCGAAATCGATAATATTAGGCTCTAAAAAACAAAATTGTAAAAAATTTTGAGTTTTTATTAGAATAATTAAAGTAAACATTGTATCATTAGATAAAAAATATATAAAAATATAATTTTACATTTTAATTTCATACATATGATATTCATTTAAAATTAATAAAAATATACACAGATAAAGATAGATGAATAAAATATGGGTATTCTATAAGAATAAAATATAATTTCAATCATACAACAATTAAGTTTATAAAATTTATGAGTTCCATTAATTATTCTTAGTTTATGAAACTTTTCAAGGAATATTTGATAATATATTTTCAATAATAAATTATAAAATATTGATTTCTACATAAAGTTTTATCACGTTATGAAAAATGAATATACTATTCCATTCATGAGGAGTTTCTCATTTTCAAAATATTGTAAAACAAGAAATAAGAAACATTGAAAACATTTTGTTAGTTTTAAAAAATTTCAAATTAATATATTCAAGTCTATTGGAATTATAGGATTTCATAGTAATTTCAGTAAGATTGATTTCAACTCTCAGAAACATGAGAATAATATCTTTTTTGTGTGGTATTGAAGGAAGTTCTATCTTATATATATTTTTCTAACTTTTTAATGATGTAGTAGGTTTTTATATAGGGAAATAAAAGTGTTTCATCAAAACTAATTGATGTTTTAAAAAAAATAAAATGAAAATTCTTGAGTCTGTATTACATCAACAAAAAATAAACACAACAACTTCTGTCTGCAGCATATTCATCTTTTGAAATGGGATGTTCACCTTAAAGATGATATTAGTAGACCATATGACTAAGGAATCAATAATAAAATTAAATTATATGTATTTTTTTATCCAATCCATTATATTTCTAGTAAATTTACTATTAAAATAATTATTCATAATAAACTCAGTTATATATGAGTAAAAAAGAATATATATCATGTTGTACCTTCAATATAATGAATGATCTATTTGACTACAATATGAAAAGTTTATTTTGGTTTTTTACATTATCCTCACACACAATAATATTTAGTATATAATATTCAGTCAGCAATTTGTTATGTAATTTAAAAATATTAACATCCCTCAATACAGTTTTTGATCAACATGATTCCCAAATTTATCTAGGTTACTTTTATATGATGTATTGACCATAGTTCCAGTATAGGATGAATTGAAAAAAAATCTAAATAATTTATATAATTATGTTAATTTAATATTTTTCCATCTTTTCTATATTTTATTTGAAGCCAAGAATATAATTATGCCCACCCATTATACTCATCTCCAATTCACTATGCATATGTTCTAAAAATGCATAGCTAGATTTTTTTGGGTTATGGGATTTTTTTTGCAAGTATATATTTTTATAAATATAAACTCATTAAAATAATTAATAATAAAAATATTTGGTTCATCCATTTTGTAAAATAAATAATTTTGATATAAAAATCATTAAATCCTCTTTACTAGGTTATCATGTAATTTTTAAATCTGTAGTGTTATTTTTTATATTTAAAATATGAAATTATATATTTTTTATTTTAAAAACAATGATTTCTATCAAAAACATTCATATTAACAAATTTGTTTAGGATGGAAATCAATAAATCAATTTTAAATTTATTAATGTTATGTGGAGTATTGGGATCTAGTATAATACATATAGACACAAGCTTGGCTACTTGTAAAATAGTTTATCCATAATCAATACCCTCTTTCTAATTATAACCCATAGTAAATAGTATTTCAATATTCGATAAAATAATTCCATTACAATTAATATTATTTTTTATACCCAATATCTCTCTTATAATTGAATAATATATGGGGTTGTTAATCGATGTCCAAACCTTGTTTTTTTTAATTTATTTTTCTCATATTGAATAAAAAAATTAATTTATCATTAAAAATACAATAATCTACTTCTTATGGATCAAATAGACATATAAATTCAATATGATAACATTAAATTCATAAGGAACATCAATTATGGGTATTTAATATATATAATCATTCATATTATCAATATGTTTATTCTATAATATTCACTGATTTCTATATATAAATTCATGGGGTCCTATATCTATCTGATATTTAACTTCAGATATGCTAACAACTATTTACCTAGATTTTATTATTCTATAATTTACTATATTAATTTCCAATCTATGGTATTATACTACAAATAATAAAACAAGATGGGCTCCAATAATGCAATCCATATTTTTTTATAATCTTAATGATTTAAAATGTATAATTATTTCTCTCATAAAACATGAGAGATTCCATTTTTCAATGATACATTTCCATTTATATAAAGTATGACCTTATTTATTGGCATTATATTATCTATAACACCCAAATATTTTGTTAACTTTTTTCAAATTAATTTGATATTTCTTATATTTTCCATTTCATACAACACAAAATATAGATTTCATTATAGAAATGAACAAAGATTGGATTTTTTTATATAAAACATCAAATTAATGTTACAATACGAAAAAAACATGTATTAGCATAAGGTAATCATAACACATTTTATTTATTGTGTTTCACACAATACCAAGTCCCTTCTATATATTGTGTTACATGAAAATAAAATTTTTATTGAACTCTAATATATTATTAATATAGTAATTAAAATATTATTATATTTACCACCTAGTTGTTGGAATAGAATATACGAATAATATTATCTAAATTGTGAAAATATTACTTAAACATGTATATTAAATGAATCATTTGGTTATCAATTGTTATATATAAATGTAAGAACAATTTGAAAATAAAGAAATTTCTCTTCTAAGAAATAAATTTTTCTATGTGCAAATATAATATTATCTGAATAAGTAAAAAACTACATCTGATCATTGTATTCAATAAAATTTATATATTATATATTCAATCAATATATTTTTCTACTCATGCAATGGATTTTATAGGAATAGGATAATAATAAATCTAATTTTATGAATAAAAATGTTTTTTTCAAAAAGGTAATTTTACACCCTTATAATGGAAAACTCATTTTAAATATAATTATTGAAAGTTATATATTTTTTAAAAAATTGACAGCAGTTTTTAATGTGGTATATAAAAATTTGTTTGGTTAAATGTTTTTTTATTTTTCTATATAGATTCGTTTTTGATGAGTAGTGAAAAATATTATATTTTAGGTCAAAAAAGATTTTTCGTCTAATTTAATTATACAGTAAAATAGTATATTAATTTGGTTTTAAATTATAATTAGATCAATTATACATCAATGTATACAATTTATTTTATTGTAACAATTTCACATTGAAATTCGATATAAAAACATATCAATCATTTGAAAAAATTAACATAAAAACTTATTTTCTCATCCTGTATGTGGGATTGATATTAAATGGATTTCTGAAACATATTTGATTAATATTTAGAAATATTTATTCCATATTTTAAATCATAATAATTTATAATTTCTAATATGTTTAACTTATTTTGTTACCAAAAATATCAGTGAATGTAATTAACGTTATCAATAACTATTAAGGGAAAAAAGTATACATGAACAATTTGTAACTTAAGTTTCCAAATAACATAAAAGACCTCCAAATGATATTTTATTGGATATATATTGACCCAATATATTTTTAATAGAATTTGTAAAATTATTTGAGACACGTTATTTAAGGGGGACCTCTTAATAGGGTTTACCTTTTTATTTTTACAAGAATGCCAATCATCCTCAATTTTAAAATTGAACTCACCCCCCCCCCACATCCTCACACATCTCAATACACTTTGCATCATCAAAAAACTACCAAAATAAGCTCTATATTTCTCTCATATCAACCTATAATCATATCTTTTGTCATAAATCAAACAAATCTTGTCCTTTGGTGTAAACCAGAAGGAATTACCAAAAGAAGAGGGAACATCCTTCCACAAGATCATCTATATAATTATCAATATCCACCCAGTAAAATCATATTATTACATGATTATATAATAACCTAATTATTAGATATATATTTATATGTTTTTATATTAAAGTTTGAAACAGAAATCACACAAACTTCCATCAAATGGGATACACAATCATTTTTCGTGTGTACGGAGGACTACCACATCGTGATCCAACGTCATTCGTTCAACCATTACCATCACTCAAGGATGGAAACAATGAAATAAATTCTATTTATATTATATATATGCGATATTTATGATGGCTTTATTCTTCTGGAATTATTCTAAAAATGATATATTCATGCTTTCTGTGACGACCTAAACATTTATCAGTGAAAATTATTCTTAATCTAATTAAGTGTCTTATTATGTGAAATGGTTATAAACCATATGCACTTTCTTGGTTTTATGATTATTTATTTTAAAATAACATTAATTATTGTTACCATTGCTTATATAGCTGTTGAATAGTGATAACATGATTAGTATAAATATAGGGCTTTAACAAATCCGATTTACTCAGACAAAGGAAGCCATAGACTCATCTAGTATAATTGCTCGGTACGAATACAATTTTTCAGAGCTCATAAAGGAGGTGGAGTCATAGGTCTTCTCTCTTGACCAAGCTAAATCCTAGTTTGAACACGATAAGCTCAAACAAACCCGCCTATGGGGGAAGTGAAAGTTGACAGAGATTACCACCTGAGTAATGTTATCTGAGCCACCCCAAGAGTCTATCACCATCACACACATTACCCTTAAGTCTTACGTAGGTCTTATAATGGGTTATATAACAAGACCCTAGAACTATGATTATTTTTTTCATTTTTTATAAAGAATATACATTCATTTCATTATTGTTACTTTTTAAATTGTATTTATACAACAAATAGTACTTTTATAAATATTAAATTAAGAAATCTATTTTAATGAATTAATGGATTTTTCAAATTAAATAAAATTTCATAAAATATTTTTATTACTAAATTATATTTTTAAAATATAAATGATCTTATAACATTTATGAATACAATTATAATTTTTTTAAGGTTTAAAAAATGTTTTTGTCAAAACAAATGAATTTTCAATAAATTTCTGTTTTTATTATAAAAATGAAAATGCACATGTTTGAAAGTTATTTAGATAAAATGAATATTTTTTTTGGAATAATGATGTCGAAATTTTTCAATGGGGAATTTTTCATAATTTTATGATACAGTCGAATTTTTTGGTAAAAATTAAATACAATTTAAATATATAATGTGTTTTATGACATCATAATGACTCAAAAATGATTTAATAAAATAATATAAATGAATTTTTCAGACAATATATGATTTATCTTTAAAATAATGAAATTTTAGATTTGTTTTATTAATTTCATGGTGCCTTAGTGTAACGCCCCGACCCCAGCTACCCAGAGTCGGTGCAATAATTACATAACATTGGCATGATCACAAGAAAGATCAAATCTCGAAAGACCGATTGGTTTAGTAGCCTTGGAAATACTAGATATAATCATAAAGTTTTACATTACATTTCAAAGTGAAAAACTACTACAACAACAAAGTCTTCATATCCACACTATTAACCCCTCATAATATCCCTGAAAGTCATTCATAAATTACTTCTTCACTACCTGGGAAAAATAAAACATAGAAAAGGGGTGAGCTCAAATGCCCAGTAAGGATAACAATATAGCGGAAACTTTCATCAATAAGAATAAACATTTAAGGCGATGTATAACTAAAACAAAAGCCTTTTAAACATGAACTTTCAACATGGTATGGCATAAATAAAATGAAATAATGCCATTTACTTATTCACATGGATATTCCACTAATCGAATAATCACATGCAAAAATAAATAACCACTTTCATAATGTTGGAATGCATAATGCCAGACTATCATAACCACATAGCCAAGGCCTCGTGCCAAGACTACAAATAAGATTTTGTCAAGGCCTTGTGCCAAGACACTAGTTTGTCTCATGAGACCTACCGATGCATCGAGGAGCTATAGCGGGCTCCACCCATCACTTATTAAGTCCAATGCATTCCAATATGAAAAGGTTTAAACATAACATAAACATTCGTATTAAAACTAGCATACGAAATGTCAATACTTTCACAATAAACTATGAATGGTATAAAAATATCACATCCACAGTCAAACATATCACAAAACCTTCAATACAATATAGAAGTTTTGTATCATAATAAATCAACTTCAAATAATCTTAAAATCCATCAAAGGATGTTGACATAGATGAAATCAAAATTCTTTTTAAAGAAGTATCTCCTTTTATTTTGAAATCATAAAATAAAACATTTTCTTTGAATATATTCTTATAAGCTTGTATGGAAAGCTTCGAAGATTTTATAACGGCGGAAAATAACCGCACCCGCCGTATAAAAAAAACATTCTTACCTCAATTCTGTCGAAAAGGTTAAAAAGGACCTTGTTTTGAAAACGACAGAAAGATTCCTTTATAAACCTCTTATAAAAAGTCAAACAAGGGTATAAATGACTTTAACCCATATTCTTGTAAATAGTAAAAATGTTTTGAAATACATTTCGAAGAAACATGGATGTGGATGATAAAGAGATCCCAGTAGATTATTACGTATAATACAACCTCGGATAATGAAGAGATTGTGAAATAACCCTTACCAATTCGATAACTTATGAAACATACAACCCATGAAAGAGGTATCATACAATGAATATGTAAATACACATAAATTAGAGTGTATTACACAAAGAATATAATTATGGGTAGTACATACACCACACAAAAGGTGATGGTGGCAATATGACATGAATCTCACGGGAATAAGGAGTGAGATGAAAACCCCTTACCTTGTACTTTTCCTTGGTTGGGGTAGGTTAACCTCCTGTATAATGGTGAAATAGTTGTTATTAAATTATACAAGAATCATATATATTAATATGATATCATATATGATCTTTTAACATTGATTTGTTAATAATATCTTAGAATTATCGTCGTTTCGGGAGTTAACTTACTCATTTTCTTTTATATGTTTTGTTACATAAGCCATGGTTGTTGTATCTTATTCATATCCAGAATGATATACAGTCCTTAAACATCATTTTTAAATCATCAAATGATAATTATACTTGAATGGATACGATGGAGAATGAATCTCATCGCGTTCGTGGAGACGGTAGTCCGTACGTACGCACGAGCGACAATATCATTCTTTTGATATTAAAATAATATATAAATGGATGGTATATCATATATAAAGAATCATTAACATGTTATATTTATTATTTACATGAGTTACACATCATTATTATACCCATCCAAATAATATTATATTGAATAACAATTACACCACGACGTGGAGACGGTAAGCCGTACGTACGCACGTATGGTGACATGTTATTCAAAGGGTGGATAGAATACTGAATATGATTGTACCATATTTATAATAACATCACAGTATATGTGAGATACTGCAGTTATTATTTCAGAATGGTAAGAACAAAGGAAGAAGAAGTGGAAGAAGAAATGAACTTAGAAAAGGGTGGTGAAATCATTACCTCTTCTTCGGGTTCTTCCTTTTGATTTGATCAAAAGGGCTCCTTAGGTTGGCTTTCCGATCAATCTAAGGCCTCTAGGTTGTAGTGAGGGATGTTGGTAGAGTATTTGGGCAGAGTTTGGCCGAACCAAAAGGCTTTGAAGGTGTGAAGAAATGAGAAGGAGGAGTGCCCTTTTATAAGAGGGGTGAGGGGCACCTTTGGAAAAGTTAGAAATATTAATTTATAATAAATTCATATTCGGTTTACAAAGGCTCCAAAGTTGACTATTCAAAGGATGAGGTGGGGATAGGTCGAAAACAACTCATCCAATAGAATTTAGACAGGTTTGGGTACTTATATTAACCTTATCTTTAAGTATTAACTCTAAGTTAATTAGTTTCACTTTTACAATGTCTCTTTGTATTTTTATATAATATGGTTAATAAACTTACTATATACATCCAAGAGACCCCCAAGTGGTCCATTAATGAGGAACCTATCATAATATAAGTCTCTTGGCCGAACCTTAGATTTTTAGGAATTTAATATCAATTAATAATATAATATTTGTTTTAAGAACTCTTTTATGTCAATTTTGACACTATTCAATAGTTGATTTTTGTGAAACTCCTAACAGATTGATTACTTCGAACAAAGTCAATTAAATCAATCCTAATATATCATATTATCATAGAAAATTAGTTTAATTCATTAAAAGTTTCATATTATAATTATTTGGGTATTTATAAGATCAATTATTTTTATTTTTCACTATTTTAGTAATTACTCCATCATCATTGTGTCATAAATAAAATAAATTATATAATGTCTAAAAATTATAAATAAAATATCATTATATAGGAAATCTTTTTAGCTTTCTAATGAATATTTATAATCGAAAATCCAACATGTATAACCCTATGTAAAAATTGTTCTTCTAAAAGATGTAAGCTTATGCCATTTTTATTTTTATTTTAACTTTATTAATATAATGTGTCCCTACCACATACAAGTGGCTCCATGGGGTCCCCAAATTGACCCAAGGATGCTCATGGTCGGGTATGTGTCCACCAATAAGGTTAGGACACGTTTTAGGGTAATTTTGTATTATTATAATATTATTTTTTAACCCTTATTTACCGGATTTACCCTTTAACCATGGTAAATAAAATATTTACCGCAGTAATTATTCAAAATGTCTAAAAATAAAAGTTACCTATTTACACAATTTGAACATCCTGATTCCAAATATGGAATCCATTTTCATAAATTCAAAACACAGAAGTGGCAGAAATTAATTTAAAATTAATTCCCGCTGTCAAAACAAAAAGCGTGTTTTTAAGAGGTAATAACTATCAAAAGATTGACACTTGTTTATGTTTGGTTTAATTGTAAAATTATGTCCAATGACTAACATTAAATTGAATGGTAAAAATATATTCTAAATATACTTTAAAACCACTCAAATTCATAGTTTATCACTATTAATTATTTTGATTAAAAAAGTTGTTTTTAATTAAAATTTAGAAATTTTCACTATTCATCAAAATATGAAAGTTATCCGAAATGTACCAAAATTTCACCCTAGGCTAATTTTGATATTCCGAATCCAAAAATGAAGTCCATTTTGAAATATAGAATATATATGATTTCAAAAAGTAGGTATTACTATTCACAACGGCTAGTTTAATTAGTTGTGGTGTGTGTTAGAACTCGAGGTTGCGTACAACACACGCTATCGCATTATTCGAAGGGAATCGTACCGTAGAAGCTTGGGGTGTTACATTCTCCCCTCCTTCAAATAATTGCGTCCTCGCAATTTCTAGGGTATTACTGCATAAAAAGACTCGGGTGGTTCTTCATCATAAGTTCCTCGGGTTCCCACGTTGCCTCTTCCATCTTATGATTCCTCCACAAAACTTTTACCAGACGCGTCGTCCGGTTTCTCAGTACCTGTTCTCTTGTATCAAGAATCCTGACGGGCTCTTCGCAATAAGACAGATCGGGTTCCAGTTCTAATTCCTCATAGGTGAGTACATGCGTTGGGTCAGGCATGTATTTTCTCAACAGAGATACGTGGAACATATCGTGAACTTTGGAGAGACTTGGCGGCATTGCCAATCGGTAAGCTACAGCCCCAATTCGTTCTAGAATTTCGAAAGGTCCGATGTACCTGGGACTCAATTTACCTTTCTTACCAAAACGTATGACTCCCTTCCACGGAGATACCTTTAGGAAAACATGATCACCGACGTGAAATTCCAAATCCTTCCTTCGATTATCGGCATAGCTCTTCTACCTACTTTGAGCTGCTTTAATGTGATTTTGGATTACCTTTACCTTTTCCATCGTTTCCTCCACCAGTTCTAGACCTACAAGTTTTCTTTCACCGACGTCATCCCAACAGGTTGGTGTACGACATCTCTTTCTGTATAACGCTTCATATGGTGCCATCTGAATACTCGAATGGAAGCTATTGTTATAGGAAAATTCTACCAGTGGTAAATATTGATCCCACATACCCTGAAAATCAAGTGAGCAAGATCTCAACATGTCTTCTAAGGTTTGAATAGTCCGTTCTGATTGTCCATCTGTCTGAGGGTGGTAAGCAGTGCTCAAATGAAGTTCAGTATCCAGGGATTTCTGAAGACTTTTCCAAAACCTTGAAGTAAAACGGGGATCACGATCCGAAATAATTGATAAGGGTACTCCATGAAGTCTCACAACTTCATTAATGTATAGTCTTGCTAGACGTTCCAGGGGTAGATCTTCTCTTATAGCAAGAAAATGTGCTGACTTGGTAAGACGATCAACAATAACCCATATTGCATCGTTCCTTCTAGGAGTCTTTGGTAGCCCCATGACAAAGTCCATTGTAATATTGTCCCATTTCCACTCCGGTATGGGAAGCGGTTGCATGACTCCTCCAGGCTGTTGCCTTCCAGCTTTCACTTGTTGACAAACCATACATCTTGACACAAAATCAGCAATCTCCCTCTTCATGTTGTCCCACCAAAAATGTTCCTTCAAATCTCTATACATTTTGGTGCTCCCAGGGTGTATAGAGAAATTGGAATTATGAGCATCATCCAGCAATTCCCTTTTTAGATCAGGTAAATCGGGAACAAAAAGTCTCTTTCCAAATTTCAAAGTTCCATCTTCATACACAAAGTCTCTCAATCTCCCATCATTCACAGCTTTAATCTTCTTCTGAAATTCTTCATCATCGGTCTGAGAACTCTTAATCCTTTCTAGTAAAGATGGTTTGGCAACCATTTGAAAAAGCATTGATGTTTCACCTTCCCTGGTTATTCCCATGTCCATCTTCACTAGATCCATGAAAATTGGATCCCTTTCAATTCTCATCATGTTCAGAACTCCATGGTCTTTTCTGCTCAAAGCATCTGCTACTTTGTTTGCTTTCCCCGGGTGGTAGTGTATCGTGCAATCATAATCCTTGAGTAATTCAAGCCATCTCCTTTGCCTCATGTTGAGTTCTTTTTGTGAGAAAATATACTTCAAACTCTTGTGATCAGTATAAATCTCACATTTTTCACCATAGAGGTAGTGCCTCCATATCTTCAAAGCAAAGATCACAGCTGCTAACTCAAGATCATGAGTAGGATAGTTTTGTTCATGAATTTTCAACTGTCGTGATGCATAGGCAATAACTCTATCATTCTGCATAAGGACACAGCCAAGTCCTTTCTTTGATGCATCACTATAAATAACGAACCCATCATTCCCCGATGGTAGAGTCAATATAGGAGCATTGACTAATCTTCTCTTCAGTTCTTCGAAACATTCTTCACACTCTTTTGTCCAAACAAATTTAACCCCTTTACGTGTGAGCTTCGTTAATGGGTTAGCCAATCGGGCAAAATTCTGGACGAAACGTCGATAATAACCTGCCAAACCAATAAAACTGCGTACCTCAGTTATACTCGTAGGTGCTGGCCATTCTTGGATTGCTTTGGTCTTAGAAGGATCAACAGAGATTCCATCTTTAGAGACAATATGGCCAAGAAAAGAAATCTCCTGATGCCAGAATTCACACTTGCTAAACTTCCCATATAATTCATGCCTCCTCAGAGTCTTCAAGATAATGCGCAAGTGATTTTCATGATCTTTGTAGGTTTTGGAGTATACCAAGATATCATCAATAAATACCACCACAAATTCATCGAGATACTCCTTGAAAACTCTATTCATCAGATCCATGAATACAGAGGGTGCATTAGTCAATCCAAACGGCATTACAGTAAACTCGTAATGCCCGTACCTGGTTCGAAATGCTGTCTTCGGAATGTCTTCCTTCTTCACACACAACTGATGGTATCCAGATCGAAGGTCAATCTTTGAAAAGTATTGAGCTCCATGCAGTTGGTCAAATAAATCATCAATACGAGGTAGGGGATACTTGTTCTTTATTGTTATAGCATTGATCTCCCTGTAATCGATACATAACCTCATAGATCCATCTTTCTTTTTAACAAAAAGAACAGGGGCTCCCCATGGAGAAACACTAGGGCGAATAAATCCCTTATTACTCAATTCCTCTAGTTGTTTCTTTAGTTCGACTAGCTCTACAGTGGCCATTCTATAAGGGGTCTTCGATATAGGCCTTGATCCAGGAATCAAATCAATAGAAAACTCAACTTCTCGTTCTGGAGGATGTCCAGGTAAATCTTCCGGAAATACATCTACAAATTCTTTCACAATAGGTACATCCTCTATTTGAACATTCCTTTCCTCACCGACAGTTATTTCATTCTCTTCCTCCCCGATAATTGAATTAAGTTGAGCTACAGGGGGTGGATCTAAATAAGAATTAGGTGGTGACGATTCTGCTCTAAAAATAAGGTGTTCCTTATCATTATCATCAAGAATCGTAACCTCTTTCTTCTTACAATAAATCTTCGCATCATAGTCCGAAAGCCAGTCCATACCGAGGATTATATCAAACTCAATCATAGGTATGACGATGAAATCAGCAGATAAAGAAAATTTATGTGCTCTAATGGGGACTGATTCACAAAACTTTGTTGCAACGATACTTCCCTTAGGAGTTTTAACTGACAACTCCCTTATTAAATCAAATTGGAAATATCTAATTTTCTTAGCAAACTGGGAAGATATGAAACAATGCGATGATCCAGAATCAAATAATGCATTTTCTAAACTTGAGGAAACCATTAAATTACCTGCCACCACGTCTTTCGGAGCTTCTACCTCAGCAGTAGTGATAACATAAGCCTGGCCTTGATCCCTTGGCCTTTTCTGAGGTAAGTTCTCCTGACGCTTAGGACATGAATTTGCATAATGCCCCATCTCCCTGCAATTGTAGCACTGAACGTTGGTAGCTTCCTTCTTCCCCTTGCAATCATGAGCTTGGTGGCCTTTTTCACCACACTTGTAACAGACTCCCATTCCCTTCAGGCAAGCACCAGGATGTTTCTTCCCGCATTTACCACAAGATGGATATTCAACCTTTCCCTTCTTCCCCTTATTTCCATTCCCAGATTGATCAGCAGGTCTCTTCTTCTCTTGCTTCGCTTTAAAGTCATAAGACTTAGAGAATTCTTTTTCGGTCTTGATAGCACATGAGACAATGTCTTCGTACGATGAAAAGGATTGTGAGACTAATGCTCGACGGAGAAATGGTTTTAACCCATCAAAGAAACGATCAATCTTACTTCTTGGGTTGCGAATATAATCTCCAGCATACCTCGCTAACCTTGTAAAGTTAGCCTCATACTTTGTGACATTCTCATCCTCCTTTTGTCTCAGACTCAGAAATTGCCTTTCCATATCTGCTCGATGGTCACGAGGAAAGTATTTTTCTAAAAACAGATCTTTGAACTCCCTCCATTCCATGTTTGATACTTCATCATCTTCCTTCATGTTTTGAATCAATGACCACCATTGATCAGCATCTCCAGTGAGGCGGTAAACTGCCATGGTAACTTTTTCCCTTTCACTACTCCCCAAAGCCTGAAATATTTTCTCTAGGGAAAATATCCACTGCTTAGCTACTAAGGGATTTGTACTTCCATTGAACGTTGGTGGTTGTTGTCTCATGAATCGATCTAACATTGATCCTCCACGCTGCGGATCAGGGTGCTCCATACGGGTAAGGTTATTATTCATAACCTGAGTAAGTTGTCCCAGTACGGTGATTAGCTGATCAGCACCAGTTGCATCACCAGCCCCACTATAATTATCTTGAGCAGGAGGGAAATCCCTACATGGAGTGCGTGCATTGATACGGTTTCCATTTCTTCCACTAGGCGCCATTTCTAAACAATGGCATAAACTAGATCAGTTTATGAATCAAAAAACATAATCCCATACTTATAAAACACTTAACATAAATTGAACTATCTATGGATATAATCCATAATCATAAATATGTTTTCTTTGAGGAAGTATATACTCATAAACCCTTCATAATGATTTGTAAAGAAAGTGAGAGTTATCCTAAGCATATCCCCCGGGAGTGTCGTAACCAAGAGTGCAGCAAGGCCCGTTGTCGTGCACCAGTTCCCGTTCGAGTCTAGCTCAAAGCGGTGTTTTCGGGTTTTACCCCTAGGTACATCTGTGCCAGAGCCGCCTCTACCTTCTCGTATCCAGACAGGGATGTATTGCTCGGAAAACTCACAAAGTCTCTACAATACCAAAATTCTAGGAAGTTCTTCTATACTAATCCTCAAAGTTCATCTTAGGTCTACGTGCTCTAATCAGAGTTTATCTAAATCTAGTTTCCAAGGTTTGTACTAAACTTCCTCTGATACCAACTGTAACGCCCCGACCCCAGCTACCCAGAGTCGGTGCAATAATTACATAACATTGGCATGATCACAAGAAAGATCAAATCTCGAAAGACCGATTGGTTTAGTAGCCTTGGAAATACTAGATATAATCATAAAGTTTTACATTACATTTCAAAGTGAAAAACTACTACAACAACAAAGTCTTCATATCCACACTATTAACCCCTCATAATATCCCTGCAAGTCATTCATAAATTACTTCTTCACTACCTGGGAAAAATAAAACATAGAAAAGGGGTGAGCTCAAATGCCCAGTAAGGATAACAATATAGCGGAAACTTTCATCAATAAGAATAAACATTTAAGGCGATGTATAACTAAAACAAAATCCTTTTAAACATGAACTTTCAACATGGTATGGCATAAATAAAATGAAATAATGCCATTTACTTATTCACATGGATATTCCACTAATCGAATAATCACATGCAAAAATAAATAACCACTTTCATAATGTTGGAATGCATAATGCCAGACTATCATAACCACATAGCCAAGGCCTCGTGCCAAGACTACAAATACGATTTTGTCAAGGCCTTGTGCCAAGACACTAGTTTGTCTCATGAGACCTACCGATGCATCGAGGAGCTATAGCGGGCTCCACCCGTCACTTATTAAGTCCAATGCATTCCCATATGAAAAGGTTTAAACATAACATAAACATTCGTATTAAAACTAGCATACGAAATGTCAATACTTTCACAATAAACTATGAATGGTATAAAAATAGCACATCCACAGTCAAACATATCACAAAACCTTCAATACAATATAGAAGTTTTGTATCATAATAAATCAACTTCAAATAATCTTAAAATCCATCAAAGGATGTTGACATAGATGAAATCAAAATTCTTTTTAAAGAAGTATCTCCTTTTATTTTGAAATCATAAAATAAAACATTTTCTTTGAAAATATTCTTATAAGCTTGTATGGAAAGCTTCGAAGATTTTATAACGGCGGAAAATAACCGCACCCGCCGTATAAAAAAAACATTCTTACCTCAATTCTGTCGAAAAGGTTAAAAAGGACCTTGTTTTGAAAACGACAGAAAGATTCCTTTATAAACCTCTTATAAAAAGTCAAACAAGGGTATAAATGACTTTAACCCATATTCTTGTAAATAGTAAAAATGTTTTGAAATACATTTCGAAGAAACATGGATGTGGATGATAAAGAGATCCCAGTAGATTATTACGTATAATACAACCTCGGATAATGAAGAGATTGTGAAATAACCCTTACCAATTCGGTAACTTATGAAACATACAACCCATGAAAGAGGTATCATACAATGAATATGTAAATACACATAAATTAGAGTGTATTACACAAAGAATATAATTATGGGTAGTACATACACCACACAAAAGGTGATGGTGGCAATATGACATGAATCTCACGGGAATAAGGAGTGAGATGAAAACCCCTTACCTTGTACTTTTCCTTGGTTGGGGTAGGTTAACCTCCTGTATAATGGTGAAATAGTTGTTATTAAATTATACAAGAATCATATATATTAATATGATATCATATATGATCTTTTAACATTGATTTGTTAATAATATCTTAGAATTATCGTCGTTTCGGGAGTTAACTTACTCATTTTCTTTTATATGTTTTGTTACATAAGCCATGGTTGTTGTATCTTATTCATATCCAGAATGATATACAGTCCTTAAACATCATTTTTAAATCATCAAATGATAATTATACTTGAATGGATACGATGGAGAATGAATCTCATCGCGTTCGTAGAGACGGTAGTCCGTACGTACGCACGCGCGACAATATCATTCTTTTGATATTAAAATAATATATAAATGGATGGTATATCATATATAAAGAATCATTAACATGTTATATTTATTATTTACATGAGTTACACATCATTATTATACCCATCCAAATAATATTATATTGAATAACAATTACACCACGACGTGGAGACGGTAAGCCGTACGTACGCACGTATGGTGACATGTTATTCAAAGGGTGGATAGAATACTGAATATGATTGTACCATATTTATAATAACATCACAGTATATGTGAGATACTGGAGTTATTATTTCAGAATGGTAAGAACAAAGGAAGAAGAAGTGGAAGAAGAAATGAACTTAGAAAAGGGTGGTGAAATCATTACCTCTTCTTCGGGTTCTTCCTTTTGATTTGATCAAAAGGGCTCCTTAGGTTGGCTTTCTTATCAAACTAATGCCTCTAGGTTGTATTGAGGGATGTTGGGAGAGTATTTGGGTAGAGTTTGGCCGAACCAAAAGGCTTTGAAGGTGTGAAGAAATGAGAAGGAGGAGTGCCCTTTTATAAGAGGGGTGAGGGGCACCTTTGGAAAAGTTAGAAATATTAATTTATAATAAATTCATATTCGGTTTACAAAGGCTCCAAAGTTGACTATTAAAAGGATGAGGTGGGGATAGGTCGAAAACAACTCATCCAATAGAATTTAGACAGGTTTTGGTACTTATATTAACCTTATCTTTAAGTATTAACTCTAAGTTAATTAGTTTCACTTTTACAATGTCTCTTTGTATTTTTATATAATATGGTTAATAAACTTACTATATACATCCAAGCGACCCCCAAGTGGTCCATTAATGAGGAACCTATCATAATATAAGTCTCTTGGCCGAACCTTAGATTTTTAGGAATTTAATATCAATTAATAATATAATATTTGTTTTAAGAACTCTTTTATGTCAATTTTGACACTATTCAATAGTTGATTTTTGTGAAACTCCTAACAGATTGATTACTTCAAACAAAGTCAATTAAATCAATCCTAATATATCATATTATCATAGAAAATTAGTTTAATTCATTAAAAGTTTCATATTATAATTATTTGGGTATTTATAAGATCAATTATTTATATTTTTCACTATTTTAGTAATTACTGCATCATCATTGTGTCATAAATAAAATAAATTATATAATGTCTAAAAATTATAAATAAAATATCATTATGTAGGAAATCGTTTTATCTTTCTAATGAATATTTATAATCGAAAATCCAACATGTATAACCCTATGTAAAAATTGTTCTTCTAAAAGATGTAAGCTTATGCCATTTTTATTTTTATTTTAACTTTATTAATATAATGTGTCCCTACCACATACAAGTGGCTCCAAGGGGTCCCCAAATTGACCCAAGGATGATCATGGTCGGGTATGTGTCCACCAATAAGGTTAGGATACGTTTTAGGGTAATTTTGTATTATTATAATATTATTTTTTAACCCTTATTTACCGGATTTACCCTTTAACCATGGTAAATAAAATATTTACCGCAGTAATTATTCAAAATGTCTAAAAATAAAAGTTACCTATTTACACAATTTGAACATCCTGATTCCAAATATGGAATCCATTTTCATAAATTCAAAACACAGAAGTGGCAGAAATTAATTTAAAATTAATTCCCGCTGTCAAAACAAAAAGCGTGTTTTTAAGAGGTAATAACTATCAAAAGATTGACACTTGTTTATGTTTGGTTTAATTGTAAAATTATGTCCAATGACCAACATTAAATTGAATGGTAAAAATATATTCTAAATATACTTTAAAACCACTCAAATTCATAGTTTATCACTATTAATTATTTTGATTAAAAAAGTTGTTTTTAATTAAAATTTAGAAATTTTCACTATTCATCAAAATATGAAAGTTATCCGAAATGTACCAAAATTTCACCCTAGGCTAATTTTGATATTCCGAATCCAAAAATGAAGTCCATTTTGAAATATAGAATATATATGATTTCAAAAAGTAGGTATTACTATTCACAACGGCTAGTTTAATTAGTTGTGGTGTGTGTTAGAACTCGAGGTTGCGTACAACACACGCTATCGCATTATTCGAAGGGAAACGTACCGTAGAAGCTTGGGGTGTTACACTTAGTGGACCATCAAAAACTTATAAAATTTTTTAACTTTTTATATTGATTTACTTTAGATTGTGACTCACCTCCACATAATCAAGACAAATATTATTAGTGGTTCCACCATTGGAATTATAAAATAAAGTTTCCACTCCCCTATCTCAAAAACCACGGTTAAAACCAATGGGTTTGTTTGTGGTTTGGATTAGCTTAATTTGTGGTGTCTAAACCCCAAATAATAACAAATTCCTTCTCTTTTACTATATAAACTCACCCAAGTTCCCACATCCTCTTCACTCAATGCCTTTGGAGATCAACCAACCTCTACCCTGCTCTCTCTAGAATCTTCCCAAGGGTCCCCAGTCTCCCAAGAAACCTCTATTAAGCCTCTCCCAAGCCTTTGGGGTCACACTTCCATGTAAGGGACTTCTTTCTCTTTTATTTTTTCCAGGTTTCTTTTTGTTTTTATACCATTGTAATTTCAATTAAAAATGTTGGAGTATGATTCCACCCCCACCCCTTACTTCCCCAATTTTGTTTTTATGTTGAGATACCCCTCTATCTCTCATTAATGCCACCCATTACACCTATTACTATGCCGAAATTCTGTAAGGGATTTCTCTCCCCTCATTTACACTCAAGAACTTATTTTATATTATGCATATAAAATCCATTACATATGTTGGGACATGTATCTATATGACCCCATTACTGTAAATTTCATGTACATATGATGAGAAATAATTTTCTATATCGTCAACAATTTTTATGAATTCTTATGTCACATTGTAATGTTGTCGAAATTGCACGACAATTTTCCAAGCCAAAGTCATTGTGTAGTGAATACCATGCCCATTTATCTATCAATGGTATTCAACTTTATGAAAATTTACTTCTTTTTTAAAGAGTTTCATGTATTAAATCCACATTATTTTATCTTGGAATAAATTATTATGTTTAATAAATCCTTGTTATATGATTCAAGTGGAACACTTATGCATGAAATGAAATGATTAAGAAGGGTGTGCCCTGATAGTGATCCAATGAATTAGGTAAATATTAGTATCATGATACGTCAAGTACAATAAGGGTTTTCTAATTCTATGTCAAGTGAAATGAGGGTATACTCAGGTTCCATGTTCAAATGATCCATGGCTCATTCTAATACCATGTTAAATATTGTTTCCACATTTCCATGTTATAATAATCCTCTTATATCATGCCTTTATGTTCATGTTTATCATATTCTCCATTGTTTTTCCTATTTCCTAACATGTACTTTACTCTTCATGTTATTAATTTTTTACTCACTTATCATGATTTATATCTCACCATTTTCTTTTACATGTCCTCAGGTTGTCCCATTAAATGATAAGTATGAAATAAAGTGTGTGGTCAAGTAAAAGAAGTTTTCAGTAATGATGTATATTTCATGTTATAAGTTATTATGTAATGTTCCAAAGCCACAAACAAAATATCAATATATATCTTCTATGTTGTATCATGTGAATATTTTTATGTAATAAATTAATTTTAAGTGTGTAATAAAGGGGAATATTTTTATAGTTAGTATCATAGAATAGGTTTAGTTATTTTTGGTATTAGGATTAGAAAACCCTACTAAAATCCTTAGGGATAAGTATATGTATAATAAAAAAATCACTCAATTTTGGTGAGTATTTAATAAGTGGTCTATCAAGAAAATATATCCCTTTATAGATATGAGTAGGTAGAGGCAGCCCTGGCATAGATATATCTAGGGGTAAAACACGAAAACACCACTTTGATCTAGACATGAATGGAAACATGTGCACGATAATGGGCCTTGTTGAACTCTTGGTTACAAAACTCCCAGTGGATATGATTTGGTAAATTCACAAGCTTAGTATTAACCATTTTTAAGGGAATAAAAAATCCCCCTAAGAATATATGATGGGAAGTAGATCATGGATAACATATACTGAAGCCTATAAATTCATAAGTTAAGGAAATAAAATCAATTTATAATTCATAAATTTTTGTCCTTGGATTAGCCTTTATGTTACCCCTAACATTCCTTTAATTACATACAATGGTTGGTAATATGTGAGCTCTGGCTAAAAACCAATGTTAATAATAATGTGATGACTATTCTAATGAGATGCCCAATACGATGGGAGCAGGAATAATAAACTTTCTCATGATACTCTCTCAGTTAACTCATATTTTTAATAGAAACATGAGTCAAGAGTAACATTCAACTCCCCCTAAGAAAGAACAGTTTGCAATTGAGAGCATCTTAAGACAAAGGCCTCCAAGTTTTAATGGATCATCTAATCCCTTAATCGCCTAACAATGGATCAACTCCATTGAGAAGATATTATCCATCCTTCAATGTTCCTAACAAGAGAAGGTACTTATGGCTTCTTATAATATGGGTGGTTAATATGATCAATGGTGGAAATTGATAAAAAATATGAAGCTTGAGGAAAAGATCAATGTGTTGTAATCGAAAGATTTTAGGAATTTATTTTTTGAAAAATATTTTCCTCACACCCTCTGACTTATGATGGAAAGTTAATTCCTTTCCCTCAAGAAAAAATATGATGAATCCATCAGATCATATGAGGAAAACATCACAAGTCTTGAATTATAAGCCTCCGTCTTTGACATTAACCTAAAATTCAAGGTTTACAGCTTCTTTGGTTGGATAAAACATAGCCTATGGAAAGCCCTATCGATCTATGACTTCGATATCTATGAGGAAATTTTCTAATGTTCCCTTAAAGTAGAAATGAAGATAAAAGAATATAATGGGTATCATGGGGATAATAAGCATGAAGTGGACTTCAATTCTGGCAGTCCGATGGATAAATCCAATGGTGCTAAGAAAATCTAGCACCATACATTCCAAAGGTGTGGAAAGAAGCACCCCAGAAATTTCCTGATGTGGATAAAGAAATGCTTTAGGTGTGTAAGATAAGGTCACATGGTCATTAACCACCAATAAAAAAACCCCTTCGTTGAAAGAGGAGAGGAACACTCTGTTCAACCCTCAATTCATTGTTCATTACTTCAAATTCAAAGAACTAGGGTACGTTGAAAACCAGTTCCCTAATCCAAGGGTTTTCAGAGGAAACCAACAACCTCCAAGGAAGCAAGGGTGAGATTTTTCTATCACTACCACTGAAGTGAACCCTGACAATGAAGTGGTGACAGGTACGCTAGTTATTCATTTAAGAATAGTTAATGTACTTTTTTATTCCTGTTCTATACATTCTTTTATATCCTGAAAGTTTATTAGAACAATCAAAACACCACTAAAAATCATGGAAGTAAAGATATAAATGAGAATGGAAAATGTGAAAATCATTACATCCCATGAATATAACTCCTCCCATGTCATAATTTTCGAATTGAACTTCCTGGGTAACCTTTTCATACTCCCTCAAGTGGAATTTGATGCAATTCCCAACATTAATTGGCTTCACTTATATAGAGATGATATAAATTTTCATTAGAGGAAAATCACTCTTTATATGGTGAATCGACCCCCCGATTTTGTACAAGTGCAAGGAAGAGGATGACTCTTATTTGGCACCATCATCTCAAGCATGTATATTAATGCCCTATTAGCACACGTATCTTACTCAGATTATTGAGTCAATGTAAGGTAACATCCTTGAAGACATGCCTACTGTGAGGGAATTTACTGAAGTGTTTCCCAGGTAAATTTTATGGTCTTCCTTCTAGAAGAGATGTTTAATTCTCAATTGATCTTATACCTAGGGTGTTTCCAATATCCAAGACTCCATATTGAATGACTATTTCGGATCATGAGGAGTTGAAGAATCAACAACATGATAATCTGGATAAAGGGTTTATTTGGCCAAGTGCTTCACCATGGGGTGAACCAGTCCTCTTCCTCAAGAAGAAGGAATGGTCAATGCGGGTTTTCATCGATTATCATGAGCTCAACAAAATCACGATAAAGAACAAGTATCCTCTTCCCCAAATTGATGACTTGTTCAATCAGTTGTGTGGAGCATAATACTTCTCCAAGATGGATATGTGGTTGGAATATTATCAAGTAAGGGTGAATAAGGTGGATATCCCCAAGATGACTTTTCGTAAAAGGTGTAGGCACTATGAGTTCATAGTGATACCTTTTAGAATCACTAATGCTCTGAAAATATTTATGGACTTGATGAATATATTCATTAGAGATTACATTGGGAAATTTTCTGTATCCTTTATACATGATATTCTAATACACTCCAAATCCAAGTAGGAGTATAAGGAGCTTCTAATCAATGTACTAGAGACCTTATTAATGGAGAATCTCTGTGAAAAGTATTGCATGTGTGAGTTCCGATTGAAGGAGGTTTCATTACTTGGTCATATCATCAAAAGTAATGGTATATCTGTGGATCCCTCCAAGACAGATGTAGTTGAAGTATGGTCGAGGCTGACATCGATGACGGATATCTATAGCTTCCTAGGGTTAGATATATAATATTGCTAATTTATGAGAAAATTCTCACGATTTTCTAACCCTATTAACAAGATAACTTGGAAGGGAGTAATGTTTTCTTTGAGTCATGAATGTGAAGTGAGCTTCAAGGAGTAGAAACAAAGGCTTATCACTGCACTCTTTCTCACACTACCCACAAGTGTGGATCATTTTGTGGTATTTAGTGATGCTTCGAAGAAGGTCATGGGCTATGTGTTGATGCAAAATGAAAAATCCATTACCTATTCTTCAAGTAAATTGAAGGTTCGTGAGCAAAACTATCCAACCCATGATCTTTATTTGGATACATTAATCTTTGCTTTGAAAATTTGGCGTCCTTACCTCTTTTGGAAGAGGTGTGAAATATATACGGATCACAAAATCCATAAGTATATATTTACAAAAAAAGAGTTGAATATACCCCAATGAAGATGGTTAGATCTGATCAAAGAATATGATTGATCAATCCAATTACACCCTGGGAAAGTGAACAAGGTGGTGGATGCCCTATCTAGAAAGTACCTAGGTATTTTATCATTGATGAGATTTGAAATCGATCCAATATTCATATATTTACTGAATATGGGCATGCGAATCATAAATAAGGGACCAACATCAATCCATTCACAAATGATTTCTCAACCGTCTCTATTGGAAGGGTTAAAGGATGGTTAAAAGGATGATATAGGAATTTAGATGAAAGTAGAAACTATCAGAAAAGGGAAATCCTTGGAGTTCAATGACGGTTAAGAAGGAATTATGAGATTGGGGTCAAGACTATGTGTTCCATCAAATCTAGAGTTAAAGAAATAACTTTTGGATGATTCACATAGTTAAAATTTATTCATTCACCCTGGAAACACAAAGATGTATCCAGATCTCTGAGAGAATTATTGGGGGGATAACATGAAGAAGGAGATCTATGAGTATACATAAAAGTTCATGGTATGTAAGCAACTGAAGGCTGAGAGGACGAAGTATAAGGGTATGATGCATTCATTACCCATACAAGCATAGAAATGAGAGAACATCACCATGGAATTTGTCACTAGACTTTTGAAGTCATCCAAATGAAACAATTCTATCTAGTTTATTATAGATATTCATAAAAACACTTTACACACCATTTTAATTTGAGAGGATTTCTCATTTTATCAACTGGAACAGATAAATTAGAGAACTGGTAAGGCTGTATGGAGTACCAATATCGATTGGATATAATCAAGATTCATGATTCACCTATATGTTCTAGAAGAATCTTCGAAATGAGCCAAATATTGAGTTGAAAATTAGTATGGATTATCATCTTCAAACTCATGTCCAATCTTAGTGTAATATCCAAACACTTGAGGAAATGTTGAGAGCATGCTCAATGTATTTTAAAGGAGGATGGTATCAACATCTTCCTCTGGTTGTGTTCTGTTATAATAACAATTTATTGAAGCATCCAAATGGATCTTTATGAATCCCTTTATGGGAAGAGGTATAGAACATCGGCATGTTGGGATGAAGTTGGGGATTGAAAACTATTAGGTCCATAAATGGTCGAAGAAATGGTGGAGAAGGTTAAGACCATCCAACAACACATTAAAGCTTCTAAGAGTAGAAAAAATAACTACATTGATAATCATTGACAGGACCTAGTGTATGATGTTAGATACATGGTATTCCTCTGTACATCATCATGGAAGAGAGTTATGAGATTTTGGAAGAAGGTAAATCTTAGTCAAAGGTACATCGTCCCTTTTTAGATCCTTGATCGTATTAGAGCAGTGGCCTATCAACTAGCACTCCCATCGAACCTATCTCAAGTACATGATATATTACATGTATCACCCTTGAGGAAGTACATACCTAACCCATCTCATTACTCAATCTAGAGGTGGTACCATTGTATAATGAACTCTCTTAGGAATATAATCCGGTGAATTTCTTTAGATAATAGGGAAAATGTTCTACGAAATATGACAATGCCCCAGGTCAAGGAGTTTTGGTGAAACCACAAGTTTAAAGAAGAAACGTAGGAAATAGAGTAAGTGATGAAGTGGAGTTACCATCATCTATTTTAGTGTGGGAAAATGAAAATTCAAGGGTAAAATTTCTTAAGGGGGAATATTGTAACGACCCAAAGTTTTATCAATGAAAATTCTACATGATCTAATTAAATGTCATATTATTACAAATGGATATAAAACATATGTACTTTCTTGGTTTTATGTTTTTTGATTTTAAAATACCATTAGGAATTGTTACCAATTCTAATATAGCAGTTGAACAGTGACCACATGATTAGTATAAATATAAGGCTTTAACAAATACAATTTACTCAGGATAAGGAAGCGATGGACTCATCCAGTAGAATTTCTTTGTATGAAGCCCATTTTTTTATCTCGAAAAGGAGGCGACATCAACAGTCTTCATTCTTGAACAATCCTAATCTAAGATTCAACACGTTAAGCTCAAATAGAACCACCGACGGGAGATGATGAATTTTATAGAGATTACCACCCAAGCGATGTTATCCGAGCCACCCCAAGAGTCTGTCACCATCGCACACCTTACCCTTATGTCTTATTTGGGTTTTCTAAGGGGTTTTTTTATAAAACCCCAGAACTATGAATATGTGATTTATTGTTTTTATAAATAATATACTTTCATTTCATTATCATTACATTGTAAATGGGTTTTAAATAACGAATATTATTTTTAGTTAATATTCAATTAATAAATTTATTTTGATTAATTAATGGATTTTTGGAATTAAATAATATTTTAATAAAAAATTATTATTATTAAATTTCTTTTTATTAAATATAAATTATCATATAATTTTAATAAATAAAATTGTAATTTATATTAATGTTTGAAAACTGTTTTTATGAAAACCCATGAATTTTTAATAAATGAAGGTTTTTATTTTAAAACTAAAAATTCACATATTTGAAAAATTATTAAAAAACTGAATATTATTTTTGGAATCCAGACATCGATATTTTCCAACGGTGAATTTTTCATAATTTTCAGAGGCAGACAAATTATTGTGTAAAAATTAAATACTATTTAAATATATAATGTGTTTTATGACATCATAATGACCCATTAGTGATGTGATAAAATACTATAAATGATACGCTCATCCCATATATGTTATAGATTTAATATAATGTGATTTTATATTTGTTTTCTAAATTTTATGGTGCCTAAGTGGACCCTCCAAGACTTATAAAACATTTTATCTTTTTAAATTTATTTCCCTAACATTTTGACTCACCTACACCTAATAAAGACAAATATTTTAATAATTTATGCCATTGGTATTATAAAATAATTTTTTCCAATCCACTTTTAGAAAAACCCATGGGAAAAATCATGGGTTGGTTTGTGGTTTTGGTTAGTTTAATGTGTGGTGTCCAAAACCTAAATAATAAAGAATTCCCTCTCTTTTCGTATATAAACCCATTGAAGATACCACTTTCTCTTCACTAAAAAGCATTGAGATCGACCAACCTTTTCATTCCTATTTATATAATCCTTCCAAGGCACCCCAAGCTCCCAAAAGCCTCTCTCAAGACTCTCCCAAGCCTTTGGGATCACACTTCAATGTAACGGATTTCTTCCTCTCTCATTTTGTACAAGTTTCTTTATGTTGACATACCCCTGTATTTTAAATTAAAAATATTGGATCATTACTTATTACCTCCCCTATAATTCCCTACTTATGTTTTAATTGTTAATGACTCATTTATCTCTCATTAATTCCACCCATGTACAAGCATTACTATGGTGAAATTTCGTAAGGGATTTCTCACCCTTCATTTACATTCAAGCACTTCTTTTATGTTATTCATCTAAAATCCATTACATATATTAGTAAATGTAATTATATGACCCCCTTAATTTAAATTTAATTTAAATATTATTATATACACCTTTATCTCTCATAAACCATTTTTATAAACTCATATTTCACGTTGTTATGCTGCCGAAGTTGCACTGTGATTTTCCAAGCCAAAGTCATTGTGTAGTAAATACCATGCCCATTTCTCTATCAAGGGTATTCACATTTATACACATTTACTTATTGATTATAGAGTTTTATGTATGAAATAAACATTCCTTTATCATGTAATAAATTATTATATTTAATTTATGCATATTACATGATCAATGTGGCACACTTATGCATGAAATGAAATGATTAAGAAGGGTGCACCCTGATAGAACTCCAATGAATTTTGTAAAGATTAGTATCATGATAATTCAATTTAAATGAGGGTTTACTCATGATAATTAAAGTGAAATTAGGTTTTACTCACGATCCATGTGAAATGAGCCTTGTCTCTTGCTAATATCATGTTAAATGTTTTTGAAACATTTTCATGTCATGACAATCATGTTATATCATGCCTTTATGTTCATGTTTCTATTATGCTCTATTGATATGCCTATTTCCTAAAATATAATATATTATTCATGTTATTAATTTTTTACTCCCTTACTAGGCTTTATATCCCACACCTTTCTTATTCATGTCCTCAGGTTATCCCATGCTATTCTAAGTACGAAGGAATGTGTATGGTAATTTAAAATAAGTCTTCACTATAGATGTGTATTTCATGTTCTAAGTTGTTATGTAATGTTCCTAAGACCCAAATATACCAGACCTTTCAATATTCTATGTTTTATCAATTAAGTAGTTTTATTTAATAAACTATGTTTAATTTGGTAATAATGATCATGTTTTTTATACTTTTCATTTTGTATAAATATGAAAACATTGTTTGTGGATGTGTGGGCTATCACATCCTCAAAGTGATGTGATTAATTCACAAATTACAGGGAATGTATTAAGAATGGTTTTTGTAACAATATATTATATATATTAAATAATAATTATAATTTAATTGTGTTATATATATATATATATATATCTGTGTGTGTGTGTTTCATTTACATTGATTATATTAATATAAAAAGAAAAGTGAAACAACGTTCATGTGTATGTACGACCTACCATCTAAACAAATGGTGTATTACATTTTATGTTTCAATATTATAAATTTCATTATAAATATTTATATAATAAATATATATGATATTTATACTATTTTTATATTATTTAAATATGTATATCACCATCCATATAAGATTATCAATATAAACAATAAAATAATATACGAAAAACAAAGAAGAGAATACATGAAACATAACATTAACATGGAATTGTTATAAAATGGTAAAATAAAGACATAATAAAATAATATTCTATATTATATATAATAATATGGTTTTGTGGAAGATATATAATATACTTATAATTATTATACAATAGGATTGAATGTGTATAAATAATGTCATGACTTAATGTAAGGGTTTTCTTGACTCACTTTTATTTATGTGAGACTTATAATTTATTCACCACTAATTTATTATTTCTGGTGTATATAATAACAATAAATTTATTCTATTATTATTAAACTTAAATTTATGTGTATTTAGATATCCAATTTATGATATTTCTTTCATTTTTTAGTGTTAAATAGTTATCAAATCGTAAAGTAATTTTTTCTCAATTTTTTCATTTCTTTTAGATTGATGTCATGTTATGAACCTATATTTTTCTATGAGGTGTATATACATACCATTTAAAAGTAATTAAAAAAATTATTTTCATGAAAAATTATGCTTCATTTTAGTTTATTATTTCTATAGGAATAAGATTTAAAGTTAACAATTTGGTAACAGTTTATTGATTCTATCACATCATTTATCGATATTCTTTATGATTTTACTTTCATTAATGAATTATTATTATCCATATCTCAAAATTTTTAATTAATTTTATTCTCCTTTGTTTTACCTTGATATCTACATATATTATTTCCATTTTCCACTCTTTGGTTTATCAGATAATTAATAAAGTGTTTCTATGAAAATTGTACCCAATTTCTTTTTTCGGTTGGAAATTTATTTTATTCACAAAACCATGTATTATAAAAAATATTTTGAAAAATGTTTTACAATGATGTGTAGAAGAAATTTATACCCATGTTTTACATTTTAAAAAAAAAATTAAAGTAATAACATTTCTATTTTTTGATCAATGTATTTTTTTCAAACACTTTACAGTGCAAAAGGAATGTTCAGCATGTATGAATTTACCTGGCATTATGAAAATAATTTATCTTAAATATTCATTTTATTTTTAAAAAGTATATTTTTAAAATAAAAATTTTTTATTAGTATTCTAGAAATTATTTTTTTAAGCCTTTTTTAAAGAAAAATATTTAATTTTTTTTTATTTTAAAAAGTGTCTAAAATTGTTTTAAAAGTTTCTTTTATATGTTATAAATGTAATTATTAAAGGGAAATGTTTTTAAAAAATTTATGATTTATTAAGAGTTTTTTAAAGGGGAAATTATATTTTCTTAAAGAAATTTTTTAAATGATTTCTCATGATTCCTTCATATGATTTCAATGTGGTTTTAAAGAAAAGGGTTTTGAAAATTTTATATGTTTTAAAAAGTAATTTTCAATTAAAAGAAATGTTCCAAGTGATCTTTCAAAATACTTATCCATATAATATGATATAATTTTATATTGTTTTTCATTTAGTGGGGTTATGATCTTAGGAAACCATTCTTATTATTTCTTTTAATGGTTTATGGTTAATATGAAATGTTTTTCATGAAACCATTTTCTCATAAATGGGATATACTGTGATAAAAGGTTTATGAATCATAATTAAATTCAAGGGTAATTCTATGATGAAATGATTTTGAAACATGTCTCTTTTATATGGGTTATGATATTATTAAATGTTTATGAGACCCATTTAATTTAGGTTTTATGATATTATTTTTATGAAACAAATTAATTTTTTATGGGTCATGTTATGATGAATTGTTTTATTGTGGAACACATATGTATCATTTTATTGTGATATGGGTAAGACCAATATCTCCCTATAGGTCATTGGGTAGTGATGAATGTTTTATGAGCTCAATGGGTGAACTGGAGGGCATACCAAACCCTAAAAAATAAAGAATTCTTAAAATAAGATGGTATAAGGGAGGGAATCCTAAGCCCGAAACAAGAGGGTATATGGGAGGGAATCCCAAGTCCAAAATAAGAGGGAACCCTAAATGAATTTAATAGGGTACATGAGAGGTCATCCCAATCCTGAAACAAGAGGGTACCCATAAGGGCATCCCAAACCCAAAATAAGAGGAAATCATAATCCCAAAACAATTGGGTACATGGGAGGGCATCCCAAGCCCGAAATAAGAGGGTTAATGGGAGAGAATACCAAGCCCAAAACAAGAGGGTACATGGGAGGGAATCCCAATCTTGAAGAAGGTACACATGCAAGTATCCCATGATATACATATTTTGATGTTCTTGGTAGGATTATTTATCATAGGATTTCATATTATTATGTGTATTCCACAATTCCATGACTTATTCCACTTTAATTATCTCATAGATTATCCTTATGTTTCACTTGTGATTCATGTCCTATGAACATCCAATATTTATGCCATGAATTTTGATTATCATCTTTGATATGTCCCTTATGATCTTCTAATGTTATTATCTTGTTTTAATACACTTATTATCATGTTATTCTTATATATCCCTCTTGTTTACCAATACAAAAAACTTGAGCTCAAACCATTCTTATGTTTCCTTTCCCCATGTTATGAAGAATGGTTTAATGTAGGATTACTAAAAGTGGAAGAACCTTAAGTTATATAATGAAGATATTTCATAGAGTATGTATATTATGTTTCAATTATTCCAAATAAACTAAACTATTACGGTCCATGGGCATGTATTTTTGTAATGTGTAAAATATTAATCTAAAATGGTGTAATATACATGTATGTTAAGCATTGGTCTCGATTATTGTTATCAAAGGGAGGTTTATTCAACCATTGGAATCTATAATGATAAATCATTAGTCAGATTCATATGTATATTTCAATGGATATGTCTAGGTATGTATCTAAGAATAATCTCATGTCGTCATATATTTAAAATTATGTTTCATGATTTTGGCATCCAAAAAGTAATTTTTCAGGATTATGTGGTTTCTGATATGATACATTTTTTCACCCTTTTCATTTTGGTTTTATTCAATGTGGGGAACTAGAAGGAACTAGGTTAACATTGAATTTTTCAAATTTATAATGTATAGGAATTAGGAAAATCGATCTCGAAAGTGTAAATATTATAAATAGAATCATCAGGGTTGTAAGAGTATTAGTTGTACTATAGATGATAAAGGGACTAAAAATGACATGTAAAAGGCATCAGATGATATAATAGCATTATTTATATTAAATGTAAGAATAATTATTACATTTAGGTTTTGTAACCGTGATACATGATTCATATCTAATATTCTAGGAATGGGTTGTTATGGAATAATATGATGAAGGTAGAGTATTATTTTAATAATAAAGTTAGATTATTGAAGTGTATTTGTTTCAGAATTCAAATATTATGGTATCTGAATCATGAAATATAAAATTATTTTCATTATAAGTTCTCCATAAAGAATTTAAAAGGATATGTTGACTAGGTTTGAAGACATAAAAAGTTATTTAATGGTATGTTTATGTTCATGGGAAACACATGACTAAGGGAGGTATTATCTTTAATATATTCCTTATGTTATGATAATGATGTTTGGATAAATATATATTGGAAATGAATAAGTAAATTGGACAGTACTAATTAGCTTAGAACACGTTAAGGATTTATTGAAAAGTGATTTACGTTATCATTGAGGATGTTTACAAAAAATTTCGGGTTTATGAAATATATACAATAATATTTGGAATAAGGAAAAATTAATATTTTCAATATGAAATTATGGTAATTTTGGTTATTACCAGGGTTCAAGATAATACATGATGAAGGTATTTCTATGTTTGGTATTTAAAAAAAAGAGCAACATTTTGATATATTGGGGATAAATTCTAATATATTTTCACGAAATTTAGTAAACTTATTTCCATAGTTTTGGACTTTCATATTTTAGATGGGTTACATGGTTAACCAATTATGAAATTTTTTATGATAAACGTCGATTGTGGCTTTAGAGATTAAACTATTTTCTCACCATATGAGCATTTATACATATTTTATAACATGTGATATCATTTTTTGGTGATAACTAAATATATATGGAATCACCTATCATTCTATTTATGGATATTATGATATTTTAATTTTCAAGAATGAAAAATTCACTTAAATTTATTGGAAGAAGAGATGAAGTAGATATTGGTCAAGGCACAACAACGAGTGAGGTTTTCCAGAAGTCATGTAAGTATATAATCTCATGAAAATTCTTAAAATTTTAGGAAAAATTGTATTGAAATAAAATTTCATCATATTATCAACACTTTTAAGGATATCAATGACCTCTTTCACACTTCTTTGGTTTATGGTTTGTGATTGTTCACGTTCTCTAGATCACCCACATTCTTGTGATTAGTTATATTTATCAATCACTATGTTTATTTAAGTTTTTATTCTATTTCTATGTTTTCACTTTACACCTATGTTCTCCTATGTATAATCCTAATTAACTTTTACATTGGGTAACTGTTATATTTCTAACCTTTTCTTTTTAAATAAGGTTTTAGTATTAATTTTTACGATGTTGGTTTTTATGAAAGGAACATTCAAGTATTAAACCATAGATAGCCCAGATGAATTTCAGGGAAAAATCATTTTATGGGGTGTAGAATATAATACCCCTATAGTTTTTATTTTTATTTATAATTAATTTAATCTTTTTGATAATTCTAATTTCACACAACACTTAATTTAGGTTTTTTATATGGATATACTATGTTTCAGGTGCATTATAAGAAACAATTAGTTTATATTTTAAAAAACGCAACACTTATATTATCTTTCAATACACAAAATAATATGTTTGGTTTGTGTTACACGATATTCCAAGTCCCTTTGATAGCATGTATTAAACTCAAAGCCATGTTTTACTAAAATATGATATACTATTAATATTTTTATTAAAATTTTGTATTGTTTACCACCTAGTCATTGGAATATATGTTATGAATAAGATTAATGAAATTTTTATAATATGATATACAAAACAATATAAAATAAATCCTTTGGTTATCAATTATATTATGTGAATTTAATAACTATTTCAAAACAAATAAATTACTTTTCTAAGAAAAATAATTTTCAATGTACAAAAACAATTTTATCTTGATAAATTAAAAAAACACTTTTCATTAATTCTTTTTAAAAAATTTATATATTATTTATTCAATCTTTTTTTCTCATCAAATATATTTTAGAGTAATAAGATAAGAATAAATCAAATTTTATTAAAAAAATATGTATATTTCTAAAAGATATTTATACCACCTTTTAATGGAAAACCCATTTTAAATATAATTTTTGAAACAATTACCTTTTTTATATTTCAAAAAAATCTTTTTAAAAATTTTTATATCATATTTTACATTGGGTAAATTTTTGTTATTTTTATGATAAGATTCATTTTTGATGAATAGTGAAAATTGTTGAATTTTAATTCAAAACTAATTTTTAATATGATTTTATTTTATTTTTTTATTATATATATATATATTTGGTTTTAAATTATAATTAGATAAATTATACATAAATTATTAAAATGTAGTCCTTTTAACAAATTTCACATTGAATAAGATGTAAAAAAATTTCAAAACATTGACCATTTTTACATTAAATAGTTGCATTCTCATCCCATCTACTGGATTAATACTTAATTAATTTATACCAATTATGTTATTTTAATATGGAAACATTAACTTGATATTTAGAATTAGAATAATTTATAATGTTTAATATGGTCAACTTAGTTTTTGACCAAAAAATATTAGTTAAATTAATTAAAATTAATTACAATGGTTAAGGTAAAAATGAGATTACTTAGTGGTTAAACATTAACATAAGTGGGAAAATAACCTATAAAAAGTCAAAAATACATTAGATGGATATATTTTGACCAATAAACCTTATTTTAAAACTTTTTACAGTTACTGGAGGCACATGATGTATGGGTACCTGTCAATAGTGTTATTCATTTTATATTTACAAGGATGCCACGCACTCTCCACTATAAAATGGAACTCACCCCCTCACTTCCTCGAACCTACCAAGACACATTGTGTCATCTAAATCCTTCCAGTTTAAGATAAAATTATTCTTATTATCAACCTATAATCCTGAAATTATGATTAAATGAAACAAATTTATTCCTCTAGTGAAAACCAAATGTAATTTCCCGAAGAACAGGTAACATCCTTCTGCAATATATTTTGGTTTATTTTAATTATCTAACCACAAAATTATTCATTTTATGTGATTATATAATAAAATCACCATAAAAAATATATATAGATTTTTTTACTTTTATTTTTATATATACACTCACACAAACATCTATCAAATGGGATGTGTAATCGTCAATCATGTGTACGACGGTCTACAGCCTCACAATCTGATGTATTTCGTTCATCCATTACTAATTATTAAGGTTTTGAAAAATAGTATAAATTATTTTTTTATAGGATATATATTATATTTTTTATTTATTTAGTCTTCTAGAATATTATATAAACAATTCCATCATTAATTCTATTTTTTGTAAATATGATAACTTCATTTGTGGACGTGTGGACTACCGCCACCTCAAAGCAATAGGATTCATTCACACTTTACATGGAATTTATTAAGGATTGTATTTTTAAAATTATATGGTATATATGAGATAATAATTCTACTGGATTGGTAATATATATATACATATATTTCATTTATCTTCTTTCTGACAATACGATAAGAAAGGATAAACAACGTACATGTGTACATACGGCCTACCATCTCAATGAATTATGTATTCCATTTACTATTTATATATTTTATTTATTATAATAAATATGTATATAATTAATTTATATTGTATTTATATAATGTTTTAAATTTTGTAAATTAGTAAAAAATGATCGAATTATAAAAGGGTCAAAAATAAAATGTCAAAACATAAAAAAAAGAAGATACTAATCAACATGTATCATTAGCGTGGAATTGTTAATAAAAATATAATAGAATCCTATAATAAATCCATAAATGGTATTACATATAATAATATTATTCTCTGGTATATATATAATAAGATTGTATTTACTATTCTATAGTTTTGAACATATGCAAAGAAAGTCAAAATTTAAGGTATGGGTTTTCTCATCTAAATTTTATTTATGTGAGACTTATGTATTATTCAAAACTAATTTTATTTTTCAGGGTATATAATTCCCATAATTGTATTATATGAATATTATAATTTAATTTATGGGTAGTTACATATAAAAATTAAAATATTTATTTCTTGGGGTTTTTTTGTTCAAAACTTACCAAACCGGTTAAGTAATATTGACTCAATTTTATTCTTTGAGATACATACCATTTTATGAAAATATTTTTTTTATATGATGTGTTTATAATTAAATTTTATATGTTATTAATATAACAATATTCATGATACTTTATGATTCATTTAATTTTATTCTTTCCAATGGATTATGATTCAAAGTTACAAATGTTGTAACGGTTTATTACTACAATATCAAAATTTATCAAGATTATTTGTGATTATGATTTGATTGATAAAATATTATTATCCAAATCTCAAGATCTCTTTTTTATTTATTTATTATGATTTTATAGGATATATTAATGTTTTATTACAATTTTTTCACTCTATGTTACTTATGATAATTAAAAATGTGTTCTTAAAAAATTTACAAATATTTCCCTTTTCAGTTAGAACATTTATTTAGTCATGAAACCATATTTTCTAAAAAACATTCCAAAAATGTTTTACTGGGCTTGGTAAAATAAATTTTTACGTATTTCTTACATTTTAAACAAAAGTTTTTTTATAAGGAATCTTTTTATTATTTTATGATGAATAAACATTTCTAAACATTTTAATTTGGAAAAATAATGTTTCGTATATATGTATTTCCCTGCCATCATGACCAAATTTTTTTTGAAGGTTACTTTGAATGTTCACAATGTTATTTTTGAAAGAATATTTTTTCCCAATATTATGTAAATTATTTTTTTTAAAATTGGTTATCAAGGAAAAAGGATTTAGAAAATGTTTTATATTTTAAAAATATTTCAAAATGGTTTTAAAATCATCATTTATATGTTTCATGTTTATTTTCAAAGAAAAATGTTTTTAAAAAGTTATGTTTTAAGTAAATCATGTCAAAGAGGAAAGGATAATTTCCTTAATAAATGTTTTAAATAATTTTTAATTATTAATTTATATATTTTTAAAATCATTTCAAAGAAAAGGATTTTAAAAATTAGAAATGTTTTAAAAAAGTGATTTAAAATTAACTGTAATGTTCCAAGAAATATTTGAAATTACATCACAATATAAGATGATATCATTTGATATAGTTTTTTATTTACTAAGGTTATGATCTAAGGACACCATTGTTATTGTTACTTTGAATGGTTTTTGGTTAAGATGACATGTTATTTATGAAACAAGATTCTTTTATATCAGTTATACCACGATAAACTGATTCTATACCCGCTTACATTAACAAGTTATTCTATAAGAAAATGATTATGAAACCTATCTCTTTTTATAGGTTATGATATGATGAAATTTTTATGATAAAAATTTCATTTCATGTGTCATTATAGGATGTTTATGATACACATCTCTTTTTTTAAGTGTCATGATATGATTGATGTTTTATTATCTTTCGGAACAATTATATATAATTTTATTCTTTGATGAGTGGGACCTATATCTCCCTCTAATGCATTGGGTAACGATAAATTTTCTATAATTAAAACAGTTACATGAAACATTCTGAATCCTAAAATAAGAGGGAAAAATATTCCATAAACAAGGAGGTCTACGAGAGGGTATTATAGGCCCCAAACAAGAGGGTACATGAGAATGCATACCAAGCTCAAAACAAGAAGTGATACTAAGCCCAAATAAGTGGGTACATGGGAGGTAATCACATGCCCGAAATAAGAGGGTACACAGGATGGAATCCTAATGCCCAAAATAAGAGGGAATATTATTCTTGAAATAATAGGGTACACTAGATGGCATCCCAAGACTAAAACAATATGCTACATGGAATGGAATCCCAAGACCGAAACAAGAGGGTACACAGGAGGGAATCCAAATCTTTAAGTAATTGTGTTATTATCCCAAGCATAACATGTTATGAAGGTATTTTTAGGTATTCATGAAATAGTATTTTTTCTTCTTTGTATTATAAAATTCTATATCTTATTCCTCTATTATGATCTCATGAATTATTCTCACAATTACCTTATTATTCATGTCTTATAAACTACCAATACTTCTTACATGCCTATGTATTTTGATATTCGATACGTAGGGTATGACTTTCTAATGTTATAATCATATTATCAAACCATTATTCTCATGATACTCTAACATATGCATCTTATTTACCCTTAATGAGCATTATAGATCACACATTTCGTATGTTTCCTTTCCCCTAATAATAATTAAATTATTTAAGTATGAGTACTAAAAAGGTAAGATCATTATGGGTGATGTTGAATACCTTTCACCAAGTTAAGATATTATGATTCTGTGTTTCCAAAGACACAAAACTATTATAGTTCCTAGTCATTTAATTTTGTAATGCGATGAATATTCATCTAAAATGATAAAATATCCATGTATGTTACAACCAGGTCACTAGAGTATCCCTGAGGTATTCCACCATTACCCTATGAATTAATGTTATTAAATTTCTCATTATTATTAAAAAATTAATAGTATATATCAAATATATTGAAGTAATTATTTTTAAGCCACTTATTATTCCACATTTTATTAGGTTTCTTATCATACCCCAAAAGACGCAAGATATAGTTTTTAGTATAATGAACAATACCTTTTGATTCATCCAAAAAGAAATTAATAATTAAATATGAACATATAAAGGTGTTTTTTATACCATGAATGGTTTTATTCCATCATCCAACTGTATAATTATACTTTATAGTTCATTAGAAAAACAATTATGATTAAATCCATGATTACATCAAATGGTTCGAAATTATAATTTACAAAAACTATACTAAAATCACTCTAGATGGTGATAATCTGTAGATTTGAATCATTTTGAGAGAAAGTGGAAAAATAGTTGATATATTATAGTTGTTCTACATAAATAACAATATGATAATAAAAATGTTTTTATAGTGTAATCAATAACTAAGAAATAAAAATAATGTATTCCTATGATATATCATGTTCATATGATACTAAATATATACATCTTCACTTAATATAATGCTATAGTTGTTAATACATATAAAATTCATTTAAAACATAACATATTCTTCATAAATTGTTTTAAGGGTGATAGATTTAGGAAAAAATAAACTTATGTTCTGGAAAATACATTATTTATAATGAATTCACTTTAAAAATTATATAATCTTTAGTTTTAGTCAAGTATTTACATTCTTTGACCTTGAGTATCTTTTTAGGTTTAGAGTTTTATATAATTATGTCATAATTCATACATAACATTTCAAATTCATACAACATGGATAAAATGAAAAATTTATCAATTTATTTCAAAATTGAAAACTTTTAAAATAAAACACAGTTTATTTTTCATGAATAAAACATCATAAAATTCATCTTGACTTAATAATTTCTCTTAAACATCTTTATACCCTTTGAAAAAAACATGGTATGATCACAAAATGGTCAATGATATGCATTAAACAGTGAAATAATCTATTATTTCATGAAACATTAAACCCATAAAATCATTTTCACAAAGTTATATTTTTGACCCATAAGATATAAACACTTTATTTTACCTCATGAAATCATAAGATTAATGTCTAAATCCATAGAAAACATAAATAATAAAGGTAAAATATGGAGACAATTCCATTTCACTATTATATTATCTTTCATAGATACATAGAGAGTAACATTCATTATTTCAATTTGGAATACTCATCATAGTATATTCCATTAATATCGTTAGAGAAACCCAACCAGTTAACACTTTCTCTTTTACCAATAAATTGGATAGCTATAATTGGACTACCCACCTATTGTTTTTATGTAACCACTGGTAATCATAAATCAATCCCTGAACCAAACATAATATCGACACATAAATAACACATAAAATAAAAATAACATTTAAACACACCCTTAATTTTTAAAAAGCCACACACTCAATAATGAAAACAATTTATTTGAAAATAAAAGTGTAAACTTATAATAGAAGAAAAAAACATTAAATAGACATAAAATTGGTAAATTCTATTTATGATTTATATTTTTGAAAAAACATCACTTTTGGATTTTCTAAAAAAAGTTGAAAGAGTATCTTTAAAAGTGGTTTTAAAAATAAATTCTCTTACCTTAAGTATGATTCATCATGTTCAGTTTTTATCTTCTTGAAAAATAAAAATAGGTTAATTATTTAAATTCTTGAGAACTTATTCTTTTTATTTATTATTCTTTTTATATCACTTATTATCATATTATAAAAATTAGTTAATTATTTATGTTAATGTTTGGAGTTTTATCAAAATTCTGTACTTGAGTCCAAAATGAATTTATTATAATGTCAATAGTCAAAGTTTAATAAAAATAAATCATCTAAAGAAAAATAATTAAGAAATAATAATCACTTTTATACTATAATTATACTATTAAATCCATCCATTACATATATATATATGAAAAATGATCTACATTACATTTGCGAGACAATAAGCCTTACGCATGAAGGAGTAGTGTTTCAATTTTTCAATGATCATTATGGAAAGAAGGTAAGTATTATTTTATATTCACAAAATTATAATAATATCATTAATATAATATTAATAATTTACATATAATTAAATATATTATCCATGTGATGTGGTCATTAAAAATTAATCACATCTCTTTGTGGACATGATAGTTCACACGTACGCATAGACTACATTATCATTTTCCAATGCATAGAAAATAATAACTTAATTGATATATTATTCACTTATAATGATAAATATTTCATGAATATCATATATAAACATTAATTATATCATTATAACCATTCTTTATAGATGATAATGAAAAATGAATTATATTGGTTTGTAGAGATCATAGTTCACATATACGCATAAATGATTAATTCTTTTCCCATCTAATGGAAGTGCAGATAGATTTAGGTTATGATATTAAAATAATAACATCTAAGTCTATTTAGGGTACTTGATTTGTTATTTTATAATATTTGAATAATATTTTAATGAATTTAAAGAAGAAATAAATTAGAAATACTTAATTAAAAATGATACCTCTTCTTTGAGTGAATTCCTTTGATTATCACCTTAACACCTCTATGGTGGGTGTTCTGCCCAAAATAAGGCTTATAAAATATGGTTAGGGATTCTAATAAGGTATATATATAGATAATTTCAGAAAACAATAATTTTTTTAAGTGTGAACAAATGATATTAAGTAGTTCTCTTTTATAATAGAGGGGAGGGTCACTCTTGGGATTATACCAAGTATTATATTAATAGAAATTATTTTTATATTACAAATTGCATAAAATTAATTTATTTAGAAGGAAGGATAAAGTTTAATTCAAATAAATCAATCCAAATTAAATTATATATGATATAATTATTATTTTAATCCTTATTGTTTTTTAACTCTAATATTACCCTTTTAACTCTTACCGTGTTATCATATAATTTACAATTTGAGGGTTAATATAATTACAATAACATTAAATAAGTGATTTGATTAGTTCATTCATGATATTTAAGGTATTATCCTAATTATTTGGCTGAATGTTATATTTTATTAAATTTTACATCATTTAATAAAATATTTAATAATTTGAAATACCATTTATAAGGACCCATCCATAGACATTACATAATCTTGAATTAAGTTAATAATTCACATTGAGGGTTTTTTGGTTTATAGATTTAGAGAATTAGGTCATAGCCTATACATAACAAATTTATTATTACAAGTAGACATATCCACTCACTGTCCATTTTTTCATCAAACAAAAATTAAAAAAACAATTTTATTTCCATGTTTTAGATAGCATGACTTTCCCATGATCGCATCCTTGAACCTATTCATCTTTAAGTACTGTGAAAAACGTTTCAAAACATTGGATGAGCATAAAAATATTAGTATGGGTTACATAAAGGAAGAAAACTGTTAGTTTTTTAAAACAACATTTGAACCATAAATACTTTATCATAAAGTAAATCATTTAACCATAAAGAGGTAGGAAAACACTTCACTAAATATAATCTCATTGATTATCCTTTTTCAAACCAATATATTACCATAAATCCCCTCGAAAACAACGGATAGAATATGAGGTAACTTGGTACATAAACATACTTAAATGGAATAACCATACAAATGACTTCCACACATATCACTAAATGTAATATCCATATGACCGAATTTCATAACCAATTCATTGGAGGTTATAACATAACCACCCATCCTTGGTTTACCACAGAACCACCCGTCAAATGTCCAAGTGCCATTATATAATCATAAAACATAAAATATTGCAAATATCAACTTTTCACTAATAACATTTCATTTTAAATAAAAAGAAATAATTTCAAGAAATTAAAATAATAAATCCATTTCAAAAACCATTTTAAATAAGAAAATCAACCAAAAAGGGAATAAAGGGTTTATTTTCCTTTTAAAAAACATTAATATTTATATAGGAAGCCAAATAATGATTTTAGAGGCAGAGAGGTCATTATCACTACAAATTTTAAAATCATTCCTTTTTTCGTTTTGTAAAATTATTTTTACGTAAAAGATTCCATTTTAATGAAAGTAAAATTCAAAGGGGTTTATTATACAACATGTAAAAGAAGGAGTTGTATATTATCAAAATATGCCTCAATGAAAGGAGATTGAGACAAAGTCCCTTACCTCATGTCCAACTTGACTCGTTCATTCTTTAATTTCCTGAATTATAAACATAAGTTAATTTATACTTGATTAAGAATCATTTTCTTGTTTATTACTTATTTTATATCACTTGTTACCATGTTATAAAAATTATATAATTATTTAAGTTAATATCGGTTGTTTTGTTGATATTGGGTACTTGAGTCGAAAATGATCTTGTAATAATTATAAATTTCCCATGTGGTCAAAATTCTATTATCTCTAGAGTAATATTCATATACATCATATATATCCAGTATATATGTATTTATAATATTCCATAGCATTTGTTTATAAGAAATGAAATTCACCATTCATGGAGATGGTAAGTTGTACGTACGCATGAATGCTTCTTTCATTTCAATTTCATATTTAAATAAATGAAAAATAAATTATAAATAGGTATATTATAATTATAGTATAATATAATTTTTTATATATGTTACATAATTTTCTTAATTACATCTTTTATATGTTCCATGTATGGAATGAACGAGTCATATAACTTTGAGGGGGTGGTATTCTGCACTTCAAAAAATTATATTATCGTATTTATACAACATGAAAAGCATAAAGGTATGTTCTAAATGATAATTAAAGAATCATAGAGATAATATAAATATCATATATATCATATATAATTACAGTTTTATCATAATGGCCACCATAAGAGGTTGTAGGAGAAGATTGAACTATCATTGTTTCGTGAGGAAGTAGTTCATCATCCATAGAAACAATGTGTTTTATACCCATTAGATGGAGGTGTGTGTTACTATAGTTTGAATAATTCTCATAAAAACAACCTAGTATATTGAGTATAATGTTTGTTTTATGTAAATAGTGATTAAAAAGAGTATAGGGAGTGTAGAAGGAAAAATATGGGAAAGGAACTGGAGAAAAGACATTACCTCAAATCAGGTAACTTCTTTTTACTTGAGACAAATGGATTTCATGAATTTTCATCTGTCTAGGGTAATTCATCTAGGAGGATGGGAGGAATGTTTTTATATTATTGGAGTAGACTTCGAATGAGCCAATAGGCTTGAGATTTGTTAGTAAGGGGTTAGGGGTGGTGGCCTTTTATAAGTGGGGGGAGGGGTAATTTAGAAATATCTTCAAAGATAATTTTATTATAAACTGAATTTAGGTTTTAGAAAGGTAAAAAACTCATTTAATTCGAATTTAATATGAGGGGATTTTGAAATCCTCTAAACCAATAGGTTTTAGACATGTTTTGGTATCAAATATAACATTTTCATTTAGCTTGAACCCTTAGTTAACTAATTTAACTCTAATCATGTCTTCTTGTGTATTCATACTATATGGTTAATATATCTACCATATAATTTCAATAAAACCTCAAGTGGTTTATTAGTGACAGTTACTACATTATCTATTTAATTTTGTCGAATATTAGATTTTTCTAACTATTATATCATTTAATAAATTAGTATTTGTTTTAAAAACACATTTATGTCAGTTTTTATACTATTCTATCACAAATTTTTAAAAATCCATAACAACTATATTATTTAAAAAAAACATAAATTAAAATATAACAAGTAATACTCATCCCTAAAACTATTTTATGGTATAAAAAATTTTAACGTAAATTTAGTTTAATTTTTATAATCTCATTTATTTAAATAATTCATTAACAAGGTAGTCACTACATCATCATTGTGTCATAAATATATTTATTTATTTGATATCTAAAAATTATAAATAAAATAACATGATAGAGGAAATAGATTTATATTTTTTGTGACTATTTATAGTCTAAGATATAACTTATATAACCATATATATTCTTTTTAGTAAAATATATATGTTTAGGATATATTTTCTTTAACAATAAATTTAATGTAATTAAATGTCATTTTCACACACAAGTGGCTCCATGGGGTCCCAAAATAGACTCAAGGTTACCCATGGATGTAAATATCTCACAAAATAGTATTAGGACATGTGTTAGGGTAATTTAATATTATAATAATATTATTTTTTACCCATATTTAATAGATTTACCCTTTAACCATGAAAAATAAAATAATTACTAAAGTTACTATTCATAATGTCTAAAAATAAAATGTACCTATTTACACAATTTCAACCTCATTATTCCAAAAATGGAATCCATCATTCAATATTCAAAACAGATAACTCATAGAAATTAATTTAAAATTAATTCTCATTGTCAAAACCTAAAAGCTTGTTTTTGAGATGTAAAAGCTACAAAAAAGATTAACATTTGTTTTTGTCCAATTTTAAAGTAAAATTACATACAGTGAAAAAAAAATTGGATTAAATGATAAAAATATAATCCATTTACACTTTAAAATCAATTAAAAGGAAAAAATTACTATATAAATTAGATGAAAAGGACGTTTTTACTTAAAATATAGTATTTTCATTATTCATTCAAAATGAACTTTATCAGAAAGATTCCAAAATTTCATCCAATGTAAATTTTGATGTCTCGCTTCTAAATAAGAAGTTTATTGTGTAAAAAGGAACATATAAAAGTGACAAAAACTAGATTTAAGAAAGGGTTCACCGTCAAAAGGCATTAAAATTACCTTTTAAAAATATTAGACTATTTATACTTAAAATTGAATTCATTCTCATTTTAAGCCTCTAAATTTTATTTGATAAATAAAAAAAAATTACGAACATGTTTAATCATAATATGGTGTGTTCTTTTCATTCATTCAAATACAATGGCTAGGTTTTAACTACCATTTAAAAATAATAATAATATTATTATTATTATTATTATTTTCAGCATGGCTCAGCCTTGTGTGAAACATAAAATTTTGGAGAAACCCATTGTTGCATGTCAGGTACACCGTAGAACATAGAATCCCATTTAAAGTAAAAGTAATATTTAATTCACAAATATTAATAAATATGAAAAAAATCATATTCTATATTTACATGGGATGTTACATCCTTCCCCCCTTTCAGAAATTATGTCCTCACAATTTTATTCACATATAAAATAACTGGGGGGTATTTATCCCTCATTAAATTTTCAAATTCGGATGTTGCCTCTTCAACAATATGTTTTTTACACAAAACCTTTACCTAATGAATTACCTTATTAGGTAATATTTCCTCTCTTTAGTCAATAATTGGGACCATTTGATCCTTATAAGAGAGATTCTCTTCAAACTGAACTACCTCTAAACACAAAACATGATATGGATCCAGCATATACTTCCTTAACATTAATGCATGAAATACACTTTGTACTTGGGATAAACATGGGGGTAAATCCACTATGCAGGATATTGATAAAACTTTCTTTAAGATTTCATAGGGTCCAATAAAGATCAGACTCGGCTTTCTATTCTTACCAAAATGCATCATACTTTTTGATGGAGAAACTTTAGAAAGACATGATCACCTACCTCGAAAGAAAGATCCTTCCTTCGGTTATCTGTAAAAATTTTCTACCAACTCTATGTTGTTCTCATGTGCTTATGAATTAACTACACTTTCTATTCTATCTATTCAGCCAATTCTGGTCCCATAAACTTTCTTTCACCTACACCATCACAAAAAATATGTAGTTTGAAACCTCTTTCCATATAATTCCTAAAATGGAGCCATCTGTATACTCCAATGAAAACTGTTCTTATCAAAAAACTCAACTAATGAAATATGTTATTCCCAATATCATTATAGGGTCCTGGAAAATCTACAATGGAAATTTTACCCAAATCCCCCAAAGAATTGGGGCAAATAATCAAAGAAAGGACAGGTCCGTGAACTATTGTCATTCGCGAAATGGAGGTGGAGAGCCTCCGCGGTTGCGAGGCTGGATGGGCGCCAGTCTGGTTCACCGTAACGAACCACCCCAACTGCAGACCACATCGACTGATTCAAGCTGCACCCGCTGTCATTCGTGGAATAGAGGCGGAACTCTCCGCAGTCGCAGAGCACTCCTTGAGATCGCCTCGCGGAGGGGGGGAGAATTCAATACCCACCATGAATCTCGGATTGACCAAGTCTGTTGTGAACCAGGTATTTGGTTATGGGCCTTCGTAAAAGGTGTCGCGTGGCCACAGATACATCCCTTTCCCCACTCTATAGAAGGAGACTCAGGGGGGGAAGAAAAAGAGGATCGGAGAACTGGAATCAGATTCAGAGGGATTGGAGATTCGGAAGGAGATCAGTTGAAGGAAGGCTTCAGATTTCACAAATAGAGAAACCCCCATCCACGAACCACAGCAAGTATACAAATTAACAAGGAATTGGAAAACGCATAATAATTTGGTGAACCGCGAACCTAAAATAACGAAAAATGAGAACCCCGAACCATACCCCCTCCGCGGATGACTTCCCCACGGACCAAGGAGTTTATGCCTCTTTTCCTATCTGTCGTACCACGTAGCACTCTCCTACGCGGGCGAAGCCCAGAACAATGATCCTCCGATCGCCACCGCCCTTGGCCACTGCTTCCCGATTGGAACCCTCCGCGAACCACCCTGGTTCGCAGATTGAACCCGAATCCTTGAACAACCCTGGTCCGTGGGACGACAATCAGTCTGCGGACCACCCTGGTTCATGGAAGGCTTCTCCAGCAACGTGGAACATCCCCGTGCGAAGGGTGTCACCACCCATACCTCTCAGTGGCTCTCCAAATACTTCGGTGTTCTCATTTCCCGAGCCAGGTAAAATCCTTCTGATCCAGCCATGTCCTCCGCGACTCCTCATTGGCCTATTCATCGGCCCCGAGCCGAGGCCACCTCTAGAGCCACCAAATCCGCGTGGTATAACTTTCAGGCGCATCAGCGTTCCATTCTGAGTTCACATACCCACGGTAAACAGGGGTAAAGGGGTTCCCCAACCCTTGAGCAGATTCCTGAAACATTCCAGGGTTCACATTCCCACGGTAATGTGGAGTCTGAGCTCGGGAACCCCCTTTCTTCCCCTCCACTTGTTAAGGGTTCCTCAAAGATGGTAAAATAGCCATCATAAGGAAGCCCTTGTGCACTGCAAGAGATGAGATGGGCATAGGAGCACCCCCTTTCCCTCTCCCGCTGGGCTTTGTAGCCTCGGGCGTCCATCTCGGAGTAATCCCCGACCTTATGGGCCTCCTCAGAGTGTAATCCCCAATTCATCACCTTCTGAGCCTCATCAGAGTGTAAGCCCCAATTCATCACCTTCTAGGACTCCTCAGAGTGTAAGCCCCAATTCATCACCTTCTGGGCCTCCTTAGAGTGTAAGCCTTAATTCATCACCCCAGGCCACCCTCATGCGTAATCCCCACTCCGCTTCTCACGGACAAACCTTTCACGATGTGATCCTCTGGTCCCTATTGCCTCTTGTTTCTCACACCGAGCATGACTCATGTGGGATTAGAGTAAGCATCGACCATGATATCCTCCTATGGGCCTCCTCGGAGTGTAAACCCCAATCCATCATTCTGGGATTCCCCAGAGCATAAGCCCCAAGACATAAGTGAACTACGGGGACTTTGATCCATGCCAAAGCATGGTACGTAGGAAGCCTCCATGTGGTTCAAGCCCACCACTCAGTCATTTCTTCACGCTGAGTTCCACCCTCGTCCAGCATGATGTTAAACTGTATATATGAACTACGTGGACTTTTATCCCTGCCTCCTAGACAGGGTATGTAGGAAGCCTCTATGAGGTTCAAGTCCACCACCCATCGGACCACCTGGTCCCTCTTCACGTCGGTTCCCTAACACCTATCCAAACTACATGGAATTTGATCCCTGATTCTTAAGCAGGGTACGTAGGAAGCCTCCCTAAGGTTCAAGCCCAACAATCGGTCGATCCTATCATTTCCACATCGGTTCACCGCACCACTCCTAGTGTCGCCTCAAGCGAGTTCCAACCCTTCGGAGTCATTAATCTAAAGAGGGATGGTAATCCTCGGGCATAAATGATTCTGAACCCCTGTGTCTAGTTGACCATTTCCCACCAAGTTTAAATCCGTGGATACTATGTTTTGGTATAAACCAAAGATTCGCGAACATATGAATACGTCTTAAATCTATAAGAGAGTCCCGGAACTGGCAATAATTCCCCCCAAAAAGGGTGTGATGAGACCAACTTCCCATTCTCTCAACCAATGTGAGTTCTTAAGATTCACTGGTCCGACCATCTGGTGAATGCCTACCTTTGGAAATCAGGTCCATAAATCATTAGATATGGAGTCGTTGGGCGTTTCGTGGCCAAAAACTAGAACGAAACAAAAAATGGTAAACCTGACGTGAATCTTTAACCAAACATGACGGATTTAACCTAATCTCACCCAGTGCCCCATTATTCTCCAAAAGAGGGCCAAGAAAGGTCATTAATTACGCATGGGATTATGAGATGATAATTTTATGGGTTTGCTGCTTGTATTTTCTAAAATGTTTCGTAGGCACTACTTTTAGAACTCCCTTCGATCCAATGGCATCGCAAAGGAACACACAAGTGCGTGCTTCCAACGACGCAAGGACGAGACTTCCTCAACAATGGAGGACCCCATCACCCACCCAGCATCTTCAACGCTGGGTTTCGGATGCACTGATCTGAGAGTACCGCGTGAATGGTACTCTCCCAATAGTTGAGGCGGCCATGCACACCCTCCAATCCATCAAGATTCTTCAGTTGGCTACCTAGCAGTGACCGCAAAGGCAGATCCAAACAGCCCCTCTCACTGTCTCCAACTGTTTCGGGAGCCTATCCCTAGAATGGGACAATGCGTACCTCCCTTATCTTAGGGAGGCGGATGAGGTCGATGTTGAGGACTTCATCCTTGTCGAACCAGGGTATTGCTATAAGGCCCCTGCCGGAAGGCGGAATCGCGGTCACGCCGCGACTCAACATCCTCACACCGAGGAGGATGTCTCTCCGAGGATTCAGGCCCATGCTCCCCATGCTCCGGCCCCTCGGACCACCTGACGAGGGCAGCAGACGTACAATCGGGGACAGGTCATCACCCTGGTTCCTAACGAGGAGCTCCTATGCCGAACCATATAGACGTACCACGAATAGTCACCTACACTTATTCGCTCCTCCCAAGCCCGCCATCCAGACATGGTGGCATCATACGAGCCAGAATGCATCCCTGTCGAGCTCAATCAAGCCCATAGCTCACGCAGGACGACATCTACCTGGCAGGAACCTCTCCCTGCCTTGGGTCGGGAAGCCCACTAGCTTGACGTGGTGGCGACCCGGCACCTAAAATACTAGCTCCTGGCAGTTTCTTCAGAAGCCCTCCATCCCGATATGGTGGCGATCAACAAATCCAACCACCTAGATGTGGCGGAAAATCATAGGCGGGAACGTCTCCCCGTAAAAAAAGGCCACCGACTCGATACTGTGGGAAACCAATATATGCAGGCTCAGCTCCCTGCTGATGCAAGTAAAGTCTGCCACCCCGATGTGGTGGCAAATGGAGAGAGAAACTGGCATATCCCGGTATAGGGGCAGACTCATTCACCTGCCCCGACACAGGAGAATTTTCAATACCCACTGACCACTGGAGGACTGTAACGGGATATTTCTACTCTGATACTGGAATGATCCTTCATACCTATTCCATCCAAAGATGTCTCTTTGCATATCCTAGCAATGATGGAGGAGCAGGTATCAATCCCAGATCATATCTTACAGACTTTCCAGAATATAATTGCATCAGCGACAACAGAAAGGACTCGGGCCCGTGAGCCAGTCTCCCCAATTGAGGCGACTCATCAATGAGATAAGGTAGCTACATCAGAGCAAATCTGCATCCCTACTTCTACCCAGGAGGGTCATCGGCTATATTCCTCAATGCAAGGGCAACCAGACCGAGCATCTTCACTCGTTCCAACTGGGGAACACCCATCCATCATGGTGGATGCTCTAGAGCAGGCATATATCCCTGCTAAAATCTAGGATGTTCGTTGGCGTATCCTGGTAGAATCACGGGACCCAATTAGACAGAGACCCAAAGGAGGTGAAGGTCATTGTCAAAAGCAGATGGTCCCCGCTGCCTGTAAAAGAGCACCTCGAACGTGCCGAAGGAAGCCAGAAAATAAAGAGTGAGTACATGACTCCGCTCTGCTAGAATCTTGGGTTTCTAATGCCTCTAAGAACACATCAATGGCTCGAAGCCCTACCCGCCCATTACCATATTATGGGAGTGGCAGTAGCAGTTGTGAAGGTCCTCCCCGCAATGTTGCAACCAGAAGCTCTGAAGGTCTTCCCCAGAGCACCCGTGGGGGCCTCCCCCATGGGAATATAACAATCGGTCATGAGAGCTTCTCTCTTGATGTGAGTCACGGAAACACTCCATGTGACCAGAAGGTCGAGCAGCAAGAAGGTCCTCCACTTGTTGTGGTTCGCCCTGAAGGTCCTCCCTAGGGTATACACTGCAATCACTCTCCATGATGTGTTACCATAGATTGTGATGGTAGTCCTCACTATCACAGTCACAACTACGGAGGTCCTCCCTGTACTGACGTATCATCACGAAAAGAATGCCCTACCCTTGTTGTGGCTTGCCCTGAAGGTCCTCCCCAGGGGTTACGCTGCAACAGAACTCCACGCAGCCAGGAATCAGGTCACGGTGGTAGTCCTCGCCACCCTGATAACAGAGGTCCTCCCCATAGAGACGTCGAGAAACGAGAAGGCCCTCCCTCATTGCATTACATTCTAGAGGCCCTCCCCAAGATATACCCCGCAGATAGTTTCCCTACAGAAGTAGTAATGGTAGTCCTCGCCATTACCGCAGCTGTTATGGTAGTCCTCACCACCATGGCCTCCATTGTGAATGTCCTCCCCGCAATGGCCCTAAGAAACAAGAAGGTCCTCCCCTTGTCGCGGTGTGTCCTAAAGCTCCTCCCCAGGATATGCGTCAAACGTCAAGCCATGACGGTCATCCTCACCATGATGGAAGTTGTTGCGAAGGTCCTCCCTGTAAGAACGCTACGTAGCCAGAAGGTCCTCCCCTTGCTGCAACATGCCTTGGATGTCCTCCCCAGGATGTGCACTACAAAAATCCTCTATGCAGTGAAGCATCAAGCAGTACTATTAGTCCTCGCCATTATGGACGTCATTGTGAAGGTCCTCCCCGCGACGACATAATATTTCAACAGGAAGGTCCTCCTCCTGCCAAGTCAGGCACCGAAATGACCTCGTATATCGAGGCACTCAGAAGTATGGGATCGAGCATGTCAAATTCCCAGCTTGGTGCTAACGACGCCCTTCTTTAATCAAGAACCGTTCCAGGGCCGCGTTCATCTTCTGAACCACCTCAGAATCTCCCACAAGACAATTCGATACCTACCGGCCCCACTGCCTCCGACTACAATGAGAGCCTTAGTTGGGCTGACCAGGTAGAGGAATCACTGGTGGAGGAGTATGCCAATATGCTGCACCTGAGGAAATGACTAGCCAAGAATGATATACCAGTTATTTTTTCACCCACGGCCACCTCTCAGTACGACATACCCAAAGAGTTGTCGGAAGAATGCATGCACGGCATCTTTCATAATATATGGACGACCCTCCACTGGCGGAAATTAAGCTTCCTGCCCTATGACGGGTATGTAGACAATGTCAAGATAGTAGGGGACCTTCTGCATCACATCAACCTAAAGGCCCTTTCCTCGACGTGACAACAACGCCCCGAGAGGTGCAAAGGGAATATGGAGGCATCTTGACTCCACGCACTGTCCCATCTGCACCGCCTCATTGATGACGCTCCGATGGGAGTCCATATCAGGGGATGGGGGGAAAATGGAGCTCTTCATTTCACTCCACTCCCCGCCCAGAAAAACCCGTTAATGATGGTGTCGTTTAACGTCATCACAACAAGATGAAAATCGAGTGGACCCCATGTTCAAGAAATCCAACACACCCAACTGATTCAGTCCTTGAGTAAGTCCCAGAAGCGTCAGGCCCGGCAGGAACAAGACATTCACGAACTCTTGAATCAGGCTACCGAGAGCATACAACAGGCCTCTCGCCTAAGAAAGGCTAGTCAGCGATCTTTGCCTGCCTCCCCAGATGGGAATGATCCACAGGTGAACTCGACACCAGATCCGGTTCACCCCCGGATGGGGGAACGCGAGATCAGGTAGGTCGCGATAGCCATAGCCACTACAGCAATCCAGGGTCAACCCCAGCCTGTAGGGCTGGGGGCATTTCTAACAACAAATGCCCATAGTAAGACTAATAAAACCGGGAAGAGACTCAACGTCCATGGAACGGAGCCAACTCCATCCATCAGGGCTGGGGGCATTATTACCCCCTCAACAACAACCTCCCCCATGAGATTCGGTATTCTCTCATCTATGGAGGACAGTCAGAAAAGGAGGTTCATGTCCTATCCTGTCATATGAATCGTCATCCCCTCTGAGAGGAAAGCACACCGTAAGGTCACATCAAAGAACTCTCTGCGTCACCCTTCGTCAAGAAGTCCGAGGGTAACCCCAGGTCATGAAATGGAAGGCCAGATGAAGACGCGGGAGATCCTCTTCCTATTTTGAAGATGACGTCCCCTCCACCTCGCAATATGCATTCATCAACTCCATAGAGGCTAACCCCACGGGTGACACTGGAGAAAATGCAAATCCGAACGAATTGGGAGACAACGGTTCCGGCCAAGTTGTTACTCACAATGAACCCCCAAGTGTTCACACCCGGAACTAGAGGGCCTCTTTAAATATGGTTGCCCCTTCAGCTAACCTCCCTCCACCTGCCCAGCGAGCTTTAAACAAGGACAAGAACAGAGGAACGGTTACCCTTAACCCATCCACTTCCCTTAATAAAAAACGAGCCTTTCACGCTCAAGGAGAGGTTTGCTCGACATGAATAAGAGATGAAAGAATTGAGGTGGCTTAATGCCAAGATTCTCTAGAGGAATCGCCTTATTGAATGTGCGTGCCAAGAATATTCACATCATGCACTCCCAGTAAGTGCACATCAAAGGCTAAGGCTTGCCCCGTCAAATGAAGCCCGATCAGGGCACCTGCCCAATGAGGCACCTAGTTCGTCCAACTACCTAAACGTGGATGATGAATACCAGGATTTCCCTCCACTTAGGAGGAAACCGGAGAAAGTACGCCTGAACCCCCCCCCCCCCCACGAGGGTACCCCGAACGGAATATGCACCCTTGGTGCTTGCCAATCTGGATCCTCAAGAAATGCCTCGGGCTACGCCTGCCCCAGACCGGGCCCAACAGGATGTAAACCAAGGACTCTACAACACCATAGAGGAACTAACAGCTCGATTGGAAGCAGTGGATGGTCGACGCACTCTGATACAGCTAGAACGGAAACCCTACCCAGATTGGGGGACCAACACACCACCTCCACCCAATTTTGGGATCCCTGTATTCCCCATCTTCAATGGATCAGGAGATCCAGAGTAGCATTTGATGCACTATACATCCTATTGCGACCCTATGATGGGGACTCTGGAACAACAAGAAGCAGTGAAACTCAGATGCTTCATACAGACCTTTCAAGGATCCGCCTTCGTCTGGTATACGAGTCTGCTAGCCCAGTTGATAAAGAGGTGGGGGGGACCTCCGGCAGTAGTTCCTGTTCCACTTCAGCTCAACGCAACCTAAAACAACGGTCAGTGATCTCATGAACTGAAAGCAGAGAGAGAATGAGAGGGTCTCAGATTTCATCGCTAGATGGAAAGGTCTGACCTATTTTCTGAACAGGCCAATGCCTCAAGATAAGATGCTAGCCATATGCATTTATAATCTTAGAGATGAGCTGTGAACACCGCTCATACCAGTGGAGTGAACCACTAGATTCCACCATCTCTTGCCCATTACCCATAGAATTGAGGACTCCCTGCAGCAGACAAATTAAAAATCCCTAAGAGCCTCACAGGCTCCTGCGAAAAGGGCACCTAGAGCAGAAGCGTCCGCTGTCACACTCAAGCCAGCCCCTGTGCCCGCTCTGCCACTTAGGACTCCAACAAATCGTCAAGGTCCCCCTGCATATCAGCGGTCACCCACACCTAAACGAGACGATCAGAGAGGACCGAAGTGGAACCAGTTTGAGGAATGAAGACAAAAACTATACTCATTCTGAGACGATCAAGTTCGTGGCTACTTCATTGCCGCCATGAACTGCAACTCTCTCTGCCTCCCGGAGCCAAGGAAGCCTGAAGAAGTCAGCTGCGATGATAGGCCAGATTACTGCCCATACCATCAGATGTTGGGGCACAGTATCTGAGAATGCTTCATCTTCAAAGAACTCTTACAGAGGATGGTAGATTCTGGACAAGTCGAGCTGGGACCACCCCCATCACATGTGGCATGTATCTCTACCACTGACTCCGACAAAGAGGAGGGGTGGAAGAAATTCACCAGTAAGAAGGGGTAGAAATTTGACCACTGGATGACTCGGAAGACTATCAACCCAGCCCAGGGAATACTCCGAGCACAACAACAGCAACTGGTGTTTCCACCACTAGCCCCTGGAGCCGCATAGCTGACAGTATCAGCCTCACAACCCTCCAAAATCCGGTCATCTGGATGGAGCCGAAGGAGGAAACAATCACAAGAGGAGCAGTCTGTGATGGGGCCAAAGTTAGTCCCGACCCTGGCTGACTTTATGCCCTCGAATTTGGCACCACGGGCACTGATCCACAAAACGGAACCATCAGAGACAACCGACCAGGTTGACCTGTCAGAGGATGAAGAGCCAATATTTGGTTCTATCAACATCATCCATATCATGGAATCATTCCCTGAAGAAGGGTATGAATACGAACCCGAGTTCCCTGCACGAGGAGCTGGGAGAAGAAACCGCAGAGGTAGAGGATACCAAGGGAGGTGCAGTCGTGGCCGAAACCAACCCTTCGGTTAGACCATGGCCCAGACCATCAATGTTGCGGAAACCCGTAGGAGGACCCTTCAAGGGACTCAGCAGGAGAGGGAATTCCCCTCCACTTACACAAGCAACCACTCTGGCCCTGTTGTTCTGCAATACCCACCAGAGGAGGAACAAGTGTTTGGCCGCCTAGTGCACACAAATAGACCGGCTTGGCCAAGTCCTCAAAACACGGGAACACCATCAACATCTGTCCCCATGGCCAGTCCCTCCTCGTCAAATGCTCCAGCTCCCAAAGCACCCACTAAGACTCTCCCGCCAATGGAGAAGCATCGGCCGCTAGAGCAAAAATATGAAATCCTTAAGCAGCTGGCGTCAGTACCGGCAAAGCTGTCGATCCTGGATTCCTTGATTTTGTCAGCAGACCTCAGGGAGGCCCTTATAGAAGCTTTGATCAGCCCCTAGGAATTTCAAGCAGAGGTATCTACCGCTGAGATTTACCGGACAGAGACTGGTCCGGCTGAATGCAATGCAGCGATTTCCTTCAACGATCAAGATGAAGATGCCATCATGCAAGGACACATCAGACCACTATATGTGTCTGGAACACTGAATGGTATTGAGATCCGAAAAATCTTTATAGACAATTTCTCTGGAGTTAACCTCCTTCCCCTATGGAATCTCCGTAAGTTGGGCTACAGTGAGGACGACCTAATTCCCTCAGCCACAACTTGGTTAGGTTACGACAAGAGTGAGCAGAAACCAATGTGATAGATTAAGCTAAAGACCCATTTTGGCGACCTGTTAGCCTACATGGAATTCTTGGTGGTCCGGCAGAGCACAACATTCAATGCCCTATTGGGAAGGCCATGGCTCCATAAGCACATGGTCATTCCTTCATCCTACCACTAGTGTATCAAGTACTGCGTGAATGGACAAAGAAGGACGTTGCATGCCGACAAGGCCTCTTTAGAGCTCTCCGAGTCACATTACATTGACTCTGGGTTCTATGAGCAAAAGAAGAAGAAGCCTTTGGTCGATGGCGTCGACTTGATCCCCACTCCAAATGGCCTGGAAATGTCCCTGATGACCCTCCCAGGCAGCTTGGCAGAGATTATGTCATGCCCATCAACTGTGTTGAGAGTAGGAGTTCATGTCCGGACACGCATTCATATGTCCTCATGACTTCAGCCATGATGGCCGAGCATGATAGTGTAGGAATGTCTACCAACCCTCGATTTAGTTAATATTACTCAAACAGGGATGCCCACGATGCCTCTCCCTCAAACCCTCGAAGGCTCAGACCGAAAACTCTCTCCTCGTCAGATCAAGAAGATGAGTATTTAGGATAAGAAGAGGGGGAAGATCTCAGAGATACACCCCCCACATTTGAGGAGGGTATCTCCACCACTGTGGACGAACTCATGGAAATAAACCTGGGTATCGAGGAAGACCCGAGGACCACTCTCATTAGTGCAGCTATGTCTCCCGAGGAACATAAGGTATATACCTCCTTCCTAAGGCAAAATTGGGATGTCATTGCCTGGAAATGCACAGAAATGCCAGGACTCAATCCCGAGGTTGCGACGTATCACCTGGGTCTTCCAGAAGACCACCAAGGCTATAAACAGTCTGTTAGAAGGACACACCCCTCACATGCTTCCAAGATAGAGGCTGACGTCAATAAGCTCATTAAAGCAGGCTTCATCAGGAAGGTCCAGTACCCCATTTGGTTGGCTAACATCTTCCCTGTCAATAAAAAGAATGGGAAAATCCGCATTTGTATTGGCTTCAGAGACCTTAATCGACATTGTCCGAAAGATGACTTCCTGGTTCCAATCACTGAGTTGTTAATTGATGCGACAACCGGGTATGAGGCTATATCCTTCATGGACGGCTATTATAGATATAATAAAATCATGATGGCCCAAGAAGAAGAATAATCCACTGACTTCATGGCCCCTTATGGGTTATTCTATTACAGGGTCATTCCCTTTGGTCTCAAGAATGTTGGTGCCACATATCATCGTTCCATGCATCGGATCTTTAAGTCATTCCTGGGTAAATTCGTTGAATGTTAAGTGGGTGACCTAGTGTTCAAGTCCAGATAGCACTCGGATCACCTGTCGGACCTTGAGACCATCTTCAACAAGATCCGACAGTATATCTTGAAGATGAACCCCTTGAAATGTGCCTTTGGGGTTACCTTTGGGAAATTCCTTAGCTTCGTCGTACGCCATCGTGGCGTCGAAGTCGACCCTGAGAAGATGAAGGCTATCCTGAGCTTGCCACCTCTTAGAAATCACCCTGAGCTGAGGGGATTCCAAGGAAACCTAGCCTATATTAGGTAGTTCATAGCCAACATGGTAGGAAAATGTTTGCCCTTCACCAGGTTGATGAAGAAGGGGTTCACGTACCAATGGACGAATGACTGCCAAGAGTCATTCGACAAATTGAAGAAGTACCTCTTAAGACCACCGGGGCTCATGCCCCCAGTCGAAGGAAGGACTCTCATTATATATGTGACAGCCCTAGAACAGTCATTGGGAGCCTTCCTCACACAGAAGAACAACATCGGTGGCGAAAACAGTCTGTATTACCTCAGTCGAACCATGATTGAGGCTGAGACTCGATACTCAAATATCGAGAAGAGCTGTCTGGACTTGGTCTTCAGGTTTCAAAAGATGCGACATTATCTGCAGCATCATGAGATCTATTTAATCTCATGGATTAACCCTCTCAATTACATCATCAGTCACCCGATGCTAACCAGACACCTATCCCGATGGGCAGTCATCCTACAACAATTAGACATCTGGTTCGTGCCTCAAAAATCCATCAAGGGCCAGGCATTAGCAGAATTTCTATCAGAGCACCCTTCAACATGGACCACTACATCGAAAACTGAACCACCTGATGAAGATATCTTCTCGGTTCAAGAGGAGTTCCCAGCATGGGAAATGTACTTTGACGGCGTGTCCTAAAGCCCCACCGGCAAGAGGATGGAGGATCCGAGATTTAACAAAGTGGGTCTGGGGATAATTATTGTGTCCCCAGAAAAGGCAGTTTTTCTGTATTCCTTCCTTTTGTCAAAGGGATTTACAAATAGTGAAGAGGAATATCAAGCTCTCATCGTAGGCCTAGAGCTCGCACTCCAGGCACAAGTACAGCACCTTAAGGTAAAAGGTGACTCAGACCTGGTCATCAAGAAATTCAACGATGACTATGATATTAAAAAAGAGGATCTGATCCCCCAGTTTGACCATGTCCAAGGGTTAATGTCTGAGTTCTCCATAGAACCAACATTAACTTATATTCGCCGGTCCCAGAACGCTCAGGCTGATGCATTAGCCAAGGCGGCCACAACCCTAGCCGATCCAGACCGGGATGAAACAGTCATCAGCATTGCTCACCGTCGAATGGTATTACCATTTATTCAAGCTACGATGGAAGAGATACACGAATTTAGTCCTGTCCCCAATCAATATGCTCCTGCCACCGGTTGGATGACCCCCATTGCGAACTACCTTCAAAGGGGAGAGCTTCCATTAGACAAGGTTGAACAAGAGAAAATATAGAGAAGTGCAATCAATTTTGTCCTATATGGAGGCGAGGGTTAGCAAGAGGTCCTCTACAAACAAGGCCTCAATGGAGTGCTCCGCAGATGCATTGACAGAGAAAAAACTACTACCATCATGACTGAAGTACATGCAGAAGCATGTGGAGCACATCAACTGGGGCCCAAGCCTTCCCATCAGGTTTGAAGGCTTGGGTACTACTGGCCCACAGTGGCACGAAACTGTGAGCGTTTTACCACAAAATGCCACTCATGCCAGATTCATGCCAACGTCATACACCATCCCCCAGAGATACTTCATCAAGCTAAGTACTCTTGGACGTTTTCCGTCTGGGGTATGGACGTCATGGGACCATATCCTCCCGCCATGGCCAAACAGCTCAAGTATATCCTCATGGAGACCAACTTCTTTTCCAAATGGGAAGAAGAAATACCCCTCAAGGAATTCCGGGAAGGAAATATTATCATCTTTGTGAAGACCAATATCCTCACTAGATTTGGTGTCCCCCATACTATACTGATGGACAACGGCACCAATTTCTGCTCTACTGAGTTGGAAAAGCTATACCATGAGTATGGTATCAAGGCTAACCACTCATCCCGCTACCATGCAGCAGCCAGTGGACAAATATAAGCTTTCAACAAGACCTTGTCCAACATCCTCCAGAAAATGGTGGAAAAATACAAGAAGTCATGGCCGGATAAACTCCTCCATGCATTGTGGGCTTATCGAACCACAATCTGAACCTCTAATCGATCTACCCCATACTCATTGGTGTATGGAACCAAGGAGGTCCTTCCCATTGAACTCTAACTTCCCACACTCCGTGTGGCCATCTGTGATCAATTATTCAATTATGAGTAGTTAGAAAATCGGCTAAGTGAATTGGAACAGCTAGACGAGAAATGGATTCACACTCTGCACCACCTGGAAGTGTACCAGAACCAAATCGCACGATCCTTCAACAAAAAGGTTCGGTTCCGGTCATTCTTGGAATTAGAATTGGTGTTAGTCCTTATGACCCCAATTATACCCAGCAAGAAGCCTCCAAAGCTATAGCCCAAGTGGGAGAGACCAAATGTTGTACACAAGGTCTACTCCAACAGAGCATATTCCCTGATCTCCATGGACGGGAAATTCACCACAGCTCCTACCAATACAAGATTCCTAAAGAAGTATTTCGCATAGAGACCAAGAAGTATTCATGTCCTCACCGAATGACATTAAACTACATGGAGTTCGTCCTTACCGCACGATGATAAACTGCACGGATGAAGGAAAAAAATGAGATGTACTCGTCGTACGAGCTGTATGACGTTATACTACCAAGCACACTATGGTCCAAACTCTATGAACTTATACTAAGAGTATTCCGTCCTCACCGCATGATGTTAAACTACATGGACAAGGTGATTTAAAAATGCCCTCTTCCCCTGTGTGCGGACCAGACATGCATAGGGTGTATCGTCTTTCAGAGAACTACATGAGGCTTGATTCCTACCCTCACAGGATACATAGTGACACCAGAATTCCACACCCTGGCCCAACCACCTCAAAAAGAAAAAAACAAAAAAAATCCCATTCCCCCGTGTACGGACCAGACTTGCACGGGGTGTATTCACGTGCTCACCGTATGACATTAAAATGCATGGAGCCCGTCCTTAACGCACGATGCTAAACTGCATGGATAACAAGAGTTAAGAATGCCCCTCCCCTCGTGTATGGACCAGACCTTCACGGGGTGTACTCATAGTCCTAACCACATGACTTTAAACTGTCTAGACTCCGTCCACACCGCATGATGTTAAACTGCACAAATTCTAGAGAACTATGTATGGCTTGATTCCTTCCCTCGCAGGATACGTAGAGATGCTAGGGTCCCCAGCCTTGGACCAGCCCCTTGAATAAAAAGAAAAAAATGCCTTCTCTCCCCCGTGTGTGGACCAGACCTACATGGGGTGTACTTATTCTAGAGAACTACGTACTACTTGATTCTTGCCCTCGCAGGATACATAGAGATTCCAAGATCCCCAGTCCTGGCCCAGCCCCTTGAAAAAAAAAGATGCCCTTCCCCCCATGTGCGAACCAGACCGACACGGGGTTTACTTCTTGTCCTTACCGGACGACGTTAAACTGCACGGACAATGATGTTAAAAATGCCCCCTCCCCCGTGTACGGACCAGACCTGCATGGGGTGTATATATTCATCCTTACCACATGACGTTAAACTGCATAGATGTTTTCCCCACCGCACGACGTTAAACTGTGCAGACCCCCTTTTTATTACACGTCGGGTCACCTTCTCCCTTACCGCATGATGTTAAACTACATTGAGTTTGTCCTCACCGCATGATGTTAAACTGCACGGACTTTATCACGACCCAACCAAGACACGTGGCAATACGAGATGGAGATACTCATTGCACATTTGGATGCATCCTCTCCATACATCAGACTCCACGACCCAGATAATTATGGATCTTCATAACCACTCATGGCCATTGGAAGTGGATATTTATCGACCCGTGGACACCTTTGTCTGACTATGCATACCATGACCTTAGCGGATCTACATATTGATATCCCCTGGCTTGTCTACCAAAGGAATGATTTCCACAGGTGACACTCTTCCTAGCTCCATACTCTTACCGGCCTCAGAGCCCCCATACCATACCGCTGGATCCAGAAGATTTTGGAAAAGTGGTTTAAAATTTCATTCCTCTTTTCACATCCAGGTGTTTTCAGGGTATCCTTATCTAGCTAGCCTATGTGTCGGTCAGTGGTTCACATAGCGACCTGCATCAATAAACATCGAGCCAGGACTAGGCTACTTTGACACAACAGACAATTGCAGTGAAGATTTTTCTTGTATACCCGGACACCATTATCCCCATGTTCCGAACTCCGCACTCTGAGCATTTGTGGATTTTCATAATCATTCATGGCCATCGGAAGTGGAAAGTTATCAACCCAGGGACACCTTTGTATGACTATGCATACCATGCCCTCAGCAGCTCTGCATAATGATAGTCCCTGGCTCGCCCATCAAAGGAAAGATTTCCTCAGGTGGTACTCCTCCTAGCTTCGTATGCCTACCGGCCTCAGAGCCCCCACACCATACCTCCTGATCTGGGAAAGCTCAAAGTTTCAGTTTACGACCTTCAACCTCCGCCCTGTTCTATGTATATAAGAACATGTTGACTCAGTTATCCTTTGAGTGATTACAGCAACAGTCACCCAATGGTCCGAGCTCTATGACCAATAAACATGGAGTACATCGTCCTTACTGCATGACGTTAAACTGCATGGAATAAAGGAACACCCCCATGCAAATCAGCGCAGGGGGGCTCTTTGAAACTCAATAAGCAACTAGGGACGGATATCCCCGACATGTCCAGACATTCTCCTACCAAATGATAGACTTCGTGGCCCGGATAATTGCAGATCCTCATAACCATTCATGGCCATCGAAAGTCAAAAGTGATCGACCCGTGGACACCTTTGTTTGACTATGCATACCATGCCCTCAGTGGCTCTGCATAATGATGGACCCTGGCTCATCCATCAAAGGCAAGATTTCCACAGGCGATGATCTTTTTAGCCCTGTACGCTTACTGACCTCAGAGCCCCCATATCACCTTTCCTGATCCAAGAAGCCCCAGAACCATGATTTACACCAATCAACCCCCCCCCCCCCCCCCATGTCTAGGGCATGTTGAGGTATTCAAGCACAGTTACATTCGGATAAAGAGCGGACTTTGAAAAAATATCCACCATCCTCGCTACATGACATTAAACTGCATAGAAACCGTCAAAAAAATGTCCCTGTCCTCACTGCATGACGTTAAACTGCACAACAACCTTCAAAAATACCTCTCGTCCTTGCCGCATAATGCTGAACTGCACGGATTATGTCCCAACCACCTGATGATAAACTACACTATAATACTCATCATGGGTTCAATGAGAAGCAGAGGATTTTCTCTATCTTTTAGTGCACGGTTCAGACCTGCATGAACCACCACCTCACACCAGTGTGAGAAAGAATTACTTCACCCATTATCTGGAATTTTAGTCTAGATATTTCCCCCATATTTAGGCACCCTCTCATCATAAACCATAATATGTACTCAGAAAAATCCGAACTCTCATAATCCACCCCTGGTGGTCCCAAATATCAACTTCCATGATGTTTCTTGACTATCGAAAGTGGATAGTCTTTGACTTAAGGACACCTTTGTACGAGTATTCATACCATTCCCTCAGCGGCTCTGCATATTGATTGCCCCTAGCCCATCTACCAAAGGAACGATTTCCTTAGGAAATGCTTCTCTCCGTATGCCTCTTGGCCTCTGAGCCCCCATTTCTATCCCGAGATTCGAAAATCCTCTGAGCTACAGTTTACCAACCTCTTCCACAATCCTAGCTGAATGTGGCGGAATGTCTTTGACGAGATTACCGGGAACCAGGAGAGGTCGTTCCCTTTCAGATGATGTCCCAGCTGCACGACATTAAATTGCACCATGCCCCAACTGTCCTTTACGTTAGATAAATGCGTAGGACGAGAACCTTGCTTCCACACTCCTGATTGTTACAGATGTTCTCAAAACCCTATCAGACAACACATTCATTTTCCAGGCCACCCATGGTGGATCCCATAAGCCGGACATCCATGAATTCCCCTGGCCCTCAGAAATGGATAAGTCTTTGACTTAAGGAAACCTTTGTATGAATATTCATAACATTCCCTCAACAACTATTCATATTGATTTCCCCTGGCCTGTCTACCAAAGGAATGTTTTCCTTAGGCAATGCTCTTCCTACCTCAGTACGCCGACACAGATCCCATGCCTTGAGACATGCCATGAATGCCGCTCAAATTCAAATATGTTTTCCCCCACATGTGTTTGAAGGGTATTGAGACATCTTTTAATCTGTTGAACCCCATTGGGGCCCTCTCCCCACCATATTTGGTCAAAGCTGTTCGACCTAAAACATCAGTAGTGATAGTCTTGACGACGGGACTTTAAACCTCTCGCAAAAGGAAGAAGTAATGGTTCGTAGAGGTTTCTTCATGTTCGCGGATGAGGCACTTCGCGAAGGAGTGAACATGCGGAGGTGAATGAGCTCTTGTTTCGTGAAGAATTCGGTAAAGGACAAGTGAAGGGATCCCCATATTTATAGGCATGGTCCCATACTGGGTCCACCTTTCTACCACAAACCATCTCAGTTTCAGGACCACTCTGCATCGGAATGGCCTCCTCTTCGTTCCGATCCGACCCCATTCCAATGGGGGGAATTTGTAGGGTCTTGAAAATCTGCAAAGGAAATATTACTCAAATCCACCAATGAATTGGGGAAAATAATCAAATAAAGGACCGGTCCGCGAACCGGTCCCATGGAAGCGCAACGTGGACAGGCACCGCGAGGCACCCCCTCTGTGAACCATTTTCGTTCATGAAATGAATGCGGAGAGCCTCTACGGTCGTGAGGAAGGATAGGAGCTAGTCCGGTTCACCGTAACGAACCACCCCAACCACGGACCGCGTCGACTGATTCAAGCTACACCCACTGTCGTTCGCGTAATAGAGGCGGAACACTATGCAGCCGCAGATCTCTCCTTAAGTTCACCTCGTGGAGGGTGGGGGGGGCGTTCAATACCCACCGCGAATTGCGGATTGACCAAGTCAGCTGTGAACCGGGTATTTGGTTATGGGCCTCTGCAAAAGGTGTCGTGTGGCCACAGATACATCCCTTTCCCCACTCTATAAAAGGAGACTCAGGGGGGAAGAAAAAGAGGATTGGAGAACTGGAATCTGATTCGGATGGATTGGAGATTCGGAAGGGGATCGGTTGAAGGAAGGCTTCAGATTTCGCAAACAGTTAAACCCCCATCTGCGAACCACAGAAGGTATATGAATTAACAAAGAATTGGAAAACAGATAATAATTTGGAGAATCGAAAACCTAAAATAACGAAAAAGGAGAACTACGAACCATACCCCCTCCGTGGATGACTTCCCCACAGACCAGGGGGTTTATGCCTCTTTTCCCATCCGCCATAACGCGTAGCACTATCTTGCGCGAGCAAAGCCCCGACCGACGAGCCTCTGATTGGAACTGCCCTTGGCCGCCACTGCCCGCCTGAAACCCTCCGCAAACCACCCTAGTTCGTGGATTGAACCCAAAGCCGCGAACCACCATAGTTCGCAGATTGAACCCGAAGCAGCGAACCACCCTGGTTCGTGGGACGCCAATCAATCCGCAGACCACCCTGGTTCCCGGACAGCTTCTCCAACCACGTGGCACTTCCCCATGTGAAGGGAGCCACCACCCATACCTCTCGGTGGATCACCGAATACTTCAGTGTTCTCATTTCCTGAGCCTGGTAAAATACTTCCGATCCAGCCAAGTCATCTACGACTCCCTCGTTGGCCTATTCATCGGCCCCAAGCCAAGGCCTCCGCCAGAGCCACCGGATCTGCGTGGTATAAATTTCAGGTGCATCAGCACACCATTTCGAGTTCACATTCCCACGGTAAACAGGGACAAAGGGGTTGCCCTGACCCTTGAGCAGATTCCCGAAACATTTCTAGGTTCACATTCCCCTGGTAATGTGGAGTCTGATCTCGGGAATCCCCTTTCTTCCCTTCCACTTGTTCAGGGTTCTCGAAGATGGTAAAATACCCATCAAAAGGAAGCCCTCATGCACTGAAAGAGCGGAGATGCGCATATGAGTGCCCCCTTTCCCTCTCCCGCTGGGCTTTGTCACCCCGAGCGTCCATCTCAGAGTAAGCCCTGACCTTATGGGCCTCATAAAAGTGTAAGCCCCAATTCATCGCCTTCTGGGTCTTCTCAGAGTGTAAGCCCCAATTCATCACCTTCTGGGCCTCCTCAGAGTCTAAGACCCAATTCATCACTTTCTGGGACTCCTCAGAGTGTAATTTCCAATTCATCACCCTGGGTTTCCCTCATGCATAAGCCCTACTCCGCTTCTCACAGATGCACCTTTCGCGACGTGATCCTCTTGTCCCTGCTGCCTCTTGTTTCTCACACCAAGCATGACTCACATGGGCTTAGATTAAGCATCGACCATGACATCCTCTTATGGGCCTCCTCAGAGTGTAAGCCCCAATCCATCATTCTGGGCTTCCCCAGAGCGTAATCCCCAAGACATAAGCGAACTACAGGGACATTGATCCATGCCAAAGCATGGTACATGGGAAGCCTCCATGAGGTTCAAGCCCACCACTCAGTCGTTTCTTTACGCCGAGTTCCACCCTCATCCTGCATGATTTTAAACTGTATATAAGAACTACATGGACTTTGATCCCTGCCTCCTAGATAGGGTATGTAGGAAACCTTCATGAGGTACAAGCACACCACCCATCAGAGCACCTGGTCCCTCTTCACGTCGATTCCCCGACACCTATCCGAACTACGTGGACTTTGATCCCTGCTTCCTAAGAAGGGTACATAGGAAGCATCCCTGAGGTTCAAGCCCAACAAGCGGTCGATCCTATCATTTCCACATTGGTTCACCGTGCCACTCCTAATGCCGTCTCAAGCGAGTTCCAACCCTTCAGGGTCATTAATCCAACGAGGGATGGTAAACCTCAGGCATAAATGATTCTGAACCCCTACATCCAGTTGATCATTGCCCACCAAGGTTAAATTCATGGATACTATGTTTGGGTATAAACCAAATATTCGTGAACATATGAATAGATCATAAATCTATAATAGAGTCCCAGAACAGGAAATAATTCCCCCCAAAGAGGGTGTGATAAGCCCAACTTCCCATCCTCTCGACCAATGTGAGTTCTTAAGATTCGTTGGTCAGACCATCTGGCGAACGCCTACCTTTGGAATGCAGGTCCATCAATCATTGGATATGGAGTCGTTGGGCATTTCGTGGCCGAAAACCATAACGAAACAATCACTGTTAATCCATTGAAGAAGCACATAGCATATCTTCCAATGTCTGGATTATTTGTTCTAACTGCCCATCTGATTGATGATGAAAAGTTGTACTAAAATTTAATTCAGTTCCCAATGAATTTTTAAGGCCTTTCAAAAAGATAGAAGATAACCTATTATCATGATCAGATATAATGTAGAGGGTAACTCCATGAAACCTGATTATCCCTTTAACATACATCCGAAAAATTTGATCTAGAGAAAAAGTTTCTCGAATCGGAAGGAAATGATCCGATTTAGTCAATTGAACCACAATAACCCATATTTCATTATTACCTCTAGATGTATTTGGTAATCCCACAAATAAGTCCATGGATATATTTTCCCATTTCCACTTTGGAATAGGTAAAGGATTAAACATCCTTTTAAGTAACATTCTCTCAACTTTAACATGTTAACAAGTCAAACACTTCCCAGTAAAGTTATCAATATCTCTTTTCATTCCATCCCACTAGTAATACTCCTGAAGATCTTTGTACATCATAGTACTGCCAGGATAAACTAAAAATGGAGAACTATGAGCTTCGCATAACCACTCTTTCTTCAACTTTGAATCACAAGTCACACATAATCTCTTCTGAAATCTCAGAAAACAACCATTATCAATGTTAATTTTAGGCAACTTATCCTTCTGAACCAACTCTACCTTTTTCTGCAACTCACTATCTTCTTTCTATACTTTCAGAATTTTGTTTGACAATGAAAATTTCACAGATACCTAAAACAAAACATATGAATTTCTGGCACAAACAACTTCTATTCCAAAGTTCATTAAATTGTTAATCAAAGGATCTTGTTCCAAAAATAACATGTTTAAAGTAACATTACTTTTTTGACTCAAAGCATCGACCACATTATTTCATTTTCATGCATGGTAATGAATTGTGCAATCCTAATCCTTGATTAATTATATCCATCTTCTTTGTATCATGTTCAATTATTTCTGAGTAAATATATACTTTAAACTTTTGTGGTCAGTATGTATTTCATATTTTACTTCTTACAGATGATGCCTCTAATTTTTTAAAACAAAACCAACAATTACTAATTTCAAATCATCTGTAGGGTAATTTAACTCATGAGTTTTCAACTGACATGAAGCATAAGAAATAACCAGATAATTCGGTATTAGGACAAAATCAAGTCTTTTCAACAAAGCATCACTGTAGATAACAAATTGTCTATCTTTAGAAGGTAATTCCAATACTGGATCATTCCCCAATCTTATTTTCAATTCCTGAAAATAATCATCAAATTATTTTGTCCATATGAACTTAACACCTTTTTGGGATAACATAGTCAGTGGGATAGATAACCATGAAATATTTTCAAAGAAACCTTTGGTAATACCCGCCAAACCAAGAAAACTATAAACCTAGGTTATATTTGTGTGTCTTTTCCATTCATCAACAACTTTTTTAGAAGGATCAACAAATATTCCATTTTTTGAAACAATGTGACCATGGAATGAAATTTTTTGTAACCAATACCCACACTTTCTGAATTTCCCATACAGTATATTTTCTTTAAATGTTTGTAATAAAACCCTTAAAGGAATTTCATATTCCACTTTACTTTTTGAATATACAATAATGTCATCAACAAACTCAACCAAAATCTTTTCCAATAACTCACGAAAAATTTTATTCAAAATATCCATGAATATAGTAGGAGCATTAGTTAACCCAAAAGGAATAACTAAAAATTCATAATGGCTATATCTAGTATGAAATGTTGTCTATGGAATGTCTTCTTTTACTTTTGACTGATGGTTCCCCGATATCATGTCAATCTTCGAAATATATTGATCTCCCTAGATCTGATCAAAAAAATAATTGATATGAGGAAAGGATACTAGTTATTAATAGTGATATTATTCAAGGCTCTATAGTCAATGAAATGTCTCATTGAACCATCTTTTTTTAACAAACATGACTGGAGAACCCAATGATGATGTGCTAGGTCAAATTAAACCGTTATCAAACTACTCCTGCAATTGTTTCTTTAAGTCTAAAAGTTTAATTTCATCCATTTCATAATGGGTTATGAAATTGGATTAGAATCATGAACTAAGTCAATAGTAAATTCAACTTCTTGATCAGGTATAATACCAAGAAACTCATCAGTAAAAACAACAAGACACTCATTTACTATTGGAACATCATTAATCTAAACAGTTCCTTTGTTTTCTGCAATATGTGTAAGGTAAAATACATTTCCAACATTCACTTGTTTCTCAGCTTCATAATATGTTATCAAAGTTAAGGGTTCATTATTGTACATAAACTGAAAGTCTTTATGAAAAGAAACCTCTTTAGCTCTACAGTCAATCTTAGCATGGTAAATAGAAAGAAATTCCATTCCCAAAATAACATCAAACTCTACTAGAGGTTAAACAACAAGGTTTCTAGGTAAGTTCATTCCACATATAAGGATAGGAAGATTATTATAATTTCTTTTTGCATCCACATTTCTACCTGGTGATTTTACCATAAGATTTGTATTCATTTCTTGAGGTGGAATTTCAAATATACCAGAAAATTTCTCAGAAATAAAAGAATGTGTAGATCCCGAATCAAACAACGCATTGGCATAATCTGAAAAAACAAAGTACCTGATACCACTTTATTTGATGGTCCCACATAAACCATAGTCGTAGAAATTGATTTCTTCACACCCTTATTCTATTTATCTGTCTAGTTTCCACCATGGGTAATCAACTTTTCACCCAAATTGGCATAATTCCAAAACTCATTGCAACTAAAACATCTGAGTGCTGGTTTTTCAATTCCTGTTTGACCATATTCTTTACTGTTACGAGAAATATAACCATTCTTACCACACCGGAAGAACATTCCATATTTTGAGATACATTCTCCATGATGATTTTTACCACACTTCTCATAATATTGAAATTTTATTTTATTTCCTTTATACTTCTTTGATGAATAATTTCCTTTGTCCTGCCAACATGACCTCTTTTTTTTACTCTTATGGAACACCTAATAATTAGAAAACTCCATTTCTACTTTCAAAGAACATTTGAAAATTTTATCATATCATTTGAATTCATGAGAGGATAATGCCTTTCCATATCGTGGCTTCAATACTGAGTAAAACCAATTTATCTTACTATAAAGATCTTAGATGAAATTTGGAGCATACCTTGCTAGTAGAGTGAACTTTTCTTCGTAAGAAGCCACTAATTAATCCTCCTACCTCAATTCCAAGAATTTCTCTTCCATCATAAGTTGAACCACCTTGTGATAATATTTTTCATGAAACATACCTTTGAATTCATCCCAACAGAGAGCATCGATATCCTCACTGTCCCTGCTATTTTTTACCATCGTCCATCACTGATCAGCCTCTCCTTCAACATGGTAAATAGAAAGATGAATATTTTGATTGTCTTTACACCCCATGACATTGAAAATATTTTCTAGTGCATTTATCCACTCTTCAGCTTGCACAGGGTCAGATGATCCTCTAAATGATGGGGGGTATTGCCTCATGAAATGCTTCATTACAGACATGTTCCTCTATAGTTGATATGGTTGATCTCGGTCATGGACACCACCACCATTTTTCTCCTGAGTCAACTAATACATCACTAAAACAAACTATTCAGTTCCAATTCTGAACATCTCAGGATATTGATTTGGAAGGTTATTCTCCACTGTATTCCTTCCCAGCACTACCACCCTGTTTACTCAATGGAAAAACATTTTGAACAAACATATATTAACTGAAGAAACATTGTAAACTTAAAATTATATATATTTTATATTTTACCATAATTTAAAAATAATTTATGTATATTTTATTTAAAAAAATTCTAACTATTATAGTTATCTAAATCGACCTATGATACCATCTATAAGGACCCAGCCTTAAACATTACATAGTCTTGAATTAAGTTAATAGTTAAAATTGAGGATCTTTTCAGGTTTAGAGATTTAGATAGTTAGGTCATAACATATATATAACAACTTGAATATTACAGGTAGACACTTCAACTCACTATTCATTTTTTCATAAAACAAAAATTATAAACAAAAGAAACATGTTTAGTTCAATGTTTTAGACATCATTACTTTTCTTTGATCCCATCATTGACCCTATTCATTTTTATATCCTATGAAAAACATTTCAAAACATGGTATGAGTATAAAATTCTTAGTAAACGATACATGAAGAAGGAAAAATATTATTTTTTTTCAAAAATACTTGAAAATCATTAATACTTTCTCATAAAGTAATATTATTAACCTTAAAAAAGTAGAAAAACATTTCACTAAATATATTCTCATTACTTACCCTTTTTGTAACCAAAATTTTATCATAAATCCCATAAAATACAACATATATCGTATAAGGTAACTTTGTACATAATCATACATAAATGGAACAACCATATGTTCGACTTTCATATATATCACTAAATTGAATAGCCATTTGGCCGACTTCCATAACCAATGCATTAGTGGTTGTAATGTAACTACCTGTCATTTGTTTTATCACATAACCACCCGTCACTAGTTTATCATATAACCACCTATCAAATATCCATGTACCATTATATAATTATAAGACATAAAATATTACAAATATCAACATTTCACAAATACCATTTTATTTGCAATCACAAGAAATAATTTCAAGATATTGAAATAATCAATCTATTTCACAAACCATTTTCAATGTGAAATCACCTAAAAAAGGAATAAGGGATTTCTTTTCCTTTTTAAAAACATTATGGTTTACAGATGAAGCCAAATAATGATTACAATGGCAGAGATGTCATTGTCGCCGCAAATGTTAAAAGAAATTCCTTTTTTCATTTAGTAAGATGCTTCATTGATAAAATATTCTCTCTGAATGAAAGTAAAGATCAAATGGGTTTCTTAGACACTGTGTAAAATAAGGGGGTGTATATTATCAAAATATGCCTCAATGAAAGTAGATTGAGATGAAGTCCTTTGCCTCGTGTCGGACATAACTCATTATTTCTTTAATTTCTTGAATAATGATATTAAGTTAATTTCTACATGCTTCAGAACCTTTTTCATGTTTATTATTCCTTTTATATCACTTATTTCAATGTTATAAAAATTACATAATTATTTATGTTAATATCAATGGTTTTGTGAATATTGGGTTCTTGAGTCGAAAATGATCTTGTAATAATTAAAATTTTTCAACGTGGTAAATTGTCCATTATCTATAAAATATTATTCATATATATAATATATATATATTTTATATATGTATTTATAATATTCCATAACATTTGGAGATAAGAAATGATATGCGTTGTTCATGGAGATAGTAAGTCGTACGTATCCATGAATGCTACTTTCATTTCTATTTCATATTTAATGAAATGAAAACTAAATGATACATAAGTATATTATAATTAAATTATAATATCATTTTTATATGTGTTACATAATTTCATTAATTCCATCTTTTATACATTCCATGTATGGTATGAACGAGTCATATCACTTTGAGGGGGTGGTAGTCTGCACTACCTCAAAAGAAATTATCTTATTTATATAACATGAAAATCATAAAGGTAAGTACTAAATAATAATTAAAGAGGAAAATAGATAACATATATATCATATATATCATATATAATTACATCTCTATTATAATGGCCACCATAATAGGTGGTAGGAGAAGATTTAACAATCATCGTTTTGTGAGGTAGTAGTCTATCGTCTATAGAAACAGTATGTTCTATACCCATTAGACGTAGGTGTGTGTAAATGTAGTTTTAATACATATAATAAAAACAATCTAGTATATTTAAGAAACTATTATTTTTGTGTAAATAAAAAATAAGAAGATAATACAGAGTAGAGAAGGAAAAATAATGGAAAGGAACTTGAGAGAAGACGTTACCTCAAATCAGGTAACTTCTATTGATTTGAGCCAAAAGGATTTCATGAATTGCCTAATGCCTATGGGAAGGATTATAGTATTAAGGGAGTAATGTTTTTAGATTATTGAATAATATTTTGGATGATACAAGAGGCTTGATAGATTTTATTAAGTGGTTACAGGTGGTGGATTTTATAAGAGGGAGGAGGGGTACTTTACCAATGTCTTGAAAGATTATGTTATTATAAAATGAATTTAGATTATAAAATGGTACAAAAATCATTTTATTCAAATAAAAGATGATTATTTAACTAAATCCCCTCAACCAATCAGTTTTAGACAAGTTATGGTTTCAAATTTAACCATATCATTTAGCTTTAACCTGTTGTTAACTAATTTAACTCTTACCATGTCTTCTTGTGTATTCATAATATATAGTTAATATAGTCACCCAAAAATGCCAATCAAACCACAAGTGGTTCATTAATCACATTTCTTACATTATCTATGTCATTTTTCTTAATCTTAGATTTTTATGACTATTATATCAATTAATAAATTAGTTTTTGTTTTAAAATCTAATTTATGTCATTTTTTATACTATTAATATCATGACTTTTTAAAAATCCATAACAACATGATTCATTAGAAAAGGATTAAAAAATTAAAATATAACAATTAATATGCATCCCTAAAATTTGTGTATGGAATAAAAAGTTTCAAAATAAATTTATTTTAATTTTTATAATATCATTTTTTTAAATCAATCACAAACAAGGTAATCACTACATCATCATTATGTCAAAAATATATTTATTTCTTTGATATCTAAAATTTATAAATAAAATACCATGATGTAGAAAATATTTTTAGTTTTCTAATTACCATTTATATATGGAGATATCACTTATATAACCTCATATTATTTTTTTGGTAAAATATATAAGTTTATGTTATATTTTCCTTAACATTAAATTTAAAGTAATTAAATTTCATTTTCACACCCAAGTGGGTCAATGCGGTCCCAAAATCGACCCAAGGAAGAAGATGTTTGGAAATATCTTATAAAATAGGATTAGGTCACATGATAGGGTAATTTATTATTATTATTATAATATTATTTTTACCCTTATTTACCATATTTACCCCTTATCCATGTTAAATAAAATAATTACGGAAGTTACTATTCATAATGTATAAAAATAAAAGAAACCTATTTAAACAATTTGGACTTCTTGATTCCCAATATGGAATCCATTCTTCCAAATTCAAAATACATAAGTGGAATAAATTAATTTAAAATGGCCTCTGGCTATCAAACCCAAAAAACTTGTTTTTAAGAAGTAAAAACTAACAAAAGATTGACATGTGTTTTTGTCCAATTTAAAAGTGAAATTACTTAGAATTACCAAAATTGCATTAAATGATAAAAATAAAATCCAATTAAGCTTTAAAATAAATTAAAAGGACAACCTAACTATATAAATTATATGAAAAGTGAGTTTTGACTAATGATGAAGTATTTTTCATTATTCGTTAAAAAATAACTTTTATAAGAAAAATAAAAAAAATTCATCCAAAGTAAATTTTGATATACCGCGTCTAAATAATAAGTTTATTTTGACAAATAGAATATATAAAAGTGAAAAAAACTAGATTAAAAATGGGTTCTCCATCAAAAGATTGTAAAACTACCTTTTAAAAATATTAGACTATTTATGCTTAAAATTGGATTCACTCTTATTTTGAGACTCTAAATTTTATTGGATAAATTTAAAAACATCTAACAAACATGTTTAATAATAATATGGTTAGTTATGTTCATTCCTAGCAATACAATGGCTAGGTTTTAACATCCATTTAAAAATATTAATAATATATTATTATTATTATTTCAGTATGGCTCAACCTTGTGTGGAACATAAGATTTTGGAGAAACCCATTATTGTATGTCAGGTATTCCATCGAACATAGAATCCCTTATAAAGTAAAATTAATATTTAATTAACAAATATTAATAAATATGAAAAATTAGAATTCTTTATTTAATTGGGATGTTACAACATTACTATCAGTTTTGAAATTATTCATTATTTGTCTTTTTAAGAATATCCTAACAACAGGATAAATTCAAAACAGTACTTATAAAACACTAATATAATATAAAATTATTATAAATACATTGGATGATATTAATCATTACAAATTATATTTCTTTTAGTATTTTTAATATCATTTATTTGATATTTTCTGTAATTAAACAATTATTGCGTCATCTTTTTAAAATCCATTAATAAATTTATTTTATCTCAAAAAATTAAAATTATTTATCATGATAAAGATAAAAAAATTTCTTCCAAATGAATATTTATAGTATAAAATATCCCATATATAATCCCAGGTTAGAAATATATCACATGTAAAAAAAGTGTGGAAAATCTAACTTTTATTTGAATATAATATTATAAAAGGTTTAAAGTCTTATATGTATTTCTGAGTGGACATAAAATCTCCTAAAGGAATATATTTGTTAAAAATAACTCATCCAATAAAATTAGTACAAGTTTTAGAGTATTTTTATAACATTATTGTTAACATTATTTACATTATTTACCTTTAACTTTGTAAATAAAAATTTACTAAAGATACCATTCATATTGATCAAAACTAAAAGATTCCTATTTATTAAATTTTACATTATTAATCCAAATATGGAATCGATTATTCAAAATTCAAAATATGGAATTGGATAAAATTAATTTAAAATTAATAATATTGAGGGATCGATAAAATGGGTTTTTAAAGTAAAAACATTCAAAGGTTCACAATATTATTATTTCAAATTAAATATAAAATTAATCCCAATTAAATACAATAGAATATCTAATAAAACATAATTTAATTATACTTTAATTCCAATTAAAAACAAAATTTAACTATATAATAAAATTATAAAAAAATATATTTTGAACTAATATTTTGTGTTGTTCACTATTCATCAAAATTACAATTTTCTTAGAAAAATACCAAAAGTTCACCCAAAGTAAAATCTGATATTTAACCATAAAAATTAATTTTAATTTTTTATATATAAATTAAAAAAATCAATAAATATATTTAGAAATGGTTCTCCATCAAAAGGCGGTAAATCTACTTTTTAAATATATTAGATCTTTTTATGCTTAAAATTTTATTTATTATTATTTTAAGATGATAAAATTTATTGGATGAATTTAAAAACATTTAATAAATAATTCTAAAGAAAATATAGTTTTTTATATTCATTCCTATTGATAAAACATCGAGGCAATAACTTCCACTTATAATAAAAATATTATACATTTATTTTTTTCGGTATAACGTAGTCTTGCATGAAATGTAAGATTTTGGAGAAACTCATTACGTTGTGTCAGGTGAACTATCCAACATATTGTTCCATTTATATTAAAATTAATATCAAATTCATAAATATTAATAAATATGAAAAGGAATTATTTTATAATTGTCAGGGATGTTACATCCTTCCCCCTTTTGAAAAGTCCATCATTGATATTTTATTCACATATCAAATAAGTGGAGGTATTTCTCCCTAATAGAATATTAAGATTCTCTTGTTTCATCTTTAACCATATTTTTTCCATAAATCCTTACTTGGTGAATCAACTTATTCTTAAATACTTTATCTCTACGATCAAGAACCAAAATTGTTAATTCCTCATAAAAAAATTATCTTCCCAGAAAACTGCTTTAGGGCTCAAAACATGATATGGATCCGATATATAATTTCTTAATGTTGAATAGTGGAATTAAATTACCCTTCATATCGAAACACATCACACTTTTCCACGGTGAAACTTTGATAATGACTTGATCGCCTACCTTGAAAGAACGATCCTTCTTCTAATTGTCTGAATCACTTTTCTTCCAACTCTGGGTTGTCCTAATGTTACTTTGAATAAATTGAACTTTCACTATCTTTTCATAAACCAATTCCAACCAAAATGATGAAAGTGGATACCACATTCCATATAATGCCTCAAATGATGTCATATGTATTCTGCAAGAAAACGTTTTTTATAATAAAACTCAACCAATGAATTATGTTCATCCCAACTTCCCTGATAATCTATTAAATATGAACATGGCATGTCTTCCAAGGTTTTAATTATTTATTCTGAATTCCCATCTGATTGAGGATGAAAATATATATTGAAATTTTATTCAGTGCCCAGAAACTTTTGAAGGCCTTTCAAAAAGTTAAAAGTGAACATGGGATTACAATCAGATTAAAGGGAGATAGAAAACCCATTTATCAAAATTATATATTTATGATACACCTGAGAAAGTTTATCTAGAGATAGAGTGTCTCAAATAGGAATAAAGTTAGTAGATTTAGTCAATCGATCAAAAATAACTTAGGTTTCATTATTACCTTAATAATTCTTCGGTAGTCTAATTATGAAGCCCATAAGTATAATTTCTCATTTCCAATCAGGTACTGGAAAAGGATGAATCATACCATTAAAAAACTATTGTTCATATTTAACCTATTAACAAGTCAAACATCTCAGTGTAATGTCATCAATGTATTTTTTCCTTACATCCCACCATGAATTCTCTAAAATTTGTATGTACATCTTAGTGAATCCAAGATGAACTGAATATAGAGAACTATAAGCTTTACCTAACTAATATTTATTCAACTTTGAATTATAAGGCTCTATTATTCTCTCCCTGAATCTCAAAACACACTCATTATCAATATTAAATTCCAGAAACATACACTTTCTAAAAAATTATACCTTTTTCAACAACTCAATATCTTCCTTCTGTGATTGCTTAATTCTGTCTGATAGAGACGATTACACTATAACGCGAAAAAAAAAGTAATTTCCTACAAAAACAGCCTCCAAGTTAAAATTCATCAAATCATTAACAAAAGGCTCACATTACAAATATACCATGTTAAATGTAGCATTAATTTTTTGAATCAATGCTTCTGACACTTTATTTACTTTTCTAGAATAGTAATGAATCATGCAATAATAATCCTTAATTAGTTCCATCCATCTCATCTGACTCATGTTTAATTAAATTTGATTGAATATTTACATAAAATAAATTTATATCATTATATATTTCAAAATTTACACAATGCAATTCATGCCTCCAAAATTTTAGTTCAAAAAAAAGAGTAGAAAATTTAAAATCATGGGTAAGGTAATTTAACTCATAAGGTATCAACTGATGTAAAACATAAGATATTATCTGATCATTAAACATTAAGAAAGAACCAAGTATTTTCAAATAAGCATCACTATAGATGAAAAATTCACCATTTATTGAAGGAAGGTCCATTACTATATAGTTCACTGATATTCATTTCAATTCCTGAAAACAATGATCACATTCTATTGTCAAGATGAATATTAATACCTTTGAATTTACTTAGTCAGTGAGATAGAAAACCATGAAATTTTTTCAAAAAAATCTATAAATATTCTAATAAACCATGAAAAATATGAATCTCTATTATATGTGGGTCTCTAGATAGTTTTTATACTCCTTTTTTAGTAGGATCAACATTTATCACATACTTATAAACAATGTGACCAAGGAATTAAATTGTTTAACCCAAATGCACAATTTTTAAATTTTCCTTATAGATTCTTTTCTTTTCATCTTTTCAAAATCACCCTTATATATATTTCATGTTCTTCTTTACTGTTAGAATATTCCAAAATTTCATCAATAAACACAACCATAAACATATCCACCAAATCAGGAAATATTATATTCATAATATCAATGAATAAAATAGGTTTATTTGTTAATACAAACAACATAAATAAAAATTTATTATTACCGTATCTAATATGAATCAGAGTCTTAAAAATTACTAATTCCTTTACCTTTATCTATAGGTACCCTGAGCTCGAATAAACATTAAAAAATACTATTCTCCCTATATATGATCAGAAAAATCATTGATATGAGGACAAGGATACTTGTTCTTGATAGTGAGGTTATTCAAGGATCTATAATAAATGAAAAGTCTCATTGAGCAATCATTCTTTTTAATAAAAAAGAAAAGACATCCCAATGGTGAAGAGTTTGGTCAGATGAAACCATTATCTAATAACTCCTTCAATTGCCTTTTAAACTCTAAAAGTTCCGCTTGATCCATTTGATAAGGGAGTTTTGAAATTATATTGGCATCAAGAACTATGTAAACAGTAAATTAAACTTCTTCATTAGGTACAATACATAAATATTCATCTTGAAAAACATACAGATACTCATTTACCACCAACACAAAAATTAATCTGAATCATTCCTTTGTTTTAAAAAATTTTTGTAAGATAAATTTCATTTCCATATTTTAATATTTTCTCAAATTCCTGATATATGATAAATAGAATGGGGTCATTCTTGTACTAGAATATAAACACTTTCTGAAAAGAAATTTTTTTAGCTCTATAGTATATCTCAATATTGTAATCAGAAATAAAATCCATAACTAGAATAACATCAAGATTTACTAGATGGAAAACAACATGGATTGTAGTAAAATTCTTTCCATAGAGAAATATAGAAAGATTACTATAATTTATTTTTTTTAATTAATGGTTCCTCACATGTTTTTACTATAGGTTCTAAATCTATTTCTTGTGTTGGTATATCTAATTTACAAGAAAAGTTCTTTGAAATGAATGAATGTGTAGACCCAGAATCAAAAAACACATTGGCATAATCTGAATAAACTAACAATGTACTTGGTACCACTTGATCTTATGGCCCAATGCCTACTAACATAGTTGTAAATTATTTCTTTAGAACTTTATTCTTATAGTATGGATTCTTTGAAACATCCCAGGTAAATAAAGAATAAGAAATATTTAATATTTATTAATATTTGTTAATTAAATATTAATTTATTTTAAAAGGGTTTCTATGTTCGATAGCGTACCTGATACGCAACAATAGGTTTTGTAGAAATCTTACATTGCACACTAATAATATAATATTATTATTTTAAATGGAAGTTAACTCCTAGACATTGTATTGGAGGGAATGAACAAAACTAACTACAATATGATTATAAATGTTTGTTAAATGTATTTACATTAATCCAATAAAAGTTAGAGGCTTAAAATGTGAATGAATCTAATTTAAAGCATAATTTACATTAAAAGGCTGATTTATCACCTTTTAATGGAGAAACATTTTTAAATATAGTTTTGGTCACTTTAATAAATTCTATATGACCAAATAAAGTCCTTATTTAGAGTGGGGACATCAAAATTTACTTTGTGTAAATTTTTGGAATTTTTCCGATAAAGTTCATTTTTTAATGAATAATGAAAAAATTGTATTTTAATACAAAAGTACCATTTAATATAATTTATTTATATGGTTATATTATCGTTTTATTTTATTTTAAAGTGAAATTGAAATATATTTTTACCATTTAATCCAATTTTGGTCATTGGAATTAATTTCACTTTGAAATTGGACAAAAACAAGTGTCAAACTTTTGATAGTTATTGTTTCTTAAAAACATGCTATTTGTTTTAACGACGGGAATTAATTTTAAAATTAATTAATGCCACTTCTATGTTTTGAATTTTAAAAAATAGACATCAATTTTGAATTTTGAATATTAAATATATCTTAGGCTGAATTGTTTGTATTTTTCTGAAAAACATCAATTTTTGATGAATAGTGAAACCACTTAGTAGTAGTTAAAAACTGAATTTTTCATTTAAATAAAATATTACAACTTCTGTGAATTGAATTTCGAAAATTCGACATACATGGTTGTAATTAAGAAGTAAAATTTGGATCAATACGATTAAAATAATTTTTGGTGAATAGTAACTTTTGACTTTTATGTACCGCGCTTAAAGGTAAATAAAGTAATTCAAGGTAAAACGAATATTATAATAATTCCAAATTACCTAACACTTGTCCAAACCTTATTGGTTGAGTCATTTACGACCATGGGTATCTTTGGGTCTATTTTGGTACCCCATTGAGTCACTTGGGAGTGATAATGACAATTTAGAATAATTAACTTAAAGTAAAGGAAAAAATGTCAAAAACAAATATATTTTAATAAATTAATTTTTATATAGTGTTATATAAATTTTATTTTAAACTATAAATATTCATTATAAATCTTAAAATATTTATTACATTATGTTATTTTTTTATAATTTTTAGACATCAAATAAATTAAATTATTTGTGACACAATAATGATGCAGTATTTACTTCATGAACAAATTATTTAAATAAATAAGATTATAAAGAATAAAATATTATCCAAAACATGTGAAATTCTGATTGGATGATTTTATTTTGAATATGAGTCATCTTATCTTAGACTTTAATGATTTTTGGACCATTATAAACTGAATATCACTGTATAATAAAATAATATTTTTACACTTTCCTAAAGAGCCCTTCCTACCCCTTATAAAAGGAGACCACTTCTAACCAATTCCACACACCTCTCAAGTCTTTTAGCTCGTCCAAACTCTATCCAATTAAGCTCCCTACGTCCCTCTCCTCCTCATAGAAACCTTACCTTAGGCAGAAGGCACTTCAAGAAGTCCTTTGGTTCAAACCAAAGGGAGTTACCCAAATTAATGAAAAAAGTTTTTCTTAAATTGTTTTCTTTTATTTTACTTCTCCAACCCCTAAACTTATTTTATTCATTTATTTTGTAACAACACCAGTATCCTAAATATACTAGTATTTTCTTATGAGAAGGGTTCAAACTACACTTACACACACCTCCATCTAATGGATTAAGAACATAATGTTACTATGGATGGCAAACTAACGACTCACGAAACAATGATTGTTCGATTATCTCCTACCGCCTCTCGTGGTGGCCATTATGATGACACTGTATTTATATATGATATATATTATGTTTATGTTTTATTTATTCTTCTGTAATTTCCATTTATAGCATGCCTTTATGGTTTCCATTATTGGTAAACGCGATAATCTCATTAGAGGAAGTGCGGACTATCGCCCCCTAAAAGTGATATGATTTATTCATACCATATGTGGTACCTATAAAGGACAGATTTAATGTTATTATATATTATACCATAATGGAATTATAATACTACTATGTATCATTTTGTTTTAATTCCATTAAATATGAAATAGAAATGGAAGTAGCGTTCATGCGTGCGTACGGCTTACCATCTCCATGAACGGTGCATTTAATTTCTTACCTCTAAATATTATGTACTATTATAAATACATGTATATGATGGATATATATGATATATATAATATCAAAATCAGGAATATCATTCTGGATATAATGTACCTTTGACCACATGAACAACATGTAATTATAGGAAGTCCATTTTTGACTCAAGTACCAAATATCGAAAAAACAAACATTATTAACATAAATGATTACATAATGTTTATAACATGGTAATAAGTGATATAATAGGAATAATAAACTTGAAAAAGGTTCTTAAGAAAGTAGAAATTTACTTTGGTTTATTATTCAGGAGATTAAAGAATGATCAAGTCAAGTCGGACACGAGGTAAGGGACTTCATCTCAATCTCATTTCATTGAGGCATATTTTGTTTTAATACACGACTTTTTTTTATATGCTGTATAAACACCCTTGAATTTTCAAAGGGAATATTATTCTACAAAGCATTTTACTAAACGACAAAAATGATTGTTTCTTTTAACATAAATGGTGACAACATCCTTTTCCTCCGCCGTGAGTATTATTTTATCTTTGGCAACCTCAACAAGTCGTAATGTTTTTAAAAGAAAATAAATACCAATACTCTTTTATGTATTTTGGTATTGAAAATGGTTTTGATAATGGATTTGTTAAGTAAATATATTTAATTTATAAATTTTTATTGAAATGTGGAAATGTTTTATTTCCTTTATATTTTTTGTATGTGATATGATTTTATATTGGTACTTAGACATTTGACAGGTGATAAACCAAATGACAGGAGGATCCGTGAATACCAGGATGGGTGGTTTCATTATAACCTCCAATTCATTGGGTATGGAAGTCAGTCGTATGGCTATTCCATTTAGTGATATGTGTGTAAGTCGACCGTATGGTTATTCCATTTAAGTATGTTTATGTCCCAAGTTACCTTTATATGTTATGTGTTCTTTATATGGGTTTTATGGTAATATTTCGGTTAAAAAGGGTAAGAAATGGTCTTCTATTCAGTGAAGAGTATTTACTTCTTCATAAAGGTTAAAAGTATTACCTATGATTAAGTATTCATGGTTTAATTATTGTTTTGAAAAACAAACAGTTTCCTTTTTTTGTATCCCTTACTGATCTTTTTTATGCTCATCCCATGTATTTGAAATGTTTTTCATAGGACAGAAAGTGGAATAGGGTCAAGGATGGGATCATGGAAAAATCATGCTATCTAAAACATGGAACTAGACATGACTCTTTTTTTTAAATAGTTTTTATTTTATGAAAAAAATTGAAACTGAGTAGAAGTGTCTACTTTGTAATATTTTGAAATGTAATAGTTATGGAATAACTCTCTAAAACTCTAAACTTGAAAAGATCCTCAATGTGAATTATTCATTTAATTCAATATTATGTAAGTTTTAAGGCTGGGTCCTTATAGTTGGTATTAGAGGTCAGTTTAGATAAAATTAGGAGTTAGGGTATTGTTAAATTAATATCCATAAAGTAATTAATGTTAATATTTAAATCATAAAGCATTTACAGATTACCATGTTTATTTGCCTAAGATATTTTGGTATTGAGAATGGTTTTTCATATAGGAAACAAGGCAGTTGGGATGAGAAGTCATACATAGGTAAATGACCTTCCAAATCAGCATCCTGAAATGGTCAGAATAAGAATTGAACAGTTTTCTACAGTGATGGCTCAGTTGATTCAAGTGATAAATGGTGGTTGTGTTTATTGATGATATTTAGGTTTATTCTAAATGTAAGGAGGAACATGAAAGTCATTTAAGGGTTTTCATTCAAACCATAAAAAAGAAACTATTTGCGAAATTCATCAAGTGTGAGTTTTCGTTGCAAAATAATTCTTTCCTTGGTCACATTATTTAAAAAAATGGCATAAGTGTTGATCCAGATAAAACCAAAGTTGTTGAAGAATGGCCAAGACCCACAAATATAACCGAAATTCATAGTTTTCTTTGTTTGGAAGGTTATTACGAGAGGTTTGTTGAAAATATTTCATGGTTATCTAGTCCAATGACTAGGTTAACTCTAAATGGTGTTAACTTCATTTGGAAAAAAGTGTGTGATGATTTTTTTTAGGTATTGAAAAGAAGATTGGTGAATGCTCCAATTTTGTAACAGCCATCTAGAAATTGTGACTTTGTTATCTCCAGTGATGCTTCCTTGAAAGGAATGTGTTTTGTCCTAATACAGAATGATTAGGAAATTACTTATGCTTTACATCAGTTGAAACCACATGAGTTAAATTACCCTACACATGATTTGGAATTATCTGCAATTGTTTTTTATTTAAAAATTTAGAGGTATCATTTATATGGATTGAATTGTGTAATATATACTAATCACAAAAGTTTTAAGTATATATTCACTCAAAAATAATTGAACAAGAGACAGAGGATATGGTTGAAATTAATCAAGGATTGTGATTGTATGATCATTTATCATCCGAGAAAATCAAATCAAGTGGATGATGATTTGAGTCGAAAAATTAATACTTCATTAACCATGTTACGTTTAGAACGAGATCCTTTGTTTTTTGATTTGATGAACTTTGGCATGGAATTTTTTGTTATAAGAAATTATTCTTTTTTGTTTCAGGTGTCAGTGAAATCATATCTATCAGCCAGAATAAAGAAAACGGAGAAAGAAAACAGTGAGTTACAGAAAAAGGTAGAGTTGGTTTAAAAAGGTAAGTTGCCTGATTTTAACATTGATAATGATTTTGTTTTGATATTTGGAAAAAGATTATGTGTTCCATGAGATTCACAATTGAAGAATGAGTTGTTATGTGAAGCTCATAGTTCTCCGTTTTCAGTTAATCCTGAAAGTATTAAGATGTACATAGATCTTCATGAGTATTACTGGTGGGATGGAATGAAAAGAGATATTTTTGATTTTACTGTGATGTTTTGAATTGTCAGTAGGTTAAAGCAGAGTGGTAGTTACGAAAAGGGATTATTCAGCCTCTACCAGAGCCAGAGTGCAAATGGGGAAATATATCAATGGACTTTGTTGTTGGATTACCAAAGACATCACGAGGTAATAATGAATTCTGGGTTATTGTTGATCGATTGAATAAATTTCCTCATTTCCTTCCTATTCAGGATAGATTGTCTCTAGATCAACTTTCCCGATAGTATGTTAAAGAGATAGTCAGGTTGCATGGAGTTCTTATCTCCATTGTATCTGATCATGATCCCAGGTTTACTTCTAACTTGTGTAAAGTCCTTTAAAAGTCATTGGGTACTGAATTAAATTTTAGTACAGCTTTTCATCCACAATCAGATGGGCAGTCAGAATGAACAATTCAGACATTGGAAGATATGCTACGTGCATGTTCAATGGATTATTAGGGAAGTTGGGACCAATATCTTTCATTGGTTGAATTTTCATATAATAACAGTTTTCATTCTAGTATACAGATGGCTCCATTTGAGGCATTATATGGAAAGTGTTGTCGAACTCTAGCTTTTTGGGACGAAGTAGGTGAATGGAAGCTGATGGGACCAGAATTGGTAGAAAAGATGAAAGAGAAAGTTTAGTTGATTCAGAAGAACAGGAGAATAGATCAGAGAGGACAGAAAAGTTATACAGATAACTGGAGGAAGGATCTTTCTTTTGAGGTAGGGGATCATGTATTTCTCAAAGTTTCTCCATGGAAAAGTGTGATGTGTTTTGGTAAGAAGGGAAAGTTGATTCCGAGGTTCATTGGAAATTGTGGAATTCTGGAGAAATTTAGATCATTTTTGTATAGATTGGATTTACCACCAATTTTATCCCACGTACACAATTTATTTCCTGTTTCAATGTTGAGAAAGTATATGTCAGATCCATTTCATGTTTTGAGCCTAGAGGTAGTTCAGTTGGAAGAAAATATCTCTTATGAGGAACAACCAGTTTAGATTCATAAACATAGAGAGAAAGTGTTGCGGAATAAGGTAATTCATTAGGTAAATGTTTTCTGAAAAACCCATATGGTTGAAGAGGCAATGTGGGAATCTGAAAATGCTATGAGGGATAAATTACACCATTTATTTGATAAGTGAATAAAATTGCGAGGACGCAAATCCCAAAAGGGGGATAGGATGTAACATCCCAGGTAAATAAAGAATAATACATATTTAATATTAGTTAATATTTGTGAACTAAATATTAATTTTACTTTAAAAGGGTTTCTATGTTCGATAGCGTACCCAATACGCAACAATGGGTTTCTCAGAAATCTTATCTTGCACACTGATAATATAATATTGTTATTTTAAATGGTAGTTAACTCCTAACTCTTTTATTGGTGGGAATGAACAAAACTAACTACAATATGATTATACATGTTTTTTATATGTATTTACATTAATCAAATAAAAGTAAGAGGCTTAAAATGTGAATGAATCTAATTTTAAGCATAATTTACATTAAAAGGACGATTTATCGCCTTTTAATGGAGAAACCTTTTTAAATCTAGTTTTTGTCACTTTAATTCATTTTATATGACCAAATAAAATCCTTTTTTATAACGGGGACATCAAAATTTACCTTTTGTAAATTTTGGGATTTTTTTTGATAAAGTTGCTTTTTAAAAGAATAGTGAAAAATATTGTATTTTAATTCAAAATTTTCTTTTAATATAATTTATTTATATGGTAAGATTATCTTTTTATTTGGTTTTAAATTGAAATTTAAATATATTTTTACCATTTAATCCAATTTTGGTCATTAGAATTAATTTCACTTTGAAATTGGACATAAACAAGTGTCAATCTTTTGATAGTTATTGTTTCTTAAAAACACGCTATTTGTTTTAACAAAGAGAATTAATTTTAAAATTAATTAATGACACTTATATGTTTTGAATTTCAAAAAATAGACATCAATTTTGAATTTGTAATATCAAACATAGCTTTGGATGAATTTTTTGTATTTTTCTGAAAAACTTTTGTTTTTGATGAATAGTGAAACCACTTAGTAGAAGTTAAAAATAGAATTTTTCGTTTAAATGAAATTTTACCACTTCTGTGAATTGAATTTTGAAAATCTGGAATAGAAGTTTGTTATCAATAAGTAAAATGTAGTTCAATAAAATGAAAATAATTTTTGGTGAATAATACCTTTTGACTTTTATGTACCGCGATTAAAGGTAAATAAGGTAATTTAACATAAAAAAGAATATTATAATAATTAAAAATTACCTTAACACTTGTCCAAAACTTATTGGTTGAGTCATTTACAACCATGGGTATCTTTGGGTCGATTTTGGAACCCCATTCAGCCACTTGGGAGTGATAATGACAATTTAGATTAATTAACTTAACGTAAAGGAAAAAATGACAAAAACAAATATCTTTTAGTAAATTAATTTTTATATTGTGTTATATAAATTATATTTTAGACTATAAATATTAATTAGAAAGGAAAAAATATTTCCTACGTCATGGTATTTTTGTTATAATTTTTAGACATCAAATATATTAAATTATTTATGACACAATAATGATGATGTATTTACTTCATTAATAAATGATTTCAATAAATAAGATTATAATGATTAAAATATTTTCCAAAACATGACCAGTTCTGATTGTATGACTTAATTTTTAATATGAGTCATCTTATCTTAGACTATAATGATTTTTGAACCATTAGAAATCGAATACCATTATATAATAAAATAATATTTTCACACTTTCCTAAAGTGCCCCTCCTCTCCCTTAAAAAAAGAGACCACTTCTAGCCAATTACACACACCTCTCAAGCCTTTTTACTTGTCCAATATCTGCCCAATTAATCTCTTTATATCCCTATCCTCTTTATAGAAGCCTTACCTCAGGCAAAAGGAAATTCAATAAGTCTTTTGGTTCAAACCAAATGGAGTTACCCAAATTAAAGGTAATGGTTTCTCTTAAATTATTTTATTTTATTTTACATCTCCAACCCCTAAACTCTCTTAGTTCCTTTCTTTTATAATAACACCAGTATCCTTAATATACTAGGATGTTGTTATGAGAAGGGTTCAGACTACACTTACACACACCTCCATCTAATGGATTAAGAACGTAATGTTTCTGTTGATGGAAAACTAACGTCTCACAAAACGATTATTATTCGATTATCTCCTACCGCCTATCATGGTGGTCATTATGATGGAACTGTATTTATATATGATATATATTATGTTTATGTTTTCTTTATGCTTCTGTAATTTTCTTTCATAGCATGCCTTTATGGTTTCCATTATGGGTAAACACAATAATCTCATTAGACGAAGTGCGGACTACCGCCCCCACAAAGTGATCTGACTCTTTCATACCATTTGTTGTATGTATAAAGGATAGATTTAATGATATTATATATTATAACATACTTTTATTATAATACTACTATTTATAATTATGTTTTAATTCCATTAAATATTAAATATAAATGGAAGTAGCGTTCATGCGTGCGTACGACTTACCGTCTCCATGAATGGTGCATTTCATTTCTTACCTCTAAATGTTACGTACTATTATAAATACATGTATATGATGGATATATATGATATATATATGATATAAAAATCATGAATATCATTCTAGATATAATGAACCTTTGACCACATTAGAAAAATGTAATTATAAGAAGCCCATTTTTTACTCAAGTACCAAATATCGACAAAATGAACATTATTAACTTAAATGATTATATAATGTTTATAACATGGTAATAAGTGATATAAATGGAATAATAAACATGAAAACGGTTCTTAAGCAAGTAGAAATTTACTTTAGTTTATTATTTAGGAGATTAAAGAATGATCGAGTCAACTCGGACATGAGGTAAGGGACTTCGTCTCAATCTCCATTCATTGAGGCATATTTTTTTTTGAATATACAACTTTCTTTTATACGCTGTATAAAAACACTTGACGTTTCAAAGGGAATATTTTTCTAAAAATAGTTTTACTAAATGACAAAAACGATTGTTTCTTTTAACGTAAGTGGTAACAATGACCTTTTCCGCCACCGCGAGTATTATTTGATCTTTGGCTTCCTCAAAAAGCCGTAAGGTTTTTAAAAGAAAATAATTACCATATACTCTTTTATATATTTTGGTATAGAAAATGTTTTTGATAATTGATTTGATATGTCAATATATTTATGTGATATATTGTGATTGAAATTTGGAAATGTTTTCTTTCCTTTATATTTCTTGTATGTGATATGATTTTATATTGGTATTTGGACATTTGATGGGTGGTTACGTGATAAACCAAATGACGGGTGGTGTCGTGAATACAAGGATGGGTGGTGACGTTATAAACTCCAATGCATTGGGTATGGAAGTTGACCGTATGGCAATTCCATTAAGTGATATGTGTGGAAGTCGACCGTATGGTTATTCCATTTAAGTATGTTTATGTCTCAAGTTACCTTTATATGTTATATGTTCTTTATATGGATTTTATGGTAATATTTTGGTTACAAAAGGGTGTGAAATTATCTTTTATTCAGTGAAGATTATTTACTACTTCATAAAGGTTAAAAGTATTACCTATGATTAAGTATTCATGGTTTACTTGTTGTTTTGAAAAACTCACAGTTTCCTTTTTTGTGTATCCCTTAGTGATATTTTTTATGCTCATCCCATGTTTTTGAAATGTTTTTCACATGACAAATAGTGGAATAGGGTTAAGGATGCGATCAAGGAAAAATCATGCCATCTAAAACATAGAACTTGACATGACTCATTTTTTTGAAGAGTTTTTATTTTATGAAAAAAATGGAAACTGAGTTGAAGTGTCTACTTTGTAATATTTTGAAATGTAATAGTTATGGCCTAACTCTCTAAAACTCTAAACCGAAAAAGATATTCAATGTGAATTATTCATTTAATTTAATAATATGTAAGGTCAAAGGCCAGGTCCTTATATTCTTCCCATCATTCAGGTTTCTCTTTGGAGCCTCATTTAAATAATGACCCCATTGATTGTATTTATAAGATTTTATTGACTACATATCAGAATTATTCATGCCACTATCATGATCTTTTTCATTTCAATTATGAGCCTTATGTCTCATTTTACCACATCAGAATCACTTACCCAAATTTAAAATGCATTCCCCGATGTGTTTTTTACCACAATTCTCAAAAACCAGATGAGTAAATTTCTTATTATTATACATCATTGGTGAATTCATCCCTCTTTCCTACCATCTCAGCCTTTCATATAATCATTTTCAAGGAAGGCATAATCATTACAAAACTCTATTTCCACCTTCTCCACACATAAAAAGAATTTTGTATCTTTTAAATTCTTGATAAGTGAATTCCCTTTGATATTTTTCTTTTAATACTGAGTAAAAAATTTCAGTTTTACTATCATTATCCTAGATTATGTTTTTAAAAAACCTTTCTAGTTGCGTGAATTTTCCTTTGTATGTGGCCACTAAATCCTCCTCTTATGCCCATTCCAAGAATTGATTTCCATCCTAAATTCAACCACCTTAGGAAAATATTTCCAAAGAAAATTATTTTTTATATCATCCCACATCAAATAATTAATCTCGTCACTATCTCTAATATTCATGACCATCGACCACCACTAATCGAATTCACCTTCAAAATGTTATACAATAGGACTAACCTTTTGATTTTCTGAACACCCCATGACATCAAAAATATTTTCTACATATTTAATCTACCCTATTAGGGCCAATAGGTTATAAGATCTACTAAAATATATAGGATGTTTCCTCATTAAATTCTCCACTAAAGATATATTACTTTAATTTTGATATGGTTGATCTTGTACATTGATTCCACCACCATTTATATCTTATTTCAACTAATCCTTACAAGTAATAAACTACTCAGTTGCGATTTCAACCATCTCAGGATAAACATTTGGAAGGATGTTTTCCTCTTGATACATTCTACCACAGATGCTCTATTTCATATGTGGAAAACCATTATGAATAGATATTTCATAGATGATAAAACATGGTATTTTCCAAATTGTATATCATTAAAACATAAAATTAATGTAAAAATAATTTATGGATATTATATTAACAATATCTTAACCCCTAAAGTTATCTAAGACAACCTTTGATACAATCTATAAGTAACTGAACATATACATTACATGATCTTAAGTTTTATTCAAGAATTTCATTTCATTCACATTGAGGATATTTTCATGTTTAGTGTTTTTGAGAATTATTCCATAATTAATACATAACATTTCACATTCTTATAAATTTTATACAACTAAAACAATATCCATTTCTTCTAGAATAACTTTAAATAGAAAACATGATTTAATTTTCATGAAAAATCTTTATAAAATTAATCATTACATTCTCATTTCTATTACCCATTCTTATAACTTGTAAAAAACATTTTAGACTATGGTTGAGAAAAAAATCTCAATAAGAGACATTAATTAAGGAAATAACCCATTAATCCATGAAAAATTTAAACCCATTGATTTTTTTTAAAAAAGTGATAATTCGCACTCCTAAAACACAATCTCTTTATCTTACCTCATAAAATCACAGTATTCCCGTAAAACACCATTGAAAAAAAACCATGAAGTAATATTTTGGAATTAATTTAATTTCACTTATATAGTAGATTTGATAACTACATATGGAGTAACCTTCATGGTCACATTTGGAATACCCATCATATTATATTACCTTAATATCTATCTAGAAACCCTACCATTAACTCATTCACATTACCAATTATATTACTCATAAACAATTCCTAAAAACTAAAACATAAGTACAATGCATAAATCATGGACAGTAGAAAAATAAATTTTAAAATAAATATTCATTTTTACAAAGTCGTGAACTAAAAAAATATAAACAATTTATTTTAAAAAAATATTAATATTGTAATTTAATAATAAAAACATTAATGCGATATAAAATAGAGAAATTCAGTTCATGAACATTGAAAGTGATTTAAAAGAAGTCTCTTACGTTGAGTCTGAATCGTCATGTACAATATTTATATTCATAATAATTGACATAAGTCTTTTATTTATTTTCTTATAACCTTATTAATGTTTATTATTCCTTGTAAATCACTTATTATCATGTAATAATAATTTTTTAATTATTTAAGTTCATTTCCGTTGTTTTTTCTATATTCTGTACCTGATTCCAAAATGAATTTGGTATGATATCAATAGTCAAAGTGGTCATAAATACATCATCTAAAGAATAATATTCATGTCATAATAATAAATCTTATACATTAATTGTACTTTTAAATTAATCCATTACATATTTATATAAAAAATTGACTACATTACAATCATGAAGACGGTAAGTCATACGTGTGCATGAGTAACATTTCAATTTTTTAATGATCATTATGGAAGAATGGTGAGTATTATTTTATCTTCCCAGAATTATCATAATATCATTAATACAATATTAAGAATTTAAATATACTTATATATTATCCATGACATGTGGTGATTAAAAATAAATCACATCACTTCGTGGAGGATATAGTTCACACATACGCAGGAACGACATTATCATTTTTATGTTCCTGAAAAGTAAGAATTTAATTTATATATTATTAAATTATATTGATAAATGTGTTATTAATGTCATATAAAAAATAAATTCCTTCATTATAACCATTATTGAGATATTTTAATGGAAAAATAATTATATCTGTTTGAGGAGGTAATAGTTCAAACGTACCCACAAATGATTATTTCTTTTCTCATTTGATGGAAGTGGAGATAGATTTAGTTGATGTTGTTAACATAAAAACAGATAAGAATATTTAAGATATTTTAGTTATTATTTCATCATGTTTGAATTATATTTTATGTATGTGGAAGAAAAAAAATATAGAAACACTTTTTTAAAAATAATACCTTTTATTAGGGTGGATTCCTTTGATTATCACCATTACACATCTCAGGAAGTTGTTCTTCCCAAAAAAATCCTATAAAATATGTGGAGAGATTATAAGAATTTATTTAGTTATATAATTTTTTATCCATTTTTTTTAAACGTTATGTAATGATAAGAAGTAGTTCCCTTTAAAAGAGAGGGGAGGGGCACTCTTTGAATTAATCATTGTATTAAATTAATATAAATTACATATGTATGAAAAATGGATAAAAAATGATTTATTTTGAATATAGTAAAAGGTTTTCTAATGTAAATTCACTAAATGAAAATTATATATGTTTTTATTATTTCTTTAATCCTTATCGTATTGTTTTTACACTTATTTATCCCTTTTAACTCTTACTGTGTTTTCATGTAATTTACACTTTGAGGGTTAATAGAATTAATATAGCATACCAAAAAACTTATAATTGATTTATTTATTCCATTTTATTAGTTATACCAATAATTTGTATGGATCGTATATTTTTAAAATTTTAATATCATTTAATAAATTATTTATTTTTATAAAATACTATTAGTGTCAATTTTAAAACAATTCATTATTGGAGTTTTTAAAAATATAATAAATAGAAGATAAATTATAAAAACATAATTATAAAACCTCACTAAAATTTTAATTTAGCCTAAAAAACACTTGAATGACATCAATAATTAAAAATTGTAATTATTTTATTATTTTTAATATCATTTATTTGATATTTCTTTAATTCAATATTTATTACATAATTATTTTGAAAGCCTTTAATTAAAAAATTTATTCTCTAGAAATTACAAATAATTTATCCTGATAAAAATAAAAATTTTATATTCCAAAATAATATTTATAGTCATACATATCCTCTATATAACTCCATATTAAAAATATTTCAATTGTTAAAAACAAAAGTGTGACAAAATTAACATTTCTTTGAATATAATATAAAAAAAGGGTGATATCCCTTCATGTGGATCCAAGTGGATATAAAATACTCTCAAAAAATATTTTGTAGATAATAAATCATATAATAAAATTTGGATAATTTTCTGGTAATTGTATAATATTATTTTTACCCATATTTACGTGATTTACCTTTAAATGTGTTAATAAAAAATTACTAAAGTTATTATTCATATTATAAAAAATTAAAGGGAAATGTTTATTAAATTTAGAACATATAATTCAAAATATGGAATCTATTTTTAAAATTTAATAAAATATAAGTGGCTAAAATTACTTTAAAATTAATCCCATTGACGGGACGAGAAAATTGGTTTTTTAGGTAAAAACGTTTAAAAGTTCATAATGGTTTTATATCCAATATCAATGTGAAATTGATTCCATTGAAATACATTAGATTATAAGAAAAAAATTATTTTAAAAAATAAATTAACTATATAAATAAATTGGACAACAAAATTAGTTTTGAACTAATATTTTGTATTATTAATTATTCATCAAAATATGAAAGTTCTAAGAAAAATACCAAAAATTTACCCAAAGTAGATTTTTATATTTATCTATTAAAAATAAATTGAATTTTTTGTATAAACATTATAAAAGTTTGAAAAAATATATTTAAAATGGGTTCTTTATCAAAAATAAGTGAAACTACCTTTTAAAAATATTATATCTTTTTAATATTAAAAATTGATTTATTCTTATTTAAAGTATATAAATAATAGTGGATGCATGTAAAATAAATTAATAAACATGTGAAAAAAATATAGTTATTTATATTACTTCTCACTAATACAATGGCTAGAAGATAGCTGCATCTTAAAATAATAATATTAATAATATATTATTTTTCACCATAACTCAGTGTTCCATGTAGCGTAAGGTTTTAGAGAAACTCATTGTTTCATGTCCGTTATTCTATAAGAAATTTATTTACCATTAATATAATATTAATATCTAATTAATAAATATTAATAAATATGAAAAAGCTTTAATTTATAATTACTTAGGATGTTACATTATTAGTATTAACCTGAAGAGATAATGAAATAGTTGATCATTGTACTATGATAGCCTCATATTACAAAGCTGAGTCATATCCAAAACTATGTTAAGGATATGTATGTTTTAGATGATAAGGTCAACTTAATCTAAATCTCTTACAGTAGTAGACCTATCGGCATTTAAAAATTGAACTCATTATAAACTTGTGATGGTACATTTATCACTCCAAAGGATCATGGAGTATTTTCCATCACATAACTAACTTATTCTAATAAGGTGGTATATATGTTTTAAAACAAAAAATATATTATAAATTAATTATTTACTAAAGAAAAAAACATTTCAAATACGAATAAAATTTATAAGTGTTTTGTATCAAAATGTGACATTTATAACATTTACATTTCATATATTTATGATATTATACTTTCCTCCTATAATATGCTGAGAAAAAAACAATTAAAAGACTATTTTATTTAGCTTATTGTACTCAAAATTTCTTCCAGAAATAGTCAGGGATAAAATTACAGTATACATACTTTCTTGGTTCGATTAATTATAGTTGGAAAAAACCATAGGAATTAATATCATTTTAACCCTTTGATATTGTTCAATAATTGGAACTCTGTAAATAAATTCCACAAGAGTTTAAAATGGATGAAATTTTATAAATGAATAAATATTTACCAACAAACATAATCTATATCACCTAGTACAGAAATAATCACTTTTAAGATTGAAACATTTTGACAACAGATTTGAATTTTTTAAATAAAACACAATTCTGATATATATTATGTTTCATTTAATGTCTCATAGGTTCATTTAAAAATTCATTCCACTGAAATCAATATTATGTTGAATATTTTTAAGAAAACTATCATTAATTATTGTTTTGGTGAAAATTTGTTATCATCATTAGTCGAAACATGTTTATATATAACAACATGATTGTATGTTAGCTTCGAAATTTCAATAACTTGAATTAGAAAATTTCTTAATTAAAATATAAGTATATCATCAGAATTTTATTATTCTTCTCTAAAAAATTCCAATATCTAATCATCTCCTCAAATAAGATAGGATCATATTCATCATTTGATTATATTGAACCCCATACATCATGCAAAGCGAAAGAAAATTTAGGGATTGAATATTAATTTTTAACAGATTTTTCATTTAGAATTCCCATGAGGTACTTTAATTTTCTGAGTAGATTAACCATAAAATGGATATTCTTATAGATAATTTCACTTTTATATCACTACTACCATCAATAGATGACATTCTAGGCTATCAATATATGTATCATTTATAATTATACATGATGTATCCCCTTTTCCTTAAACATTCTCCACTATTCTCTTTAATTTATCTTATATTAAAAATGTTCTGGTCTAATGAAAACTAAATTTTTAATCACATAAAATATACATTTAATATAATTATACATGTCATTCATTTATTTCTTATCCTTCTAATGACCTTTTTGAATTTACTCATTTCCTAAAATTTTACTCATATGTATTTCACGTTATGAATGTTCAACATCACAATAATCTGAATTACTATAATTTGAATTATTTTTTGAACATTTCATTATATAGTATTTATGATTGGTGGCCTTAAATCTAGATATATATAGGTAGAAAACATTTAAGCAGTTGGAATTATTTTTTCATAATTCATATCTGAATATTTTTTTATTGCAACACTGACCCAAGATGCCAGAATATGATGCTTGGTACCATTATAGTGGTATAAAATAAAAGCATACACCACCCAAAGTAATTAATAGGTCAGTATTCAGGGTAAAATAGGTAAATTCATGAGCATTATATTAAATTTAAACTACAAATATAACACAATTATATTTATTTTTGGGAATAATATTATTCTGTATACTATATCACAACATATCTATAATGGTGAACTTCTTAGAATCCTATGGAAATGGAAAATAATAATAGTGAGCTCAAACTATCAGTAAGGATTATGTATGGAGGAATATATCATGTATCACTAATAATAATCAATATGGAAAGGTAAATAACTAAGAAAAAATTCCATTTAAATAATTGGATAGCTTATAATCAATATAGAAAAACAAATAACTAAGAACACATTACATTTAAATAACAGGATAGGGGATAATAAATAAACAAAGGTAAATAACTGGGAACCGATTCTATTTATTTAACTCGATAAGGTTTAATCAAAATGGAAAGTTAAATAACTGAAAATACATGACATGTTATCAATAAACTAAGAGTGAAACACAACCAGAGATAATATCCTTGAGAAAATAACCTATATAATAATAACTAAATACAAAAGTTCTGAAATTATTAATTACTGGAATCTATAATATTGTTCACCATGATACCACTAACGTTAAGAAATTTCACATGATGGTTCAATATATAGTTAAAACTTGATTAATGTTATCTTAACTTGGCTTCCCCATGTGACATATTGAAGCTTTAAGGGGCTACATTATACTCAACCCCATAATTCACTATAGTTCTAAATAATTACTCATATATTTAATAATTATCTTTCATCAAATATTTTTATGGAGTAATGAATACCGATTTTTCAATATTTTTATAGCCAATCAAATAACATTCAAAGTAGAACATCGTTAGAAGAAATGAGATATTATATAAGAAATAAGAATATCCATGATAAATAATATAGATTTTTAGGGGAAATTTAATGTCTATTAATCATTGGGTAATGAATATTTCAAGGGGATGTTGATGAATATAAAATTAAACAAGGAACTGAATATTAATACTATTCTTGATCAAAATAATCATAAACAATCCATACATGGATTAAGGATTTTATCAATAAAATATATACCCATTAGATTAATAATAAAGGTTTTATATCATTGATTAATTAAAATACAATAAAATATCCTTAATAACATTCTCAAGGTAAATTTCCTTTTCTTATTGAAAATCTGTTTTCTTAAAAAATCACATTTTAGAAATATTTTATTTAAAATAGTCCTCATAAACATGAGAACGAATCATTGAAGAAATTATGGTCATGATTAAGGGTATTTCTATACATGTTGTAAATATTAAAAGAACACTATGTTATGACTATAAAAATGATAGGAAGTTACTTTCTCAAAAAGAGACAAAGATATTCCATTCATATTTTCCGTAAAATAAAAATTGGATTTTTTTTGAAAATTACATAATATTCCAATGAAAAAGTTTTTTTATAAAGAATAAAAATGGGTGAAGATTCCTTTGATAATACATTTTTAAAAGGCTAATGACATTTTTGAAATTATTTTAACAAAACATTTTTTTGGAAGAAAACATATTTACGAATGAAGAGAGAAATGAAGTCTGTATTTATTAAAAATTTATAAAACATTTTTAGTAAAAAAGTTTGGGAAATGGTACTATTAAAGAAAAATATAATTAATAACTATAGAAAAATAAAATGATATGGGTTTATTAAAAATGAAAAAATAATTTCATTCAACAAAAATTAAAGAATAAAAAATCTTTATTAGGTTGATATTGTAAAGTAAACCCTTCAAATTATAATAACATTAAGGTGAAAATTATTTAATGAATAGATTGTGTATATCAACAATGAATCCTCATAAAATAAGTGGAATTAAAATTATAGATATTCAATCTTCAATACACACATAATCTTTTAATATTAATGACAATGAAGTAGTAATATAACACAAACCAAAGATGTTGAGTTATGAAATTAAATATCAAATGGTAAATATTAATTAAAATCCCCTAATTTGAAATAATGAAATGTAGAATGTAAAATATAATGTCTCTGTCTTAAACATTACATAATATTGAGTTTAGTAAATAATTTGAATTGAGGATCTTTTTTGTTTAAATTATTAGAGAATTAGGCCATTACTATTACATAACATCTCAAATATTAACAACTATACAATAAAACTCACTATCCATTTTCTATTCATAAACCAAAAAATTTTAAAATGAACTAAATTTCATATTATGCTTAAACATCAGAACTTTTCCATGATCCCATCCTTGACTTTCTTCTCCATTATATCCTATGAAAAACATTTCAATACATGGGATGATCATAAAATGATCAGTAAGGGATACATAAAGAATGAGAACTTTTAGTCTTTAGAAAACATGTAAACATGAATACTTTATCATAATGTAATAGTTTTCACCATTCTGAAGTAGTAAAGACTCTTCAATGAATATAAGCTCATTGTATACCCTTGTTATAACCAAAATATTACCATAAATATAAGGAGATGGCATTAAACCTTATATAATATTGAATTAAATGAATAATTCACATTGAGGATCTTTTTAGGTTTAGAGTTTTAGAGAAATAGTACATAACTATTGCATCTCAAAAGATTACAAAGTAGACACTTCTACACAGTTTCCATTTTTTCAAAAAATAAAAGCTCTTAAAAAAAGAGTCATGTATAGTTCCCTGTTTAAGATAGAATGAATTTTCCTTGATCCCATCTGTGACCCTATTCCACATTATGTCCTGTGAAAAAAAAACATTTCAAAAACATGGGATGATCATAAAAAGCTCGATAAGGGATACACAAAGAATTAAAATTTTTAGTTTTTCAAAACAACAACTTCACCATGAATACTTTAACATAAGAAATACTTTTCACCTTTATGAAGTAGTAAATACTCTTCACTAAATAAAAGATCATTACTTACCGTTTTGTATCCAAAATATTTCCATAAAACCCATATAAAGAACACAGAACATATAAAGGTAACTTGGGACATAAACATACTTAAATGGAAAAACCATACGGTCGACTTCCACACATATAACTAAATGGAATAGCCATACAGCCGACTTCCATACCCAATTCATTGGAGGTTATAACGTAACCACCCATCCTAGTAATCACGGCACCACCCGTCATTTAGTTTATCATGCAACCACCCGTCAAATGTCCAAGTACCAATATAAAATCATAACACATACAACAAATATAAATGAAGGAAAACATTTCCACATTTCAATCACAATATATCACTTAAATATATTGACATAAAAAAACCATTATCAAAACCATTTTCAATACCAAAATACATAATAGAGTATACGGTATTTATTTTCTTTTAAAAACATTAATGCTTGTTGAGGAAGACAAAGATCAAAAAATACTCGCGGTGGAGGAAAAGGTCATTGTCACCGCTTATGTTTAAAGAAACAATCAATTTTTTCATTTAGTAAAATGCTTTGTAGAAAATATTCCCTTTTAATATTCAAGGGTGTTTATATAGTGTATAAAAAATGTCATGTATTAAAACAAAATATGCCTCAATGAAAGGAGATTGAGACGAATTCCCTTACCTCGTGTCCGACTTGACACAATAGTTCTTTAATCTCCTAAATAATAAACTAAAGTTAATTTATACTTTATTAAGAGCATTTTTCAACTTTATTATTCATTTTATATCACTTATTACCATGTTATAAACATTATTTAATCATTCAAGTTAATGATGCTAGTTTTGTCGATATTTGGTACTTGAGTCAAAAATGGACTTCTTATAATTACATGTTGTTCATGTGTTCAAAGGTTAATTATATCTAGAATGATATTAATGATTTGGATATAATATATATCATATATATCCAGAATATACATGTATTTATAATATTACATAACATTTAGATGTAAGAAATGAAATGCACCGTTCAAGTAAATTGTAATATGTACGTATGCATAAACGCTACTTCCATTTATATTTAATATTTAATGGAATAAAAACATAATGATACAAAGTATTATTATAATTCCAGTATGTTATCATATATAATATCATTAAATCTATCCTTTATATATACCACATATGGTATGAACGAGTCATATCACTTTGAGGGGGCGGTAGTCCGCACTTCCTCTAATGAGATTATCGCATTTACCTATAATGGAAACCATAAAGGCATGCTATAAATAAAAAATACATAAGCATAAAGAAAACATAAACATAATATATCATATATAAATAAAGTTCCATCATAATGGCCACCATGAGAGGTGGTAGAAGATAATCGAACAATCATCGTTTCGTGAGGCGTTAGTTTTCCATCCACATAAACATTATGTTCTTCATCCATTAGATGACGGTGTGTGTAAGTTTAGTTCGAATAATTCTCATAAAAACATCCTAGTATATTGAGGATACTATATTTGTTACAAAATAAAGCAATAAAAAGCGTTTAGGGTTTGGAGAAGTAAAACAAAAGAAAACAATTTAAGAGAAACTGTTACCTTTAATTTGGGTAACTCCCTTTGGTTTGAACCAAAGGACTTCTTGAAGTGCCTTATTCCTATTTTAAGGATTTTAGGATGAGTATAGGGATGTAGGGAGCTCAATTGGGCAGATTTTGGATGTGCCAAAATGCTTGATAGGTGTGTGTAATTGGATAGAAGTGGTCTCTTTTTATAAGGGGGAGGAGGGGATCTTTAGGAAAGTGGGAAAATATTGTTTTATTATATAATGATATTAGATTTCTAATGGTCCAAAAATCACTATGGTCTATGATAAGATGACTCATATTAGAAATAAAATCTTATAATCAGAATTGTACATGTTTCGGATAATATGTTATTCATTATAATCTTATTTATTTAAATGATTTATTAATGAGGTAAAAATTGCATCAATATTGTGTCATAAATAATTTAAATTATTTGATGTCTAAAAATTATAAAAAAATACCATGATGTATGAAATAGTTTTATATTTCATATGAATATTTATAGTCGAAAATATAATTTATATAACCCCTTTTAAAAATTTATTTACTAAAAGATACTTCTTTTTTTCATTTTTGCCTTTACTTTATGATAATTAATATAAATTGTGATTTTCACTCCCAAGTGGCACAATGGGATCTAAAAATCTACCCAAATATTCACATGGTCGTTAATGACTCAACCAATATGGTTTGTACATGTGTTAAGGTAATTTTGAATTATTATAATATTCTTTTTACCTTGAATTAACCTATTTACCATTAACCGTGGTAAATAAAAGTCAAAAGTTACTATTCACCAAAATTTATTTTCATTTCATTGAACCAAATATTACTTCTTTATAACAACCATGTATGTAGGATTTTCAAAATTCAATTCACATAAGTGGTAAAATTTAATTTAAATGAAAAATTCCTTTTTTTAAATACCATTATGTGGTTTCAGTATTCATCAAAAATTGACGTTTTTCATAAAAATACCAAAAAATAAGCCTAAGATTTATTTGATATTCTGAATTAAAATATGATTTATATTTTACCAAATTCGAAACATATAAGTGGAATTAATTAATTTAAAATTAATTTTCATTGTTAAAACAAATAGCATGTTTTTTAGAAACAATAACTATCAAAAGATTTACACTTTTTTATGTCCAATTTCAAAGTATTATTAATTCCAATGACCAACATTGGATTAAATGGTAAAAATATATTATAATTAAACTTTAAAACCAATTAAAAATATAATCAAACCATATAAATAATTTTTATTAAAACATAGTTTTGAATTAAAATACAATATTTTTCACTATTCATTAGAAAATGAACTTTATCAGAAAAGTCCCAAAAATTTAAACAAAGTGAATTTTGATGTCCCCATTCTAAAGAAGGATTTTATTTGGTCAAATATAATGTATTAAAGTGAAAAAAATTATATTTAATGATTGTTCACCAATAAAGGTGGTAAATCAGCCTTCTAATGTAAATTATGCCTAAAATTAGATTCATTCAAATTTTAAGCCTCTAACTCTTATTGGATAAATGTAAATACATTTCACAAGATTGTATAATTATTTTTATTTAGTTCTGTTCATTTCCTCCATTACAATGGCTAGGTGTTAACTACCTTTTAAGAATATTATATTGTTAGAGTGCAACGTAAGATTTCAATGAAACCCATTGTTTCATATCGGGTAATCCATCGAAAATATAAACCCCTTTAAAGTAATATTAATATTTAAATCACAAATATAAATAAATATGAATTATTTCTTATTCTTTATTTACATGGGTTGTTACATCCTTCCCCCCTTTTAGAAATTGCATCCTCATAATTTTTATTCACTTATCAAAATAAGTGGGGGTATTTATCCCTCATAGCATTTTCATATTCCCACGTTGCCTCTTAAACCATATGGTTTTTCTAAAAAAAACCTCTACTTGGTGAATTACCTTATTCTGCAACAGTTTCTCTCTACAGTCAAGAATCCGGACTGGTTTTTTTCATAAGAGATATTCTCTTCCAACTGAACTACCTATGGACTCAAAACATGAGATGGATCTGGCATATACTTTCTCAACATCAAAACATGAAAAACATTGTGTACCTGGGACATACTTGGAGGTAAAGCCACTCTATACGCCATTGATCCAACTTTCTCCATAATTTCATAAGGTCCAATGAACCTCAGACTCAACTTTCCCTTCATACCAAAACACATCATACTTTTCTATGGAAAACATTGATAAAGACATGATCACCTACATCAAAAGAAATATCCTTCCTCCAGTTATCTGCATAACTTTTCTGTCTACTCTGAGATCTTCTCATGTGCTTCTGAATCAACTAAACTTTATCTGCCATCTTCTACCAATTCTTTTCCCATCAGCTTCCTTTAACCTACTTCATCCCAAAAATCTAGAGTTCGAGAATGCTTTCCTTATAATTCCCCAAAAGGAGACATCTGTATACTGGAATGAAAACTGTTATTATAAAAAAATTCAACAAAATAAAGATGTTGGTCCCAACTTTCCTAGTAACCTAGTGAACACGCACGTAGCATATCCTCCAAGGTCTGAATTGTTCATTCTGACTTCCCATCTGATTGAGGATGAAAAGCTATACTAAAATTTAATTCAATACCCAATGTCTTTTGAGGGAATTTCCAAAAGTTAGAAGTGAACCTCGGATCACGATCAGATACAATGGAGAGGGGAACTCCATGCAACCTGACTACCTCTTTAACATACAACCGGGAAAGTTGATCTAAATACCAAGAATCTCTAATAGGAAATAAATGAGAAGATTTAGTCAATTGATCAACTATAACCCAGATTTCATTATTACCTCGAGATGTCCTTGGTAATACCACAATGAATTCCATGTATATATTTTTTCATTTCCACTCTGGCACTAGTAAAGGCCGAGGAATTACTTTTGGTAACTATCACTCTAATTTAACCTGCTGACAATTCAAACAATTCATAGTAAAATCAGAAATATCTCTTTTCATTACATCCCACCAGTAATACTTCTGAAGATCTCTGTACATCTTAGTACTGCCAGGATGAACTAAAAAAGGGGAACTATGAACTTCACATAACAACTCATTCTTCAATTGTGAATCACAAGGCACACATAATCTCTTCCCAAACCTCAAAACACAATCATTATCAACATTAAAATCAGAAAACTTACCCTTCTGAACCAATTATACCTTTTTCTACAACTCATTGTCTTCTTTCTATGCTTGCTTTATTCTTTCAGATAGAGATGATCTCACTGACATCTGATACAAAACAGAAGAATTTCATGCACCAACAACTTCTATGCCACAATTTATCAAATCAAAAACCAAAGCAACTCGTTCCAAACGTAGCATGGATAATGCGACATTAATTTTTCAACTCAAAGCATCAGTGACTTTATTTTCTTTTCTCGAATGGTAATGGATTGTGCAATCATAATCCTTGGTTAATTCCAACCATCTCCTTTGTCTCGTGTTCAATTCTTTTTGAGTGAATATATACTTCAAACTTTTGTGATCAGTATATAATTCACATTTTACTCTATACAAATGATGTCTCCAAATTTTTAAAGCAAAAAACAGCGGCATCTAATTCCAAATCATGTGTAGGGTAATTTAACTCATGTGGTTTCAACTGACGTGAAGCATAAGCAATTACCTGATCATTTTTCATTAGGACACAACTCCTTTCAACAAAGCATCACTGTAGATAACAAACTCACTATTTCAGGAAGGCAGTTCCAAAACTGGATAATTCACCAATCTCATTTTCAATTTCAAAAATCAATCATCACATTCTTTTTTCCAAATAAACATAACACCTTTTTAAGTTAACTTAGTTATTAGAATAGATAACCATGAAAATTTTTCAACAAACCTCTGGTAATAAACTTCCAAACCAAGAAAACTCTGAATCTATGTTATATTTGTGGGTCTTGTACATTCTTCAACAACTTTCATTTTATAAGGATCAATAGTTATTCCATTTTTTTGAAACACTATGACCAAGGAATGAAATTTGTTGCAACCAAAACTCACAATTGCTGAATTTCCCAAACAGTTTCTTTCCTTTTAGGTTTTTCAAGAAAACCCTTAAATGACTTTCATGCTCCTTTTTAATTTTTGAATAAACCAAAATATCATCAATAAAAACGACCATCATTGTTCACCTGAGTCAACTGAGCCATCACTGTAACAAACTATTCATTTCTGATTCCAACCATCTCAGGTTGTTGATTTGGAAGGTTGTCTTCCTCCTGATGTCGTCCCAACATAGCTTCCATGTTTCCTCTACGGAAAACCATTTTGAACACATAAATTTCTTAGCTGAAGCAACATGGTAATTTGTAAATGCTATATCATTTCAATATTACTATAAATAAATTTATGGACATTTATTTAATAATACCCTAACTTCTAAAGTTGTCTAAAACGACCTCTGATACCAACTATAAGGACCTGACCTTAAACCTTATATAATATTGAATTAAATGAATAATTCACATTAAGGATATTTTCAGGTTTAGAGTTTTTTATAATTAAGACATAACTATTACAGCTCAAAAGATTACAAAGTAGAAACTTCTACACAGTTTCCATTTTTTTCATAAAATAAAAACTCTTAAAAAAAGTGTCATGTGTAGTTACATGATTAAGATATCATGAATTTTCCTTGATCCCATCCTTGACCCTATTCCACATTATGTCCTACAAAAAAACATTTCAAAAACTTGGGATGAGCATAAAAATCTCAGTAAGGGATACACAAAGAAGTAAAATTGTTAGTTTTCCAAAACAATAAGTAAACCATGAATACTTTAACATAAGTAATACTTTTCACCTTTAGGAAGTAGTAAATACTCTTCACTAAATAAAATATCATTACCTACCCTTTAGTAACCAAATTATTACCATAAAACCCATATAAAGTACACATAACATATAAAGGTAACTTGAGACATAAACATACTTAGATTGAATAACCACACAGTCGACTTCCATGCATATAACTAAATGGAATAGCCATACAGCTGACTTCCATACCCAATTCATTGGAGGTTATAACATATCCACCCGTCCTGGTATTCATTGCACCACAGTTCATTTGGTTTATCATGTAACCACCCATCAAATTTCCATGTACCAATATAAAATCATAACACATACAAAAAAAATAAATGAAAGAAAACATTTCCACATTTCAAGCACAATATATCACTTAAATATATTGACATAACAAATCTATTATCAAAACCATTTTCAATACCAAAATACATAATAGAGTATATGGTATTTATTTTCTTTTAAAAACATTATGACTTTTTGAGGAAGGAAAAGATCAAATAATACTCACGGCGGTAGAAAAGGTCATTGTCACCGATTATGTTAAAAGAAACATTCATTTTTGTCATTTAGTAAAACACTTTGTAGAAAAACATTCCCTTTTACAATTCAATTGTGTTAATATAGAGTATAAAACAAAGTCATGTATAAAAAAAATATGCCTCAATGAAAGGAGATTGAGACGAAATCCCTTACCTCGTGTCCAACATGACTCGATCATTCTTTAATCTCATGAATAATAAACTAAAGTTAATTTATACTTTCTTATGAACCTTTTTCATTTTTATTATTCATTTTATATCACTTATTACCATGTTATAAACATTATGTAATCATATAAGTTAATAATGATAGTTTTGTCGATATTTAGTACTTGAGTCAAAAATGAACTTCTGATTATTAAATGTTGTTCATGTGGTCAAAGATTCATTATATCCAGAATGATATTCATTATTTGGATATCATATATATCATATATATCCAGCATATACATGTATTTATAATAGTACATAACATTTAGATGTAAGAAATGAAATGCACTGTTCATGGAGACGGTAATCCGTACGTACGCATGGATGATAATTCCATTTCTATTTCATATTTAATAGAATTAAAACATAATGATACATAGTTTTATTATAATTCCAGTTTGTTATCATATATAATATCATTAAATCTATCCTTTATACATACCACATATGGTATGAACGAGTCATATCACTTTGAGGGGGCGGTAGTCCACACTTCCTCTAATTAGATTATCGCATTTACCCATAATGGAAACTATAAAGGCATGCTATAAATGGAAAATACAGTAGCACAAAGAAAACATAAACATAATATATATCATATATAAATACAGTTCCATCATAAGGGCCACCATGAGAGGAGGTAGGAGATAATCGTACAATCATCGTTTCGTGAGGCGTTAGTTTTCCATCCACAAAAACATTATGTTCTTCCTCCATCGGATGGAGGTGTGTATAAGTGTAGTTAGAATAAATCTTGTAAAAACATCCTAGTATATTGAGGATACTAGTTTTGTTACAAAAGAATGTAATAAAAATAGTATAGGGGTTGGAGAAGTAAAATAAAAGAAAACAATTTAAGAGAAATTGTTACCTTTAATTTGGGTAACTCCCTTTGGTTTCAACCAAAGGACTTTTTGAAGTGCCTTCTGCCTATGTTAAGTCTTCTAGGAAGAGGAGAGGGATGTAGGGAGCTTAATTTGACAGATTTTAGATGAGAAAAATGGATTGAGAGGTGTGTGAAATTGGTTTGAAGTGGTCTCCTTTTATAAGGGGGAGGAGGGGCTCTTTAGGAAAGTGTGAAAATATTATTGTATTATATAATGATATTCGGTTTCGAATGGTCCAAAAATCATTAAGGTCGAATATAAGATGACTTATATTCGAAATAAAATCATCCAATCAGAATTGGACATGTTTTTGATAATAGTTTAATCATTATAATCTTATTTATTTAAATGATTTGTTAATGAGGTAAACAAAGCATCATTATTGTGTCATAAATAATTTAACATATTTGATGTATAAAAATTATAAACAAAATACTATGATATATGAAATATTTTTATCTTTACATGTAATATTTATAGTCGAAAATATAATTTATATAACGCATTCTAAAAATTAATTTACTAAAAGATATTTTCTTTTGTCATTTTTTCCTTTACATTAAGTCAGTTAATCTAAATTTTTATTTTCACTCCTAAGTGGCTCAATGGGGTCCCAAAATCGACCCAAATATGTCCATGGTCGTTAATGACTCAAAACATATGTTTTGAATATGTGTTAAGGTAATATTGAATTATTATAATATTATTTTTACCTTGAATTAACCTATTTCCCTTTAACCGTGGTAAATAAAAGTCAAAAGTTAATTTTAAAAAAATTATTTTCATCTTATTGACCCATATTTTACTTCTTGATAATAACCATGGATGTTTGATTTTATGAATTCAATTCATAGAAGTGGTAAAACTTCATTTAAATGAAAAAGTCTGTTTTTTAACTACCACTAAGTGGTTTCACTATTCATCAAAAATTTAAGTTTTTCAGAAAAATAGCAAAAATTCAGCCTAATATTTATTTGATATTTAGAACTCAAAAATGATTTATATTTTTCCAAATTCAAAACATATAAGTGGAATTAATTAATTTAAAATTAATTCCCGTTGTTAAAACAAATAGCGTGTTTTTAAGAAATAGTAACTATCAAAAGATTGACACTTGTTTATATCCAATTTCAATGTGAAATTAATTCCAATGACCAACATTGAATTAAATGGTAAAAATATATTCTAATTAAACCTTAAAACCAATTAAAAATATAATTAACCAATATAAATACATTATATTAAAACACAGTTTGGAATTAAAATACAATATTTTTCACTATTCATTAGAAAATGAACTTTATCAAAAAAATTCCAAAATTTTACAAAAAGTAAATTTTGATGTCTCCATTCTAACGAAGGATTTAATTTGGTCAAATAGAATTTATTAAACTGAAAAAAATAGATTTAATGAGGGTTTTCCATTAAAAGGCGGTAAATCAGTTTTTTAGTGTAAATTATGCTTAAAATTAGATTCATTCACATTTTAAGCCTCATACTTTTATTGGATAAACGTAAATACATTTAACAAACATTTATAATTATTTTGTAGTTAGTTCTGTTCATTTCCTCCATTACAAAGGCTAGGCTTAAACTACCTTTTAAAATAATAATATTATATTGTTAGTGTGCAACATATGATTTCAATGAAACTCGTTGTTGCATATCGGGTAAGCCGTCTAACAGAGAAACCCCATTAAAGTAAAATTAATATTTATTTCACAAATATTAATAGATATTAATTATGTTTTATTCTTTATTTACATGTGATGTTACAATAAAGCCTATATAAAGAACATATAACATATAAAAGTAACTTGGGAAATAATCATTCATAAATGGAATAAATATATGGTTGACTTCCACTCATATTACTCTTACAAATGGAATATCCATATGGATGAATTCCATACCCAATGCACTACATGTTATAACATAACCACCCATCCTTGGTTTCTCAAGGAACCACCTGTCATTTTGTTTATCACGTAACCACCCATCTTGGTTTATCACATAACAACCATTAAAATGTCACAGTTCAATTTAATAATAATAAAATATAAAAAAAGCATAAAGAAAAAATAACATTTCCAAACTATGACCAGAAGAGATCAATTTGTGATATAGAAATATTAAACCCATTTTCAAAACCATTTAAAACATTTTAAAAGGATAATTTTGAATCAAAGTGTCCTATACCATTTTGAAACTTTTGAAATAAATTATCATTTTAAATCATTCATGTCCATATAAATAATTTCTTTAAAACCATTTTGAAATCTTGGACATGAAATATAAGGTTTTAAATTAATAAGTTTTTAAAATAATTAAAACGATGTTTTAGTTCAAGAGTCATGTACAGCTTCAGAAACACTTGAATAAAAATAATTAAGGAATAAAATTAAATATAGCTATAAATATAATGATAATATACTAATTACTGATATAAAGAGTCAAAATTGTTGTATATATACATTATATGATAAAAAATGTGCATGAAAACAAGATATTCCTCAATTAAAAGTGATTTAGATGAGATCCCTTACCTTGAGTCCAACTCGTCACAAATGTTCATTTTTAGTCTTTAATAATAAACCAAAATTAATTTATACTTGATTTACAACCTTTTAAATTTTATTATTCCACTTATATCACTTATTATCATGTTATAACATTCACTTAATTATTTAAGTTCATATCAGACATTTTGTTGATGTTTGGTACTTGAGTCAAAAACGAACTTGTTTTGATGTAAATTGTCCATGTGGTCGTATTTACATTATCTCTAGAATGATATTCATGATTTAAATAACATATAAATATCATATATATATATATACATATATATATATATATATATCTGTGTGTGTGTGTGTGTTTTTGTGTATTTATAATAATCCATAACATTTGGAGATAAGAAATGAAATGCACCGTTCATGGAGACAGTAGGTTGTATGTACACATGAACGCTACTTTCCTTTATTTTTCATATTAAAGGGGAAAAAACAAAATGATACATAGGTATATTATAATTCTATTACAATATATTTCTTATATTGTTACATTAATTTATTAACACCATTCTTTATACATTCCATGTATGGAATAAATTCGTCATATTACATTGAGGGGGTGGTAGTCCACACTTCCTCAAATGAATTTATTGTTTTTACACATTATGGAAAGAATAATGGTAGGTTGTAAATAGAAATTATAAAAGCATAGACACAATATAAATATATTATATATCATATAAAAATATAGTTCCATCATAATGGGCACCATGATAGGTGGTAGAAGAAAATTGGTCAATCATCATTTCGTCAGGTAGTAGTTCAATGTACATAGAAACACTATGTTATATATCCATTAGATAGGGGTGTGTGTATGTTTAGGTATGAAATTTTGAATAAAATATCCTACAACATTTATGATACTTGTTTTGTTATAATATAATGTAAATAAAATTTTTTGTGTGGTTGGAGAAGGAAAATAAAGGAAATGAGCTTCAGAGGAGACGTTGCCTCTAAATCTGGTAACTCCTTTTGATATGAGCCAAAATAATTTCTTTAATATCATTCTGCACAAGTAAATGATTCTATGAGGAATTTAGGGATGTTGGGATATTATGTGATCATATTTTGGATCATCCAAGATGCATTATAGGTGTGAGTAAGTTGGTAGAATTGGTGGCCTTTTATAAGAGGGAGGACAGGAACATTCGGAATGTCCTGAAATATTATTTTATGATAATTTTATTTTAGAATTACAATAATTGAAAAGTGAAATATTTGGATTTTAAAATTATTATGGGTTTAAATACTATAAACCAATTGGTTTTAGATGATTTTACGTCACGAAATTACCCTTATCATTTCATTTTAACCCTAAGTTAAAACTATTAACTCTTACCATGTCTTCTTTCATTTTAATAATATATGGTTACTATATTTACAATAAAATACCAAGAGAAAAACAAGTGTATAAATAATGAAATTTTTAACATTATCTAATTAAGTTAGCAGAATATTAAATTTTTATGACTATGATATCATTTAATAAAATATTATTTGTTTTAAAAACACATTTATAAGAATGTTTAAACTAATAAGTAATTGGTTTTTTTTAAATTCATAAAAACATGATTCCTTAAAAATGAATTAACTCAGATATAACATTTCATATTAATCCATTTAATTATTTTATGGAATTATAATTTTGAAATTACATTAATTTTAATATTTATAATGTCATTTATTTGAATATTTCATTAACAATGTAATCATTGTATCATCGTTGTGTCATAAATAATTTTATTTATTTGGTGTCTAAGATTTATAAATAAAATAACATGATATAGGAAATATATTTATATTTATAATTTTTATTTATATTCAAATATTTTATTTATATAACCCCACCATAATTTTTTTTTAGTAAAATGATACATGTTTATGTTATATTTTCCTTTACATTAAATTAACTATTACAACATGTCATTTTCACACCCAAGTGGCTCAATGGGGTCCTCAAATAGACCCAATGATTCCCATGGTATATCATATCTCATTCAATGGGATTAGGACACGTTTTATTGTAGTTTTACAGTCTTATAATATTTTTTTCAATTATTTACATTGTTTACCCTTTAACCATGGTAAATAAAAATAATTACTGAAGCTACTATTCATAATGTCCAAAAATTAAAGTGACCTATTTACATAATTTTGACCTTATGATTTTAAATATGGAATCCATTTTTTTTAATTTTAAACACATAACTGGAAATAATTAATTTAAAATTTATTCCCATTGCAAAAATGAGAAAGAGGGTTTCAAAAGTTAAAACATTGAAAAAGATTGAAAATTTTTTGCATCTGGATTCAATATATAATTAATACTAATGACCTGAATTATAACAAAGGATAAAAATATATTCTATTTATACTTTAAAACCATTCAATTATATTATTTAATCGTATAAATTATCTCGAGGGAAAACATTTTTTCAATTAAAATTTACCGTATTTTTACTATTTATAAAAACATGATAGTTATCAGAAAAATATCAATAATCTATCCTAAGTAAATTTTTATTTATTGATTATAAAGAATAAATTTATTTTTACAAATATAACATCTAAAGGTTTCAAAACTAAATTTAAAATGGGCTCTCCATGGTTCTGCCTCCGAGGTGTCGCATTTCAGGTGGTGCAGAAATGGTATGACGAGGATTATCACCCGTCTCTTTTTCTTGAGATATTTTTCTATCAACATCACCATTCCTTTTGTTTCAACCCATTATCTGACATTATCCATTAAAGGAGTTTTGATTATCCCCATAGTTACTGTACAATTCACCCCTTTTACGTTGCGAAGGAGATTCCACAGGCAATCGGTCCTAGTGGGCGATTGCATGGTGTCAGGTACATGTGCAATCGGTCCTCGTCAGATATAACTTCCTCAGATAGTCTCCAATTGGTTTATTTGTGCAGAAACAAACACCCAATTTCCCTCGTATCCATGATTCATGCACCTTATTTCTAAAGGCAGGTTCTCATTGACTGATGATTCAAACAATGACAATAAGGACTCCATTGGTCAAGAGGATGGGAGATCAGGCTTAGCACACCCTTCCGAGGAAAGATTGTTGCCTGTTTTGGGACTCTCTCATATATTAAAGTCATGTAAATATGTTCATTAATCATTGGTTCATTCTCTAAGAGTTTTTACATTAGATTCCCTTGGTTTACCAAATCTTCGTAGGCATGCATATATTTGAAGCTACGTATGTACTACTGACTTGAGCCATATAACAATGTGCTCTAGGGTTTATCGTCATCCAGGGGATGGAATGTGACTTGATTTTGGTATCGTAACCATAATATAGGTTTCCTATATATCCTCGGGGGAGGAAGAAGAACCCATGTAGTTTGGAATGTTTGGGGATTATGCACAGAAGTTTACCCCTTGATGGGGCATTATTGGGTGGACCCTTTTGGATGGGCACCATTTTGAGATCGAGCCTTTTGGTAGGCATCCTACAAATTCTAATTTAGTATAGAATAAATATTATAAAATTTCATAATCTCGTGGATGTTGTAATCATCACAAATCTCTAAGCCCATGTGATTCATGCTCGATGTGAGAAAAAAGAGGATGTAAAAGATCCAACAAAGCACATGCTTCCTCTCCTATTTGTGGGAGAGGGAGAGCTTGTGGTGGAAGAGGTCGGGGTGACCATGGACAAGGGGATGAATCAATTAACCCTTAAATGTGAAATTACATTGAAGTTCACATTTCATAGCCTCAGAAGATTGGGGGATTACCTCAATGGGAGGGCCTTGGAACACATTCTAGGAAGGGGAGAAGTTTTGTCCTTGTCAAAAAGAAGAAGAGAACATAAATCCATTGACTAATAAGTATTCCTCATTTAATGGTAAAGTAAGTGATCACCCTTAATCCCTAGAACGGGGAGGTTCATGTTAGCATCCCAATGTTGTAATCTTGTTTACCATGGGAATGTAGACCCACGGGCATTCCTAAATCCCAAACTATTGTGGGGAGAGCCTCCGTGACATTGTTTACCATGGGTATGTAGACTCAAATGGGAATGCTGATGAATCCAATAGTCTGACCATATGGGTCTGGTGGCTTTATAGAAGGATTTTTTCTAATGTCGGAGGACTGGTCTGCAGATGGATCATGGAGGACTAGACAGTAATGGAAGGGTGAGGTTGGAACTCGAGGCAGTAATACCTGAATACACACCATTTCATGTACATTTTTCTTATGCGGGATATGTGAGGCTCCGTATAACATAGTGGTATGCGGGCAGAGGGGTCATCCACATACCTATGTCATATGTGGGTATGGGTATATATCACTGTGTACCATATCGTTATATGGTGCATCACGCCACCTTGGGTTCCATCCGTGTACGGATGCATTAAGTGGTACTAGTTTCAGTCCATGTACTAGTACACTATGCGGAGAACCATATTGAAGGAGGGACATGTGGGTTATCCTTCATAGAGAATTCATCTGCGAGAAGTATGTGGTTCGCGGTTCACCATTTTGGTTTTCGGTTCTATTATTATTATTCAATTCCCCCATTTTATGTTTCGCGGATGACTATACCTGCGAAGAGAGTGGTACATGATTCGGGCTCTGCCAATGAATCAGGACAGAATCTGGAGTCTTATCAAAACTATTTCTTCCAACCTTTGGGTTCCCTTCAGGCTTTCCTCATCCATAATTTCTCTCTATTGTGCTCGTTCTATAGATCATCGGGGAAATTGTGTCTATTGGGTACGCGGCACCTTTTCTGGAGTCCCATGAAGAGATATCCTGACCCGCGGAAGACTCAGTCAATCTGTGGTTCGTAGAGGCATTGGTTGGCGATAATAGATCATGGAATACTACTAGTTTTTTCATTTGGGACCTAATAAGTTTGTGGGACGATATGCTGATGGCTTTCGCGCGTACAATTCCTCCAGTGATGTGGTTTGTGTTCGCCTTGTTCACTAGCCATCGCTCTATGGGACAGTGTTTCACAGATCATTTTGCGTACCATGTGATTCTTGATCCAGCTATTTCATGAACCTTTCTTGGTGATGGTATGTGGGCCACTTGAAAATCCTTGAAAACATGAAAACTTTCATGATTATTCTGAAATTTTCAACTTGTTTTGAGCCTATTCATCCTACTAAACATGTTGGAATACTTAGTTCCTTATTAAAAGTGATTGTGGAGGTATTTTCTTCCCTTGGAAGAATTTTTAGTACTCTACAAATTTCACCATCGGAATGGGGTCTGTTTGGACTGAAAATATGTCTATTATAATGTAAAAGTGGTCCTGAAATGAAACGGTTTGTGGTAGAGCATATGGACCTGGAAGGAGGGGACCACACCTATATATAGGGGGCCATGTCATTTATATTTTACCATTTCTCATGGTGAAAGCACTCCCGAATTCCTTGGATTCCTCTCCTCTCACGTACTATTCTCCCAGCAAAAATCCCATTCGTGAACCACTTCGTATATACCACGAACCATTCATATCTCCAATTATATTTCTATGTACCGTATTTTGGTTTTCACGAACTAAAGTGCATAATTTTAAGACTAAAATATGGATTCCATATAAGAGGATTCTACGTGGCTGGCGTGTCTGCATAACAAACATGTATTAGTGGACTGAACTTTAAGGATTAATAATCTGAACTTAAACATTAATCCAAAAGTTATGAACATGAACTTAATCAAGTCCTAGGTTCATGGTATCCACTTTTTGAGAAACTTTCTATTTACCAGCCAACGATCCACAGGCCAACAACTCACAGATGGTTAGCGTATCCAATCTATACATGGTGATATTCATCTGTGTTCTATAGTAGTAGGTGGGGTTTCTTCTATGTATCATGAAGCACACGGATCATTCCTACCATGTAATGTTTCTAGGATCAGTACGTAGAGCCTTATGCGAATGTATTTTGAGTCCCTAATCCATTCCTTCATAGCCTTTATCCAACAATTTTTATTGGGCTAACTTTTTGTCAGATTCTGGATCTTCCTATATAAGCTACAATGGCTTCTTCACAAGCTATTATAAAATAGATGAAGACAAGGACGACCGTGGAAGGGAATAGTGAGGATCATCTTCGCGATTACATCATTTCTTGTGACATATTCTTAAATAATTTATTTATGCCAGAGCTTCTAGCATATCAGATATATGTAATGTTGATCCTTTATGGCTTTGGTCTACCTAACGAAGTTTCTTTACCATTGGCTGACCCTGATACATCTTTCATCCTCTTAGAATCACCTCAAGTACATGATCGCACCAACATTTCACCATTAGGAGAATTTGTCTCCACTCTAATTACAATGAAATTCTTCATACTAGGAGGCTCGGTATTGACTCAGGGAAACCATGGGGGTCACGATTGTATCCTGAGACTAATCTCCTAAGAGTACCCATCCATTTTCAACATTTCCCAAGAAAATTATAATGGAAGGTGGAGCACCAAGTGGGATCTACGGGCTGGAGGATGTTTCTCTGATGAATGGTCCTAGGAATTCTGGGTACATCATACCTGTTTGGAGTCCCCTAACCAGTTGGGGGTAGTGGGACTATATCAAGCGGCTTGAGTTTCTCAGTTCTTAGTCTTCCCCCCAGGTGAAATCCTTTCGGAATTTCTGAGCCACTGGTGTTCAAGCACCAACACCTTCCACTTAATGCATGGGGAGGTGGGAATTAGCTTATGGGATATCTACTAGCTAGGACTACCTATCCTTGGAGTGATGTATGATGAGTTTCTCCTAGAAGCCACTACCTAGAATGATACTGACAACATGTCACCTTTGACATGGATTTTATTGGTTATGGAATAGGTATTACTTGCTCATTCCCTCTAGGCTTGCTCTCTTATCCCATTTGAGGGGTGGATGGGGTCATTCTTGCAGGAAAATGGACACAAGTTGAGGGCTCTCCATAGCCGAACTCATCTATAATGTAAGTCCCTCCAAACTGCAGGGTCATATAGTTCTACCCTTGAAGAATAATGATATTCCACTTGGGGATATGAGCTTCAATCAGATGTATCACATGCGCTTAGACTACCAGGTTTCTTTGCCATGTTTTTGAGCAGATTGCTTTTCCCATACCACCATGTATATACTAGTGTTTGGGCCTATGCTTTGATGATGGAGGCCACACTAAAAGAGGGTCATCCAATTAATTTTTCCCTCCCCACTCTATCCCAACTTTATTAATTGTTAGGAAAAATACAATAAGGTATTTCCCCACATCGTCTCAGCAGAACGTTTCAATTTCTTTACGTTTGGATGACAAAACACTTCTCTTATTATGAATACTGGAATACAACAAAGGTTCCTCATTATTACTTTCAACCCATGCTTCTCGTCATTTCTGTTCTTTATCCTAATACTCTAAGCATTTTCGATGCGGTTGGGTTGTTGAACGATGCTTCTCATTTCTTGTTTTCACCGCATCCTACCCCTCCTGGGACATTAAGAGGTGATAGGGACGGTTATCTGGAGGAATGATCATACCTCATTAAATTTCGGTATGAAATTCTCGCCATTTGTATATATTGAGTAGTTTCTTTAGATCCATATTTCTCATACCGGTTTTCCAGGAAATTCATATGCCTTCAACAGATTGCACTACTTCCGGTTGTCTAATTATGGGGAGAGTATCACCTTATAGTTATTCACTAATTATGGATCATGATGACTCATGAATGTGATTCTATGTAATTCATTATTCCTACCATGAAAGAATCCATTATCCTGTCATTGGAGTATGCCCGAATGTGGGTATATTGTTACCCCAACAGGATGCTGAAAGAACTAGTTCAGTGGGTGAAAAAACCATAAACTATTTCCTACATCACCCTTTCCCCCAATGACAATGCCACACATTCATTCTACTATGAAGAGTATGAAATATAATCATTCTACATATATCCCTACAATAGCCATGACGTATACACCACCACCTCCTCCCCTTGTGGTATGAAGATGCTCGGTTCGTCATTAGAAATGTCTGGGAAGGGCCTCATATGTATAACCTATATCATTGGGGATTGATTTAGACTTCTCCCCTCTCCTGGAAACCTCCCAAGACCTTAATGAGTCTGGTACTAGTAGAGTATCACAGATCGCCCTGGTAGTCGTTGCTAGTCCTCCACATCCATCCCCAATAGTTGAACCATCTTAGTATAAATAGAGTCTCCCATCTTTGATGACAAGTCTTAGGTCCTTTCCCACTCCTATGATGATGCTTCCTACTTATAGACACATGGCGGTGGAGGAGGGTCAAAGAACTGGTGATACGGCAAGGCACTAGGAAGTGAAAAAGAAGGCATGGCACCAATTATGTGCTCTTACCGTGGAGAGACATATGGACAATTTTTCTGACGAGGGTAACAATTTTAAATGATTATTTACTGAGATGGGTTCCGATAACTTTGATTATTTGCACTTACACCTCCTTATTTACCAAATTGTCATTACCTGGGAAGACCTTTCCTCCTACAAGGACAAGATAGCGATGTTCAATTCTTCCCATCGCCAGGTGGTGACCTTCTGAGATATTTTGGATGAATTTGACCATCTCACATTCAAGGAGAAGAAGACTCATGATTTGGTGAAAACCCAAGAAGGTGAGTTGTGGGAGTGTGAAGCCCATGCAGTAAGGCTGAGGGATCAAAAGGCCTATTCACATGACAATTATGAACCCATCCAAAATAAGGGTTGGACCTTACAGTCATTCTAGATATGGTGTTTCTAACGGTCAAGGATGAAATAGAGGAGTGGTATTCTTTAGAGAAAACTATTGATGGCCTATGGAAATAACTTGTGCTCCTTTTGGAAAGGTTTAATCAAGACTTGTTGTAGTTTTGTCCCAAATCATGATATGTAATCTTCCCCCTACTTTTTTGATAGTTTTCAGAGACTCCAAACTGGGGATGCTCTTCCATTTGTTTTTGAACTCAATGAAATGGATTTGACATTAAATCCTCTTTCTCGGACATTCCCAGTCATGTCAATTGATCGTAATCAATAATATAAACATCATTTAAATCAAGTATTATTTCTTAACCCTTATTTGAAACTAGTAAACTTAAATAATCAAATTAGGATCTAATTTTACTTGAGTCATGGGACTCAGTGAGCGTAGTTCAGCTATTGCTGAGGTTTTATGGAATACCTCACAAACTTTTATGTATTTTTTGTTATTACCATAATTCATGCCTAAGCCTACTTGGAATGGGATTAGAGATAATAACATGACTTCTTCTTAGGCCAACTTTTGTGGGTTTTTAGCATAACAAGATTTCTGACTTTTTTATGCTTCAATGTTTTTAAAAAACCCGAATACATGACTTTTAACCAGAGGTTCCTTCTTCATATTTTACCTCTAGAAAGTATGGAGTGTTTTTTGCTGGCAGTTCATAGTCCTACCAATAAAACTTATTATTGATGTTTTAGGTCGAACATCTTTGACAAAAAATAATGGGGTGGGGCCCTCTCTTAGGACAGTCAGCATAAACTGCTCATATATCTTTCATACATGGGTTAGGGAATTTTATTGACCCTTAATTAATGAATTTTTTACATACATGAGGCTCGACATCCATTTTAGGTGTATGGAAGTAAGAGAGGAATCTCTTGGGGACGAATTTTTATTTTATCGACCATTTTTCTGGGCAACATATGTCGAGCCACCGGGGCATCGTGTGAAAATTCAAGAAAAGGTGTTTTCATGACACTGCCCTACTGTCTCCGATGGCCTTGGTAGGATTTTCAACATTTTGATTTTATTTTGATGTCAGGAGCCACCGTGGGTGGCTGACCTGAGTAGTGGAATCTGAAAATATTAGGGAAATTCATGTTGGCTTCAAGGGGGTACTGTTCTTGCATGGTTCTAACTTTTGTGAGGGAAGGTTGTTGAATGGTCAGTTTAGTTAGAAGTCTTCTTTATGTTAGTGGATTTTAAAAATAAGAAGGTATTTAAGTTTTTATCCATGAGTTTTCCAAATAAAGTGTGTGATAGGACACGAATGCCATTTGAGAGTACAGAAGATGGAAAGGACTCCCATGGGGACTAATTTTTCTTTGATTGACAGCCATTTTTCAAGCGATATATGTAGAGCCGCCAGGGCATGATGTGAATAGTCAAACAAAGGTGTATGTAGGGAACTCGACTTCCATATCCGATGGATATGGTATATTATAGAGATTTGTAAATTTCATAATACAGTATTTGACCTTCAACAGGGGGTGAACCTAAACACACAAAGGGGAATTTTAACTAAACTTATTCAGGGAAACCCAGAAATGAGTGGGGGCACTCATCTTTTGTATGAAGATCAACATCGCGCATATGGATGGGGTACCTTTTGAAGCCTCACAATGGACTAGAGATGAATCGGGCCCAAATGTTATGATATATCATGGATGTGTGTAAAGAGGGAAATTTAAACCATGATATTGAGGGCCCTTGAATTAGGAGGGATGGAATGAGGCTTGGAAGCCATTGGGTGTACTGATATAAGATAAGACTCTCTTGGGGATGAATTTTCCTTTGAGTGATGGCCATTTTGGTGGGCAATGTATCCAGAGCCATCAGGGCATGATGTGAATAGTAAATAAAATGTGTCTACATGACATTGGCCTTCCATCTTAGATGGACTTTTAGGGTTATTTAGATACACGATCACTTAGACCACGAAGTATGAGGTTTGGAAGGAGTGTGTCAGGACATACTGGGGACATTTGGCCTGCAATTTACTCATTGAAGTAGGTGTCCCTTAGGTAGATCTGACTCGTATGTAGGGTGAGGCATTCATTCTATCATTGGGATACCTGGTCATTCAACATCAGATGACTCGGACGTAGGGTTCCTCTCAGGGAAGGGAACCATGACTTGCCTTTTAGGGTCATTCTTCTAGGGCCAAATTTTTGGATGTTTTTTCCATAATGTCATGGTGGATCTCTCTCTAAGATCCCAAAGCCCGCAATAGCTATGATTGGTGTGAGAAACAAGGGATTACGAGGATTATAGTTCATTTCCTAAGAATGGAAAAATTAACATCAGAGGGAACTTTGGGCTTAAACAATTACTTTGTTGTTTAATTTCATACAGCAAGGACTATTTTGGCCTCACAGTTTAATGTTGTGTGGTGAGCACATAATGTTGTGCATTTTAGAGTCATGCAGTGAGTATGACTATGTTTTCATAAACATCCTTAATAGTTTTTAGTTAATTGCAATCCGGATTCTCTAGAATTCCCTAGACGTGAGTGATGATAGAAGGTGTAAACCATAGTCTCTGGGGCATCTTGAATCACGAGGGATAACATGGGGATTGGAATCCATTGGGAATACTGAGATAGAAAAGGACTCTCTTTGGGATGGATTTTCTATTGATTGATAGCCATTTTTGTGGGAAACAAACATAGATCCATAGGGGCATGATGTGCATAGTCAAGAAAAGGTGTTCGCAGGACATTGGCCATTCATATTAGATGACCTTGGATGAATATAGTGATCCATGTTTTCCCATGGTATGGAGTTTGAAAAATGGAAATGATATGCCTGGGAATGTAAAGAGTACCCAAACCATGATTAACTGTGAACGGCAGGGTCTTCCACATGGGTCTAACTCATATGTATAGAGGGAAGTTGGATTATTTGAATTCTCATGAGTGAGTCGCATGTGCGGGATCTTGTAACACTGAGTATTGGACCACACATAAATCTTAAAGAATTTCACAATTTATTGTCATGAAATTAGGTACTTTTATGGACTCCCCCATACAATTCTAACCTATGTATATGTGAAAGGGGGAATTTTTTTATAGTGGTGGGGATGGGATGCCAAATTTGGGTGTCACTACATATCCTGCAATGGTGAGAATCAAGCAGCATGTAGTTATGAATGTTCCCCGTAAATGTTCACTCGATGTACAGGGACATTTGAGGTATTTTATTTTGATGTTGGCCGGTCCGGGATGCCAACTCTGGGCATCACTAATTATCCTACGAGGGTAGTAATCAAGCTGTATGTAGTTCTGAAATTTCCCTGTACAGATTTGGATTGGTCCATATGTAGGTACTTTTTTCATTTTCTATAGGTTCTAGGTCTACCATATCTCCCTATAATTTATTTTCATAAGATAATCCTTACCACTGATCCTAAGATCACGTGAGTTATACATGATGTGGGAAACAAGGAGTGGACATAGGGTTTTCTTTGCAAGTGTGGGGAGGTAGAGAATATGATGGTGGTGTTTTTTTGTGGGGGTTGGGCCAAGATCAAGGATCTAGGTGTCTCTATGTATCCTGCGATGGAAAGAATCAATCCATATTTAGTTCTATGAAAGATCATGCATTTTATTATCATGTGATTATGAATAATTGTGCCACATAGTTTAACATCTTATAGTGAGGAAATGAGTCACAATTTAATGTCATGTTTTAGGGGCCAGTTCCTTATAGTTTAACGTCATGTGGAAAGGATAGTGATCATAGTTTAAGGTCATAGAATTTGGACCATAGAATCATGGTTCAATGTCATGTTTCATAGACTAATACTGTATAGTTTAACGTCATGTGGTCAAAAAAAAAGGATCACAATTTAAGGTCATGGAGAATGGACCATAGCATCATGGGGGGTTGTTACACGTTATCACTACTCCTAGTTTAAGGTCTTAGAGTTTGGACCATGACATGGCTATTACTACACGAAAAACTTATCCATGAACTTTTCATTTGTGGGAGTTGTGATGAGTTGTATGTCTATTTATATTAGGGTGTATGGTCTATTGGAATAGACCCTATGTATGACATACGATCCTTCCCAATTTGATTAAATCTTTGGGGGATTCTTCCCAAGTATCACCAGGGTTATGAGGACTAAAAATTTCTTCTTCGCAGAACTATTGAAGGAGATACTTTTTGTTCGAGTCTCATGCAATCTGATTTTGTTATATTTCCAAATGGTGTTGAGTGTGCAGTATTTTTTCATCTAGCTACTCTAACTCATAAACCATCTCGGGGATTTATTTTCCATGTCATGTTGATGGAAAATGGCCACACAAAGTGATGGAACATGAATTTTGATAGGTAACATCACCTCTTCCCTGTATACTAGTGAGTACGAGTTCACCTGGGTGGAGGTGCAGGTCGTGGTCCGATAAGCCCAAAAAGCTGGAAGTAGCTTTTATGTCCATGATTTCTTAACCTTATCAACCATATTTTCAAGTATGTTGGACAGATTCATGTTGAAAACCTCTATCTACCCATTGGTCACCCTGTGGTAGCAGGATGAATGGTTAGATTTAATTCCATACACTTGGGATAGATTTTCCAACTCAGTAGAGTAGACGTTGGTGTCTTTTTTCATCCGTATCGTATGAGGGAAACCAAATCTAGTAATGATGTTGGCCTTCAAAAAACTGACAATGTTTTTCCCCAACATCCTTAAGGGGTATGGATTCGGCCCACTTGGAAAAGAAGTTGGTCATTGTGAGTATGAACTTGAATTTTCTGGCTGTGGCGGGAGGATATGGTCCCATAACATCCATCACCCAAGCAGCGAATGGCCAGGAGTACTTATTTATATGAAGTAACTCTGGTGATCGGTGTGTGAAATTAGCATGAATTTTGAAAGAATGGAACTACTTGGTGAATATGGCACAATCATGTAGCATAGTGAGAAAGTAATACCCAAGCCTTCAGATTTGGTGAGAGATCATGGTTGTTGATCGGTGCACTCCAAAAGATCTGTCAGGCACTTATTTCATGATGGAAGCTGTGTATTCTCCATCAATTCACCTGAGAAGGACTCTATCAAGGCCGTGTTTATAGAGAACCTTTTCTTGGTTTACCACATTTTAAAATAAAAATTTGACTTCCCATATTATGACCTGCTCCATTCCAGCCCTATGTGGTGGTATTTCTACATTCTGAAGGTAATTTGAAATGGGCGTCATTCAACTGATGGTGTGACCATGAGGCTTAGAAATGGGGAAAATTTCTTCATTTCCCTCTATATTTCTCCGTATGAATGGCAGTACCATCTGACGATGGGATATGATAATGAATATTTTATCCCATCCAGGATTGGCCAAGGTTGTGGCTACATTTTCCAAAGCGTCGGTTTGGGCATTTTATTACCAGGGGATGTGAGTCAATTTTGGTTCCAATGGGAATTTTGTCATCAGTTCTAAAACATTTCTCATAAAAGGAACCAATACTTATTTCTTGATGGTGTTGTAACCGCAGACCTATTTGATGAATAGCTTTAAATCACCCTTTGTTTTTAGGTGTTTGGGTGGAACATGAAGTTCCAGTTTCAAGCCTACAATGAAGTTTGGATATTCCATTTTATTATTTGTACACCCTCCCGAAAGAATAAAAGAGTAATAAAAATATCCTTTTGGGGGATACGAGTATAATTTCAATCCCCACTTTGTTGAGCTTGGGATACTCCATCCTTTTCCCTTTCGGCCTTTGGAAATAACCATCGAAGTACATTTCCCATGTCTGGGGGTCCTCCCAAACTGAAAACACTTCTTCATCCAGAATTTCAGTATCCAACGGTGTTGTTTCTTCCCAGAGGTGCTCTACTAGGAAGTCTGCTAATTCATGTCCTTTGATGGACTTCTGGGGCACGTACCGTATGTAAAATTTTTTTAGGATGACCGCCCATCGTGAAAGGTTCCCGTTTAGCATGGGACGGTTGAGGATATGTTTGGGTGGGTTGTAGTAGGAAACTATGAGGACCACATAGTGTTATAGGTAATGTATTATTTTATGAACTGTGAAAAATAGGGTTAAGTAGTTCTTTTCAATTTTTTAATACTGCGTTTCGGAATCAATCATTGTTTGGATGAGGTAATAGAGTGTGTTCTCACTATTGGAATCATTCTTCTACGCGAGGAAGGCACCTAATGATCATTCCAAGGTGGTTACGTACAAAATGAAAAGTATCTTCTCAGCTGTTGGCATCAACACTGGTGGGATTAGGAGATATATTTTGATATTGTTGAAATCTTCTTGGAAATCATTATCCCACTCATACGTAACTCCTTTCTTCATGAGTCGGGTGAAAGGTAAACATTTACTTGTCGGGGTGGCTATAAAACGCAGAATATAGGTGACGTAACCCTAGAGGCCTCTCAACTTAGAGAGTTTGTGAGATGGGGACATTAGAAGGATTGATTTTATCTTCATGGGGTTGACATCGATGTCAAAGTGGCATATGATAAAGATGAGGAATTTTCCCGAGGTAACGCCTAATGCACACTTTATGGGATTTATCTTTAAATTGTGTTTCTGCAACTTGTTGAAGACAATTTTATGATCAGCCCGATAGTTTGATCACTGTCATGATTTAACCCCGAATTCCTCAACATAACACTCGATGAATGTTCCCAATAATGGATTGAAGATGCGATTCATGGCGCGCTGTTATGTGGCGCCAGTATTTTTCAGACCAAAGGAAATTACTTTATAATAGAAAACTCCATGAGGGGCCCTAAAATCGATAGCTTCTTCATCTCCTCAATCCATAAGGATTTGATTTTTTCTAGAATAACTATCCAAGAAAGATATATCATCATATCAGGTTGTTACATTGATCAACAATTATTTTATCAGGACTAGTAAATCATATTTTGGGAAATGGCGGTTAAGGTCCTTGAAATCAATGAAGATTATAATCTATCCATTATTCTTTTAAAAATGGACTATGTTTTCCAACCAGATTGGATATTGGACCACCCTTATGAATTTTACTTTGATCATCTTGTCAACTTTAGGCTCTATTTTTGTAGCATGCCTCGGTGGGTCCTTATGGATGCCTAATTATTGCCTCAGTAGTCTTCTGGTAATCCCAGGTGATGTGTAGTGACCTCAGGATTGAGGCCTAGAATTATGGTGTAGTTTCAAGAAAACACATCTTGACTATTCTTTAAGATGGAGGTATATGCCTCTTATTCCTCAACAGGCATATCCACACTGATCAGAGTGGGTCGTGTGTCATTTTATGTGCCTAGATTTATCTCTTTAAGTTCGTCGATTGTCATAGAGACACTTTCTTCGAATGAAAGAGGGGAATCTCTGATATCTTCTTCCCCTTATTATTCTTCTTCATCATCTTCATATTCTTCCTCCTTCTATGGAGAGAGGATTTTTTAGATGAGCTCTCCAATGTTGGGAGAGAAGTCATTTTTTGCCTTAGTGAGTATGGCAGCATTAGTTTGAGTTCTTGTGGATGGGCTGGGAGTATCTTTGATAGTGCTTTTCTTGACATCATGGGATTCAGCCCACTTTTCAGTGTCCTTGTACATGGTTTCCTTAATAGAGATCTTGTAGATGATTGAGCATGCATCTTAACCTGCACTTTTGCATTCAACTTGGTTGATTGTAGTATGTACTCTTCCCCAAGTTGTAGGAGGGAGTTTTCAGGAGCCATTTTCTATCCATTTGGGAAATTGATCCAACCAATTTCTTCAGTTGAAAGTTGTTCTTCATCAGATTCATAGAAACCTTCATATATATAATGCGACTCACTAGACTCAAACGGGGATTTATCAGTATGAAATGCCCCATTTTTTCATTATTGAAATATTTGATGCACTGATGGAATGATGACAGAATTACAGCATGCTGATGCAGCTAAAGAATCCCTAACAGGATATTGAAGGTCGTACATTTCCATACTACTAGGAACTCGGAATCCAATATGAGTTCTTCGAGCTGATTTATATGATTGATTCCTCTCAAAGGTTTCTACTTTCTTTTTTCATATCCCAATAGATTTGTAGTTCAGGGTGTCAAGCCATCGTCATCATATCCCATCCAATGAAGTGTCCGTAGTGAGAGGAGGTTAACTCCAAATCCGTTGTTGATGAAAATACTTTGGACATCAATTTTTTTATATTTCCAGAGACATATAAGGGTTTTATGTGTCCTTCCATGATGGCGTCTTCAACCTAATATATGAACGAGATGATATAGTGGCATGCTTTGGGACTGGTCTCTATCTGATAGATGTCGACTAATGCTAATTCATCCTCATACTCCTGGTGACTTATAAAGTCTTTGATGAGTGCCTCTATAAGATATGGGGACTGACATAATGTATCCAAGTTTGATAGTTTTTTTGCTGTTGAATCCAACTGCTTTAGAATATCATACTTCTACTCTAATAGTCATCACCTCACGACATGGGGTTTCTCTTTCCATGAAACTTTAGGGGTTTGGGAATTGGACACAGATGGTTTGGCATCTGTGGCTGGGGTCAGTGATGTTGTGGTCCTTTGAATGTTTTTCTGAACTGGTCTAACTTTAGGCCTTGGGTTATTTGATATTTTTCTTCCCCTAAAATATATTCCAAGATAATTGGGATTGGATATCTTCCGAAGGGGGGTGAAAGAGAATTATGGTTCTTGTGGTGTCTGTCGGAGGGTCCATCAGTGAGTTTCCCTGATGTTAACAGTTTGATAGATAGTGTGGCTGGGAATTGGACTCCAACAACAATCATGCCTTCTAAGAAACCTCTAGACTTTGCGGGATCTTCTTCCAGCTCTCCGGTTGGGCACGGGGAATTCAGGTTTGTGGCCATAGTCTCCATCCAATAAGGGGTCCATCAAGTGAATGAAATTTATGGAGTCGAAGATTAGTTCCTGATCTAACAATGTTTCTATCTAACTGTCTCCTTCTGATGGCGTTGTTTGGTGGCGGTGCATGTTGTACCATTTTGTGGGGTGGTTCCCATTTTACCATATCTATCGGCATGAAGTATGAAAGTATTGACACTGACTTCGGATTTGGTATCATCTCATCTTCTTGCTCTTCATTTCTTACCTTCTATCCTTTAGAGGTCTATGAGCCGAGGTGGATGGTTGTGCTGTGTTACAAGATTTTAGGGGCATAGTTAGTTGTTTCAACTATTCCTAGAGGATTAAATGAACTCGATTGATGGTCTTATGGGTCATATAATTTTTGAAATTTTTCTCCTTCTTACCGATAAATATTTTCCATTCCTTTTCCTCTTTTGAGTCTGAGGTGGAAACATACACCACTTGTGCTGGCAGTGGGCCCAACATGAATTTCCCAGAATCCACCATCTTTTTTAGGAGATCCTTGAGAATGAAGAATTCCTGGACTGTCTTGCCCACTATCTGGTAATAGGGATTATAATTTGGATGGTCATTGAGACCCACTTCAATGGCCTGCTTTGGTTCTTGTATCAGGATGAAGCTGCAATTCATGGAAACTATGAAATAGCCATGGACCTGGTATCCTCAGAACAAGTAAAATTTATTTATTCATTATTAAAAATGATTTATTTTAGCACCATGCCTCTCATTTTTCTGAGGTGGGGTGGTTTGTTTAGTCCATGGTGCCATCCACAGTTTGGTTGGGGCCTCGCAACCATAGATGGTGTTGTAGATGGATTAAGCATGACAAAAGCCACTTTGGATTTTACCATTCTCTTCCTAGGGGATGATGGGGCCACTCAGGACTTAATATTGGTCCATTGCAAGGAGTCTTCTATTCTTTGGGAAATGGAAGATTAGTCTCTAAACCAACTTGTTTACTTCACTAGGATGAGCAGTGTTTTCAATTCATCCTAATGGTTATCAATGTTAATGGTGAGCATCTCATTCTAGGGGTGTGACCGGTTCAGGGAATATTTCAGGCCTTTCCCTCTGGAAATGATGTCTGAGACTCTTTCTTTCTCTCATGGTTTTCACTTCATGAGATCACTACCCATCATCTTATATAGCATTGAACTGAACTGGAAGAGAAATTGTCACTGGAGGTCGTCCGAGCTTGTGATTTAATTTTCTGGTAGACTAGTATACCTTACAAAATCCAAGCCCTGCAAGGATTATACAAAGCACCTATCGTTTACTACTTCTTGATACTTCAGAGTTCCCATCATGGGGTCACATTAAGAGTCATAGTGCATTGAATGCTATTTAGGGTCCCCCAGGACATTCAATATTGAGAATATGAGGTTTTTGAAGTTTGGTGGCGGTCGAACATTGCTCACCCAATCAGGGTAGGGTTTAGAATCTAGATATATCAGAGTTTTTCATCCCTTCATGACTTCTATTCCATATTTTAATTAATCAAAAGTGTTCAAGGGACCTTTATACATATCCTTTCAGGCTTGACCTTGTGTTGGTATGTCAGTTCCCAAACTGGGCATGTCGGCGCAACTGTAATTTGGGGTGGACACACAGCCGGCGGTATCATTTTTGGGTTTTCTTGAATATATTCTGGTCGGCATCCCAATGGCGGGATGTCTTAATTCTCTTAAAAGTCTAGGTTGAATGGTCCTTTAAGCTTGGCTTCATTCACCTAGATAAGTGCATATTGTATATAACCTTTTATGGGAGCACATGCTGACGTTGCATAGGGGGAACACATCCAACAAGGTGGATCTCTCGGTGTAACTCATCATTAATTTTCCTGAGCTCTTTCATTTCTTACTCCTTGACAAAAACATTCCTTGTGAGTGTGGGATGCATCCTCAGGGGGGAGGTGGGTCATAGATGACATTGGATGTATCCTTCTTCTTGTTGGGGTTTCGTGTGGGAGGTAAAGACACATTAGCTGAGGGGGAAACCAGATTTAGGAACAATATTTGGTATCAGGTATGCACACCATCAATCTCATCGTGGGATACCTCTAAGAGGGAACCATCTTCCTTCACGTCCTCTCCATCCATATCATTTCTAGTGAAATCTTTGGAGTTGACATTTACCATGTTCACCAAGGCATACCACATTGGGGGTGGTGTACCCGATACCAAATGGTAGGAAGGCTTTTTACACCATTTATTAGAGTTTATATTTCCATTATATGGTTTTCTTTGGGTTTATTGAAAAATATTGACCCAAAGGGAGCCTTGGTCTGACCTCGTAACGTGCCTTTGTCTCTGGGGGTGAGAACCATGAGAAGGGGTAGAACGGGTAACTCCTATGTCCATTGTTTTTTTTAGACGGTGGAAGACATACGTCCGCTATGAGGGGATTTGAGGTAAAAAAAACCCCATCACTGCAGGCATCGGTTGTTTAAGTTCTTCTATTGATGTGATACGTCCTGTATTTGTTGGTCTTATGGGGGAATTTGGATTTTAAAATTTCCCCAGTCCTATGGGCCAGGGTTTTTCTCATATCACAACAGAAGCTACTGCTATTGCACCTTTAAAATTTCACGTACTTTTGTGTAGGTGTGAGATGTGTATTGAATTGGGCCTGCATAGAGTCTATGGTATTTTTAAGACATGGGAACTACTTTCTGGTTGGCATCTATTAAGTATGAAGCCTTCTAGATGATTTTGGTTTCCTGACTCAGAGGCTTTTCGATGGCTTGATCTCTTCGGTCCTAACACTTTTGAGACTTACTCCGGGCTGGTTTTTGTTAAGTATCCCATCTTCCCTAAGCATGGGGTTTCATTTTATTATTTCCCATGGGTGATGACATTTCATGAAATCATTTACAATGTGGTTTACTGGATGGGACATGAGGTGAAGTGTAGAGATCCATGTTCTCCCCATCCCTAAATGTGAACTCCAATTAGGGAATTTCCAATGAGGTGATGCAACTTATGATTTTCATGGAGGTATCCTAGTTCAAGGTTTTTCATTCGCCTTTCTAATTGTGGATGTCATGCAGATGTGGAATATTCCAGGTTGGTAAGACGGAGAAGCTCAAAAAACATATTGACATGTTCATCATACCCTTCATGGGGTAGGAATTTTTCATTCAACTAGCGAAGGTTTTTCCATACATTATGGAGAATGACATGAATTCATTCTTCAGAAAAATCTCATAGTATGTCGATGTGAGATGTGTTTATATCCCAATACATCACTGGTATATTATCCTTAGATAGTTGTCCTCTCATAAGTAACATGTTGTGATGTTGTTCTTCTAGAGGCTCCTCTAATTGATATGCCATGCTCGACTAATTTTTAATAATTTCATTCCAAGAAGTCAGGCTGGTAGGAGACTCATTGATTTGCAGACACCATGGGGGTGGCTCAGAAAATGAGCGTGGCCTCATGCCATCCTCTGGCTGAGAAATAATTTCACTCATTATAGATACAGTTTCTGATGTGGATGAATCCTTTCTAGGAACCTCAGTATCAGAGGGATTTCATTCATTTGTTCCGACAAGGGACGGACCTTACTACTAGTATGCATTTTGATTGCAGTGAGTACCTTCACACTTTTTGTTTCAATGGCGAGGGCTACTATTGCAACATGACGCCCGACCGTGGAAAATTTTTTTGCGGCATAGACCCTGGGGAGGACCATTAGGGCGGGCTATAAAAGGGGAGTACCTTCTTGCTACTTGAAATTACTATGGGGAGGACCTTCACAGCAACTATCACTGTGGGGGGGGGGGCCTTCTAACTGATCATCATCATGGAGAGAAATACCATCATGATTTGATGTCCGACTATAGGGATAATAATATATGCATCGTATACCCTAGGTGGGACCATGAGGGAGGACGACAACAAGGGGAGTACCTTCTTGTTGTCTGGTCTTCAGGTGGATGGGAGGGATACCCGACATGCATCAAGAGATAGGATATCATGATTGATCATTTATGGAGCATGGAGTGATCCCACATGGGTACTCTCTAGAGGACCTTCAGAGCTGCTAGTAGCGACAATGCGGGGAGGTAATTCACAACTGCTACTAAAACTTCTAGAATTTGGTAATGGACAGGCACGGTCTGGAGACTTTTTTGATATATATTTGAGGGTGTCAAGAATACCATCTTCCATTAGAGCAGGATTAAGTATGTGATCTTCATTTTCCAATTGCCTTTGGCACTTTTCATTTTTGGGCACTCTCTTGTGGGTAATAGGAGCCATCTAATGTCGGTAATGGCCTTCATATAGAGGTCCATGTCCTGTTGGGTCCTGTGATGTCATTGGTATATGCCGACGTGCATCTTGAGTTTTGGAAGGGATATATGAATTCCCTGGAGCATCCACCATGTTGGACCGGCGTCCCCCAGTTGGAACGAGTATTTGTTCCTAATATGTTTTTCCGTGTATTGCAGGATATTTCCATAGACCCTTCTGCACTAGAGTATGGATTTATAACTACTCTAGAGTGAATAAATTGCTTTGTGATTGAGTCATTCTATTCGAGGAAACTGGGTCATGGGCCTGATTTGTCGCTTTTGTTGTCGATGCTATGATATATTGACATGTTTGGAGGATAAAGTCTGGAATTAACGTTTGATCTTCCATCATTACCAGGATGTGTTGAGATACATGTTCAGTCAGAATGGTTATGAAGTCCCATTCCAATGTCATAAAAAGAGTTTGAGCCTACATCAGTCTTATATGAGTTTCAAGTAGATACTGGAAGTTCTCCTATGATGAGACAAATGAAAATGTTTTCCAGAGGTTTTCTTCCTCGGTTGACACTATATTTGACTGGTGGTCTTCATATTCATGAGCAGGGACTTTCATCTACTCACTTTCGATTGTATTTGTCTAAAGAGATTTACATTCATCTATATGAATTTGAATCTGCACATATTTGGTTTACTCCCTATTTGGATGGTGGGAATGATATGAATTAGCAGGTATTTGTTCATGTGTGTTGCTAGTTGTCGCCCTATATGGATGACGGGCTTGTTGTGCATCCGCATATATCTACATATGCCTATGGTATTCCACTCTATCTGCACGGCAGGACTGAAGAGCAATAGTGTTCATGTGATTTTATTATTCAACCCTATTTCTGTGGTGGGCTTGAGTTGAGGGGGCAGAGTTGTATGTATGTCCGTTGAATGTCATTGTGTTAATATGGCAGAGCTTTGTCTCAGGAACCAGGGGATAGCCTGTTCCTAATTATATATTTTCCTCCCTTGGTGGGCAGCCTGAGGGTCTTGGGTCTATTGTAATTTGGTATGTTCCCTCCGTATAAGTTCCTCCTTGGCGGGAGGAGTCTTGGTCGTCTGGTGTTAGCAACGACACTCTCTGGCGAGGGCCCATGAGTAGGGCCCATGTGCATTTGAGATGAATTTTTCATCATCGAATTCATCGTCCTCTATAAAATATTGGAGGTACTCATTGTCACATTCCAGGTATAGTCTTCTGAAATGGTTTAATATGACCACCAGGGCTACCATGTGCTTAGGTTTCGGTCGTAGCTGAAGAGGTGGCCAGTGGACCTTTGTAGAATAGAGTGATTTCCTCACGGTATCTTGCATGGAGAGAGTACCATTTTGGTGGTAATCTTTGATAAGTGTGTTGGTTACCCAGTTTTGAAGATGATGGGTAGGTGAGGGAGTCTTTCTCTTTGTTGGGGCCCTGAATACCTGTGGGATCGCTGATGCATGTGTATGCATTGCTCATTGGGGTTTCATTTGGATCAAAGGTTGCTCTACGAGAACATACAACATATATATATGACATATAGACTACAAAACCTCGTCAAAGTATAAATATTTCAAACATATTCATATTTTGTTATTCATCTTTTCCCCCTTCCCCTTTTCTTTTGCTATGGGGAGAAGGGGCTTGAGTGGGGTAAGACCGCCACCTTAGTTAAGGATTCACATCAAATTCACTATTTTTGTTCCACCTATGAGGTGGAACATTTTTTCATGTACCGGGTCGAAAAAATGGGACGACATGCAATGTCTCATTGTCTTTTATTATTTGGATAGAACCTCCACCTTGATTAAGGATACATGTTGAGTTCACCATTTTTGTTCCGCCTCTGAGGTGGCGCATTTCGGGTGGTGAGAAAATGGTACGATAAGGATCATCACCCGTCTCTTTTTTCAGAGATAGTTTCTTCTTAACTTCATCATTACTTTTATTTAGACTGATTTTGTGCCATTATCCTTTAAATAAGGTTGGATTAGCCCCATGGGGACTGGACCATTCAACCCTTTTTCATTGCAATAGAGATTCCACAGTCAGTTGGTCCCAGCGGGTGATTGTGTGGGGTTAAGTACTTGTGCTATTGGTCCTCCCTAGATATAACTTCATTGGATGGTTTCCAATAGGTTTATTCATAGATCTACAAACACAAACGGACCTGGTATCCATGATTCATGGACCTGCTTTACAATGGTTGGATCTCGTTGATTGATGATTCAGACAATGACACTTAAGGACTCCATTGGTCGATAGAATGGGAGATCAGGCTCACCGCAACCTTCCTGGGAAGGATTGTTGCATGTTCTTGAACTCGCTTATAGATTTAATTCATGTTTATATGTTTTTGAATCCTTCATTCATTTCTGAAGAGTGTGTCTACGGGCTACCCTTGGTTTACATAATTGTCACAATAATGCATATATTTGATGCTACATAGGTACTACTGACTTGAGCAATATAACAAGGTGATCTGGAGTTTATCTTCATCCAGGGGGATGGAAGGTGACATGATTTTGGGATCAAACTCATAATATAGATTTCCTATGTATCCCCGGGAGAGGAATCAGAACCCATGTAGTTCGGAATGGCTAGGGCTTATGCATAGAAGCTTTCCATGGAGGGGGAATGATTAAGTGGACCCTTTTGGATGGGCACCCTTTTGAGATCAGGCCTTCTAGTAGGCATCCTACATATCCTGATTTATCCAGGAATCAAATTTATCATTGTTTTGAATTGCGTGGATGTTGTAATCATCAAAAACCTCTAAGACTACATGAGTCATGCTCGGTGTGAGAAATAAGATGATGTCAATGATCCAACAAATTACATGCTTCCTCTCTTATTGGTGGGGGAGAGAGAGAGAGCCTGTGGCAGAAGAGATTGAGGCGATTGTGGGCGAGGTCGCGGACAAAGGAAACCTCTAATGTGAAATGACATTAAAGGTCATGCAGCTTGTCCTTTGAAGATTGGGGACTTACCTCAGTGGGAGGGCCTCAAAACACATTCTAAGAAGGGGAGGAATTTCTTCCACATCAAAAGGATAAGATAACATAACTCTTTTGATTGGTCACTATTCCTCATTGAATTGAAAAGAAATTGATCACCCGTAATCCCTAAAATGGGGAGGTTTATTTTGGCGTCCCAATGTTGGAATTCGGGATACCATGGGAATGTAGACCCACAAGAATTCCTGAAGCCCAAACCGTTGTGGGGAGAGACTTCGTGACTCAACTTACCATGGGTATGTAGAATCAAAGTGGAACACTAATCCCCCTGATGGTTTCATTATACGAGTCTGGTGGATTTTTAGGAGGCTTTGTCCTAATAGCGGAGGACTAGTTCACAGAGGGATCACTGATGAATGGACAATAATGGAAGGGTGTGGTTGGAACTGGAGGAAGTAATACTCGAAAAAACATCATTCCGCGTATTGGTTTCTTATGTGGGATGGGGGAGGCTCCACATACCATAGTGTTATGTCGGCCGAGGGGTCATCCACATACCGATGTGGTACATGGTCATGGGTATAGATCCTCGCGTACCATAAAGGTACGTGGTGCATCACACCACCTTGGGATCCATCTGCGTATAGATGCAGTATGAGACGCTGGGTTTAGTCCGCATCGTGATAAAATACGCAGATCACCATATTGAAGGTGGGTCTGGGGGATTATCATTCACGGGGAATTCATCCATGAGAATTATGTAGTTTTTGGTTCACCAATTAGGTTCTAAAGTCCATTATTATTATTCAATTCCACTATTTTATGGTTCACTTCCGGTTGTACCTACAGAGAGAGTGGTTCTTGATTCGAGCTCTACCCATGAATCAAGAGTAAATCTGGTGTCTTATCCAAACATTTTCTTCTAACCTATGGGTTCCCTTCAGGCTTTCGTTGTCTATCCCACATCCATCTACTGAGCTCCTTTTATAGAGAATCAGGTCAATTGTATCTATTGCGAACATGACACATTTTGCAGAGGCCCATGAAGATTTGTCTTGTCCTGTGGAATAATCATTCTATCTGGGGTTTGCGGAGGCTTCAGGTGATGATAATGGTTTGCAGAACCCTACTAGTTTGCTTTATCCATGAACTGATAAATTCATGATATAATACACAGATGGATTTCACATGTACAATTCCTCCAACAACAAGGTTCGTCGTATGCCTTGTTTGCTGGCCATTTCTCCATGAGTCAATGGTTTACTGATCGTCCCGCGTACCTAGTGGTTTGCGATCTAGCAGGTCCATGGACTTTCCCTGGTGAAAGTATGTGTGCCACTTGAAAATCCTCGAAAACTTGAATACCTTCAAGTTTCTTATGATATTTACAACTTTTTTTTAGTCCATTCACCTTACTAGACATGTAAGAATACTTTCTTTCTTCATAAAAGTGATTTTGGGGGTATTTTCTTCCATTGGAGTAATTTTCAAGACCCTACAGCCATCATAATGTGGTAAAAATACATTTTTATAAAAATACTTATTTTATCTAAAAAATGAATTTTTTATTATATAATGTCTATAAAATACATGAAATTAATTTTAAACATTATATTGGATTAATATTTCAGTATTATAACCCAAAAAAAATGATTTTATTATTTTATAAAAACAATTATTCACATTTAAGAATTTGTTTTATAAAAAATCATCTTTTATATTCAAATAGTTTTTAGTTTCATTTAAAGTTAATTTGGAAACTAATGATTCATTATAAAAAACAAGTGTAAACCCTATTATCATAATTTAGTTTATACTATTCATTCCTTTCATTTCAACGACTAGGTTATAATCGTAACGTTTAAATAATAATATTTAGTTGTTCATTTACGCTCGATGTAGTGTATCATGTGCGCTATGGAACATAGTGTTTCCTTCTTAAAAATAGGGATGTTAAATACAATACCTTGGATAATTATGTATTAGTTATAAAAATTTCAAATGGGCATTATACATAACACATAATTGAAATTAGGTTCATTACATTACAATATTCCACAATGAATAAAAATTGAGACAAAATCACGTACCTTACGCTCCCTTTTGGTTTAACATGCCTTATAATATAGTATATCAGTTTTAAACAATTTATTACCCTATTAATAAATATTATTAATATTTATAATATCATATATGATCATTTTATAACATCTTATCACTAATGTTTCAATAATCGCTCATTTTTTGGGTTTTAATTGCGTTGTTTTCTCATGTCCATATCATCCTGAATGATCTAGTTCTTGAACATGTATATAGTTCAATAATCTCTAGAATAATATTCATGTAATTATTATCCTCTTAATTATTTAGTTATACTAAAATATCATTCATTTTATGTGGTGATGAAAAGTGAGTCACATCACTCCGTGAAGGTGACAATCTACACATACACAAATGATCTTATCAACTTTACATTAGGGACATGGAAAGAAAGAAAATTTTATATATTATCATTTCATAATATTTAATATTTCATGAATATAATAATTATTTCATTTATATCACATATAATAATCAAATTTATCATTATAACCTTCCATGTGAAGGGTTAGATAAATACGAAGCACATCGCTTCCTGAGGCGGTAGTCCTTTGTACACACGAGCGACATTATCGTATCTCATATGAGATGTAGGATAACAATATATATATATATATATTATAATTAATAAATATGTTTTATAATGTAAAAAATATCATATATATACTTTAAATACATTATCATAGTGAACTTTTAATGATTTTAATGGAATACCGAAAGACATTTATTCATGATGTGGTAATCTGCGGTACACATGAACGATGATTTCATAACCCATTTGATGGATGTGGAGATGGTTTTAGGTCATTAACTTATTATAAAAACATAAAATTATTTGTAATATAATTATTTTATATATCTTCATTGTATAATTAAAATTTAAGGTGGTTTAAAATAATGTAAAATATAGACGCTTATCAAAGAACATTACATCTTCTTCAGGTTTCTTCCTTAAGTTTGCACAACATAATTTAATGGTTGACTTTAAAACCAAATTATGTCTTCTAGGATGAGTGGATGGTTTATATTAAGTGATTTTTTGGGTGTTTTATGGGCCATATGTCTTGAGATGTGTGGATAAATTATTGGAGTGACTTTAATTTTATAGTTTAGCTGCAATGGAATTCTTTTAAATACTCAAAAATATTCATTATTTTTGTGTCTCCCTTACCTCATATGGATAAATAATTTAATAATAATAGAGATTTTGTTTATTTGGATGAAAAAAACCTAAACCAAATAAATATAAGTATATTTTTTCATGCTATTTTATAGTATTTATGTTTACTCAATTTTACCCTTTTGGTTTTTTTCCACGGTAACTTGTATTATTTTATTTGCCTATATAATTTACCCATTAAGACTATAATTGAAATGAAAATTATTTGATAATTTATAAATAATAATTCTGAATATGTATCCATAATTTTTAAATAAAAATATTATATGTGTGTAAAATTAATTCTAATATAAACACATGCAAGAGGCATATTTTAATTTAAAACTAATCTAACAGACACGATGAGAAACCGAGTTTTAAAATGAAAATGGTCAAAATATAACAATGTTATTATATGAAAATTCAATACAAAATTTTTTTTTAAAAAAAAAATTCAATCAATTGATATAAACTTGAGTTAATTTTATTTTTAAACCTATAAAAATATAGTTTAACATTGTATATAATTTAATTGAAAATATTATATTAAATTAAAATTTAGTATTTTTCTCTATTCATCAAAAAATGAATCTTCTCAAAAAAATACAAACTAATAACCCTAAAATTATTTTTATTTTATAATTTAAAAAGTAATATTCATTATTTAAATTAATTTTTTTAAAATTGATAAAACAATTTTATAAATGTTGCGAACAAAGCGTGACCAATTTGCCTTTTAGAAAAATTCAATTTTCCAAAAAATAATTTTTCATGTTAAATGACTCTTATTTTGTTACTAATAAAGAGATATATATTAAATTATTTTAAAATATATATTTTCGTCAGTTAATTAATTCTATTAATTCCAAAAATTCCAATATCTAGAAAATAACTACAATATTAGGTAATAATATTAATAATATATTGTTGTTCAGTAAAACTCGGTCTTGCATGTAACAGACTATATTGATGAATGTTTTTTCTACATGTAACGTAAGCTAAACATAGTTTTATATAAATTTTAATATATAGAATATATTTAATTTATTTTAAATAGTAAATATATTTTAAATTATCAGGATGTTAAATTCTCTTCGATCCTTAGTGTTTTGTATAGTATATGCCATCGAATAGAATGTTATTATTTTCAAATTTTTAGGTGTTACATTATTTACATATAATCATGTGGGGTACAATACTGGGTATACGAGTGAAATAACCATGATTGTGGGTAAATTAGGGTGTTCACATGACTTAACCAATTAAAACAACTTGAACATTTTCTCTTACAAACTTTAAATGATATTGACCTCTCAACTGCGAATGTTAGTTTATATTTGTCTTTAATGATATTTTACTAAGTTTAATTTATCTAATTTGGTTTTAATTCATAATGAAAATATGTAAATTAATAGTTTCTTTATTCCCCTTACAAGGATACATCCAAATTTAATTTATATGTGTTAATCCATGACCCAAAACACACTATATAGCTCACTACTCTTCACAGTGGCCACTCCCACTGCATTAGGGATAATCTTTAATAATCCTCTCTAAGACACGCCATTTTAAATTATTTAGAGTTAAATCATTATAAAACATGAATCATCATTTTATCACAACCAATTCTCCTCCCACTATTTGAAACTACTCCTAGAATGATCTACACATAGTTAATGGACATGTAGGTCCATTCATAGCATCAATGGGTATATCTTCAAATAATGGTTTAATGGTCTATTAAGGTCCATTTAGTTACTCAGTTATAGTAGATAAAAACACCTTGGTAACACATCTTATTAACTTTTCAAAACTAGTTTGGAATAATTATTCTTCCTTTTGTAGACACAACAATCACAAAACTACTTGGAAAATCCATCAATGGTTACCAAATATTCGAGAATCTTTCCCCTCTTCTAGAACAACACATTATTAATCCTATGAAATTAGGATACTCAACTATGTCCAATGTTCACGTATTATCATCTTCCTATAAATATACCAATTTAGAAAATATATGGTGATCCAATAAAGAGCACAACTTCTACACCATTATGGGATAATAAGAGAGCCGATAAACTCCCATGAACGTCATCCTTGAAGTACTAAATAACAGTATCCATTTCTATCTCATAAACTCATGGAAAACCCATTACATAATATATTTTATCCTAATAAATCAACCAATATAAATTATTATAACACCTTAATGATTATGATAGAATCAGAGACACAATTTAAGATCCTTGATATTTTAAATATTAATGATCAATTCATGTATCACCATAATGGAATATCCTATTTTCGGCATAAAATCCAAAAAGAGTTTGCACAATATAAGGGTTAAATGAACTTATCATTTTGCCTCAAAATTCCCAAAACCATTTTTCTATCCTCATATTTTAATCCTTTTTACACAATAGGTCCACCTATCGACCACAACGACATCCACTGCCATCATTAGAAGACTACATTATTTCTTGTTCATAATTAATTACAACAATTTATTACAACGTCAAGACCACAACTTCCACAATATAGTGTATAAATTTACTATTGGTTGTTTTCATTTAAAAACCCATTAAAAGTTCATAAAATTTGGGAAGGATATTTATTTTGGAATCCAAATTTCACTATCAAATATGAAAAAATATTTCTATGACTCTAGTATAGTTTCCTTTTATATTTCATCCAAGAATAATGGAATCCTCCCATAAGTAACCTAGGGAATAGTCCCTCTTCCAGTTCCCCTTTTTTAGTTAAAACACTCTGAAATTACTTGCACTATTGGTTTTCACATGTCTAGAATTTTAATAATCCGCATCACACCCTTGAACAAATTAGTTTTCTCCTATGTCTGGCTATGATTCACTTGTGCGAAACACTTTCCATGAAAATCACTTCTGGTATGTGTCCGAAATAATTCTACATGATAAATCATCACTTTTTCATATATTCAAACATGTATAAATGTGATTCTATTCATAAACAATATACCATATTTAAACACTATTATGATCAATAAATATCCCAATAATTACATCAACACTTTTCTCATCTTTAATATTTATTTATAACAGTGCTATAATAAAAAAATCCAACATCAATCTATTGGGATTTATAAAACTCACCCCTATGGTATTTTTTTAATAAAACATAATTTATATTTCCTCTCCTTACACAATAAATTCTTGTAACTAAATTTTAGTTATCTTAACCCCCTTAATGATATCTTATCTTCCTTAAAATATCTTCTCATTTTATTAACAATGAAATATAGAAGGTCCTTACAATACAAAGTTTCTACGCCTTAGTACATGGGAAGAAACTACATGAATTATCAAATCGCCATTTTAAAATTTCCATGAGTGTATTATCATAGGAATTAACTTCCCCTATGAGAATAGGGAGGATTTCTAAATATCATTTCATATACACCCTTAATAAAGAATATTTTCCATTAAACACCATATGTGATTCATTTTATCAAGAGTATCATTTAGTGAATTTACCACTTTGAACATGAGATGTTATAAAATGCACTAGTCTTACTAATACTGAGATCAGTGTAAGAAATATGTGTATTTTGAAAGAACCATAATTTTATCTATGTCACTCATGAAATCCATTATAATATTATTTCAAAGTCTTATTTTCACTAGTTTCAAAACACCTCATGTTATCTTAATCACTTCCCAAAAACCATTCTAAAATAACAATAAATTACTTGATTATACAAGACATACCATAATAAATATTTCTTCTCAAGATGAACCAGCACATTATCATTTAACTTTCATTTTTCACACTTCATATTTTTTTGAAATGATTCAAATCATATCTTCATGTTCAGCATTTCATCTTATTGAATTAAAATATGGAATATTTATAAAGTAGACCATTTATATGATTCCTATTCCATAATTCTCTTTGTACATGTGAGATTTTTCATCTATACTTTGTATGATATTGTCTATAATTTTGGAATAAATCACATTAAAACAAATATATTATTATGATATGTAATTTTTAGATATCACTTTATGATTTCACCACCAATGAATTTAATTCTTTTAATCTTACTAGATTTTGTAAGACCACATTTTTATTCCTATTACATGATAACCAAAAGTAATATCTTGGAATGAATCTTCTTTATCGATGGATTTTCTTCGACCATATTCATAGTTGGAAAATCAACTTTATAATTATTCTATATTTTCTGTATCTCCTTCCAATAGATTTTTTGACAATATTGATTTGTAATCATAATACTCCCTTTTATGAGTTTTAGTTTAATCATCCAAAACATTGAATCTATTTTCTATCTTAATACCATTTTTGATTGGATTTTCAATCTCCTTGTAAATCATAGGAGTAGAGTGTTTGTATATATCTTTTTTACCATTCACTTATTTTATTTAGTTTTAATACCTTTCCATATAAACTATGTTAGAACAAATGAAACATCAACCATAAGAGTTAGGTCATACATGGTCTCTTCTTGATTGAGATTTGGGAACTACTAAAGTTCATCTTTCGTCATTGGGCTTGTTGTATTCTAAACATTGACTCAATATTTTTAAAAATAATAAAAATTAAAATAACTTCAGTGCCTCATTATTTTTGTAATGACACAATATTAATTTTATTGGAAAAACACAACACTTCCATATTGAGGATCTAGATTCCCCTTTGTCGATGAGCCATTACTAGTACCATTCAGTAGAATTTTCATCCTATAAATTTATGTTTTTATCTTATCCTATAGTTCTCTTATATTCTCATCATTTTATTTATATTTTTTATCTTACTTACTTATCTGATAGATTAAATATCTCAAATCCCATTTCTCTTTATCAGGTTGTGTTTTTAGTGAATGAACACTTTCCTTTAAATTATTATATATGGGTATTTAGTTTTTAATCACTTTGTAAAGTTATTAAATGGTATAAACATTCCTTATTATCTTCACTCCCATATTTATAATGCTAATATTCAAGGCCACTAGTTCATTATGAAACAACTTCTTTTCTATGGATAAATATTTAATCATATAAAAATAAACATCATAAAATATACTCCATTAATTTTCATTATCATTTCATGATAATTCGTATATAATAAAAAAATTTTTAATTTCCTCACTATAATAATATCTCCTTTTCTTATCAAATAATGTGACTAAATTTTAACATTCTTTATCCACGTGACTACTTTCTTATAAAATAAAATTATGTTAAAAATTAATTTGGATGGAGAAAATAACCTGTTGTATGAATTTTCTATGTTAGTTTTCATATTTCGTTTTTTAATAAGACACTTCTCAATTGGAATTTTTTCTTAAACAAAAAAATTACAATATAGTCTAAATTTCCTTATAAAATATTTTTGGATTCATCTTATTGTAAAAATATTCCTTGTGATACACCTTTAATTCATCTATGAATAAAGAATAAATTTTAATTTTTCTCTGATCTTTTTCAAAGATAAACCTATGCATCTTAATAAAATAATTACATCTTCAACCACTTCTCAAGGAACTCAAAGAGAATATTATATTAATGAAATAAAGTCCTTTTACCATTATTTGTAATTCATTCAATCATTGAAATGAACCTTCAATATGGATTTATTCTTCAACAGAACATCATATCACATCATATAAAAAACTAATGCAATTCTTAACATGTCCCTTTGATCTCAATTTTATGGTCCCACTATGTGGATAAGAGTGAGATATTCTAGTGGGGTTAGGGTGTTTACATTAAATAACAAAATGTGAAAGTTTTTATCTACCATCATATAATGAATAATGACATCCCACCATTATGGTCACTTTTTTCTTCTCTTTACCCAGATATTATTGATGTTGATGTTATATTTTATTGTGCATGAGTAGAGTAAATATATAGACAATTATTTACTTGGTTCTCAATTTTTAGGATAAATACAAGGATCATTCATTAGTGTTTTTTCGGGTATAAGAATACGGTAAGGGGAATGCTTCTCCTCACAAGGGAGATCTCCCCTTACAAAAGGTTTAGGATTTATCACTAATCACCCAATCACACTACCTTACAATGTTCTGGGTAGACTCGCGATTTCCTAAGGCTCACATCCATCTCACTACCAATTCTTCCACTGCCATGTCTCACCACTCTAGAATCAATCCACACGAAATTAATAGATATGTAGGTAAATTTATATTATCAATGAATTGTTCTTGAAATAATGGTTTGATGTTCGGTTAATGTACCTTTTTCTACATCTTTATAGACTATGAAAAAACATATCCATGCCTATTCATCATTTTCCAGAAACAATTCATGAATATTTAAACACCATGATTTGGAAATAATAATCGAAACTCCTATTGTTAATTTCATCTATGGTTTCATAACATCAATAACTAATCCGCAAATCTAAAACCACACCCAATTCCTCCTAATAAATTTAGATATTCATGTATGTATAATATTTATCTCTAATATTCTACCTACCCACCTCTAGATTTAATAAGTAGAACATGGGACAATAAGGCTTCCGCAAATTACATGATTATGGGATAATAAAACCAGATATAAACTCCCATGAACCTCCTATATGAATTTATAAGTAATCTCACCCATAACATCCTAATAGACACCTTGAAAATCAATTTCATCATAGATATAAAAAAAATCCACCAATATAAATGTTTCAAAACCATTGATCATTTTATAGAATCTTGCACTTAATTTTAGATCTATGATATGAGAAGAATTAAAGATTTATTCATATATCCCCATAAAGGAATCTCTTAATTTTCCACAATAGAGATCTAGATTTTTTTCACCATGCCTTCATGGAAATAATTGATCCATTTTTCCTTAACACACCCATTATTATAGGAAAAATACATATTCAATGAAAATTTTCACTGTAGATCCACTTGATTTCTATGAACACTTCTACTATGGTCCTGGGATATATTGTTTCAACCTCTTTCAAACTACTTGTATTCAATGTAGAAAAATGGCCTAAACACACCCTCCATACTTTTGTGCAGCATTATAATTTTGGTTTATTATAACAAAATACCAAAAACATGGAATATACCATAAAAAGGTTGGATATTTTGGCCTGCATAATTCACCACCCACCATGATGTGTCTTCCTATGGCCATGGTACAACTTCCTTTCATGTTTAGAATAGAAAAATTGTAAAAACACCCTAGGGACAACCATAGTGTATTCCCCCTTCTAGATTCCCATATTGGGAAAATATACACAAATAAAAATTACACACTAGGAATGGCTATATAGTTCCCTTTTTCAATCATTATTGTGCCCTCAACCATGGGCAAGGCCATTTTGACATGTAAATATATAGTTGATTACAACATATTTCATGAAAATAAATATTAACAAGACTCCTTACATGTCATGACCCGTCCTCGGGGCCCGTGCCGTGACTACCCCAAGCCCGCCTTCCAAAGGCCAGGGGCTGGTGACTAGCACCAAAGGAGTAAATCCCAAAAAAGGGGAGGCATTGCCTTTACGAAACGATAGCACAGACAAACAGAGTACAAGCATAAGCTACACTAAGTAAAGCAGTATAACAAACATGCTGAAAGTAGGAGGGGCCAGAAATACAAGCCCAAAAGAAAGATACAGCTACAACTGAAATTAAAGTACAACTCAATGGACAATAGCTGAAAGGTGACAGGCAGCTCCAGGATCTTCCTCCGGGTTCCTACCTGAAGGGTGGGTACAAATGTCCTCCTCAGCACTCCACGTCTCTCCGTCTCCCCCGGGTACAGACTTGTCGTGAGATCCACCTCTGGGTATCGTCTAGCTCTACAAGCCTCGTCCACGATCAGTGATGTCTGTCGTCTGCAACCAACACAACGAGGTGCGGGAAAATCCCGTGCAGGGGTGAGTATATGATACTCAGTAGGGACCCCGAGACCCTCAAGGTCACACTACAAAGAAAGTTCTCAACAGATAACCCTTAATTAGGTATAAGACCATACTTGTACCTGCGTTACCAAGTAACCCATCTCATCCACGTGGTATCACACAGATATGAAGTCGACGGATAACCACTACTTAGGCATATGCCCATACATATACGTAAGTTATCTAGTAACCCATCTCAATCATGAGGAAAACATAAAGGTCAAAGACTCAACTCAAACCAGGTTTTTCATTATCGAAACTGTAACTGCTGAAGAGCTCCGTCTCTAACGAGTATAGTAATCATGTCATGACTCTGAGGTACTGCTCACTAACCTAAGACTGATGAGGTACTCCTATTAGTGAGTACCGTGGGTTAGCCACCTCACAAAGTAGTGCTCCTCTTCCATGGATCTGCCACCTCACACAGTAGTGCTCCCCATCATAGCCTATAGAGGCACTCCTCCTGTCGAGTACCGCGGGTCTGTCACCTCACAAAGTAGTTCTCCTCCGCCATGGGTCTTCCACCTCACAATGTAGTTCTCCCCACTGGGCTATGAAAGTTACTCTGAATCAAATCAGACAAGCAGTCATCAGGACTCAGCCAGCTACACGGTCTCCGTACTCCGTACGCTCGTCTCTAGTAGGGTTCTCTACACGAGCTACAGGTCGATACTCAAAATATCACAAATTCCCACGAAGAAGAATCTCAAAGGACCGCCTCGTCATAGGGGTCTCAATGCAGCAGACGACACGTCAATCGGACGTCTGGTCTGTGAGTTATTAGCCTTTTCATCCGAGGGGCCCGGTTCATTTTGTTTATGAACCAACCCGACTGTATCTCAATTGTACCCCGAACTTAGATAGGGTATACTCATAGGGACAATTTCTCAACGTGATCACCAATGCCGCTGATGGTTCGTCAAATGGACGTCTGGTTTGAATGTTATCGGCTTTTCCGTTCCAGGGGCCCGGTTGGATTTCGGGTACAATCCAACCCAGCCATACTCCAACTGAATCCAAAACTCAAGTGATGTATACCAAAATAACGTCTCACCAAAAAGAATCCAACAAAGTCGACGGAACGTCATTCGGACGTCCAGAACTCAAGCTATAAGCGTTTCCGCTCCGTGGGCCCGGTTGGTTTCGGGTTCGAACCAACCCGGCCATACCCAAAGTTCTCTTAAACCATGAGTGTAATATACCAAAACGACCGCCTCGATCCAAGGATCGTGTTGCAACTAACGGTGCGCCAATAGGAGGTCCATATCCCATGTTACGGGCATTTGAACGAATCTGCCCGCTTTTAGGGGGGTTTGGGCCCGGACCGACCCGGCCCAAGACCCCCTGGGCCGGCCCGAACTGGGTTGACCCGACCCAGGTCCAGGTTTGGCAACCTTGGGCGTGGCCCGGCCCAGCGCGAGCGGCCCAGCTCGGCTGGGCGCTCTGTCTGCGACCGAGCGGCGCGAAGGGGTGGTGCTTCCCCCTCGTCTTGTAATGGCGGCCCCATGTGGGTGGATCACATGTCCACCACCGGGGGTTACGACCCCCGGAATTCTGAATGGCCAGCCCGGTTGGCAGGCCGGTGCCACCACCGCGGGACCCCATAATCCCGCCCCCTCAGCACCGGCGTCCGGTTTATCCAGCTGCCTCCAAGTCTTCCGCCGCGGCCAAAGGGTCGCGGCTCTTGATGCTTCGGCGGCCGGGGAGTCCGGCCGCCCCCTATCAGTGACCGCCGCGGCCCTCCACCGCAGCCCGTTCCGGCCACGACCCCTTCAAGATGCTCCGGTGCGGCACGACGGTGCTGCGACCCTCTGCCGCGGCCCCTGCTCCAGTCGCGGCCTCTTTCGGCCTTAACGGCGCGGCACGACGGCGCTACGCTCCTTCGCTGCGGTTCCCTCATTTCGGTGCGGTGCGACGGCACAGGTCCGCCTCCGTTCCAATCCACAACGAAGGACAATAGTAAAAAGGGAGGAGGGTCGGTCGTGATTGTGTGGTCCGGCCCCCTCCCGTTAATCGATAGCAAGCAGCTAAAAGATTAACGATGAACGCCCAAATATTCACGAACATAAAATCAAACCCCTACCTCTTGCTCGTCGCTTGTTGGCGGAGTTGCAGAAGGAAGATGATGAAGACCGTCGTTCGTCGCGTCTGCCACACGTCCCCAATTCTGAGTTGCGTCAGTTCACTGACGATGTTGCGGAGGATAGGTTTCTGGGGAAGGAAGGTCGAAGAAGAATCACGTGGAAGATCATCGTTGGCGTTATTCACGTTTTTCGTTGGAGAGGATATGATTTCCCCAAGTGTTGGGTGTCACAATACTTTACCAGCGCTTCGTCGCTTGGTGAAGTCATCCCAAAACCTTCTCCCAAAGCTCCCTATATATCGGAGAGGGGGAGAGGTATGTAACCATCATCGAATTTATGACGGATCATTTATTTGGAACCTTCCTAAATTCAACGATGCAGTTACTTAATTTAATAAGGGGGTCGGGAAAATTAAATTGTGTTGGGGAAATTTAAGAGGTGCGTTGGCACTACTTAAGAGTGGAGGATGCCAAGGAGTTTCCCCCACATATCCTGCGTCAAAACATATGACATGAATCAATTTTATGTTAAAACATAAAATTAATTGACAGCAATTAATTTCACGCCGACACATAAAATTAAATCACAGCAATTAATTTTTACGTCGACCCATAAAATTAAATGACAACAATTAATTTTACGTCAACTCATAAAATTAAGTGAGTGTAATTAATTTTACGTCGACACATAAAATTAACTGACAACAATTAATTTTACGTCGACCCAAAAAATTAATTGAGTGCAATTAATTTTACATCGACATATAAAATTATTTAATGGGGGGTTTGAGAGGTTTGCTCTCCCTCCCCATTAAATGGGGGGTTAGGGTGTGGCGGTTCCACCACCAACTCACAAGTGGAGCTTCTAACCACTTTATCTGCACGGCATGGGTTAAAAAAAATAAAATAAATTATTCTCTTATTTTATTTTATTAACCCACGTAAAACCCCAAAAACTAACTTTCATACCTGATCATCCACCATTGAGGTGAAAGTATTATTAAGAGAATATCAGCACTACGAGTTCAACGTTACCCTCAGAATTCGATTCCGGGCACCAGTTCAAAAGTTATAAAATGCCGCTTGTACATTTACTGAACGTACCAGAAAAAAAGTTCAGAAAATTATAATCAGTCACCCTCGACCCACTACGGTCAAGGCTAGGCTCTGCCTAGGAGAAACACTCCCCAACAAACTCAACGGTACTCTCGGATTTTCAATTCGAGTTACCGTTTAGATGTTATGAAATTTACAATAAAATAATTGTCACTTAATTATTTTATTTACTGGAAAAAACTAACTTTGTCATGTGGCTTGCGCTAGCCAAAGTTAGTATCTACTTAAAGGAATCATACCCTCAATAGTTCAGCGGTGGTCTCATATTTTTAATCGAAGTTAACATTTGTGAGTTATAAGCATTTGAAAAATAAAATAACTTATTTAATTATTTTATTTATAGTTATGCCATTTTTGGATTTTCTCATAGGAGGCCTGTGCCAACGAAACTTAAGTCATGCCTAGGGTAAACCTGCCATCCTGAGAACAACGGTGTCCTCATATTTCTGATCCGAGTAACCATTTAAGAGTTATTCAACTTCTTCCGGAATATTTCTTACGCGCGTTAATTTAATCTTAACAAAACTTCCGAAAATTATTCCGAGCACACCAGGCCTCAGAATCAGGTGCCATCAGAAAACGCGTACTCATAAAATTCCAAAGAATTTAAAAAATATTCCCTTAAAATTTACGGGTCTTTACATTACTCCCACCTCAGTTCTTTACTTCCCCGTAAAGCTGCATCAAAAACTAGGGAAACAAAAAGGGGGTAATGTGCACGCATCTGAGCCTCCCGCTCCCATGTGCTCTCTTGGAGGTTCTCGTGCTGCCATCTGATGCACCCTAGAGGAATCGACCATCGACGTAGGACCCTCTCTTGTCGATCCTCTTTATCCACCGGGACCTCCGCAAAAGTCACCCTGTCATCGATGTTCAGCTCCCCATTATGGATGATATGCATCGGGTCGTGCACGTATCTCCTCAGCTAAGATACGTGGAAAAATGTCGTGCACCTGGTGCAAATGAGGTGGATGGATCAAGCGGTAAACCACCTCACCTACCCTGTTGAGGACCTAGAGGTGTCCAATGAAGCGCGGAGATAACTTTCCACCACAGCCAAAACTCTGTAATCCACGTCGAGGTGAGACCCGTAAGAAAACATGGTTTCCATCCTCGAACTCTAGTGTTCTCCGCCTCCTGGATTCCCTGAACCTTCTTTGGTCCTATAAGAGCTGCTAATATTTCTTCTTTTATGATAAGAAAAATCTAGTCTCATCCCCTAGATTAACCACGTTCTTTGCCTAATACAGTCAATCCCGACATGGATGATACTAATCGATACCAAGGATGACATCGTAAGGCCTCGATGCTACTACAAAAATATCCAACCGTCACTCTCGCCTCCAAGGGTTGAGTCACACTGTCGGCATCAATGTGTGGTCACTGGGTCTCCTCCAGTAGGTATCTCAAAAGTGAGGTTCAAGACAATAGTTTTTAACCGGGACCTCTCAGTATCAACCAAACAGATGGATAGGAAAGAAAACATCACAAAGATAAGAGTCTTTTTTTAATACAGCTCTAAGTACAAAGACCCAAATACAACAGAAACATGGAAGTAGATGTAAAAGGGACAAAAAAGAATCCACTAGTTCTGTTCCTGTCCACCTGCTTCCGGAGCTCTACTGCCTTATCCACTGATCACCTGTTGCTCAATCACCTACCGCTGCTTCTATCTTGGTGGCTCCTCCAATGCCTGCGGATCAACTGTGCGGGGGGTCGGACAGTCACGTGCCAGGTGACCCTTCCTTCCGCATTCATAAAACTTCCTGCTCCTCGTATGGCTGGATCTGTTTCGTTTGCCTCACAAACCCAAACCTGTATCCTGAGGTCGCCCACCTGCTGGACTCGTCCTCTTGGACCCCTGCATCATCTGTCTACTGCCTACAGATGACTCGGCTACTGATGGAATATCCCGCGACAAAGGCAGCAGCTCCTGATCATGCTCAGAGTGTAGAGTCACGAGTATGAACTCCACCCTGAAGAAGGTCTCGAAGTCTCCCCTTGTGAAGGTCATCTCATCACAAAACCGGAGCATCCGGCTCCACCATCTTCCTGCTGCTGCCTGAAGGAGGCTGGCAGCAAAGATCCCCATGAAGTCTGCTGGTGTACCCACTATCCAGAAAACTCCCACCACAGCCTCCATCCAATCCTCAGCTGTCTGTGGGTCTATCTCTCCCCGAAACCTGGGTGGCCTCTGGCACTGGAACTCATGCATCGTACTCAAGTGGTGTGCATCGCCTTCTGCTAGGGCTGGTGGCATCGGTGACCCAACGTATGGTAGTATCACTGGTGCCTCCACTGGTGCCTCAACTGTAAGAGGGCCCTGTACCGAGGACGCGTCACTCGGCAGGCTGTCAGTATGTACATCCCTCTTGGCTCTAGTTGTTCGTCCATGGAAAGACATCCTTAAAGAAACACACATGACACGGTCAAACGATTATACCTGGTGAGTTGACCTGGTTTAACCTGTTTTAATGGGAAAACATTTGAAGACACACATTTAATTAGTTTTTTTGAGCACTGAGTCAGAAATTAGAGGTCAGGGTCCTAGTGTATGGACATGTCAGCCGCCCGCACCATCACTGGACTCCCTGAACTGAATACCACACTTGATACTCATAACACTATTTCTTCATAGAAACAAAATATCATAGTTATATGTTTTCCGGTAGAACCGACTCCTCTGAAACCAACTTGTCAAGACCCGTCCTCGGGGCCCATGTCGTGACTACCACAAGCCCACCTTCCATAGGCCAGGGGCTGGCGACTAGCACCAAAGATGTAAATCCCAAAAAAGGGGAGGCATTTCCTCTACGAAATGAAAAAATAGAAAAACAGAGTACAAGAAGAAGCTACACTAGGTAAAGCAGTATAACAAACGTGCTGAAAGTATGAGGGGCCGAAAATACAAGCCCAAAAGAAAGATATAGCTACAGTTGAAAGTAAAGTACAACTCAAAGGACAACAGCTGAAAGGTGACAAGCAGCTCCTGGATCGTCCTCCAGGTTCCTACCTGAAGGGTAGGTACAGATGTCCTCCTCAGCACTCCATGTCTCTCTGTCTCCTCCGGGTACCGACTCGTCATGAGATCCACCTCCGGCCACCGTCTAGCTCTAAAAGCCTCAACCATGATCAGTGATGTCCATCCTCTACAACCAACACAACGAGGTGCGGGAAAATCCCATGCAGGGGTGAGTATATGATACTCATTAGGGACCCCGAGACCCTCAAGGTCTCACTACAAAGAAAGTTCTCAACAGATAACCCTTACTTAGGTATAAGCCCATACATATACCTAAGTTACCAAGTAACCCATCTCATCCATGAGAAATCACACAGATATGAAGTCTACGGATAACCACTACTTAGGTATATGCCCATACATATATGTAAGTTATCTAGAAACACATCTCAATCATGAAGAAAACACAAAGGTCAAAGACTCAGCTCAAAACAGGATTTTCATTATCGAAACTGTAACTGCTGAAGAGATCCGTCTCTGAAGAGTATAGTGATCCTGTCACAAATCCGAGGAACTGCTCACTAACCTAAGACTGCTGAGGTACTCCTCCTGTCGTGTACCGTGGGTCATCCACCTCACAAAGTTGTGCTCCTCCGCCATGGATCTGCCACCTCACACAGTAGTGCTCCCCCTCATAGCCTACAGAGGTACTCCTCCTGTCAAGTACCGCGGGTCTTCCACCTCACAAAGTAGTTCTCCTCCTCTCTGGGCATACCACCTCACAAAGTAGTTCTCCCCACTGGGCTATGCAAGTCACTCCGAATCAAATCGGACAAGCAGTCATCAGGTCTCAGCTAGCTACACGGTCTCCGTACTCTGTACGCTCATCTCTGGTAGGGTCCGCTCCACGAGCTACAGGTTGATACTCCAAGAATCAAAAAGTCTCACTAAGAAGTATCTCAAAGGACCGCCTTGTCATAGGGGTCTCAACGCAGCATACAGCGTGTCAATCGGACGCCCGGTCTGTTAGTTATTAGCCTTTTCGCCCTAGGTGCCCGATTGGTTTCATGTACGATCCAACCCGAACGTATCTCAAATGTACCCCAAACTCACATAGGGTATACTCATTGGGACCTTTTGTCAACGTGATCACCAACGCCGCTGACGGTTCGTCAAACAGATGTCCGGTCTGAAAGTTATCGACTTTTCTGTTCCAGGGGACCGGTTGGATTTCGAGTACAATCCAACCCGGACATACTCCAACTGCGTCCAAACCTTAGGTGATGTATACCAAAAGATCCTTGTCCCTGAAAGGAATCCAAAAAAGTCGATGTCATGTCATTCGGACGTCTGGAACTCAAGCTATAAGTGTTTCCGCACCGAGGGCCCGGTTGGTTTCGGGTTCGAACCAACCCGGCCATACGCAAAGTTCTCTTAAACCTTATGTTTAATAAACTGAAACGACCGTCTCGATCCAAGGTTCACGTCTCAACTGACAGTGTGCCAATAGAAGGTACATATCCCATGTTATGGGCGTTTGAAAGAATCTGCCCGCTTTTAGGGGGGTTTGGGCCCGGACCGACCCGGCCCAAGACCCCCTGGGTCGGCCCGAACTGGGTCGACCCGACCCGAGTCCTGGTCCGGCCCACTTGGGCACGACCCGGCCTAGTGGCGTGGCCTGGCCCAGCGACGCGGCATGGCCCAGGGGGTGCGGCCCGGCCCGGCCAAGCGGGCGCGGCCCGGTCCAGCGGGCGGCCCGGCACAGCGGCGGGGCGCCCTGGCCCAGCCCGAGCGGCCCGACTCGGTTGGGTGCTCCGTCTGCGACCAAGCGGCGCGAAGGGGGGGCGCTGCCCTCTCACCTTGTAATGGTGGCCCCACATGGGCAGATCTCCCGTCCACCACCGGGGGTTACGACCCCCGGAATTCTGAACGGCCGGCCCGGTTGGCCGGCCGTGTAAAGACCCGTAAAATTCAAGGGAAATTTTTTCTTAATTTTCTTTAGAATTTTCCAAGAGCGCGGTTTCAGACGGCACCTGATTCCGAGGCCCGGAGTGCCCGGAATGTTTTTCCGAAGTTTGGCTCGGGTACGTTCAGTGAACGAACGAGCGGGAATTCCTAACTTTTGATCCGGTGCTCGGAATTGAAATCCGAGGGCACCGATGAACTCGCAGTGCCGATATTCGCTTAAAGAGACCTTTTCGGAAGTTGCGTTTGTTGCGGGTTGTAAGTTAGTTTTCGGGTTTTTAGTTTAAGTTAAATAAAATTTGTAAAGAACAAATTTTATTTTTACTTGATAAATCCTACCAAAGGGGGTTGGAAGTGGGACCCACATCCACTTAACCTCCCTTGGGAGGATTAAGTGTGGTGGGGCCCACACGAAGCTCCCAACCTTTCATCTTCTCCCAACTCCCTTAACCCCTCTTTAATGACTTGAGTCATTTAATATTGGAGTTAATCTTTTTGAAATTCAAACATTTGAAATTCTTTTGTTAGGTTTGTAAATAAAATAAGCTCTTATTTTATTTGGTTGGGTTAGAACACTTTGGCCATCTTGAGAGCTTTTGGGAGTTTTTCTTCTTCTTCTTCAACTCTAACGAAGAACACGAAGAACGCTCAACTTGACGAAGAACGCTCAAGTTCCGATGAAGAACACCGCTCCGCTCTTCTTCGTCTTCCGTGTCAACGAGTGGGAACGCCGCTTCCTCCTCGGATTCCCTTCGTTGACATAAGAAGTTTCGCCAATGACGTATCACATCGGACGCATCTCTTCGTCAACGGATTTGACGAACGACGACCGCGACGCCCGACCTCCGCGACGTTGTCTTCCGCGGACGTTGACAATTTCTCAAACCTATACCCAAGGTAGGGGTTGTTGATTTATTGTTTAATTATTCCATTCTTGATCATGGATCTAGCATGTCTAACGTGTGGATTTTGAATACTTTAAGTTGTGTTTTAACGTGAGGGGGGCCGGACCGCATGAACACGGCCGAACCCCCTCCTCCGTTCTTGGTGTTTAAATTTGTGGATGAATCAAGGTGGCATGGTGCCGTCGCACCACGTGGTTATTCGCCCAATCAAGAACGCGACGCCGTCGCGCGCGCACCATGGAAGAAACATCAAGAACGTGACGCCGTCGCGCCGCGTTGAAAGAAATCAAGGCACGGCGGAGGGGCGCGGTGCCGTCGCACCGCGCCGGACGACGAACACCGCGGCCGGTTCTGGGCCGTGGCGGAACGAGGAGACCGGCAGCCGGGCCGCCGGCGTCGGAAGCCGAAGAGGGGACCGGAATTTCCGGTCCCGTTGGACAAAACCGGTCGGCCAGCTGGCCGGCCGGATGGCATTAAACCGGGGGAAATTAATCCCCCGGCCGGCTCACAAAACCCCCCTCTTTATGAGGGGGGCGGTTCCCTTGAGGGGGGGCAGGAGGCCCCCCGGTTTTTCTCCAAGCCGGCCCCCACGTGGGGGCCCTTTTTTCTGCAAAGGGCGCGGCAATTAGCCGCGCCGCCGCCTCCAAGAAAGCGGGGGCTTTGCCCCCCGCATGCCGCCAGGCCGCCGCGCCTGCCGCCGGGCCGCCGCGCCTGCCGCCGGGCCACCGCCGGACCGCCGCGCCACCGCCGCGCCGCAGCGCCACCGCCGCGCCTCCGCCGCGCCGCCGCGCCACCGCCGCGCCGCCACGCCGCCGGCCGGCTGGGCCGGGTCGGCCCGGACCCGGACCCCCCGTTTCGAATCTTTTTCGGTCTTTTGGCCATATCTTGAGCCACGGAGCTCCGATCGACGAACCGTCTGCGGCAACGCGATCCTTGGATCGAGACGGTTGTTTCAGTATATCGCACTCAAAGTTTCGGATTACTTTGTGTTCGGCCGGGTTGGTTCGTTCACGAAACCAACCGGGCCTTCGGAGCGGAAACGCTCATATCTTGAGCTACGGACGTCCGATTGACGTGCCGTCAGCTGTGTTGTGTTCCTCTTAGTGAGACGGATCTTTTGGCATACTCCGCCCGAGGTTTGGAAGCAGGTGGAGTACGGTCGGGTTGGTTTTGCCTTAAAAACCAACCGGGCCCCGGGGACGAAAATGCCAATAACTCTCAGACCGGGCGTCCGATCGACGCGCCGTCAGTTGCGTTGAGTTCCTGTTGACGATACGGAACTTTTGGATACATCAACTCTGGACTTTGTGACAGTTGATGTATCAGCCTCTCGGCTCGTGGAGCGGACCCTCCGAACGAGCTTGCTGTGTGCGGGAACCCTAGTGCTGGCTGCAACTGCTGCGACTGCTACTACTGCTACTGTGACTGCGACGACGACAGTACAGAGATCCTGTGTGGATTCGACGACGACGACTACAGCACTAAGCGATCCTACGTGGATCAGTGCTACAGGTATTGTGTGGTCCCGATCCTGTGTGGGTCCTTGCGCTCAGCGGTCCTGTGTGAACCAGCGCCTACAGGTCCTGTGTGGGCCCGATCCTGTGTGGGTCTTTGCGGGGGTTAGTTAACTATCGATCCTTCGTGGGTCCGACGACTTAGATGGATCAGAGATCATCTTTATCGTCCTTTATAGATGTATACCTGTGTGAGCTGAATCCTATTGTTTTCCTGTGTGGATTGTGTTGTGCAATCCTGTGTGGATTACGTTTTGCTTTCCTGTGTGGAATACGTTTACTTTCCTGTGTGGACTGAGTTGTACTTGGGCTCGGAGGTTGGAGCGTATTTGAATTTGATGACTTAGGTATATGTATGGGCATATACCTAAGCAGTGTCGGTTGTTACTTCGTGATTGTACCTTTCTTCGTGGTTTATCCTTTGTGGATTTGAGAGACCTTCAGGGGTCTCGGGGTCCCTACTGAGTAGCTTATACTCACCCCTGCACGGGCTTTGCCCGCACTACGTTGTGTTGGTTGCAGACGACGTACAACGTTGATCTTAGCTGAGGCTTGCAGAGCGGGACGGTACCCGGAGGTGGACCACTGGGCGGGACGTGCTCGGAGCGGACGGCGGGACCCGTGGAGCAGAGGAGCTATCTGTACCCACCCTTCAGGTGGGATTTCCAGTGGACAGCTCGGACTAGCGGCTTTTACTTTTTAGTTGTTGTTTTCCCTTTCGAGTTGTACTTTACTTTCAGTTTGGGTTTGTATTCTGGCCCATTTACTTTTCCGCACTTTCAGTTGTACTCTGCTTTTGTTCAGTGTTTACTTTCTGCTTGCTTACTCTGTAGTGTTTGTTTACTTTACAAAGGCAATGCCTTCCCTTTTTACCGGGATTTACGCCTTGGTGCTAGTCGCCAGCCCCTGGCCTATGGAAGGCGGGCTTGGGGTAGTCACGGCACGGACCCCGAGGGCGGGTCGTGACAAATTGGTATCAGAGGAGTTTGGTTCTACCGCGAACTCTGATCTTTTCTATGTGAAGCAATAATGTTTAGCGTATTGAGTGTGGTTATTAGTCCAGGGAGTCCAGTGTTGGTGCGGCGACCGACGTATCCGTACACCAGGACCCTGACTTCTGATTTCCGACTTAATGCACAAAAACATTGATTGCGTGTGTGTTTCAAAGTTTTCTTTGTGATTACTTATATCAGCTCACCATGTATACTGTTCTGACCGTGGCGCACCTGTTTCCTTTTCAGGATGGCCCCACGATGGCAGCCAGCTAGGGTTCCGAGAGTCGAGCGTGACGACAGCCCACCGAGCGACGAGGCCTCGGTGCAGGGCCCTTTGTCAGCAGTGGCACCGGCGGTAGCACTACCCGCCGAGCCCCCAATGCTTCCTGCAGCAGCCGCTGACGATGCAGGTCGCCTCAGCGCACTGCATGAGTTTCAGCGCCAGCGACCGCCCAGGTTTCTCGGGGAGATGGATCCCCAGGCAGCAGAGGACTGGCTGGAGGCATTGGTTCGAGTGTTTAGGCTAGTGAGGACACCAGCAGACCTCATGGTGATCCTCGCTGCGAGCCTACTACACGCAGCAGCAGGACGATGGTGGAGCCTGATGCTCTAGGTGCAAGATGAGGCATCTCTACTTTGGACGGACTTTGAGGGCCTCTTCCGCTCGAAGTTCGTCCCAGCCACCCTTCGTGCGGTGCGTATCCAGGAGCTTCTACAGCTGCGGCAGGGCAACATGACGGTCGCTCAGTACTCGGCGAGATTTACTGATCTCTCGCGCTACTCGACCGACATGGTACGGGACCCATTCTTCCGGGCCCGGACCTTCGAGCAGGGTTTGAGACACGAGATCAGGGCATCGCTGATCTCCCTCAGCATACCGACTCAGACAGGAGTACTGGAGCGGGCCCTTCTGATCGAGAGCTTCCTTGCTGAGTCTACACCAGCACAGCGACCCACCGCAGGGCGGCACGTGACAGAGTCATCTGCAGCAGGCAGTCGACAGATGACTCAGGGGTCCAGGCAGACCAGACCTTCGGGCAGATGATCTCAGGGCACTGGCTCAGCAGTGCGGGGCACACAGCGAGGAGCCAGTCATTCGAGAGGCAGACAGTGCTACTCGTGCGGCGGGCAGGGCCACATGGCTCGCGACTGCCCGACCCGCCGTGCCGAGGAGCAGCAGTCATTTGATGGACCACCGAGGCAGAGGCAGAGGGTCGACCGTGGCGGTCCGCAGGGAGGAGGCGGACGAGGCAGAGGAGCTGGACGAGCAGCCGGTGGTGGGCGACGCTTTGAGGCTCTGCCACCACCACCACCAGGAGGTCCACCCCGACCACAGGGAGCTGGCGGGCAGCGACAGGCACAGCTCCAGGCAGCAGAGGCCTACGACCACGGCGCACCCGAGATGATTCGAGGTACTATCTGTGTCTACTCCACCCTTGCTGCAGTTCTTATAGACACAGGAGCGAGTCACTCTTTCATAGCCGCTGCCCTTGTTCGGAGCTCAGAGATTCCGACAGAGCCATTGGCTCGATCCTTACGGATAGAGACTCCTACGGGAGCAGACTCGACGATTACGCACTGGTGCCGGCAGTGTGAGCTTACTCTAGGAGGTGAGAGCTTCGGCTGGGATCTTCTTGTAGCAGCGTCGAGGCCTTACGACGTCATCTTGGGCATGGATTGGCTATCTACGGTCCATGCACAGATTGACTGTTTTAGGTGCAAGGTGCGATGTGTATGCACCGATGGGAGTAGGTTCACCTTCACCGGTGAGAAGGGAGCCTTAGCAGCACAGGAGGGACTTCCGCGGAGGAGAGGACATCCCATCACTCATCAGTTGGCTAGCCTTATCCTTGGAGCAGTTGACGTGCGAAGTCCTGGTTTTCCTGCAGTGGTGGATCAGTTTGCGGACGTTTTTCCCGACGACGTTCCAGGGATACCTCCTCGGAGAGAGGTAGACTTTTATATTGACTTCTACCCCGGGACAGCCCCGATATCCACTCCAGCATATCGGATGGCCCCCGCCGAGCTTCGAGAGCTACGGGTACAGTTGGAGGACTTGCAGGGCAAGGGGTTCATCCGACCTAGTGTTTCACCCTGGGCTTCCCCGATTTTGTTCGCCAAGAAGGCGGACGAGAGCTTGCGTCTTTGTGTTGACCATCGTCGCCTGAACCAGGTGACAGTGAGGAACAAGTATCCGCTACCTAGGATTGATGACCTCTTTGATCAGATCAAGGGGGCACGGTGGTTCTCAAAGATAGACCTCAGGTCAGGCTATCATTAGCTCAGAGTCAGAGACAAGGATGTGTAGAAGACGACCTTCAGATGTCGGTATGGCCACTATGAGTTCTTGGTTATGCCTTTCGGTGTAACCAATGCTCCAGCAGTGTTCATGGCTCTCATGAACAGGATCTTTCAGCCATACCTCGATCGGTTTGTCGTGGTCTTCATCGACGACATTCTGATTTACTCTACGACAGAGGAGGAGCACGCCTATCACTTGCGTGTTGTACTAGACACACTCTGAGAGAACCATCTTTATGGTAAGCTCTCGAAGTGCCAGTTCTGGATACGTGAGGTCCACTTCTTGGGACACGTTATCTCTGAGGTGGGAGTTGCAGTGGATCCCGCGAAGATTGAGGCTGTGTTAGCATGGAAGCCACCCAGGAGTGTGACTGAGGTTCGGAGTTTCTTGGGACTAGCTGGATACTATCGGAGATTCGTGCCAGACTTCTCTAGAGTTGCGGCGTCACTCACAGCTTTGACGAAGAAGGGGAAACCCTTCGTGTGGTCTGACAGATGTCAGCAGAGCTTCCAGGAGCTGAGACAGAGATTGACCTGCGCACCTATCTTGAGGTTGCTTGAGGAGGGAGTAGGGTGCATAGTTTACTGCGATGCATCAGGGACCGGACTCGGATGTGTTCTGATGCAGGAGCGGGCAGTGATCGCCTATGGATCACGTCATTTGAGGCCGCACGAGCAGAACTACGCTACCCATGACCTGGAGTTAGCAGCAGTGGTCTTCGCTCTGAAGACATGGCGACACTACCTGATGGGCGAGCGCTTTACAGTCTTTTCTGATCATCAGAGTCTCAGGTATATCTTCTCGCAGAAGGACCTGAACCTGAGACAGTGGCGATGGCTCGAGTTCCTCCAGGACTATGACTTTGAGATAGTCTATACTCCTGGGAAGGGGAACGTAGTAGCCGATGCCCTCAGCAGGAGGACGGGCATTCAGCTACTTGAGGAGGCTACGGAGCAGCTAGCCTCTTTGCTGATATCCTTCGTGGATAGAGATGGAGCAGCCTTCCTTCAGTCTCTCACAGTCACTCCTCCACTACTGCAGCGAGTCAGGGAGGCACAGCGTGGGGACGCTGACTGTGAGACACGGCGTGCACAGATATCCTCGGGACAGGCACCTCATGGTTTCTCCCTTGGGACAGAGCACGACATCCATTTCAGAGGACGTACCATGGTACCAGTCGCTTTGCAAGAGGAAGTGCTGAGGGAGTTTCACCCTTCTCCTTTAGCGGTACATCCTGGAGTGGCGAAGATGTACCAGGACCTCAGACGACAGCACTGGTGGCCGGGCATGAAGAAGGCTGTAGCAGAGTTCGTTTCTCGATGCCTTACCTGCCAGCAGGTGAAGGCAGAGCATCAGGTACCAGCAGGCTTGGTACAGCCCTTGCAGGTTCCGGAGTGGAAGTGGGACGACATATCTATGGACTTCGTGACTGGAATTCCACGTACTTCCAGAGGTCACGACTCCATCTGGGTGATTGTTGACCGACTCACCAAGTCGGAACATTTCTTACCCATCAGAGAGCAGGGCTCAGTAGAGAGCTTGGGACGTCTCTACGTTCAGGAGATTGTCCGGCTCCACGGCGTGCCATCATCTATCGTCTCCGATCGAGATGCTCGCTTTACTTCCCGGCTTTGGAAGGGGTTACAGGAGGCGTTCGGGACGCAGCTACGTTTGAGCACAGCCTTTCACCCTCAGATGGATGGTCAGATGGAGAGGACCATTCAGACTCTCGAGGACACGCTCCGCGCATGTGTCCTCGACTTTGGTCGTAGCTGGGAGGACCAACTACCCTTAGTGGAGTTCGCGTACAACAACAGCTACCACTCCACTATCGGAATGGCACCGTACGAGGCATCGTACGGCCGACCTTGTAGATCTCCTTTGTGCTGGACAGACCCTGGGGAGTCAGCACTGGTGGGACCGGAGATGGTCCAGGCCACGACAGAGAAGGTGCAGGTCATCCAGGAGCGGATGAGGACAACTCAGAGCCGGCAGAAGTCATATGCTGACAGGAGTCGGAGGCCACTGGAGTTCGAGGATGGCGACCACGTCTTCTTGCGGGTCTCACCTCGACGTGGTATTCGGAGATTTGGCCGAGGCGGCAAGTTATCTCCGCGCTTCATCAGACCCTTCCAGATTCTCAGCAGGATTGGTGAGGTGGCTTATCACCTGGCTCTACCACCTCAGTTGCACCGGGTGCACGACGTCTTCCACGTATCCCAGCTGAGGAGATACGTGCACGACCCGACGCACATCATTGACCATGGGGAGCTTGACGTTGACGATGGGGCGACTTTTACGGAGGTCCCGGTGGAGATAGAGGATCGACAGGAGCAGGTCCTGCGTGGGCGATCGATTCCTCTTGTGCGCATCAGATGGCAGCACAGGAATCTCTAGGAGAGCACATGGGAGCGGGAGGCTCAGATGCGTGCTCAGTACCCTCATTTGTTTCCCAAGTTTTTGATGTATCTTTACGGGGACGTAATGCCCTGAGGTGGGAGTAATGTAATGACCCGTAAAATTCAAGAGAAATTTTTTCTTAATTTTCTTTAGAATTTTACAAGAGCACGGTTTCAGACGGCACCTGATTCTGAGGCCCGGAGTGCCCGGAATCTTTTTCCGAAGTTTGGCTCGGGTACGTTCAGTGAACGAACTAGCGAGAATTCCTAACTTTTGATCCGGTGCTCGGAATTGAAATCCGAGGGCACCGATGAACTCGCAGCACCGATATTCGCTTAAAGAGACCTTTTCGGAAGTTGCGTTTGTTGCGGGTTGTAAGTTAGTTTTCGGGTTTTTAGTTTAAGTTAAATAAAATGTGTAAAGAACAAATTTTATTTTAACTTGAGAAATCCTACCAAAGGGGGTTGGAAGTGGGACCCACATCCACTTAACCTCCCTTGGGAGGATTAAGTGTGGTGGGGCCCACACGAAGCTCCCAACCTTTCATCTTCTCCCAACTCCCTTAACCCCTCTTTAATGACTTGAGTTATTTAATATTGGAGTTAATCTTTTTGAAATTCAAACCTTTGAAATTCTTTTGTTAGGTTTGTAAATAAAATAAGATCTTATTTTATTTGGTTGGGTTAGAAAACTTTGGCCATCTTGAGAGATTTTGGGAGTTTTTCTTCTTCTTCTTCAACTCTAACGAAGAACACAAAGAACGCTCAACTTGACGAAGAACGCTCAAGTTCCGACGAAGAACGCCGCTCCGCTCTTCTTCGTCTTCCGTGTCAACGAGTGGGAACGCCGCTTCCTCCTCGGATTCCCTTCGTCGACATAAGAAGTTTCGCCAACGACGTATCACATCGGACGCATCTCTTCGTCAACGGATTTGACGAACGACGACCGCGACGCCTGACCTCCATGACGTTGTCTTTCGCGGACGTTGACAATTTCTCGAACCTATACCCAAGGTAGGGGTTGTTGATTTATTGTTTAATTATTCCATTCTTGATCGTGGATCTAGCATGTCTAACGTGTGGATTTTGAATACTTTAAGTTGTGTTTTAACGTGAGGGGGGCGGACCGCATGAACACGGCCGAACCCCCTCCTCCGTTCTTGGTGTTTAAATTTGTGGATGAATCAAGGTGGCGTGGTGCCGTCGCACCACGCGGTTATTCGCCAAATCAAGAACGTGACGCCGTCGCACGCGCACCATGGAAGAAACATCAAGAACGCGACGCCGTCGCGCCGCGTTGAAAGAAATCAAGGCACGGCGGAGGGGCGCGGTGCCGTCGCACCGCGCCGGACGACGAACACCGCGGCCGGTTCCGGGCCGCGGCGGAACGAGGAGACCGGCAGTCGGGCCGCCGGCGTCGGAAGCCAAAGAGGGGACCGGAATTTCCGGTCCCGTTGGAGAAAACCGGCCGGCCAGCTGGCCGGCCGGTTGGCATTAAACCGGGGGAAATTAATCCCTCGGCCGGCTCACAAAACCCCCCTCTTTATGAGGGGGGCGGTTCCCTTGAGTGGGGGCAGGAGGCCCCCCGGTTTTTCTCCAAGCCGGCCCCCACGTGGGGGCCGTTTTTTCTGCAAAGGGCGTGGCAATTAGCCGCGCCGCCGCCTCCAAGAAAGTGGGGGATTTGCCCCCCGCATGCCACCAGGCCACCACGCCTGCCGCCGGGCCGCCGCGCCTGCCGCCGGGCCGCCGGGCCGCCGCGCCACCGCCGGACCGCCGCGCCACCGCCGGGTCGCCGCGCCACCGCCGGGCCGCCGCGCCACTGCCGCGCCGCCGCGCCACCGGCCGGCTGGGCCGGGTCGGACCTGGGTCGGGTCGGACCAGGGTCGGGTCGACCCGGTTCGGCCGACCCAGGGGGGGTCGGGCCGGGTCGGCCCGGACCCGGACCCCCCGTTTCGAATCTTTTTCGGTCTTTTGGCCATATCCTGAGCCACGGAGCTCCGATCGACAAACCGTCTATGGAAACGCGATCCTTGGATCGAGACGGTCGTTTCAGTATATCGCACTCAAAGTTTCGGATTACTTTGAGTTCGGCCGGGTTAGTTCGTTCACGAAACCAACCGGGCCTTCGGAGCGGAAACGCTCATATCTTGAGCTACGGACGTCCGATTGACGTGCCGTCAGCTGTGTTGTGTTATTCTTAGTGAGACGGATCGTTTGGCATACTCTGCCCGAGGTTTGGACGCAGGTGGAGTACGGTCGGGTTGGTTTTGCCTTAAAAACCAACCGGGCCCCAGGGACGAAAATGCCAATAACTCTCAGACCGGGCGTCCGATCGACGCACCATCAGTTGCGTTGAGTTCCTGTTGATGATACGGAACTTTTGGATACATCAACTCTGGACTTTGTGACAGTTGATGTATCAGCCTCTCGGCTCGTGGAGTGGACCCTCCGAACGAGCTTGCTGTGTGCAGGAACCCTAGTGCTGGCTGCGACTGCTGCGACTGCTACTACTGCTACTATGACTGCGACGACGACAGTACAAAGATCCTGTGTGGATTCGACGACGACGACTACAGCACTCAGCGATCCTACGTGGATCAGTGCTACAGGTCCTGTGTGGGCCCGATCCTGTGTGGGTCCGATCCTGTGTGGGTCCTTGCGCTCAGCGGTCCTGTGTGAACCAGCGCCTACAGGTCCTGTGTGGGCCAGATCCTGTGTGGGTCTTTGTGGGGGTTAGTTACCTATCGATCCTTCATGGGTCCGACGACTTAGATGGATCAGAGATCATCTTTATCGTCCTTTGAAGATGTATACCTGTGTGAGTTGAATCCTGTTGTTTTCCTGTGTGGATTGTGTTGTGCAATCCTGTGTGGATTACGTTTTGCTTTCCTGTGTGGAATACATTTACTTTCCTGTGTGGACTGAGTTGTACTTGGGCTCGGAGGTTGGAGCGTATTTGAATTTGATGACTTAGGTATATGTATGGGCATATACCTAAGCAGTGCCGGTTGTTACTTCGTGATTGTACCTTTCTTCGTGGTTTATCCTTTGTGGATTTGAGAGACCTTCAGGGGTCTCGGGGTCCCTACTGAGTAGCTTATACTCACCCCTGCACGGGCTTTGCCCGCACTACGTTGTGTTGGTTGCAGACGACGGACAGCGTTGATCTTAGCTGAGGCTTGCAGAGCGGGACGGTACCCGGAGGTGGACCACTGGGTGGGACGTGCTCGGAGCGGATGGCGGGACCCGTGGAGCAGAGGAGCTATCTGTACCCACCCTTCAGGTGGGATTTCCAGTGGACAGCTCGGAGTAGCGGCTTTTACTTTTCAGTTGATGTTTTCCCTTTTGAGTTGTACTTTACTTTCAGTTTGGGTTTGTATTCTGGCCCATTTACTTTTCCGCACTTTCAGTTGTACTCTGCTTTTGTTCAGTGTTTACTTTCCGCTTGCTTACTCTGTAGTGTTTGTTTACTTTACAAAGGCAATGCCTTCCCTTTTTACCGGGATTTACGCCTTGGTGCTAGTCGCCAGCCCCTGGCCTATGGAAGGCGGGCTTGGGGTAGTCACGGCACAGACCCCGAGGGCGGGTCGTGACAGGCCGGTGCCACCGCCACGGGACCCCGCGATCCCGCCCCCCAAGTGCTGGTGGCCGGTTTATCCATCCGCCTCCTGGTCTTCCTCCGCGGCCAAAGGGTCGCGGCTCTTGATGCTCTGGCGGCTGGGGAGTCTGGCCGCCCCCTGTCAGTGACTGCCGCAGCCTTAGGCCGCGGCCCTTCTTCGACCGGCGCCGTGCATCGGCGCCGCACCCCTCCACCGCAGCCCGCCCCAACTGCGGCGCGACGGTGCCACACCCCACCATCGTGGCCCCTGCTCCGTCTGCGGCCTCTTTCGGCCTTAATGGCGCGGTGCGACAGCGCCGCGCTCCTTCTCTGTGGTTCCCTTATTTTCGCGCTGTGCGACAGCACCTCGCCGTCTCAGTTCCAATCCACAACGAAGGACAACAGTAAAAAGGGAGGAGGGTCGGCCATGTTTGTGTGGTCCGGACCCCTCCTATTAATCGATAGAAAGTGTCTAAAAGATTAACGATGAATGCCCAAATATTCACGAACATAAAATCAAACCCCTACCTCTTGCTCGTCGCTCGTTAGCAGAGTCGCAGAAGGAAGACGATGAAGACCGTTGTTCGTTGCGTCCGCCACACGTCCCCAATTCCAAGCTGCGTCAGTTCGTTGACGATGTTGCATAGGATAGGTTTCTGTGGAAGGATGGTCGAAGAAGAATCGCAAGGAAGATCATTGTTGGCATTCTTCACGTTCTTCATTGGAGAGGATATGATATCCCCAAGTGTTGGGCGTCGTAATACTTTACTAGCGCTTCATCACTTGGTGATGTCGTCCCAAAACATTCTCCCAAGATCCCTATATATAGGAGAGGGGGAGAGGTATGTAACCATCATGTAATTTATGACGGTTCATTTATTTGAAACCTTCCTAAATTCCAACGATTCGGTTACTTACTTTATAAAGGGGGTTGATCGAATTAAATTGAGTTGGCGCAATTTAAGAGGTGTGTTGGCACTACTTAAGAGTGGATGATACCATGGAGTTTCCCCCACGTAGCCTGCATCAAAACATATGACACAGATCAATTTTATACTGACACATAAAATTAATTGACAGCAATTAATTTCACGTCGACACATAAAAATAAATCACACCAATAAATTTTTACGTCGACCCATAAAATTAACTGACAACAATTAATTTTACGTCAACTCATAAAATTAAGTGAGATCAATTAATTTTACATCGACACATAAAATTAACTGACAAAAATTAATTTTATGTCGACCAATAAAATTAATTGAGTGAAATTAATTTTATGTCGACATATAAAATTAATTGATGGGGGGTTTGAGAGATTTCCTCTCCCTCCCCATTAAATGGGGGGTTAGGGTGTGGCGGTTCCACCACCAACTCCCATGTGGAGCTTCTAACCACTTTATCCGCACTGCATGTGTTTAACAAAATAAAATAAATTATTCACTTATTTTATTTTATTAACCCACGTAAAACCCCAAAAACTAACTTTCATATCTGATCATCCGTCGTTGAGGTGATAGTCTTCTTAAGCGAATATCATCACTATAAGTTCAACGGTGCCCTCAGAATTCGATTCCGAGCACCGGTTCAAAAGTTATAAAACACCGCTCGTACGTTTACTGAACGTACTGGAAAAAAAGTTTGTAAAATTATTATCAGTCACCCTAGACCCACTACGGTCAAGGTTAGGCTTTACCTAAGAAAAAAACGCCCCAACGAACACAACGGTACTCTCGGATTTTCAATTCGTGTTACCATTTAGAAGTTATGAATTTTACAATAAAATAATTGTCACTTAATTATTTTATTTACGGCCAAAAACTAACTTTCTCAGGTGGCTTGCGCCGGCCAAAGTTAGTATCTAATTAAAGGAAGCATACCCTCACGAGTTCAGCGGTGGTCTCAGATTTTTAATCTGAGTTACCATTTGTCAGTTATAAGAAATTGAAAAATAAAATAACTTATTTAATTATTTTATTTACGGTTATGCCATTTTCGTGTTTTCTCACAGGAGGCCTGCACCGACTAAACTTAAGTCACGCCTAGGGTAAACCTGCTATCCTGAGTAAAACGGTGTCCTCAGATTTCTTATCCGAGTAACCATTTAAGATTTATTCCACTTTTTCAGTAAAACAGCTTACGTGCATTAATTTAAGCTTAACAAAACTTCAGAAACTTATTTCGGGCACACCGGGCATCAGAATCAAGTGTCGTCAGAAACTGTGTACTAGTAAAATTCCAAAAAATTTAAAAAAATTCCCTTGAAATTTATGGTTCTTTACATTACATCTCCTACTTGTAAAATACTTATTATTTGAACACATAAAACACATATTTCGATGGTGATCGATGTTAATGAAATACCTTTGAAAAAACTATTTTTATCAACCAATATATGAATAAATCATTCAACAATTTGGTCATCTTTAAGATGTACTTTAAAAAAATATATTGACACCAAATGCAGCATATATATTTTTTCCACGAACCACGATCATCCTTATTTTTGTAAAATCCTTCATCAATACTTTGGGATAAAAAACAAATATCATATGGTACATAAATGAAAATTAAATCCTAGGGAAAATATTTTTCAAAATTCATATTGTTTTAGATAACCATTAACTTGGATTCATTTACTTTTTCATGAACATCTATGATATTTTTTATTCATCAATAGTCTCTCTCACCAATGGGGCTATAATAATGACCCAACCTAAAACATTATATAATATTGAGTTTTAGTCAAGAACATACATTCTTAAACATTGAGTATCTTTTCGGGTTTTGAGTTTTAGAGAAATATGACATAAGACATACATAATATCCCAAAAACATATAAGAGGATACAACTAAAATAGTATCAACTTTTTCTAAAACATAAACCATATGAAATAAAGCATGATTTTTTTTCATGATAAAAATAATCACAACATTCATCCGACCATTATATTTTCTCTTACCAATCCTGATACCCTATGAAAAATGTTTGGAAACGTGGGACGATCATAAAATCATAGTAAGAGATAAAAAAAAGAATGATATAAACCATTATTCTATGAATTCTTATAGACGTGTGAAATCATTTTGACAAAAAAATACATGTCACCAATAAAGTATCATATACATAATTTTTGAAACATGATATTTTTATAAAACATAAAAAAACATGAAGGAATCTTGGGGAATTACATACTTAGAATTTTAACCCTCAAATCTACCATATGATTTCTATCCCTTGTGAATACCCTACAATATGACCCTCGTGGATACCTTATAGTTTAACCATAATAGCAACACTTGGAGTAACCATATGGAAGACCTACAACTTAAACATACCCAATGCATTGGAGGGAGATATAAGTCCCACCCATCATCATAAAAAATTACTAATATCTCGAACATAATCATAAAATATGAATAATTTCATCAAAATATTACTTTTGAATTTTTTAAAATATAATTTTCAACGAGGAATTTTATTGAAATGTCCTTTAAAAATATCATATAATTGAAGTGAGAATTAATGAAATTAAAGTAATATGTGTATGCACTATAAATCCTTATAATATGAAATAATATAAACAAAATTTGTTACACAAATAGTCTTAGTACCAAATAATTAATGAAATAGAATGTTAACCAAAATAATTTAAATGGGGTTAAGAATTACCTTTCATCGGGTTTGTCTTAATTCAATTATGTTTAAACCTTCTATATGAAGGTTTAAAGAGTTTTATTAATATTTTTTAGAAACATATTCCTATTTATAACACCTTATGTGATCATTTTATAACATAATTTCACCCATTTATTAATAATATTTTATTCTTTCCATTATTCCAGCTGCGTTCTTTATGTGATTTCCTTGGTCGGTTCGTAAATGATTTTCTTGTTGAATGGAATAGAAAATATAGAAGTTGAATGAAATGGTATTAATCTGTTTCCATAATATTAATTGATTAAATAAATAATTTTTTACATATATAATGGTGAATTATTAGATAAACCATTAATGATATTCATTTAGATCATTCTTACAGTATATTAATAATCACGAACTAGTTTTGTTATATAACATAATATTATGTATATGTATTAATTAAAAAAATAAAAGAAGTTATATAATATACATTAAAATTGGTTTCAACCATTTTTTTATAACCATATTTGAAGGAATAAAATGAAATTGAATGTACATCTTCTATGATGTCGGTAAATCGACACATCATAGATGATGTTTTTATTTTTAGAATGAGAGGGAGAGGAGAAGAATAATGATGATGAACTTTTCCATAAACATGAAGACATTCTAGAATATATAAGATAATATATCATTTTATGACTCTTGGATAGGGGAGGTGAAGAGAGTATAATAAAATAAAAATAATTGAAAAGAAAATGAAAGATGATTTTTACCACTTGATCTCTTATCCTTAAGATCCTTCTTGAGGCCTTTGGTTTTGACCTTTTGATGAAACCATAAGGTCATGGATGTGGGGAAGATCCTTGGGAAGATTATTGTTTAGAATATATACAATTATCAATGCTTTAGAGGTGTGAGTGGGAGAGGGGCTAAGGGGTAGTATTTATAGTGGATGAAATAAGGGTTTCCCATTATTTTTGTCATTATTTTATTGTTTTTTATAAGATAAAAAATAGTGTTGGTTATTGTGGCTAAATACAGTGATATTGAAGTTCCCAGATCAGTGTGAATCACTCAGAGGGGGAGGGGGTGAATCGGTGATCCTTTAAAACTTTTTACTAATTGATTCTTAATCAATTAAACCTCTATGGCTGGTTAAAGCCTCGATCCACTCTTCTTGTATCTCTCAACCTTTCCCGGATAATGCAGTAATGAAAAGGCACAGGACACAAGGATTTACAAGGTTTGGCACCAAAGGCCTACATCCTTGCCATGCTCTCCTAGCGTTGATTCTCCCATTATAACCTGTTAGAATTACAATGGTCGATACAGCTTCCCACCGTATCTCTCCTGAGTCCCATAGGAGGGTCTTTATACTGCGTCCCACAGTGTTACCAGAGTCCCACTGGCCTGCTCCAGAATCCCACTGGAGACTTCCTTCACCCTGAGTCTCACAGGGGTCTTTTCCTGGCTCCTCGAGTCACACGAGTAGCTCTTCTTCTCTTTAAGCTTCTTCAAGTATCCTCAGCAGTCTGGGATAAAGACTGCAGGCCTTGCTCTGTACCTCTGATCACTTGTGATGATCAGGTCTTCTCGTCTAGCTCAGGCTTTATCACCTTCTTCTTAGGATGACCTGGCTTCTCTCTTCAAGAATCTTCAACAGCCTCTGATAAGGTCTGTTGGTCTTGCTCAAAACTTCTGATCACTTCTGTTGATCAGGCTCTTCTCAAATACTGAAAACTCAGACAAACAATATCTTTCACTTCAGTCTGGCTCAGTCTCAACTCACTTCAACTTCATGCACTGAGTGCATGGCATCTCTCCTTCAAATTCTTCAAGAACCTCCTGGTCTTGGTCAACTAAAATACACACCACTGATTTGGCTCTGTTCACGTGTGCACGTGCATGCATGCATGCATGCACTCTCCTCTTTCTCCTCTTGGTGCAATAAACCCTTGAAGGGTGTAACACTTTAAGCACACACCAACTCCTTGAACTTCACACACTTTATTCAATTTTGTTACACACTTAGAAGTGTGTTATACTCTAGTGTGAGTCCTCCCTTTTCTTCTTCTATGTGTATACACACTTCTTAGTGCACACACTAGGTTCGGCCTTCACTTGTCACTTGTTAAGCACACACAAATTCTTCATTTTGCACACACTTGATCTTGGCCTACTCCTCTATTTTTGCACATACTTGGGCCGTAGGTGGTACTTCAAGTTTGCACACACACACAAATGTGTGGTCTTCACTTCACCCACTTGCATACACTTGGCCTCGGCTTACTTCTTCACTATCTCACACACACACAATGGTGTGGTCTCGGCCTCCCACTTCTTGTGCACACACTGCCCGAATGGTAAGCAATCAAGGAGGGCACACAAGGGGTCTTGGTGCAAGCCACGACCTCACTGCCTTATCCGCGCACGTCTTCAATGTGGCAAGCGCTGCGCAAGGGTGCTGCCAATCTTCCTCAACACTGTCGTGCAAGGCTCAAGCCACAAGGGCCGCGCAAGCCACGGGTGCAAGGCACCGCGGGCGCGCAAGTGCAAACCGTGCAAGGGGGCGCGGTGCACAGAGGGGGCGCGCAAGGTCGTGTTGCCCTTCCTCCTTCTTCTTTTGCACAAGAAGTGAGAAAAAGGATCTCACGGAGCCAAGGGGTGGCTCCGGGCTTCACTGCCGTGCAGGGGGCGCGCAGGCTGTTCTTCACGAGGCAAGGCACCCGCGGGACTTCTCAAAAATTCAGCAAGCAACAATGAGGTCTCGACCTCTCCTTTTATAGGCAGAGAATCCTCAAGACTTCCGCGTGGGATATATTTTAATCTCCCGAAGATTTCGGGATTTCAAGATTTCCTTAAATCTTGTTTTCTTCTCTCTGTTCACGCGGGTTCCATTTATTTTTTTTCTCCTCCACGTGCATGCGACATAGAACGCATGCACGGCCTTCCTTCGATCCAAAACATGCAAGCATAAACACCCAAACCTCGGCAACTTCGTCTTGCCTCGGCCGGATACCAAAATTTCTCCAAACATTGCATGCAAGTGTCTTTTTAAGCATGGATCGGTTCAGTAGGTCCAGACGAGCTCAATGGAGCCTTCGTTTTGTTCGGAGGTGGCCGGAATCTCAAAAACTGTTGTCGGGAGGCTCCTGGTCCGTCGGCGGCTCGCGGGTGGCTTCGGGGTGTCCTCGGCTCGAGCTCGAGGTGGAATACGAGCCACGGCCGTTGGATCATGTGTTTGAATATCCTCGGACGGCCGCGATCAGGAGATCTCGCGCGGGATGCGATGAGCGGCTGTGATCAGCCGCGCGATTGGATGAGCGGCCAGGATCTCTTCCCGGTGAATTTTCCGCGTCCCACATCGAAGTCTCTCGCGGAATTTCCGCGGTATATCAAATAAGCGCTGCGGACATATGATCAATTGAACCTCCTCCTCCACGGTGCCACCCCGCACCGTGTTCTCCCTGCGGGCGCGCTCTGCGCCCACTCATACCTCCTGCGGGCGCGCTCCTAGCGCCCACTATGCACACTCGGCTGCGCTCATGCGCCCCTGCCGCGCTCCTCCGGGCGTGCCCCAGACGCCTAGTGGTGTCTTGGGTGCGTCCTGCCGCCCTGGACTCGCCCCACGGGTTCCCCCTTGGGCATGGCGCCTTAGGCCCACATGTGCCTTGGGGTTGAACCCAAAAGGTGTCCACGGGCTGGGCAATTTTTTGGCAAAGTAACAAATAAGACTTTGTCAAAAACAAAGTCCTCCATGAAAAATACCAATTCTAAATGCCAAATGCCTCCTCCTCTATTCTTCTTATCTTCTCTTCTTCATCTTAAGAATTCCTCCATTTCTTCTCCTCACATGATCTTCACATAGGATATGGAATTAAAAAGGTTCATCTTCATCAATCGAACTCCTGAATCACTTATAATCTTCAATGTTCTTTATTGATCTAATCAGAGATCAATTGGATCTTCTTCTGATTCACATGCACTAAGTGATAGTGCATGGACTTCTTTCAATCCACTTCATCCACTCAGTGGTTGTGGATGGATCATCTTCCTCTCCTCATGCATTGTCAATACAATGCATGGTCTTCTAACTTTGTTGTGACTTTGTATCCAGTTGATACAAGTTCTTGGAACTTAAAGATCAGCTCAACAATCGTCTGATGTCCATAGAGAATGTTTCAACCATATTCTCCAATGCCACTTAGTGAATCTTCTAAGTGACATGCATCATAGTACCATGGCCATTCTCCTTCACCACCAACACCATCACAACCTTTGTCATTCACATCTTGACATTCCCTGACTTCCATTCATTCTAAGACAACAACATGCCTCATTAAAAATAAATGCAACACATTGCACTTCAATCTCCCCCTTTGTATTTGTTGTCAATACACAACTTCAGCACATATGAATGGGTCAATATGTGTGCCAATATTTTCTCCCCCTTATTGGCAATCAAATGCAAAGGTGTGGTGTGGTTCTCTTTCAAAAATCTCTTCCTCCCTTTGAAAAGTATTTTCTTGAAAAATCACTAAGAGAGGGATGATGTCACATGTTCACTTGAGCAATGAACCTTTAGTAAATCAGCTCTAAGTCTACTTGGGAAAACCCGGTGTAGAAAACAAGAGTGATGTAACCAAGGAACTCAATGCTGTCCAAAATTCACTGTACATGTGAGATCATGCTTCAGGGGTTTGAAATTTTTCAGATATATCAATGAATTGCTAAATCCTGCACAACTTCACAAAACTCATTAGAAAGTTCAGGTGCAAAGATAAAGCTCCCCCTTTCATCTACTTTCTCAAGATGATATTAATTTCAGAACATCATCTTCTCCAGATTGGCTCCCCCTCAAGGGATGCACTCCATTCAATCCAAACCATCCTCCAGATGAGAATGACCATCATCTTCAATTCCCTACAATGTTAGCACATTTATATACCAAGAGTATAAGGGAATAAGATGGAACCTCCTTGGTTCATCAATGTGAACAACAAGGTTGAGAAGATTCTCTCAACCGAGATGTCCCATTTTCACCAGTCTTCACACTTGCACATTTGATCTTCATTGATGATTGTGCTGGTGTGGTTCTCAAAACAACTTCATGTGAAACCTTCTTCTTCCCTTTTTCTTTAGCAATTGCCAGAGCTTCATCTTCAGCTCTCTGTAGTTCTCTGGCAAGTTGCAACTGATGTGGCCATATGACAAGTAAATCATTTGGAAGAGTGGCCCCAGTTTTGGAAGTTCCACATGGTTCTTTTGATGCTGTTAAGCTACCTTTCTTAGGCAACTTATTTTCAATCAATCCCTTCTGCTTCTTCTGGATTGATTGTCTTTTTGAGTCCAGTCTGCCTCTATTGAATTTCATGGCTTCTTTACAAAGATCCATGATATGTCCTTTCTTTCCACAGTAGAAGCATTTCTTCTTGGTGGCTCTTCTTGATGCATCACCCTTCTTGGATTTGAATTCCAAGGACTTCTCTTCCTTTTTCATAATCTTCTTGGGAGCATCTTCCAATTTCTTATGCTTGCTTCCCAAGGATTCTTTCTGAGCCAGGTTCTATGATCTTTTCTTCTTTTGAGCTCTGGATAAAGTTGGAGATTGACATGTATCTATTTGACCACTTTTGCAATCATCCCAGATGTTGTCAAGTAATCCAAATCTATTTGCAGTAAACAGATGTCTCTGGACCTGTGGATGTTGCTTCTTTTCTTCTGGCTTGCTCCCCCTAGGCATGGGCTTCCTCTGTGCTTTGGCATTCAGTGGATTGTACCAACAATCCTTTGCACAATGCCCATACTTGTTACAACACCAGAATTGTCCCACGAATCTTGACCTCTTCAGTCCTTCTGATTGTAGGGTACTTTTCTTGACCTGTTGTGCTGTTTCAGGAGAGCTCTGCTTCTTTACTGTCTTCATCCATATTTGTTTGGAATTATTCTTCCATCCTGCACTTTTTGTGGAAACACAATTAGAAACATCAGTACAAGATGGTATGGATGGTACCTTCTTTCTAGAAGATGTTGCACTTTTATTAGAGGATGTCTTTCTGTTAGAATCATCCTGCTCAAAGCATACTTGAGTAGAAACATGTCTTCTTCCAGCTGACTGGGAGGATTCAGCTTTAGGTGATTGCAGATTTTTCAATATCACCTCCAGTTCTAAGCATTTCATATTGAGGGAGTTCTTCTCATCCTCAATAGTTCTTAGCTTTCCTTCCCAATTCTCCACCAGTTGTTTCATCTGGTCTTCATGCACCTTCTTCAATTCTTGCAATGAATTGTCCAGCTCCTTCACCAATTTGACTTTTTCTTCAAGTTGAGCATCTCTGACATTCATTGAAACTTTGTGCCTCTTTTCCAGTGTATGGAAAACATCTTTGATCAATATCATAAAGATTTCTTTCTCAGAAAGGCTTCTTTGCAATTCTTCAGCAGTGTCTTCATATTTATCATTGCAAAGAGAAATTGTTTCTTCCTTAGCCTTCACCAGCTTTCTGAGAGTGTTGGTTATGCCAACCCTTTTTTCCAATTGATCTTCCATTGCATTGGCTTGTTTTTCTAACTGTGATTTTTCTTCATGAAGATCATGGATGCCTGTAGCTATACACTTTGCCACTTCCATGGGAACTGTCTTCTGAAGATATTTGAGTGCACTCTGAAGATCATTCATTATTTCAACTTCATCACAGCTAGGACATGCTTTCTTCATCTTCTTGGCCTGTTTCTTATTCCTATTTTTCTGAGTCTTGGCAGATATCTCCATTTGAGGCTGGTCGCTCGTTTCCTCAAATCTTCACTTCATAAAGACTCCCTTGGATCTTTTAGAGGTAACCTTCCCTCTGATACCAATTCAAGTGCCCAGATCAGTGTGAATCACTGAGAGGGGGAGGGGGTGAATCAGTGATCCTTTAAAACTTTTTACTAATTGATTCTTAATCAATTAAACCTCTATGGCAGGTTAAAGCCTCGATCCACTCTTCTTGTATCTCTCAACCTTTCCCGGATAATGCAGTAATGAAAAGGCACAGGACACAAGGATTTACAAGGTTCGGTACCAAAGGCCTACATCCTTTCAATGCTCTCCTAGCATGGATTCTCCCATTATAACCTGTTAGAATTACAATGGTCGATACAGCTTCCCACCATATCTCTCCTGAGTCCCACAGGAGGGTCTTTATACTGCGTCCCACAGTGTTACCAGAGTCCCACTGGCCTGCTCCAGAATCCCACTGGAGACTTCCTTCACCCTGAGTCTCACAGGGGTCTTCTCCTGGCTCCTCGAGTCACACGAGTAGCTCTTCTTCTCTTTAAGCTTCTTCAATTATCCTCAGCAGTCTGGGATAAAGACTGCTGGCCTTGCTCTGTACCTCTGATCACTTGTGATGATCAGGTCTTCTCGTCTAGCTCAGGCATTATCACCTTCTTCTTAGGATGACCTGGCTTCTCTCTTCAAGAATCTTCAACAGCCTCTGATAAGGTCTGTTGGTCTTGCTCAAAACTTCTGATCACTTCTGTTGATCAGGCTCTTCTCAAATACTGAAAACTCAGACAAACAATATCTTTCACTTCAGTCTCGCTCAGTCTCAACTCACTTCAACTTCATGCACTGAGTGCATCGCAGCTCTCCTTCAAATTCTTCAAGAACCTCCTAGTCTTGGTCAACTAAAATGCACACCACTTATTTGGCTCTGTTCACGTGTGCACGTGCATGCATGCATGCATGCACTCTCCTCTTTCTCCTCTTGGTGCAATAAACCCTTGAGGGGTGTAACACTTTAAGCACACACCAACTCCTTGAACTTCACACACTTTATTCAATTTGGTTACACACTTAAAAGTGTGTTATACTCTAGTGTGAGTCCTCCCTTTTCTTCTTCTATGTGTATACACACTTCTTAGTGCACACACTAGGTTCGGCCTTCACTTGTCACTTGTTAAGCACACACAAATTCTTCATTTTGCACACACTTGATCTTGGCCTACTCCTCTATTCTTGCACATACTTGGGCCGTAGGTGGTACTTCATGTTTGCACACACACACAAATGTGTGGTCTTCACTTCACCCACTTGCATACACTTGGCCTCGGCTTACTTATTCACTATCTCACACACACACAATGGTGTGGTCTCGGCCTCCCACTTCTTGTGCACACACTGCCCGAATGGTAAGCAATCAAGGAGGGCACACAAGGGGTCTTGGTGCAAGCCACGACCTCACTGCCTTAGCCGCGCACATCTTCAATGTGGCAAGCGCCGCGCAAGGGTGCTGCCAATCTTCCTCAACACTGCCGTGCAAGGCTCAAGCCACAAGGGCCGCGCAAGCCACGGGTGCAAGGCACCGCGGGCGCGCAAGTGAAAACCGTGCAAGGGGGCGCGGTGCACAGAGGGGGCGTGCAAGGTCGCGTTGCCCTTCCTCCTTCTTCTTTTGCACAAGAAGTGAGAAAAAGGATCTCATGGAGCCAAGGGGTGGCTCCGGGCTTCACTGCCGCGCAGGGGGCGCGCAGGATGTTCTTCACGAGGCAAGGCACTCGCGGGACTTCTCAAAAATTAAGCAAGCAACAATGAGGTCTCGGCCTCTCCTTTTATAGGAAGAGAATCCTCAAGACTTCCGCGTGGGATATCTTTTAATCTCCCGAAGATTTCAGGATTTCAAGATTTCCTTAAATCTTGTTTTCTTCTCTCTGTTCACGCGGGTTCCATTTATTTTTTTTCTCCTCCACGTGCATGCGACATAGAACGCATGCACGGCCTTCCTTCGATCCAAAACATGCAAGCATAAACACCCAAACCTCGGCAACTTCGTCTTGCCTCGGCCGGATACCAAATTTTCTCCAAACATTGCATGCAAGTGTCTTTTTAAGCATGGATCGGTTCAGTAGGTCCAGACGAGCTCAATGGAGCCTTCGGTTTGTTCGGAGGTGGCCGGAATCTCAAAAACAGTTGTCGGGAGGCTCCTGGTCCGTCGGCGGCTCGCGGGTGGCTTCGGGGTGTCCTCGGCTCGAGCTCGAGGTGGAAGACGAGCCACGGCCGTTGGATCAGGCGTTTGAATATCCTTGGACGGCCGCGATCAGGAGATCTCGCGCGGGATGCGATGAGCGGCTGTGATCAGCCGCGCGATTGGATGAGCGGCCAGGATCTCTTCGCGGTGAATTTTCCGCGTCCCACATCGAAGTCTCTCGCGGAATTTCCGCGGTATATCAAATAAGCGCTGCGGCCATATGCTCAATTGAACTTCCTCCTCCACGGTGCCGCCCCGCACCGTGTTCTCCCTGCGGGCGCGCTCTGCGCCCACTCATGCCTCCTGCGGGCGCGCTCCTAGTGCCCACTATGCACACTCGGGTGCGCTCATGCGCCCCTGCCGCGCTCCTCCGGGCGTGCCCCAGACGCCTAGCGGTGTCTTGGGTGCGTCCTGCCGCCCTGGACTCGCCCCACGGGTTCCCCCTTGGGCGTGGCGCCTTAGGCCCACATGTGCCTTGGGGTTGAACCCTCAAGGTGTCCACGGGCTGGCCAATTTTTTGGCAAAGTAACAAATAAGACTTTGTCAAAAACAATGTCCTCCATGAAAAATACCAATTCTAAATGCCAAATGCCTCCTCCTCTATTCTTCTTATCTTCTCTTCTTCATCTTAAGAATTCCTCCATTTCTTCTCCTCACATGATCTTCACATAGGATATGGAATTCAAAAGGTTCATCTTCATCAATCGAACTCCTGAATCACTTATAATCTTCAATGTTCTTTATTGATCTAATCAGAGATCAATTGGATCTTCTTCTGATTCACATGCACTAAGTGATAGTGCATGGACTTCTTTCAATCCACTTCATCCACTCAGTGGTTGTGGATGGATCATCTTCCTCTCCTCATGCATTGTCAATACAATGCATGGTCTTCTAACTTTGTTGTGACTTTGTATCCAGTTGATACAAGTTCTTGGAACTTAAAGATCAGCTCAACAATCGTCTGATGTCCATGGAGAATGTTTCAACCATATTCTCCAATGCCACTTAGTGAATCTCCTAAGTGACATGCATCATAGTACCATGGCCATTCTCCTACACCACCAACACCATCACAACGTTTGTCATTCACATCTTGACATTCCCTGACTTCCATTCATTCTAAGACAACAACATGCCTCATTGACAACAAATGCAACACATTGCACTTCAGATATGTTCTTGTAAGTTTGAACCAATCACAATTTACATCAACTGTGAATCAATCATGATTCATAAATTCATTTTTTTAGTATATTTCGTATGTTATCGAATTTTAGTATTCACCAAAAATTAATGTATTTCCTAGAAATCAAAAAACTTTACACCAACCATTTTTCGACATCTAGAATTCAAAAATTAACTCCATTTTTTTCCAATAAATTTCTATGTATATGAAATTTAATTTTTATATTAAATCTTAATTTACTTGAAAAATAAAAATTTTAAAGTTGTAACTCATTTTATAACACCTTGAAAATTTATTCAATATCTCATACAATTACCTTATAACCATAAGAAAAAAATAATAATAATTTATGATTTCATTTCATGAAAATAAATTTTCATTTAAATTTTTAAATTAATCAAAAAATTGAAGTTAAATATTTACGACTTACAAAAATACCAACACTTATACTGTGATCATTATTTCATTTAAAAAATGCGTAAATTTTTTTATACATTCATGGGTGAGGTTACTATTCATTAGGATGATTTACTGTTCATAAGGGTTATATTATAATTCATAAGGGTAAAATTAATATTCAAATATATTAGTTACTATTCACGAAAAAAAATTAGTTGTTCCTAATAGACTCCAAATATCATAGAGATTGTAACAGTGTGTGTCTATTTTGCAAAATTAAAATCAAATAAGCGCAAAATTTTAGTTTAACGACTAGGTTATAACTATATCCTTAAAACAAGGTGTTGTTTCATAGAGACCTAGTGTTTCATGCATTCCATTCTATATTAAATCTATTTTTAAATTCTTAGAGTGTTACATTCTCCCCACCTTCTAGAAATTACATCCTCACAAGTTTTTATTTACTTTTTAAACAAGTGGGGGTAACTTTCTCTTATAGAATTTTTGGATTCCCATACTAATTCTTCCCCCATATGGTTCCTAAAAAAACCTTAACCTTGTAGATTACTATATTCTACAGTATATGTTCTCTATTATCAAGAATTTGAACAGGTTTATATTCATAAGAAAGGTTATCTTCCAACTTAACTACATCTGGGCTCAAAACATGTGATAAATCTGACACATACCTTCTCAACACTGAAACATGAAAAACATTGTATACCTGAGAAAAACTAGGTGTTAAATATACTCTGTAGGTAACTAGTCCATCATTTTCCATGGTTTCATAAGCTCTAATGAAACATAGACTTAGCTCTCCTTTCATTCCAAATCACATAACACTTTTCCATGGTGAGATTCTAAAGAAACATGATCACCTACCTTGAAAGAAAATATTTCTTCCTGTTATCTACATAGTTTTTCTACCTGCTCTGAGTTTACCTTGTGTGTTGTTGGATTATATTCACTTTCGTAGCCACTTCCTCTACCAATTCAGGTCCCATATACTTTCATTCTCCAACTTTATCATAATTATTGGAGTTCAACACTACTTTCCAAAAAATACCTCAAAAGGTAACACATGTATACAAGAATGAAAAATATTATTATAATAAAACTCTACTAAATAATGATGTGGATCATAACATCCTTGGTAATCCATTGAAAAATCTCAAATCATATCCTCTAGTGTTTTAATTTTTCTCTCGGTGTTTCCATCATATTGAGGATGAAATTCTGTGTTGAAATTTAATTATGTTCCCAAAAACTTCTAAAGTCTTTTCCTAAAGTTATAAGTAACCTGAGATCAGGGTCAGATACAATGGAAAGAGGAACTCCTTGTAACCAAACAATATCTTTTTGGTATTGTCGATAAATCTTATCAAAATTCATAGTATCTTGAATAGGAAGGAGATGTGAAGATTTAGCCAGCTGATCAATAATAACCCAAATCACATTGTTACCTAAAAATGTATTTGGTATTCCCACCACTAATTCTATAGATATATTTTACCATTTATTCTCTAGAATTAGAAATGGATGAAGCACCCGCTTTTGTAGTTTTTTCTTTACTTTAACCTGTTGACATGTCAAACAATTCAAGGTAAAATCTACCATATCTCTTTTCATTCCAGCCAACCAATAATACTCCATAAGGTCTTTGTACATCTTAGTACTACTCGAATGATCTAAAAATGAAAAACTATTACTTTTACATAAAAATTATTTCTTCAATTGGGAATCACAAGGCACGCATAATCTCTTCCCAAATCTTAAAAAATAATCTTTATCAATGTTAGAATCTATCAACTTACCCATTTTAACCAATTCTACCATTTTCTATAACTCGTGGTTTTTTTTGGCTTTCTTAATTCTATATAATACAGACGAATGCACTAACACCTGAAACAAAATAGAGGAATTTTCTGCACCAACAACATATTATCCAAAATTCTTCAAATCATTAATCAAGGGGTAATGTTCCAAATGTAACATGGTTAATGATGAATGGTGTTTTCAACTCACAGTGTTCAACACACTATTTTCTTTATATGGATGGTAATTGATCATGAAATCATTATCCTTTATAAGTACAAGCCATATTCACTGCCACATGTTTAATTCCTTATGAGTGAATATATACTTTAGACTTTTATGGTAAGTATATATTTTACTATTTCAATTGTATAAATGATTCCAAAAAAATTTCAAAGATATAACCATGTCTTTAATTCCACATCATGTGTGGTGTAATTTATCTCATGAGGTTTTAGTTGTCTTGATGTATAAAAAATTACCTAATCAATTTTCAACAGAACACAACAAAGTCCCTTCAATGATGCATCATTGTAGAAGATTAACTCACCATTTCTAGAAGGCATGGTCAAAACTGAACTATTCAAAAATCTCTTATTTGGTTCCAAAAAACAAACATCTTATTATTATGTCCTAATAAATTTAACCCTTTTTTGTGTTCACTTAGCTAGCGGTCTAGATAACTATGCATAGTTTTTAACAAACCATCGGTAATAGCATGCTAATCCAAGAAAAATATGAATCTATGTAACATCTGTAGGTAGTGGACATTAATCAACCACTATTTTGGGAGGATCAACTATTATTCCATCCTTATTTACAATGTTCTGAAGAAAAGAAATCTGTGGAAACAAAAAAACAAATTTTATAAACATTCTGTATAACTTAATTTCTTTGAGATTGTTCAAGACAGTCCCTAATTTTTTTTCGTGATCCTCATAAATTTTTGAAAATACCAAAATATCAATAATGAATGTAACAAAAGATTTATCCAAATATCAAGGGAATATTCAATTCACAAGATCCATGAATATAGTAGTGTAATTTATCAAACCAAAGCACATAAAAACTCATAATACCAATACCTATTATGGAAAGGTGTTTCTAGATTGTAATCCTCCTTCACCTTTATCTTATGGTACATATATCTCAGGTAAATCCTATAAAAATACTAAGCTTCATAGAGCTGATCAAACAATTCATTTATTTGATGAAAAGGATACTTATTCTTAACAGAAATGTTATTCAAATATCTATAATCTTCTAAAAGTATTGTGGAACCAGATTTCATTTTAACATACAAAATAAGTTCATCCCTTGGTGAAGTTCTAGGATGAATGAACCCTATATCAAGAAAATTATGCAAATGATTTTTCAATTCAATAAGTTCCATTTGATCCATTTGATTAGGGTGTTTTTGAAATTTTCATGGAATAAAAAACTAATTCAATGGTAAATTAAACTTCTCGGTCAAGTATAACATCAGGAAACTAATTAAAAAATATCTAGGTATTCATTTACCATTGTAACATTATTAATCTGAATATTTCCCTTATTTTCAATAATTTTATCTAGATAACATTAATTTCTATATTTTAATAGCTTCTCAGCTTCTTAATATGTTACCAATTTTATGGGTTCATTCGTCTATAAAAACTAAAACTCTTTCTGAAAAAACTACTCTTTAGCTCTACAATCAATCTTAACATGATTAACAAATAGTCAATACATACCCATAATAACATAAAACTCTACTAAAGGCAAAATAACAAGTTTTGAAGGTAGAATATTTCTAAATATAAGAACATGAATTTTTTTGTAATTACTTTTTGATATAATATTTCACCCTGGTGTTTTAACTATAAGTTCCTGTCTCATTTCTTGAGGTGAAATTTCAATTTTACTAGAAAGTTTCTCAGAAACAAAGGAATGTATAGACCCTATATCAGAAAAGACTTTAGAAAAAAGCTAGTAAAAATAAAACATACATTATACCACATCATTGGATGGACAAACATCTAATTTCTTAGTTGAAAAAGATCTTACTACACTTTTCTGATTTTAGTATGGCTACTTTCCATCATTCATATCTTTCTTTGGGTAGTTATTTGGATAATGAACCATCTCACCACATTTAAAAAACATTATATTTTTCTTAGCAGGATTAATCTTAATATCATTTTAATTTCAATATTCGGCCATATGTCTATGCTTACCACATAGAAAGAATATCCTATTTTTGGTAAGGAATTCCACAGGGTGATTTTTAACATACTTTTCACAAACTAAAAACTAAATGTTCTTAACATCTAGTTTATTTGGTTGATTATTACCCCATGATTTCCATCTAGACCACATATTTTTCATGTTTTCAAAGTACACATGGTCATTAAAAAACTCTATTTCTACCCTCTGAGCACATATGACTAGTTTCTCATAACTTTTGAATTCATAGGAGTCCAAATCCCTTATATATATTATCTTAAATATTTAGTAAAAATGGTTAATTTTTTCTATAAATATCTTGAATAGGATTTTGATCATATCATTCCAATCGGGTGAAGTTTTCTTTATACACAGCCACTTAATCCTCCTACATTTTCTTCAATCAATGGAATTTATTTTCTATCCTAAGTCAAAACCCCATAGGAAAATATATTTCAATAAAAGTATTTTTAAATTCATCCTATTCGAAGGCATCAATATCCTCATTATCCGTGATATTATTGAAAATTGACCACCACTAGTTAGCCTCGCCTTCTAAACGATAAATGGAAACACAATACTTTTGATTATCTGAAATCCCCATGAAATCAAATATATTCTTGAGGGAATTAATCAATCCTTCAGCTGTCACTGGGTAATAAGATCTACTAAGAGTAGGAGGATATTTCCTCATAAAATGTTCTGATATTGTCAAGTTCATTTGTGTTAGCTCTTGTTGTTCTCTTGACTAGATTCCACTGCCAATTATTATCTACTTCTGTAGATCCATTACTGTCATAAACTACTCGGTTCCAACCCATACCATTTTAGGCTATAGATTCAGAAAGATATAAGCCTCTCGGTTCCATCCAACTTCAGCTTCCATGTTTCTTCGGTGGGAAACCATTCTGAGCATACATATCTTAGATAAGGAAACATGGTAAAATTTAAATGTTATACCATAAACATAAGGTAAAAATTATTTATGTTATTCTATTAAGACCATACTAACACCTAAATTTATCTAATCCATCCTCTGATACCAACTAAAAGGACCCTACATTAAACATTACATAATCATGAGTTTTAGTCAAGAACATACGTTCTTACACATTGAGTATCTTTTCAGGTTTATAGTTTTAGAGAAATAGGACATAATACACACATAACATCACATAATCATACAAGAGGATACTACTAAAACATTATGCACTTTTCTTTTAATATAACACATTTAAAATGAATCATGAATTCTTTTTCTTGATAGAAATATTCATAACATTCATTCTTTCTCGTACCCATCCTTAAACCCCTTGAAAAAAATTTAGAAACATTGGATGAGAATAAAATATTAATAAAGAACATAAAAAGAACGAGATAAATAATTATTCCATGAATACTTATAAACATATGAAATAATTTTCACAAAGAAATACTTCTCACACATAAAGTATCATATACTTTATGAAAAAAATTATTTCCATAAAACATAAATAAATCATGAAGGTATCTTGTGGAATTACTTATGTGAAATTGTAACCCTTATGAAAACTATATGACTTTTAACCCTCATGGCTATCTTACAATGTAACCCTAATTGCTACCATATGGTGTAACCATCATAGTTACACTTGGAGTAACCATATAGCTGACCTCCAACTTAAACATACCCAATGAATTAAAGAGAGATATAGGTACCACCCTTTATAAAAAAATTCAAGAACCATAACATAATCATAATACATGAACAATTTCAAAATAACGTTGATTTTGAATTTTTTAATGTATAATTTTAAAAAATAATTTTTAAATAAATGTCCCTTACAAAAGTCATTTAATTGAAGTGAGAATTAATATAATCAGTAACACAAAACTAGGTTTCTACAGTGCCACCCTTTAATAGTTCTAAAAAAAGAACTGATAAAGGGGGTGCCTTTATCAGTGCTAAAAAAATCACTGATGAAGGGCACTTCTAACAGCACTAAAACGCACGGTTAAAAGTGACCCTTTATGAGCGCTTTTTTAGCTATGTTAAAGGGGACACCTTTATCAATGCTTTTTCCTAACGCATATAAAGTGTATATTTTAAAAAAAATGAATTTCATAAAAAAATAATATATTGATATATATGTATATTTACATTGATATAAATATTATATATATTTTTTAAATATGTTTTAAATAAGTGTAAATAAACATTTTCACTTAATATGTAATATGTATAGTAAAAATGGATTACAAAATATCTTAAAAAATTATTAATTAATAATTTAATAATTATCATCAACTAATGATAATTTAATATCATTTTCAAGACACAAAAAAAAATGATCTAAAATAATTTGAAAATGTAACTCAAACATCAAACAACCATAACTTTTGATCCGGGTGTCTTTTTGATCTCTACAACATATCAAATTAATGCATACGAGGGGCTCTATGTGCTTTGACCCACATGAACCTTCTATCACATTTTTTGATGAAAAAATCCCTATAAGGCCTCCAAAACTGACTTTTTAGTTCAGATAACCACATTTTTAAACATTAGATGGAATTTCAGCCTCATTTCAGGGGGTCTTTTGACCCTTTTCAATGAGGACTGAATTTATACTAAGGGGTTATACTTATATTGATATTATAGAATTAAAAAAATAACAATGTAATGTTACTTGTAATCAATTATATAACAATATATACATATTTTTATATATTCACCCATGAAAATTTAATTTTATAAATAAATATTTAATCATATTTAAATATAAAGTATATTCCTCATTATATAAGTCTTATCTAAATAAAATAATAATATTTATTTTATTTAAAATAAAAAAATATTTATATTTATATACATATATGATGTGTGTGTGTGTATTTGTGTGTGTCTATATTGAAAACTGATATATATTATCTATATATTCTAAACATATGTATATACATATTAATATATAATATTTGTAAATATATATATAAATATGTATAAGTATAATTACAAATACACATATAATATATGTGTGTGTGTGTTTTATATATGTATTTATTTTTTTATAAACACACACAAAAAATCATATTTTTTAAATGTATTTAAAACTGACAATATAAATATATATTAATATAGGAATAAATATGTAAATATATAAATATAATTATATATATTAATATATAAATATATATATATATATTAATATATGTATATATATATATATTAATATAACTGAATATATATATATATATTAATATAACTATATATATATATATATTAATATAAATATATATATATATATATGTTAAAATATATTTATATGTTAATATATATATATATTTGAGTAAATAAAACTATATATATAGATATATTAATAAATGAATAGAAAAGTAATATGGGGGACTGGTAAAGGCTTAGGCATGCAGCCAATAGGTTCTGAGTTCGAATTCTAGGGGAAGAAGGTAATGTGAAATGGTGGGGAATAAGGATTAGTGCTGTTAAATGGGTGGGGGTTCTGTAAAAGGATAGGGGCTGGTCGGGGCATGTGGGCTGTAGTGGGAGGTGGGGCGCTGTTGAAGGGGCCTTCAAGTGCTGCTGAAGCCCCTCCCAGAATTGCCGAAATATTTTTTTATTTTTTTATGTTTTTTAACACTTATTATTTCTTTTTTAATGATAATAAAATGGGCCTTTATCAGTTCTTTTCTTTGAGTTGATAAAAGGGACCCCCTTCCCCTATCTTCTCCTCGATTAACAGATCTTTTCTAGCGCTGTTAATATCCTTTTCTAGCACCGATAAAGGCCATATTTTCATTAGTGAATTAATTAATATTTGTATACACTATAAATATGCATAATAAAACATAATATAAACAAAATTCGTTACCCAAATAACATTATTACTACATAATTAATGAAATAGAAGGTTAACCCAAATAATGAAAATTGGGTTAGGAATTCCCTTACTTCGAGTTTTTCTTACATCAAATGTGTTTAAACCTCCTGTATAATGGTTAAAAAAGTGTTATTAATATTTTATAGAAACATGTTCATATTTATAACACCTTATATGATAATTTTATAATATCATTCCACCAAATTTTTAATAAAATTTTTTCCTTCCATTGTTCTAGGTGCGTTCTATACATGATTTCCATGGTTGGTTCGTAAAGGATTTTCATATTGAATTGAAGAAAAACTCTAGAAGTGGAATAAAACGGTATTAATATATTTCCAGAATATAAAATTTTAACATAAATAATTTTTTTAATTTCTGAATATCAAACATTGGATATAACATTACTGATATTCATTTAGATCATTTTGGCGGTTCGTTGATAATCACAAACTAGTTTTGTTATATAACATAATATTATGTATATATATTAATTCCAAAACATAAAACAAGTTATATCATAAAAATTAAATCATTTTCAAAAATTAAAATGGGATTATAACCAGATTTGAAGGAAGAAATGGAAATTGAATATACAACATTCATGATGTCGGTAAATAGACACATCACATACATTGTTTTTATTTTTGGAATGAGAGGGAGATGATAAAAATTATTATGATGAATTTTTACAAAAAACACGATAAAATACATATATATATATATATATAAGATATTGAAAATTTTAATTACTCTTTGATATGGGGGTGAATATAGTATAAGAAAATAAAAATAATTGAAAATAAAATGATAGAATATTTTTACCCCTTGACCTCATTTCCTTGAGATCGTCCTTAGCACCATTTGTTTTGGACTTTAGGTGAGAACAGTAAGTCCTGGACATGTTGAAGATCCTTGGGAATATTATTGGGAAGAATTTATACAATTATCAAATCTTCAGAGGTGTGATAGGAAAAGGGGGTGAGGGTGGTATTGATAGTGGAGGAGGGGAGGGAATTCCCAGTATTTTTGTCATTATTTTATTATTTTTCACAAGACAAGAAATAATCATAGTTATTTTAGATAAATATAGTAATAAGTGAATGTGAGTTCAAAGTAATGGAAATTTATGTCTTACATGATTCAAGCATGATGCATAAATTCTTTTTTTAGCATATTTCGTAAATTATCGAATTTCACTATTCACCAAAAATTCTAAAATTTTAGAAAAATACAAAAACTCACCGCACCAATTTTCCAACATGTATAATTAAAAAATGAACTTTATTTTATGAAAATATTTTTCTAATTATGATAATTTTAATTTTAAAAAAAATCATATTTTGTTTGAAAAATAACAATTTTAAAACTATTACTCATTTTATAACACCTTAAAAAATTTTTCAAGATCTCATAAAATTAACTTATAAATATAAGAAAACTAAATAATAATTTATGATTACATTTCATAAAAATAAATTTGATTTTAAATTATTAAATTAATCAAAAATTTGAAATTAAATTTTTATGACTTACTAAAATACCTACTCTTATACTATGACTATAATGATATCTAAGAGATGCCTAAATTGTATTAATATATTCATGGGTGAGGTTACTATTCATTACGATGATTTACTATTCATAAGGGTCATATTAATATTCATAAGGGTAACATTACTATTCATAAGTGTATGTTACTATTTGAAAAAAATTAATTTGATCCTAACAGACTCTAAATATCTTATTGGTTGCAATAGTTTATGGGTATTTTTTTAAATTCAAATCATATAAGCAGAAAATTTTATTTTAATGGCTATGTTACAACTATCTCTGTAAAAAAAGTTTTGATCCCTATAGATTTAGTGTTTCATGCATTTCATTCTATTTTAAATTTATTTTTAAATATTTGGGGTGTTATAGTTATTCATAATTTTCATTAACATGTAATTACTCTAAACATATGATTATTCTAATAGAAAATTAAATTCTTAATATTAATTGAAAATAATAGGTCTTATAATTTCTAAAACAAAGTTGGTTTAAATGGATGATTCATTAGATTTCTATAAATTCCCATTGATTTTTCACATGATAAAATATGACTGTAAATAATTTGCTTCATTGAACAAACAAAAATATTTCAAACATTATAATGTTTATGATATTATTGTATATCATAATGTTTAAGAACATAAATTTTATTCTGAGGATTTTATTATATTCATAAGATCAAGATAATTTTTTTAAACCCATATATATAATAATGTCTTTTAAATAGTATCTCTAATATTCATAATCAGCACAATAAAATATCAGTGTTTAGGTCCAATTAAAATTCTATACTATTTTTATTAGATAACCATCAATGACAAACAAAAATTCATTTATCTTATAAACGTTAGTGCAAGGAAATATTTTAATTCTGATAAAAAAAATAAAATATAAAAAATGGGAGACTTTTTCGAATAAAAATTCTATCCCAAATATCATGAATCATTATTTGATAAAAAAATTGATTGAGGTTGTAAATAATATAGAATCTATTAGAGGGGGTAAATCATAGTCTTGGAGTAAACTAAAATAATTTCTCCTACATGAGAAAGAAAATTTGTTGAATGATACACCATCTAGTGAAATCAGAATAAAATATGTGAACATATATGCTAATATCACCTATAAAAAGTTAAAAATAATACATATCATGAAATAGAAAATTAATATATAGTGGAAATATTATTTAAATATAAAACATAAGTATAAAAAAATCATGTAGTATGGGATGATAATTTGAAGACCCCATAAAAATATTATTCTTGAACTACTCTAGTCACATGATTTCTTAACATTTAATCCAAAAAATCATATGGATTTTTAAAAAAAAATAAGAAATGAATAATTAAAAATTAGTATAACGTCTTCAACTAATTATATTAAAATTAGAAATAGTATCACTAGTAACGACTTCAAAAAAACATTGGTAGTTAGAATCTTTAGCGTTAAATTTCTTTTGTATCTCACTAATAAGTAGTAAATCCATATGACCTTTATTTTTTTTGAAGTCCATGTTTTAGAAGATGTTAAATTCTTTCCTTATAGACATATCAATCAAAAATAAAGTTAATTAAACAAATAAAATTGAAATAAGTGGGATATAAAATAACAGTACAAAAATGATAGCTTATCAAAATCCTAGTAAAAGAAAAATGAAATTATAAGACATCTATGTAATGAGATGATGAATAATTTATCATAATTATAAGTTAATTAGTGTATGTGTATCTTTTTATGTATTTAGTTCATTAAATCCTCATTCAAATTTATATATTTCATTAGGAATAAATCCAATAGTCATAAGATATAACATAATGGATTGGTTTCAAAAATATTGGAAAGTTCAACATCATATTATATATATATTTATATATATTATGATGAAGAAATTAGTATGATATACAAGTGATTTATTATGTTTTGGTATTTAAATGGTTTAAACTAGTTTATTTAAATATAATATGGTATTTATGTTGGCACAAACATAACATAAACTGAATCATATTTTTTTTTCAAAAACAAAGTAATCTGTGATGATATTTTCAAAAAACAAGACAAGAAGAGACATCTAACATGATCAAATGATTTAAAATAATTATTGGGGTTTTTTTGAATTTGTGAGATCTAAATTGTTTAGTACCGTTATGAAACGGATTATTATTAATTATTGGTGTTCATGTTTTTTTTATCCTAGAATGATAACACTACCTCATAAGTGTATGATGTATAATAACGTACCCACTATATATTATCCTAAAACTAATAAAAAAGATTCAATTTAAATCAAGTGGCCAAGAAGATCATGAATTTTTTTTTGTAAAACCCAATAAAAAGAATTTGGTTGTATTCTTAGATAACTAAATTAGGTGCACCATATTTAATTTAATATCTGAATTAGATTTTCACCATATCATATACTTTTTTGAAAGTATTCTCACCTCCCTCTATAAGTAAAATTCCTTGAATAAAGGACAATTATGCAGCATGATATGAATCTATCATATATAAGTCAATATATAAAATTAAATATTAAGTAGTATAATGAAATTCATTATGAAACATTTGATAACTCTCAAATCAAATAATAGAATAAAAAAGTTATCCTAGATAATTGGATTTGTATTTTAATGTTTTATATTACAAAGAATGTATACATTTACATTTTAAGGATTAATATCCTTCAAATAGTCTTTGTTACCCATAGTTATCTCTTTAAAACATCATTCATGTTTACCCTATTGGAAAATATAGGATTAACATGAATTGATTGCATGATTAATTACCATGAGTGGGTAATGAATTATTAACTTCAATAAGAATGTTCTGATTATAGTTTTTAGAACATCTAGCTAATTGATGGTACAAATGGATTTTTATAGAAGTTTTTCCCTTCTAGATACCATTATTTAATTGTCTCCTTATTAAAATGTAATTCCTAAATCGTATATAAACATTTATTATTTAGGGATGGTACCATCATTTTTATAGGATTTGAGATTAAAAAATTATAACAATAAAAAAATAGTAATGAAAAACACAATTCACATGCTCACCACTTCCGTAAAAATATTGAAAAATGATTTTTTTTCTATAAATTTGTAATCATGTGATGTGTTTTCTATATTTTTTTAATAATAGTTTTTTTAGATAAATTTATTTCAATTATATGATATATTGTTCATTTATAAAACCATTAAAACGCCATTTTTTCATAGTTTCATTGGGAATATGTGTCTTATGATTTCTCTACACAAATTCCTTATGACTTGTCACATATAAATTTTTTCTCATTAAAATAATAATTATAATAGGAATAACTAGAATTAAACGATAAGGTCAATATAATATTTTAAATATAATGAATGTTTGAGAGTTACGTATTTTCAAGAATAATAGTTCCTCATCCAAAATTATTGTAGTCCAATACCGATTAAATCCCCCAACCAAACTCTTAATTTGGTTAAATATTTTGTTATTATATTATCATCTCTATAGTTATGTGATACAATAATGTAAATTTTCTTATAATACTCTATAAAATCCTCCCAAGGCACTACACAACTCTAAATGAGTGACTATATATTTAATTAGATAACTTGTACAATAAAGTTATAATCTAATGGAATCTATATTTTACATCAGTTTCCAAATCTGAAAATCTATATCATCAATATATCTCTATAAATATTATCTTCAAATGTTATATCCATTCCCCATACATTATAACAATATGCGTGTACTCCTTCTTTAGATTCCCTACTGATTAAACCACTTCTAGTATGCCTTGGGTTTCTTTTTGAGTCCCTATCCATGACAATTATGATACAACCATTAATGGGGGTTTCCAAAAAATAGATATAAACCTATTATTATTTATATAATATCTTTAGATACCAAACCTAATAAATAAAATAATCAGGGATTAGATTCCTCTCTAATATCATATTCATATTATCTTCCACCCGTATAATATATTGAATGATTTTTATAATCATATTCACATCAATATCATTATTTTCAGATCTTCTAGCATTCCCATTAAACCATATGAGATACATGATTTCAGTATTATAATCATGGTGTAATTATTTCACATTGGTTGAACATTCTAATAATATATATCTAAAAAAAGAGATATCTAAAATACAATTCATTAAAAAATCCACATTAAATTGGTTATAAAAAGTATTTCTTATTTTTTTTAGAAAAATAACATTAATGAAAAAAATCAATGGAATTTCATCCAAGTCATCAAACCCTAACAAGGTGTATATAATCTGAATAGTGTTCATAATTAATTCATCCATCTGTATTCTATCTTACAAAACTATCTTGTTAAGGGTATATTATAAAAGACTAATCTAGTGGTTTCAAAATTGATTAAATTTAGAAGCCTTATTTTTTGGCCAAAAAATTAATAAATTATTTTATAGCTTATATGTTGTATTTATAAGCCACATCATCCCATGTATTAGTGAATAGTTTTTTCACCTGAAAGTATATGAAAATATAATTTCCTTTAGGGTAGAAACGAATAGATCATGGTAGCATATAATTTTATCCATTATGATGACATAGAGATCATTAATATTTTCATTATAGTCTTCAGTGATGGGATATCTTGTATTTTTATTTTTCTATAATACAATTTTTTTATGTAAGGAATTTTATTCATATGTTATGATTTATCATATCTCTGTAATAATTTTAATGCACGGTTGGATGGTTGATATATGGTAGTGCATCATTCAATATTCTAGTCTCTAATAAAAACATTTCTTCTATAATAATTTCTATGTGATTTTTCCTTGATTAGACTCTATGAAAACATAACCAAAATAAAATAATTCAATGAGTTAATTTTAAAATATTAATTCTTCCATCCATCAAATCTTTACAAGATTTATTATATTTGACCACCACTATATTCCTCTCTTAAATATTTCCACTACCCATGATGTTATTGGATTATTGATTTAGAAATTTAGAGTAAAAACTAGTCCATTTTTATTCCAAAAATGTTTAGATAATCTTTGGGATATTAATTAATTTTATAAGTTTCATTATTCAATCAAGTAGATATATTTCTGTTTACAAGAATTCAATTTATATTTAATTCTATTAAAACTTTCCTTGATGGATAACCCTTATAACTTATATAAATTAGAGGTATTAATAGTTAGATGAATGTAAAGGTTCCCTCATAAGTTTTCATACCATTTTGATGGTTAAATTTCCATGATAGTTGAAATTGTGGCAAAAAAATTAGTGAAATATTCCAATATGTGTTCTAATTAGAGATTCACCATTAATTCAATTGGATCAGATTAATAAACCAAATATTCCCTAAGACTCATTATATTAATTTAATCAGAACATATATATAAAAGTGAGATGAGTTATTGAAAATACTCCCAGGATTAATGTGTGTGAGATTTTTATTTACAATAATGTTAATAATTCATCAGAGTAAATAATTATCAGTGATGCTAAAATGAGTAAATGATATGGGATCATCTCATCTAATTATTTTGGATCTTGAGAAATAAACTTCTGAAATTCCATTATTAAGAGTATAAATATTGACAGATTAATAAAATATAGAGAATTGGTCATTGGAAAAATAACTAAATGAAAACTTATGAAGGAAATTAATCATAAATTACATCTGGAAAGTTTAAAATACCTTCCTAAAATCCATCTTTAGAGAAATTATTTTATTTTACTCCATTTCCTCTATTTTTCAAGTATTGTGAAGTATAAATAAGAAATTATGATTAATTTAATTATTCACTCAAATTGAACAATGCATTCAAAAATAAAAATAACATAATAAATATGTTTTTGGTGAAGTTTACAACATATGTGGATATCTTTATTAGGATATTATGGTTTAATAGTCTAGGATTATTATGTTAGAGAAACTCTTAACCACCCTAAACATATCTCATATTTATATCATTTTCCAAATATGAAACATTACATCTAATAAATTTATCATATTCCCCTGAATCAATGGTTTAGTGTAATTGAGGTCCAACAACATAAGAAACTTATGTTACAACCCCTATAAAAATTTCACTATAATTGAGCCACCACAAAATATCTTCTATACTTTGTATATGTTATGTTATTATACATAACATAGAAAAGTGGAATCATATGAATGGTGTATAAAAAAATAGTCATTATGTGTAAATCTAAGCTATAAAAATCAAATATCACAAATTGTTAGAAGATTATCACATGTGTATAATCAAGATATATAATAAACTTGCACCCTATAAACAATGTGTCATAAATCATAGAATAATTCTTTTCATAACATGAAACATAAATCAAAATAGTGCATATGCAACAGTCAATAAAAATGAGACACTAGAGAATATGATAAGAATACAGAACAACCTTCAAATATGGATCAATCATTATCAGTCACACACTTTCACCAACGTTTTAAAGACAACGTAATTGATCCCATGTATACATCAACCTCATGGGTAAAAAACTAACACCAATTATTGAAAAAAATCGATTATTCCCATGTATATATCTCTTATGATATTTAAATTTATATCTATAGAGTTGGAGGGTGTTGTAGGACCTGAACCATTATCATCCATACATATAATTTCCACATGTAAAATATTCACTTATAATGTCATAACGAACCTATGGAAAATATTTGATTATCCAATGATATTCAATGAATGTTTTATCAAATACCATTCAATCAAGATTATAAATCATAAAATTTTTACATGTTATAGATAAAGGGTATATGGTTATGTCAATATTTTCCAAAATTAATCATTTTATAGTATCTAGGTTATCATCCTTCAATAAATGGAATAAAAAATATTTTGTTCACAAAGTCCAGGAATTGGAAGAATAAATATGGTCATAAAATGAAGATGATTTGGTAAGAAAAATTCAATGATCAATCATTAATATTATGTATATTTTTCATATATCATTTGTTAAAATATATTTATTGATTGAAATGGTAAATTAAGAATACTATTTAAGGAATAGTTTAATTTTAATTTCAAATTCGTGATAAAAATGTTCATTTTACGATGAAACCATTTTTAAGTAAAACATAAAGAATAATGGTAAAATAATTTACTTTTTAAAACCATGAAATTTGGGTAAAATACTCGAAATGGTGAATAATTCATTCCTGTTAAAAAACAAAAAAAAATTCCATTCTAATTTTTATAAAAAGTTTATAAGAGACACAATCCCTAGTTTTTTTAATAACTAATTTTTAAAATGGTTAAAAAGATATATTTTGTGAGATATTAAAACATTAATTATAAATAGATATTTAATAATGGATTCATGAATCAGACATAATGATTTTACAAAGAAAATGTAGAGTGTAATATGTGAAATATAAACATGATACATAAAACCATTTAATATTTTGATAAAACAATATTGAAAACCTACATAATATAGTGGGCAATAGAATTTTCATTACAAAATTAGTGATGATATGTAATAGGATCACACGAATTAATATATATTTTACTTCACGATTTAAAAAATATTGAAAGGATGGAAATATCGACAATGTGATTAATGATCATCTAAAATGAAAGAGATTTATTCTTACAAACATCAAAATTTTATTTAAAAAGTTATTTCAACAAAAAAATGATACTAATAGAAATAAGTAACATCCCTTGATAAAAATTTAAATTAACATTTGGAAAAATAAATTGAAGTATAGAATGATATTTTATGATCATAATATTTTAAATATTTTATTACACAAAGAGAAACAATTTTATATGAGGAAATCTCTTATTACTAGAGTCAAAATTAAATCAAAACCCTATAAACCATTAAGACCTTTTGAATCAAATCATCCTAGAAGAAATTGTTTCAAACGAAACATTATATGAAATGAATAATGTGATCATAATGATAAAAAAAATATTTATGGGATGTTATATATACCATTCTAATGAACACATGATGTATAATATAAAATATGACACATGAAATTATATTAGAGATAAAACACCCTTACCTTATTTCCTGGTTTAGTCAAATAAACTATATGAACCTTTATAAAAAAATATGTTAATATCAAAATATATAAAAAAATTATTGTTGTATACTTTTATGAAAAACATTTAAAAATCTATAAACATCTATATTAGTTTTTAGTTATTTATTTCCAATGTTGGGTGTGAGTAATTATGATCAATTTGAAATATTTTCATATTTGTGGTGTTGTTATTCATTTTTCTCCAAACATTCAACATTCAAACACAAAAAAATACTGAAATTAAGTCTTCTTAATTATATATAATTTTATAATTTAATTTCGTAAATATTTTTTTAATTATTCAGGATAACAAAGACGGTTACAAGCATGTTTTACCAATTTATAAGGAATGGATGGTCTGATATTAATTGATAAGTTAAATTTTTATATTACCAAAATAAAATAACTAAAATTCATATTTACTTTTTAATATAAAAAATTATGTTTCCACATCTATCCTTGATATAAATTTAAGAAATATCCATCTAGGTTGTTAAACCATCTCAAAATAAACATTTTATAATATATGTGTGACTATGGATATGGAAGAGCTTTTTTATATATCATTATTGAAAAATCATGCCAAAATTATTAAGCGTAAAACAATAATTGGATATAGTTACAAAAACAAGGTAAATATAAATGAATTCTTCTCTATGAAATATTTTTTTTGTTTTTATAATGATCATTTTATATTGTTAGTTTTATAACGATAAATTATTTATAATAAAAAATATATAATTATTAATAAATAATTATTGAATATAAATAATGATAAAAATAAAATATATTTTCAATAAACCCATTTTTTGAACTATCCTTGAATAGTGATGATAAAAAATCAAATGTGTATTTCATGTGGGCGATATTCGGCATACATGCATGTGAAACATTGTCATTTTTTCAATTTAATGACAGATGAATAGATATTGGTTATACAATAAATATAAAAAAGTTAATATATTTTTTTATAATGAATTAATTATATAAATATGGGTATAAGTTTTGGTGGGAGGGTGGATTTTAAGGATAAACCATAGAAGTAAAAGGGTATACAATACTTACTTTGAGAATTTAGACATTCTCTTCATGTATCCATTAGAAATGATGGAATTGAGGAAACTTTTTGAGGGTAAAGGCTATAAAATTTGATTAATTTATCTATAAGAATCAAATATGGTAGGGTTTAAAAGGAATTTTTAAATATATTTTCTCCATTTATAGGTGAAAAATGAGATAAATCATTCAAAAAGAATGTTGGGTAAGGGTTAATAATGTTATTTCATTAGAGTTTTGTTGTGAAATGTTGGTGAGACATTTAGGTATGAAAATAAAAACTAAAAAAAGTATTCAATAAGGTATATTTTTCAAATTTATTTAGTATAATTTGAGCCACATTATATTTCTCATTTTCACTATAAGAACCTAGCTTTAAACATTGCATAAACTAGTAAATTCATTTAGAATTCACTTATTTTACATTTTGAATTTTTTTCATTTTAGATTCATTTAAGCTTAGGACATAATTCATACATATCAACCAAAAATTATACAAAGTTGGTGAAACATAAAAAATATCCATTTTTCATAATATAAATGTTTATAATAAAAACATGGAATATTTTCATAAAAAAGTCTCCACAACATTCATCTTGGATTCCCATTTTCAATTCCCCATCCTCAAACCCTATGAAAAAAGGTTTAAAACATTTTATGTACACAAAAATCTAAGTAAGGGACATAAAAATAAGTATAGAAACCATTAGTAAATGATTACTTATAAATATATGAAATCATTTTCCAAAAGACATACTTTTCAACTATGAAATATCATGTATTTAATTTTTGAAACAAGAGATTTCCATAAAACATAGAGAACATAAATAAATTCATTTAGGTAACATGGGGAATTACTTACTTAATATTGTAACCCTCACAGCTGCCTTATTATTTGTAACCATCATGGATACCATGCAATGTTAACCTCACGTCTACCTTATGGTGTAACCATCGCAGTTACACTTGGATTAACCATACAACCATCCTCCATCATTGATATACCCAATGCATTAGTCAGATATAAAGGTCCCAACATTAATTATGAGAAATTACCAAGAAAAATAACATAATCATAAAATAATAATACTTTCATAAAAACAACCCTTTTGAATTTTGAAAAAATAGAAGTTTAAAAGAGGATTTAAAAAAGTCCCCTAAAAATATCTTACAATTGAAGTGAGAAAAAATTGAATGAATGGAATATGTGAATAAAAAGTAAATAAAAAAAATAAAACATAATATAACGAAAATTAATTACGTTAATAATCATAGTACCACAAAATCAATGAAGTATAATGTCAACCCAAGGAAGGGAAATTGGGTTAAGAATTCCATTACCCCAGGCTCGTATTACATAAAATGTGTTTAAACCTCATGTATAATTGTTACAAAAGTATTATAAATATTTTATAGAAACATATTAATTTTTATAACACATTATGTGATCATTTTATAACATCATACCACCAATTTATTAATATTATTTTGTTATTTTCATTATTTCCAGTGTATTCATTACATGGTTTCCTTGGACAGTTCTTAATGGATTTTCATATTGGATGGAAGAGAAACTATATAAGTGGAATGAAATGGTATTAATATGCTTCCAAAATAATATATTATAACATTAATCATTTTTTAGATATGATGATAAATTATTAGATTAAACATTAATGATATTTGTTTAGATCATTTTGGCGGTACTTAGATATTCACAAACTAGTTTCAGAATATAATATCATATTATGTATATATGTTAATTAAAGAACATAAAATAAGTTAAATAATAAACTTTAAAATATTATTCAACCATTAAAATTGTTTTATGACAAAATATTAAAGAATTAATGCAAATTGAAAACACATTTTCCACGATGTCAGTAAATCGACAAAGCACCAACGATGTTTTCGTTTTTAAAATATAAGGGGATGAGAAGAAGTATGCTGATTAATTTATCCAAAAACATCATAAAACTATAGAATATATAATATAGTGGATTTTTAATTCCTCTTGTATAAGGTAAGGGGAATATCATATAAGAAAAAAAATTGAAAACAAAATAAATGAAAATGAAATAGGGTTTCTACCTCTTGAATTCTCTTCCTTGAAAACCTCCTTAAGGCACTTGGTTTTGGACTTTTAGTGAAACTAGTAGGTCTTGGACAAGGGGAAGAGGCTTTAAAATTTAATTTAATAGAAATTAATCAAGCTAAAAGGATTTTATGTGTGAGGAGAAGAGGTGGTGAGGGATGGTATTTATGGTGGAGGACTTGATGGTTTTTTATTATTTTATTCATTTGTTTATTATTTTGGCTCAAGATAATGAGTAGCTTGAGTATTATAAATAAAAATATTAAAATAATCAAGTTAATTTCTTGATTATGGTTAATATATCATTCAATATGTTAGGAATAGTGTATTTAACTTTTAATGTATACATTCCATAAATTATTGTATTTCACTATTCACGAAAAAATCAAGTATTTCAGAAAAATCCCAAAAATTCACCAAAAACATTTTTTGACATGTAGTGTTAAAAATATAATTCCATTTTTTCAAAATATATTTCTAAATATGATAAATTTAATTTCTAAATAAAATAATTTTATACTAATAATAGAAATGTTAAAACTATAACTTATTTTATAACACCATGAAGATTTAATCAAGGTCTCATAAAATTATCTTGTAAACATAATACAATAAAATATTAGTTTTTTATTCTATTTTATGAAATTAAATTCTATTTTAAATCATTAAATTATTTATAAAATTATAATTAAATATTTATGACCTACAAAAATATAATCACTTAATTTATCATTACCAAAACATTTATTTACTTATTGTATGACATAAATGTATCATTATTTAACTATAAAAATATAAAAAAAATTAGTTATACTCTCATAGGGGAGGTTACTATTTTATTGTCCATAATTATTATTCATAATGGTCATTTTATTATTTATAAGGTCAAATTACTATTCCATCAGTGTAAATTCCTTAATTTCTATAAATATCAATTATTACATTATAAATTTATAATGAATTTAAATATTTAATTACCGAATTAAAATAGATTATTTTATAAGGCCCTGGGTTGTTACATTCTCCCCACCTTCTTGAAATTACATCCTCATCTTTTTATTTAATTATTGAACTTGTGAGGGTACATTTACCTCATAGAATTTTCATATTCAAATGTTTCTTCTTCAACCATGCGTTTTCCCGATAAAAACATAACCTGGTATATTCCCCATGATCTCTATAATCAATAATATGAATAGTTTTCTCTTCATAGGAAAGGTTCACTTTTAGTTGAACTACTTCTGGGCTCAAAACACGAGATGGATCTGGCATATAATTTCTCAATATCAAAACATGAAAAACATTCTGTACCTGAGATAAACTCTGAGGAAAAGCTACTCGGTAGGTTGGTCCAACCTTACCTAGTATTTCATAAATTATAATAAAACATGGAATTAACTTTTCATTTCCTACCAAAATGCATAACACATTTCCAAGGAGATATTTTAAGGAAAACATGATCCCCTACCCCAAAAGAAAAATCTTTCCTCTTATTGTATGCAAAACTTTTTTGATTGCTCTGAGCTATCCTCATGTGTTTATATATCATATTCAATTTCTCAACCATATCTTCTACTAATTATGGACCCATCAACATCCTTTCCTTTAAATCATCCTAAAAGACTCACGTTTGATGATTCTTTCTATATAATGTCTCAAAAGGTTCTACTTGAATAATGGAATGAAAACTGTTATTATAAGAAAATGAAAATAAAGAAATATGTTAATTCCAACATCCTTGGAAATCTATTAAAGAATCTCACATAATATATATTAAGTTATGAATTATACACATGGCTTGTCCATCAGATTTAGGATGAAAGGTTGTACTAAAATTTTCCTAACAACATCAAAATACCTTTCCAAAAGTTATAATTAAACCTATGATAACATTCATGTACAAATGAAATAGGAACTTCATGTAACCCAACAATATCATTGAGGTACAATCAAGAAAGTTGATCTAAAAACATATATTCTCGAATAGGAAGGAAATATGCATATTTAGTCATACCATCAACAATAACCCAAATACCATTTTTACCTCGATTAGTCTTTAGTTGTTGAACAACAAAGTCTATGTATATATTTTCATATTTTGAATCTGGCACTAGAAAAGTTTGAATCAACCCCTTTGGTTATTGTCTCTCTACTTTAACCTTTTGACTAGTCAAAGATTTCATTGTAAAAGCAGTAATGTCCCTTTTCATTCCATCCCAACAGTAATACTCTCGAAGGATTATTTACATCTTACTGTTGTTTTGATGAACTAAAAATGGAGACCTTTGAGCATCATACAACAATTATTTCTTCAACTAAGAATCACAAGGCACACAAAATTTATTTCCAAATCATAAAAAATAATCTTTACCTATGTTAAATTCCAGTAACTTACTACTTTTAACAATTATATCTTTTTCTTCAACTCACAATCTTCTTTTTGTGCTTGCTTAATTCTGTCTGACAGATATGTCTACACTAACACCAAAAACAAAATTGAGGAATTTCTTACACCAACAATTTCTAAACCAAAATTTATCAAATCATTAATCAATGGATCTTTTTTCAAATTTAACATGGTCATTTATGCAAGATGTGTTCAACTCAAGGCATCTTCTACTTTGTTTACTTCTCTAGGATGGTAATATATTGTGAAATCATAATCCTTAATCAGTTAAATTCTTCTTCTTTGTCTCTTATTTAATTCCTTCTAAGTGAATATATACTTCAGACTTTCATTTTATGTATATATTTCTCATTTGGATCTCTATAAATTATGTCTCCAAAATTTCAAAGAATAAACAATAGATTCTAATTCCAAATCATGTGTGAGATTATTTAACTCATGAGGTTTCAGTTGTCTTAAAGAACAATCAATTACCTGATCATTCTGCATCAAAAAACAACCAATTACCTTTAGTAAAGCATCGTTGTAGATGAAAAACTCACCATTCAAGAAGGAAGGTCCAAAAGTGGATCATTCTCCAATCACTACTTCGGTTCTTGAAAACAAACATCACTTTATTTGGTCTAAAAAAGTTTAACCCCTTATTGGGTTAACTTAGTTAGCAGGCTAGATAATTGTGAAACGTTTTTAACAAACCATCAGTAATAACTTACAAGTCCAATAAATATTCAAATCACTATAACATTTTTAGGTCTTTTCCATTCTTTGATAACATTTTTTATAGGATCAACTATTATTCCATCCTTCTTTACAATTTCAGCAAGAAAATAAATCTATTGAAACCTAAAATCACATTTAAAAAATTTTCGATATAACATATTTTCATTGAGAGTATGAATGATAATCCTTAAATGTTTTTCATGATCTTCATAACTTTTTGAAAATAATAAAATATCATCAATAAAAACAACAAAATATACGAATATTCAAAGAATATTCTATTCATAAGATGCATGAATACATTAGTGTAATTTTACAAACTAATTGGAATAACGAAAAATTCATAATGTCTATATCTAGTATGAAGTTTTTTTTTGAAATTTAATACTCCTTCTCCTTCATCTGATGGTACCCAGATCTCAATTCAATATTGGAAAAATAATTATCTCAATATATCTGAAAAAAATTCAAATATATGATTCAATGGATACAAATTCTTAACATTAATGTTATTGAAGGCTCCATAGTCAATTAAAAGTCTCATGGAACCATCATTCTTTGAAATAAAAAAATAGGTTCACCCCATGGTGATGTGCTAGAATGATGAATCATTTATCAAGAAACTCTTGCAACTAATATTTCTTAATTAAAGATGTTACACTTGTGCCATTCGATAACGGGGTTTTGAAATTTCACTAGCATAAAGAATTAATTTAATGATAAATTCAAATTCTCGATCATGTTAAAAACAAAAAAAATTTGGAAAAACATCCAAGAATTCATTTACCAATAGAACATCATTAATCTAAATAGTTCCCTCATTTTTAGAATTATGAGCAAGATAACTTTCATTTCCACATTTTAACAGTTTATCAGCTTCATGATATGTTATCAATTTTATGGGTTTATTCTTTTATAAAAACTAACATTGTTTACAAAAAATAATTTATTTGTGCCTATAATAAATATTATAAAGATAAACAGAAATCCAATCCATACACATAATGAAATCAATGTTCACTATGTGTAAAACAATAAGGTTTTTATGTAATATCTTTCCACATATAATAATAGGAATATTCATAAAATGTATTTTTCTGTAATATTTCCCCATGGTGTTGTGACCATAAGATCTGGTCTCATTTCATGAAGTGAAATTTCTAATTTACCAGAAACGTTTTCAGATATAAATAAATGTGTCGACCCTATATCAAACAATACATTAGAAAAATCTGAGTAAACCAACAAAGTAACAAATACTACTCCATTGGATGGATCGACATCTACTGACATCATCGCAGAGGATATCACTATATATTTTTGGTTATAATCTATCTATTTTCCATAATTTATATATTTTTGTAGGTAGGTATTTTAATAATGAACCATATCACCACATTTAAAACACTTTCTTGTTTTCTTATCAGAATTAATCCTAATATCCTTTACATTAGAATCTCAGACCATATGTCCAAATATACAACATCAAAATCACTTCTTAGTTCTATTAAGGCATTCCCCATGGTTCTTTTTACCACACATTTCACAAATTTTAAAATGAGAATTGTTACCTTCAGATTTTATTGATTGATTCTTACTTATTTCATGCCATCTGGACCAATTTTTTTTGTTTTTTTTGTCAAAGTACATATTATTATATAAAAATAGAATTTCTACCCTCTCGTCACATCGTAAAATTTTATCATAAATTTCTAACTCTTGTAAAGACAATTACATTCAGTATCTTGGCTTTAATATGAAGTATAAAAGATTGATTTTGGCTTTATAGATCCTAGATAAGATTTGTAGTGTACTATTCCAATCTTGTGAGGTTATCTTTATTAACTTCCACTAAATTATCCTCATTTTTTTCAATTTAAGGAATTTATTTTCCATACTAAGTCAGAAAACCATTGTAAAATATTTTTCCAAGAAAATATTTTTGAATTCATTCCATTCCAAGGAATCAATCACATCACTATCCCAGATATTCATGACTATTGACCAACACTAGTCAGCTTCACCTTCAAAACAATAAATGGAAAGACTAAAATTTTGATTATCTGAACAACCCATGACATCGAAAATCCTTTCAAGGGATTTAATCCACACATCACCCACCACTGGGTCATAAGATCCACTGAAAGTAGTAGGGTGTTTCCTCAAAAAATGTATGGCTATAATCATGTTTCTTTATTATAGTTATTTTTGTTCTCTTGCATAGATTCCACTACCATTTATTTCTTTTTTAGTAGATCCATTACAGTCAATAACTTCTTATTTACAATACCTACCATTACAGGTATTGTATTTGGAAATATATCATCCTCTCAGTTCCTTCTAACTTTAGATTCCCTGCTTCTTCTACAGAAACCCATTCTGAACAGAAAAATCTTAGATGAAGCAACATAATAATATAAAAATTATTTATCATTTCAATATAAAAATAAGCTAAACATCTTTTATGGCATTATTTTAACATCATCATAACCCCTAAAGTGTTCTAAATCATGCTCTAATACCAACTATAAGGACTCGACCTTAAACATTACATAATCTTGTAAATTCTTTTATAATTCACTTATTTACATTCGTAACAGTCTTTTTTATTATGATTTTTATAAATTTAGGAAATAATTCATGCATATCACCTCACAAGAATAAAAAGTGGATACAACCTAAAACAATAAACATTTTTGCATAATAAAAAGTTTATAACAAAAAAATAAAATATTTTAATAAAAATTATTCACAACATTCATCATGACTTGTCCTTTTCTCTTACCCATACTCAAAACTTATTAATTTTTTTCTAAAATATTGGATGAGTACAAAAAATTCTTTTAAGGGATATAAAATTAAATATAGAAACCATAATTCCTAGAATACATATAAAAATATGAAATAAATTTTAGAAAGACATACTTTTCACCCATAATGTATCATGTACTTACTTTGTGAAACAAGAAATTTCCATAAAACATAGAAGACATAAATAAATCCATGTGGGTAACATGGGTATTTACATATGTAATATTGTAACCCCCATGACTACCTTGTGATTTTTTATCATCATGGATACCTTAAAATGTAACCCTCATGGCTACCATATGGTGTAACCATCACAGTTACACATGAAGTAATCATATGGTCGACCTCCAACATAAAAATACCCAATGAATTGGAGGGATATATAGGTCCCACCATTCACAATGATAAATTCCTAAGAACAATAACAAAATTATAAAATAATAGTACTTTTATAAAAACACCCTTTTCAATTTTGTATAATTAAAAGTTTAAAAGAGGATTTTGAAAGAAAATTCCCTTACAAATATCATATAATTTAAGTGATAAATAATAGAATAAAAGTAATATATGTATATACTATAAATCAAAATAATATAACATTAATTTAAAAATATTAATTACAAAAATAATCCAAGTAGCACATAATCAATGAAGTATAATGTTTACCCAAAGAATTGAAATTGGGTCATAATTTCCCTTACTTTGGGCTCATCATACTTAAAATGTGTTTAAACCTCTCATATAGTTGTTAAAAGAGTGTTATTACTATTTTACGGAAATAGTTTCCTTTATATAACACGTTATATGATCATTTTCTAACATCACTCAACCCATTTATTAATAATATTTTATTATTTCCATTGTTTTGGGTGTGTTCTTTACAAGGTTTCCATGGTTGGTTCATAATGGATTTTCTTGTCGAATGGAAGGGAAAAACTAGAAGTACAATGAAATGTTATTAATATGTTTTCGGAATATTAAATTATACCATAAATCATTTTGTTTTTAGATATGATGATGATTTATTAGATAAAACATTAATGATATTTGTTTAGATCATATTATTTGTTTTTGTATAATCAAAAACTTATTTCGAAATATAATTAAGTATTGCATATATATGTTAATTTTAGATTATAAAACATGTTATATATTAAAAATTAAAATATTTTTTGACCTTTAAAATGGTTTTTTGACCAATTTTTAAAGATGAAATGGAAATTTAAAACTCATCATCCATGATGTCAGTAAATCGACACATCATCGATGATTTTTTTATTTTTAAAATAAAAGGGGAGGAGAAGAAGTATGGTGATGAATTTTTCTATAAAATTTTAAAATTATAGTATATATAAGATATTGAGGATTTCACTCATCTTCTATAAGGGTAGGTGATGATTGTATAAGAAAAAAATAATAATAATAAAAGAAAATAAAAGAAAATTAAACAGGATTTTAACCTCTTGATTTCTCTTCCTTAAGAACCTACTTAAGGCCCTTGGTTTCGGACTTTTGGTGATACCAGTAGGTCTTGGATGTGGGTAATAGTCTTGTGAAGTCAATTGGATAGAAATTAAACAAGCTACAAGTCTTTGAGATGTGATTAGAATAGATGGTGAGGGTGGTATTTATTGAGAAGGAGAGGTGGGGTTTTTTATTATTTTATTCATTAGATAATAATTTTCACTCAAGACTATAAATAGTTTTATTATTATAACTAAATTTAATAAACTAATCAAGGTATGTTTGAGATTATGGTTCTTACATCATTCATGGTGTCATGAATAGTTTATTTAACTTATAATATATATATACTGTAAATTATCGTATTTGACTATTCACCAAAATTTCAAATATTTCAGAAAAATACCAAAAACATCTCCCCAATCATTATTTGACATCTAAAATTAAAAAATTTACTCCATTTTATCAAAATAATTTTCTAGATATTATAGAGTTAATTTTTAAATAAAATAGAAATTTATTCAAAAAATAACAATTTTAAAACTATAACTCATTTTATAACACAATTAAAATATTATCAAGGTGTCATAAAATCATCTTATAACAATAATACAATTATATATTAATTTATTATTCCATTTTGTGAAAATAAATTTTCTTTTAAATAATTAAATTAATTATAAAACTTTAAATAAATATTTATAACCTACAAAAATACCAACACTTAATTTACCATTTCCAAAACATTTATTTACTTATACCGTGATATAAATATATCAAGATTATACTTATAAGATAAAAATCTTATTAATAATTTCATATTTAAGGTTACTATTCTATTGGAAAAATTATTATTCTTAATGATCATTTTACTATTCCAAAGGTCAATTTACTATTCCATGAGTGTAAATTCATTAATTTCTATAAAAATCAATTATTTAATTATAATTTTATAATGAATTTAAATATTTAATTCCATAACGAAAGAAATTACTTCATAAGTACATAGGTTGTTACATTAATACTTATTAATCATGATTGAAATATATCAGCAGTAATTATTTTATCACTAGAAATATAAGATGAATGTTCATAAAATTTATTCACAAGATGAATCCCATATTGGAATCCATTTAATATAAATAAAATTCTAAATATTAGAAAATTAAAATTAAAATTAAACCAAATAATGTTTTAGAAAATAGTGTTTGTATAAAAAATCATTTTAAATCATTATGTATTTGTAATATAATATAACATTGATTAATTACTAAATAAGGGTTAATTTCAAATCATATTGTTTTTAAAATCATATTATATGTTTTATTTTAAATATATAAATTTATTTTAAAATCCTAATATTTCAAAAATTATTATCCCTTGAAAAATAATGGTTTTAACAATGTATCTGATATTAATCATTGCGACTTGTTTTTATTCCAAAAAACTTAAATTTTTTCCATTACCTACTTTTAAAATGTTTATTAAAAATATTATGGTCATTTTCTCTTATTCAATATCTAAATGGGATAAAAATGTATATTAATATTACACCCCTTATCTTATAGTAACAATTTTTAGAATCATGTATCTCCTAAGAAAAGATACATATCTTACATGTCTTGTAATTCCTATTGGATAGATGTTAACTTATTTTATTGTATATATTATCAAAACATTATTTAAAAATAATATAATAAGATTGATAGTGAATTAATAAGAAATCTTTAAATGGAAATATATTTTATTCATAACATGATTTAATTTTACTAATGCAGTATAATTTATAAAATTAATTTTAAAAAAATATTTTTTTAAAATGTAGTTACCTTCATATTTTTATACTAATTCAATGTACACATTTCAACGGTTATAAAAAATCATTCAGTTTTAATTTGTTATTTGTGTGACATAATATATCAAACCCAACAAATAATTAAGAAACATATATATTTAAATCATGGGTCGTTAGATTCCACTCCCACCAAATAATCTTCATCCTTAAGATTTTAATTATTCATCAAAAATAAAATTTTTAATGGTACTAATAATATATAAATGACTCTATATTAACATTTCTTTAGAGGATTAATCCAAAATATCCTTGATTTTATTTAAGAACTCACTGTTTCCATTACAAATGGAATATAAAAACTATTTTATTTTTTTTGTAAAATTATATTCAATATTCCCCAATATAATGGTTTTAATTTTCATAGGGAGTTTATAACTAGAATTTTATTAAGAGTTGATCATGGGAAAATTTTTATAAATAATTTTCTTATCATTCAAAATTATTATTTCAAGATAAAAAATCAATGGAAAATGTAACATAAAAAGTTAAAATAAATAGTACGAAACTATTTATAAAAAAATATTCCTATAAAAAATAGCTATTAGTTATATACAAGTGATATGACAGTGACACTACTAGATATTGTTTTATAATTCAATATCTAACCATCATGGTTTTGATATTTGGTTCTTAGAAAACATACTTGGTATAATGGAGTGGGTTGAACAAGAATAATTATAAACACTCATATATCATAAGTCCATGATTGGTTTCCTAAACTCCACATAATTTTTCATACCTCACTTTAGTGGTTTTGGATCATAGGATTTCCCTTACCCCCTTGGTTAGGGAAATTTTAGATGCCTATCATCCTTGTTAGCTCTTAGATTTTGGAATTGTTTCGGCCGGGTCCTATAAAGTCACATTTTTTTTAAACAGGGATAAAACACGAACATTTTCGAACTTTTTCATTGTAAAAATGGTTTAATTTTAAATCCAAGATTCGATATTATGTTTCATGAGTAGGTATCTTTTAAACGTGTTTATATAGGGCATCATTAAAGGCTTGAGGAGTTCCAAGATAGATGGTTGGGTTTCGGGAGCACCCGAACAGGAAGTGATGTTCGCATGAGCTGTGTATGGTTAATCAAACCATGGGATTCATCCATGTATGATAATACATGTGTCTAGTATCGAACTCATGGTCTTCACATGGTCTATCAGATCATGTGATTCAAATAGTGTGGTTTACCCAGTTATGAGTTTCGGGTAAAATAAATTAATTAAATTTCATATAAAAAATATTAAATTAAATGTTGTGAAATGGGGGTTTTATTTTATTAATATCAAGGTTAATATTAATTTAATTAATTTATATGTAATAGGGATTTCATTTAATTAAATTTTATGTTCATAGAATTTAATTAAATGAAGATGAATTGGATAATTTTACTAAATTAATTTATGTTCAACAAGTTTTAATTAAATGATATTTTAAAATGGGGAGTGGGGTTTTATTAAAGAGGTGAAATAAATGATGTTTTTAAATGGGTATTTTGGGTTTATCAAAGAGCTGTAATAAATTATCTGTTTAAATAAGGAGTTGGGGTTTATCTAAGAGGTGTATTAATTAATTTATAATAATAATAATAGAGTTGTGATTATTATTATTATTATTGTTATATAAATACTTTAAATAAATTTAAGGATTTAATTTATTTTTTATGGAAATGTGATGATGGAGGCTCACCCCAATCTTCTCTTATAAGAAGCATGACCCCCCCCCCTCTCCCATGGTTGAGGCGCAATACCCCCATCTTCTGACTCCTCTCTGTGCACTGGATTCATCTGATTCCTTCATGATAATTTTTTGTTTTTTTAAGGTGAGTCCTTATCTATGTGTTTCACTTTTCGTATTAGCTATTTCAACTATTTGTTGCCCATGATGAACCCATGGTGCGACACCCATGGGTGGTAGACCACCCTTCCTCCCGGATCATCTTCGTGTGGTTATCTTCTTCCAGTTCCTTCACGAATGTTGTTCATCATGACGAGGTGAGTCCTTATCCATGTGTTTCTTTGTTTACATCAGTTGTTTCAACTCTCTGTTTTCTGATCCCCATCAGGCAAAAACCCTATATTCGGGTTAATTCAATTTCTTGTTTTGTTCTAGTTCTAGGAGGTTCGGAAGATGTCTCAGGACTTGTTAGTACATATTATGATGATATCTGACAATGTAAAATCAGTTCGACTTGATTCAATTCACCATCATCATTTTCGGGAAAGTCTATATACCCAATAATTGATTTCTCACCCCTTGAATTAGATGCATATGGTTTATTTGAGTTTTGGTTAATTAATTAGGTGTGAGTTGGTCCCCTACGCACTAATTCAGGCTACCAATATTTTTGTTATAGTGTTTCGATCTATTTTCAAGTGAGTGAGAATTTATGATGAGGTGTGTGTATATGAGAGAGCAGCGACTTTGAATTGGAAAGCATGGATTTTTTATTCTTTGAGGTAGGGTCCTAAACTTTACATAATTAATAAAACCCCATAGTTATTTAATTACTATTCTTGGGAAATTTGACTACAAATGCTGAATGAATTTTTTATTGGTATAAAATAATTTATTATATTACAAAATCATGTTTTTATAATAAATCCCCTCCAACGGAGGTGCGTTTCCTTCAAGCTGAAAATATAATGATTAGACTGATATGTTCATTTAGCTTGGTGGTATGTGTTTTTATATTTTCTCCCTTAAATGTGGACGCACTTGGGTTAAGTGGTAATTAGGATTATTGGGATAGATAAGTTGAGATAATTAATTATGAATTAATGAGGGGGACATATTGAGGAAATTAATTTTCAACTAATCATGTTCTTTAATAATTTTAATTTAGATAATTAATTGTGTGATTAATTATGAAATATTAAATTTGATATGTGTAAATAATTAATTGTGAATTGATTTTGTGTTTTGAAATTTTTAATGAAATAATTAAGCAGTGGGTTAATTATGAGATATGAAATTTGAAAAGTTGATATAATTAATTGTGAATTAATTTTATGCTTTGATAATTTTAATTAATATAATTAATCAAGGGATTAATTATTAGATATTAAATTTTCTAAGTTGAGATAATTAAGTGTGAATTAATTATGTGCTTTAAGAATTGTAATTTAGATCAATAATCGGGGGGTTAATTTTAAGATATTAAATTGAATAAGTGCAGATAATTAATTTTGAATTAATTTTGTTCTTTGAGATTTATAATTGAGATAATTAATAGGGTGAATAATTATGAGATTTAAAATTGGATAAGTTGAGGTTATTAATTGTAAGTTAATTATGTTATATGAGAAGAGTAATTGAGATAATTAATTGGGGGATTAATTATGTGATATTAAATTGGCTAAGTTGAGATAATTAATTGTGAATTAATTTTGTTCTTTGAAAATTATAATTATGATAATTAATCGAGTGATTAATTATGATATATATTAAATTTGTTAAGTTGAGATAAATAATTGTGAATTAATTATATTCTTTGTGTTTTTAATATCGATAAATAATCATGTGAATAATTTTGAGATATTGAATTGGATGAGTTGAGATAATTAATTATGAGTTAATTATGTTCCTTTGATATTATGATCTAGATATTTAATTATGGAATTGATTTTGGATAATTGAGATTTATATTGAGATAATAAATTCTGGGAAATTAATTATGAGATATTAATTGTGTTGTTGATTGTTTAATTGATGAATTAATTAATGGGATTTGTGTACCTAGTTAATTTCTAAGTTAGATAATGGATTTAAGTATAGACAATGAGATGAATGATAGGCCCTTACCTCTTGTTTTTGAGTTGAATGTCATGCTCATGTTAAGGTTTTAATTGAAATACATAATATGATTTTCCTTATATATAAATGTGAATTTTTTTGCTTATATGTAATTGAAATGAGCTAATGAAATGCATGAGAGTTTAAATGCTTGATGCATTATATTATGTGAACAGTTACACCTCGTATAAGAAGGGGTCCCAGGGGACTGTGAGAGCCCTTGGAGAAAAATAATATGTTAGTTTTTTTATTGATCCTCAAGTGATTGTGAGAGCTTGTGGAGTTGAGCCAGGGGATAGACCGTGTGCGCTACTCTTGGGGATGGATGTCTGTGTGTTACATCATGACCCATCCAACATAATTTTCTAAAGGACCGTGCGATCTTGGGGTAGGAAGACCGTGTGAGCTTCTATGCTGATATCCATTAGACTATGAGAGCTCTTGGAGTTTGGACCAGGGGAAAGACCGTGAGTGCTTCCTCTGGTAATGAATGTATGTGCATTACATCTTGGTCAAGCCAAAAATAGTATCTAGGGTATATGTCAATTTTGTGTTGGTACATTTTTGGTACATATAGAAGGATTATAAGAATATCTATATATTTATATATATATATATTTACTATTTATATATATATACATAATTGAAAAGTTTAGAGACACCAACTATGGGCTGAAGCAGGTATCACCATCAGGTGTCCCTTAGGGATCTGGATGGGTTGTTGGTTATTTATTCAATTTTATTATTACTTCAATATATTTGAACACTCTATAAATGTTATTCACTACCTAGTTTGGGCTAGACACCAGTGTGTGTTGGCCTACTTATATTTTCATCTCACACCCAGCTAGGTTACCATTGGTACCTGAGTAGACTCTACTTGTTTATAAGACTATGGGCTCCTGACTGTGTTGATTCCATGTACATGGGAGTTAAGAGCAAAGAACCGAGTGAGAACTCAGGATTCTCATAGAGATCACCATTGGGGATTTGGGTCTTTTCATTATTTTCTATACTAAGATGTAAAGTATGATGATTTCTATACTGTTTTTAGATATGTATGACCATTACATGCATACATTGTATAAAATAGTGTTGTCCATTTTCTTTATTAATTTGATATTTCAATGGAATTCTACTGCATTATTTATTGCTTTGTGTTGCATCCATTTTTTTCATCTATTTATATATTGTTATATTGATGTACAAACTCTAATATGAGGGTATAGTCTCCCCACTGACTATCCTAACACCCTCATTGCTAGTCGGAAGCCTCTAATGTATGGGGAGGAGCACTTAAGGCCATGTTGTAATGCCCCAACTCTAGTTACCTAGAGTCGGTGAATTATTAAATAATATTTTAATTCTCACAAGATATCATGTCTCAAAATACCGATTAGTTTAAAAGCCTTGGATGTACTAAATACATACATAAGTTTTACATTACATCGTGAAATAAAGAAAAGAAATTGTGTCCCCATTGAACAGACTCATATCCTTTGGTTTATCACTATAAGTTAATCATAATATAATTCTTCACATCCTGGGAAAATAAAACATAAGAAATGATTGAGCTCATATTCTCAGTATGGATAAAAATGTAGTTTAAATGATAATAAATAGGAATAAACATTTAAGACAGTGTATAAGACTAAAACATAGGCCTTTTAAACTTAAAATTCAGCATAATATGGAAAAGATAAATCAAATAATTCCATTTACTTATTCAAATGGATATTTTACTAGTCTAATAATCACATGTAATATCAATAGATAATTCTATAATGATCGGATGCATATTGTCGGACATCATAACCACATAGTGAAGGCCTCATACCAAGACTACAAATAAGATTTTTTCAAGGCCCTATTCCGAGACTCCAGTTTGTCTCATGAGACCTACCAATGTATTGAGGATCTATATTAGGATCCAGCCATCACTTACTAATTCCAATTCATTCCACATATGAAAATGTTGAAATATAATCTAAAAAATCCTATTAAAACTAACATGTGAAATGTCAATATTTTAACCACAAAACATGAATGGTATAAAAATATCACATACATAGTAAAACATAACTCATTCAATACAATATTGAATATTGTATTATAATAAATAAAACTCAATCAAGAATAATAAAGGATATTTACATAGATGAAAACATTCAGTAAAACTATTTAAGAGAAATATCCACTTTTTCTTTAAAATATTTTAAAGTCTAACTATTTATCAAGATGCTATTAAAATATATATTTTTGAAATAGTGTGTCCCATAAATATTTGAAACAATTAAAAGTAATTTTAATTTTAAAACATTAAATCCAATATAAATAAATCATTAACACCATTTTTAAAACATGGACATTAATGAGAAATATTTAGAAGAATAAATCTTTAAAACATTTACAATGATATTTTAGTTAGAGTATATAACCAAATGAGAGAAGCTTGAATATATATAATTGAGGTATTAAAAACTTTATAATATCATGAGAATAAATGAATTCATGATATACTATGTCAAATTAAATTATGTACACAATATAAAATGAATTTTTACATAACAACAAGGAAGTCTCAATGGAATGTAAGTTGAGATGAAATTCCTTATAAAGATTGTATCCTTAGGTTAATGATAAATCAATGAAATAATTATTTTTGAAAAATATAAATACACTCAATATGATTTGATATGTGTAAATTAATCAGAGTACATTCTCATATATTCTTGTAAAAACAACACCAATGACTTTGATGTTTACCACAATGAATGGAAATTGAGTTAAGAATACTCTTATTAATTTCATATTAATAACTTGAGAATTTACAAATGGATTGATTATTTGTATCAAAACTATATCAACACAATTGGTAGTGTAATTTTCTACATAAATAAATAAATAGTTATTTCACACATAATCTTGGAGTAAAATAATCAATGATGTTTGCGTGAATCCCCATCAGTGGAAATCGAAATTAGAAATTCCCTAACCGATTTGGTAACATATGAAACATACAACCCATGAAATAAGGATCATACAATGAAGATTTAAATACCCATAAATTAGATTATATTACACAAAGAATTCAATCATAGGTAGTACATACACCACATAAAAGGAAATAGTGGCAATATAGCATGAATCTCACGGGAATAGGAAGTGAGATAAAAACCCCTTACCTTGTAATTTTCCTTAGTAGAGGGTAGTTTAACTTATTTTATAGTGGTTAATTAATTTTTATTAAATTATAAAATAACCACATACATAAATATTATATCATATATGATCTTATAATATTTATTTGTTAATGATATTTCAGTAGTATCATTATTTTTTGAGTTAACAGATTCGTTTTCCTTTATATGGTTTGTTACGTAAGTCATGTTTGTAATGGATAGGATGTATTTGATTCATATACATAATTATAATAAGTTCTTAAGAATTATTTTTAATCATCAAAAGAAAATTATTCTTGAATGGTTATGATGGGGAACGAAATCTCATCGCATCATTGAAAAGGTAAGTCGTACATAGGCACAAGCGACAATATCATTTTTTAGTGGTGAAATCGTATGTAATTGGATGTTATATTATATATATACATAATAATTAACTTGTTATATTTATTATTTACATCATCTATACTCATTATTATACCCATCCAAATAATGAAGTGTTGAATAACAAACTATACAATGATATGAAGATGGTAAGTCGTACGTACGCATGTATGGTGAATTTGTAATTCATAGGATGGATAACATAATGAATGTGGTTATACCATATTTATAATAACATCATAGTATGTAGAAGGTACTGGAGTTATTATTTTCGTATGGAAGAAATAATGAAAGAGGAAGTGGAAGAAGAAAAGAACTTTGAAAGAGGTGATGAAATTATTACCTCTTCTTCAGGTGATTCCTTTTTATATGATCAAAAGCGATCCATAGGTTGGATTTCAGATCCAATTAAGGCCTCTATGTTAAAATGAGGGTATTCAAGAGGATATTTTACCAGGGTTTGGCCGATCCCAATGGATTTGGAGGTGTGATTTTGATAGAAGGAGAAGTACCCTTTTATAAGAAAGGTGAGTGTCACTTTAGGAAAAGATTTAAATATTATTTTATTATAAAAAAGTTTTCTATTTATAATGGATCAAAATATATTTATTTAGACATTAAGGTTTGGATGGGTCAAAATAAACTCAAACAATTGGTTTTAGACAAGTTTAGGTCACCAATTTACCTTACCTTTTAGATTTAATTCTTTGTTAAATAGTTTAACTTTTACCATGTCTTCTTGTATTTTTATATTACATGGTTAACAAAACTACTATAAAATTCCAAGAGAATCTCAAGTGGTTAATTAATGACATATCTATCATTATATAAGTGATTTGGACAAACCTTATATTTTTAGAAAAATTATATCATTTAATAATATAATATTTGATTTAAATATTTAGTTATGTCAATTTTGACACTTTAGTATTTGGTGTTTTTGAAAGTAAAAGAAACTTGATTAATTCGAAAAAAATAGAATAAATCAACCCTAAAATGTCATATTAACCTATAAAATTTGTGTAATTGATCAAAAGTCTCAATTTATATTTATTCTGATATTTATACTATCAATTATTTTAATCATTCTTTAATAAGGAAATTATTGCATCATCATTGTGTCATAAGAAAATTTAGATATTTAATATCTAAAAATTATAAATAAAACTTAATGATTTAGGAATTATTTTTATATTTCTAATAAATATTTATAATCTAATTTATCTTATGCATACCCCTATATTAAAAATGTTTTAGTTATAAAACGTTTAATTTAACACTTTTAACTCTTCTTTATATAACATAATAATAAATGTCTCAATCTAATACAAGTAGATCAAAAAGATCTTATTTTATTACAAGGGTTGAATTTTGTCGAAATTCATTTATCCAATAGAATTAGTATATGTGTTAGGGTAATTATAATATCATTTTTATCTTTAGTTGCCATATTTTCTTTTAACCGTGGTAAAAAAAATTCAAAATTTAATATTCACAAAAAAATTATTTGCATTCTATTGAACCAAATTTTACATACTGATTTCAACCATGTCATTAATATTTTTTAAATTCAATTAACCAAAGTGGTAAAATTATTTTTTATGAATATTTTCAAATGTGCATAGAAGGTGAGTAAAAGATGGTAAAGAGTTCAACAATATTTTATATATCTAATCTTATTATAAAATGACGTAAATTAATTAAATTGGACTAATATATCTATTATTTATCTAAATTTACATTAAAAAAAATAAAATAAAAAATTATTTAAATAAAAAGTCGGCTTTAAACAATAACACAGTGTTTCTCACTATTCATCAAAATTTGAATGTTTTTAGAAAAATACCAAAAAATCACCCAAATATAATTTTGATATTCAAAATTAAAAAATGATTTTTATTTTACCAAATTGACCACATTGAAGTTGTATTAATTAATTTAAAAAATATATTCCATGTTGTCAAAACCAGAAAGCGGGTTTTTTTGAAGTAAAAATCATCAAAAGATTAATATGTGTTTGTGTCCAATTTAAATGTAAAATTACCTCCAATGAACAAAATTGAATTAAATGAAAAAATATATAATTATACTTCTAGAACATTCAAATGTATAGTTTAAAACTATAAATAATTTTGAATAAAAAATTTGTTCTCAATTAAAATTTAGTATTTTTCATTATTCATCAAAATATGAAAGTTATCAGAAAAGAAACGAAAATTTATCCAAACAATTCTTTTATGTCCTGCTTCTAAAGAAGTATTTTATTTTTTGAAATTGAATATATAAAATTGTCAAATATTGAATTAAAAAGGGGTTCTCTGTTAAAAGGTCGTAAAATTGCATTTTTTTAAAAATATTTCTTTTATCTGAAAAAAGTGAATATGTTCTTATATAATGTCTAAGAAAAAAATAATATGGATGTTAAAATTATATAGAGTATATAAAATTAAAAATTCAGTTAATGCTATTCATAATTTGTTTTTGAACGACTAGTTTGGTAAGTTGTGGTTCGCTCGAACTTGGTGTTGTGTGTAGCACAAGCTATTGAATTACTTCAAAGAAAATAACTTACCATCAAATATTGGGGTGTTACATTATTCCCCATTTTTAGAAATTTCGTCCTCACAATTTTAAAATTTTTCTTGGGAAATTCATTGAAAGTCCCACCGCAGAAAAAGTGACAATAAAATTATCAATATAAAAAAATAAATAAAATTACGAAGGTCGTCTGAGATAACCCATACTAGGATTCCATATATGAAAAAATTGATATAGAAGATAAAAAATAAATGTCAATTTCTGATGGAGAGTGATAGAAAACATGATCAGGAGAAATTTAAGAAAAAGAAAACCAAACTTGTGATGAGTTAAATAGTCATTAGTTTCCCAATAGGAAAAGTAAATGGAAAACGTTTTTTTTTTATTTAAGTTCCATTTCATAATGATGAGGAATTTATTCATGAGATTTAATTATAATATAATGATATATACTTACTTTTTAAGTATAGTTTCATATTTTAATAAATTTCTATGACTAACGCATCTTTTCTCTGAACAATGAGTATTTAAGTTGACTTAGTCACACCTCAAGCACTAGGATCAACATCTAGAGAATCACATAATCCCCAACGGATGAACTATATATTTCCCTTTTCATTATAGATTAACCAAAACCAACTGGTTATTACAATATCATATGATCCCCTAAATGGATAATCCTTTACTAAAATAAATACTATTCTTAATTTCCAAAATTAAACAAACAATACCCAAAGTTCAATAAAGACCATTCAATAAACAATTGTCCTTAAAATCCTTCAATATAATATAATCTATGATTGAAGCCCATAACTTATAACAATTTAATCACATAGTATTTCATAGTAAATCTTAACATTTATCTCCAAAATAACAATAACTACTCTTAAAGTCTCATACAGAAGTATAATTAAGAAAATCGCATATTTTCTTTGATAGGTTAATTATTTCCATTAATAACCTGAATCGCTATAAAAAACATAGATTCTTACAAACTATAAAAAATACACCATTACTCCTCAAATGAAATCCTATAGTTTTCTACTTTCCTTATGCAAATAGTGTTCCCAACAGAGTGAAAATATTCCAAAATAACATTTATCACTTAATCACCAAATCACTTCCCTATACTAAGGATATCCATTTGATAAAACATAAGATCCCAAATCAACTTATTATTGATTAATAAAATCATTTAACTAAAAATAATTAGTCACACTAATGAGGGACTTCGCGTAGTCCAGTGGTAGGTGCTAAATCGTAATCGCACTTTGGTTGTGGGTTTGATTCCTGCAGCTTTGTCCGACACGATAGGTTGTCACATGGTCTGCATGTTGTCCTTTTTCAAAAATTATATTTTATAAAATTACCAAAATGAGATAAATTCCTCAAAATAACCATAACATAATTTGACCACAAATATTATCTCATACCTCACATTTTCATCCCAAAAATTATTAACCTGTAATTTCCTCAAATTCAAGGATCATATAAACACAAATTGTTCTTTATAACTATATCCACAAAAGAAATGATAAATATTCCTCAAATAGAATTTTCACATAACAAACTTGAGGGATACACATAAAAGAGAAAAATCATCCAAATTAATCCCATCAACAAAGATTATTAATACTTTTAAATATTTTTTTATCCATTTATTTCTATATAGGTTCTTCCTGGACCTAGTGGTTATCCTATAAAATAGGGCATTGACTCGGGTAATGCCTAGGACCCCTATATTTATGTATAATGACTATAAATGGATTCATATGATCATTTTTGTTTTCTTTAATAGTACTCTTTATTTTTCCTCGTAAATTCTTTACTTTATTTTCTTTATTTCCCCCAAATAAAGAATTACATTATTCTATTGAGAAACATAACTAGGTGTCTCCTTCCATATTTTCAGCATGATGGAAATTGTGATTTATTTTCTCCAGAGTATCCACTACTGGAGCTATTATCATTCTATTCCTTTCTCTTCTTTGCTGAGTTTGGGAGTTGGTTAATGTATATATTTTTGATCATATTTTTGGAATCCTGTTTCAGCATGAACACAATATATTTTACACCTATCAATATTCCATTTAGTTACTCATTTTTACCAATATTCCCCCCTTGTACATCATGTTCAATGTTACAATGACTTCCTTGGAATCCAACCATTAACTAAAACTAGAAAGCATAGTGTGAGTAAAAATAGTCATAAAATCATTTATAGAATATGATGAAACCTTATTTTCAATCTAATGCAGCTTAGGATTAACCAGGGTTATTTATTCTCATCTTATACTAAAATCATTCAAATAGGTTTTTAAAGAAAATTTTAATAATCCTAAGCATATCCCTTTGGAGATTCACAACCAAGAGTGCAGCAAGGCCCATTGTCGTGAACCAGTTCCTGTTAGAGTCTAGGTCAAAGCGGTGTTTTCGGGTTTTACCCTTAGGTGCATCTATGTCAGAGCCGGCTCTACCTACATATATCAATATAGGGATGTATTGTTTGGTAAACCCACATAATATTTACATTACCAAAATTTTTGGATGTTATTCTATACTAATCCTCAAAGTCTATCTTAGGGTAGTGTTGTCTAATTATAATTTTTATAAATATAGCTTCCAATGTTTACACTAAAATTCCAGAGATACCAACTTTAACTCCCCAACCCTAGTTACCCAGAGTCATTGAATTATTAAATAACATTGGAATGATCACAAGAGATCAATTATTTAAAGACCAATTGGTTTAGTATCCATGGAAGTACTAGATACATACATAATTTTTACATTAAATCATAAAATAAAGAAAAAATCATTATGTCCCCTTTGAACCCACTCATATCCTTTAGTTGATCCCTACAGGTTAATCATAATATACTTTTTCACATCCAGGGAAAAGAAAACATAAGAAACAGGTGATCTCAGATAATAAGTAGTGATAAAAATATATCAAAAACTATCATAAATAAGAATACAAATTTAAGGCAATGTATAAGACTAAGACACAAGACTTTTAAACTTAAACATCAGCATAATAAGGAAAATATAAATCAAATAATCTCATTTTCTTATTCACATGGATATTCTACTATTCGAATAATCACATGTAATATCAATATCTAATTTCATAATCATTTAATGCATAATGCTAGACATCTTAACCACATAGTCAATGCCTTGTTTCAAGACTAAAAATAAGATTTTTTCAATGCCTTGTACCAAGAAACTAGTGTGTCTCATGATACCTACCGATGCATCGAGGAGCTATAGAGGGATCCACTCCTCACTTACAATTTCCATTTAATTCCTCATATGAAAAGGTTGAAACATAATCTAAACATTCGTATTAAAACTAGCATGTGAAATGTCAATATTTTAACCACAACTCGTGAATGGTATAAAAATAGCACATCCACAGTCAAACATAACTCATTAAATATAATATGGAATATTTTATTATAAAAATCAACCTCGATAAAATATAATAAACGATATTGATATATATGAAAATAATCATTAAAACTATTTTAGAGATATATCCCCTTTTTCTTGTAAACATTTAAAAGTATCACTATTTATCAAGAAGCTGTTAAAAATAAATTTTTGATCAAAGTGTTTCATACCACTTTGAAACTTTTTAAATGAATATTATTTTTAATACAATCATTTCCATATAAATAAATACTTAATACCATTTTTAAAACATGGGCATAAATAGAAATATTTAGAATAATAAATCTTTAAAACATTTAAAATGATATTTTAGTTAGAGTTTCTAACCAAATGAGAGACACTTGAAAGTAGATAATTGAGGTAATAAAAACTTTATAATATCATGAGAATAAATGGATTCATGATATACTATGTCAAAGTACATTTTGTACAATATATAAAGTGAATTGGTGCATAACTTCAATGAAGTCTCAATGAAATGTAAATTGAGATTAAATACCTTATAAAGACCATATCTTTAGGTTAAGTATAAATCACTGATATAATTATGTGTTAGAAATATAAATACACACAATAATATTGTATATTCATTGTAAATAAATTATAGGTCATTCACATATATTCCTGTAAAAACAACACCAATGACTTGGATGTTTAACTCAAGAAATGGAAATTTAGTTAAGATTAATCTTATCATTTTCATATCGATGACTTGAGAATTTATAAATGGATTGATTATGTGTATAAAAAATATATCCACAGAAAGGGTATTGGAATTTACTACATAAATAAATAAATATTTACTTCACACATAATCATGGAGTAAAATAATGAATGAAGTTTGTGTGAAACCCAATGGGTGGAAATCATAATTAAAAATTCACTTACTGATTTGGTAACTCAAAAAACATACACCCCATGAAATAAGGATCATACAATAAAGATGTAAATACCCATAATTTAAGTTATATTACCCAAATAATACAATCATGGGTATACATACACCACACAAAAGGAAATAGTGGCAATATAGCATGAATCTCACGGGAATAAGAAGTGATATGAAAACCTCTTTCCTTGTACTTTTCCTTGGTTGAGGGTAGGTTAATATCTTATATAATGCTGAAATAATTGATATTAAATTATAAAAGAACAATATACATAAATATGATATCATATATGATTTTCTAATATTACTTTTTTAATGATATTTCAGTAGTATCATTGTTTTGGGTGTTAACTAATTCGTTTTGATTTATATGTTTTGTTACTTAAGTCATGTTTGTTATGGATAGGATGTATTTGATTCATCTCCAGAATAATAATAAGTTCTTAACCATTATTTTTAATCATCAAACTAAAATTATTCTTGAATCGTTACGATGGGGAACGAGATCTAATCGCGTCATGGAGACGGTAAGCCATATGTACGCACGAGCGACAATAAAATTATATTAGCGGTGAAATAATATGTAATTGGATGGTATATTATATTTAAATAATCATTAAAATGTTTTATTTATTATTTACATCATTTATACTCATTATTAAAGTCATCCAAATAATTAAGTGTTGAATAACAAACTCTACCACAGCGTGGAGACAGTAAGTCGTACGTATGCACGTATGGTAACTTTTCATTCATAGAATGGATAGAATGATGAATATGGTTGTACTATATTTATGATGACATCACAGTATGTATAAGGTACTAGATTTATTATTTGGATATGGAAACAAAAATGAAAGAGGAAGTGGTAGAAGAAAATAATTTTGAAAGAGATAATGAAATTATTACCTTTTCTTCAGGTGATTCCTTTTGATTTTATCAAAAAGGATCCTTAGGATGGATTTATGGTCAAAGTAAGGCCACTAGGATAAATTGAGGGTATTTTAGAGGATATTTGAGTGGGTTTTCTTTGATCCAAATGTCGTTGGAGGTGTTATTTTTAGATAATGGGATGTACCCTTTTATAAGAGAGGTGTAGGTCACTTTAGGAAAAGCCTGAAATATTATTTTATTATAAACTTAATTTCTATTTATAATGGCTCAAAATGGATTTATTTATAGGATAAGGTGGGTATGGGTATTAATCCTCTCAACAAATCGGTTTTAGACAATTTTAGGTTACCATATTAACCTTATCTTTTATATTTAATTCTTAGTTAAAGAGATTAACTTTTACCATGTCTTCTTTTAATTTTATATTACATGGTTAATAAACATACTATAAAATTACAAGAGAACATCAAGTGGTTAAATAATTACATATCTGTCATTATATAAGTCCTTTGTCTTAACCATATATTTTTAAGAATGTTATATCATTTAATAATATAGTATTTGCTTTAAATACTCATTTATGTCAATTTTAACACTATTTAGTATTTGGTTTTTGTGAAAGTCAAAAAAAATGATCACATAAAAAAATACATTAAATCAACCCTAAAATATCATATTAATCTATTAAATTCTTCTAATTCATCAAAAGTGTCAATTTACATTTATTTTGATATTTATAATCTCAACTATTTTAATCTTTCATTAATAAGGTAATTACAACATCATCATTGAGTCATAAGTAAATATAATTATTTAATGTCTAAAAATTATAAATAAAATACCATTATGTATTAAATATATTTAACTTTCTAATGAATATTTATAGTCATTTTTTATCTTATTTATTACCCTATATTAATAATGGTTTATTTATTTAACTTTAAAGTTAACACTTTTACCACTTCTTTAAATAAAATAATAATAAATCTTATAATCTAATAAAAGTACATAAAAAGGATCATATTCGATTAATAAGGTTTATTTTGGTGTAAATACATTTATAAAATATACTTAGGACATGTTTTATGGTAATTATAATATCATTTTTACCTTTAATTACCCTATTTTCTTTTGACATTGGTAAATAAAATTCAAACATTACAATTCACCAAAATGTATTTTAATCCTATTGAACCATATTTTACTTACTTATGTCAACTGTGTCTCTTGTATATTTGAAATTCAATTCACATAAGCGGTAAAATTATGTTTTACGAAAATTTTCAAATGCATATAGAAGGTGAGTAAAAGATGGTAAAAAGTTCAATAACATTTTATATATCTAATTTTATTATAAAATGAAATAAATGATTTTTTTACTAATATAGGTATTATTTATCTATTTTAAAATTAAAATAAATTTAAATTGAAAATAAATATTTAAATAAAAATTTGTCTTTAAACAACAACATAGTGTTTTTCACTATTCATCAAAAATGGAAAGTTTTTAGAAAAATACAAAAAATTCACCCAAAGATAATTTATACATTCCAAATTAAAAAATGATTTATATTTTACCAAATTCAAAACATAAAAGTTGTATTAATTATTTAAAAAAAAATATTCATGTTGTCAAAACCAGAAAGCGGGTTTTTGAGAAGTAAAAACTATCAAAAGATTAGTAAGTTTTTATGTCCAGTTTAAATAAAAAATTACTTCCAATAACCAAAATTGGATTAAATAATAAAAATATAATCTAATTATACTTCAAACCCATAAAAATTTATAATTTAACAATATAAATTATTTTGATTAAAAAAGTTGTTTTCAATTAAAATTTAGAATTTTTCACTATTCGTCAAAATATGAAAGTTATCAGAAAAGAACCAAAAATATATCCAAAGAAAATTTTATCTCCCACTTATAAAGGAAAAGTTTATTTTTTTCAAATTGATTATATAAAAGTTTCAAATATTGGATTTAAAAAGGGTTCTCCATTAAAAGGTGGTAGAATATCATTTTTTGAAAAATACATCTTTTATATGAAAAATTGAATTTGTTTTTATATTATGTCAAAGAAACACACAATATGGATGTTAAAATTATATGGACTATATAAAATTCAAAATGTAGTTATTACTATTCATAAACATTTTTTGGATATCTAGTTTGGTAAGTCGTGGTGCGCTCGAACTTGTTGTTGCGTATAACGAAAGATATTTAATTACATTAAAGAAAATAACTTACTATGAAATCTTAGGGTGTTACACATGTGGAGAATGGTATGACTACTGGTTTTGTGGTATGCTGTGTCTGGATGTATTAAAGTGGTATCAAAGGGGCATGATCTTTATTTTTTCTTTTTCCTTTCTGTTATTGGTTGGTATATAAGAAACTAGGAAAGTGTCATTGCCTAGTTAATAACTTTTCTTGGGACTGATCTCCTTGTGTATGGGTAATAACCAAGTATTCAGGGATGGGAATTGATATTTATACTGTTCAACGATATAGTTGATGTGATTTCAACTTGAGTGACTAGTGTATTTGAGTGGCTAGTGTATTTTTCTTTCTCTTATAGATTTTGAAAATATTGAAAATTTTCCTTGGCCTGATATGGAAAGGAAGTTCTATTAGACGAATCATCTTAGGCACTTACAGATTCACATGTCATAAATATAACATTCTATGTAGTTTCATCTGTATGACACGTGCTAATTTTTATTTTTTTCCTTGGTTGGATTTCCATGTTTTGAACTTCTTAGGAATGTCTTCTTCTATAAAATGTTTAGATGATTATATGCCATGTTTCCCTTTGTTATTAGCATGTTTTTCTGTTGTGTCATTCTTCTTTGTTATATCATGTTGTTTTTTTACTACTTATGATAACATATAAAAGTTTTTTTGATGTCTAAATGGATGTATAAGTAGAAAAAAATGATTGGTTGCAATTATCATGGGAGATCATTTCAGTTGTAAGGTGTATGGGTGCCTTATAATTAGAGAAAGGGTAACCTATGTATTCAATCAATTTTAAAAGTTCTACTAAGTTAAATCATTTAATAGAATCTGAATTGATCAAATGAGATCCAAATTCTTCCTGTAAAGTGTATTTGTGCTTTATGTATTGGAATATGGACACTCATATCACCTGTGGGGTTTTCTTTTTAAAGAACCTAGATTGTATAAGTGGGAACCTCAGAGGTAAAATTACGATTAAAAGGAATTTATATTCAAAATTGCATATTTATGATGAAATGAAACTGAATGATAAATGTTTAAAGGGGAATTTTTTATATATTTATAGTTTTTTCTATAGGTAATTGATTAAAAATCAAGTATATTGTTGTGTAATAATAATTTTTGGTTTGTTAAAAAGTTATTCAAATGTTTAAAAGGTTGAAATGAATTAATGTAATGGTTGAAATTAAAAATGGATTTTTAGCCTTGTGTTTTCTATTTTGAGTGACCAATAGATTGGGTGGACGTGTATGCTTCTTAAGGTACTAGACCATGGTAGATAACACCCTTAAAGCTGATATGTTTTATTTCCACTATGAGCTTTTTGATATTGTTACCATTTGGGTGTTGTTGTACCTAGTAGAAATTTTGGGTTTTAAAAATATTCCCTTGTTTAGATGGGTGGTTGTTGTGTCTTGACTCCTGATGTGGGTATAATCATCATGGAATGCTTGGTTTAGTAGGTTAGACATGCCTCGGGCATGGTCAGCTATTAAGAAAATTCTCTGGTTAACTCTGGAGTGGAGCATTTGGGGCATTAAGGTATGTTCATCCCACTACGTGGGAGGAATGTTTTTGGGATTCAAGGGTTTTGACACACCAGTTGGTTTAACTTAGGGATGTCATGCGAGATGCTTACTTGGTGATCGTGGTTCATGGAAAGTCACATGTGTGTTAAGGTGTTTCTAAACTTTTATTCTTGTGAGCGATTGTTCTTTTCTTCGATAACATAGACACTCCTAAGGTGAGTAGTGTCACGTTGGTTATTGTGTAAGTGTCGATGTTTTCATTGTGGCATGACTTTGATGAGTTTGGTAGTGTAAAAATTCCTATAGAAACTTCTTTAGTTTGGAAGAGTTTCAATGGTAAGCTTTGAAAGAACACCGTTAACTTGGGTGATATAGGCATAGAGGCTTGGTTGATGACACATCGGTAGGTGAAGACAAGATTTTTGAAAGGTTTTGACCGGTGTTAGTTCAACTAAACCTTATTTAGTGACCTGGTTTTACTCTTAGTGTGCTATTTTGAATGAGATGACTATGTGCCCTATATTGACCACATCCTGGGGGGCATGAAGATAGTATTGGTCTTACATCATTATAATGTTTTAAAAGTCTTGGGTATTGATGATTAGTTGTTATCTGGGTTGTAGGTGGGATGAATTATTCTTTGGGGTATACCTTTATTCATGTTGGGGCATGAAAATTTTAAAGTATCCATATGATGGCTTGACTCAGGAATTTCATTAAAGATCAATTAAGTAATTCAGTGTACATGTGATTGGTGATGGTGTCGTTTTAAAGGCATGTATTCAGTTGAAGGGAGAGTGTTGGTTTTGGGTCAGCGATGTCTTTTGAGGAAACCACACACATCTAGTTTTAGTAGATTGATTGAGATTCGACCATTTTCATCAAAAAAGTTTCTTAAATGGACTTTCATGTAAGTAGGTTTTCCAAGATGTGTAAATAAACTGAGTAGAATCACTATAATGCATTATATGGAAGCTTGAAATTCCAATGGACTAAGAGAGGTGGTTGATTTTTACAGTTAAATGCTAAGACTATTAGTGGAAAGCACCAATGAGTGGATGGTTCAAGAGAAAAGACCAGATCATGTCTCTAGGTGTGTAGGCTTGGTTAAACATAGATTCGATGTTTGGGATGGATTTTGACCATTGGATTGGGTTTTTAAAGGTTAATCCACTGGGCTTGTGAAATTGATCATTCTGAATTTACAAACAAAACGCGATTGTTCAAACTTGACTTCGTGGCCTTGGTAGGTTGGTTGATTTTGTAGTAGTTTTGATTGCTTCTCTGGGAAGGGAAGTTTTTAAGGTGGGATGATTGTAAAGTATTAGTTTTTTTTGAATCAGGTTAAAACACAAATTTTTTTCACATTTTTATTTATAATGAAGGGTTGGTTTTAAAACCGTGATTAGGGATAATGTTTCATGATTTGGAATCTTTTAAACTTGTTTATATCTATCTTGGGTAAAGGATTGTGGAGTTCCCGGAAGGCTGGATGGGTTTTAGGATCACCGAACCAAACATTGACATTATCAGGAGCTGTGTATGGTTATTTAAACCATTTGGGTTATCCATGCATAATAAAACAGGTTTCCAGTAGTGGACGAATGGTTTTCACATAGTATGTCAGACCATGTGAGTAAAACCATATGACTTACCTAGTTTTGAGTTTTAGTTTAAATTATTTAACTAAAATCCAGGTTAAAGGGGGATTTAATTAAATGTTGTTAAATTAGGGTTTTATTTTATTAATTTAAATGTCAATAGGAATTTAATTAATTTATGTGAAAAGGGAGTTTCATTTAATTAAATTTGAGTTTGATAGAATTTAATTAAATGAAGATGAATTGGAGAATTTTATTAAATTAGTTTTGGTTGAAAGGATTTTAATTAAATGATATGTTCAAATGGGTATTTGGGATTTATTGAAGAGGTGTAATAAATGATGTGGTTAAATGGAGAGTTTGGGTTAATCAAAGAGGTGTAGTAAATTATGTGTTTAAATATGGAGTTGGGGTTTATCTAAGAGGTGTCTTAATTAATTAATAATAATAATAAGAGATTTTTCATTATTATTATCATTGTTTTTTTTATTATTATATAAATACTTATAATAAATTTAGGGATTTAATTGATTATTTGTGGGAGATAAGATGAGGGAGTTCCCCCCCCCCCAATATTCTCCTACGTGAAGTGTGACCCCCCCCCCTTCTTCGATGGTTGAGGCACAGCACCCCCATCTCTAGGCTCCTCTCCGTGCACCATATTCATACAACTCTTTCATGAATGTTGTCTGTCTTAGAAAGGTGATTCCTTCTACATTAATTTCTTTGTTCGCATCGTTTATTTTGAATCTATTTCACCTCTGACACACCCATGGTGCGTCACCCATGGGCGGAGAACCACCCCTCCTCCCAGATCCTCTTCATGGGACTATCTCATTCTTGTTACTTCATGAAATTTGTTCATCTTGGAAACATGATTCCTTCTCCATGTGATTGGTCATTCTCATATGATATTTTGGCTCTTCATAGCCTGGTATCTATTAGGCTGAAACCCTATATTTGGTTTTAATTCAGTTTCTTCGTTTCTTCCAATTCAAGTTGGTACATAAGATGTCTCAGGACCTGTTGGTCTATATTCCGACAATTTCCAAAGAAGATGAAAAAGTTAAGCTCAATTCAGTTCACTACCATCATTTTTTGGGTAAGGATATATACCTGATAATTGGTTTCTCACCCCTTAAATTTTGTGCTTATGGTTTATTAGAGTTGCGTTTAGTTAATTGGATGTATTTTGGTCCCCACCGCACTAATTTTGGATGATGTTATTTTTGTGAGGGTGTTTCAATCAATTTTCAAGTGAGCGAGCATTTATGTTGAAGTGAGTGTGTGCGAGAGAGAAATGTATTCGAGTTAGAAATTATGTCTTGGACATTATTTGATGTAGGGTCATCAACATTACTTAATTAATAAAACATAGTAGTTATTTAATTACTCTTATTGGGAAATTTGACTAAAAATTCTAAATGAATTGTTCATTTGTATAAAAAAAATTGTTAGATTACAAAATCATGTCTTAGTAATAAAACCCCTCCAATGGAGGTGTGATGCCTTCATGCTAAAAACATAATGATTATACTGATACGTTTGTTTAGCTTGATGATATGTGTTTTTCTATTACTGCCCTTACATGTTGGATCACATTGGTTAATTAGTAATTACGAGTATTGGTGGGATATGTTTAGATAATAAATTATGAATTTATGAGTCAGAAATATTGATAAAATTACTTGGAAATTAATTATATGTTTTGAGATTTTTAATTGAGATAATTAATTAGGTGATTAATTATGTGATAGTAATTTGTGTAAGTTGAAATAATTAATTGTGAATTAATTTTGTGTCTTGAGATTTGTAATTGATATAATTAATCAAGGGATAAATTATGAGATATAAACATAGTTAAGTTGAGATAATTAATTGTGAATTAATTATGTTCATTGAGAATTGAAATTGAGATAATTAATTGGGTGATTAATTTTTAGATATCTAATTGGCTAAGTTTAGATAATTAATTGTGAATTAATTATGTGCTTTGAGAATTATAATTTAGATAATTAATCAGTGGATTTATTATGAGATATTAAATTGGATAAGTTGAGATAATTAATTATGAATTAATGTTGTGCTTTGAAATTTGTAATTGAGATAATTAATCGGGGGAATAATTATGAGATATAAAATTGGATAAGTTGAGATAATTAGTTTTGAATTAATTTTGTGCTTTGAGAATTGTAATTTAGATAGTTAATAATGGGATTAATTATGAGATATTAAATTAGAAATGTTGAGATAATTAATTGTGAATTAATTTTTTCCTTTGAAAATTTTAATTGAGATAGTTAATTGGGGGATTAATTATGATATATATTAATTTTTTTATGTTGAGATAATTAATTTTGAATTAATTATATACTTTGAGATTGTAATATAGATAATTAATCATGGGATTAATTATGTGATATTGAATTGGATAAGTTTAAATAATTAATTTTTAATTAATTATGTGCCTTTGATATTATGATCTACATATTTAATTATGGAATTGATTATGGAGAGTTGAGATTTATAATGAGATAATTAAATATTGAAAATTAATTATGAGATATTAATTATGTTGTTGATTAATTAATTGATGAATTAATTAATAGAATTTGTGTACCTAGTTAATTGTTGAGTTAACTAATGGATTTGATTATGGAAAATGAGATTATTTAGATACCCTTTCCTCGTGTATTTGAGTTGAATGTGAGTCCCATATTAATGTTTTAATTGAAATACATAAGATGATTTTCCTTAACTATAAATGTCAATTTTCTTGCTTATATATAATTGAAATGGGATAATAAAATTCATGAGAGGTTAAATGCTTCATGAATTATATTTTGTGAATGGTTATGCCTTGTATAGGATGGGGATCCAAGGAACTGTGAGATCCCTTATAGAGGAATAATATTTTAGCTTTTGTGTTGATCCTCCAGAGACTATGGGAGCTCATGGAGTTGAGCTAGGGGATAGACCGTGTGCTACTATTGGTGATGGATGTCTATGTGTTATGTCTTGATCCATCCAAACTCATTTTCTAAAGGACTGTGAGAGCTTGGGTTAGGAATATTGTGTCATATTCCATTTAATTTCCATGAGACTATGAGAGATATTGGATTTTGGACCAGGTAAAATACTATTAGTTCTTCCCATGGAAATTAATGTATGTGAAATATGTCTTAGTCCCTCCAGAAATAGTATCCTTGGTATATGTCCATTTTGTGTTGGTATGTGCTTGGTTCATATAAGTTGATGTTAATCATGTTTATCAGTATATATAAATATATAAATACTGTTACAATTTTTATATATATGCATAATTGACATGATCAGAAATATCAGCCATGGGGGCTGAAGCAAGTATTGATGTCAGGTTTCCCTTACGAACATGGATTGGTTGTTGGTTTTTTATTCAATTTAGTTATTACATCAATATATTTTCACATTTTTTAAATTTTATTCACTACCTAGTTTTGGCTAAACACCGGTGGGTGTTGGACTACAGATAATTTCAACTCACATCATACTCAGGTATCATTGGTACCTGAGTATACTCTACTTGTTTTCAAGATTATGGGCCCGTGACTGTGTTGTTTTCATGTAACTAGAAGTTTGGAGCAATGATCCCAGCAGGAACATAGGATGCTCTTAGAGATCTCCCTTGTGGAGTTAGGTCTTCTCATTATTTTCTATACTAAGAAGTAAATCATGCTGATTTGTTTACTTATTTCAGATATATACCACCATGACATGCATACATTGTATAAACTAGATTTGTCCATTGTCTTTATTGAGTTGATATTACAATTGAGTTCCTGTATTAGTTATTGATTTATATTACTTCCGCTGTTTTTATCTATTTATATATGGTTATACGTCTGCGCAAACTCTGATATGAGGGTATAGTCTCCCTATTGACTATCCTTACACCCTCACTGCTAGTTGGTACCCTCTTGGGTATGGGGAGGTATTCTTGAGCTCATGTGCCAAATGGTCCAACTACTGGTTCTATGGTAAGCCGGTTTTGGATGTTATAGGTCCATGTTCCCCGCATTTATGATAGCAAACTATTATTGGTACCTCTAGTCAAACACTATATTCTCTTATATTTTCCAATGAAATCCTCAATTATACATGAAAATTAGTTTCTATATGACATTATTTTCCACATATATAATATATCAGATTTTCTTTCAGAAATTACCCTTGGTGATTCTTACCATGTTTTTACACCATGTAAACTGATTTTTCTTTCCTTCGTTATCTTCGTTACATAAATATTTATAAGATTCAGTCCTTATATTTTTTTGGAAACTCAAATATTTTAATCTCATTAATAATAATTATTTTTACCTATGTCTTAATAATCATAAGGTTTCTACCTCAAGCTCTAGTTCTATAAGATTTCTTTTTCATACAAACTTTACACTAACCATTACACATAATGTTGACTTGGTTCCTTTTTAATCTATCCATTATAAATATGAAATATTGATTACATGAGTGATAAGAATTTATGATCATAATATAATTATCATAAATAATATAATGAAAAAAGGTACCACAAAAATAATTACTCATCAAAAAAATTAAATAATATTTCTGTACAACCTAAATCACTCTCAAATCAATCAAATATTCTTTATCCTGTAAAATATCATTTTTAGTTTTTTAATTCCTCAACAGGATAAATAATTCAAAATATCATGTAAGAAGAATATTATAAACAAAATAATATCCCTTGAGAGTTTGAAATAGGGAATGTAGTTTGTCCTCCTTGTCATGCACCAGGTCATGATTGATTTAATAACCAACATGTCATTTTTGGTACTATTACCCCATAATACATCTATTCTTAAGGAGTTATAAAATTACCATATCAAGAAAGAGATTTTATATCATAAAAACCCAAAAAATATCTACGTAAAAAATTAAGTATATTACATTGTACTTAAAAATATCCCTTATACTTATTGTTTTCATAAATATTCTCGAGTCCATTCATAAAATGTACTAAATTAATACTCAAATTTACTAAACTATCTCTTGATACATATTAAAGTGGACAATGATAAAAATTTCTTAGTTTTTCATTATTTTTATAATTTAATCTTTGAATCTCATGAAATAAGTTTCATTTTTAGAATAATGGAAGGTTTTTTATCTTTGAGGAATTATTATATAGGAAACTTATTATACACCCCGTGGGAATATTTCTCCTCAATCGATCTATACTGGACCCCCTTAAAAAATATTATATATTATACTCATCTTTATAACCTATGGAATTTGGAACATGAGAGTGGGGTGTGATAAAACATACATTAATGGTAAATGAAACTGATAATAATCAATGATCATAATAGAGTATAAGGATATCAAATATGTATAATCATAATATATAAGTAACTTATACCCATCAGATAATATATTAGAAATAATTTAATAAGGATTGGAATAACATAATACATGAATCAAAATATTGTGGAAATATGATTCAATAATCCTAAAACAAGAGGTTATAAAATAATAATACATAACATCTTTTAAATAAGGCACAAACATTAGTATAGTGAACATTACATTAATGGGACACACATTTTCCCACATTTTTTTGAGACAACATAATTTTACCCACATATAAATCACCTTCACATGTCACACACTTTCAACTATTCTTGGGAACAATTATATTATTACCATGTATGTATATGTCATGAAATTTAATCTTTTAACCAACACATTAGAGAGATATATAAGATCCTAAATGTTTTCATCCATACCTATGACTAACAAAATAAATTCAAACACTTATCACATCCTAAATTACCCAAGTAGAAAAATGGGTATACAAATATATTTATAAACATTTAGGTAAATTAATTTTAGTAAATATAATAAACTATATGATATTCACATTATATAGATAAGTTGTACACTATTATGTGAATAATTTCCCCAATCAATGTTTTTATGATAGCTAGGTGTAAACCCTTTAATAAAAGGAATAAAAAATAAGTTATTTATATAATAAATTTATTTGATAACTAATTATGGTTACTTTATTGGAGGGCGATTTGGTAAGTAAAAGTCAATGATATGTCATTTATCTTATGGGGATTTAAAATTTATCATTTCTGAAAACAATTGTCAACTAATCAACTAGAAAGTGAATAATAATTTGTTAAGAATAGTATAATTTTATATTGAATTTCATATAGAAAATTACCCTTTTCTCTAAAAAAACATTTTAAATAGAAAACATATAATAATATTAAATTATCTTTCATTTTAAATCCATGAAAAATAGAAAAAAAATATTCCAAAGTTAGGAAAATACATTAATGGGAAATTATTTTATAAAGAAGTTTCTATTAGTATATATATAATGTGTAAGTAATAAATTCACCATATTCTTTTAAAAATTCATTTCCATATCATTTGAAAAATAACATTTGAGATATATTAAAACATATATTTTTTTTAAATCCCCAATAATGGAGTATTGAAATTTTAATTTAGGTTTTATAAATAAAACATATTGTGGTTAATGAAAATATTTCTATGATATTTAAAATTATTTAATATTTTTTAAACACTAATGTTTAAAATCCACAATGAAAAGAGAGAAATAAAATTTTCACAATAAATGTGGTTAGAAAACTATAAGAAAATCTAATGAATTAATTATTTTATGAGATCAGAAAAACTGATTAAAATATTGGTGTGAGGGAAAATATTTACATGGAGGAGAATGATTTTTGGGAAATAATGGGATTTATTTAGACCATATTCATTTTTTGGAATGGTATTTCCTCAAAGAAAATATTACTTACTAATAGAGAAAATTCCCCCAAAGAAAAATAGAAAATAAAATTGGAAAATTAATTATAAGGATAAATTTTATATAAAAAATGATAATCTACTGATTAATTTGGGACACATAGATAAATAATTTTTAGTCAAAAAATCTGTGATGGATTGACTAACATTGAAATCATACACCCCTAAAACCATTGAATCAATAAAATAAAAATTACATGGATGATATTATTTAACATGAAACCTTAAAGACCATGAATAATTAGGTAATCACAATAAAAAATATTAAAGGGGTAGTACATAAACCATTTCAATGAAAAAAGTTTTTATAATAATAAATATATTTGATAAAATTAAATTTTAGATAAGAAAACCTTAACCAATTTACTCACTTAATCTAATGCACTTTAATATCCTATATAAAAATATAAAAATTTTGATGATTTTTTTTATTTTTTATAGAAATAACATTTCATAATATTCATTTATAATTTTTATCAACATTTAAATTAGTCAGTTATTATCTATTTTCATTATCGTCTATCCGTAATCTAGGTCATTTTAAGTTGATTTCACAATAGTGGAATTTTTCATCATTATTCATCCAATGTTTTCATTTAAAAACCAATAAAGGTATAGGTTTATATTATTTATTAATTATTTAAAATTTTATAGTTTAATTTTTTAATTACATTAGTTTTTATTCATGATGATGATGTTGTTGATGAGATTATTTTGGTAAATTATATCAAAGAGATGAAGGTTTCATTATTAATTTGTAAAATGATTATATTACAATTATAGAACCAAAAAAATATCTTTATTTATTTATTAATATACAATATTAATTTTTTAAATCTATATATGATATAAATTTATAGAATTGTTCATGTAGGTGGTTATTCATACCCAATAGTAACATGCTAAAATTTTAGTGGGAGTATTTCTATGGAATCTAATTTTTTGTTATAATATCATTATCATAAATTTATAATTAAATTGTGTATATTTCATCTTGTTTATGACTCTTTATTGGGAATAATTATAATGGTAAACTAAATTAAAATTAAGTTCTCACTCATAAATAAATCATTTTTCCTCTAAGTATATTCATTTTTAGAGGATTTCTTTAAAATGATATATTTTTTATAATATTACTTAGGGAATTAATAATTCATATTTACATAATATAAATCATTTCATTACGAACATATATATTAACTAAACCCATTTCTAAAACCTACCAAGAAATCTGTTTAAGAAAAATGAAATGTTTTTCATGGAGGGAGTAGTTTATACACACATATGAGTAGTTATTTCATGATTTTTAGTGAATGATTTAGAAATAGATGATGGATATACAATAAGGAAAATAGAATTTCAGTATATTATTTATAATGTTTTCATTATAAAAAATGGATAGAATGGTTTGTGGAGGGTGTTTGTGATTATTATAAAAGAAAGTAAAATGGTATGTGATACTAATGATCATATTTTTGATCTTCTATTGAAGTTTACTTTGTAATTGAAGGAGTTCAAGATTTTTTAGGCTAGAGGAATCAATATATGTATAAGGGATTTATAAGAAGTAAATTTGTTAGTGTTTCTAGTGAATTTACTATAAGATTTTTAGATGGATGTTGTTTCAAGTGAGCTCTATTTATAGGTGAAACAGAGGGGAAACGTGTTTGATAAGAAAGTTAGGAATTTGGTATAAAAGAAATTAGAAGAGAGTTAAGTGATTTAGGTAAGTAAATTTTATAAATTCTTATATATATGAATTTTAAAATGAATAATGTAATTCTATATGGTTTATCATCAAAATGGTTTATTAAAATTTGAGCTACAGTATTTTTACCTTTTTAACACTTAATAATATTTACTAAAATTTATTCATGGAAATTATTTTATAAATAATGATATTAGATGACCCTTATTTCAAAAAATAATACATTATGAATCCGAGTATTGGAATATATTTAACATATTTCAATTTCTAAATATTATAAAATTAGATTTGAAACCAAAACATATAATGTGTTGAAATAAATATTTTGTTGAAAAAGACATATTTAATTATTGTTTTTAATATTATTTAAAATTTATTACCAATTAAATAAGGAATAATTTATCTCTACTTATGATTAAATAGAAATTTTTTCTTTATTTAAAAATGATAAATATAATTTTAAATAAAACTATTTAGAAATTTATTCTTCCCTGTAATATAACTATTTTACAATGTTAAAGAATATATATCTTGGTAACATGGTTTTATACCTAAAATTGAAATTAATACCATTATGTAATTCTAAAATTCCACAAAAAGGTAAAATAATTTTAAAAAAAATCAACTTAAAAATATAATAAAATAAATTTTTATATAAGCATAGTTAATGTAGAAAAAAATTCTAAAAAAATGTAACTCTTATTCATAAAATATCTTTACTATATTATGAGTAATTACTATTAGATGGAAGTTAAATGTTTTGTGTATTATCAACAATTTCCACTTAAATCATTATTTAATCCTGATATAATAGAATTCAAGGAGTATGGAAATGAAATATTTTTATGAAAACGTAGATTACACATAACTTGATTTATTTTTAATGAATTATTTCAATGAACTAATATATTGAAAATGAAATTTATTTATACTTCAACAATTATTTTATAATATTGGTTACCTCCATATTTACCTATGAATTCAATTGTTATATATTATTCTAAGGTTAGTTTTAGTTCTTTGTGGGGGGTTATGTAACCTATCAAAATAATATTTACTTGTGTGAAATAATTAGTTAAATCTTTCCTTGTGGGAAAAAAAGTTTTATGTAAGTTTTTATTTTCATTAAACATTGGCTAAAAATAAATGTCAATATAGGGAGCATATAATGTTGAAATTTCAACAGTTGATTATGAAAACAACTATTTAAAACCTTAAAAAATTCAAAATATAAATGGAATTAAATAAATGTTTCATTGAAAGCTGAAATTGATGTTCCTTTAAAATTATGAAAAGGATTTCCACATAGATTTTTCTGAAAACAATTTGTAAAAATACATTATTTTCATTTTTCTGCATAAGTTTTACTAGAATCAATCTTTGAAAATATAATTTTTTAATATTATATATTCTAAAATACATAATTCCAGACTTGTAAACACAATTTTTAGTACAAAATAAATATATGAAACTAAACAAGGAGTATCAAAACTAATAAGATATTTCCACATCATTTTTTACATATAGAAGGCTAAATGAAACTAAATATCTAAATAATACAAACCTAGAAAATATTCTACAACTAAAATTTTAAGGAATTTTATGTAATTTCATGTATATAAAGAAACATAGATAAAAAATAATATACTGTCTTATGAATTTAAAAGTATAACCTATTTTTAAAAATTATAATTTTTGTAATTAAACTAAAATTTAGAATATTTTTAATTGTTTTGGAAATTATTATCTCATTATTGAGTCATAAAACATAAAAATCATATTCAAAACTACCTCATTGATGATGGAACTATTTCAATAAAACAATATTTTAAAAATTGAAACACTAGATATGCATGAAAAAAAATAATTCATTAATATATAAGTCATCAATACGAAGATTCAAATATTGAATATTTCATGGTTCCACTTTTGAATAATGCTCTCTTTTGGACTCAATCCAGGAACTATATTAATTTTGAATATTAATTTTCAAAGCTTATATAAAATTGAAATTTTATTTTTGAGGAAATAAAAAATATAATATATCTTATTTTTTAAAAAGCAGGATAAATAATTGTTTATGTCCACCCAATATAGATAATAACAAATATGCTTTAAAAATTTTAAAAAAATGTTTAACATTTTATATCGACTAAAATATAAAAAATTATAATTAACAATAGTGTAATGTATATTTTTTCATAATTACATATGTGTTCTTACAATTCATGGAATTTAAAATTCCAATATGTAATCTATGTGTTTTTTAATGTTTCGTATATATATATATATATATAATTCTAGAATTTTAGATCAAGATTTCATAACTTTGGAAAAAACTATATTCATATTGGATAAATAGTGTACTAAGATAAATAATTAGATAAATAATTAATTAATTCAACATATATATTTTTACTTAAAAAAATTAATATTTGATATTAACTTATATGGAAAACAACTACAACATGGGTACAATGAGAACCTCTCCCTTTACAAAATCCATGATCTCAGTTTTTAAAATATTAATTTGTAATCATGTCTAGATATATCAACACTCATAAAAAGATATGATGATTATCTAATATAGAAAAAACATGTGTTAAATTATTACACCAATAATATCCTCAAGAGTATTTGAAGGTGTTCGAACCTGAAATTTCCTAATCCAATATAGCTGTTGCATTGATTTTAGAAACTTATATATAAGGTATTACTAAGAATATATTATGCATAATTCTGAATGTAATGAAAAAATAAATGAAAAACAATTCATAACTTTAGTATATATTGATTAAAAATATTTTTTTGGATAAAGTTAATAATAACAATTACTATTTCCAACTATGGAAACCTTCTCCATGGGAAGTTGCAGAGGATTATATGGATCAATAATATCATTTACAACTACTCATACCTAACTTTACTATATAATGTTACATCCTAAAACATTGTAATATTATTAAGTTCTTATTAAAAGGCATTTTTTAAATTTTTAAATAAATATAATTAAGAAAATATTAATTTAATTTAATTTTTTTAATTAATCAAAGTAAAATTTCATAATAATTGAAGTTAAATAATTAAAACTATATAAAAATATATAAAAATAAAATTACTTTCTTAATAATTATGATACATTAAATTATTTAAAAATTATTTTTTAAAAAAAATTTAATGTTTTCAAATCTTATGTTATTATAGTTTTAAATAAATTTTTATTCTCATGAAATAATAATTGATTTTAACTTAATATTGAAAACTGTAAACAAATAATTATTTTAATAAACATTTATTTTATTTTATTTTAAATAATATATTAAAATTGATATTTTTGGGTTATAAGTTAATATACAAATTTATAAAAACACGTTTATTAAATTATTGTTCAATAAATAATATTTTGTACAAATGAAAATAAATAAATTATTGTAATTATAATTTAACACATAAAAAAATGAAAATTTATTTATAATTACAAATACTTAAATTTATATATATTGATTTTAAACACTAATATTACCAAATAACTTTATCAAAATTTATATTCTAATTGGTATCTAAATTTTTATAATTATTATTATTTTGTATAAAATACTTAAATTATAAAGTTATATTTGTACCTAATTTAAAATTAATTGTAATATAACTTGTAAAAATTTAAAGAGAATATATTTTCAAAAAAATAAATGAAATTATGAAAATTATAATTTTATTATAAATATTAAAGAAATTATATTAAATAAATATATATAAAGAAAATAAATAAATATTGAAATAATGGTATTATTAAATTATTTTAATTAAATCTGAATGCTTCAAAATAGAAATATTAATAAAATTTTAATAAAATAAAAATAAAATAAAATGAAATGATGATAGAGGGATCAAAAAAAGGAAATTTGAAGAAGGGAATTGGGGTTTTGTTTTCAGGATTGTCAAGCTGAGAAGGGATATTCTTCAAAAGTAACCGAGTATAGGGAAAGGATATTAACGATATATCAACTGTTGTTTTGGAGATTAGAGCTTATATCGAGTTAAGAAGAGGGGTTTCAAACACGGAATGGAGTTCTGACTATAGGATAAGGATCGATCATGATGTGGATATGTTTTAGAGGGGTTTGATTTGAATTGGAGTTAAATCATAAGGGATGTAATTCAAACTTATAAGGAGGATTGACTGTAGATATGGAATCTTGGTGTGAGTTTTTCATCATCATCCTTCTCCTACAAATCATTTTTTATATCTATAATAGGTAGGTTTTTTTGTATTGTATTTTTCTAATCATCCTAATTGAATAATTTGTTCTTATTTGATGTCCATTGGTTTTTTATTCCTCTTGAAATCCCTATTAAAAATAGTTTTTATTTTTAAATACATCGCAATAATTTCTTAAAATTATTTCTATTGGATGTCCTGGTTAATATTCTGGATTTATCTTCCTTGACCATTTTTTATCTCTCTCGGTTTATCACCTTTGATTCATATTTGTCAAATTTTCCTTACATAGTGGTTATTTTCAATTGATGTTTGAAATTGAAAATGATTTGTGTTAATATTTTCTACAGGTTATTTCAATGATTTTAGTGAAGTATTCATGATTCAATCAGAATCTAAATAAGTAATACATCAATAGTTTTAAGATCAGATGAACTTCAGTTAATTTTTCATCATTTTTCTTTGGATAGATCTTTTTCAGTGAATGTATGAATATATAAATTTTATGTTTCCTTATAATTATTGACATATCTGATCTTCAAAGTAGCCAACATTTAATTTTTGTGTATCTTTAATTGTGTTAAGATTACTAAAAATTTCTTTTGTTCCATAGTTAATGATTAGGCTATATTAAAGTATTCTCAAACATTGAACCATTCCATAATATTATATATATATATATATATATATAGTTTAGTTAGAATGTAAATGAAGAGTTTGGTTTAGGTGGTTTAACATGGAAAAATATTCTTCCGAATTTTGTCTACTCTATTTGTCTATGCTCTAGAATAAGTTCCTATTTAGCTTCAAGAAATATGCTTACTTCAAGGAATGAGAATTTCTTCCACAAGTTATATTTATGTGATTTTTGTATTTCCAAAATTTATAATTTTAATTCTTTAAAATTATAATTATGAAGTTTTTCTTTTAAAAAACATATAGTAGGGGAATTATTTTGAAAATTTATTGTTATGTAAGACTTATGTTTAAAAAATTTGTATAATTATAATTTCTAAGGAAAATATTTTGAAATTGAAAATTTTATTTATTTTCTAAAAACATATTTATATATAAACTATTATTCTTTTCAAACCCTATAACACAAAGGTGTTATGCATATTTTTTCCTAAAATTCGATTTTTTTAAAAATCCTTAGTAGTGGAAAAAAATTTAAATAATTCTACAATTTACTAAAAAAAATTATTTCAATATTCATCTCAAAATATATCTGTTTTGATCTATGTTTTTAAAGAATTACAAGACATTAGTTTTATATTATTTACCTTTAATTTTAAATGGTGTTTGATTTAAAAAAATCTCTATGAAAGTATTTATTATGAAAAAATAGATCATTTTCTATGAAAAATGTTTTTTTCATATAAATTAATATCATAAAAGTATATGTGGCTTTCTTCTATTAATTTTATTGACATTTATTTCACATTTATATAATAATTTATTTAAATTTTAAAAGAATCCAAATTTATATCTTTTAAATGTAATTATTTTTTCAGCAAAGGTGGATGTCTCCTAACTCACATGTGTTTTAATAAAATTGAGCTTTTTCAATATAAAATGAACTAAAATTATTTTCTTCTATTAAAATAGTTTATGTAAGATTATGAAATGGTTTAATGGGTTATGAATGGGAAAATAAGAACATCTAAAAATGTTTTCACATATTCATAATATAGGTATCAAAAAAATGATATGGTATGGGGAGTAAACTTAAGACCATCAAAGGGGACGCCATCCTACATGTGTTACTGCTAGTGGCCACAAGGTTTACATAAGTTCTTTTAAGTGTCATAATTTTTTCCCAAATGTTTATTATTTTCAAAAAAATAAAAGGAGAGATGTATAGACTACTTAAATAATTTTCTATTTCAAAAATTAATTTTTTTCAAAATTATAATTAATTTTAATAGATTTTGTGATAATGATTTCAATGTTTTCAAAATACTTTTAGAAAAGTATTTATTACATAAAATTTTGGGTTAACTAAAACATTTCCAAAAAAATTGTTTTCTTTCAAAAAAATGTAATTTTCACTAGTTTTTAAACCCCTTACTGAGAAATTTTATACCCCCAAAAGTGTTAAATTATTTTTAAAAAGTTTAGTAGAAACTCATATAGTTCTTATATTGTATAAGGAGGTAGCACACATAAAGACAATTAGTTAAATGTTCTATAACTATGATAATTATTAAGGATATCCCAAAATTCTGAAAACCTATACTGAAAAAGTTCCCCAGCTGTATAATGTACAATGTATTTTTCAGTTATCTTCTATAAAAAATACACATCATGTATTTACTACTGAATCTAGAAGTGAGGTTTTTTTAATTTACAAATGGTAACATAGAAATGGTGTAGACAACATTGAAGATTATGTGTTTTCAATTGATGAAAATGTAACTGATATAATTTTCATTTGAACTCCTCGTTAAATAAGTACCCTTAAGAGTATTTAAGTTCAGTCATTCTAGTTTTTCATAATTGATATGATTTAAATTCAAATTTTTCATTATAAAAAATAATTAATTGTAAGGGAGGAATTAATTTAATGGTGGGGGAATAATGTAATATCCCATAATTTTTGAAATATTACATGTAATTAATAAATTGAATATTTATAATTTTAAATAAACTATGTTATGAAAATAATAATTTAAATTAAGTTTTCCAATTAATCAAAAAAATGGATTATAAGTTTAGTTATATATTTAAAAATAAATAATAATACTTATAAATAAAATTATTTTGTTCTAAATGATGATATGTTATATTATTTCTTCAATTAGATTTTTATAAATAAAATTATTCATTTATTACATTATGTTATAACAGTTTTAAATAAATTATTTTTTACAAGAAAAAAGATTTTATTTTAAATTAATATTCTAAATTATATTCAAATACTAGTTTTTATAAATGTGATATTATTTTGTTTAAAAGAATATTTTAAAATTATTATTTTTTTGTTATAAGTTAACATATAAATTTAAAAAAAATATTTTTATTAAATTATTTTTTGGAAATAATATTTTGTTTTCATGAAAATAAATAAATTATTAGAATTATAATTTAACACATAAAAAATAAAAAATTATATATAATTATATATAATTAAATTTATATAAATTATTTTTATCCAGTAATTTTTAAAAATAATTTTATAAAAAATTATAAATTAATTTATAACAAAGTTTTGTTAATTATAATTATTTTACATATAAAATGTATATGATAATGTTATATGTCAACCTAATTTAATTTTATGGGTAATATAATTTGAAAATTTTGTTAACAAATGTATTTTTATATAATTAAATGAGATTATATCAATTATAATTAACTTTTGAATATAAAATAAATTATGCTAAATAAATATATAAATAAATCAATAATAATAATAATAATAAATGATTGAAATATGGGTATTATTAAAAAAATTATAAACTTTTAATATATAAAAATATAAATATTATTCAATTTTAAATAAAGAAAAAAAAATAAAAATGAAATGATGATAGAGGGATCAAAAAAACTGAAATGAGAGAAGGGGTGTGGGGTTTCATTTTTTGGGAGATTTGAGCTGAGTTGGTGTCTTCCTTGAGAGGAACTAAGCATAGGGAAAGGGAATCAAAGATGGATCGACTACCTAATAAAAGTTTCGAGCTCTAATTTAGTGAGAAGATTTGTTTCAAACACTAAAGGGGATTCTGACTACCAGACATGGGATGAGTGTAATGCCCCAACCCCAGTTACCCAGAGTCGGTGCATTATTACATAACATTGGAATAATCACAAGAAAGATCAAGTCTCTAAGACCTATTAGTTTAGTAGCCTTGGAATGACTAAATACATTAATAAAGTTTAACATTACACCATAAAAATGAAAACTATAACAACATAGTCTCCATAGTCCACACTCTTATCCCCTCATACTATCCCGGCAGGTCATTCATAAATTACTTCTTCATATCCTGGGAAAAATAAAACATAGAAAAGTGGTGAGCTCAAATGCCCAGTAAGGATAATAATATAGTGGAAATGTTCATAAATAACAATAAACATTTATGGAAATGTATAACTAAAACAAAATCCTTTTAAACTTGAACTTCAATATAGTATGGAAAAAATAAAATAATATAATTCCATTTACTTATTCACATGGATATTCTACTAGTCTAATAATCCCATGCAATATCAGTAACCACTTTCATAATGATGGAATGCATAATATCGGACTATCATAACCACATAGCCAAGGCCTCGTGCCAAGACTACAAATAAGATTTTTTCAAGGCCTTGTGCCAAGACACTAGTTTGTCTCATGAGACCTACCGATGCATCGAGGAGCTATAGCGGGCTCCACCCGTCACATATTAAGTCTAATGCATTCCCATATGAAAAGTTTTAAACATAACATAAAAATTCGTATTAAAACTAGAATACGAAATCTAAATAATTCATCCATAAACCATGAATGGTTTAAAAATAACACATCTACAGTCAAACATATCACAAAACCTTCAATATGATATAGAAGTTTTGTATCATAATAAATTAACTTCAAATAAGCGTAAAATCCATCAAAGGATGTTGACATAGTTGAAATCAACACTCCTTTTAGAGAAATATCTCTTTTTATTTTGAAATAATATAAGAGTCATATATTTGTAAAATAAAACATTTTATTTGAAAATATTCTTATAAGCTTATAAGGGATGCTTCGATGATTTTATAACGGCTGAAAATAGCCGAACCCACCGTATAATTTAAAAAAACATTTTTACCTTAATTCTATCGAAAAGGTTAAAAAGGTACTTGTTTGGAAAATGATCGAAAGGTTCCTTTATAAACCACTTATAAAAGTCAACAAGGGTATAAATGACTTTAAACCATATTCTAGTAAATAGTAAAAATGTTTTGAAATTAATTTTTAAGAAACATGGATATGGATGATAAAGAAGTCCCAGTAGATTATTACGTGTAAACATCCTCGGATAATGAAAAGATTGCGAAATAAACCCTTACCTTGTACTTTTCCTTGGTTGAGGGTAGGTTAACCACATGTATAATGGTGAAATAATTGTTATTAAATTATACAAGAATCATATATATTAATATGATATCATATATGATCTTTTAACATTGCTTTGTTAATAATATTTTAGAATTTTCGTCGTTTCGAGTGTTAACTTACTCATTTTCTTTCATATGTTTGGTAATGTAAGACATCTTTGTCATGGATAAGATGTATGTTATACATATCCAGAATGATATCAAGTCCTAAAACATTATTTTTAAATTATCAAATGATAATTATATTTGAATGGATATGATGGAGAATGAATCTCATCACGTTCGTAGAGACGGTAGTTCGTACGTACGCACGGGCGACAATATCATTATTTTGATATTCAAATAATATATAATTGTATGTTATATAATATATAAAGAATAATTATCATGTTATATTTATTATTTACATGAATTACAAATCATTATTATACCCATCCAAATAATTATATATTGAATAACAATTACACCACGACGTGGAGACGGTAAGTCGCACGTACGCACGTATGGTGACATGTAATTCAGAGGATAGATATAATACTGAATATGGTTGTACCATATTTATAATAATATTACAGTATATAGGATATACTAGATTCATTATTTTATAATGATAATAACAAAGAAAGAAGAAGTGGAAGAAGAAAGGAACTTGAAAAAGGGTGGTGAAATCATTACCTCTTCTTCGGGTTCTTCCATTTGATTTGATCAAAAGGGCACCTTTGGTTGGATTTCTGACTAAAGGAAGGCCTCTAGTATGAAGTTATGGAAGTTTAGAGAGTATTTTGTCAGGTTTTTGCTTAACCAAAAGGATTTTAAGGTGTGAATTAATGAGAAGGAGGACTACCCTTTTATAAGAGGGGTGAGGGGCACCTTTGGAAAACCTAGAAATATTATTTTATAATAAATTAATATTCGGTTTTTAATGGCTCCAAAGTGTATTATTTAATGTTTAATGTGGGGATAGGTCTAAAACCACTCAACCAATAGGATTTAGACAGGTTTGGGTTACTATATTAACCTTATCTTTAAGTAATAACTCTTAGTTAATTAGTTTCACTTTTATAATGTCTCTTTTTATTTTTATATTATATGGTTAATAAAATTACTATATACATCCTATAGACCCCAAAGTGGTCCATTTATGATACACCTATCATGATATAAGTCTCTTTTCTGATCCTTAGATTTTTAGGAATTGAATATCAATTAATAATATAATATTCTTTTGAAAAACTCTTTTATGTCAATTTTGACACTATTCAGTACTTGATTTTTGTAAAACTTATAACAGAATTATTACTTCTAAAAAAGTTAATTAAATCATTCCTAACATGTAATATTAACCTATAAAATTATTTTAAATCATAAAAAGTCTCAAAATATATTTATTTGGGTATTTATAATATCAATTAGTTTAATTTTTCACTATTATGGTAATTACTGCATCATCATTGTGTCATAAATAATATATTTTATTTAATCTCTAAAAATTATAAATAAATTATCATTATGTAGGAAAAAATTTTATGTTTCTAATGAATATTTATAGTCGAAAATCAAAAATATAGAACCCTTTGTAAAAATTATTTTTCTAAAATATATATGCTTTTGTCATTTTTGTATTTATTTTAATTTAATTAAAATAATGTGTCCCTATCACCTACAAGTGGATCCATGGGGTCCCAAAATCGATCCAAATATTCCCATGGTCGGACATGTATCCACCAATAATGTTAGGACACGTTTTAGGGTAATTTAGTGTTATTATAATATTATTTTTTAACCCTTATTTACCGGATTTACCCTTTAACCGTGGTAAATAAAATATTTACCAAAGTAACTATTCAAAATGTCTAAAAATAAAAGTTACCTATTTAAAAAATTTGAAGATCCTGATTCAAAATATTGAATCCAATTTTCCAAATTAAAAATACAGAACTGGCAGAAATTAATTTAAAATTAATTCCCGCTGTCAAAACAAAAAGCGTGTTTTAAAGATATAATAACTATCAAAAGATAGGTACTTGTTTATGTCCGGTTTAATTGTAAAATTATTTCCAATGAAAAAAAAAGTATTAAATGGTCAAAATATATTCTAAATATACTTTAAAACCACTCAAATTCATAATTTATCACTATTAATTATTTTTATAAAAAAACGTTCTTTTTAATTAAAATTTAGTAATTTTCAATATTCATCAAAATATTAAAGTTATTCGAAAAGTACCAAAATTTCACCTTAGGATAAATTCGATACTAAAAATCCAAAAATGAAGTCCATTTTGAGAGATAAAATTTCTAAAATTTTCAAAATTAGGTATTACTATTCATAACTGCTAGTTTGATCGGTTGTGGTGTGTGTGAGAACTCGATGTTGCGTACAACACACGCTATTGCGTTATTCAAAGGAAAACTTACCATAAAAGCTTGGGGTGTTACATTCTCCCCTCCTTCAAATAATTTCATCCTCAAAATTTCTAGAATACTACTGCATGAAAATACTCGGGTGGTTCTTCATCATAAGTTCCTCGGGTTCCCACGTTTCCTCTTCCATCTTATGGTTTCTCCACAAGATTTTTACCAGACGAGTCGTCCGGTTTCTCAGTACTTGTTCTCTCGTATCAAGAATCTTGATGGGCTCTTCGCAATAAGATAGATCGGGTTCCAGTTCTAATTTCTCATAGCAGAGTACATGCGTTGGGTCAGGCATGTATTTCCTCAACAGAGATATGTGGAACACATCGTGAACTTTGGAGAGACTTGGCGGTATTGCCAGTCGGTAAGCTACATCCCCAATTCGTTCTAGATTTTTGAAAGGTCCGATGTACCTGGGACTCAATTTACCTTTATTACCAAAACTTATGACTCCCTTCCATGGAGATACCATCAAGAAAACATGATCACCGACTTGAAATTCCAAATCCTTCCTTCGATTATCGGCATAGCTCTTCTGCCTACTTTGAGATACTCTGATATGGTTTTGGGTTACCATCACCTTTTCCATCGTTTCCTCCACCAATTTTGGGCTTATAAGTTTTCTTTCACCAACATCATCCCAACAGGTTGGTGTACGAAATCTTTTTCCATATAACGGTTCATGTGGTGCCATATGAATACTCGAATGGAAGCTATTGTTATAGTAAAATTATACCAGAGGTAAATATTGATCCCACATACCCTGAAAGTCAAGTGAGCAGAATCTCAACATGCCTTCCAAGGTTTGAATAGTTCGTTCTGATTGTCCATCTATTTGAGGGTGGTAGGCAGTGCTCAAATGAAGTTCAGTATCCAAGGCTTTTTGATGACTTTTCTAGAATCTTGAAGTAAAACGGGGATCACGATCAGAAACAATCGATAGGGGTACTCCATGAAGTCTCACAACTTCATCAATATATAGTCTTTCTAGACGTTCCTGTGGTATATCTTCTCTTATAGCAAGAAATTGTGTTGACTTGGTAAGACAATCAACAATAACCCATATTTCATCGTTCCTTGTAGGAGTCTTTGGTAGTCCCATGACAAATTCCATCGTGATATTATCCCATTTCCACTCGGGTATGGGAAATGGTTGCAATACTCCACCAGGTTTTTTCCCTCTAGCTTTCACTTTTTAACAAACCGTACATCTTGACACAAAATCAGTAATCTCTCTCTTCATGTTGTCCCACCAAAAATGTTCCTTCAAATCTCTATACATTTTGGTTCTCCCAGGGTGTATAGAGAAATTGTAACTTTGATCATCATCCAGCAATTCCCTTTTTAGATCAGGTATATCGGGAACACAAAGTCTCTTCCCAAATTTCAAAATTCCATCTTCATACACAAAGTCTCTCAATCTCCCATCATTCACATCATTAATCTTCTTTTGAAATTCTTCATCATCAGTCTGAGAAATCTTAATCCTTTCTAGTAAAGATGGTTTAGAAACCATTTGAAAAAGCAATGATGCTTCACCCTCCCTAGTTTTTCCCATGTCCATCTTCACTAGATCCATGAAAATTGGATCCCTTTCAATTCTCATAATGTTCAAAACTCCATGATCTTTTCTGCTCAAAGAATCTTCCACCTTGTTTTCCTTCCCCGGGTGGTAGTGTATCGTGCAATCATAATCCTTGAGTAATTAAACCCATCTCCTTTGCCTCATTTTGAGTTCTTTTTGTGAGAAAATATACTTCAAACTCTTGTGATCTGTATAAGTCTCACGTTTTTCACCATATAGGTATTGCCTCCATATCTTCAAAGCAAATATCACAGCTTCTAACTCGAGATCATGAGTAGGATAGTTTTGTTCATGAATTTTCAACTGTCGTGATGCATAGGCAATAACCCTATCATTCTTTATAAGGACACAACCAAGTCCTTTCTTCGATGCATCACTATAAATAACGAACCCATCCTTCCCCGATGGTAGAGTCAATTTAGGAGCATTGACTAATCTTCTCTTCAGTTATTCGAAACATTCTTCACACTCTTTTTTCAAAACAAATTTAACACCTTTACGTGTGAGCTTTGTTAATGGGTTATTCAATTGGGCAAAATTCTGGACAAAACATCGATAATAACCTGCTAAACTAATAAAACTACGTTCCTCATTTATACTCATTGGTGCTTGCCATTCTTGGATTGCCTTGGTCTTAGAAGGATCAATAGAGATTCCATCTTTAGAGACAATATGGCCAAGAAAATAAATCCCATGAAGCCAGAATTCACACTTGCTAAACATCCCATATAATTCATGTCTTCTCAGAGTCTTCAGGATAATGTGCAAGTTATTTTCATGATCCTCATAGATTTTGGAGTATACCAAGATATCATAAATAAATACCACCACAAATGCATCAAGATATTCCTTGAAAACTCTATTCATCATATCCATGAATACAGAGGGTGCATTAGTCAATCCTAAAGGCACTACTGTAAACTCGTAATGCCCGTACCTGGTTCAAAATGCTGTCTTCAGAATGTCTTCCTTCTTCACACACAACTGATGGTATCTAGATCGAAGTTCAATCTTTGAAAAGTATATATATCCATGTAGTTAGTCAAATAAATCATCAATGCGAGGTAGGGTATACATGTTCTTTATTGTTTTAGCATTGATCTCCCTGTAGTCGATATATAACCTCATAGATCCATATTTCTTTTTAACAAAAAGAACAGGGCTCCCCATGGAGAAACACTAGGGAGAATAAATCCCTTATTACTCAGTTCCTCTATTTGTTTATTTAGTTCAACTAATTCTACAGTGGCCATTATATAAGGGTTCTTAGATATAGGCCTTGATCTTGGAATTAAATCAATAGAAAACTCAACTTCTCGTTCTGGAGGATGTCCAGGTAAATCTTTTGGAAACACATCTACATATTGATTCACAATAGGTACATCCTCTATTTGAACATTCCTTTCCCCTCCCACAGTAATTTCATCCTCTTCCTCCCCAATAATTGAAATTAGTTGAGCTACTGGGGGTGGATCTAGATAAGAATTAGGTGGTGACGATTTTTCTCTAAAGATAAGGTGTTCCTTATCATCATCATCAAAAATTGCAACCTACTTCTTCCTACAATAAATCTTCACATCATGGTCTGAAATCCAATCCATTCTGAGGATTATATCAAACTCAATCATCGGTATGACGATGAGATCATCAGATAAAGAACATTTATGTGCACTAATGGGGACTGATTCAAAAAACTTTGATGCAATGATACATCCCTTAGGATTTTTAAATAACAACTCCCTTGTTAAATAAAATTGGAAATATCTAATTTTATTAGCAAACTGGGAAGATATGAAACAATGTGATGATCCAGAATCAAATAATGCATTTGATAAACTTGAGTAAACCATTAAATAACCTGCCACCACGTCTTTCGAAGCTTCTACCTCAGCAGTAGTGATACCATAAGCTTGGACTTGATCCCTTGGCCTTTTCTGTGGTATGTTCCCCTGACGCTTAGGAAATTTATTTTCATAATGTCCCATCTCCCTACAATTGTAACACTGAACATTGGTAGCTTCCTTCTTCCCTTTGCAATCACGAGCTTGGTGTCCTTTTTCACCACACTTGTAACAGACACTCATTCCCTTCAAGCAAGTACCAGGGTGTTTCTTCTCACATTTACCACAGGACGGATATTCAAACATTCCCTTCTTCCCCTTATTTCAATTCCCAGATTGATCAGCAGGTCTCTTCTTCTCTTGCTTTTCTTTAATGTCATAAGACTTAGAGAATTCCTTTTCTGTCTTGATAGCACATGTGACAATGCCTTCATACGATAAGAAGGATTGTGAGACTAATGCTTGATGGAGAAATGGTTTTAACCCATCAAAGAAATGATCAATCTTACTTCTTGGGTTATGTATATAATCTCCAGTATACCTTGCTAACCTTGTAAAGTTAGCCTCATACTTTGCGACATTCTCATCCTCCTTTTGTCTCAGACTCAAAAATTGCCTTTCCATATCTGCTCGATGGTCACGAGGAAAGTATTTTTCTAGAAAAAGATATTTGAACTCCCTCCATTCCATATTTGATACTTCATCATCTTCCTTCATGTTTTGAATCAATGACCACCATTGATCAGCATCTCTAGTGAGGTGGTAAACTTCCATGATAACTTTTTCCATTTCACTACTTCCCAAAGCCTAAAATATTTTATCTAGGGATCTTATCCATTGCTAAGCTACCAATTGATTTGTACTCGCATTTAATGTTGGTGGTTGTTTCCTCATGAAGTGATCTAACATTTATCCTCTACGCTGTGGATCAGGGTGCTCCATACGGGTAAGGTTATTATTCATAAACTAAGTGATTTGTCCTAGTATGGTGATTAGCTGATCGGCACCAGTTGCATCACCAGCTCCACTATAATTATCTTAAGCAGGAGGGAAATCCCTACATGGAGTGTGTACATTGATACGGTTTCCATGTCTTCCACTAGGCGCCATTTCTATACAATGGCATAAACTAGATCAGTTTATGAATCAAAATACATAATTTCATACTTATAAAACACTTAACATAAATTGAACTATTTATGGATATAATCCATAATCATAAAAATGTTTTCTTTGAGGAATTATATACTCATAAACCCTTCATAATTATTTGTAAAGAAAATGAGAGTTATCATAAGCATATCCCCCGGGAGTGTCGTAACCAAGAGTGCAGTAAGGCCCATTGTCATGTTCCAGTTCCCGTTCGAGTCTACCTCAAAGCGGTTTTTTTAGGTTTTACCCCTAGGTAAATTTGTGCCAGAGCCGCCTCTACCTGCTCATATCCAGATAGGGATATATTTCTCAGAAAATTCACAAAATCTCTACAATACCAAAATTCTAGGATGTTCTTCTATACAAATCCTCAAAGTCCATCTTAGTTCTATGTTCTCTAATAACAGTTTATCTAAATCTAGCTTTCAAGGTTTGTACCAAACTTCCTCTGATACCAACTGTAACGCCCCGAACCCAGTTACCTAGATTCGGTGCATTATTATATAACATTTTCATGATCACAAGAAAAATCAAGTCTCGAAAGACCGATTAGTTTAGTAGACTTGGAATAACTAGATACATTAATAAAGTTTAACGTTACATCATAAAAATGGAAACTAAAATAAAATAGTCTCCATAGTCCACACTCTTATCCCCTCATACTATCCCTGCAGGCCATTCATAAATTACTTCTTCACATCCTGGGAAAAATAAAACATAGAAATGGGGTGAGCTCAAATGCCTACTAAGGATAACAATATAGCAGAAACATTCATAAATAAGAATAAAAATTTAAGGCAATGTATAACTAAAACAAAAGCCTTTTAAACTTTAACTTCAACCTAGTATGGAAAAAATAAAATGAAATAATCCCATTTACTTATTCACATGGATATTCTTTTAATCGAATAATCACATGCAATATCAATAACCACTTTCATAATGATGGAATGCATAATGCAAGACTATCATAACCACATAGCCAAGGCCTCATGCCAAGACTAAAAATAAGATTTTGTCAAGGCCTTATTCCAAGACACAAGTTTGTCTCATGAGAACTACCGATGCATCGAGGATCTATAGCGGGCTCCACCCATCACATATTAAGTCCAATGCATTCCCATATGAAATGGTTTAAACATAACATAAAAATTCGTATTAAAAATAGAATACGAAACGTAAATACTTCGTCCATAAACCATGAATGGTATAAAAATAACACATCCACAGTCAAACATATCACAAAACCTTCAATACGATATAGAATTTTTGTATCATAATAAATCAACTTCAAATAAACGTAAAATCAATCAAAGCATGTTGACATAGATGAAATCAAAACTCGTTTTACAGAAATATCTCTTTCTATTTTGAAATAATTTAAGAGTCATATATTTATAAAATAAAACATTTTCTTTGAAAATACTCTTATCAGCTTGTATGGGAAGCTTCGACGATTTTATAACGGCAGAAAATAGCTGCACCCGCCATATATGTTAAAAAAACATTCTAACTTTAATTATATTGAAAAGGTTAAAAAGGACCTTGTTTGGAAAATGACGGAAAGATTACTTTATAAACCACTTATAAAAGTCAACAAGGGTATAAATGACTTTAAACTATATTCTAGTAAATAGTAAAAATGTTTTTAAATACATTTTTAAGAAACATGGATGTGGATGATAAAGAATTCCCAGTAGATTATTACGTATAAACAACCTCGGATAATGAAGAGATTGCGAAATTAACCCTTACCTTGTACTTTTACTTGGTTGAGGGTAGGTTAACCACCTGTATAATGGTGAAATAATTGTTATTAAATTATAAAATAATCATATATATTAATATGATATCATATATGATCTTTTAATATTGCTTTGTTAATAATATTTTAGAAGTATCGTCGTTTCGGGTGTTAACTTACTCATTTTCTTTTATATGTTTTGTTATGTAAGCCATGTTTGTTAGGGATAGGATGTATCTTATTCATATACAGAATGATATCAAGTCCTTAAACATTATTTTTAAATCATCAAATTATAATTATTCTTGAATGGATACGATGGATAATGAATCTCATCGTGTTCATTGAGACGGTAGTTCGTACGTACGCACGAGCGACAATATCATTATTTTGATATTAAAATAATATATAATTGGATGGTATATCATATATAAAGAATCATTATCATGTTATATTTATTATTTACATGAATTACAAATCATTATTATACCCATCCAAATAATAATATATTGAATAACAATTACACCACGACGTGGAGACGGTAAGCCGTACGTACACACGTATGGTGACATGTCATTCAAAGGATGGATATAATACTGAATATGGTTGTACCATATTTATAATAATATTAAATTATATATGAGATACGAGATTCATTTTTTAGAATGAGTATAACAAAGAAATAATAAGTGGAAGAAGAAAAGAACTTGAAAAGGGGTGGTGAAATCATTACCTCTACTTCGGGTTCTTCATTTTGATTTGATAAAAAGGGCTCCTTAGGTTGCCTTTATGACTAAAGAAAGGCCTCTAGGATGAATTGAGGGAATTTGAGAGATTATTTGGTCAGGGTTAGGACGAACCAAAAGGCTTTGAAGGTGTGAATTAAGGAAAAGGAGGAGTACCCTTTTATAAGAGGGGTGAGGGGCACCTTTGGAAAAGCTAGATATATTATTTTATAATAAATTCATATTCGGTTTATAATGGCTATAAAGTAGATTATTTATAGGTTAAGGTGGGTATAGGTCTAAAAACACTCAACCAATAGGATTTAGACAGGTTTGGGTTACTATATTAACCTTATCTTTAAGTATTAACTCTTAGTTAATTAGTTTCACTTTTACAATGTCTCTTTGTATTTTTATATTATATGGTTAATAAAATTACTATATACATCCAAGATACCCCCAAGTAGTCCATTACGGATACACCAATCATTATATAAGTCTCTTGGCCGAACATTATATTTTTAGGAATTTAATATCAATTAAAAATTTAAAATTTGTTTTAAAAACTATTTTATGTCAATTTTGACACTATTCAATAGTTGATTTTTCTAAAAATCATAACAGTATTATTAATTCGAAATAAGTTCATTAAATCATTCCTAACATGTAATATTAACCTATAAAATTATATTAATTCATAAAAAGTCTCAAATTATATTTATATGGGTATTTATAATATCACTTATTTTAATTTTTTACGATTATGGTAATTACTACATCATCATTGTGTCATAAATAAATCAAATTATTTGATGTATAAAAATTATAAATAAAATATAATTATTTAGGAAATCGTTTTAGATTTCTAAAAAATATTTATAGTTGAAAATCCAACATATATAACCCTTTTTTAAAAAAAGGTTTCTAAAAGATATATGCTTTTGTCATTTTTGTATTTATTTTAACTTAATTAAAATAATGTGTCCCTATCACTTACAAGTGGCTCCATGGGGTCCCAAAATCGACCCAAATATGCCCATGGGAGAACGTGTATCCACCAATAATGTTAGGACACGTTTTAGGGTAATTTGGTATTATTATAATATTATTTTTTAACCCTTATTTACCAGATTTACCCTTTAACCGTGGTAAATAAAATATTTACCGAAGTAATTATCCAAAATGTCAAAAAATAAAAGTTACCTATTTACACAATTTGGACATCCTAATTCCAAATATGGAATCCATTTTTCCACATTCAAATCACAGAAGTGGCAGAAATTAAATTAAAATGAATTCCCGCTGTCAAAACAAAAAGTGTGTTTTTAAGATATAATAACTATCAAAAGATTGGTGCTTGTTTATATCCGGCTTAATTGTGAAATTATGTCCAATGACCAACATTGTATTAAATAGTAAAAATATATTCTAAATATACTTTAAAACCACAAAAATTCATAATTTATCACTATTAATTATTTTGATTAAAAAAGTTTTTTTTAATTAAAATTTAGTAATTTTTACTATTCATCAAAATATTAAAGTTATCCGAAAAGTACCAAAATTTCACCTTAGGCTAAATTCGATACTAAAAATCCAAAAATGAATTCCATTTTGAGAGATAACATTTAAAAAAATTTAAAAAGTAGGTATTACTATTCATAACGGCTAGTTTGATCAGTTGTGGTGTGTGTTAGAACTCGATGTTGCGTACAACACACTCTATTGCATTATTCAAAGGGAAACGCACCATAGAAGCTTGGGGTGTTATAATGAGCGAGATGGGTATATGATTTGTGGGATTTGATTTGAAAGGTATTTTAATCTTAAACAAATGTATGTCGAACATATAACGAGGATCCGACGTGGATGGGGAAACCGTGTGTGAGTTTTTCATCATCCTCCTCATATCAATGATTTTATAAATTTATTATATGTATGTGTTTCTATATTTTATTTTTTGGGCTTCTAAAGCCAACCATATGAACTTTGTTTTCATCAAATTGGTTTTTCTAAACTCTCAATATTGTTGTTTGACATGGTGTTGAGCTATAAATACATCAGAATTGTTTCTTCTACAATTTTGGATGGCAATACTTGTTAATGTTCTGTATATTTCTTCATTGATCATTTTTTTGATGTCCATGTTCATCACCTACGATTAATATTTTTCAAATACAATTTAAACATTGGTTATTTTGAAGGAATGTTTTAAATTGAAAATAATTAGGACCAAAATTTTCTTTGGGCTATGTACATGATTTTGGTGAAGGATGTTTGATTAAATCTGAATGAATATAAATTAATAATTCAATAATTTTATGATATGATGAACTTCAGTTAATTAGTCATAATTTTCTTCAGATAAATCATTTTAAGAAAGGGTCTGTATATATAAATATTATATTTCGTTATTGATATTAAAATATCTAATCATCTGAATAGCCAACATTTATTTTTTCAGTATCCTTTATTGTTTTGTGATTTCATAAAATCTCGTTTATTCCTCAATTAAAATTTTGACTATATATATACAACCAAACAATTAACCATTTCTTATTATTATTTATATACAAAAAATGGAGTTAGACTATAAATAAAGTGTTTTCTTCAGGTGGTGTAACTTACAATCCTCTTATTACTTGTTTTATCCACTCTATTTTCCCAAGCTCCGGAAAAATGCTCTCTTTAGATTTAATAGAAGGCTTCCTTCGAGGTAAGGGAATATTTTCCAATATTTATATTTATTTAAGGGTTTTATTTTCAAAATTTATAATTTTACATATTCAAAATGATAATTATCTTACTCTATATTTAGAAAACTTATACTATAGGAATTATTTAAAAATTTTATATTCATACAGGTGTTTCCCCGTCATTGGTTTTGGGGTGGTAAGAGTTTGGGTATGATGAGGGGTAGGTTATGGCGGCAAGTCATTAGGCATGTGATTTACTGTTGTTTTATTCCTTACGTTGGGTTTTTTGGTGGCAGATATAATCAACCTAGTCTATTTTTAAAGGTGTTATATTTTATTAATTTATATAACTATAATTTTGTAAGGTAAATGTTTTGAAATTAAAATATTTACTTATTTTCTAGAAAATACAATATATATATATATATTATTTTTTATTTTAAACCAATGAAATTAAGGGTGTTATGTAAATTTTTGTAATAGTTATTCTTTAAAAAAATCTTTAATAAGGTAATTAGTTTTATAGAATTTTATTTTATTATTTTATATAAATAATTATATTCCAAATATTTACTATAAAACATTAATTTTCATAAATGATGTAAAACACTAGGAAAACATTGTTTTAATATAGTTTAATTTTAATTTTAAGGTGTATTTGAAATTATTTAAATCTATTTGATAATATTTCTAATAAAAAAAGTTATCACATTATGTAAAAAATGATTTTACTTAACAATGAATGTCAATCAAGTAGATATGGTCATATTTTATAAATGATATTGATATTTCATTCACTTTTACTTATGAATTTTTTTAAATTGTTAATGCAATCGTATTTATGTCTTTTAAAAGTGTATAGTTATTCAGAAATGGTTGATTTCTTCTAACACACATTATTATTAAGAAAATTGATCTTTTTTCATGATCAGAAGTAATAAAATATTTTTCTTATATTAAAATAATTTATGTAATATTTTTAAATGTTTTAATTTGTTGTGAATGAGAAAATAATAACTATAATAAATCATTATTAAATTTTGGAATTGGGTATCGTATGAAATGATATGGTATGGTGACTAAACATAGGACTGTAAAATGGGATGATATCATGTATGTGACACAGCTAGTTTCTACATGGTTTTCTTATTTTCCTCAATGTATCATAATTAATTAATCATTGTTTATAATTTTCATTTATTTTAAAAGGAGAATCTATAAAGTATATGAAAAGATTATTTATTTTCAAAATTAAATGGTTTCCAAAATTATAATATCCTTTAATGGATTTTGAGATAATGATTTCATTGTCCTCAAAATCAGTTTAGAAATGTATATATTTTATCTATTATTTTTTTTTGTAAAATATTTTCAAAATAAATGCATATTATTTCAAAGAAAAATATTTTTCACTAGTTTTAAAACCACTAATTAGGAAACTTTATGCTCACCACAAGTTATAAAACTTTTTTCATTATTTTAGAATAAATTGAAATGGTTCTTGTTTCATATAAAATATTATTTCACATGAATAAAAATATTTAAATTTTTTATAACACGGCTAATTTTTAATTTTAAGCCAAATTTTCTAAAACCTAGACTGAAAAAGGTCCTTAGTGTTATATTGTAATATGTTTTTTTCAATTATCTTTTATTAAAAAATACACATCTTGCTTTTTGTACTGATTCTATAAGCTCTTGTTCTAATAATTACACATAATACCTTGGATAATGTAAAATTATTTATTATATAATAAGTACATTGGGATCCCTTGAATACAACTCATAGTCCACTATCATGTCTGAACAATGTAGTGGAAGATTTAGGTAGGCAGGTTGTAGAGGCTATCTCAAATTAATCACTTTTATAATCCTACCCAATACAGTTGATTTAATTATATCCTATATCGACTCATTTATTTATCACATATTATCCTTCAATGAATCTATTTATCCCTTATAATATACCCCTATATATGCAATACTAGGATTACTAGAAAGAACATTTATAAAACTAATATCTTACTAATACCCTCTGATGAAGCCCATGTATTTTAGATTTAGTACTGTTTTTGTATTAATATCTTTTATATCCTCATGTATAAAGGTCCCTTGTGCCATTTTCACTTGAATTTAATATTTAAATATTAATTTCAAAAGTTATTTAGAGAGATAAATTTGAAAAATAGTAATATGGGTGAAATTGATATTTAGTTATATTAAATATTATCGGTTATATCCTTTGTTGAATCACAAATATATTTCCCTATTTTTCATTCTATCTCTTTTCTATTATATATGACGATGGGGATGATATAAAGTGTCATTTGGAACCTATTTATATATTCTACTTGACTTTGATCTTATTTAAATAAATTTTTCATCAATAATTTCATCACCTAATAAATGATACCCTCCACAAGAAATTGTAATATTGTATAAATTTTCTAACTAGATCTTTTGATGTGTTTTTCTAGATGAAAATACATAAAAATAATATATAACATTTCAAGTAAATAAATTTAATTAAACAAATATATTTTACAAATAACATAAATAGAACATAAAGGCTTTCTCTCATTGACTGGAGGAAATATTCTTCCATGTATCTGTATCTATAAATGCATACATAAAGTATGGATCATGAAAAAGAATTCACCAAAAAATATATAATGTATTCAACATTTACATAAAATCTCACCATCTAGATTACATAAAGGATAGTCAATTTTTATTAATTTTATTCATCTCTTTAAATTTTAAAGTTATCTCTAATTGAACAAATAAAATATTGATAAATTTATAATAATTAGACCCATCGATAACTTAATGAAAAAGTTAAGGAATTTAAAAGTTGTTGACTCTCATAATATATATTTCTCTGACTAGTTGATAATTATATTATCCTTCAATAAAATACTTATCCTACAATGACGCCAAATCAACATGTAATTCCAAAACTATATGGATTGTGGCCCAGTTGGATGATCAATCTAATCAATATTTTTTTCGACCCCTTCTCTATATGTGTTAGTTAATGTTTGGGAAAACCTATAATCCTACTCAAAATAGATTTAATTATTTTAATCTCTAGAATTGAATTATATATACATATAATTTTTGGATGTTTAAGTTAATTTTTATTAAATAATTAAATTCTATAGATATATTTATATAAAAAATATACAATAATTGGTCCTGCTACCTCCTTTTATTTCATTTAGAACGATATATTCTACATTAACAAAAAACAATTTCTTGTATCTGAAAAATAAAATATATGAAAAAAATTAAAAAAATATTATTTATAATAGAACAAGACACATTAAATGTCATATTTTTAATCAAAAATATGTTCTCACTAAAAAAATTGAATATAAACATTAATGAAAACAAAAAAGATTATCATCTTAAAACGTGTAGTTTTTTATAACTCTATTTGATTCGAAACAAATTATTATTACAGATAGAATTGTTATTTTTCCTAATGGGAATAACATTATAAATATTTTTATGAATAGTATTTCATCACTAAAAATAAATAATATAAAGAAAATAGTAATAAAAATATGATGAAGGAAAAAATTTATCAACCATGAAATGGATATATGAATATAATGAAAAAAAATATGATAATATTTATGAACATATATATAGAAATATTTAAGTATCTGATTAATAAATCCTTTTAGTTGTGCTTGTTTCACAAAACAATATTACCTAATTAATTAAAAGTGTAAATATATGTTTCCACATATCTCTTATTTTTTATATTTATATGTTCCATGGAAAATTCCCACATAAAATTCATTGTTACCATATGGTAATTTTATAATAAATAATGAAATTTCATATAAGTCATTAACATCATCACTATTCAAGTCACCAAAATAATTTTCACTATTGAAACAAAATTTACCACTACTCATTTTAAGGGTCAACAACAAAAAATATTGTTTTTCATGGGCCATTGTGATAAACAATTCATATTTGCAACTGAATATTTTTAAATCAATAAGTGTAAATTCAAACCCATAATGTTTTTCACTACTGTTATTATCATTCCATTTACACATAAATACATGTACCCAAAATTTAGTATAATCAATATCCCTTATAACCTGAAAAACTCAAAAATAAGGTGTCGATACAAAAATTGTCTTTAATCATTGCTACATGAAAATGTAGTGCATCTATGAAAACCATTACTCCAGTATTTTGAACATGTACTCTTATTATCTTATATTTTGTGTAAAATGTCTAACAATTAGTATCTAAACTAGACCATGTGAGAACTATAATAATTGGTCCCCTATGAATCATTTTAATGGTTTAGATGTGGATAAATTAGTATTTATGTTCTCCATAAAAAATTATAAAAAAAGTTTCTATGTTCATTCATCAACTAGTTTTCATTTATTCATGAATATCTTACCATAAATCTACAAATAAATGAGGAAGTATATGTGGTTGAACCTTAAATATGTAATTTAAAATGAAAAAAATTTGAATGTATCAAATTATTCACACAGAACATATCCCTTCACCATCACTATAAATTATCAAATTTCAAGATATAGGAAGACCAATATACTTTACAACAGATAAATAATATTCAATGAACTCAATTCCCTATTCAGATATATTTTTTTGAACAATAGATGCATATGGTTGATGTTGATTCATAATATATTCCTTCAAAATATTCTTATTTCATTACAAAGGATAAATGAAATATAATTATATTTTCCCACATATTCTTATCTCTTATACCGAATGATTCAATGGATTAACCATTATATTAAAAAAATATGGTGGATTATACATTTCTATTGATAATGTTTTAAGATATCTCTATTATCCATTACATCTAACAAATAATGATCTATTAATTTTTTACAAATTTAATTTAAAATTGACCAAATACAAAGGTATAAATTCTGATAGGTTTCAGAAATATTCCACATAATTATATCGATATAAACAATTTCATCAATACATGATTGTCCTGAAATTCCATAACTATTATCTTTATATAATTCAAAGACACCAAATTTTTCCCATTTGATGAAAATCCTCTAGGTACATTAATATCATGCACTCATTGAACAAAATTATCTTCTAACTCTTTCTTAATGTATGAAATTTTATAGGAAAATATGTTTTTTCTCGTTCATTGGGTGTGCTTACTCCAAACTTTATTCCTATAGTTATTAAGTCTATACTTTATTACAAAAAAACTTTTTCATTACTTTTTTGTTTACCATTCTACCATTAATGATTTAAAGTACCATAATAAAAAATTGGTTATGATTTATATCCTTTAACACAATATATAGATATGTTTCTATATACAGGAAATTTATTCACCATGAACACTATCCTAACATCTAAAATAAAATTCCTTTTCTTGTGTGCACCAAATACTATAACACTTGTCTCCTATAATAATTACAAATCCTCAACCAATGGTGATATATAAAAATCAATATCGTTTTCTGGCTATTTTGGCCTAGAAATAATCAAGGTCATAATAACATATTTTCTATTCATATATATATATATATTGAAAAGTTGTAGAAAACCAACATAACCAATCAACAACAACATTGGATACTGAGGATATGATATGAATTCAACCAATCTATGTATAACCCCATTCCAATAATTCTAAATTCAGTGTCAAAATCAAAAAATTTATGATCAAATATTTTTCATTGTGGTGAATAAGAATGGTGGAAAAGGTTTCCATTAGAGATTCCCTCATTATTTTTCTATCATAACCTAATTGAAACATTTTAAATTGAAAGGTGATGCATCAAAGGATGATTTATTGAATTTTACTAAATATTTTTATTGGTAGGTTTCTTTCCTTTTCATGGAATGAGCCATTGTTATATTTTTAATCCATTTTTTAGTTGGGTGTCCCACATTTAGGACTCTAATAACCATTCATATTCCTTCCAATGTAGTACATAATATTTATGGAATACGTGTATCTTGTAATACCCCAATATCATTGTACATAATATTTTCTTACCTCACAATCAGAATCGGGAACCTCGTTTCCTTCTAGAAGCACCCCTTTTAATATTTAAAGAAATTTGGTTAAAAATTTATCACATTGTACATGTCTTAATTTCATGTTAACTAATCTTATTTATAGATAAAACTATAAATTTAGTGATACATAATAATAGTGGTTTCTTATAATCTTTATACAGTCACTCAACAACAAATTTTTAATGGTTTCAATACTTACATCTTGAATTAATTCTACAAGATGATTCTATATCTCATGGTGAACATCTTCATTATCATTGGATCGTGGCTTCTTTATTATTTCAATATTACAACTCAAACATGTATTATTATAAATAAAATTATACTAAATCAGATTATCTTTTACTTCTTAGTACCCTATATTACTAATTTTCAAACACGTAATGCATGGATAGAAAATCACTAATTTTTTTCTAGATTTCATTTTGTAAATTCTAAGAAATCATCATCAACTTCCCCAAATTATAACCAGCTCATCATAAATTTATCAAATTATGATCAATTAATTACCTAAAATCTAACCATATAATAAATTAAAATATTAAAAAAATTAAATATATATATATATATATTTAAGAAAAATAATTACATTTTTTATATAAAAATGTATATAAACATCCTCAATTTCTATCAAATAATTTATATCTTAATTAAATATAAAAATGAAATTATAATTTGGAAAGAAAATTATTTATAAATATAAGTTATTAAAATGATATAAAAATTTAATAAATAGAAAAAATTTAAAACAAAAAAATTTCTACCACGAAAAAAATATTAATGATTAATAGTATTAAAAGAAAAAAAATTATAAATACAAATAGTTATAACCAAAAACAAATTACATTCATAAACTATTTATAAACAAAAAATTATAAAAACATTAAAAAAAATTATAATTGACATTCAGATTAGTATAAACAAATTAATGGATGAATTAAATTTATAACTATTTCATGATTAATTATTCCTCAAAAAATAAAAAATAACTTATAAAATAAATAAGCCTAACTTAGCAGTCATGGAAATATAGTGAACAACGCATGATTGAAGATAAAAATTTGTGAAAATAAGGATAAAATTTAAAAAAATGAAAACCCTACAGTGTTGTCACAACTTGAGTTGAATAGGGTTTATGTTGATTAAAAAACTTCAAGTGTTGTGAAATAAGTATGAAATATTTAATAATAAGAAGAAAAAAGGAAAAATGGATCTGAAACTAGAAATAAAGTAGAAGATCAATCACTACTCGAGTGATATCACAAGTTAAAAGGATGAGGGGCTTAAAAGGATTCTGTTAAAAATGAGGATATGTCCATTGGACATAATCTTTTTATAATAATTTATAAGAGGATTTATAAAAAAACATTAAAATTCAATTTTAAGAACTTTTAAAATTGGTAATTATAAAACTGATGTTGAAGGCATCCCATGTCACTGTTAACGTCAGTTATGAAAAAATTTGATGTTAAAAATATGTGGCCTAATAATATTTTTCTAATTTTTCTCAAGATGTTAAAAGAGGGGTTTTTTAATTTTATTGGAGATGGTGGTGACCATGTATAATTGAGAAGAACTAGAGAAATCATGAAACAATATTTCACCTTAATATTCTAGATATATAGTGGATATGTCGCACCCAATATTATGTTCAGGTGATATATTATTAAATCAATGAATTTATCGGATTTAGTTATATCATGGTTTGATTTTTTCAAAAAAAATAGAGATCGATGGCTTTTGCATGGATAGGTAAAAGATATTAAAATTATCTTACATTTTATTATGACCCTCCTTCTCTAGTATGAGGGAAAGGATAGAAAACTGTCATACCCTTCCTTCTTCAAGATAAAGGTTAGATAATGACCCCTGATTACCACCTTCGATATTCCCCAGAGTGGCGACTAGTACCAAGTGTATAGAATCTCGCACAAAAATTAAAGGCATTACCCTTTCTATATGACAATATTAGGAGATAATATGGTAAATCCCAAACCACTCCAAATACTAAAAGTAAAAGTAAATCTGAAATCCATCCCACATGCATGTTCAAAATTAAATTTGATACAGAGTACAAAAAAACTCCAAATTAAAGTACCAAAAAGGAAACTAGGATTAAACAATGAATAATCCCAACACACAAGTTGGTAAAGTCCAGTAAAGTCCTCAAAGTCCACCTAAAAACTTGAAAATTGTTTTATATACGTAGGGTGAGGATACAAGTATACTCAGTAGGAAAACTAAAGATACCCATTCATAAGTGGGGGACATACTAATTCCCCTATAAGAACACAGTAGAACCTTGAGGAACCTACCATGGAATACTAACCTACCCAGCCTCACCCAGGAACACTCACCAAATAACACTATGTAAAGTAGTAGTATAAACACGTCGAGATTTGGGTACCCGAACCACTTTTCCACTAGTTAACTACTCACCCCTAATGGCTAACGTATTGATGCTACCACTATTCCCATATGCATCCCCACTACCACAACCTGCCCGCACACACCTCGGCCCCAAACGACACATGAACTCGCCACAAACACCTGCGCCACAACAACCAAACCCCTCTCCTGAAGACAACTGGGCCTCATCCTAATGACACTTGGGAAAAATATCAACCTTAAATAACCTAGGCCTCTAATCCACAACAAACCCTTTCCTAAAGGATCCTGTACTATGGTAAGCCTCAAGCCATTATATCCTACCCAGATATGCTTAACCTGTAAGAAACTGAAATAGGGTGCGAGGAGGAAACTTAGTAACCATCCATCCATCCTCCCATCTGGACGTTGGGAAAGACACCCTCCCTCATGAAATAAAGTTGTTCGGAACATAGTGCTCAACAAGAGTGGGTTGCATATAAAAATCCCAAGGAACTACAATTTATATATATATATATAGGTAAGAAAACACTTAACCCCATCCTACAAATCCATATTGTTGCTACCCTTATATGAACAACCACACAACATCTACTACCAAGGCATAACCCAACCCCTTTTTCATTCAATCAATTACCTCTTATTTATTATAGGATTCACTTTATTTATTCCATCACTACCTTGAAACTACCAACCACCCCTATTTAAAACAAACAATCAAAACCAGGTTGGAAGTCCCACTACACACTCTCATTAAACCACTTTCAGCTATCATTCTTGAAGACTATACCCCACAATTCTTCTATCACAACTCATCCCCATATCCACACTACCCAAACAATTTCCCAATGCATAATCACAACATAAAAATTTCATAACCACACTATAGTCCCACTACCCAATGTCACTCCACGACCACAACACAAACAAAGGCAATTCAGCTTCCTACAAGTTCATCCATTATACAGTCAATCAGTCTCTCAGACTGAGAAGCCAACTCACCACATATACCACCCCACACACAAATCCCACAGAAACTACCATTAACCATTGCCCCGCTGCACACTCATACCACACCCTTCTCACATAACCAACTCCTATATACAACCTTGTACCCACAACCATTCTCCCAAAAACATCACCACATTACTCCCAAAAAGTCACAAAACCCATCAGAACACAACACTCTTCCACACCTATCAACAGGATGTGTACATATATATTCAGATTTGGAAAACACTGTTATTTAGTCCACTTGATAAATAGGGGTGATCATACATGGGTTTTCGTCATAGGGAACCTATTTCAATTAACCAAGTGTACATGTTTAAATATTTTTCATGTTATGACAGATTATCAAACATCATGACAAAGCAATAGGACAACACCAGTACACAACTAAATTCCACCAATGGACATGATTTTCAGAATTATTTACAGCCAAAACAGATAAATAACATCAACAAGGATAACAAAATAAAGTAGATGATCAAACATCAATCCACTCTCGGTCCTTTATTTCATTAACCCATTGTCTTTTGATAATATTTAATTCTAATTCATTTCTCATTTCAAGAAAAGTATTCAGTAATTACTCACAGGGAATTATTAGTACACCCACCCCGCATGATGCATAATTAAATATTTATAGAAAATCCTTATCATATGATCAAAAGATCGAATTTCCTCATTGTGTCAAGAATAGGGGTCACGCAAATAGTTGGGATGGACACCAAGGAAGCTGAGCAGGAGAAATCTAGCACAGGCGCACAACTCATCTACAGAGGAAGGCTCTAGGTGCAACAAGAAGAAATGGAAAACACAAAAGGAAGCGAAGATACTAGATTTGAAGAGTAAGATCCTGTTTTAAAGGAAGAATGGCTTTAAAAGACCTTAACGTGGGATCATAGTCAATATCACGTGGTTTGGGTATCTTAAATTTCTAAGTATTTTAGGATATTTAACGATATAATTAATACCCTTTGAAATGCCTTTAAAAGTGCCTGAATAAAGATTTAAACTTTTCTTATGTCAAAAAAGATGCAACAGGGGTGAAACTGGAAAACCAGAAAATCTGAAACTGAGTCACTGATGGGTGAGTCATCAACGCAGATCCACTGACAGGGGAGATACCGATGCGACCTACCGACACCAACATACCGATGTTGAGACACCAATGTAGAGATACCACTACTTAGCTACTAACACTGAGCTATTGATGAAATAACCTACTGAAGCAATAACCTACTAACGCCCTGACCTACCAATGCCATGACTCGCTGACAATGACACCCTCGACTCTACAACAAAGATTCCCTTGACTCACTGATGTAGATTCCTTCAAATCACTAACGCACTAACATGTCGATGCACTGATATGCCAACGCACTGACATGCTGATGCATTGACATGTCAATGCACTGACAAGACTACACAATGACATGCCGACACATTAACATGCAAATGGAAATTTGGAAATTTGGAAAACTCTGTAAATGATCCATTGTTACCTCCCATAACACCCTAAACACTAGTTTTTCACAAAGGAAAGGATCGGGGAAATCAGGCTCATCACATCATACACATCTCAAATTATTCTCATCCTTAGGAATTCAAACTAAACCAGAATATAGTGGGTTTGAACAACCACCCCTTAAGATAATTCTCAAGAGAAAACCTCCTTTTGTTATTATAATTCTATAGTGTAAACCTCAACATCCCAAAACTAATCCCTTTCATCTGTCTCTTGAACAAATGTGAAAAAACTAAGGCCCCACACTACCCCAAACAACAACACAAACACCAAAGGCCACACTACAAGGACCCGACCTTAAACATTACATAATCTTGAATTAAGTAAACAATTTTCATTGAGGATCTTTTCATCTTTACATATTTAGATAATTAAGTCATAACATATACATAATAAATTGAATATTACATGTAGACACTTATACACATTTTCCATTTTTCCATAAAATAAAAACTCTTCAAAAAAAAGATCCATGTCTAGTTCCATGTTTTAGATAGCATGAATTTTCCTTGATCCCATCCTTGACCATATTCATCTTTATTTCTTGTGAAAAACTTTTCAAAACTTGGGATGAGAATAAAAAGATCAATAAGGCTTACAAAACAAAGAAAGAAAACATTAGTTCATCAATACATATGTAACATAATCTCTTTAACATACCTCATGAAATAATAATATTAATGAATAAAACATATTAATCATAAATCATAAAGTTAACTTGTGGAATCCATAACATACTTACATTGTAGCTTTCACTCCTACGAAGAGATTTACATTTGGAATACCCATCTTAGTATATTCCCTAAATCTCTTATGAGAAACATTAACGTTTACCTCTGTCATGTAACCCAATTCATTGGAGAGGTATCTCAGGCTCACCCGCCCTAGGTTTATCAAAAAACCACCCATATACATAAACAATACCCATGAACCGTAACATATTTATAACACATAAAACAAAAATAAATTAAAGATAACATTTCCACATTTCAATCAAAATATATAATTTAAATATATTGACATAACTAATCCATCATCAAAACCATTTTAAATACCAAAATATATAAAAAAGGGTTTATGGTATTTATTTTTCTTTTAAAAAACACTATGTCTTGTTAAGAAAGCCAAATATCAAATAACGCTCACGACAGCGGAAAGGTCGTTGTCACTGTGTACGTTAAAAGAAACATTACTTTTTGTTGTTTAGTAAAAATCATTGTATATAAAGATTTTCTTTGAATGAAAATAAAATTCAATGGTGTTTATACACTATATAAAATAACGTTTTGTATAAAACAAAATATTCTCCAATTAAATGAGATTGAGATGAAGTCCCTTACCTCATTTCTGACTTGACTCATTCGTTCTTTAATCATAAAATAATAAACTAAATTTAATTTATAATTGCATAAGAACCTTTTTCAAGTCTATTATTCCTTTTATATCATTTATTACAATGTTTTTATCATTATTTAACCATTTAAGTTAATAATGGTCATTATGTCGATATTTGGTACTTGAGTCAAAAATGAACTTCTCATATTTACGAGTTGTCCACGTGGTTAGAAGTCAATTATATCAAGAATTATATTCATGATTTAGATATCATATATATAATATATATACAGTATATATATGTATTTATAATAGTACATAACATTAGGAGGTAAGAAGTGAAATGCACCATTCATGGAGACGGTAAGTCGTACGTACGTGTGAACACTAATTTCTTTTCTATTTCATATTAAATGGAATTAAAACATAACGATACATAGTTATATTATAATTCTAGTATAATATCATATATATAATTTCATAAAATCCACCCTTTATATGTTCTAATATGGCATTGATGAGTCATATCACTTTGAGGGGGCGGTAATCCGCACTTCGTCAAATGAAATTATCGCGTTTACCCATTATGGAAACCATATAGGTATGAAATAAATGAAATATAAATAAGTACAGAGACAATATAAATATATTATATATCACATATAAATATAATATATATCACATATAAATATAATTCTATCATAATGTCCACCATGAGAGGTGGTTGAAGAAATTTGAACAATCATTGTTTTGTGAGGAAGTAGTTCGTCATCGATGGAAACAGTATATTCGTATCAACTAGATGGAGGTGTGTGGAATCGTAGTTCAAATAATTATCATACCAACAACCTAGTATTTTTAGGATACTACTTTTGTTACAATATAAAGTAATAGAGATATTTTATGGGGTTGGAAAGTAAAATAAAAGAAAATAACTTAAGAGAAGACGTTACCTTTAAATAAGGTATCTCCCTTTAGTTTGAACCAAAATGTTTACATTAATTTCCTTATGACTAGGGGATGTACTTTAGGTATAATTAACGGATGTAGGGAGCTTAATTGGGCAGAGGTTGGATGATCCAATGTGCTTGAGAGGTCTAAGTAATGGGTTAGAGGTGATGTATTTTTATAAGGTCGAGGAGAGACTCTTTAGGAATGTTTGAAAATATTATTTTATTATATAATCATATTCGGTTTATAAAGGACCTAAATCTTATTTAATTTAAAGATAAGGTGTATATAAGTAGAAATAAAGTCATACCATAAGAATTTGATAGGTTTTGGATATTATTTTTAATTTTATAATATCATTTATTTGAATCATTCATTAATAAGGTAATCATTGCATCATCATTGTGTCATAAATAATTTTATTTATTTTATGTCTAAAAATTATAAATAAAATACCATGATATAGGATATATATTTATATTTAAAATTAATATTTATATTTGAAGATATCACTTTCATAACCCCATTTAAAAATTTATTTACTAAAAGATATATGTTTATGTCATTTTCGTCTTTTCTTTAAATTAATTAATATAAAGTGTCATTATCACTTCTAAGTGGCTCCATGGAGTCCCAAAATTGACTCAAGGATTCCAATGGTCAGAAATGTATCATACAATAGGATTTGGACATAGTTTATGGTAATTAAATATTATTATAATATTATTTTCTTACTATTTTTTACCATATTTACATTTTAACCATGGTAAATAAAATATTTACTAAAGTAAATATTCATAATGTATAAAACTAAAAGTTACATATTTAAAAAATTTGAACCTCCTGATTCCAAATATAGAATCCATTTTTTCCAAATTAAAAACACAGAATTGTCAAAAATTAATTTAAAATTAATTCATGTTGTCAAAACAAAAGGCCTGTTTTTAAGAAATAATTACAATCAAAATATTTACACTTGTTTATGTCCAATTTAAACATGAAATTTCTTACATTGACCAAAATTGGATTAAATGGTAAAAATATAATCTAATTACACTTTAAATCCAATTAAAAAGATAATATAACCATATAAATAAATTAGATTAAAATAAATTTTTGAATTAAAATACAACATTTTTCACTATTTCATTAAAAAATGAACATTATAAGAAAAATAACAAAATTTAATCCAAATTATGTTTTGATATCTGAATTATAAATAATAATATATTGTTTTCACAGAGAACATATAAAAGGTACAAAAATTAGATTTAAAAAGTGTTCTCCATCAAAAGGCAGTTAATCTACCTTTTAAATAATATTAGAGTATTTTTGATTTAAATTAGATTCATTCATATTTTAAGCCTTGAACATTAATTGGATAAATATAAAATCATTTATCAAACATGTATAATCATATTTTAGTAATTTCTGTTCATTCCTGCCAATACAACGACTAGGCATAAACAACCATTTAAAATAATATTATATTATTATTTTTCAGTATGACTCAGCATTGTGTGCAATATAAGTTTTCAAAGAAAATCATCGTTGAGTATTGGGTACACCATCGAACATAGCATCCCCTTTAAAGTAAAATTTAATATTTCATCAAAAATATTAATAAATATGAAAACATCATACTTCTTTACTTACCTGGGATGTTACATCCTTCCCCCCTTTTGGAAATTGCGTCCTCACAATTTTATTCACTATTAAAATAAATGGGGGTATTTATACCTTATAGAATTTTCAGATTACCAAGTTTCCTCTTCAACCATATAGTTTTTCCAAAAAACTTTTACCTGATAGATTACATTATTTAGTAACACTTTCTCTCTTCGGTTACGAATCTGGACTGGTTGTTCCTAATAAGAGAGATTCTCTAACAACTGAACTACCTCTGGGATCAAAACATGATATAGATCCGACATATACTTTATCACCATTGAGACATGAAAAAAATTGTGTAACTGCGATAAACATGGATGTAAATACACTCTATAGACAATTGATCCATCTTTCTCCAAGATTTCATAGGGTCCAATGAACCTCGGAACCACCTATCCCTTCTTTCCAAAATGAATCACTCTTTTCCATGGATAAACTTTGAGAAAGACATTATCACATACATTGAAAGAAAGATCACACCTCTGGTTATCTGCACAATTTTTCTATCTTCTCTAATCTATTCTCATGTGCTTCTGAATCAATTGAACTTTTTTTACCACCTCTTCTACCAATTCTGGTCCCATCAACTTTCTTTCACCTACTTTATCCGAAAAAGCTGGAGTTTGACACCACATCCCATATAATGCCTCAAATGGATCCTTCTGTATACTAGAATGAAAACTATTATTATATGAAAACCCAATCAAAGAAAGATATTGGTCCCAACTTCCCTAGTAATCCAGTGAACAAGCACGTAGAATATCCTCCAAGTTCTCAATTGTTCATTCAGATTTACTATCTGACTGTGGATGAAAAGCTATAATAAAATTTAATTTAGTACCCAAAAACATCTGAATGCCTTTACAAATGTTATAAGTAAACCTAGGATCACAATCAGATACAATGGAGTGGGGAACTCCAAGCAACCTAACTCTCTCTTTAACATACAACCAAGAAATTTCATCTAGAGAAAAAGAATCTCAAATTGGAAGGGATGATAATATTTAGTCAATCGATCAAAAATTACCCATATTTCATTGTTAATGCGAGATTTATTTGGTAATCCCACAAAAAAGTCCATATATATATTTTTCAATTTCCAATATAGTATCGGTAATGACTGAATCATCCCTTTTGGTAAGTTTCACTCAGCTTTAACTTGTTGAAAATTTAGACACTTCACAGTAATGTCAGTAATATCTCTTTTCATTCCATCCCACTAGTAATACTCCTGAAGATCTTTGTACATCTTAGTACTGATAGGATGAACTAAAAACGGAGAACTATGAGCTTCACATAATAACTCTTTCTTCAACTGTGAATAACAAGGAATTCATAATCTCTTACCAAACCTCAAAAAGCAATCATTATCAATGTTAAATTTAGGTAACTTACCATTCTGAACTGACTCTTTATTTTTCGGCAACTCACTATCTTCCTTTTGCATGTTATTAATTCTGTCTGATAGAGATGATTTCATTGACACTTGAAAATAATAGATAAATTTCTTGCACCAACAACTTCTATTCAAAATTTCATCAAATCAATAATCAAAGGATCTTGTTCCAAATGTAACAAGGTTAATGTAGCATTACTTTTTTTGAATCAAATAATCAGCCACTTTATTTTCCTTTCTTTGATGGTAATGAATCATGCAATCATAATCCTTGATTAATTTTATCCATATCCAATGTCCAATGTTCAATTATTTCTGAGTGAATATATAATTCAACTTTTGTGGTCGATATATATTTCATATTTTACTCCGTACAGATGATGCCATCAAAGTTTTTAATAAAAAACAACAACAGCTAATCCCAAATCATGTGTAGGGTAATTTAACTCATGAGGTTTTAACTGACGTGAATCATAAGAAATTACCTGATCATTCTACATTAATATGCCACCAAGTCCTTTCAACAAATCATCACTATAGATAACAAACTCACCATTTTTGGAAGGCAGTTCCAAAATTTGAGTATTCACCAATCTTCTTTTCAATTCCTAAAAAAAATAATCACATTGTTTTGTCAAAATGAACTTAACACCTTTTCAAGTTAACTTAGTCATTGGGATACATAATCATGAACAATGTTCAAAAATCATGTGGTAATTACCTACCAAACCAAGAAAACTACAGATCTCGAGAATATCTGTGGGTCTTATTCATTCTTCAAAAACTTTTGTTTTAGAAGGATCAACTATTATACCATTTTTTATACAATGTGACCAAGGAATGAAATTTTTTGTAACCAAAACTCACACTTGATGAATTTCCCATATTATTTATTTTATTTTAAGGTTTTCAAGACAACACTTAAATGACTTCAAAATTCTTATCTACTTTTGGAATAAACCCAAATATCATCAATGAACACAACCACAAACTTATCCAGGAACTCATGGAAAATTCTATTCATAAGATCCATGAATACAGTAGGTTCATTGGTTATCCCAAAAGGCATAACCAAAAATTCATAATGGCCATATATAGTATAAACCCAGTCTCTGAAATATCTTCATCCTTCACTTTCAATTGATGGTACCCCGATCTCAAGTCAATCATCGAAAAATACTGAGCTCCCTGGAACTGATCAAACAAATCATCGATATGAGGAAAAGGATACTTGTTCATAATAGTGATGTTATTAAAGGCTCTATAATCAATGAAAAGTCTCATTGAGCTATCTTTTTTTTTAACAAAAAAGATAGGAAGACCCTATGGTGATGTGCTAGGTCGAATGAAACCTTTATCTAATAACTCATGCAATTTCTTCTTTAACTCTAAATGTTAAATTTGATCCATTAGATAAGGGGTTTGGAAATTTGATTATCATAAGGAACTAAGTCAATAGTAAATTCAACTTCCTGATCAGGTATTATACCAGGAAACTCATCAATAAAAACATCAAGATACTCATTTACCACTAGTAAATCATTAATTTGAACAGTTCCTCTTTTTTCAAGAATATGTGCATGGTAACATTCATTTCCATCTTTGACTGGGTTCACAGCTTCCTGATATGTTATCTAAAGTAAGGGTTCATTATTGTACAAAAACTGAAATTCTTTCTAAGAAGAAACCTCTTTATCTCTGCAGTCAATCTTACCATGGTAAACAGAAAGCCAATCTATACCCAAAATAACATCAAACTCTACTAGAGGCAAAACAATAAGGTTTTCAAGTAAATTCTTTATGCACACAAGGACAGGTAAGTTTTATAATCTTTTTCTCAATATTTCCTTATAATTTTTATACCATAAGTTCAGGATTCATATCTTCATATGGAATTCTTAATTTAATAGAAAACTTATTAGAAATGAAAGAGTGTGTATACCCTTAATCAAACAACACATTGGAATAATCTGAATAAACAAACTGTGTACATGATACTACTTCATTAAATGGCCCAACATATGTTCAAGTAGTTACAAAGGATTTTTCCACCCATTTCTACTTGTATTCTGTATGCTTTCCCACTTTTGAGTTATTTTTTGGAAACTCATTTGCATAATGACCCATTTCATTGCACTTACAACATTTTACTTACTGTAAAACAGATTTTGTCTTACCATTACACTGATCTTTTTTAGTGAAATTACAAGCCTTATGTCCCATTTTACCACATCTGTAGAACTTACCAGAATTCAAAAGACATTCCCAATCTTTATTTTTACCAAAATCTGCACAATCTATATGCTTAACTTTCTTACCATCAGACTTTTTTGAGGAGTTATTCCCTTTTGTCTTCCACCTCGACCTCTTATTTTGTTGTCTTTTAAAGAACACATGATCATCAGAAAACTTCTTTTCCACCTTCTACGCACATCAAACAAGTTTTTCATAACTTTTTAACTCACGATAAGCTAAAACCCTTTGATAATTTCGATTTAATTGGGAGTAAAAATGATTGAGTTTACTATCAAGATCTCGTATAAATTTTTGATCATACCTTTCCAGTCGAGTGAATTTTACTTCATAAGTAGCCACTGAGTCATCTTCGTGCCTCGATTCCAAGAATTGTTTTTCTATCCTAAGATGAACTACTTCAGGAAAATATTTCTCAAGAAACATATCTTTGAATTAATCTGAATCAATAGGATCAATATCTTCACTATCCCTGATATTTTTCACTATCTACCACTATTGATCGGCTACACCTTAAAAACGGTAAACAACATGACTAACCTTTTGATGTTCTGAACACCCCATGATAGCAAGAAATTTCACCAATGCTTTACTCCACCCTTTATCTTGAACAGGTTTAGATGATCCTCTTAATGATGGGGGATGTTGACTCATGAAATTCCCCAATACTGACATGTTCCTCTCTGGTTGATCTGGATTTTCTTGTGCACGGATACCACCACCATTTTTATCCTGAGTCAATTGTACCATCACTACAAAAAAATATTTAGTTATGATTACTACCATCTCAGGTTGCTAATTTGGAAGGTTATCTTTTTCCTGATGTTGTCCCCTTATAGCTTCCTTGTTTCCTCTATGGAAAACCATTCTGAACACAGAAGTATCTTGGGCCAAGGAGCATGGTAATCTTTAAATGCTATATCACTAACATAAATTAATTTATGGTTATTAATTTAATAATATTTTAACTTCTAATGTTATCTAAACTAACCTATGATTCCAACTATATGGACTCGGCCTTAAATATTATAGAATCTAGAATTAAGCTAATAATTCACATTGAGGATCTTTTCAAGTTTAGAGATTTAGAGAATTAGGTCATAACATATACATAACCAACTGAATATTACATGTAGACACTTCTATGCAGTATCCATTTTCTCATAAAATTAAACCATTGAAAAAAAGATCCATGTCTAGTTCCATGTTTTAGACCGCATGACTTTTCCTTGATCCCATCCTTGACCCTATTCATCTTTAAGTCCTGTGAAAAACATTTCAAAAATTGAGATGAGCATAAAAAGATCAATAAGGGTTATAAAACAAATAAATAAGACATTATCTTAACAATAAATATATAGAATATGGTCTTTAACATACCTAATGAAATCATAATATTTATGAATAACTCATAGTAAACATAAATAATAAAGGTAACTTGTGTCATCCATAACATACTTATGTTGTATCTCTCACTGCTACGTAGGGAGTTACATTTGGAATACACATCACAATAAATTCATTGAATATATTAAGAAAAACATTAATGTTTAACTCCTTCACATTACCCAATGCATTGGAAAGTTATCTCGGGCTCACCTGCCCTAGTTTTATCTTGGAACCACCCATATACGTAAACAATGCCCAAGAACCACAACATATTTATAACACATAAAACAATATTAAAGGAAAGATAAAATTTCCACATTTCAATAACAATATATCATTTAAATATATTGACATAACAAATTCATTATCAAAACCATTTTCAATACCAAAATACAAAAAAAATGATATATGGTATTTATTTTTCTTTTAAAAAAACACTACGGCTTTTTAAGGATGCCAAATATAAAATAACGCTCGCAGCAGCGGAAAGATCATTGTCACTATGTACATTAAAAGAAACATTCCTCTTTTTCATTAGTAAAATTCATCCCAGAAAAATATTGTCTTTTAATGAAAAGAAAAATCAATGGTTTTTATACACTGTATAAAATAAAGTCATGTATAAAACAAAATATGCTCTAATAAAAGGATATTGATATGAAGTCCCCTACCCCGTGTCCAACTTGACCTGTTCGTTCTTTAATCTCAGGAATAATAAACTAATGTTAATTTATACTTTCTTAATAACATTTTTCAAGTTTATTATTCATTTTATATCACTTATTACCATGTTATAAACATTACGTAATTATTTACATTAACAAAGGCCATTTTTTCGAAATTTGGTACTTGAGACAAAAATGAACTTCTTATATTTACAATTTGTCCACGTGGTAAAAATTAAATTATCTCCAAAATGATATTCATGATTTATATATCATATATATAATATATATCCATTATATATATTTATTTATAATAGTACCTAATATTTTGAGGTAAGAAATTAAATACACCGTTAATGGAGACAGTAAGTCGTACGTACGCATGAACGCTACTTTCATTTCTATTTCATATTTAATGGAATGAAAACATAATGATACATAGGTATATTATAATTCCAGTATAATATCATATATATAATTTTAGTAACTCCATTCTTTATACATTCCACGTATGGAATGAACGAGTTATATCACTTTGAGGGGTTAGTAGTCCACACTTCCTCGAATGAAATTATCGTGTTTACCCATTACGGAAACCATAAAGGTATGAAATAAATGAAAAATAAATATTTATTGAGACAATATAAATATAATATATATCACATATAAATACATTTCTATCATAGTAGACACCATGAGAGGCAGTTGGAGAAATTTGAACAATCGTTGTTTCATGTGGCAGTAGTTGGCAGTCCACAGAAACTGTATGTTCGTATCCATTAGATGGAGGTGTGTGGAAGTGTAGTTTTAATAATTCTTATAAAAACAAACTAGTATATTTAGGATAATTTTTTATAAAATATATTAATAAAGAGAGTTTAGGGGGTTGGATATGTAAAATAAAATAAAAGAACTTAAGAGAAGTTGTTTTCTTTAAATTGGGTATCTCTCTTTGGTTTGAACCAAACAGTTTACATGAATTGACTTATGCCTAGGGGAAGGCTTATAGGAGGAAGATAGGGATGTAGGGAGATTAATTGGGAAGAGGTTTTATGATCCAAGGGGCTTGATATGTGTGAGTAATGGGTTATAGGTGATTGATTTTTCTAAGGGGGGGAGGGACTCTTTATGAATGTTTGAAATTATTATTTTATTATATAATGATTTTTGGTTTATAAAGATACAATACTTGTTAAATTCCAAGATAAGGTGTATATAAGTCTAAATAAAATCATCAAATAATAATTGGATAGTTTTTGGATATTATTTTAAATTTTATAATCTCATTTATTTAAATCATTCATTAATAAGATAATCCTTACATCACTATTGTATCATAAATAATTTTATTTATTTGATGTATAAAATTTATAAATAAAATACCATGATGTAGTAGATCTTTTTATATTTCAAATTAATATTTATAGTCTAAGATATAACTTATATAACCCCATGTAAAAATTGAGTTACTAAAAGATATATGTTTATGTCATTTTTGTCTTTACATTAAATTAATTAATATAATGTGTCATTATCACTTCTAAGTGGCTCCATGGGGTCCCAAAATCGACCCAAGGATACCGATGGTCGTACATGTATCATGAACTAGGTTTAAGACACATGCTAAGGTAATTTAAAATTATTATAATATAAATTTTTGACCCTTATTTACCAGATTTACCATTTAACCATGGTAAATAAAATATTTACTGAAGTAAATATTAATAATGTCTAAAAATAAAAGTTAGCAACTTCCGCAATTTTGAACTCGTAATTAAAAATATGGAATTAATTTTTCCCAAATTCAAAATAAATAATTTCAATAAATTAATTTAAAATTAATGCTCGTTGTCAAAACAAAAAAGTGTGTTTTAAAAAAATAATAACTATCAAAAGATTTACATTTGATTGTGTCTAATTTCAAAGTGAAAATACATAAATTGTCCAAAATCATATTAAATGGTAGAAATATAATCTAATTAAACATTAAAACCGATTAAAAAGATAATCTATCTGTATAACTAAATTATATTAAAAGGCGGTTTTGAATTAAAATACAGTATTTTTCACTATTTCATTAGAAAAATAAACATTGTTAGAAAAATACCAAAATTTCATTCAAATTAAGTATTGATGTCCTGATTCTAAAGACGAATATTATTTCTTCAAATAGAACATATAAAAGTGACAAAATATATATTTAAAAAGGGATCACCATCAAAAGGTGGTAAATCAACCTTTTAAAGAATATTTGAGTATTTATTCTTAAAATTAGATTCATTCACATTTTGAGCCTCTAACTTTCATTTAATAAATGTAAAAACATTTAACAAATATGTATAATAATATTGTAGTTAGTTTTGTTCATTCTCACCAATACAACGGCTAGGCGTTAAATACCATTTAAAATAATATTGTATTATTATTTTTCAGTATGACTCATCATTGTCTGAAACATAAGTTTTCAATGAAACTCGTTGTGGTGTATCGGGTACGCCATCGAACATAGAATCCCCTTTAAAATAAAATATAATATTTAATTCAAAAATAAAATTAAATATGAAAATATCATATTTCTTTATTTACTTAAGATGTTACATCCTTCCCCCCATTTGTAAATTGCATCCTCATAATTTTATTCACTTATCAAATAAATGAGGTTATTTATCCCTCATAGCATTTTCAGATTTCCACATTGCCTCTTCAACCATACAGTTTTTAAACAATACTTTTACCTAATGTATTAACTTATTATACAACACTTTCTCTCTTCAGTCAAGAATCTATACTGAATGTTCCTCATAAGGGAGATTCTCTTCCAACTGAACTACCTCTAGGTTCAAAACATGAGATGGATTCGGCATATACTTTCTCAACATTGAAACATGAAAAAAATTGTGTACCTGGGATAAAAACGGAGGTAAATCCAATATTTAGGCAATTGATCCAACTTTCTCTAGGATTTTATAAGGTCCAATGAACCTCGAACTCAGCTTTCCCTTCATTCCAAAACTCATCACACTTTTCCATGGAGAAACTTTGAGAAAGACATGATCACCTACCTCGAAATAAATATCCCTCCTCCGGTTATCCGCATAACTTTTCTGACTACTCTGAGCTTTTCTCATGTGATTCTGAATCAGCTGAACCTTTTCAGCCACCTCTTCTACTAATTTTGGTCCCATCAACTTTCTTTCACCTACTTCATCCCAAAAAGAGAGAGTTTGACATTTCTTCCCATATAATGACTCGAATGGAGCCATCTATATTCTGGAATGAAAACTATTATTATATGAGAACTCATCCAAAGAAAGATGTTATTCCCAACTTCTCTGGTAATCCAGTCAACAAGAATGTAGCATATCCTCTAAGGTCTGAATTGTTCATTCTGACTTCCCATCTGATTGAGGATGAAAAGCTGTACTAAAATTTAATTCAGTACCCAACAACTTCTAAAGGCCTTTCCAACAGTTAGAAGTAAACATGCGATCACGATCATATACAATAGAGAGAGAACTCTATGCAACCTGACTATCTCTTTAACATACAACCGAGAAAGTTGATCTCGAGACAAAGTATCTAGAATAGGAATGAACTGACTATATTAATTCAATCGATCAATAATAACCCATATTTCATTATTACCTCAAGATGTCTTTGGTAATCCCACAATGAAGTCTGTGGATATATTTTTCCATTTCTACTCTAGCACTATTAAAGACTGAATCATCCCTTTCTGTAACTGCCAATCTGTATTAACCTCTTGACAAGTCAAACTCTTTATAATAAATTCAACAATATCTCTTTTCATTCCATCCCACCAGTAATTCTCCCAAATATCTCTGTATATCTTAGTACTTCCAGGATGAACTGAAAACAGAGAACTATCAACTTCACATAATAACTCTTTCTTCGACTATGAATCACAAGCCACGCATAATCTCTTCCTAAACCTTAAAACACAATCATTATCAATGTCAAATTCAGGTAACTTACCATTCTAAACTGACTCTACCTTTTTCTATAACTCACTATCTTCCTTCTGCGCTTGCTTAATTCTTTTTGAAAGATTTGATTTCCCTTTACACCTGAAACAAAATAGAGAAATTTCCTACACCAACAACTTCTATGCCAAATTCCCTCAAATCATTAATCAAAGGATCTTGTTCCGAATGTAATAAAGTTAATGTAGCATTACTTTTTTAACTCAAAACATCATCTACTTTATTTTCCTTACCTGGATGGTAATGAATCATGCAATAATAATACTTGATTAATTCTAGCAATTTCTTATGTCTCATGTTCAATTATTTCTATGTGAATATATACTTTAAAATTTTGTGTTTGGTATATATTACAGATTTTACTCTATAAAAATGATGCCTCCAAATTTTTAAAGCAAAAACAACAACATATAATTCCAAGTCATGTGTAGGGTAATTTTACTCATTAGGTTTCAACTAAAGTGAAGCATAATCAATTACCTAATCATTCTGCATTAAGACATGACCATGTCCTTTCAATGAAAAATAAATGTAGATAACAAACTCACCTTTTCTGGAAGGCAGTTCCAAAACTAGAGCATTCAAAGATCTTCTTTTCAATTCCGATAAACAATCATCACATTCTATTATCCAAAAGAACATAACACCTTTTCTAGTTAGCTTAGTCATTGGGAAAGATAACCATGAAAACATTTCAAAAAACCTCCAGTAATAACCTACCAATCGAAGAAAAATATGTATATCAATAATAATTGTGGGTTTTGGACATTCTACATCAAATTTGGTTTTATCATGATCAACTGTTATTCCATTTTTTAAAACAATGTGACCAAGGAATGAAATTTTTTGTAACCAAAACTCATACTTTATGAATTTCGAATATAGTTTCTTTCCTTTTAAGGTTTTCAAGACAACCCTTAAATGAATTTCATATTCCTCTTTAATTTTGGAATAAACCAAAATATCATCAATGAACACAATCACAAACTTATCTAGGAACACACAGAAAATTCTATTCATAAGATCCATGAATACAATAGGTGAATTTGTTAACCCAAATGGAATAACCAAAAATTCATAATTTACATATCTAGTATGAAACACAGTCTTCATAATGTCTGCTTCCTATACTTTGAACTAATGGTATCCCAATCTCAAGTCAATCTTCAAAAAATATTGAGCTCCCTGGAGCTAATCAAACAAATCATCGATATGATGCAAAGGATACTTGTTCTTAACAGTGATTTTATTCATAGCTCTATAATCAATGAAAGTATCATTAAACCATCGTTATTTTTAACAAAAAAGATAGGAGAACCTCATGGTGATGGTCTAGGTCGAATGAAACCTTTATCTAATAACTTCTGTAATTTCCTCTTTAATTCTAAAAGTTCAATTTGCGCCATTCGATAAGGGGGTTTTGAAATTGGCATAGCATCAGGAACTAACTCAATAGTAAATTAAGCTTCCTGATCAGGTATTATACCTAGAAACTAATCAGGAAAAACATCATGATACTCATTTACCACTGGCACATCATTAATCTAAAAATATCCTTTTTTCTCAACAATATATGAAAGGTAACATTCATTTTCATATTTTACTAGTTTCTCTGCTTCCTGATATGTTATCAAAAGTAAGGGTGAATTCTTGTACATGAACTGAAATTCCTTCTAAAAAGAATCCTCTTTAGCTCGGTATTCAATCTTGTCATGGTAAACGGAAATCAAATCCATATCCAAAATAACATCAAACTCAACTAGAGGCAAAACAATAAGGTTTGTAGGTAGATTCTTTCCGCACATAAGGACAGGTAGGTTTTATAATTTCTTTTTATATCAACATTTCCTCCGGGTGTTTTTAATATATGTTCAGGATTTATATCTTGAGATGGAATTCCAAATTTACTAGAAAACTACTTAGAAATGAAAGAGTGTTTAGATCCTGAATCAAACAACACATTGGCATAATCTTAATAAACAAACAGTGGACATGATACTACTTTATTAGATTACCAATCATCAGCTGAAGTAGTTGCAAAGTATTTCACCACCCCTTTCTACTTGTATTCCGGCTACATTCCTTCCGTTGAGTTAGTCATTGGAAACTCATTTGCATAATGACCAATTTCATTGCACTTAAAACATTTTACTGACTATAAATCAGATTTTTTCTTACCATTATCCTGATCTTTTTCAGTGTAATTTCATGCCTTATGTCCCATTTTACCACATCGGTAGCACTTAACAGAATTCAAAATACATTCCCCAAGGTTCTTTTTACCATAATTTTCACAAAATGTAAAGTTAAGTTTCTTACCATCAGGCTTTTTGGAAGAGTTCTTCCCTTTCTCCTGCCACCTAGACCTCTTATTTTTTTGTTTTTCAAAGAACACCTGGTCATCGACAAACTTAATTTCCACCTTCTCATCACATCAGACACTATTTTCATAACATCTGACCTCACAAAAATCTAAATCCCTTAGATGATTTCTCTCTAATGTTAAGTAAAAACAATTGATTTTACTATCAATATCTCGTACGAAGTTTAAAGCATACCTTGCAAGTCGAGTGAATTTTTCATCATAAGTAGCCACTGAGTCATCATCCTGCCTCAATTCCAATAATTGGTTTTCCATCCTAAGACGAACAACCTTAGGAAAATATTTCTCAAGAAATATACCTCTGAGTTCATCCCAATCAATATCATCAATCTCCTCACTATCCGTGATATTTTTCATCATCGACCACCACTGATCGGCTTCACCTGCAATACGGTAAACAGAAACACTAATGTTTTGATGTTCTTAACACCCCATGACATCCAAAATCTTCTCTAGTTCTTTAATCCTCCCTTCAGCGAGCACAAGGTTATATGATCCTACGAATGATGTCGGATGTTGCCTCATAAAATTCTCCACTACTAACATATTATTCTATGGTTGATCTAGATGATCTCATGCATGGATACCACCACCATTAATATCTTTAGTCAATTGTTCCATCACTACAACAAACTATTTATTTCGGATTCCGACCATCTCAGGTTTTTGATTTGGAAGGTTGTCTTTCTCCTGATGTCATCCTATCAAAGCTTCCATGTTTCCTCTATGTAAAACCATTCTAAACAAATAAATATCTTAGGTGAAGCAACGTGGTATTATGTAAATACTATATCATTAACATAAATTAATTTTTGAATTTTCATTTAACAATATTTTAACTTCTAAAGTTATCTTAACCAACCACTGATACCAACTATAAGGACCCAGAATTAAACATTTCATAATCTTGAATTAAGTTAATAATTCACATCAAAGATCTTTTCATGTTTAGATCTTTAGAGAATTAGGTCATAACATATACATAACAACTTTAATATTACATGTACACACTTCTACACAGTATCCATTTTTTTCATAAAATAAAAACTCTTGAAAAACATATCCATGTCTAGTTCCATCTTTTAGACATCATGACTTTTCCTTCATCCCATCCTTGACCCTATTCATCTTTTAGTCCTTTGAAAACATTTCCAGACTTGGGATGAGCATAAAAAACTCAGTAAGGGTTATAAAACAAAGAAATAAAACATTATTTCATTGATACATACATATCATAAGATCATTAACATACCTCATGATATAATAAGATTTATGAATAACACATAGTAATCATAAATCATAAAGGCAACTTGTGGCATCCATAACATACTTACGTTGTATCTTTCACAGCTACGTAGAGAGTTACATTTAAAATACTCATCATAGTATATTCTCTAAATCTATTATAAGAAGCATTAACGTTTACCTCTATCATGTTACCCAATGAATTAGAGAGTTATCTCGGGCTCACCCACCCTAGTTTTATCACAAAACTACTCATATATGTAAACAATTCCCAAGAACTATAACATATTCATAACGTATAAAATAAACATAAAGGAGAGAAAAAATTTCCGTATTTAAGTCACAATATATCATTTAAATATATTGACATAACAAATACATTATCAAAACCATTTTCAATACCAAAATATGTAAAAAGGGTATATGGTATTTATGTTTCTTTTAAAAAAACACTATGGGTTGTTAAGGAAGCAAAAATTTAAATAACGCTCACGGTGGCGGAAAGGTCATTGTCACTATATACGTTAAAAGAAACATTCCTTTTTGTCTAGTAATATGATTTATATAAAAATATTCTCTTTGAATTAAAATAAAATTCAATGGTTATTATACACTGTATAAAATAAAGTCGTGTATAAAACAAAATATTCCCCAATGAAAGGAGATTGAGACAAAGTCCCTTACCTCATGTCTGACTTGACCCGTTTGTTATTTAATCTCATGAATAAGAAACTAAAGATAATTTATACTTTATTAATAACATTTTTAAAGTTTATTATTCATTTCATATCACTTATTACCATGTTACAAAAATTATGTAATCATTTATGTTAAAAACGGTCGTTTTGTAGATATTTGGTACTTGAGTCAAAAATGAACTTCTTATTTTTACAAGTTGTACATGTGGTCAAAATTAAATTATCTCCAGAATTATATTAATTATGTATATATCATATATATCATATATATCCAGTATATATATGTATTTATAATAGTACAAAACATTTGGAGGTATGAAATGAAATGCATCGTTCATGGAGACGGTAAGTCGTACGTACGCCTGAACGCTACTTTCATTTCTATTTCATATTTAATGGCATAAAAACAAAATGATACAAAGGTATGTTATAATTACAATATAATATCATATATATAATTTCAGAAACTATATCCCTTTTACATTCCACATATGGTATGAACAAGTCATATCACTTTGAGGGGGAGGTAGTCTGCACTTCCTCAAATGAAATTATCATGTTTACCCATTATGGAAACCAAAAAGGAATGATATAAATGGAAAATAAATAAGTATAGAGAAAATATAAGTGTAATATATATCACATATAAATAAATTTCTATAATAATGTCCACCATGATAGTATTTTGGAGAAATTTTTACAGTCATCGTTTTGTGAGGCAGTAGTTCATCATCTATAGAAAAATTGTGCTCGTATCCATTAGATAAAGGTGTGTGGAATTTTATTTCGAATAATTCTCATAAAAAACCTATTATATTGATTATAATTTTTATGTTGTAAAATAAAGTAATAAAGAGATTTTAGGGGGTTGGAGAAGTAAAATTAAAGAAAAGAACTTAAGAGAAGACGTTACCTTTAAATCAGGTATCTCCCTTTGGTTTGAACCAAAAGTTTTACATCAATTTCCTTATGTCTAGGGTAATTATTCTAGGATAAATATAGGGATGTAGGGAGCTTAATTGGGCAGATTTTGGATGAGGCAAGGGGCTTTAGAGGTTTGAGTAACGGGTTAGATGTGATGTCTTTTTATAAGGGGGAGGAGGGACTCTTTAGGAATGTTGGAAGATATTATTTTATTATATAATTATTTTCAGTTTATAAAGATTAAAAACATATTTAATTCGAATATAAGGTGTATATAAGCCTAAATAAAATCATCCAATAAGAATTTGAAAGGTTTTGGATATTATGTTAAATTTTATAATCTCGTTCATTTAAATCACTCATTAATAAGTTAATCACTACATCATCATTGTGTCATAAATAATTTTATTTATTTGAGGTCTAAAAATTATAAATAAAATACTATGATGTATTAAATCCTTTTATATTTCAAATTAATATTTATATTCAAATATATACCTTATATAACCCAATTTAATAATTTATTTACTAAAAGATATATGTTTATGTCATTTTTGTATTTACTTTAAATTAAGTAATATAAAGTGTTATTATCACTTCTATGTGGCTCCATGGGGTCCAAAAATTGGCCCAAGGATTCCAATGGTCAGGCATGTATCATCAAATTTTATTAGGACACGTTTTAGTGTAATTTAAAATTATTATAATATTATTTTTTTACCCTTATTTCCAATATTAACCTTTTAACCATGGTAAATAAAATATTTACTGAAGTAAATATATATAATGTATAAAAATAAATTTTACCTATTTAAACAATTTTGACATTCTAATTCCAAATATGGAATACATTTTTTCCAAATTCAAAACAAAAAAGTGGCATAAATTTGTTTAAAATTAAATCGCATTGTCAAAACCAAAAGCGTGTTTTTAAGAAATAATAACTATCAAAATATTTACATTTGTTTATGTCCAATTTCAAAGGGAAATTACTTACATTGATCAAAATTGGGTCAAATGGTAAACATAAAGTCAAATTACACTTTAAAACCAATTAAAAAGTTAATCTAACCATATAAATAAATTTTATTAAAATTTATTTTTTGAATTAAAATACAGTATTTTTCACTATTTCATTAAAAAAACAAACATTATCATAATAATAGACAATTTTCATCCAAAGTAAATATTTATGCCATAATTCTAAAGAAGAATATTATTTTGCCAAATATAACATATAAAAGTGAAAAAACTAGATTTAAAAAGGGTTCTCCATCAAAATGCGGTAAATCGACCTTTTAAAGAATATTAGAGTATTTATGCTTAAAATTAGATTCATTCACATTTTATGCCTCTAAAATTCATTGGATAAATGTAAAAAAGTTTAAAAACATTTATTATCATATTGTAGTTAGTTTTGTTCATTCCTACTAATACAATAGCTAGGAGTTAACTAATATTTAAAATAATATTATATTATTATTTTTCATTATGACTTAGTATTGTGTGCAACATATGTTTTCAAAGAAACATGTTGTTTTTTATTGGGTAGGCCATCAAACATAGAATCCCCTTTAAATTAAAGTTTAATATTTAGTTCAAAAAATATTAATAAATATGAAAATATCATTTTTCTTTATTTACATGGGATGTTACACACACCGTCCAGACACATGGATTGAGGAGCTCCTTCTTCCATGTCAAGATAATATCCGCTCTAGGTGGAAATATCTTGCCTGTAGGGGATTAGTCGGATCCAAATTAATGAATCATGATTAGGTATTAGGTTCTCCCCTATTCATAGTCATTATATTCCATAAAAAATTAGAGAATAGGGAAATATCTTCTCAAACAGCAAATAAGGCCAACATTACATCAAAAGAAATGAAAATATATAACACAAGAGAAAAACATAGAACAGCTCTACGTACTGGGCATGAATATGTGCTTCTTACTCTTAAGAACTCTCTTTGAGGCCACCATGCCTCCAAAACACATGAACCAATGAAATGGTCCATCCACGCAGCACATTCTCCTCACAATCCTCAATTTTTACTAGTCGCTCCATGAACGCCGCATCATCCTTTAAATCTAACTCACCCTATTCTAGGATGTGGGATTCATCGTATAGATACTAATGAAGCTAAAATAAATGAAAGACGTCATGGATTATCTCCAACCTTGGTGGAAACTCCATCTGATAAGCCACCTCACAGCTTTCCCCAACACCTTGAAAAGTCTGATGAACCTAGAAGAAAGCTTTCTCCATATTCCAAACCTTTAATTCTCACATCTAGGGGAAACCTTGAAGAAATAATTTTTCCAAAACTCGAACTCCAAAGGACTCCATCTATGATCGGCATATGACTTTTTTCAGTCTTCATCCACCTTCATCATCTCACGCACAAGTTGAACCTTCTCTATTGTGTTATTCACTACCTATGGTCCAAGATTGGATACTTCTCCTACCTATGTCCAGCATAATGGTGAGCGACATGGTCTTCCATACAAGGATTCTAATAGTGTCATGCCAATGATATAGTGATAAGTACTATTGTAAGAAAAATATACCAGGGTTATGTGTTGTACTCACGTTCCTCAAAAGTCCATAACACACGCTTGTAGAATATCCTCCAGCATCTCGATAGTCATCTCTCTCTACACATCCATAAGAGAGTGTAAAGCAGTGATAAGGCATAACCGAGTGCCCAAGTAATGATAAAATACCCTCCAGACTTGCGATATAAAACATGTTTCTCGATTTGAGATAATTGATCTTGGACCTCCATTCCGTTGCACCACCTCATCCACATACCTATTTGCTAAGGAATCCATTGTGCTCGAATCCTTGATCGCCAGGAAGTGAGTTGATTTCCTGAACTGTTCCACTACTACCAAAATAGCATTGCTTTATCCTTGGGTCTTAGAAAATCCTATGATGAAATCCATCAATATGTCATCCCACATAAACTTGAGAACATCCAAGGGATGCAAGAGACTGTCGGGAACATGTTGCTCGACCTTCACCTGCTGACACACAATGCACCTTGCCACAAACTCTTCCACTACCCGCTTCACCTCAGGACACCAAAACTTCTCCCTCAAGCCTCGGTACATCTTAGAGAATCATATATTTACTTACAAGGGTGAGCTATGGGACTCACAGAGAACTCCCTCGTGCATTTATATTAGGATAAACAACCACCCATGGAACAATATCTGATTTCGGATATCTTTTGACTATCCCTCCAAAGCATCACCCTAGACAACATGATCATGAAATAACTCATCCTTTGAGTTCCCCACTGAGAATCCTCTACCTGCCACACCAAGGAATATTTCACTATCATCTGAAACAGATATCCTCTTCCATTGTCCTCCCCATCATCTAGGTGAATAGTTCCCAACTCCTCCATTTCCTTCCCATCATTTGTGGATTAACAAACTACCTTTTTATGTGACTTCATGCTCATGGAATTTTCCACCATGTTCCCCTTCCACAGGGTGTAAGAGATGTTAAAGTCTTAATCCTAGAAGAACTCCATACACCTTTTCTATCACAAGTTCAGATCTAATTGGGAAAATATGTACCTCAAACACTTGTGATTCATGAATACCACCAAGCACTCCCTAATAAGGTAACTCTGCCACAACTTCAGCACAAACATGACCGCTGGAAGCTCTAGATCATGGGTGGAATAATTACCTTCACATAGAAATAACTTCCTAGAACCATAAGATATTACTCCTTGATGTTGCATCAGCACCATCCAAATCCAAGGCCATAAGAGTCACAGAACACCTCGAACATCACCCCTTCCTCTAGAAACCTAAGCACTAGGGTGCTGACCAGCCTTCCCTTCCGATAGATGAAATATTCCTAACACTGATCACTCAACACAATGTCTTGGTCTTTTCTGTTCAACGTGGTCAATGGATCTGAAACTTGAGGCACATTGGGTTCAAACCTCTGATAATATCCATCCAAACCCAGGAAACTATAAACCTCCACCACATTCTTGTGTGATGCCGCATAAATAACCACTTTGACCCTTGATGGTTCCACTTTTATCCCTTTATAAGACAATACACTCCCAAGGAAGTTCACATCTCACATCAAGAACTTGCACATGGAAAACATTCCATAGATATAGTGGTGTTGGAGGACTTCCAAGACAGTCTCGAAATGCTTGGCGTGCTCATCCTCTAACCTTGAGTAGATTAGGATATCATCGATGAACATGATGAAAAACCGGTCTAGGTACTCACCAAAAGTAGAGTTCATGAGCCCCGTGAACATAGTTGGTGCATTCTTAACGCTAAATTGCCTGACTATGAACACAAAACTCCCATACATTCACCAAAAAATAGTCCTTTATATTTCACCCTCATTTACCATCAACTAGTGATATCCAGACCATAGGTCATTCTTAGAGAACCAAACTACTCCCCTTAACTATTTGAAAAGATTTTTGATCCAAAAAATGGGGTAATGGTTCTTGAATGTCACTTGATTCAGCCTGTGGTAGTCTATTCACATCCTCATAAAACCATATGTTTTCTTTATGAACAATACTAATGTGCCCCATGGTGAGACACTCATTTGGATAAAACCCTTCTTTATCAGGTCTTCAACCGGAATTTGTAACTCTTGCAACTCAAAAGGCGTCATTCGATAGGGATCCATGTAAATCGGACAGGTACCAGGTTGCAAGTCTATTACAAACTCAACATCGCATCGAGGGGGTAGAGTTAAAATCTCCTCAAGAAATACATCCAAGAACTTACTAGAAATCTCATAAATTACACCATCTCTGTGTCAGCTGATCCCACTGACAGCTCAACTAATATAGAAAGAAGAGGCTCTACATATTGGCTACCCACCTGACAACTCCACTCACCAACAAAAACTACATGATGGCTTCCATATCTGAAAACTTGAGGCTCCTCCAGAAGAATTTGATAACTGAGTGAACATAAAACAAACATTCGATGGCTAGGATGGCATCGTATAGCTACATTTGTAGCAGAAGAAGATCCCCACTGGACTAATGCGGCCCCAACATCAGTCTACATCTTCAAAAAATATCAAACAAACTGGTCTATCCTCCGACTAGCGTACTCAACACCAGGGGTATGGAAAGTCACTCTACCTCTAGTCCTAGAGAATGGGCTAGACCAGGTAAAACAAAGGAGTGTGAAGATCTTGAATCAAACACATCATATGCAATATTACTAAATAGACTGATCGTACCTCGAAAAACCTATGGCTCTTCTAGAACTGCTACCCATACAGCGTGAAACTACCCATGCCCAGCTCTTCTACCTCTATACTATTGATAGCCTCCCCGACCATACCTTATTTGTGGTCCCTATGGATCACCCTGAGGTCGGCCTCCTCTCACACCATCTACCCTCGGTGGAGCGGGAGCTCTTTACCCTTTCTTCTAGAAAGGCCTGACCAACAACTGTTGATACTGGGGTGGGAACTGAACCTTTCCACCCCCATTGTACAATGCTCAAAATGGGCACTGGTTCTGAAGATATCTATGACCTCCACAGACAATAAACCTTGTTCCCTGAACCATGGGAAAAGGGCAAGGACCAAGAGATCATAACTGGAACTGATGAGGACTACTCCCCACTGGCCGAAACATGGAAGGCCCTGATGCTGGAGACATACTACTTATGGATTTTCCCTTTGACAAACTCAGTTGGCTCCCCTCTCATGGAACACCTCCCAGTGATTGAATCCTTTCCACTACGCCAACCTTATTCTAAACCTTTATGAATGTCGGCAGAGTGAAAGTAGTAACAACATAATGAAGGGTAGGTATGAGTTCCTCCTCTAAGCATCTTGCTTAGGACTCCTCATCCAGAAAGAGATCTGATGCAAATCATGGGAGATATTTGAACTTCATCCCCAGTTCCCTTACCGACATACTCTCCTACTGGAGGGAGAGCATCGCTAGCCTCTTCTATGCATTCATTATGGAGGAAATGAATTTCTCCTGGAACCCTTTCTCGATTTCATCCCATAGAACCTTAGTTTCCTTCCTCTCCACAAGGTAAATCATCCACCATTGGCGTGATGATCCTCATATTTGGATCACTGATAGTGAAACACAATACTTTTTGGAATCCCAGATCAACTAAAAAGTGATCATCAGCTCCTCATGCCAACTCTCTATCACCATGTCTGAGACACTTCCCCCGTACTTCCCTAGAGTCTTCCCCTGGAAGGCATGAAGCATATTTTACAACTATTCATCTTCCTCCTCTCGATTGTCCCTTCACTAGTCAACTCGGTCAACTAGTTGGGCCTCTACTTCTCATACCACAAGTGGGAGACATCCAGGTGCCATGGCTGAAAAAGAAAACAAGGAACTCCTAAGCCCGAGAAGTGTGGAAATTTTCTTTTAAATTCATTTTTACTCATTATTTATTTTAGATTCCAAAATCACCAATGAGACACAAGAAAACAATTCATTATGATGCATGTACCTTCCCTTGGGACTCTACCCTATAATATATGTATCCTCACTCAGTCGTTCAGTAGGTCCAGATTCCTTGAATTGGATCATGGGCAGCCCAAAAATAACATGTCCTTGTTGGTCTTCCTTTCCCTACATCATGCACAAATATTGCCTAACACAAATTCCCTACTATACCATAAAATCCTCACTGTGCTTAACTCTGAACTCCATACTATCTCTCAAACCTCCCTATGATACCATTTTGGCGTGACCCACCTTCTCCAAGATGAGGGAAAGGACAACAAACTGTCATACCCTTCATTATTCTAGATGAAGGACCGATAATGACCCTCAAGTCCCGCCTTCGATAGGCCCTGGAGTGGCAACAAGAACCAAGGGTATGTAATCTCACAAAAAAATGGAAGCCTTTACCCTTTTATGGAACAAGATCTTGAGATAATATGGTAAATCCATAAAAACTCAAAATACTAAAAGTAAATGTAAATCCAAAATCCACCCCTAAAAGCATGTTAAAAAGTAAAGTTGATACATAGTGCAACAGAACTCCAAAGTAAAGTACCAAAGGAAAAGAAACTTTGTAGCAATAGTGACTAATACCAACACCCATTCTAGTAAAGTATATCATGGTACTTGAAGTCCCCCTGGAATGAGAAAAAACAATTTTATATATGTAGGGTGAGAATACAAGTATGCTCAGTAAGGAAAGTAAAGCTACCCATGCACAATTGGGGGAACATACTAATTCCCCTATGAGAAAATAGTAGAACCTCAAGGAACCTACAAAATAATACTAACCATCCCAGCCTCCCCAAGGAACCCTCACCAAATAAAGAAATCCATGTAAAGTAGTAGTATAATCACATCAACATTTGGGTACCCCGAACCACTTTCCCACTGGTTAACTGCTCGCCCATAAGGGATATCATCTTGACACTACCAATCCTACCATATGTAGTCTCACTACCACAACCTACCCACACAAACATGGGCCCCAAACCACAAATGAACCCACCCACAACTAGCTAGACCACAACAACCACACCCCTCACCGGAAGACAATTGGGCCTCATCCCGAAGACACTTGGGAAAATAATCCTGGCCTGCAGACACCTGGGCCTCTCATCTACAACAAACCCTTTCTCAAAGGATCTTGGACTATGTTAAGACTCAATCCATTACAACCTACCTGGATATGCTCAAGCGGTAAGAACCTGGAAGAGGGTGCGAGGAAGAAAGTAAGTAACCAGCCATCCATCTTTCCACTAGGATGTTGGGAAAGAAACCCTCTCCAATAAAATGGAGGTGTTTGGAACAGAGTTCTCAACACGGGTTGGGTGAGTATAGAAATCATAAGTAAATACAATTTATATGTATATAGGTAAGAAAACACTAAGTCCCAACCTACGAATCCACATTTCTGCTACCCATATATGCAAAACAACACAACAGCCACTACCAAGGCATAAACCAACAACTTTTTCACTCAACCAATTTCCACTTATTTATTAAGGGATTCACTTTAGTTATTCCCAAACTATCAGGAAACTCACAAACACAAATATATAAAAACAATAATCAAAACAATAATTACAGTCCCATTTCATGTTCGTGTTAAACCATTGCCAACTATCATTCATCAAAACTATATTGCACAACACTTCTCTCACAAATCATCCCCGCTACCCAAAAAAATTCCCAATTCATTACCACTACTCAAAATTTTTATAACCACACCGTAATATCATTGGATGATGTCAATCCATGACCACAACACAAACAAAGTTAGCTCAGCCGCCTACAAGTTCATTCATTGCACAATCAATAAGTCTCTTAGATTGGAAAGCCAACTCACCACCTGTACCACCCCTTGAACAAATCCACTAGTAACTACCATTGACCACATCACCCCTCCACACTCATACCACACTATTATCAAGGAAGCAACTACTTTGTCCAACCTTGTACCCACAACTGTTCTCCCAACAGAAGCACTATATAACACACAAAAAGTCACAAAACTCAACATAACAAAGCACACAACCACACCAATCAACAAGATGTGTACATATATATTCAAAATTTTTAAAAAAAATTCTTTAGTTCACTTGATAAATTGGGGTGATCATACAAGGTTTTTCATCTTGGGGCATCTGTTTCAATTAACCAAGTGTACGTGTCTAAACATTTTTCATGTTATGGTCGATTATCAAATGTCATGGAAAAACAACAGGACACCACCAGTGCATAAAAAATACCACCAACGACCATGATTTTCCTAAATTTTAATATCAACAATAGATCATAACATCAACAAGGATAAAAAGATAAAGCAAACAATCAAACATCAATCCACTCTTGGTCTGTTATTTCATCACCTTGTTATCTTTTGATCATATTTACTTGTTGTTTATTTATGATTTTAAGAAAAGTATCCAACTTTTCCTCTAAATGGAAAATTAGTACACCTACCTCACATTATTCACAATTAAAGAGATATAGAAGATGTCCCTATTAGATTATTAAAGGATCGAAGTTCCTCCTTACATCAAGAAGAAGGGTCATGTGAATAGTAGGGAAGGACTCCAAGGAAGGTGAGGATGAGATCTCTTGCACTGGTGAAAAACTCATTTAGGGAGGAGGGATCAAGGTTCCCCAAGAGGAAATGGAAAACACACAAGGAAGGGAATATCCTGGAATTGAAGAATCATGTCCTATTTTAAAGTAAGAATGGTTTTAAAATACATTTACGTGGGATTGTGGTCAAAATAACATGGTTTGGGTATCTCAAATCACTTGGGAAGTTAGTATATTTAGAGATATAATTAATACCTATTAAAACTCCCTTAAAATGTCTGAATAAGGATTTAGACTTGGTTTATGTCAAATAAAATGTTAGAGGGGTGAAATAAGAAAACCAGGAAAACTAAAAATGAGTCACCAATGAGTGAGTCAACGATGGGTGAGTCACCGACATGGAGCCACTGATGAGTGCTCTACAGACACAACCTACATAAATTGACCTACCTTCATTGAGCCACTGATACTGAGCTACTGATTATAAGATATCGACATTGATCTACCATTACAACGACCTATCGATGAAACCACATATCGACGCCTTGACCCACTGATGCCTTGACTCACTGACACCGACACCCTCAACTCACCGTCACTGACGCCCTCAACTCACCAATGTCGATGCCTTCTAATCACTGACGCACTAACATGTCGACGCACTTACATTCCAACTCACTAACATTTCGACACACTGACATGTCAATACACTAAAATGTCAATGCACTGACATGCCGACGCATTGACATGCAGATAGAAAACTAGAAATTTGGAAAACTTTAGAAATGATCCATTGTTGCCTCCCAGAACACCCTAAACATTGTTTTTTCACAAAGGAAAGGCTCAGGGAAATATGGGTCATTACGCATTTCCTGTAGAAACCTATCAGTCAAACTATGGGTATAAAATGATCCTTTATGGTCAACCCACAATTAAGGGCACCCACACAGATTCTGTTAGGCCCTGTTTGGTATGCCATAATTATTATTAATGGATAAATAATTGGAAATGGAAAATTAAATGGTAAAGGTGTTGGAACCCATAATATTATTTTTTATTATTCAATGATTCATGATAAATAGGGAAAAATTAATTGAAAAAACTAGAATAAAAAATAATATTATGATATTAACAGGTCAATTAATGGTCATAGTCATCATATTTATATCATTTCCCCTTGATATCTTATCCCACGCCATCACAACCCCATGTTATCAAAACACCTCATCATTATAGGCTCCCATCTTCATATCCCTAATATTTTATACCTTTATATTCACAATCACCTTCCATTACAACCCTTCACTATGACGTTGTTATTATCTCCTTATATCGTAGACCTAACATTGGTGTTCAAACTAGGGGGTAGAAGTGGCGGCCAGTCAAGGAAATGGAGGAGTAACACTTGTGAAAAATATAGGGATGTTCATGTGGAGTTTAATAGTTAATTAGAAGGGGATTATGATTATATATGAGTAACAATGGGGATCATTGTGCATAGTGGTTTGTGTTGAGGCATAGGGTAATTGCAAGGTGAGGCAATGTATTGGTGGTATCATGTTTGGAATTTAGTTATATTATGGTGGTATGGGTAATCTCATATAAAAACATATATTACATGGGGAAAATATGTTTCATTAAGAAAAATTGGAGGGTGAGTCCCAATTTCATCATGTGATGGAATTAGTGATTCTAACAAACCAAGATTCTTTGTATTAGATACAGGAAATGGTGAGTTCCCTTCCTCTTTACATTGGTTTCCCTCATACCAGATGTGTCCAAATATATATTATAGTATCTATATAGAGTATCCTTATGTAAAGAATTTTCTATTTAACATTGTGTGCAAGGATATTTTATGGTCAGGGAGATCTGTTTCACCAAGTGTTATGTATTTTGAAGTAACTATATTAGGTACCATTACATATGGGTTCTGTATTTTTTTTACTTAAAAACTAATAATGAATAATTTTTTAACCATGTTGTATCTCCTACGTTTTCTCAGTGGTATTTTCATGGATAGTTCAAAGATTTCTTAACCATGAGGCCAAACCATGTAAGGTTCCCAGATTCCTAAATATTGTGAATCCATCTTCTATAATTTTGTATTAATGCATCATTAGGTTATATCTTTCCTCCCATTCTATTTTAATTAGTATGAGAGCCAAAATAGTATCTCTCATATCCTCCTCCATGAATTTTTATCCTCCCTTCACAGTTTTGGGTGATGTTATGTAAGGTTAAGACTCTATTTCATTATATTTCCATTATTTCATTAAAATAATCCTATTTTACTTCCCCATTACCTTTGATGTGACAATTTTGGTTGACCTATAGAATGAGGGGGTGTCTAAACGATTTTTTTATGAGTTAATGGGTTGTGTATAATTATTATATGGAGTTTCTCTTCCATAAATCAAATGTATCATATCATCCATACATGATTTGAGTATGTTTTTTAATATAAATCCTTTTTCATGAAGAAAAAAATGATGCTTGGCCTTTTAAAATTTATTACTTTCCAAATAATTCTAGTTATGTTCTCTTTATTAAATATAATAATTGATTATCAAAGTAATATTATTACATAACGTGAAATAAATTTTTTCCCATTAATTTATATTCTTATACTGTGTAACTACTAGTTAAGTAAACTATACACCTGAAAATCATACTATGATGATATTTTTAATATGATAGATAATAAAAATTGTTTTTAGAGGATACTAGTTATTTTCTAGTGTTTATGTGGTTTTTTTGATAATGCAATATATTTTTTATAGTGATTTTTTGTTTTCTTGGATATTGATGGGTTTTGTTATTTAGAACTTATATTACTTTTTCTAAAACCCCATGTCCATATAGATGTTTGAAATTCATGAAATGTATTACTTTTTTATTTAATGGATGGAGTTTTTTAACAAAAAATATTTAAAAATGAATTTTAATTGTTGTGATGCCTTGATGTGATGTTTTTGGACACGGTTTGAGGTCTAAGATAGTCCTTAGGTGATAAATCAAGTCATGTGATTTTTGGGTTGTGTTTGAGGATTTTTTGGGTGATTATACAATGTGAGAATAATTTAGTGTTCATGATTCATCATAAACCGTGCATCACCCTGAGTGTGAGTAGTATTACAATTTTTATTCTTTCAAGAATATTTGAGTTTCAAAATTAGTGCACAGTTGATTGTTGACTATGTGAGATCTCAAAGTAAAACATTATATCCTTCTTAGAACTGGGATATAGAGCATGGTTTGTACATGATTAATGTAACACCCTGACCCCCAAATCCCAGAGATGGTTCATTATATATTAAATTGGTTTGTTTAAAAGGAATTAAATTCTAAATTAATGACCATTTTAGTATTCTTGAAGAATCTAGATATATACATGTAACTCATATTACATTGGGAAAGGTAAAAAATATAATACACAACAAAAACTAAAAAAATGCATCCATGAGACCTCAATAAATAGTCTCCTCTTCATATCCTATTGAAGGTAAACAATTTAAAGGGGTGAGATCAAATGAAAAATATGGGTTACAAATAGAGGAAGCATAAATCAAAAATAATGGAATCATAATAAAATTTTCATAGTCAATGTGGCTTGCTGAGTAAATGAAAAACACATGCCATTAATAAAATAAGAATGAAACAACATCCATAGATTTTATAATAGTGAAAACCTCATGGATATTAACAAATGAAAATGAATAAATATAACTGTTATTAATTGGACTTCATGTAGATAGAAAATGATATCACTATACCATTTAAATAGTTTATGTTTGTGGGTAGATACCTGTATTATTCGGTTTTAGAAACAAACTCGAAGGGTTTATCCCCAACTGATTTGTCTCATGAGACCTATCGATGGATAGATGGGAGATAGAGGGACCCTCCAGTCACTACAATTCCAAATAATTATTTATAAATATATTTAATATTAGTACAATATTCATTTTCAATATCTGTATAGAGTAGAGGATATATATTCATCAATATTTCCATAGTTAAAACAACATTTCAAATAAACACCGTATATAAAAGGGTATAAAGATTAATATAATTATTATATCCATTAAACCATAATATGGATATAAAATATATTTACAATTTAAAATGGAAAATGATATCAAAGGGTAAGAAGGTACACCACATAAGAAAGATTAGGTGCACCATACCAAGAAAATCACAATGAAATGGAATAAGAAACAAAGTCCCTTACAACATTATAATCAATAGAGTTAATAATCATCAATTGAATCCTTAAATAACATGAATATAAGGAGAATAATTATATTATATATCAAATGTCAGTAAAAATGCACCACATAAATGAAATAAGTAGTGAACAATAGAAATCTCATGGAAATAAAACTGAGATGAGAAACCTCTTACCTTATGCCTGAATGTGTTCCCTGATTGATATTAATAACCTGAATAATCAAATTTTGAATCACTAATTAGTAATTATATAACATCCTATATTTTAATTTATTTATTTTAACCTGATTATGTTCATTCATGGAATATTTTATTGGTTTAAGAGTTTCAATTTTATTGTTTTTAAAGCATTTTATTCCTTGGTTTTCGGGATCTCTTTAGTTGTATTCATGAAGGAAGTTTGTTTGAAATGTGGTTAGACATCCAGAATTTTTAAAATATATTATTAGTAAAACTATATATATATAAAGGAACTTATAATTATTCTGGTTATATTCCATGAGTATGATTCATTAGATAAATTTTATTGATAAACACTTGGATTAACTTGGGGGTTTTGTGCGAAATGAACTTGTTTTGTATTAATATTTTATATTATGAGTGTGTAATGATTTCCAGAACATTTGATAAGGTAAAAGAAATATATTATGATATAGTTAAACCATTAAATAAAGTTTCATTACTAGTATTGAATATTTTTATAGAAACTAAAAATGTTTCATCCTTGAATGTGATAAATTAACACATCTCGGATGATATTTTCATTTTTAGTGTAATAGGAGGGGGAAATGAGAGATGATGATAAAATATTCTATTAGCATAATAAAAATACATTTCATTTATGGTACTAGAATTATCATATAATTCATATGTGGGGAGGTGAGGAGATAGTAATAAAATAATGGAACTTCTAAAAGAAGTTGAAAGAAAAAGGGAGAGAGGTTCACCTATTGGGTACTCTTCCTTGAGAATATTCATAAGGACACTCTTTTTCCTTTTGGTGAGACCAGTAGGTCTTGAAAGTGGGGGAGATCTTGGGAAGTGTATTTTTCAAGACATATGCACGGCTCAAATCATGAGTAGATTGGGAGGAAGAGGGTGGTGAGGTGTTGTTTATATATTGGAGGGAGGAGGGTTTTCTTAATATTTTAACCATTAGTTTATTATGTTACCATAAGACACGAAAAATTGATGATTCCATGACCAAAAATAGTAATAATTTCATGTCATTTCAAAATAACATTTTCTTACATCATCCATGATTCAGGGAATAGTTGATTTATCTCATAATGTATTTATACTGTAATTACTGTATTTTATTATTCAAAAAAAATCATGTATTTCATAAAAATATAAAAAATTCACCCTATCAATTTTTTGATGTGTATAATCCCAAAATGAAATCCATTTTTCAAAAATAATTTTATAAATGTGAGAAATTTAATTTTTAATTAAAATGATCATTTAATCGACAATTACCAACACTTCTAATATTCATCTTCATTTTTATGGTTTCTAAATTTTATTTATAATTTTGTGGTTAAGGATACCATTCATAAGGGTCATATTAATATATATAAGGTTAGGTTTCTATTCATAATATTATGTTACTATTCATACTTGTAAGTTATTATTCGCCAAAAATTAAGTTGATTATATCAGACTCTAAATATCACCCTGGTCGCAACTATGCCTGTCCATTTTTCAAAATTCAAAGGACATAAGTGGAAAATTGAAGTTTAATGGATATTTTATGACTATCTTTTGCAAATAAACAAGTGTTTCTTAAAAAGACTCATTTATTTATGAAATATAGGTTTTCTAATGAAGTGAAATTATTTAAGAGAATCATACCATAAAATTTTTGGGATGTTATAATTACAAACAATGTATGAGAAATGTTACAGAGCAAGGAAGACAAAATTTTCATTGTTGGAACATTTTTTGGAAAACTGTGAGGGATAAACACATGAAGGGGCTTTCTAAGACAATTCATACTACAAGTTAAATGCACAGTTTGAAATACTATGCAGGAAAATGATATAGCTCATTAAAATAGGAAAACAATCGATTATCCCCCCCCCCCACACACACTAATTTATTTAATACAAAAGAAATATTTTCCTTCTCACTCACAGTAAAATATCTAACCTCCCTTGATCTCTTTTTCTCCATAAAATACCTCCATATTTAGGATATTTTGGTTGAGTTATTCAGTGATTATTGGTGTGTTCCTCACCTTGGTGGCCTCCTATAATCGTATCCCTTCTTTTACCAAATATTTTTCTATTTTTATGTTTGGTAGAGAATATAATTCAGCCATATAATGGTGGAATAATCCTGATGTGATGTGGATTTTGAGAATCCTAGCAAGAGGGAATCCTAATATTTATTTATTATTCCCCCCACATTTTGATTATGAATGTTACCATTGTAGTTTATATATATTTTTGGATTAAATTAAATATGTTCTGTTAATGGTTGGGTTATATTGGTAGGAATTAAGCTTGATTTGGTGTCATGGGTGTGTTATGGATCCTATGGTGTTGCTGGTTGAGGTTTTGGTAACGTTACGGTGCTTAGTGAGTAGTTCGGAATTTATAATACATTAGGTCAAACTAAAAAATTAATTACAATTGATTATAATTTCTTATTTAAATTATATGATGTGTAAAATGATATATAGAGGTGATTCATGCTTGGGGTGGACCTTATATTATTCTTAATAGGAATAGTCAGAGTTTCAAACTCTTGATGAACCATTTAGTTAGATTCATTAATGAGATAGGTTTTCTTGGTACATTCCTTATGGATATATGCTTTCATTAGGTTTCATTTAACTATTTGATAATGAAACATAGTGAGATTGATGTAAATATCACAAACCTAGTATCTTAGATCTGTTGGTTACTTTATTAAAATAGTACTACATACAAGTAATAACATCCCAAAGGAACAAATAGTTTAGTTTTCCTAGAAAATTAGATAAAAACATAAATCTAACAGTATATTTGAAAAAAATAGTATTTTTTTCATTGAGAAAACCATTATTTCCTATAAAATATCATTCTATATCGATAAAAATATAATTCATGGAATCAATGGAAAAGGTAAAATAATAATGGGGTGAACTCATATGCTTAGTAATGGTATACGTACATCATAATATAATAAGGAATAAAAACTATGGTAGGAATCAATGATGATAAAACAATTCCTTATAAATAATTACATTATCTTAGACCATATCCATGGATATAATTACAATTAAAATAATCATATCAACATCAGTATATCATTTTGTAATGGTTGAATTCTTAATTTTAGACAACTTATATATATCAACAAGCCCACATTCCATGAAAGATAGATAAATGGATAATGCCTCATCCAAATACCCAAAATGTTCGATCTCATGAGACATACTGATGCTTTGAGGGTCAATTTAAATTGGGGTATTTCCCTTTACTTAATATATTCAATCAATTAATTATATGAATAATAAATACAATAAATTTAATATCACTTATGAATTAAAAAATTATATATATTTTAAGGACCAACATATATAATGTTGATACTTAGAATAGTAAAACTGATCCTAAACCATTTAGAGAAAAATAGTTAATTTAGGATTAGATTATATCCATATTAAAAAACATGAATCAACAAAATTTGTCAACGTAGATTAAAATACATTAAAAAGAACATTGTAAAATTTCATGATGAAAATTAACATTTCACATTAAAATAACTTATTTAAAATATTAAAATTTCCCATATATTAATTAAAATTTTTTATCCAAAGGATCCTTTTTAAAATTTTAAATTAATATTCAAATTATTGGGCTTTTATTATGGTTATAAATTTAATCCATCATATGTATGTTAAAATAATGATACCTTTCACATGTTTTTGCAAAAATTCAAAATTTCCCCTTATGAAAATTATAATAGGATTCATTTAAGACATTTTTTAAAAAATAAAAACATTTTAAAAAAAATATTTTTTTATATAAAATTATATAATAATAAACACATTCCTTAAACAATTTATGGAAAATATGGGGTTGAACAAAAAATATTCTCCATAGAGTATAGAAACAATGTTGATTCTCCATACAACATTATTTTAGTAACTATAATATTTAAGGAGAGAAAATGGAAGTAGAATAAGTAATTTATATAAATTACCATATAATAACAAAAGATACTAGGATTAAGATTGAAATATCAAATAATTTACTCACTACATTCTTAAACATAAACAATCTCGAATAATGATGTGATTGTGAAATAAAACCTTAAATCAGATATGACATCCTTCATATGTGTTAGAACCTATGATATGATAATTAAATATTTTTTAAATTTATATTCCATAACTATATTAATATATATCATAACATATATGACTTAATTATAACCTTTTATCACATTTTTTAGTAATTATTCATTGAAATCACTCCTCTAGGTTCCAACTTCTTAGTTTTTCATGTTTTTTTAGTATTTTTTATTCTTATAATTTCACCATGATTAAATAATATACAAAATTTTAATTATGAGATATATATAATTTATAAATTCTTTATAAACATCAATAATCATACAAAAAATCTAATGATAGAAAGATGAAGTACATCGTTCATATAGATGATAGGCTATACGTGTGCATGAATATTGTTTTTACATTTCAAAGGGTTGAATGAAACAAAGGTAAATTATAATTTAACATTATTGATTCATTATTATATCATATATATTTATAAAATATATTCTTATTACTATCCATGTAATTTAGAAATGAAGAATTAACCACATCGCTTTGTATAGGTGGTAGTCCACAGGTATGCCCAAGCAATGTAATCATTTTAATTTTGATGGAAAGAGGGTGGAAATGGTGGTTTCAGAATAATAATATCATCTTAGAATATTTATAATTATAAATATGTTATTTTATGATTAATATAACATATTTATAAGAGGAAAAATAATAAGTAGAGATAAAGTTATCGATTATAGTGATTACCTATTCTTTGAATGAAATCCATTAGATATCTTCTTGATGGCCCTATAGATGGTAATTTGGGTACAAAGACACTAACAGAATATGTATACGGAGTTTGGTGATATATTTTGGAGGTTTTGGTTGATCCATGAGGATAAATTTGGTTTGAATAATAGAAATAATGGGTTACTTTTTATAAGGAAGGGAAAGGATACTCTAGTAATTTTCAAATAGATAAACATATAACTATGTATTTCTCAATAAAAATTATTCAAAATGCATATATATTCAAGTAAAGTTGGTATATGGTTAAATTATCATTATAAAATAAAATTTAGAAACAATTTTGTGCCATTTTATAAATTAACTATGGGTTTAACTCCTTAGTAACCAATTTTAATCATAAACATGGTAATGACCTTTAAATATTAAAAGGTTTTAAATTTATATTTAAACTAAAAATGGATAAAAAATAGCCATTATATGAAACTTTATACCATTTATCATCCTACTTGTCATTCATTATTTTTTAAAACTTCCTATAATTTAATAAAAAATTTATAATAAAATACTACAAATTTTATATTAAGAGTTATTCACATAATTTGACTTTTAAAAAAACGTGAATACAATTAAATTTTAATAAAAACCCTTAAAAATATATAATATTTTTTATGTATATACATGATTCATGGTTGAAAAAATTTAATCCCAATTTTATTACTTTAAATATTTTTTAAATTATTTTTTTCTATGAGTTGAATATATACAACATCGGTCTTATATAAATTTTTATGTCAATTATTTAGCGATGAAAGAATAAAAGTAAATTAACATTATGAAATATATTATATATTTAAAATTAACATTTATAACCAAACATAAATTATTTTTAACCTTATCTCAAAAATCTAGATATATTAAATTCAAGAACGTGACATTTTGTATGTATTCTTCCCTTAAATTAATATAAATTTATAATCAAATAAATATTATAGAAAGTGTCCATATATACAATATATGAATGTAAATTGTTTATAAAAATCGATATAATATGTTAAATTCTTGTTTTTGGTGGATTTTTAGACCTTATATCATGGTTTTAACCCTATTTTACCCATTTAATCATTTTTGTGGTGACAGATGTTTACCAATTTTACAATTATGAATGAAAAAAGTGACCTCTTTAGAAAATTTTATCATCATAATGAAAAATGTGGTATCTATATTTCATGATTAAAACTCTTTACGTAGATGAAATAAATTTTAATAAAAAATTGTAAAATGCCAACAAAATTTATTTTTCAAAAATCCATTTTTATGCATAAAATGTATTTATAATAATTATATTATTAGTAAAACTATATATTAAAGTTAAAACATGTTATTGAATATATAATATTTAAATTCAATTAAAAGAATTCACCATTGGTGATTAGTTATATTTATTATGATGAAAACAAATTCCATGCATGAAATTAGTATTTCTGAAAAACATCTCTTTCACATTCAAAAAAATTATTTTTATTTCTAATAAATTGATAACCAATAAATTAATTTAATATAAGTGTAAAATAGTAATTTTTCATAATTTATTTATTTATATTTATTCCCACCAATTCATTATTTAGGGGATAATTATAACATAATATTAAAATATTTAAGAATTATATTAGGTTTTGTTTAACCATGGTGTTGTGTGTAAAAAAATACTTCAAGGAATGAAATTTATTTGTAGATAACTATATCATAAAATATCTTGTTTTATATTCTTCCTAGATTAAAATAAAGATTTTCCTCAAACTATTTTCATAGTAAATCATAAAACATATCATACTTATTCCTCATCACATCCTCAAGTTCCCATGAAGCTCCCTCAATGTTATTTTTTTCCACACAACCTTTTCCTGGTGAGTGGTATTATATATTATAAATTTCTCATTATGATCTATAATCTCCATGTTTTCTTCCTCAGAATAGATATCTCACTTCGTTGGTATGACCTTTGAATTCAATACATGTAATGGATTTGGAATTAAATTCTTCATGAGAGATAAATTAAACACATCATGATCTCTAAGGAGATTTTGTGAATGTTCCAAGAAAGAAGCTACCATCCTGATATTATTAAGAATCCTAAAGGGTCCAATATACCCAAGTCACAAATTTCCATTTTTATAAATCTTATTACCTTATTGCATAATGAAATTCATTGAAATACCTTCCCAGAAACTTCAAACTCTATATTTCAATAATTATTTTCATCATATTAGTTTTTTATCATTGAGCTTACCTTATGTGTTGTTGAATTTTTCTAACATTATCTACCATTTCATCACCATGATTGGATCCAATTAGTTTTCTTTCAACAACATCACTTCAATAGTTTGGATTTTTACACTTGTTTCTATCTAGGTATTCCTAATGAGGCATATGAATATATGATTTAATGGTGATATTTTAAAAAATTAAAACATATGAATATTTTAATCCCAAAAACCATTGAAATATGTAAAAAATGTCTTAATATATCCTAGAAATTTTGAAATTTACTCTCTGAATGGACAATAATTTAAAGTTTATATGTAGTACCAAATCTCAACTCTGTATCCATATCTTTCTGAAAACTTTACATGGATATTGTTGTATACTATGGATCCTGATTACATACATTATAATGTAGAACTATATGAAACATTTGTACTGGATTTATTTAAATTATTTCAAGATGATCAAGAGTGAAATAATCACTACTAGAAATGAAGTGTGCTGACTTTATAAGGTGATAAAATAAAACAAAAATAGAATCATTACAGATTGATGTTCGAGGTATTTTGATAACAATATTCATGGAAATGTTATTTCCATTACTGTTCTAGTATTGGTAATTGTCAAAACATTCCATCATATTACATTCTCGCATCATTAACATGATGATATACTAGGTTCTAAGATATATAATTTTTAATATCCCTTTTGATATTATCCTATAATAAATACTCTTTCATATCTCTATCCATATTTTTTACATCCATGATAAAAAGACAATGATGATCTATGAGATCCATACAATATTTCCTTATTCATTTTGGGTGTTGATAACACACATACTCTATTCATGAACCTAATCATTCCATTAAGATGATGGTACAATGCATAAATATTCCTCACATTGTTCTTTAATAGAAAAGTCTTCCTTATACACCATATTAATCCTCTCATGGATGGATAGCTTAACATTCCAAGGAGAAAGATAAGTTCATTCCCTTTTCTTCATGATTTGAAGATCCATATTCTAAAAATATATAAACATTGGATCTCTTTAAATCCTTATCAGGAAAAAACTATCATGGCCATTCTAACCGAGAGCATCAACCACCATGTTTACCTTATTGGGGTGGTAATCTATTGAGAAATAATAGTTTCTTATCAACTCCATCCATCTTATTAAGTGAATATTCAACACTTTACATAAAAATATATAATTAAATAATTTATTATCAATATATATATATACAATACCATTCACCATATAGATAATTCCTACATATCATCAATGAAAAACTAATCATAGACAAATATAAATGATAATTTTTGTAATATTTCTCATGAATTTTTAATTTCTAAGAGTTATATGTTATCACCATGTATTTATGAATGGGAAACATCCCAATCCTATCTATTGTACATCACTATAGATCAAAAATCCATCTCCAATGTAAGTTCATGTAATAATAGGTGTGTTGAACAACCTTTTATTTAGTCATTTCATACTCTCTTAACCTTTTTCGATCTATCATAACTAACCCACTTCTAACCTAACTCAATGAGTGGAATATAGGTTCACGATAAATCTCTCACAAATAAGAGGTAATATCCATCCAACCCATGAAAACTACAGATTTTGGTTTCCATTCTTGGTCAAAGACATTTATCATTAAATTATATAATTAAAGGATCCAATTATATACACTCATTAGATATTATTTGAAATAGGAATAAAACTTTCTATATAAAAAATTATCATATGGTAAACATAGCATACAATTATTCTTTTGGGTCATTAGAAAAATTCTATAATATTCTTCATGCTCTTCCTTGCTCATTTAATATATAAAAATATTTTATATAAATACTTCCAAAACCTGATTAAGGTAATCTCAATAAAAAACTATTCATTAAATCTAGGAATATAGAAGGTTCCTTAGTAATTAAAATGGAATTACTATAAATTCATAATAAACACATATCTTAAGGAAATATTTCTTGTGAATATACACCTTGATCATATGAAAACAATATTTATATCAATGATAAATATTTTAAAAATATAGAGCTCCTCATAATTTAATAAAAAAGTAATTGTTAAATGGTATAGGATTCATTCTTACAACGTGGATTTTGTTATGTTATTTGTAATAAATTTAAGGAAACATTAATCCATATTTTAAAAAAAATTGAACCCCATAGAGATTCATAGGTCTGAATGAATCCATTATCTATATTATCCTTGAGTTTTTTATTCAATTCTTGAAACTCAATTTGGGATATTCTGTATGGAATATTTATAATTTTTGTAGAACCATGTATGTGTTCTATTGAAAACTAAAATTGAAAAATGTGGAGAATACTAAGAAATGCCTTAGGAAATACATCATAAAATTTTAGAAAATTATGTACATTTCCAAATTATAGATTCTCCCTAACCATTTGATATAAATTTCTCTCATAATAGATTTTAAATCCCATATGATTGACATAATTTTCATTAGGTTACCATGTTCATCCTCATGATTATATAAAATTGATGTTTTAATTAGAATATATAAAATATAATATCCATTATTAAGTAATTGAAATGGGATATATACTGAGTGAGCCAATCCATATCCAAAATTATATTAATCTCAACTATATAGATATTAAAGAGATTCACATGATGAATATTCCCATAAAATTCTATCAAAGAGGAGTTACAGACTTGATATGAGGTCATCCTACCATTTTAAGACTTCACCGCCTACTCAATATCTAATAATTGAGGTTTTTGTGTGATACCCATAGAAATTTCTTTATATATAAAACATTCAGTATAACTATAATGAAATAAATCATTTGAGATTCTGGAGTTGATTATAATTTTACCTTTCACCACATCTCTAGAAACATACACTTTGGATACAGTAATTTTATGATATCTCATGTCTACACAAGTATTCAATTTTATTGGGTCCCATTTATGTTAAACTAATTATTAATATAGTTCTAAATCTTTTCAAATTTAAATAAATGTAATATTATGGGTTCTCAATGAACCTTTCATTTATAATCAAAATGGCCATTTTCAACCCAATTAAAGAAAAATCTTTTTACTTTTTAACAAGTGCCCTAGTCTTTCCTACCACAAGTATCACATGTTATAAAATTCATATTTCTATTTTCCCCTTATCAATTCTTTTTTTATGTACTCTTCTACTCTTACATTCTTTTGAGGTTATAAAACTTACTGAATTATTTCTCTATCTTGATAGTATATGAAACTATTATCCTTATATGATGTGAATGATTTGAATACTATATCCCTCTAAAGTATTATTCTAATACATTAAATAACTAGTCAATAATGCTCCATTGATTATATATGTATTATGAAACACAGCATTATAACATTTTAATATTATATTCTTATATAGAAACATTTTCATCATCCTTTTGTCTTATTCTCTGGAACTGTATTTTTGTATCCCCAATTGTTCACAGTGAATTTTTTTTCAAATACTGGTACCTAAAAATCCCTACACTTCATGTATCTATTTAATCCTCATAATTATTATTTAAAATTAATTTACACCATTGATATGAATCCCCTATGAGATGATAAATATCAATGAAATCCTTCTCCCATCTGTTACATCCCAAGCTGAGAAATAAATTTTCAATGCAACTTATCCATTTCATAGTTTAAAATATTTTTTTGGTTCCTTTGAATATTGGAGGTTTTTGTATCATGAAATTATCTTACATTTTTTCACTGCATTGAGTGCAAGCATTATTTTTCATATATATAATGTTATTTCTTATAACTAGAGAATTATGCCCCAATGAATTTATAATTTGACTAGTTATTTCTCTATTACTAGCTCGGGCGTCATTATATTTCATAGGAGGTAAATATCATCATATATTTCATGCATTGATATGATTTTCAGTCCTTCCTTTGGGTACCACTTCTAAAAAATGTGATATAATCGATTAGATCATAACATTATTAATTGTAATGTATAAATTGTAAACTATTGCAACACTTTTGATAAATTGAAAAATAATGCATAACTAATATAATAATCATAAACATTGTTTCAGTAGAAATATTTCCAAATAATTAAAATATTATCAAATATTTCATAATGTTTTTTAAATAAAATGGTCATTAACCTAATAATTTTCAATGGTAGTTTCAAATTATTTTTGTAGTAAGGGAAAAATCACCATGTTCCCAAATGATGGACACGATATACTCAACCAACTCTAATCAAGGTTACTATATATAGATGGATCTATGTCAAAAGTAGAACCAATTATAGTATCAAAACAATAATTTATTTCTAGAAGAGACATTTTTTCTCTACATTAATAAAATTCTGAGTTTATTATTTTCTTAGACTTATCATTAGTGTAATTCATAGGGTTATGTTCTCTAAACTATGTTTTCTTAAATATAGTTCCAAATGTTCCCAAAAAACATCATATGATACCAACTTTATAGACCCTAACACTAGTGGCCAAAACATGGTTGTTTAATTATTGCATTGGTACTAGATACAATATATTTTGTGTGGATGGAAAAAATATTTTTTCAATCTTGGAAAACTAGAGACATACTTAAATCTAACATTACATTTCTAAAAAAAAAATAAAATAAAGCATTGTATATTCTTTGAAACCATCATTATTTTCTATAGAATATCTCTCTAGAAAAACAATAATTAACTTTATGTAATCCTAGGGAAAGGAAAAATAATAAATGGGTGTGATCATATTATGAGTAAGGGTATCTATATAGTAGAATATAAAAAGGTATAAATATTATGGATGTAATAAATGATGATAACATATGGTAATTTAAATAATCACATATTATGGAAACAAAACCATGTATATCATAACTATTCACCTATTCACATGTATATCAATTACAAATTTCAAAATTTTGGAGTGCATAATTTCAGACATCCTAAACATATCGTCAAGTCCACATGCCAATACATCTACATAAATGGGAAGGCCTCATCCAAATACCCAACATGTTTTGTCTCATGGGAAGTACTGATTAATCAAGGGAATTTTTTATTCTAGGAACTAACCATAAATTAATAATTCTAAATTATTTATCCTATATATATATATAATTCAACATAATCAAAATGAAAAAAAAATTAATTATCTGTATTTGACGAAATTTTATATGGAATTTAAATACCTTCCCCATTCAAAAATATTGTAAAAAACAATATAAATATTGTATATAGTATCATTATATTATATAATTTTAAAACAACAATATTAAATAAATTATTTTGACAGAAATGAAAATATTTTAAAAAGATCATTATTGAATGTTTTGATGTAAATACTCATTTTAATTTGAATAAAATTATTTAATATATAAAATTTTCCCAAATTTTAAGGAAAAACTTTTATTTGAAATGTTTATTTGAAACATATATTTTAATCTTCAAAGTATTTTTTGGTTATAATAGTGATAATTTCTATTCATGTTGTGTATGTTAAAAAAAGAATCCTTCCTAATTTTTGGTAAAAAGTCAAAAAAACCACATTTGAAAAATTAAAAGACTATTAATTTTAGAAATATTATAAAATCAAACATGAAAAATGGTCTGGAATAAATCATTTTTTAATATTAAAAACATTATTTAATAAAATTATTGAACATATGTAAATTGATAAAAATATTAACATCTGAAGAGAAATAAAAGTCGCTTTTCATTTAAAATAATATTTTAGTATCTTGGGTACATAAATAGATGAAATGTGGACAGGAAAAATATAATTTAAAGAAATAAATATATTATAATAAGATTTATTTATTTTAATATATAATGATCAAATAATATTCCCATTGGATACTTAAACACAGACAATCTTGAAAAATGACGAGATTTTTAAATAAACTCATACCTCATATTTGGATTTTTATCATATGTATTTGAATTTCTTGTATGATAAATATAGATTCATTATAAATATATTATATGACTATATTGGAATATATCAAACCATATATTTTTTAATTATAACATTTTTACACACACTTATTAATAATTATTTATTAAAATCATTATTGAGTGTGACTGCTGCTTCATTTTTCATGTATATTTTGGTTCAATTGTCTTGATCCATGTAAACTAATCCCACTTCCATCATCTCCAAAATTATAATAATTACATAAATATAATATATATTCATTATATATATATATAATCAACTATATCAATTTGACCTAGAGAAACGAATTTCAACATTTATAGAGACGATAGGCCGTACATACCCCTAAACATTGTTTTCACTTTTCAATTGATTGAAAGAAAGAAAAGTAAATAATTATTAAAAATTATTGAATCATTATTATTTCATATATTTATTGAATATATTATTACAACCATCCATTTAAATATAAATGAAAAACACATCGCATTGCTTCGTGGAGGTGGTTGTCCACATGTATACACAAGTAACTTTATCGTTTTTCATGTGATAGAAAAGAGGGAAGATAAATGTTTTCTTATAATAACGAAATAATTTAACTATATTTATTATTCGGAAGTTATTATGCTATGATAAATACAATGGGTTTAAAGGTTGTGAATGGATAGATCAAGAAAAGATATTGGTTAAGGTAATTGCCTCTTATATGAAATAACTCATTTAGATATCCCCTTAAGGACCCTAGGGATGATATTTAGTAATATCCTAACCTATAGAACATGTATAAGGATTTAGGTATGGATTTAGGTTGTACAATATTTCTCAATTTTGTGTGAATAAAAAAGAGAAGGGGTTTCCTTTTATAATGAAGGGTAAAGAAACACTTTGAATAATAAAAATTTTAAAATATAAATAATTCATTCTCAGGGATATTACCTTGAAATTTATATAGATTAAAATAAATGAGTCTTTGGTTGAAATATAATTAGAAGATGAAATTTATATAGTTTTTTCTTTCATTTTAAACCTTATATTTTTTTAACCCCTTGGTTGACTAATTTTAATCTTTACCATGGTAATGTATTTTTAATATCAAAGGGTTATAATATTACCTATATGGTGAAATTGGATAATTAATTACCAAGGGATTATAGTTTTGGCAATTTATCATATTAATTTCCATATTTCATGATTTTTATTATTTTTAAATAATTTAATAAAAAATAATCATAAAATACTATTAATTTCATTTTATGAACTATTCAACAAATTTCAAATTCAAAACAAAATAAATTTAATTTAATTATAATAATAATATTTAATGCACCTTTAATATGTTATTATTATCCAAAAAATTCTTTTGCAACAATAATTCACCAAAATTATATTAATTTTAATCTTTTTAAAATCATTTATTTTATTTTTCAATTATTTGAATAAAATGTATATCTTTGTTGTGTAGTCATTCGCGGTGATTCTATTATCACTAAAAAATAGGAATTAAATAACATAGACAAAACTATTTCGAAATTAAAATAAAAATTTTGAACCTAAGTTACCCTATTTTCATACGAATGCAAAAAATTAGAGATATTATGTTTAGAAGTGACATTTTTATGTATACATTCCTTGAATTAATATTAAATTCATAAATAAAGAAAAATTATATCAAGTGCCCATATATTTGGGAATTGTTTGGAAATGTCTTAAGGCCAAAAAATTGTATAGATCTCTGTGTTTTGGTTCATTTTGATACCTTATCTCATTTTAAACTAATTTTACTAATTTTACCCTTATTGAGGTCACAAATGTTTACTAAGGTCAATATTCATAATGAACAAAAAATAAAAGGAAAAAAATCACCAAATTAAAACCCCCAAATTCCAAATATTTTATCTATTTTCTTGATTAAATATCAATAATTAGCATAAATCAGTTTTCATATAAATGAGTAAAATACAATGAAAAATAGTTTTTAGAAAAATGTGTTTTTAAGGATGAAAATGGATTTATACTTATCCCATGAATATTAGAATCAATTTATATATTCTAAAACATTGGATTTAATATATAATAATTAAATTTTATTAAAATAATTCCCAACTTCTAAATAACAAAATTTATTATGATAACAACATATTGTTCACATAAAAATTGTTTTTCAGAAAATAAATTATTTTAATTTCACATGATTTTTATTTTAATATATAATCAATTGATTGATAATTTATTTATCTTATATGTGTATAAACTATAAATTTCTCATAATTTCTTTATTCATATTCATTCCCACCGATAAAATATATTGGTTATTACACTCAAGTTAAATAATATTATTTCAATATTATATATTAGTTTGTTAAAACATAGTATTTTTTGTAAAGAATGGTATAAATGAATTTAAATTTATTTATAGAGATCTATATTATAAAATAATATGGCTTTGCAATAAACCCTTCGTTAATAATAGAATTTTTACATTTAAATTAAATGGTTCAATTTTTAATTAAATTGTTAACATATTCAAAGCACTGTAAACCGAGTAAAGTTTTAAGGGATAAGGTGGACCATTGTGAACTATATTTCTTTCCTTATCCCTAGATAAATGAGCTTTTGACTTTTCTTTATGACCTCTAAAATCTATACCCCCTTCATGGGTGTTACTGTAGTCAGTGTGACATAATGGAAATCATCATGAGACATTATAGAACTGTTGTTAGGTGTTCAATGAATTATGATGGTTTTCCCATGTGGGATTTGAATAACCCAAATGATACCTTATACCCCTCTGTCTCTATGAAAAAAAACTTATGGAATTGTCCCTCCTACTTGAGATTTAAATACCATATAGGTAGACCTTGGTAGAATATTTATAGGTTGGGTGTGGGGACCAACCTAACATTTCCCTGGGCATTGAGTTGGGACATGTCCCATCTATATAAATTGTTTATGTAGTATACCCCTGATTTTTTTCTCATAATATATAAAACACTGTTAAGGAACATGACACCCTTCTATGAAGGGTGTTGACCTATGACCTAAGACGTAGACTAAGAACCCTAGGTGAGGGGTCTCCCAAAGTTTTATAACATAAAGGGCCCGAAGTAAGGTTCCATATATGTGGGAAAACCTAGGGGAACCCAGTTCCTTACCTAGCTATATAATGACCAAGGATGTGTGTATTTTCTATGGGTTTCCATGGTTATACGTGTGAACTTAGAACATAAACCATACATGTGATCCGATGGGATATGGATAATGAGGACCAGTTTTATTGTTTAGAAAAACTTTTTTTATTTTTATACTCACAGAGTTATAAAAAATTCAATTTGAGATATGTTTATTTTAATATAAAGGAATAATATTTGCGTTAAGAGGTCTATGATAGTAATGAAAGATCCTTGATTAGTGAGGTCAATGATACTGAATAAATCACCACAAGTATGGAGGTTTGTGGTACTAAATAAAACTCATCGTGTATGGAGGACTATAATAAAATAGAAAAATCTCTTATTAGGAAGGCCTATGATATAATTGGTGGGGATTCCCTATATCTGAATATTAGAGCCATTTTATACTATAATGGAGTGTTCCCCATGTTTTGATACCCTAATGGATCATTCCCTAAGTTGTTGTACTATATACAGTGATGACATTAGCCTACAATTTTTCATCACTATTAATAGGGGAGAAAAACCCCAGGTTATTATATGTTTCGAAAAATCATCTCAACATTCCCACAAATACTTCTGCACAGGCTGAAGCAGGTATGGTCGATTGGTTTTGGGGATATGAGGGTTGAAGGTGTGTTATTTAATTGACTATTTTATGTATTTTATTAATTTTTCAATGATGGTCATAAAACATTCACATATCCTTAAAGTTTTAGATTTTTATGGAACTGAGTTGGTGGAACCCTACCAATTTATGTACTCAAACCCAGATCAGGCCACCATTGTACTTTTTTGTAGTTCCATGTTTGGTTAAGGAACAATATTTCTTGATTGAGCTAGAGTTGTTCAGATGTCATTTGGAGATCAACATGAGGTGAGGCTCAGGGAGTATAGAGACTCCGTTATTTTTTTCAGTCATTATTCATTCGATTATTTATGTTTGTATATGTCATTATCCTAGTGGGAGGCTTTTTCATGTATCCTGGCATGACCATTTGAGTATACATGAAATATTTAATTGTTATTCATGAACCTTTTTTATTAAATTCTTATACATTGATATATTTTTAATTGTATTGTTTAGTTACATTATATGTTTCTACACACAATAATATAGGTTATATAATCTACTTATAGTATATACATGGACCCTCGCTGCAAGTTAGTAGCGTCTGTAATATGAGTATGTACACCTTAATTCTTTTGGCATAATGATCCCTATATTTGTTGTTAATTTACTTTCCATGATGTTGCAAATAGGCATCATAGGGGTTTTTATTTTTTTCATATAATTATTTGGAATAATATATGAGTGATACATGAATGTGTCAGATCCTATGATGGATATCGGGCTAGAGGGTAATACAAACATGTTTCTGCCATATGCTCATGTTAGAATGGGACTGGGATTTCTATTCATGGTATTCAATGTTACGACAATATGACATGACCCTATGTAACAGAAATGGTTTCTTAGATATTTCTGATATACATTTTATTATGTATTTTGACTCAAAGAGGCATATTGTGTCTCATCTACCATGAAAAGTATATAAGATGGACATGATAGGTATGTTTCTTAATGTGTGGTTCTCAGTTATGAGAGTCCTAACTATTTAATGTCTCAATCAAATCTTATATGGTGTTTTCCTATAGATTTTTTCGTGGAATTATACTTAAATGTGATTCCTTGATTATATATTAATAATAATTGATGGTTGGTCATATTGATCTAGGTGATACATTTGATGATGATGAAGATGATGTAGTCCTATGTGAATGAGAGGTCATGTGACCCAAGTAGGTTGGAATGTACATTGGATGACCTTATGATAAACCACTTACGGGTAACTGTTATATATGTTGGGTTATTTAAAGTATTAGTAACAAACTACATATAGTTTTCCTATATTTCATGGAATGAAATAAAACCTAACTAAATTGGATACTATGTTTTTGATTATTTGGTTCATCATAGGTCCTTGACATTATATTATTATATCATTATATTATACATGATCCACCTAGGATTTGTCCATTAGTATAGATTCTAGGAGATTATAGAGTCTCTATGAGTTGGTTGTTGTGTGGGATTCAAAGATGTTATTTTTGTGATATTTGAGAGTGGGTGTACACAATGTAGATTCCATGGTATCTAAAATGGGAACATAGGACACTAATGTGAGTTAAGACCATTGATTTATTTGGTCAGTGAGAGACCCTTGTTAACCTTGAGTCACTACCAATTATTTTTAGTGAGTCTGTTCTCTGTGATTTATGAGGGAAAAATTTTAGAGGGGTTAGACCATCCTTGTGGGTACCTTAAAGAATGGATAATCAGGTTGGTTCTTTATTTCATGAATATATTTCATGTGTTTTGTAATTATATATGTGGTTTTGTTATGCATATACCATGGTTTTGGTAGTTATGAGAACCTTGATTCCTCATTCATGGGTATCAAGGTTTCAATTAGAATGTGGAATAACCGTAATACCAAACCCTATAGATTTTGGATGTATTTTTCATTGGTGTGATGTTATAGTTAGAGTGTGAGTAGTTAATCATTATTTTGATATGATGACAATTACTAAGAAGTTGAATAGTTAACCATGAAATGAGTAAAGTTATTGATTCTGATGGTGATGTAATGGTGTGAACTTTTTTAGAGGAAATGACATGTTGTATATCATGGTCATCCTAGTTTGATTATGTGAGACTCATATTATCATAATTATGGTTTCTTATCAGGTGGTATGGGATCATAATCTTGAAGGGGTTAATTTATATTGATGAGAGGTCATATATTATCCAAGCACAGATAATGGATGAGGAATTGGATGAATATGAGGAGTTCCTCCTCTATGGTGATGATGTTGTTAGGTTTTGTCTGTGATGAGCATTTCAAAAGAGTAGTGGTACATGTATGATTATGGATGAACCTGATGAGGTTTCAATCTCTAATGAAAATAAGTAAAGTCGCATGATGGGGAGTGTACCAGTGGTCACTTGGGGGACTAATCCTTGAAAGGAATTGAATTTTGAGGGTTGTTATGGGTAGTATTTTTGTGAGTCAATAATATTTAATGATTGATGTCTTGTGTTAGCACTCTGGTATTAGTGGGGTAGCAATTTATTGTTGTTTCTGGGAGGAAATGTAACACCCCAAGCTTCCACGGTACGTTTCCCTTTGAATAATGCAATGGCGTGCATTGTACGCAAATTCGAGATTCTAACACACCACAACCAATCAAACTAGCCGTTATGAATAGTAATACATACTTTTTGAAATATTATAAATTTTATCTTTCAAAATGGACTTCATTTTTGGATTTGTAATATTGAAATTATCTTAGGGTGAAATTTTGGTACTTTTCGGATAACTTTCATATTTTGATGAATAGTGAAAATTACTAAATTTTAGTTAATAAAAAAAATTTAATCGAAATAATTAATAGTGATAAAATATTAATTTGAGTGGTTTTAAAGTATATTTAGAATATATTTTTACCATTTAATACAATGTTTGTCATTGGATGTAATTTCACATTTAAACTAGACATAAACAAGTGTCAATCTTTTGATAGTTATTATCTCTTAAAAACACGCTATTTGTTTTGACAACGGGAATTAATTTTTAAATTAATTAATGAAACTGATATGTTTTGAATTTGGTAAAATAGAAAACATTTTTGAATTCATAATATTAAATATAGATTAGGCCTAATTGTTTGTATTTTTCTGGAAACTTTCACTTTTTGATGAATAGTGAAACCACTAAGTGGTAGTTAAAAAACAGAATTTTTCATAAAACATAATTTTACCGCTTCTGTGAGTGGAATTTCGAAAATCCGAGAGACATGGTTCATATCAAGGAGTAAAATGTGGTTCAATGAGATGAAAATAATTTTTAGTGAATAGTAACTTTTTACTTTTGTTTACCACGGTTAAAAGTAAATAGGGTAATTAAGGGTAAAAATGATATTCATATTACCCTAAGACATGTCCTAATTCTATTGGAAAAATGTATCTCAACCAAAAACAACCTTAGGAGTAAAATATTATCATTTAGGACCTCTTTTATTAGATTAGGACATTTATTATTATTTAATTCAAAGAAGAGTTAAAAGAGTTAAAATCAAAGTTTATTTACTAAAACATTTTTAATATAGTGTTATACATAAGATAAATTAGATTTTAAATATTCATTAGAAATATAAAACGATTTCCTACATAATGGTATTTAATCTATAAATTTTAGACATTAAATAATTTAATTTATTTATGACACAATGGTGATATAGTAATTACCTAATTAATGAAATATTAAAATAATTGATATTATGAATATCAAAATAAATGTAATTTGAGACTTTTTATGAATTAAACTAGTTTTATAGGTTAATATGACATATTAGGATTGATTATATAAATTTTTTTCTAAGTAATAAGGCTGTTATTAATTTATCAAAAACAAAATACCCAATAGTGTCAACATTGACATAAAATAGTTTTTAAAACAAATATTATATTATTAATTTATATTCAATTCCTAAAAATCTAAGGTTCGGCCAAGAGACTTATATAATGATAGGTGTACCATTAATGGACCCCTTGGGGGTCTCTTGGATGTATATAGTATATTTATTAACCATATAATATAAAAATACAAAGAGACATTGTAAAAGTGAAACTAATTAACTAAGAGTTAATACATAAAGATAAGATTAATATAATGACCCAAACCAGTCTAAACTCAATTTGTTGAGTTGTTTTCGACCCAAACCCACCTTAACCTTTAAATAATCCACTTTTGAGCCATTATAAACTGAATATGAATTTATTATAAAATAATATTTTTAGCTTTTCCAAAGGTTCCCCTCACCCCTCTTATGAAAGGGAACTCCCCCTTCTCACTAATTCACACATTCAAAGCCTTTTGGATCGGCCAAACCCTGCCCAAATACACTCTCATCTTCCCTCACTACAACCTAGAGGCCTTAGTTTGATCATAAATACAACCTAAGGATCCCATTTGATCAAATCAAAAGGAAGAACCCGAAGAAGAGGTAATGTTTTCACCACCCTCTTTCAAGTTCCTTTCTTCATCAACTTCTTATTTCTTTGTTATTTCTATTATAAAATAATAACTCCATTATCTTATATATACTGTGATGTTATTATAAATATGGTACAACCATATTCATTATTCTATCCATCCTTTTAATTGCATGTCACCATACGTGCGTACGTACGGCTTACCGTCTCCACATCGTGGTGTAATTGTCATTCAATAAATTATTATTTGGATGGGTATAATAATGATGTGTAATTCATGTAAATAATAAATATAACATGATAAGTATTCTTTCTATATGATATAACATCCAATTATATATTATTTTAACATCAAAATAATGATATTGTCGCTCGTGCGTACGTACGGACTACCGTCTCCACGAACGCGATGAGATTCATTCTCCATCGTATCCATTCAAGTATAATTCTCATTTGATGATTAGAAATAATGTTTAAGGACTTGATATAATTCTTTATATTAATAATATACAACCTATCCATAACAAACACGGCTCATGTAACAAAGAATATAAAGGAAAACGTGTAAGTTAACACCCTAAATGACGATAATACTAAGATATTATTAACAAATCAATGTTAAAAGATAATATATGATATCATATTAATGTAAATGATTCTTTTATAATTCAATAACAAATATTTCACCATTATACTGGAGGTTAACCTACCATCGACCAAGGAAAAAGTACAAAGTAAGGGGTTTCTTATCTCACTCTTAATTTCGTGAGAATTCCATTGTTCACCACTTATTTATTGCATGTGGTGTATGTGTATTGCCCATGATTGTATTCATTGTGTAATATAAATTAATTTATGGGTATTTACATAATCATGGTATGATCCTACTTTCATGGTTGTATGTTTCTTAAGTTACCTAATCGATAAGGGAATTTGAAATTTCAATTTGCACTCATTCGGCTTTAGGCATACTTCATTGATTTTTTTACTCCAAGATTATGTGTGGAATCACTATTCATTTTATTATGTAATAATTTCCACTCCCCTTTCTATGGAAATAATTTCTATACACATAATCACTCCATTGATAAATTCTCAAGTCATCAGTATGAACTTGATAAGAGTAATTTTAACTCAATCTCCATTTGTTGAGTTAAATATCCAATTCATTGGTGTTGTTTTTACAAGAATATGTGTGAATTTCATCTGATTGATTTACACTAAATATCCAATCATATTGAGTGTATTTATATTTTTCACACATAATTATGTTTTTGATTTATCCTTAACCTAAGGATATGGTTTTTATAAGATAATTCATCTCAATTTACATTCCATTGAGACTTCTTTGTTGTTATACACCAAATAACTTTTATATGGTGTATATAATATACTTTGACATAGTATATCATGAATCCATTTATTATCATGATATTACAATGTTTTGATTACCTCAATTATTTGTATTCAAGTGCCTCTCCTTTGATTATAAACTATAACTAAAATATCATTTTTAAATGTTTTGAAGATTTATTCTTTTAAATCTTTCTCATTAATGTTCATGTTTTAAAAATATTTTTAAGGATTTATTTATATGGACATTAAAGTTTTAAAATTAAAATTAATTTTAAAAGTTTCAAGGTGGTATGGTACACTTTTATTCAAAAATATATTTTTAAATGGCTTCTTTAAAAATAGTATTACTTTTAAATGATTTCAAGAAAAAGGGGGATATTTCTCTCTAATAGTTTTGATGATTATTTTCTTCTATGTCAATATCCTTCATTATTATCGATTGAGGTTAATCTGATACAATAAAATCTTCCATATTGTATCGAATGAGTTATGATTGTCTGTGGATGTGCTATTTTTATACCATTCATGGTTTGTGGATCACGTATTGACATTTTGTATGCTAGTTTTAATACGAATGTTTATGTCATATTTCAAACTTTTCATATCAGGAATGCATTGGACTTAGTAAGTGATGGGTGGATCCCACTATAGCTCCTCGATGCATCGGTATGTCTCATGAGAGAAAAAGGGGGACATTTTGTATGCTAGTCTTTGCATGAGGCCTTGGCTACATGGTTATGATAGTCTGGCATTATGAATTCCGTCATTATGCAAGTGGTTATTAATATTTTCATGTGATTATTCGACTAGTATAATATCCATGTTAATAAGTCAATGGCGTTATTTCATTTTATCCTTGCCATATTATGCTGATGTTCAAGTTTAAAAGGATTTTGTTTTAGTTATACATTGCCTTAAAGTTTTATGATTATTTATCAAAGTTTCTGCTATATTGTTATCCTTACTGAGCATCTGAGCTCACCCCTTTCAATTTTTTATTTTTCGCAGGATGTGAAGAATTATTTTATGAATGACCTACAGGGATAGTATGAGGGGACCTGAAGAAAATATGTTGTTGTAGTTTTTAACTTATTGATGTAATGTAATCTTTATGAATATATCTAGTGTTTCCAAGGCTACTAAACTAATCGGTCTTTCGAGACTTGATCTTTCTTGTGATCATGCCAATGTTATTTAATAATGCACCGACTCTGGGTATCTAGGGTCAGGGCGTTACAGTTGGTATCAGAGAAAGTTTAGTACAAACCTTGGAAGCTAGATTTAGATAAAATCTGATTAGAGCACGTAGACCTGAGATGAACTTTTAGGATTAGTATAGAAGAACTTACTATAATTTCGATATTGTAGAGATTTTGTGAGTTTTCCGAGCAATACATCCCTGTCTAGATACAAGCAGGTAGAGGCATCTCTAGCACAGATGTACCTAGGGGTAAACCCCGAAAACACCGCTTTGAGATAGACTCGAACGGGAACCGGTGCACGACAACGGGCCTTGCTTCACTCTTGGTTATGACACTCCCGGGGGATATGCTTAGGATAATTTACATTTTCTTTACAAACCTATTTGAAGTATTATATATATAAGATGAGAGTAAATGACCTTGGTTAATCCTAATGTGTTTCAAATTGAGAATTTGGTGACATGTTAATATCTAAATGATTTTATGACTACTGTTACTCACACTATTCTTTTTGGTTTTAGTCAATGGATGGATTCCAAGGAATTCATAGTGACTTTGAGAATGATGTACAAGGTTGGAATGGTGGTGGAAATGAGAAACAAAATTGAATTTTGATAGGCATAAAAGATATCATCTTTATGCCAAATCAATTTTCCAAAAATATGATCAACAATATATATATTAACCAATTCCTGGACTCAATAAAGAAGAGAAATGTGATGAATGATAAGAGCTCCAGTAGTGGAAACCATGGAGAAAGGAATCCCCAATTTCCATCATGCAGGAAATGTGGAAGGAGACACCCAGGAAAGTGTCTCAATGGGACAAAGAAATGTTTTACGTGCGGGAAGAAAGGACACAAAGTGAATAATTGTCAAAGAAAAATTAATATTACTATGGCAGAAGATAAAAATGGTCCCAAGAATCCATTTACAGTCATTTGCCGTAAATGTAGGGGACCCGGCCATTACCCGAGTGATTGCCCTATTCTATAAGACATTTTCTTGGTCAAAGAAGAAGCTATGTGGGAATAAATGGTTGGAGAAATGTTTAAAAAGTATTAGTTCTCCTTGTTGATGGGTTTACTTTGGAATAATTTTCTCTTATATTTTTAACCCTGTTGTTTTCCATGTGAGAATGATATTTGAGGAAGAATTATCTTTTCTCTTGTGTAAATAGTTATAAATAACCATTTGGTTTTATATGATCGTTGGGTTTGAGTCAATTATAAGATATTATAATTTGGGATGAAAATGAAAAGTATGAGATAAGATTTGTGATTAAATTATGATATGGTTATTTTGATGAATTTATCTCATTTTGGTAATGTTATAAAATACAGTTTTTGAAAAAGGACAACACGCAGACCGTGTGACAACCCGTCGCGTCGGACAAAGATGTGGGAATCAAACCCACAACCAATGTGCGATTGGGATTTATCGCCTACCACTGGACTACGTGAAGTCCCTGGATAGTGTGACTGTTATTTTTAGTTAAATGATTTTATTGATCAATAATAATTTTATTTGGGATCTTATGTATTATCAAATGAATACCCTTACTATAGGAAAATGATTTGGTGATTAAGTAATAATGGTTATTTTGGAATTGTTTCGCTTTGTTGTGAACACTATATGCCCAAGGAAAATAGAATAGTATGGGATTTCATTTAAGGAGTAATGGTGGATTTTTATCTATGTTTTTATTGTGGATTTATAGTGATTTGGGTTATTTATGGAAATGATTAGGTTAATTACTTTTAACTATGTGACCTTAAGAGTAATTAATGTCATTTGGAGATAAAATTTAATGTGGAAGACTAAATTCATATAAGTTTTGGGTTTAAATATTATTTGGATTATATTGAAAGATTTCAAGGACAATTGATTATTGAATGGTATTTATTTAACTTTGGGGTAATGATGGTTTAATTTTAGAAATTAAGATTAGTGTTTTTTTCTCTAAGGGAATATCCATTTGGGGGATCATCAAATATTATTCTAACCATTTTTTTTATTAATATATAAATACCAGGTAAATATATAGTTTATCCTACGTGGATCATGTATTTCTATAGAAGTTTTTTCTAGCTCTTCTATTGTGACCAAGTCTTCTTGAATACTCATTGTTCAAAAAAAATGCGTTAGTGGTAAAAATTTATTAAAGAATGAAACTCTACTTAAAAATTAAGTATATCTCTTTATGTTCTTAGTCAATATCATAAATGAATTCCTCATCCTTATATAATGTAACTTAAAACAAAAAAAATGTTCTCCGTTTACTTTTCCTACTATGAGACTAATGACCATTTGTCCCAACACAAGTTTATGATTTTCTTATTGTTAAATTTCTCCTGATCACATTTTCTATCCCTCTCCAGCAGAACTTTACACTTAGTTTATCGTCTATATCCATGTTTTCCTACATGGAATCCTAGTATGGGTTATCTTGGGTGACCTTTATACCTCTCTTCCTTTCTTTTAAAGTGATAGATTTATTGACTCTTTTTCCGATGTGGGAATTTCCATTATATTCTCAAGCCCAATTTTAAAAAAATTGCGAGGACGCAATTTATTGGAGGGGAGAATGTAACACCCCAAGCGTCCACGGTACGTTTCCCTTTGAATAATGCAATGGCGTGCATTGTACTCAACTTCGAGATTCTAACACACCACAACCAATCAAACTAGCCGTTATGAATAGTAATACCTACTTTTTGAAATTTTATAAATTTTATCTTTCGAAATGGACTTCATTTTTAGATTCTTTATATCTAAATTATCTTAGGGTGAAATTTTGGTACTTTTCGGATAACTTTTAAATTTTGATGATTAGTGAAAATTACTGAATTTTAATTAAAAACAACTTTTTTAAACGAAATAATTAATAGTGATAAATTATTAATTTGAGTGGTTTTAAAGTATATTTAGAATATATGTTTACCATTTAATACAATATTGGTCATTGGATGTAATTTCACATTTACACCAGACATAAACAAATGTCAATCTTTTGATAGTTATTATCTCATAAAAACATGCTATTTGTTTTGACGACGGGAATTAATTTTTAAATTAATTAATGAAACTGATATGTTTTGAATTTTTTAAAATAGACATCATTTTTTAATTCATAATATAAAATATAGCTTAGGCCTAATTTTTGGTATTTTTCTGGAAACATTCAATTTTTGATGAATAATGAAACCACTAAGTGGTAGTTAAAAACAGAATTTTTCATAAAACGTAATTTTACTGCTTCTGTGAGTGGAATTTCGAAAATCCGAGAGACACGGTTAATATCAATGAGTAAAATGTGATTCAATGAGATGAAAATAGTTTTTGGTGAATATTAAATTTTTACTTTTATTTACCACGGTTAAAAGTAAATATGGTAATTAAGGGTAAAAATGATACTAATATTACCCTAACACATGTCCTAATTCTATTGGACAAGTGTATCTAGACCAGAAACAACCTTAGGAGTAAATTATTATCATTTAGGTCCACTTGTATTGGATTAGGACATTTATTATTATTTAATTCAAAGAAGAGTTAAAAGAGGTAAAATCAAAGTTTATTTTCTAAAACATTTTTAATATTGAATTATATATAAGATAAATTCGATTGTAAATATTAAATATGAATATAAAAATATTTCCTACATAATGGTATTTTATTTGTAATTTTTAGACATTAAATAAGTTATTTTATTTATGAAACAATGGTGATACAGTAATTACCTAATTAATGAAATAATAAAATAATTGATATTATAAATATCAAAATAAATGTAATTTGAGACTTTTTATGAATTCCACTAATTTTCTAGGTTAATATGACATATTAGTATTGATTATAGAAATGTTTTTCGAAGTAATAATTCTGTTATGAATTTATCAAATACAAAATACTCAATAGTGTCAAAATTGACATAAAAGAGTTTTTAAAAAAAATATTATATTATTAATTTATATTCAATTCCTCAAAAATCTACAGATCTGCCAAGAGACTTATATCATAATATATATACCATTAATGGACCACTTGGGGGTCGCTTGGATGTATATAGTATGTTTATTAACCATATAATATAAAAATACAAAGAGACATTGTAAAAGTGAAACTAATTAACTAAGAGTTAATACTTAAAGATAAGGTTAATATAATGACCCAAACCTGACTAAATTCTATTTTTTGAGTGTTTTTATACCCATACCCACCTTAATATTTAAATAATCCACTTTGGAGCCATTAGAAACCGAATATTAATTTATTATAAAATAATATTTTTAGCTTTTCCAAATGTGCCCCTCCCCCCTCTTATAAAAGGGCACTCACCTTCTCACTAATTCACACATTAAAAGCCTTTTGGCTCTGCCAAACCCTGCCCAAATACTCTCTAAACTTCCCTCAATACAAACTAGAGGCCTTATTTTGATCAGAAAGCCCACTTAAGGAGCCCTTTTGATCAAATCAAAAGGAAGAACCCGAAGAAGAGGTAATGTTTTCACCACCCTTGTTCATGTTCATTTATTCGTCAACATCTTCTTTATTAGTTATTTCTATTATAAAATAATAAATCTAGTATCTTCTATATATTGTGATGTTATTATAAATATGGTACAACCATATTCAGCATTCTATCCATCCTTTGAATGGAATGTCACCATACGTGCGTACGTACGACTTACCGTCTCCACGTCGTGGTGTAATTGTCATTCAATAAATTATTATTTGGATGGGTATAATAATGATGTGTAATTCATGTAAATAATAAATATAACATGATAATTATTCTTTCTATACAATATAACAACCAATTATATATTATTTTAACATCAAAAGAATGATATTGTCGCTCGTGCGTACGTACGGACTACCATCTCCACGAACGCGATGAGATTAATTATCCATCATATCCATTCAAGTATAATTCTCATTTGATGATTAAAAATAATGTTTAAGGACTTGATATAATTCTGTATATGAATAATATACAACCTATCCATAACAAATACGGCTTACGTAACAAAGAATATAAAGGAAAACGAGTAAGTTAACACCCTAAATAACGATAATACTAAGATATTATTAACAAATAAATGTTAAAAGATCATATATGATATCATATTAATGTAAATGATTATTTTATAATTCAATAACAATTATTTCACCATTATAAAGGAGGTTAACCTACCATCGACCAAGGAAAAAGTACAAAGTAAGGGGTTTCTTATCTCACTCTTAATTTCGTGAGAATTCCATTGTTCACCACTTATTTATTGCATGTGGTGTATGTGTATTTCCCATGATTATATTCATTGTGTAATATAATTTAATTTATTGGTATTTATATAATCATGGTATGATCCTACATTCATGGTTTTATGTTTCTTAATTTACCTAATCGATAAGGGAATTTGAAATTTCAATTTGCACTCATTCGGCTTTAGGCATACTTCATTGATTTTTTTACTCCAAGATTATGTGTGGAATCAATATTCATTTTATTATGTCATAATTTCCACTACCCTTTCTGTGGAAATAATTTTTATACACATAATTAATCCATTGATAAATTCTCAAGTCATCGGTATGAACTTGATAAGAGTAATTTTAACTCAATCTCCATTTGTTGAGTTAAATATCCAATTCATTGGTGTTGTTTTTACAAGAATATGTGTGAATGTCATATGATTGATTTACACTAAATATACAATCATATTGAGTGTATTTATATTTTCACACATAATTATGTCGTTTATTTATCCTTAACCTAAGGATATGGTTTTTATAAGATAATTCATCTCAATTTACATTCCATTGAGTCTTCTTTGTTGTTATACACCAAATAACTTTTATATGGTGTATATAATGTACTTTGACATAGTATATCATGAATCCATTTATTCTCATGATATTATAATGTTTTGATTACCTCAATTATTTGTATTCCAGTGTCTCTCCTTTGGTTATAAACTCTAACTAAAATATCATTTTTAAATGTTTTGAAGATTTATTCTTCTAAATATTTCTCATTAATGTTCATGTTTTAAAAATAGTTTTAAGAATTTCTTTATATGGACATTAAAGTTTTAAAATAAAATTACTTTTAAAAGTTTTCAAGTGGTATGGGACACTTTGATTCAAAAATCTATTTTTAAATGGCTTCTTGACAAATAGTATGACTTTTAAATGATTTCAAGAAAAAGGGGGATATTTCACTCTAATAGTTTTGATGATTATTTTCATCTATGTTAATATACTTCATTATTCTCGATTGAGGTTAATCTGATACAATAAAATCTTCCATATTGTATCGAATGAGTTATGTTTAGCTGTGGATGTTCTATTTTTATACCATTCATGGTGTGTGGATCATGTATTGACATTTCGTATACTAGTTTTAATACGAATGTTTATGTCATGATTAAAACTTTTCATATGAGGAATGCATTGGACTTAGTAAGTGACGGGTGGAGCCCGCTATAGATCCTTGATGCATCGGTATGTCTCATGAGACAAACTATTCTCTTGGCATAAGGCCTTGACAAAATCTTATTTTTAGTCTTGGCACGAGGCCTTGGATACGTGGTTATGATAGTCTTGCATTATGCATTCTGTCATTATGAAAGTGGTTATTAATATTTTCATGTTATTATTAGACTAGTATAATATCCATGTGAATAAGTAAATGTCATTATTTCATTTTATCCTTTCCATATTATGCTGAAGTTCAAGTTTAAAAGGCTTTTGTTTTAGTTATACATTGCCTTAAAGTTTTATGATTATTTATGAAAGTTTCTGCAATATTGTTATCCTTTCTGAGCATCTGAGCTCACCCCTTTCAATGTTTTATTTTTCCCAGGATGGGAAGAAGTATTTTATGAATGACCTGCAGGGATAGTATGGGGGGATATGAAGACAATATGTTGTTGTAGTTTTTCACTTATTGATGTAATGTAAACTTTATGAATATATCTAGTGTTTCCAATGATACTAAACTAATTGGTCTTTCGAGACATTATCTTTCTTGTGATCATGCCAATGTTATGTAATAATGCACCGACTCTGGGTATCTAGGGTCGGGGAGTTACAGGAAATGAATGGATATGACACATGGAGATTATGATTTTTACACAATGTAGTGAAATTAATGAAACTCCTATGGTGGGGAGCAACCTAGAAGGCACAATCAATATGAACCATATGCAGATAGGGTTTTTGATTCATGAGACCAGTTGTTATATGGTCTGGATAGAAATTGGATGCTTATGAGAAGGAGAATATCTTATGTAATTTTAGTTTTTATGATGTATGCAGCCTGATTGTTACCCTCAAACTCAGTGTCAAATATAGATGAATCGTGGATGAGTCTGATAGGTGATGCATTAGTACTCATGATAAAGAAGAATATGGTTTTTTATTAAGTTGATCATCAGTTGTAAATTTTCAATAGGAGTAATTTTTGGAATTATTTTTGGTGATTTCGAAAATCATAATCTTATTGAAGTAATTAGATAATCATGGTTGAGTTATTTTTGTAGCATGTTGATGGGGTATATCAATAATTTTTAAGGCAGGTCTGACTGATGAGGTTTGACTTATTCCCTTGAGTTGAATTGTACATGGTGGGATAAAAACTATGTCGGATAAGTCATTCTTGACACAATTGATATATTTTCAGTGTGGTTTTGGGATTTTCAACAAAAAGCATGTGTATCTATGGTCGTTTTATGATTTATAGGTACACATACATATTGATTTTGAACAGTGAAATTGGAATAAATGTAGGAATTCCCACTTATCTTAAGGCGTGTTATCTCTGTAACTGTGCCACATGTATCATTGGTGTAATGAATTGATATTTTTTACCATTTAAATTAATATTATTGTCAATATCATATGCCACACACTATGTAATGACACACATTTTTATCTATATAAATTCCATTCTTATAATTATTTCATATAGTATAAATCACATTAAATCAAATAAATAATAGAGTATAAAATTTATAAATGATTAATAAATTAAATAAGAAGTGTTTCTAGAATTTAAGGAACCATTACTGATGAAATAGTAACTTGATCTTTTGGAATAGTAATGTGACCCTTATGAATAGTAAACTGTCCAATTCAATATTAACCTCACCAATGAAAGTAAAAAATAAAATTTATCCATATTATAAGTGACAATATGATATAATTGTATCATTATATAAGTAAATAAATATTTTAAAAATTATTAATTATGTGTTTGTATTTTTATAATTCATAAACATTTAGATAAAATTTTATTACTATCTTAATAATTTTAATGAAAATTTATTTGTATAAAATGTATTCATAAATTAGTATATTGATTTATTATGATTATAATATAATTTGTTGAGAACTTTGTTAATTTCTTCAAAGTGATGTAAAATCAGTTATAATTTAAAAAATGTATTCTTCAGTAAATTATGATTTGATTAAAAATTAAATTTCTCATATTTCATAAAATGGATTTTATTATTGGATTCTACATGTCGAATAATGGTTAGGGTAAAAACATGAATTTTTGTGAATAGTGAAATATGGTAATTTACAGTATATGTAAATAAATGAATTTTTGAGTCATTTGTGATTCATTGATGATGTAAGTGATCATTTTTAAAAACAAAAATTCTCACTTTACTATGTTTAGTCTCAAAAATTAACACAATTTCTTTTGTTGAGAAAAATAATGAATTATTGAGTAAAATAATGAGAAAAAACCCCCTCGTCCATTATAAATACGACCCCTCACCACCTCTTCTCCTTACACCTTTCAAGCCTTGAGACATGCATATATTATTCCCAATACTCTTCCCAAACCTCTCCCCCATGTCTAGGAGATTGTTTTCTTAAAAAAAGACCAAAACCAATCCCCTAGGGATGTTGTCAAGAAGAAGTAATCAAGAGGTAAACCCCTCTTCCATTTTCTTTCAATTTTTGTTTCAAGTTCTTTTCTTTTCTTATATTTTCCCCAATTACCATTATTCATGTGGAATGAAAACTCAATGATATTACATATAATGTAATTTTTTATTATATATGAAATAATTCTTCATCAAATCTATTCTCCTCTATTTTTTATTTTAAGAAAGAAAACAGCGTATGTGAGGTGTCAATTTACCACCTTCATGGACGGCATGCTTTAATCTTTCAATTCCACCTTCAAAGATGGTCTTATATTACAAACCGCCTTCACCAATATGAGGGAAGGTACAAAAAACTGCAAAAACCTTCCTTCCTCTAGTTTAAGGAGAGATAATGACCCCCGAGTCCTGCCTTCAATAGGCCCCAAAGTGGTGACTAGAACCAATAGTATATAATCACACGTAACATAGAAGTCATTACCCTTTTTATTTAGTATGATTGGGAGATATTGTGGTAAAAACCCAAAAAAACCAATACTGAAGGTAAAATAAAATCCAAAACCCATTCCCGTATGCATGTTCAATGATATGCCCAAACAAGTACTAGAAAAACTCCAAAGTGAAAGTACCAAAAGAATGGAAATAACAATGGAAATTGTCCCAAAGTCTGAGCAAGTATGATCTTGCACTATCCCCAAATTCCTCCAGGAAACCTAAAAGAAGTTTTATAAATGTAGGGTGAGAATACATATATACTCAGTGGGAAAAACCAAAAGCTCTCATGTATTAGTGGGGAGGCATTCCAATTCCCCATGTGAAAAAGGAGATAACCAAAGCACCTAGCATGGAAACTATCAACCCACCTCACCAAGGTGCACTCCCCAAATGACACAAGTCAGGTAAAATTATAGTAATAGCATATCATTATTTGGGTACCCTGCAACACTTTCCTTTTGGTTATTGAAGACATCCTATACATCAGACCTCCCCCTCCATTATCACTGCAGTCCCACTTCTGCCCCAACAACAACCTTATGGGTCACCACAACCAAGTATCCTACCGTAGAAACTTGGGCCACGACAACCATACATCATGTCTGTAGACACCTGGGCCACCACAATCATATGTAACCATTCCTGCAGACACCTGGGCAAGAACGACCACCACCACGCCCGAAGACACCTGGGCCTCATCCCAAAGACACTTGGGAAACAAACCCGCCCACACACACGTGGGCCAACCGCCACAACCACCCTGCCTGAAGAATCTTGGGCTATAATGGACCTCAGACTATCACATCCTTCCCTAAGAGTCTTGGGATACTCGGGAGAGGGAGCATAAAAGTATCTAATAACTGGCCACTCCTAGGAATGTTGGAAAAAACACCAACCCCATTAAATGTGGGTGTTCAACATGAAGTGCTTAATGTGGGTGGGGTGAAAATAAGAAACACAAGAAATAAATTTATACACATAGGTAGGAAAGCACTCATCCTAACCTAAGGGTTCTAAAACCAGTCCATACAAAAACACCCTCATTACTATTCATTCATACAAAATCACAACATCCACAACCAAAGCACAACTCATTCCTGAAAAACAATTCCCCACTGAACCAATTCTTGTTATCATATTCAAGTGATTGTATTTAAATAAATCTTCACTACCGGGCAACTAACGGGCATAGACACAAGCCAAAGAAGTGAAAATATCCAATTAGTAATTTAAGCATTCACACCTAGATCTCTTGTAAAGTCACATCAACAGAAGGGATCCATGAGATCCCTTGAAGTACTAAAACCACACCAAGCCCCAAAGTATGGCCCCACGTGGCCTTAGGTTGAAAAACAACAACTCAACAATAGAGGATCCCATCCCCATCCACATCACCCCATAATGCATAAAACAGAACAACCACACACATTACCAAAACATATCAAGGGAGTTCTCAGATTTAGTTACACCATTAATTAAGTTTTGTCTTTCTGTTTGGTTAACTGGGGTGATAACACAAGGATTCTTGTTCATTGGGAATCTATTTAATTAACTGAATTTACATGATTAACTATTTTCCATGTTACAGCCATTCGATCACAGGACTATCCAAAAAATATAGTTTCATTAGTGTGCAATAATGGACCACCAATTGCCATGATTTTCAGTGGACATAAGCCCATATAATTCACAATATATAGAAAAGATAAAAGAGTACCGCATCATCATCAAACACACCCCCTTCATTCTTTATAAACCATTTATTATATTCATTAAGGTTTGGTTTCATCATTCCCCGTAGGAACATTATCATACCCACCCCGCATGATACTTAGTAAAGAGAGATGAAGTAAAGCCCTACTTGGATGATCAATGATCGAATTTTTCTTCCTCATGACAAGAACTGCGGATATGCAACTTGCAGGGGAGGAACTCCAAGGACTCTAAGACTGGGTAGGAAAGGCTCCAGCGTGGACGCACAACTAGACTAAGTAATAGGGACTCCAAAAACACCATGTAAAGGAAAAGATACCCACCAAGAAGGACAAATAAACTTTATGTAATAAAATTCAAGATCCTAGAGTTACGGGATATGAAATACTGAATAGATTTAAAGGTGGATCGTGGATTCTCCACACAGTTTGGCAGTTACACCTGATGGAATTAATTTTTATTAAATAATGCTCTTCAGATAGGTTTTGATAATATCTATGAGTTAAATGGTTTCTTTTAAACATGGAAAAACCACATAACAGGGTTGAAGTCGAAAAGTACAAAAATAATGCGTGACACTGAGGAAAAAGCCACACGTTTTGGTAAGTAAAGGGTCTCCCGACTCTTGAGGGATTTTTGATATCATTTATAGGATTTAAATAGATTTTAAAGGGGTATTAAAACACTTTTACTTCAAAATACATGTTTTGGGAGTAAAACATGAATAAAAGAACAAAGGTTGGGACACCATTTGGTGGGACACTGTTTGGTGAGACACCGTAATGGTGCCACTAGTTTGGTGGAACACCGTAAGCAGTGCCACCTTTTTGGTGTGAGGCTGATATGGTGCCACAATCATAGTGCCACATTTTCGGTGTGTGAACATTACGGTGGGATCACTACAGTAACACCATCGCAGTTCCACCATCACAGTATTGCCGAGACTGGTGCCACCGTTTCGGTGGAACCATTTGGTGGAACCGAGTTTTCAAAAAACTCTTTAATGAGCCCCTGATGGTTCTCACGATACCCCAAACACTAGAAATTGGGAAAACTAATGGACCATGAGGGTCCAGGCCATTACATCTGATACCCCTCAAATTATTCTCATCCTTGAGAATCCAATAGCAAACCTAAAGAAAAGAGAGGGGGCCCAAACGACCACCTTTCAAGATACCTCTCAGAAGTAAACATACTTGATATATTGGGACACTTATCCCTCATACTGATCAACTGTAGAGGTACTAACACTAACCTACCTTAAGGTTCCACACAAACATGTAATGGTTATACTGTCCAATCATATGGATTAAGGAGTCCCTTCCTCCATGTTAAGATACTATCTTCTTTGGGTGGCACTGACTCTCCCTCATAAGATTAATTACATCCACCTTAATTCATCTCTATTAGTGATCAATTAATACCATCCCCACAGATAGGACTCTTCACACACATTCATAAAACAAGGGAAACATCTCATCTCATAGTTCACAATGTCAAGTATTACATCACAGTCAAGAACAAAACAACGTAGAACAAAAATCAAAATAGCTCTGGGTTCTAGGCACGAATCTACGCCTCATATTCCCAGGTACACTCCTCAAGGCCACCATCCTTCATAAAACACGAACCAAGGGAATGGTTAACCCATGAAGCACCTTCTCCTCACAATCCTTGATACTCACTAGTAACTCTATAAATGTCGTGTCGTCCTTGATATCCATCTTCCCTTAGTTGAGGATGTGGGAATCATCAGGTAGATATTGATGGAGCTGAGACACATGGAATTCATTGTGCACCCTTAGTAGCGGTGGTGGTAGTTCAATCTGATAAGCCACTTTGCCGACCCACCGCAACACCTAGAAGGGTCAGACAAACTTGGGAGAAAGCTTACCTCCCTTGTCGAACCTCTATTTCCCACACTGAGGGGAGAACTTCAAGAACACGTGGTCCTCGACCTCGATCTCCATGTGTCTCCATATATGATCAGCATACGTCTTCTTCTAGTCTCGGGCCACCTTCATCCTCCCCTGTATAAGTTTTCCCTTCTCCTTCGTGCTATGAACTACCTCCAGTCCAAGAACACCTGCTTCCCCGACCACTATCCAGCACATGGGTGAGCAATACGATCTCCCGTACAAGTCTTCGAATGGATCCATGCAAATGGTAGAGTAATATCTATTGTTGTTGGAAAACACTACCAGAGGAAATTTTTGCACCAATGAACCCCCGAAATCCAAAACAAGTTTTCATAGCATATCCTCTAACATCTGGATGGTCTGTGTTGTTTGCCCATCTGTCTAGGGGTTGAAAGCAGTGTTGAGGCATAGTTGAGCGCCAAAAGCATGTTGTAATCCTTTCAATACCTGTGAGGTAAACTGTTTATCCCAATATGAGATTATAGACCTTGAAACTCCATGAAACCCCACCACCTTTTCCACGTACCTCTATGCTAAGGAATCCACCGCACTCAACTCCTTGATTTCCAGGAAGTTAGCTGATTTTGTCATCCGGTCCACCACTACCTAGATAGCATTGCATCCTCCTTCAACCTTGGGTAGTCCCATGATGAAATCCATCAAGGTTTTTTCCCACTTCCACTTAGGGACATCTAAAGGCTACAATAGACTACCAAGAACACAGTGCTCAGCCTTCACCTGCTGACACACGAGACACTTTTCCATGAACTCCGCCACTACTCATTTCACACCAAACCAAAAAAAATAACTCCTCGAGCCAGGGTAAATTTTATAAAATCATGGGTGTGCCATTGGGGGTGAGTTGTGGAACTCACCAAGAACTCTCTCATGAATTTCCACCAAGAAGAACAACTTTACATGAAACAATATTAAATTATTTCTGTCTTCCAACCATCCTTCCAGAGAATATTCCTAGCTAACACGGTCGTGCATCACGTCAGCCTCTAAGTCCCCCCAATGAGACTCTTCCACCTGCTAAAATAGAGAGGACTGCACTGTCATCTTGAATAGACAAACTCTTCTATCCTCCACCCTTGCATCTAGGTGTAGGGCAACCAACTCCTCCATCACCTTCCAAGAATCCATTGATTCTCAAACAGAAGCCTTCTACGAATTATTGTCTGGGGAATCAGCCTCCACATTCCCATTTCCTGAGGTGTAGAAAATATCTAAGTCGTTGTCCTAAATAAACTCCATAAACCTTTGCTGCTGTAAGTTCGGGTCCCGCTGGAAGAAGATATACATCACGATATTGTGATATGTAAAGACCATGAAGCGTTGCTCAATAAGGTAATTCCGCCACAAATTTAGTGTGAACACAACTATTGTAAGCTCCAGATCAGGGCTGTAATAGTTACGCTCATGAGGACGTAAACAACCTAGACCCATAAGATATCACCCCTACTATTACATCAGTACACACCACAGACCTTTTTCCGAAGCATCACAAAAAACCTCAAATGCCACCCATTCTTCTGGAAACCTTATCACTAGGGCACTAACCAACTTCCCCGTCAGGTAACTGATGGTTTCCTAGCACTGATCGCTCCATATAAAAATCTTGGTCTTTCTTGTTCAAGGTTGTCAAAGGTGCTGCAACTCAGGATAATTTGGGCACAAATCTCCGGTATTAACCTTCTAGACAAAGAAACTATAAACCTCTTCCATGTTCATGGGTGATTCCCAAGGAAATAATGTTTCGATCATCAAAGGGTCCACTATTAATCCATGCCTGGACACCACCTATCCAAGTAAGTTCACCTCTCATGTCCAGAACAATCACTTAGACAACTTCCTTTAGAGATGGTGTAGTCGGAGGATATCTAAAGCCATCCTCATATGCTCGGTGTGATCCTCCTCTAATCCTGAGTAGATCAGGATGTTTGTAATAAAAATAACTATGAACTAGTCCATATATTCCTAGAAGACGGAGTTCATGACCCCATGAACATGGATGGTGTGTTCGTAACATCGAACAATATGACCACGAACTAAAAGTTCTCAGATCTGCACCTGAAGGCAGTCTTCAAGATGTCACCCTCCTTCACCCTCAACTGGTGATATCCTGACCACAGTTCGATCTTGGAGAACCATCCTACCACCATCAACTGATCAAAAAAGGTTGTTGATCCTTAGTATGTGGTAACGGTTCTTGACCATCACCAGGTTCAACCTCCAGTAGTCTATACACAGCCTAATACTAACATCTGCCTTCTTTTCGAACAAGAATGGAGCACCCCATGGTGATGTGATCAGTTAGACAAAACCATTATTCATCATATATTTAATCTGAATCTGTAACTCCCACAACTCAAATGGTGGAATCTGATAGAGAGCCATCGAAATCGGATGGGCACCGGGTTGCAAGTCTATCCCAAACTCAACATCACGTCAAGGGGGTAGAGTCACCACACCTCCAAGGAGGAAGTCCAGGAAGTCGCTGACGATCCTTGGGACTTCCACCATCTCTATATCTGCTGACTCCACTGACAGTTCAACTAACAAGGAAAGAAGGGGCTCCACTCACCAGCTACCCTCCTTAAAACCCCGCTTGCTGATGAAATTCACAAGTTGTCCAACCATATATGAAAACACAACCCTTCTATGGAAGAAATCAATAACGGAACACATAGAGAACAACCACTCAATGCCTAAAATGACATCATATGGCTGAATCTACAGAAAAAGAAGGTCCCTACTAGACTTATGTGTCCCTAACATCAGTCTGCATCCCTGGAAAACATAAGACAAGATGGTCTGACCTCTGACTGGCGTACTCAAAACTAGGGGCACAAAAAGTCTTTCTATATCTAGACCCAGAGTACGGGATAAAATGTGTGAAACAAAGTATTGTGAAGCTCATGAATCAAACAAGTCATAGGAAAGATTTCTAAACAAGATGATCATACCTCATACAACTTATGGCCATGCTAGAACTGATGCCTCTATGGTGTGAAACTACCCACGCCCAGCTCCTATGCCCCTCGAGTTTCAGCCACCTCCCTGACCATGCCCTGGTAGAGGTCCCTGAGTATCAACTTGAGGTTAACCTCCTCCTGCAACATCTTTTCTCAAAGGAGCGGGACCTCATTGTCCCTAATACTGATGCTGGAAGGGCTTGGCTGGAAACTGTTGCTACTGAGGTGGGTGCTGAACCTACCCACCCCCACTATAATGCACTCAGTTTGGAAAATGACTCTAAAGATTCCCATAGGTACCACATATGAAGAATTTTGATCCTGGGCCCACAAAGAAAGGGTGAGGACTGGGTGATCGAAACTGGAACTGCATGGGCATGCTCCCCACTAGCTGAAACCTGGAAAGCCCTAATGCTGGAGGCCTGCTACTGACGGCCTTCCCCTTTGATGAGCCCAACTGGATCCCCTCTCGCTGCACACCTCCCAGCGTGTGCATCCTCTCCACCACTTCATCTTTATTCTGGATCTCCAAGTACGTCAGTAGGGTAAAGGGAGTAACAACATACATAAGATAAGGTTGAAGTGCCTCCTCTAAATGTCTCGCCCCAGACTCCTCATCCAGAAAAAGGTCTAGAGAAACATGAAGGAGATCCTTGAACTTTATCCCCAACTCCCTCACTAACATACTCCACTATTGAGGGAGAGTAGCTCTTAACTCTTCTCATCCTTCATCGTAGAAGAAAGGAATTCCGCCTAGAAATCCCTCTCAATGTCAGCCCACAAAATCTCACGCTCCATCCTCTGTCTAAGGTAGTTTGTTCACCATTAATGTGTTTCTCTCATCATATGACTGACTACCAATGGAACCTAGTACTCAGTCAGATCCCAGAGCAAGCAGAAATCTATCACCAACTCCTCGAGCAAGATTTTGGTCTCCATGTCATAGACGCCTCCATCGTACTTCCTGAGGGTCTGCCGTTGAAATGAACGAAGTGTCTTCTACCACTGGTTGTCCTCCTCCTCTCGATCAATCCTCCACTGATCATCCAGATCATCCCCCTGGGCCTCGATCTACAGCACAACTCATGGTCATCATCCGAGTTCCATAACTTCATGGTAAACAAAGAATGCCTAAGCCTGAGTAGTATAGAATATTTCTTTTAAATTTTGATTAAACTTTTTATTTATTTAAATTCCCATAACACAAAATAACAAAAGTCATTATGTTGTGTGTACCATTCCTAGGGTCTCTACCCTGCAATCATTATAGCCTTACTTAGTCATTCGGTAGGTCCAGAGTCCTTGCTTCGGATCATGGGGGGCCTAAAATCTCATGTCCCAGTCTTCCCTGGCCTATTTCACGCACCAAGATTTCAAAACATTATTTCCCTAACATCCCATGCAATAATCACTGTGCCTAAATCCTAACTCCATCCTATCTCTTAACTATTTCTGCTGATACCATTCTGCCATGACCCGCCTTCACCATAATGAGGGAAGGGACATCAAACTACCAAACCATTCCTTCCTCAAGTTGAAGGAGATATAATGACCCCCATGCCCTACCTTCAATAGGCCCCGGAGTGGAGTCTAGCACCAAGGGTATAGAATCACATGTAATATGGAAGGAATTAACCTTTTTATTTAGTAGGATTATGAGATACGATGGTAAAAACCCAAACAAATCCAATAATGAAGGTAACAGAAAATCCAAAACCCTTTCCCATGTGCATGTTCAAAGATAAGCCCATACAAGTACAAGGAAAATTCCAAAGGGAAAGTACCAAAAGAAAAAAACAGTAACAAAAACTATCCTGATGTCCCAGCTAGTATAGTCTCATACAGTCCCCGAAGTCCCCCTGGAAACCTAAAAGAAGTCTTATATACGTAGGGTGAGCATATAGGTATACTTAGTAGGGAAAACCAAAAACCCATGTACACATGTGGGGAGGCATTCTAATGCCCCATGAGAAAAAGGAGATAACCAAAGCACATAGTAATGAAACTATCCACTACACCTCATCATGGAATACACCCAAAATACCGCAAGTTAGGTAAAATAATATTAATATCACATCAATGTTTGGGTAACCCGCACCACTTTCCCTCTAGTTATCTAAGACATCCTATGTGTCAGACCTCCCCTTCCATTTTCACTGCAGTCCCACTGCTGCCCCAACAACAACCTTATAGGGCACCACAACCATGTATCATGCCCGAAGTCACCTGGGCCACCACAACTATACATCCCACCCATATACACCTGGTCCATCACAACCATACGTAACCATGCTCACAAACACCTGGTCCAGAACAACCACTGCCATGCCCGAAGACACCTGGGCCTCATCCCGAAGACACTTGGGAAACAAACACGCTAGCACACACCTATGTTAACCACCACAACCACCGTGCCCAAACAATATTGGGCTATAATGGACCTCAGGCCATTACAGCCTTCCTGAAGATTATTGGGACACTCAAGAGAGGAAGAATAAATGGAGCTAATGAGCATCCACTCCTACGAGTGTTGGGAAAAACACCCTCCCCCATGAAATGTGGGTGTTCGGCATGAATTGATAAATGTGGGTGGGGTGAGGATAAGAAACACAATAACTAAATTTATACACATAGGCAGGCAGGAACTCATACCAACCTAAGGGTTATGAAACTATCCCATACACAAACACCCACGTTACTTTTCATTCATACAAAATCACAACAACCACAACCAAAGCGCAACTCATTCCTGGAAAACAATTCCCCATTGAACCCATTATTGTTATCATATTCAAGGGATTATATTTAAATAAATATTCACTATTGGGAAACTAACAGGCATAGCCACAAGCCAAGGAAAGAAAAATAGCCAAGCAGTAATTTAATCATTCACACCTGGTTCTCTTGTAAAGTCACAAAAACAGAAGGGAATCGTGAGATCCCTAGAAGTACTAGAACTAATAAAAGACCCATCATACAGTCCCAAAAGGCATCAGGTCCATAGCCAACAACTCAACAATAGGTTATCCCATCCCCATCCACGTCACCCCACAATGCATCAAACATAACAACCATACACAACTCCAGAACAGAGCAAGGGAGTTCGTAGATTTAATAAAACAATTCATTAAGTTTCGTATTTCTGTTTGGTTAACTGGGGGGATCACACAAGGATTATTTTTCCTTGTGAATTTATTTATTCAAATGAGTTTACATGATTAACCAGTTTCCATGTTACATCCATTAAATCACAAGATTATCCAAAAAAATAAAGGTTCATTAGTGTGCAATAAAGGACCACCAACGGCCACGATTTTCAGTGGACAAAATCCCATAGAAATCATAACATATAGTAAATATAAAATATTACAACATCATCATAAAACACAAACCTTCCTTCTTTATAAACCATTTATTATCTTCGTTAATTTTTGGTTTCATCTAACCTCATAGAAACATTATCGTACCCACCTCTAATGATACACAGTATAGAGTGACAATGGAAAACCCTACTTAGATGATCAACGATCAAAGTTTTCTTCCTCATGCCAAGAACTAGGGATGTGTGACATGCAGAGGAGTAACTCCAAGGACTACAAGAGTGAGTATTAAATTCTCCAAAATGGGTTCAAAACTACCCTTAGGAATAGGGACTCCAAATGCACCATGGAAAGGAAATGATATCGGCCAAGAAGGATAATGAAACTCCATGCGATAAAAGGCGATATCCTGGAGTTATGGGATGTGAAATATTGAACGGTATTAAATGTGGATCATAGTTTCTCAATGTGTTTGGGTGGTTTCACATAATGGAAATAATTTTTATTTAATAATTCTCCTCAGAGAGGTGGCGATGGCGTCTCTGAGTTAAAGGGTTTCCTTTAAACGGGGAAAACCATGTAACAGGGGAGAAGTTGAAAATTACAGGAAGAAGGGTTGACATAGATGAAAATCCACACGTTTTTGGTAAGTCAAGGGTCTCCTGGATCTTGGGGGATTTTAGATATCATTTATGGTCTCTAAATGGATTTTAACAGGGTATTAAAACACTCTTAAGTCAAAAGATACATTGTGGGAGAGGAAATGGAAAAAAAAGAACAAAGGGTGGGACACCGTCTGGTGAGTGTAGACACCATGAAATGTGTTTCAAGAACTTATCTGCAATGGAAGATGTATTTCCATGTTCCGAATCTCAAAATTACCTCAACCGGGCTCGAAAAGTTCACAGTGTGACTTTTCATTTTTCATGGGGGTCAGTGACGGTACCGAAGGCACTGGCTCGAAGGGCTGGGACCGAAGCTCGACATTGATCCCAAGTATGGGTGTGAGGATGTATACCTCATGGTATAGAGCAATTATTTTGGCTAATTCCCCAAAGAGGCACCCAAGATACCTATGCTCAAACACCTGTGCACCCCCCTACTGGAGATGATTGAAGTATTTATTTTGGAAAAGTCCTCAAAGTATCATCGTTGTTTAGAAAAAACAGCACCAGTGTGCAAGGTACTTGCGCTCCACATTTTGACACGTAGGTCACTGGTGTGCCTAATTTAATTTCACTGAAGGTTTTCTATTTTCTTATAAATAGACCCTTGGGGTCTTCATTTGCACTGACTAATTTCACTAAAGCCCAATTGCTGCTCTGGTCGCCCTAGTGCTTCTCCCAATTCATCCTAAACATTCATGGTAGTTCTTCAATACCTTGAGTGGAGGATTTAAAGGAGGATCATTGGACTTAAGTCCTTTTAGTGTTTAAAAACCATAACACTTGCGCACCTAAAGCACCCAACCTCCCTAAATCAGAAACACTTGTGCACCACCTATTCCTTTCATAGGAACTTGAGCGCCCCACTTCCGGGACCACTTGTGAATACTCATGAAGGCTTGATCCAAGTCTCTCTCAAGTATTACCATACAAGTTGTTTGTTTCTTAAGTAAATATCAGGCCTCCCAAGTCTAATTTTGCGCCCATACTTGTTTGCCCTTATATAATTGATCACCCCTCTTTGACTCACTTACTCTCTTACGTCTACAAGCCATCAAGCCTTCCTCAAAGACATTCATGGCAAGGCTTCTTCTTCCTTGGATCCCTTTTCTAAAAGGGATTCTGTTGAGACCTCCACCAAAACCTCCTGACTTATCAAACCTTTGGGAAAGGCACATCAGGGTGTCTTCTATTTGTGTTTGTATATCCATAATCAGAGGTTTCCCACATTAGTTTCATAATGGGGTTAGGATTCATGGAGTTTCAGTGGGTTTGTACATCCACAGTCACATGGACTATTCTCCCAGGAACAATGTTGGGATGTTCCCGGTTTGGATAAGGGTTTTGGTCTTGGCCTCTCCCTTCTCAATGAGACAACCTAAAACCTCATATCTCTAGTAGGGAAGGTAAAGTTCGTACTTTATTTTCCATATAAGTAAGGGATAATTTTCCCTCCCCTACCAAGATCAATTTTAGGGAAACTATTCTAGAATAAGCCCCTAGATTTCCTTGCAGGAGGTAGCATCATTACTCCTACTCTCTTCTTCGGTGCCAAAGACCGGAGGAGAGATGGGCACATGGACTTTCATTACCCTTTCCCTCTCCTGTTGAAATTTTTCACCATGGGAATCCATCCTAGTGTAATCCCCTAACCTTCATCCCTTCTTCCTTTCATTGTACCCTTGTCCAATGTAAAGAAAACAAAGGGAGGGCTCATCGCCTCAACCTCGTCCACCATGGCCGTCGTAGGCGCACCCTCTTCCACCAGCGGAGGAAGAAAAGTGTATGTGTCATTGTGGTATCTTTCACATCTTCTTATTTCTCACACTGAGAATGACTCACATGTGATTAGATATTCTTCATGATTGAAACAATTTCACAAACACTCACAAAGAAGGAACTATGAGAACTATGATTCTTGTTCAAACCAAGATACGTAGGAAGCCCTTTTAGGGCCCAAGCTCACTGGATATCTTCTTTAGTAGTCCAACCTTAATTACCTTAATCTGGTCATACTCCTTAGGAACAATCCCAAAATTAAACCCCTAAGTCATCAAGGATTTCAATAATTAAGTCCAAGTTCATCTCTCTCAAAGGACTATAATCTCCTATGATACTGAAGGAACTATGAGAACATTGATTCCTGTTCAAACCAGGATACATATGAAGCCCTTTTCGGTCCCGACCTCACTAGATATCCTCTTCAAGAGTCCAAACCTAATTCCATTAATCTAGGCATCCTCCTTAGGAAAAATACTTAAATTAAACCCCTAAGTAGTCAAGGATTCCTTTTGAGGAAGTAAGTCCAAACTCATCTCTCTCAAAGGACTATACTCTCCTATAATAATCATCGAACTATGTGAGCTTTGATTCCCATACACATGGGATACGTAGGAATACTCCTTGAGGTTCAAACCCAAAATTTTAAATTAACCTTGTTCTCCTTAGGATATATTCCCAACATGGTCTAATCTAACATAGAAACCCATATCCTTTTCAAGTTCATTGCGTTGTTTCGGCATAAGTCCCACACCAAAATTAAACTAAGAACTTTTTGCTTAGTTGACCTTAACATATGAAATTAAATTGTATTGTTAGGTCCTTATCACATGACCTTAAAATTTATGATGTGTCCTATTAAGAGACACTGAACTACGAGGGGTTTGATTCCTTTCACAAAGATACGTATGTAGCCCATTTTATGGGTACGATCCCAATATCAAAAAAAATCCTTCGTCTCCCTAGATGACAATAAATTCCAGAGTGCCCTACTGAGTGGATTAAAAAACCAGTTTCATCATAATGATGATTAAAAGAATCTTGAAATAGTATATTAGAGGATACCATTGATGGAGAACCTTGAACACATGCGGATATCTCCATTAATGAAGAACCTTGAATACATACTGATGATTATGAATTTTACACATGTTAATAAGTTATTACATATTCCAAGGAAAACTTATGTTATACTTGGTGAATCAATAATGATTCATGAAAATATATTAAATTTACAAAGGGAGTCCAAAATTAAACAATAATTCCCCCAAAAAAGGGTGTGATGAGTCTGACCTCTCATCCTCTCAACTAATGCACGTTCATAGGTATCGTAAAATTCAAACATAACGAACACCTGCCTTTGGAAATCATGTCACTTTCGAATAAATAACTATTAGAAGTTTCTAGTTCCATGAATAAATCCAATGGAATCTTCATGGAAGAAATGATTCTTAAAACTAGAATAAATGGTTCAAGAAACTACAAAACACAAATGGTGAACTCGACGTGAATCTTTAACCAAGTTAATAATGTTACCCACCTGTTAGGACCATATCAATTGATAAAGGAAGGCCAGAAAAAGGAATCAATCACGTATGTATTCATCTAACATATTTTAATTTAATGGAGTTTATTGTTGGTTCATGTTTTTTCTTAGAACTCCCTTTAGTCCAAAATGGATTTATTCAATACGACATCTGTGAACTTCTCGACCGCTGCTCAAGCTGGACCTTCATCGATGAGGAGGAAGATATCACCCACTCAATGTCTTCAATGTTGGGTATCCAACGTATTGGTAAAGGTGTATCACCAGCACAGTAAAATCCCGACTTTGGAGGCTACCCGATAGGCCCTCCAAGTCAACAATAATCCTCAGTCATCCAGCCAATGATGACCGATGATCAAGAAGAAGATGATTCCAACCACCATCATAAACCGTTTTGGGTCCTTATCCCTATAACACAACAATAAATCCCTCCCATTCTATATGGTGGAAGATCAATAGGAAACATAGGGCCTTAATTCAGTGAAGCATGGATCCTTCATGAGGACTCCCACCAACAATCGTCGCCAGCAGAATTGAGCGGTAGTGAGCCCCCAACATGATGGGGGTGTTATCTATTGATGTTCCGCTAAAGTCTATCAGACCCGGTCATGCAAGGAGAACCATCGGGGAAAACATATAGTAAAAAGGTAGCGGGTTCTTACCAATTCCCCCTCCGGAGAATTCCAACAACCTTTCTTGATGGAAAACAACAAGCAGGCACATACACCTGTTCATCCTAATTTTGTTGTACAGTTGACTTATCTGGTAGAAACCCACTAATCCCACTAGATAAACTCGGTGGAGTACTGTGAATAGGAACACATACCTTCTTACAAGTTATTAGCCATTCATCAGGCTTGTTTGACTACATTTAAATAAACCTACCAATCTAATGTGGTGGCAACTGGTAAACAGGAACTTACACCTGCTTACAATCACCAATTCTGCCAACAGTCTCGTCTGCCATTATTGAAGGAATTACTTTAACCATACATGACATGGAAAATCCAATAGAAACATCACCTACCATTGTTCATCAATCCTACCAACAGTCTCATTTTGCAGCACCCGGATAAGTCAGTCGGAAAGCTCAGACGAAAAATCTGGGGCAGACCCAACTCTCTGCCCCCATGCATGAGTATTATCAATACTCATTGACATGAAAAGGAGGACAGGAGAAAGAACATACACCTACTCCAGATACGTAATGGGCATATATTACCATTCCGGCGATTGAAGTAATGAAACACATCTTATCAATGGTGAAAGGGTAGATGCAACCACTACCCATATTCTGGAAGCATGATAGGATACTCTAACAACTAATTCGACATTACCAGGGGAACATACACTTAAATCTATCACCAAATATGGGATTACACATATTTATTCCATCTTGGAGAAGATACACCCCTCTGTTCTAGTCCAGGAGAGTCATGGGGCTTACTCCCCCATATCATACAGATAAAAATATTGGTAACATACACCCTTTCCAATTAGAGGTAATCGGTCCGTTCTGGTAACCAATCCAAGGAAGACACATACACCTGCCCATGATAACCACTTCTCCCAAAAAATTTCCCCCACTAAGTATAAGAGAACATCCAAGAATAATTCTCGTCAAAAACGGTTGGAAAATCAAGAGTCAAACTGCAATTTGGATCCTCTTAATATTGGAGTTCTTGAAGCCCTAAAACATTTTTCTATTATGGATTAAGATCATATCCTCTCATTAAAAAATTATTGAAGTGGTAGCAGGTAATTCTGAAGTTCCCCATCAAATACTTCATCTTGATGGCTTGATTCAGGAAAAATCAGTCAATCCAGAGATCCTATCTCTGGATAAGATCCACAGAAACCCTCTGTGTGGCCAGAAGACCAAGGAGTAAGAGGATTCATCCCTCACTTTAATCCACCATGTAGGTCCTCCCCATGATGTAACTTTCTACAAAAGTCCTCTCTGTAGTATTATTTTTCATTTTCAGGATAATTATATAATTGAAAACATAGTGATGAGAAAATCCCTCCTATCTTGATGCACTTACAAACACAAGGTCAGTCATATCTGATGCCTTGTCATTTCCTGGTGAAACACTTTCTCAACCGGAAGATGTCTTAAGGGAATGGTCATTCTCTGAACCTCCCTTGGTTTTTTTCCTTCTAATACAGAGCGTCCACTTCGGTCAGACCAAGTGGAGAAAAATCTGGTAAATGAAAATGAAGATATGTTAAACATGAAAAAAATTGGCTAATGGAGAAATTCCAGTCATGTTCTGGCCTTTGGAAAATTCTCATTATAACATTCCAGAATTGATGGAAGAATATTTTATTCTTGATATCTGCATCAACTTATTGAATACTATTCATCATTTAAAAACCAAAGTATTACCATATTATGAATATTAAAATCATGTAAATGTAATATAAGGGTTTCAGCGTCAAATTGAATTGGAATCTCTTTCAGTTTACCAACATCAAATGGTTGAAAAACAGTGGAGAACCCTTTATCATGCATGCCTAAATGCTCTAAAAATACTATGCCAGTTAATTTCTGACACCCTATCTAGTGTTTGTATCAGAGGATGGGATCAACAAGGAGAATTGCATTTCACTGCACTCTAGAATCAACAAAGTCTGCCAAAAGTGGTCTCATGAAATGTTATTGCTGACAGTCGGCCACAAAAAATAGATTTTGTATGTAATCGAATGTACTCTCAAGAATATGCCTCAACCAGATCTCATCAGAATCAGGCCCAAAGAAAAAAAATCCATTGAGTTACTTTTACATCAAGCATATGAGAATCTTGAGTAGGCATCCCTCTTGGAGGATGTAAGTCATCCGAGAATAAAAATGTCAGGAATAGCATAGCGATCTTCCAAAACATGTGATTTGAGTGGTTTTTAGATAATGCACACAGCTTATGTTCGAACCAAAATTCTCCAAATCAGAAGAGTAGTTGCATGAATTTCAGCCATAGAAGTTCAAGAATCACCCTAAATTTCAAGGTTGGGGTATCATTTAATTCAACCTTCAAATTCATTAAAAAAAGTTCAAATATTTGGAGAAGAAGAACAAGAACAGCCCCAGCCTTCAGGGCCAGGGGATTTTTCACATCTACAATCCCCTCCTCAACGGAAGTCAGTTTTCTCCCGATTGGTGAAGAAGCCACAAAGAGAGAACACAACAGAACTATCCAAGGATTCCCTTTAGGTTACTATCCTCCAAAACGTTCCCAGGAATTCATCATACAAGGTAACAATGTCTCATGGAAAATACAAAGGGAGATGATCATACAAATATACTGACAAAATGCCATCAATTCATTATACATTAGTAAATGTCAATAACACCATTATAGAAGATCCTCCAAAAAATGATTCTAGTTAAAGGGAATCATAATATAAAGTTCTTATCCATAATACGGTACACCCTGAGGAAAATAAATAAGGTGTACATACCTGAAATCATAGGCTTACCCAGAATCTAGGTATGCCTTCAAATAACCAACTTCCCCCTATTCGAAATGAATCTAACAAGGATAAAGGTAAAAGTCAGAATGCATATAACTTTTCCAATAGATAAGGTCAATATCTTTCACATGAAGAGATATTTTCACTATAAGAAGAGGAAATGAAGTATTTTAAAATACTCAATACATAGTTACTTCGAAGCAGCATTTCTACTAAACGTAATTCCCATGTAGGTCCTCAACTTTCACATCCTATAGGAGATCCTCAACAAAGAGGGTTTTTAGTTACTAAAGATGTGGATAATGAGTTACCTTCATTGGGTACAATACCAAGGAAGGATCAAACACATCCTTATAGGCCTATTCCCGTGGGTTATCCAAGGAAAATACCAGCACCACTACCTGTGGTTTTGTCATTCGTTGCACAAGCTCAAGATCCAGTTGTCATACCTGCACAGGTTCCAGCTCATCTAGATATTCCTCAAATGATTATAAACATAATTGAGGCATTAACAACTCAATTTGAAGCTATGGAGGAACGACGTGCGCCAGTTCATCTGGAAAAGAAATCTTACCACGAATGGGTGGACCTGATTCCTCCCCCACTAAATTTTTTGAATACCATGTTTCCAGTCATTAATGGTTCGGTAGATATGTAACAACACTTAACACATTTCTTTTTTCATTGTGATCCCATGATGGTAATTCCTCAACAAAAACAATCAGTAAAACTCAGGTGTTTTGTGAAGTCACTACACGGATGAACTTGTATCTGGTATACAAGTTTACAATCTTGATCAATTACTGGATGGGAAGATCTCCACCAGAAATTCCTTCTTCAATTTAGCTCAATGATACCGAAGAAGAAAGTGTTTGATGTTAACAATTATAATCAATGGTAGAATGAAAGAGTTTCATCTTTCATTGATTGATGGAAAGGATTAACATATTCCTTAATTCTGGCACTCCCTTAAGAACAGTTGTTGCCAATTTGTGTTGCAAATCTGCATGATGATTTATGCACACCACTGATCCCTGTGAAATACACAGGAGGGTTTTGAGACCTTACTTTGATTTCTCAATAGAAAGAAGATTTTATTATAGAAACTATGGATAAAACTTGTGTAACATAATCAGCTCTAGAAAGGAGAATAAGGAAATAAGAGGTTTCTACTGTTAAACTCAAGCAAGAACTTATACCTGCTTCCACTTCAGAACCTTCATCATATCGAAGGTATTTTCCTCCAGAGTGTCAGCAGCAATGACCACCTCATCAAGATGATCAAATAGATCAAAGGATAAAAAAGTTTGAGGAATTAAAAAGCAATGTTTATTCCTTCCATAATGAACAAGTTCCCAGTTACTTCATCTCATCTTTAGAAAAAAAATTGGTTCAGTTTCCAAGGCCGAAGAAACCAAATAGAGAAAGAGATTAAGATATTCTGAATTATTGTCCCTTTCAATAGATATTGGGGCATCCCATTCTGGAGATTTTTGTTTTCATGGACCTCCTAAAAAATGGTATACTCAGGACAAGTGAAACTGAAAAGTTTATGAACTCAAGTAGCATATGTTACTACTACTGATCCATAGGAAGAATTCAAAAGGCAGAAAGTCAAAAGTACAAATATACAGAAATATGATGATAGGATGATCAACAAAACAATCAACTGAAATCATTCCATTCTACAAACATAGTTAAAACAATCGGTTTTGTCTTCTTCCACTCCTGTCATAGTAAAACCACTTTAATCAAAAGGTCAATCCTCAAAGAAGTGAGTTGATCAGAAGGACAAAGAGAATTAAGAAGAAGAGGAGATCATGTCAAGGCCAAAGTTTTCCTTGAACCTGGTAGATTTCATGTCATCTACTTCAAAAGAACAAGCACCATCCCATGAAATGACACAACCAGAACCAACCTGTCAGGAAGAATCTTCATTAGGTGAAGAATTGATCTTTGGTTCTATCAACTTTATCCACTTAACGGATCCTTATGTCAGTGGTGATTCAGATTATAATTAGCTAGAGTTATTTATACATAATTGGGGATCCAGAAAAAGATTCCAAGGTTAAGGATACATGATAAGATGTGGGAATTCTAGAAACCATCATTTTAATTCTACCCTTACTCGAACCATTTATCTGGAAGAAACTTGTGGAAGATCCCTTCTGCGGGTTCTACAAGAACAAAGATTTTATTCTATTCAATACTGGTTCTCTCCTGACATGATAATTTTGGAGGACTAATTAGAAGTCACATCATCTTCCTCTCAGCAGGTAGATAGACATAGTCAGTCCAATCTAAAAAAGTTAGGAGTATTTGCAGTTTTCCCTCCAACACAGGGTATATCTACATCAGAAGCATCATCTTCCTAGACAACTACAAAAAACATATTTCAATGTTGGGAAACATAGACCTCAGGATCAAAAGTATGATGTTTTTAAACAACTGGACCAAGCAGCATCCAAGTTGTCAATTTTGGATGCCTTGAATATGTAAAAAGATCTTCGAGAATCACTTATTGAGGATTTTTCAAGTCCTCGAGAGTTTGAAACCAAAGTTGTTGCTGCTGAGGTTTACTGTATAGAGAATGATCCTACAGAATGTCATGCACTCATATATTTTTCAGATGTATATGAATATGATGTTATACATGGACATATTAGACCCTTGTAATTATCTGGTAAGGTCAATGATGTTGACATCTGATTAGCCTTCATTGATAATGTCTCCAGAGTCAACCACATTTCTGTTCATACACTTCTTTGATTAGGCCTGACTGAATCTAGATTATCTCCTTCTACTTTAATGTTACAAGGATATAAAAAGAATGAGAAATAATCTTGGGGTGATATTACACTCAGAACTCAATTTGGAGATCTTGTGTCTAATTCATATTTCATGGTTGTTCTCCAGGACATAGCCTTCAACATTCTTCTTGGAAGACCTTGGCTACATTAAAATGTGTTCATACCTTCATCATACCAACAATGTATTAATTACTATTTCAATGGTCAAATCAGTACATTGTATGGTGACAAGGCTCCATCAAAAACATGTGAATCTCAATACATTGAGGCAGATTTTTATCACATAAAAGAAATGAGGTCCATGACAAAGAAATTAACCAAAGTTAATGCTCCAAATGGTTTGGAAAAGATTCCAGTAAACCCTTTCATACATTTGATTATAGATTATGTGCTACTCATCAATTAAATTAAAAGGGTAAAATAAAATCTAAGCACTCATCCAATAACTTCCATAATTTCGTTTGTGGAAACTGAGCCTGACAACATGGGAGAAACTGTTGATTCACCAAGCAGTGATGGAAGATTAAATGGACATGTCTTCATATCATATTTTGAACTACAGAAAGCCTCTACTTTGTCAATCAGAGTAGAAGAAGTTGTAGAAATATTAAAATAAAACAAAAATTTTGATTCAAAATCCATCATCTCCTATTTATTACCACATAAAGACCCTTCATCACCAATAGGGTTAGATATAGTGACCTATTCTTCAAGATGTTCAAATACTGACTCATCCTCTAACTCTGGAAGTTTTACCTCTTTATCAACTATGAAAGTAGAAACAGAAGAGGTAACATGTAATGAAGAATAAGGTTAATATCTCATGGATTCTCCTCGAGCATTTGAAGAAGGTGTCTCTACCACTATAGTTAAACTTAGAGAAATAAATATGGGTACATAAGAAGATCCATTCCCCCCTCTAATTAGTTTGGCCATGAATTTTATATAGAAAGAGGTGTATACTTTATTTCTAAAGAAACATTGAGATATATTTTCTTGGAATTATACAGAAATTCTAAGAATTAATCCTGATGTAGCCACCCATAATTTGGGTTTTCCAGAAGAACATTGTGGATTCAATCAGGCGGAAATAGGAACACACCCAACTCATGCCTCTAAAATTGAAGCTGGTGTTGATAAGCTTATAAAGTCTAACTTTTTCAGGGAGGTTCAATATCCCAAATGGTTGGCCAATATTGTCCAAGTGAAAAAGAAGAATGGACAAATCATAGTTTTCATTGATTTTAGAGATCTTAATCGGCATTGTACTAAAGATGATTTTCCAGTGCTGATTACATATCCTTTAATTGATACAATAGCTGGATATGAAGAACTTTCCTCCATGGATGGTTACTATGGGTATAATCAAATCCATATAGCCCTAGAGGATGAAGAATCTACAGCCTTCAGAGCTCATCAAGGTGTGTTTTGCTATCGGGAAATGCCCTTTGGCTTAAAGTATGTAGGTGAAACATACCAATGTTCCATGTACCATATCTTCAAACCCTTCTTAGGGAAATTTTTTCAATGTTATGTGGATGATTTGGTGGTCAAATCCAGACAATGTTCCAATCAATTGGCTGATCTGAATATCACATTCAATAAACTTCAGCAACATAATTTGACGATAAACCCCTTGAAATATGCTTTTGGGGTAACCTTAGTAATGTTCCTCAGCTTCATTGTGTGCCATCATGGTATTGAAGTTGATCCTGAGAAAAAAATAAATCCTTTCTATGTCACTTCCTCAAAATTTGAATGAATTAAGAAAAATCCAATGACATTTGTCCTATATTCGACTCTTTATTGCCAATTTGGTAGGAAAGTGTTTTCCTTTAACCATATTAATGAAGAAGGGAGTCACCAATCAATGGAATGAAGACTGCCAAGAGGCATTTGATACCCTCAAGAAATATCTCTTGAATCCACTGGTATTTATTCCACCTTTTTAAGGAAGACAACTTATTATCTATGTGACATATTTAGAGAGACCACTAGGTGTCTTCCTTTCCTAAAACAATGATGCTGGGAAGGAAAACAACCTTTATTATCTCAATTGAAATATGTTTGATGCAGAAACATGGTATTCAAGTATTCAAAAGTGTTGTTTAGAATTACTCTTTGCAGTTTATAAATTGAGTCACTACCTGTAACAACATGAGGTCCAATTGGTATCTCACAATAACCCGCTCAAATTTATCCTTAGTCATCCTATGCTTACAGGTCATCTAGCATGGTGGGAAGTTATTTTACAACAGTTTGATATCCAGTTTGTTCCACATAAGGAAATAAAAGTCCAAGATCTGGCTAACTTCTTTACTGAACATCCATCTGCAGAATATACATCATTAAATACTAAACTTCTTGATGAAGTGTTATTCTCTATTCAGGATAATTCCAAAACATAGGAGATGTTCATTTATGGTGCCTCCAGAAGTACAATAGGGAAGAGAATGGAAAACCCTAAACCTAACAAATTTGGGTTAGGAGTTTCCCTTATTTCCCTAGAAAAGGCAGTGTTTCCTTACTCTTTCATGTTGTTAGAAGGTGGTACCAACAATGAGGTAGAATATCAAGCTCTTATTACAGGATTGGAATTGTCCCTTCATGTGCAAGTGAATCACATAAAAGTGAAGGGTGATTCAGAATTGGTAATCAATCTAATTAATGGGGAATATTTTATCATAAAAGAATAGTTAATCCCATTGTGTGATTAAGTCAGAGGGTTAATGGGTGAATTTCCCTCAGATCCGACATTGCCTTATGTCCCTTGATCACAAAATGCCCAAGATGATGCACTGGATAATTCAGCTACAACTCTGGTAGATCCAAATCGGGATGAAAAAATCAATAGCACAACCCATCGTCATATGGTCTCAACTTTCGTTAAACCCAGAATGGAGGAAATTAATAATATTATCCCTATTTTCAATCCATGTGGTCATACCATGGGATGGGGAACACTCATTGTGTAATACCTTCCAAATGGGGTACTTCTACCAGATATGGCTAAAAAAGAACATATCCGACAATGAGTGGCCAATTTTACACTTTATGATAGTCCATACCACCAGAAGATCCTTTAAAAATTAGAATTTGATGAAATCATCCTCATATGTATTGATGGTGAAGAAACTTCAGCTGTTATGAAAGAAGTTCATTCAGGAGCTTGTGGTGCCCACCAGTCTGGGGATAGACTCTCTGATCAGATCCGAAGGCTTGGATACTTTTGGCCTTCAATGACACAGGATTATACATATTTCATTAAAAAACTTCATCCCTACCAAGTGCATTCCAAGTTCATTCATCAACCCCTGGAGTTTCTACATACAGCTAAATACTCCTGGCCATTTTCCTCATGGGGTATGGATATAGTAGGACCTTATCCTCCAACTGTCACTAAGAATTTCATGTATATTATTACTTCTACTGACTTCTTCTCCAAATGGGCTGAGGCAATGCCTCTCAAAGAAGTCAGATCCAAAAGCATTGTTAGTTTTGTCAAAACTAATATCATCACCAGATTTGGTGTCCCTCATACTATTTTAATAGAAAATGGAACTGATTTTTTCCTGCTGAGTTAGAAAAGTTATATTAGGAACATAATATCAAATCTAACCATTCATCTTGCTATCATGCAGTGGCCAATGGACATATAGAGGCATTCAATAAGATATTATCAAATATACTCTAGAAGATGTTGGATAAAGATAAGAAATCTTGGCATGATAAGATTTTTCATGCTTTATGGGCTTATCAGACTACTACCTGTACTACCACCCATGAAACCCCTTATTCATTGGTATATGCAACAGAAGTAGTCTTATAAATTGAAATGCAATTTCCTTCACTCAGATTTGAAATCCGTGATCATTTTTCTACAGATGAGAGGTATCAGAAATGGTTTAATGATCCAGAAGGATTAGACGAGAAAATATTGTATACTTTGCATCAATTAAAAGTCTATCAGAATAGAATAGCATGATCTTTTTAAAAGAAAGTTCTCATGTGTTCATTTCATCAAGGATAATTGATATTGGTCCTTAGGAATCCAATGATACCAAGAAAGAAACCTCCAAAGCACGGGCCTAAGTGGGAAGGACCTTATTCTATACATAAGGTCTACTCAAATTGAGATTATGACTTAATCTAAATTGATGGATATCTCATTACAACTCTTACCAATGCAAGATTCTTGAAGAAATACTTTGTGAAATTTCACAAACCATTTGTCCTTGCTGCAAGACTAAAAATTCCATAGCTCCCACATCCTTATTACAAGACTTAAAACTGCATGATACAAAGTCCTAGTTGCAAGGCGTTAAACTGTGTAATAACCATAAGAATCCATGATGCATGACATTAAAATGGGTAGCATTTTTTTCCTTGTCGCACAACGATAAACTGCATGACACAATTTTTTCATGTTACAAGACATTAAATTGTACGGTTAACTTCTTCTCTATTTGACATTAGTAGCTACATAAGTAATCATCATGGACATCATTTCTAATCCTTAGTGGAACATGAGTCCCTCTCTTCCCTATGTCTGAGTCAGATCTGTATGCATAACTTGTATCAAGAATAACATGTGGCTTGATTCTCATCTATTTGAGATATGTAGAGATTCCTCGATCTCCAATCTTGGGCCTAGCCGCAATCACAAAATTTTTATTTCACTTTTTCTTCTCCTCTATATTGACTAGATCTATACATAGTTCTCTTTTAAGATACATTATTTTATTTTCGTACTATCTTGTGTCTTAAATTTAATCATTATTCTAGAATGTGTTAAAGCCCCTGTCTCCCATGTCAAACTCGATTGGTGTGGGAAATGAATGTTTAAATAACTACGTATGGCTTGATTCTCATCTATATGAGATACGTAGAGACTCATATATCTTCAATATTAGGTCTATACATGATAAAAAAACCCCTTTATTCCTTATATAATAATAAAACCTGTGTAAGGAATGTTAGCTTGAATCTTTTCCTCATCAAGATACATAGTGAAACTTGAGTTTTATCCTTTAGTCCAGCTACAACAAGTATTTCTTTTCACATAGGTTCATTTTCATCCTTACTGTATGATGTTAAACTACATGTAAATTTAATACCCATATTCTTCACTTGTGTTACCTTTTTGTTATAGAAGAAACCCTTACTACTCCTTGTTTTTCACATTGATCATAGCTCATGTGGGCTTAGGAATTGGGTAAAAGGATTCTTTATATAAATAAGGTGTCTCAATTTCTTATGGGGTTATCAAAGTCTTCACTGCATGACTTAAAAATGCACAGTATAATGTCCTCACTGCATGACTTTAAACTGCACATCACATCATTAATTCAAATGGAAATAAAGAAAGTCTCCATTTTACATAAGAGTAAGATATATCTAAAGGATGTCAAAATCATGGCCAATATTGATTAAAATATTTCTTAAATGAATTGAGAAAAACTCCCTTCTATATTTCACACTCATAATTGTGAATATTTTCCAGATCTTCATAATCTTTTTTACAGTTTCTGGTGAAAGTGTTTCTAATACTTGAGAGCTCTTTTTCTTGACTACTCAGCACGTGTCATTCGGTGGCCTTGCCAAAGTTTCCTACATAACGGGCATGTTAGTCAAAAGATTCCACTATTTGTCTTTACAGGATATGCCCTTTTTGGTCCTACATGATACAAACCCCATAACGGGTTTTTCTAAAGATGGTAATTTTGTTCTTGGTTATAGTATCTTTTTCCCCTAAAACTTTTATGACAATATACAAGAATCTGTATTTTAAAATACTCATTTAGGTATATTTGTCCCATTATGTTTCTCTCAATTTGAAAGTCTTCAAGGCCATGGTTTACACATTTCCTTCTCCATGTGTTTAAAGAAATATGAAATAACCTTGTAATCACTTGGACATATATCATATATTGTTTCCATTTTTTGTCCTAGTTGTATGACCTTTAACTAGAGACACCATACCTCCTATGTTTGGGTCAAACCTTCATAGAATTCATATTCCTCTGATTATTTGGAAGTCTTGGTTGGAAATACCCTCCCCAAATTCAAGTACCTTTCTCCATAAACCAAGCTCTGTGCTTCATAAAATCTATATCTCAATAAAATTTCTTCATCTTTTAGCAAAAGAATGTCAAAAATTTTAAGAGCTCTTTTTCTTGACTATGCAGCATGTTCCCTTAGGTGGCCTTGCATAAGTTGCCTTCATAACAGGTCTGTCAGTCAAAAGATTCCCCTATTTGGATATGCAGCGTATGCCCTAGTTGGACCTGCGTAATATATCCCCCGTAACATTTTTTTTCAAAATATGGTAACTACGTTCTTGGAAAAGACTTACTCTAATTCTTTTATCCCTTTTCCCATATCATTCCTCAGTTCTAGATATTCCCAAATCACAGTTTAAAATATTCCCTTCTATACCTGTTATATTAGTATGTTTCCAAACAAATTATCGCAAATTTGGGAGATTCTCATACCTTTGGTCAAAGCTAAAGACCTTAAATTAAAGCCACATAATGTCCTCACTTCATGACTTAAAACTACACAGTATAATTTCCTCACTACATGACTTAAAACTGCATAGTATAATGTCCTCACTACAAGACTTAAAAATGCATAGTACAATGTCTTCATTGCATGACTTTAAACTGCAGAGTTTTATATCATAAATTCCTATTTCTGATAAATTTTATCCATTATTCATACACCAAATTTGTACAGAATTGGTTTTCTTATTCATGAAATAAGTTGTCATAAAACAACCCTTTCATTCATAAAATTTCCTTACTTGGACAAACCACACACTGTGGTCTTGATTCACCCAAATATTATTTTTCCCCTTGTCTATCAGCAGCCAAATGTTAAATTCTTAAGATATGTTGTTCTTGACTATGTAGTATATTTCCTTAGGTGTCCTTTTATAATTTGCCTACATAACAGGCCTGTCAGTAAAAAGATGTCATTATTTGGCCATACAGCATATGCCCTAGTTTTCCCTGCCTAACACAACTCGCATAATGAGTTTTTCAAATAATGGTAACTTCATTCTTGAAGTAGAATCCCTTTACGTTGATACAGGTTTTAAATTTGGTGACCATAAAAATCATGGATCAAGATTCCCCTTGGAAATATTTAAAGAATATTAAAAGGAAGTCTTAGCCACGGAGTCTTGTTTGGCATATAATTTTAAAATTTATGGTCAAATGTATTTGACCATAAATACTATCCCTTTATAGTCCAACATGCACGACTCTAAACTGAAAACAATAAGAGACATGATACTTACTAGATTGAGAACCTACAAAGGGAACTCTGAACAAAAGTCGTGTCCCAGTGCATTAAACGTAAATTTTTGTATGATTTAGGTAATATTGAGAAATAAAAAGTCAAAACGATACAAATTTTGTGGGTTTGTTCATATAACCCTAGAAAAATCAAACTATGATCACTAGGCCCCATAGCTTATGCACAAATTAGAGCATCCTTCCAAACATAGCATACCTTCAAATCTAACCAAATGATGTTGGAATGTATCAAAGTTCCCTAATTTCACCTTAGAATAAGATTCTTTTCATTATGAACAAATCAAATTATAAGGGGGGTTTTTTGGACACCATGAAATGTGTTGACAGCACTTATCCGCAATGGAAGATGTATTTCCATGTTTCGCGACTCAAAATGACCTCAACCGGGCTCAAAAGGTTCGTGATGCAACTCTTTATTTTCATGGGGGTCAGTGACTCTAGTGAAGGCACCAGCCTGAAGGGCCGGGACTGAAGCCCAGCACTAATCCCAAGCAAGGTTGTGGGGGTGCATCCCCCGTGGGATGGAGCAATTATTTTGGCTGAGTTCCCAAAGAGGCACCCAAGATACCTATATGAAAACACCTACACACCCCCTTCCTGGAAATGATTAAAGTATTTATTTTAGAAATGTCCTCAAAGTGTCACCTTAGTCTAGCCAAAACACCATCAGCGCACAAGGTACTTTCATGCCACATTTTGGTTCACAAGTCACTTGAGCGCACAATTTCATTTTTCCCAAGGTCGCATATTTGCCTATAAATAGAACCTTAGGGTATTCATTTGTACGGACGAATTCCCCTGATGCCCAATTGTTTCTCTGGTCAACCTAGTGCTTCTTCCAAGTCTTCATAAACTTTCAAGGTAGTTCATCAACACCTTGAGTGATGTATTTAAATGAGGATCATTGGACTTAATTCCTTTTACTGTTTGAAAACCATAACACTTGAGCACCTAAAGCACCCAACCTCTCTAAATTAGAAACACTTGTGTTCCACCTATTCCTTTCATAGGAACTTGAGCACCCCACTTCTGGGGACACCTGTGAATACTCCTGAAGGTTTGATCCAATTATCACCCAAGTATTACCATACAGGTTGTTCATCTCTTAAGTTAATATCACATCACCCAAGTCTACTTCCGCGCCCATACTTGAGTGCCCTTATCTACATGAGTTACCCTCTTTGATTCAATTACTCTCTTCAGTCTACAAGCCATCAAGCCTTCCTAAAATCCATTCATGGCAAGGATTATTGTTCCTTGGCAACCTTTTATGAAAGGGATTCTATTGAGACCTCCACCAAAAACTCCTAACTTATCAAACCTTTTGGAAAGGTGCATCAGTGTGTCTAATATTTTGGTTTGTATATCCACAGTCAAAGGTTTCCCACATTTGTTTCATAATGGGGTTAGGATTCATAGAGTGTCTATGGGTTTGAATATCCACAATCACATAGACCTTTCTCCTAGTAACAGTGTTGGGAACTCCCTGGTTTGGAGGAGGGTTTGGGTCCTGGCCTCTCCCTTCTCAAAGAGATGACCTGAAACCTCTGATCTCTGGTAGGTAAGGTAAAGTTCACTCTTTCTTTTCCATACAAGAAAAGAAGAAGCCTCCCACCCCTAACAGGATCAATTTTAGGGCAACCATCCTAGCATAAGCCCTTATCTTTTCTTACATGGGGTATCATCATTGCTCATCTTCTCTTATTTAGTGCCAATTACTATAAAAGAGATAGACATAGGGACTTTCGTTACCCTTTCCCTCTCCCGTTGAGATTTTTCACCATAGGCCGCCATCCTAGTGTAAGCCCCTAACATGCATCCCTTCTTCCTTTCATTGGACCCTTGTACAATGTAAAGAGAATAGAGGGAGGGCTCGTTGCCTCGACCTCGTTCACCTTGGTTGTCATAGGCACATCCTCCTCCACCAGCGAAGGAAGAAAAGTGTATATGTCATTGTTGAATCTTTCACATCCTCTTGTTTCTCACGCTGATCATGACTCACGTGGGATTAGATATTCGTGATTATTACAACATGTGAACAAACACTCACAAAGAAGGAACTACGAGAACTCTGATTCCTATTCAAACCAGGATACGTAGGAAGCCCTTTTAGGTTCCGGTCTCACTGGATATCCTCTTCAGGAGTCCAACCTTAATTCCCTTAATCTAGGCATCCTCTTTAGGAATAATCCCCAAATTAAACCCCTAAGTCATCAAGGCATCCTTTTCAAGAAGTAAGTCCAATATCATCCTGCTCAAAGGACTATACTCTCCTATGAGCCTCATCAAACTACATGAGCTTTACTTCCATATCCACATGGGATATGTAGGAATATTTGTTGAGTTTCAAACCCAACATTTCAAATTAACCATGTTCTCCTTGTGCCATATTAATAATAGGGTCTAATCTAACTTGGAAACCCATATCCTTTCCATGTTCATTGGGCTGTTTCGGCATAATTCCCACACCAAACTTTGACTAAAAACGTTTTACTTAGATGTCCTTACCACGTGACATTAAACTGTATGGTTAAGTCTTTATCACGTTACCTTAAAAGGTATAATGCATCCCATTATGCGGCACTGAACTACAAGGGTTATGATTCCTTTCACAAGGATACGTAGGTAGCCCATTTTATGGGTATGAACCTAATATCAAAACAAGCCTTCCACTCCATAGATGAAAAAAAATTCTAGAGTCCCCTACGGAGTATCTTAAAAAATCAGTATCATCATAAAGATTATTAAAAGAATCTTGAAATAGTATATTATAGGATACCATTGATGGAGAACCTTGAATACCTATGGATATCTCCATTAATGAAGAACCTTGAGTACATACTAATGATTCTAAATTTTACACATGATAATAAGTGATTGAAAATTCCTAGGGGAACTTGTGTTATACTTGGTGAATTAATAAGGATTCATGAAAATATCTTAAATTTACAAAGAGAGTATAGGAGTATAAAATAATTCCCCCCAAAATGGTGTGATAAGTCTGACCTCCCATCCTCTTGACCAATGCACATTATTAAGTATCATAAATTTCAAACATAATGAACACCTGCCTTTGGAAACCAAGTCACTTTCAGATAATGAATTGTTGGAAGTATCTTCTTCCACGAATAAATCTAATGGAAACCGCCTGGAAGAAGTGATTATTAAAACTAAAACAGAAGTTTCAAGGAACTACAATGCTATGAGAAACTGTAACGGTGCCACCAGTTCAGTGGAACACCATATGTGGTGCAACCATGTTGTTGTACAACCTCTACGGTGCCAATGTCACGATGCCACTGGTTTAGTGGAACATCGTAGGCGGTGCCACCGTTTCAGTGTGCGACCATGACGGTGCGACCGCCATAGTACCACCATCACGATACCACTTCCATTGTTCCACTATCACGGTGCCTCTATGATCGATGCCACTATATCGGTACCACCGTGATCAGTGCCACCATTTTGGTGGAATCATTTGGTGGAATGGAGTTTTTGGAAAACTCTTTAATGAGTCACCGATGGTCCCCAGAATACCCTAAACACCAGAAACTGGGAAAAGTAATGGACCAAGAGGGTACAAGAGATTACATCATGAAACCATTTTTATTATTGAACCATATTATAATATATTTATTATATCTTATATAATCTTCTGGAATCATTTTTTACACATGATAAAAATTTATAAAACAAAATGAGTTCATTGTAATCAAAAAATGCTAAATTAATCTGAACGATTATCATTAATGATTTAACTAATAAATCAACCTCAATTCTGGAAAAATATAGTATTTTAATATTCTATAAGTTAATTAATATTATATAAGTTTATTTTTGTACTTCTATCCTCATTCTACATTATTTTCCTTACACATATATAAGTAAACCGATCATGAATACCAAGGAAATCAACACTCCCAAATGATGAAATTGAATATCTTAAACCATAAAAAATCCATAAATGAACTTAATAAATTTATAATACATCAAATACATGTAGAAAGTTTTCTAGAATTATTAATTAATTAATCTAATTTTATTATACAGGACATTAAGATCAAGAGAAGAACACCTCCAGACTTAAGTTAAGGGATTCTACTAGAAACTCCATTATTCCTTCAGGTTACTCCTCTATTTTTACCCAAATGAAATTCTATTTTATTTTTATGTACATATTATAAATGTTTTTTATATGCTCCAAAATTATGTATCCAGATCTATTTTTCTTCTTTTTTGTGGATATACATGTTTTTAAAATGTTCCCTACTCAATTCTTTCCCATAAGCAAGCCCGATTTAAGGGAACTTTTTGAATTATTATCCATTTCAAGTTTGGTCCATAATCTATTTTAATAAACCATTATTTTTATAAAATATCTCATTTTATCATGAGAAACTACCTTGTTTCAATTCTGGTTCTATACAAAAAAAATTTTCCTTTTCAATTTTAAAGATTCTTGAAAGTTTTCTCTTAAACTATACTAAAAAGTTTAATTTATAAAGATCCTTAAACACTCTTTTCACTTCAGTTTGATATCACTTATCATTATATATTTCCATATTCCATTATGAATGTCCATGTATGATTTAATTACTTTATTTCATGGAAACTTTTATGATATTTCCATTTATTATTCTTTTGACATGATTATGATACCCAAGTCATTCTATGGGTAACCCTTATATTTATATTTGATTAATTATGTATGATTCTTTATGTGGAAATAATATTCATGAACATGTTATGATGGGTGCACCCATATAGAGCTCTGATGCATTGGATAAATAATATTCTCATGAGACGTTACGTGAAACGGTCTTGGTGGTAACCTTGACTCATGCTCCTCTATGTGCAACAAGCTTTGACTCGTGGTCCACTATATGCAACAAGCCTTGACTCATGCAAAAGTCATGTTTTATGTTTCCAAATTACTATTAATCTATAATTATATGATCCCATATTATGATTCATTATGTTTAATCATGTTCCATGCCTTTATATATCATTATGTTATGCCTTCTAACCCATGTTATAATATTTATTTTAATGTTTATTCCCTTGCTAGAGTTTTTTCATTTTTTTATGTTATCCCCAGGTTATCCTATGTGTATGTAAGGGATCAAATTAATTTAGTATATCTTTATGAATATTAAGTAAATAATATTTTTATTTTGGAATTATGATGTGTAATTATGTACCTAATGTCGAAGACATTATACTTTACGATCCTTGTCTTGTATTTTGATGTTTAATTATGTTTAAAATCATGTAATGATATGTAAAAAAGGTTAGGGTCTCTATATATGGTATTAGATGAAATGTTTAGATATTTTTGGAGACTAGTAATAGAGAACTTTAGTAATAACAATAGGGATAAGACTATGTATGAGAAAACATACCTAAATTTTGGTAAGTATAGATTAACTGGTTTATCAATCGAATACATCGATGTCTGAATACTATAAGTGGATGTGGTTCTGGTACAGAAGTACCTATGAGTAACAACCCTAACAAGGTGTTTTGGGCCTGACTTAGGGTAACCTGGAACATGAAAACAGGCCTTACAGCACACATGATTTGACACTCCCAGGGGATATGCTTTGGTAAATTCATAAACTCAATAATAACCTTTAGTAGGGGAAAAATCCAATAAGAATAATTGTTTGGAAATAGATCATGGATATCCTCGATTTAATCCTAGGGAATCACAAGTTAGGATATTCTTTTACTTTAATATTTTATCCTTTTGTGTTTAATGTTTCCTTTTTATGCTAATTAAAAAAGTATCCAGGCCCCCTAATTTCACTTTATGTTTCTTAGTTAATGGATGGAAATATAATGACATGTGCTAAAAATAAATGTGATATAAAATGTGATGATTTCCCTAATGAAATGCTAAATATGATGGGAATGGATTCTCAAAACTTCATGACAATACTGGATCAACTGGATCATGTTATGAATAATAACTTGAATCATGTGGAATGTCATCCTTCTCCAATGAAAGAGTACGTTTCCATATAATCCTTCATTCGTAAAGGCCTCTCATGTTTATTAGATCATTTGATCCCCTCCTCGCAGAGTAATGGATTAACTGCATTGAGAATATATTATCTATCCTACAGTGCTCATAAGATTAGAAATGTGTGATGATGGTCTATCGTTTTCATAAAAAAGATGATCGGTGGTGGAAACTGATCAAGAACACGAATTACAAGAAGGAAATTGATTCCATGGATTGAGAATAATTCAACAAAATGTTTTTCAATAAATATTTTCCCCAAAACCTCTATATCGATATGGAATGATAATTCCTCTAACTTAATCAGAAGGAATATGGGTCTATCGGGGCATATGAAGAAAACTTTTTCAGGATTGCAAGATACGTCTCTAGATTTTTCATGAACACCGAAAGTAATATAGATCGCTTCTTTAGAATACTAAAGTTTAGTCTATGAAAAATTATGGAGATTCGAGAATTAAATAGTTATGAAGAGTTTTTTTTGTTCTCTCATATTTGAAATGTAAATAAGAGAGTTTCAATGGTCTTGTGGACCCAATGAAAAAAAGAGGAAAATGGATTCTAATATTGGTGGATCAGTAAATAAATCCCATGGTGCAAAGAAGACTGAATATCCTACATGTCAAAATTGTGGGAAGAAGATTCTCAGGAACTATCTAAAGGGATCCACAAAATTATTCAGATGTGGAAGAAAGGGGAATCTGGATAAAATTGTGGAAGGGATATAAAGAATCCCACTAACATTGAAGAAGAAAGGAAGGTTCATATCAACTCTCAGCTATTAGGGAAATGATTCAACTGCAAATAACATGGTAATTTTTCCAAACAATGCCCTAAATAGAGGTTTGTTGAAGGAAATCAACAACAACCTCCAAGGAAACAAGGATTGGATTATGCTATCACTATTACTGATGTGGAGTTGTAAAATGATGTGGTGACATGTACGCTGGTTATTCGTTCAAGAATAGTGAGAATACTATGTGATTGTGGTTTGACACATTCTTTAGTATCTTGAAATGTTAATAGAACTATTCAAACACCACCACAAAATTTGATGGTTGAGTTATCTATGAGAATAGATAATGGGTAAATTATTGTTTCCAAACTACATAAATCCTCCCCAATTAATGTTTATAGACATAACCTCCCAGAAAATATTTTCATATTATATTTGGTAGAGTTTGATGCTATTTTGGGCATGGTTTGGCTATCTTTATAGAAATCAAACATCAATTGTCAAGAAAGGGAGATCACTCTTCACATCCCAAAGCATCCTCCAATTCTTTACAAGTGTAAGGAGGAAGATGAATCTCCTTTAGAATCATCACCTCAAATGTGGATATTACTGCTTTATGAGCTAGTATATCTATCTCAAATGATTTAGACAAAGGATATGATCATGATCGAAGATATTCCCATCATGAGGGATTATACTGATGTATTCCACCAAAGATTTGTCTTGTCTTCCTCCTAACTAAGAAGTTGAGTTCTCAATTAAACCTATTGCTAGAGCTCTCTCTATATCAAAGACACCTTATATAATGGCCACTATTGGGATAGAATAACTGAAGATGCAATTACTATAGAATTTGGACACATTTTTTATAAGCTCAAGTGATTCACCATGGGGTTCTCTAGTCCTCTTCATCAAGAAAAATAATGTATTGATGCGCCTTTGCATCAAATATCATGAGCTCAATAAAGTCACAATAAATAACAAGTACCCCCTTACTAGAATAGATAACATGTTCTATCAGCTACATGTGGAAATTTATTTCTCTAAGGAGGACCTTCGATCGAGATATCACCAATTAAATGTGGGGGAGGAAGATATTACTATGATTTCCTTTTAAATGGGTTATGGACACTATTTTTTCATGGTGATACCCTTTAGACTCACTAATGATCTAGAAATTTTCATGGATTTAATGAATAGATTCTTTAGATGCTACCTCAACAAATTTGTGGCCGTATTTATCGATGATATTATAATATACTCAAAGATCAAGGAGGAACATGAAGAGAATTTTAATACTACTATGAAGACTTTGTGAAGGGAGAAACTTTATGAAAGGTATAGTAAATTCGAGTTCTAGATGGAGTAAGTTTCATTCTTAGGTAATGTTATCACCATAAATGGAATATATATTGACCCTTATAAGAAAAAATCAATCAAAGAGTTGCCCAATCCAATATCTGTAATGATGGTATGAAGCTTTCTTGGTATATCTAGGTATTACCGACAATTTTTGAAGAAATTATCACGTTTTTAAAACCAAATAACCAAGATGAAATAGACGGGAGTGAAGTTTTTATGGACTCAAGAATGCGAGGAAAGCTTTAAAGGGTTAAAAAAGAGGCTTATCACTCATCTAGTACCCACACTCTCGATAAGTGGAGAACACTTTGTTGTGTACATAGATTCTTCAAAAAATGATTAGGTTATGTATAAATTAAAAATGATAAAGTGATAGCATACGCCTCAAGGTAGTTGAGAATACTTGAGAGAAACTATCATACATAGGATCTGTAGTTCACATGCGTGATCATTGCATTGAAAATCTAGAGACATTGTCTCCGCGTGGATAAGTGTGATATGTAGTCTGATCATAAGAGTCTCAAACATATTTTAACACATAAGGAAATTAATATGTGCCAGTAAAGATGGTTAAAGATCATTAAGGATTACTGTTTCTCTTAGAATCGAGGATGACCTCGTTGATTGAAAGGTTCAAACATTGCAATCGGTTTCTAACGGGTTTGTTCATAGAACCGGAAACATCCAATGATTCCATATCCATTTGGACCTACTTTCCAAAGGTAAGAGCTCAATATTTTGTAGATTGATGAGTCTTAGGAATTTTCATTAGTCGAGAGGATGGGAGGTCGGACTCATCACACCTTTTTGAGGGGAATTATTGTCTACTACGAGACTCTCTTTATAGATTTAAGTTACGTTCGTGAATCCTTATTACATTACCAAGTATAAAATGAGCTTTCCTTTATATATGACAATCAATGATTGATATGTAGGAAATTTAGAGAATCTTTTATATGTATTTGAGGATCTTCATCGATAGATAATCATCTGTATTTGTTATTGATTCTTGGTCAATGGTATCCTTCAACATATTATATAGAAGTCTCTTGGTCATTATGATGACCATGCTGGTTTTAAAGCCACGCAGTGGGGCACTTGATTTTTATTGTCATTCAAAAGGACATGGATTATTTCATAGTTGGGATCGAACCCGCAGATGGGCTACCTACGTATCCTTTGTTTAGAAAAGGAATCAGAACCCACATAGTTCGAGTAAGGGAGTATAATGTTTATGATTTATGGCTCAAAGAAGGATGTCATAATTACTTTTACACTATAAGATCACGTGAGTCATGCTCGGTGTGAGAAACAAGAGGTATTGGTAAAAACCAGACAATTGTGCCATGAAAGATGAAATCATAAGAAATAATGTGGGGCTTATGTATGTATGAATTCCCAGATAAATGAATATTAGGATTTACTTCTGGGATGAAATCCAAGAACAGGGTCCATAAATGTATATGTGCTTCATGGATATTTTAATAATCTAACTTGGGGATTACTCCTGAAAAGGAGGCCCAAATTAAGAGAGGAATTATGATTGGGTTTTACTCCTGAGACGGAATCACAGATCAAAGGTAAATTAGGACTGGTTAAGAGAAATTAAGACTGGGGCTTAATCCTGAGAAGGAGGCCCAGGTTAAGGGACTTTGAGAAATTAATGAGGACTTGGGGCTTATTCCTAAGGAGGATGCCCAATATTAATGAGAATTTGGAACTTGGGCTTACTCTTGAAAAGGAGGCCCAAATTAAGAGAACTTGAACTGGGGCTTACTCCTAAAAAGGAGGCCCAAATTAAGGGGAATTATTACTAGGGATTACTTCTGTAAAGAAGTCCCATTGTTTAATGATTCTCTCATCTTAAAGTATAAGGTTGAATGAAAGAAATCTCTAACTTTAGTGAAATAAAGATATGTGAATCACTATGTTTTTAAGAGATGTTCCACAGAATTCCTTTTAGATAAGGAAGTCAATCAAGAAAAAATGACATAAATGGCTTTGAAGAGTGTCTTGAAGACTAAATATTGAATAGGAGAGGTGGAATGGCATAAGAGGGGTTCAATGGGGAAGAAGGTCACCCAAAAAGGCAGGGGAGCGCAAGTCCTGGCAGGTGCGCAGGTACTATGTGGGAGTGCAAGTCCTGGTCACGCAGGTATACCTGTGCGACACATAGGTACTTTCATGATTGTTAACTAGTAGGGTAACACTTGGTAGATCCTTGAAAAAAGCCTTTAGAATTATCTTGAGGTACTTCCAAAAGATAGGCGCACAAGTTTTGGTGAAGAAGTAAGGCGGCGTGCAAGTATGTTCATTTCCCTTAAGGGTAAAACACCTTAGGCGCGCAAGTGTTAGTGAATTCTAACACTTATACCTTACTACTCTTGTTTAGACCTTCCATTATAGGTAAAGAATTACCTTAGAAGTGTTCGGAAGACCTGAAGAAGAGACTTGGTCGTTCAGAGCTCTGTATCTGAATTCTAGAAAAATTCCTCCCCGAAATGGGGGGCCCATAGGGTCTATTTATATGCTGTAGAAGACCCCAGGAGTTTATCCTTTAGGGCGCTCAAGTCACTTGCGCGATCATTAGGTGGTGCACAAGTATACTTGCGCGACAGTGATGGAACTTGTGCGACCATTGTGCATTTGAAGCCTTGTTCATGTCTTTGTTGATTTTTGATGTTTTCTTCAAAGGATGAATCAATTTTGGGCTAAGTCATTTCCCTTTCCATTCTTTTAGACAATGTGACAAAAAGGAGCGTCAACAAAAGTGCCCCCTTAGAGTTGGATCCGAAAGACTAAGGATGTGACTCTGATGAAAAGAAGAAAACTAGAGGGAAAGAGGTGCGCAGGTGTGAGTCGTCTCGGTTCGAGTCACGCAGGGCTGGAGCGCCCCGGATGGAGCGTGCAAGCTGTAGGCGCACAGGTGGGAAGCCTAGCCTATAAATATGCGGTCATTTGCCGTGCATATCATCTGACTTCCAGATTTTCGATCTCTCGCCGTGTAGGTTCCCCTCGCCACGCAATTTTCCCATTTTCTGTTGTTTATTCGCTGCCACGTTGTTGTCAAGGTAATAGGACTTGCGCGGTGATACTTGCGTGCCAAAAACTTGCGCGGCACATTAACACTTGCATGACACATCCATACTTGCACGCCACGTTTAGACTTTCATGCCTTAATGCCCACTACTGGAAATGTGACCTTTCCCAACACTTATATTCCCCCTTTCCTAACGGTTTGGCCAAACCGTTGGGAAAATCCACTTTGTGGCCACTTTTCCCAAGGGTTTTCCAAAACCATTGGGAAAGGTCCAATTTGTGGCCAATTTTCCCAATGTTTTGTCCAAACCGTTAGGAAATCCTACCCTTTTCAAACGGTTTGGCCAAACCGTTGGAAAAAGTGGCCAGAATATCAGCATCACTCTCAAGTATCCAGGAACCTATACCAACGGTTGTCAAAACCATTGGTATAGGTCCATTGATTTTTTATCAGATCCTCTTAACCAGAACATTCTATAAATCAAAATTTAAAATAATTATGATAATAAATATATATATTTATGAAATTACATTCACAAAATTCATGTTAGGTTAGTGGTTAGGTCGTTCAACGATAAACTGGGGGTCTTGGGATCAAATCCCAGCGAATGTTTTGAAAACCGTTGGTATAGGTATATACCAACGGTTTTCCAAAAACCATTTGTATAGACGTATCCCAACAGCTTACTTGCCTACACTTCTCCAAACCGTTGGTATAGGCTATACCAACGGTTTGGAGGCCTATACCAACGGTTCCAAACCTTTGGTATAGGTTTGTTTTCTAGTAGTGTCCTTAGCCATTTTTCTGAATTTCCTTCACAAATTTTATGAAAAATAAACTTACATAAGAGTTAATTTATTCAAATTTTGTGCAGAATAAATGGCTCTTAGAACAGGAGTAGCTGATGAACTAGCGAGCAATCAGATTGATGATATGATGAACATCATTGGCCATAATTATTATACCATCAAAGATAGCACTCTTCCGGATTTGGAAAAGTATCTGAAGAAATATCATTGCAACTTACCCCAAAGAACTTATCTTCCTTTTTATGGCTATGGTCATCTGTGAGAAGTCACTATTCCAGAAGCAAAGAACTATCTTCCATTTTCGTGGTTTCATAATTACACCAAATTTTCTTCAGCAAATATCTCATGTGGAGGAGGATTTATAAATGTTGTAATAGTGGAGAAGGCCCATGTCACGACCCGACCCTACCTGGGCTCGAGCCGCAACTACCCCTAGCCCGCCTCCATAGGCCAGGGGCTATCGACCAGCGCCGAAGGCACAACAACTCGGGGAGGCCTTTGCCTAGGAACCTATACAAACCCACACGCAGCACACTCAATGCAAAAGTGCAGAGTAAAAGGAAGAACTGCAATATATATACCACAAAGTGCATCGACCTCTACAAGTACAAGCAAAAGGCTGAAAAGGAAAAAGGGGAAAAACACGCACCCAACCAAAAAGGTTCCACAACCCGGCAACAGGTAAAAAAAAGGAAAGCTGACGGGTCTCCCACCTAGAACCCGGCCACGACCACCGCACGCGGTCCAAGCTCCCAAGCTCCTACGCTCCGCCGAAGTCACGCTCCACCTGTCTGTCGTCTGCAAGGGCACACCAAGTGCGGGCAAAGCCCAAGCAGGGGTGAGTATAAAAATACTCAATAGGATACCTCAAAGGCTCGAGGGAGCAACAAAAGGAGGTACCGAAGGGTGAGCAGTAGAGAAAACAGGGAAAGTAAAGGAGTCCAACCGAGGGTGCAGTAAAGAGTCCAGCTCAACCCAACAAAAGAAAGGAAGTAGACTCGTCCAGGCCCAAGGAGCTGAAAATGGTGAGAAGATGAACTTCCCGTCGAGTCTTCGCTAACTATAGCAGGAGAGTAGACTCATCCAACCAAGAGAAGCTAGACATGGAAAGCATGTGGCATACCCCGCGCGTCTTCGCCTCTCCGGAAAGGAGAGTATCCAAAACCCAAGAAGTGGGTACCAGAAACAAGGTATATACATATCTTTATGCTCAGTAAAAATCCCGAACAACATCGTAAGGGGATCTCCATCCCATAGCTCAGCCCAAGAAAATGAGTCGCCAACAGTCCCAGTGTAACCCCATCATCGATGCCCAGCATCCCGCATGTCTGCCCTGAACTACAAGCCAAGGGGCTCAGTCACCAAACCTTGATACTATCCTCTTTGGGCGGCACTTACTCGCCCGCACGGTTTTAGATCGCGTCGCAAGAACGCGTCTCGGTGGGGAAAGCGCCCCTCGTACTTGAGAGTTCTAGGAAAGTCAAGCCAGACCCCATCACTGCCCTACAGTCGTGAGGTCTCCTCAAAGTCAAGGTCATCACAACACTGACCCGTACAACCAAGGGTCCCACTCCGGTAATCCCGGAGGTAAGCCACCGACTAGCCTGGTCAAGAGGACTGAGTCTGGAATGCTAACAGGTGTCCCACTACCCAGCCCCACTGGAGGGTAATTCATAACCAAATATCGGGTGACCCACTGCCCAGCCCTGCTGGAGGGTAAACCTTAATACATCGTCAGGCGACCCACTACCCAACCCCGCTGGAGGGTAAACCATATTCAGATATCGGGTGACCCACTGCCTAGCCCTGCAGGAGGGTAAACCCTAATACATCGTCAGGTGACCCACTGCCCAGCCCTACTGGAGGGTAGACCTGGAATATGTCGACAGGCGACCCACTGCCCAGCCTTGCTGGAGGGTAGAACTGGAACTAGAAGACGGGAGACCCACTGCCCAGCCCTACTAGAGGGTAGGCCCTAAGAGGTTGTCAGGTGACCCACTGCCCAGTCTCTGCTGGAGGGTAGACCCTAAGAATGTCGAGTGACCCACTGCCCAGTCTCTGCTGGAGGGTAGACCCTAGAATCCGATGAGTAACCCACTTCCCAGCCCCACTGGAGGGTAAAACTCAGAACTGCTCTGGCCACGTCCACTGGAGGGCACAGCACTGGCCAACTGAACACGGAGTGGGCATCACGCGACCACCCAACTCCAGCACATGTCACCCAAAGGGGTTCAGCACTTGTTCCATCACTAGGTTCCACTGGCCCCGCTACTGGCCAATCCATCGAGAACGAAACCAGGGGGAGACCACTCAACCCTGCTGGTCAACCATCGAGCACCAAGCCAGGGGAAAACTCCACCCTGCTGGTCAAACCAACACACCGAGGGACCCTCTATGTCGTGAGAGGTCAAAGTACACTAAGCAGAACCCGGCACGCACGTGGGGCCCACACAACATGTGGCCCCATCTCAACCCCAACTGAACGCACTAATGTTCTCAGGTACGAACAACCACACGTACGTCCAAGCACTCCCGTATACTCCCAGAGTATACTATGTCTCCAGCCCAAGGGCTACCGTGCACACGGCACCCAACGTCAACGCGAAGGCATGACGTATCAATTCCACCTCAAAGGCCCAGGCACGGCCAACCACATTACTTCAAGCATTTACATCGCTCACACGGGAGTGCACGCGATCACTCGCCAAAGGTCCGCTACAAGAAAAGTAGGGAAAACCACCACTGGAGTACCTTCCGTGCTTTCCACAATTCTCAAGATCGTGCAAGAGGCTCTGTACAGCCAAACAGATCACACCTTTGCAATCCTTGCGCAAAAACACGCGAGTTAGACTACTCACTCACCCAAAACGGTCAACAGGGGAAAAAGGTACTATTCACCATGACCAACCTGGGTGGGGCCCACCCCAAGATCCCAAAACCGAACCAACGGATCACACCACTGCGATCCCCTCAGAAAAACACACGGGATTGAGTACTCAATCACCCAAAACGTACACCCGGTGAAAAGTGCACTATTCACCGTAGCTGGGTCGGGTGGGACCCACACCTTGTCTCCGAAAGAGGTCAGGCGGACTGCGTCATCGCGATGCTCTCGAAAAAACACGTCGAAAGCACTACTCGCTTGAGTAGAATGGGTACCCGGAGAAAAAGATGCATTCTGGCGCACCGCACACGAGCAGTGCCACGTGGGACTCGCAACCCTGTCCCGAAACTCAAAGAACGGATCGCACCGTTGCGATCCTCTCGAAAAAGCACACAAGTTGGACTACTCGCTTGTCCAAAACGGTCACCCGGTGATAAAGATGGAAAATCACCGTCGACGCCCAAACGGCCCTCGCGGGGCCCGCACCATCGTGCGGAATTACAGCGGGTAGACTGCGCCAACGCGACGCCCTCGGAAAAACACCCAACATCGGCTGCTCGCACGCCCCGAACGGGCTTCCGATGGAAAAGGCGTAAAACGCTGCACGCAGCTCGAAAGACGGGCCGTGGGGCCCACACCTCAACTCCGGCTTCAACGCTCGGAACCACCCTGGAAACCTCCGTCTCGACGCCAGGGTTCCAACGCCACTGACGGCGCTTAAATCGGACGTAGCATGCGTCCGCGCCGTCCAAACCAAGAAACTCGGGGAAAACACTTGCCCACTTAAGGACACGTCACGCCTCTGCGACCCCTCGTTTCGGGAATTATCATTTCTCCAAACCATCTCAAAACATTCCCCTCGACGCAAGCTCCGCGCTGCCGCAGACGGCTCTCAAAACGGACGCCCGTATCCCGAAATACGGGCGTCCGAAGTTCGAGGGGAAAAACCCCCTTGGGCCGGACCGGCCCGGGCCGGTCGGTCCGCCCCGCTCCGGCCGGCCCGCTGGACCGCGGCCCAACCGCTGCGCCCGGTCCAGCCGAGTCGCGGCCCGCCGATCCGCGGCCCGCCTCCCTTTGACACCCGCGCGCCGCGCGGGTTCTCCACCGACCGGCCAACTGGCCGGTCGTGATTCCCACAACGACCCGCTTATCGCGGGTCGCGGTCTGCCACACGGGGCCGCGAGCCGCTCGGCCCCCTCTCGCTCTCGTCGGCGCCCTGCCGGCGCCACCGGCTGCCGCCGCCGCACCCAGCGCCGCGCCGCCTTCCGAAGCTGCGGCCGCCGCGCCGCCTCCCGGAGCCAAAGCCGCCGCCTCTCGAAGCCGTGACCGCCCTGTGCCGCCGTCCGCCGCCTTCGGCACTCGCCGGAAACCGGCCTCAAGGCCGGAAAACATCTGAGGACCACCGGAAACGATTAGGTGGTCGACAATTCGATCCGGATAACATTCCGGAAAGCTCGGGACAAGTTCTACGCGATTACGAGCTTGTATCGATGATCAGGCAGCAATTAGACACTAAAATTCGAATTCAAAGAGGGGTTCGGGATTTAAAATGAAAACGAACACCGCCTACCTCGTTGGGCTTCGCCCGGCGCTTCCCGCGCGATCCGCCCCGCGTCGTTGCCTCGCAGGAGTTGGCTCGCCGGAGCTCGCCATAATGGAGGATGGAAGGGGAGAGGTTGTGAGGAAGAAGAAGAAGAAGAGGAAGAAAAGGGGGGTGCGTGTTTAAATAAAAACACTTAAACACCCCCGCCCGGCACGCCCCCGACCCCGCTCTCGAAGAAAACAAAAAGGAGGGTGTCCCTGGGGTAAACACGATGCTTTGAGCACAACTGTAGTCTCAGAATCTTAATCCGAGACCCCGTTCAAAAGTTATTTAACTTAGCGCCCGAGGCCGCCAAATTACAAAAACGCCCCTGGGGCCATTTTTCACAAACGGTCCGCGCCCGCGAAACTTACACCCCTCCTAGGGTAAACGGTATGCTCCGAAATCAACGGTGCCCTTGGTTTTCCAATCCGAGTCACCGTTTAAGAGATACCAGCATTTCTCCCTTAAACGAATTAATTAATTAATTAATTAATCCGTTTAACGTTCCAGAAGCGGGTGAGGGGTCCAAACGTCCAGCGCCGACAAGATTTATGTTGTTCATAGGGTAAACACCCCGTTTCGGACCCATCCATACACTCGGATCCCTGATCCGGATCATCGTTTAGGAGTTATCCCATTTATTTAGCGTTTCCAGTGTGAACGCACTGAAAATTTAATTCCAGCCACTCCGGGGCTCGGAATCGCACGCCGTCTGAAGGCGCTGCTCTAGAATATCATCAAGAATATTCCAAAGTCTTTCGTAGCAAAACCCGGGTTCTTACATCATTCCCTCCTTCATTCTTTTCGTCCTTGAAAATCCAAAACTAGGGAGCAACACAGGGTACTAAGCCCACTCCTGGCTTCCCATACCCAGAAGAACCCACGTACAGCTCCGCGTCACCGCACATAGACCAAAGGATTGACCTGTCCACGCTAGGCCGGCCCTTGACGACGTCGTGCACCCACTCCAGACTTTGGGGTTAGGGCAAGGTGGTAGGGAACCTCGCCATCCCTTTGCATGGTCTCAAACGGCCTGAAGGCCCTTGGGGGTAGCTCACCTCCCCGAACGAACCTCTACGTCGCACGCCGCGACTGGAATCACCGCCCGCACATGAAACAAGGCCTGGTGATTCCCTCCTTCAAAATATCCATATGGTGAAACAACCAAGGATATTTGGTCATGCAAGGTTCCACAGTCGATGCTCTCTTACACACTCAAAAGTCGAAAGAGTCAACATCATCGACTAAAGGAAAAGGTCTCACGCCTTTTTCCCTTACCAGCACAGGGTTGCACCCGACGCCCTGCGTCACCCTGGTAACACCTCAAACAAGGAGCAGGGAGAAAGCCCTTGACATGCAGAGCCTAACAATTCTACTGCCAAAAAGTAGAGGAGTCGCAAGGGGTACCTCTCACCATCCCATGCTCTGCAGGATCGTAGACATCCAAAGCTCGCGGCTGTCCGTGGTCCCAACTGTCAGCTCACAGAGCCTGTGTGGACCGCCTAGTGGTGATGGGAATACCTCGTAACGCCGTCCCCCACTACCATCTCCTCTCGTTCCTCTGCTAGCACCCCCTCTCTGGGTACTACTCTGATCATGGCGCTGTCTCTGTCATGGTGGTGCGCCTGCTGCCTGCCCGAAGCTCTCAGCAACTCGGGTCGGGCAGTCTCGTTCCAAGTGACCTCGCCTGTCACAAGCATAGCACTGCCGCTCTTTGGGCTTCCCTGGTGCCCTCCGGCGCCACTGTAGTGTACGACCACGGCCCGGGATCCACTCATGGAAGGGAATTCTCAGTTGAGGCCCTGCGCCTTTTTTCCACAGTGGTATACGACCACGTCTCCAAAACCGGCAGTGGGAAGACCACCTGCATCAAGGTCCTGTCCTCCAGCTCCTACTAGCTACAGTAGACGTCCCGAATCCGTTGCGCCCACTGCCACTACCAACCGCAAAACATGATAGGAACCCCCTCTGTCACCAGCGCCTACTCTAGCACCCCGGCATACGTGGAAATTCCCAAGGGTACAATGACAGCATGATTCTCTCAGCGGAGACCCTGCTCACGCTTCCGCTCTCATATGTCGTCATCACAGACCAATTCTGGGTAAAAGCGTGCATGGTCTGCAAAACTAGTCGCGTACTCGGCCACCGTCATCCCTCCCTGCTGAAACTGCATGAGCTCCTGAATCCGAACGGAGCACAAGCAGGAGGGGCAAAACTCCTCACGGAGAAACAACTGAAAGTCATCCAACGAAAACGACGACTAGTCAAGAAACTGAGTCACCAGACTCCACCAACGCCGAGCTGCTCCACGAAAAAGGGTGGCTGCCAAAGCCACTCTCTGATCTGCCGGCGTCTGCACAAGCCCGAAAAGGCGAACCACTGCCTCGAGACAAACCTCTGCTGCCTGAGGGTCTGGCTCACCACTGAACCTCAGCGGTCTCTGCCACTGGAACTCACGGAGCGCGCTCAACCTGCACTCGAGCTCAGCCTGCTCTGCTGAAACTGTCCGCTGCTCAACAGGTGGGGGTGCTGCTACCGGCCCACCCGGAGAAAGGGCTCGCATGATGGGTTCTGGACTGAGGCCTCGTAGCTCACAGGGTCATCGTCACGTACCCAAAGCTGGTATCCTAGCTGGCTGTCCTCGCGGAGACATCCTGAATATTATCCAGGAGTGCCGCGGTCAGATGAGCATATATGTATATACCAATATAACAACGTCGATGGGGAGCTGACTCAAGAAGGACAGTCAAGACTTAGTCCTATGTGATTCACAAACAAATTCCCTGCAACAAGTGTCTCAGCATGCCGAGTCGAAAAGTGGGTTATCATGGTCCTAGTGAATGGATACGTCGGCCGCCGCACCATCACTAGACTCCCTGGCCTGAGAGCCGATCTCGAGACACATCCAAACTGTTTCCCTATATCCCAACCAATTCCTCTTTTAGGGACGTCCGCACAACGTCCCAAGGAACGAACCACCTTTGATACCACTTTGTCACGACCCGACCCTACCCGGGCTCGAGCTGCAACTACCCCAAGCCTGCCTCCATAGGCCAGGGGCTGGCGACCAGCGCCAAAGGCACAACAACTCGGGGAGGCCTTTGCCTAGGAACCTGTACACACCCACACGCAGCACACTCAATGCAAAAGTGCAGAGTAAAAGGAAGAACTGCTATATATATACCAAAAAGTACATCGACCTCTACAAGTACAAGAAAAAAGCTGAAAAGGAAAAAGGGGCAAAACATGCGCCCAACCAAAAAGATGCCACAACCTGGCAATAGGTAAACAAAAAGGAAAGCTGACGGGTCTCCCACCTGGAACTCGGCCACGACCACCGCACGCGGTCCAAGATCCCAACCTCCTATGCTCCGCCGAAGTCACACTCCACCTGTCCGTCGTCTGCAAGGGCACACCAAGTGTGGGCAAAGCCCAAGCAGAGGTGAGTATAAAAGTACTCAGTAGGATACACCGAAGGCTCGAGGGAGAAATAAAAGGAGGTACCGAAGGGTGAGCAGTAGAGCGAACAGGGAAAGTAAAGGAGTCCAACCTAGGGTGCAGTAAAGAGTCTATCTCAACCCAACAAAAGAAAGGAAGTAGACTCGTCTAGGAACAAGGAGCTGGAAACGGTGAGAAGATGAACTTCCCGTCGTGTCTTTGCTACCTATAGAAGGAGAGTAGATTCATCCAACCACGAGAAGCTAGACACAAAAAGCACGTGGCATACCCCGCGCGTCTTCGCCTCTCCGGAAAGGAGAGTAGCCAAAACCCAAGAAGTGGGTACCAGAAACAAGGTATATACATATCTTTATGCTCAGTAAGAAGCCCGAACAACGTCGTAAGGGGATCTTCGTCCCATAGCCCAGCCCAAGAAAATGGGTCGCCAACAGTCCCAGTGTAACCCCATCATCGATGCCCATCATCCCGCACGTCTTCCCTGAACCGCAATCCAAGGGGCTCAGTCACCGCACCATGATACTATCCGCTTTGGGCGGCACTAACTCGCCCGCACGGTTTTAGATCGCGTCGCAAGAACGCGTCTCAATGGGGAAAGCACCCCTCGTACTTGAGAGTTCTAGGAAAGTCAAGCCACACCCCATCACTGCCCTGCAGTCATGAGGTCTCCTCAAAGTCAAGGTCGTCACAACACTGACCCGTACAACCAAGGGTCCCGCTCCGGTAATCACGGAGGCAAGCCACAGAATAGCCTGGTCAAGAGGACTGAGTCTGGAATGCTAACAGGTGTCCAACTGCCCAGCCCCGCTGGAGGGTAATTCATAACCAAATATCGGGTGACCCATTGCCCAGCCCTGATGGAGGGTAAATCTTAATATATCATCAGGAGACCCACTACCCAGTCCCGATTGAGTGTAAACCATATTCAGATATCGGGTGACCCACTTCCCATCCCTGCTGGAGGGTAAACCCTAATACATCGTCAGGCGACCCACTGCCCAGCCCCGCTGGACGGAAGACCTGGAATAATTCGACAGGCGACCCACTGCCCAGCTGTGCTGGAGGGTAGACCTGGAACTAGACGACAGGCGACCCACTGCCCAGCCCTGCTGGAGGGTAGGCCCTAAGAGGTCGTCGGGTGACCCACTGCCCAGTCTCTACTGGAGGGTAGACCCTAAGAATGTCGGGTGACCCACTGCCCAGTCTCTGCCGGAGGGTAGACCCTAGAATCCGATGAGTAACCCACTGCCCAGCCCCGCTGGAGGGTAAAACTCAGAACTGCTCTGGTCACGTCCACTAGAGGGCACAACACTGGCCAACTGAACACGGAGTGGGCATCACGCGACCACCCAACTCTAGCACATGTCATCCAAAGGGGTTCAGCACATGTTCCATCACTAGGTGCCACTGGCCCCGCTACCGGCCAATCCATCGAGAACGAAACCAGGGGGAGACCACTCAACCCTACTGGTCAACCATCGAGCACCGAGCCAGGGGAAAACTCCACCCTGCTGGTCAAACCAACACACCGAGGGACCCTCTACGTCGTGAGAGGTCAAAGTACACTAAGCAGAACCCGACACGCACGTGGGTCCCACACAACGTGTGGCCCCATCTCAACCCCAACTGAAGCAACCAACGTTCTCAGGTACGAACAACCACACGTACCTCCAAGAACTCTCGTATACTCCCAGAGTATACTACATATCCAGCCCAAGGGCTACCGTGCACACGGCACCCAATGTAAACGCGAAGGCGTGACGTATCAATTCCACCTCAAAGGCCCAGGCACGACCAACCACATTACTTCAAGCATTTACATCACTCACACGGGAGTGCACACGATCACTCGCCAAAGGTCCGCTATAAGCAAAGTAGGGCGAACCACAACTGGAGTACCTTCCGTGCTTTCCACATTTATCAAGATCGTGCAAGAGGCTCCGTACAGCCAAACAGATCACACCGTTGCAATCCTTGCACAAAAACACGCGAGTTAGACTACTCACTCACCAGAAACTGTCAACAGGTGAAAAAGGTATTATTTACAGTGACCAACCTGGGTGGGGCCCACCCCAAGATCCCAAAACAGAACCAACGGATCACCCCACTGTGACCCCTTAGAAAACCACACGGGATTGAGAACTCAATCACCCAAAACAAACACCCGGTGAAAAGTGCACTATTCACCGTAGCCGGGTCGGGTGCGACCCACACCACGTCTCCGAAAGAGGTCGGGTGGACTGTGCCATCGCGATGCTCTCGAAAAAACACGTCGAAAGCACTACTCGCTTGAGTAGAATGGGTACCCGGAGAAAAAGATGCATTCTGGCGCACCGCACACGAGCGGTGCCATGTAGGACCCGCAACCCGGTCCCGAAACTCAAAGAACGGATCGAACCGTTGCGATCCTCTCGAAAAATCACACAAGATGGACTACTCGCTTGTCCAAAACAGTCGCCTGGTGATAAAGATGGAAAATCACCATCGACGCCCAAACTGTCATCGCGGGGCCCGCACCATCGTGGAGAATTACTGCGGGCAGACTGCGCCAACGCGACGCCCTCGAAAAAACACCCAACATCGGCTGCTCGCATGCCCCGAATGGACGTCCGATGGAAAAGGCGTAAAACGCTGCACGCACCTCGAAAGACGGGCCGTGGGGCTCATGCCTCAACTCCGGCTTCAACGCCTGGAACCACCTGGAATCCTCCGCCTCAACACCAGGTTTCCAACGCCACTGACGGCGCTTAAATCGGACCTCGCATGCGTCCGTGCCGTCAAAAACAAGAAACTCGGGGGAAACGCTAGCCCACTTAAGGACACGTCGCGCCTCCACAACCCCTCATTTCGGGAATTAAAATTTCCCAAAACCATCTCAAAACATTCCCCTCGAAGAAAGCTCCGCGCTGCCGTAGACGGCACGCATAACGGATGCCCGTAGCCTGAAATACGGGCGTCCGAAGTCCGAGGGGAAAAACCCACTTGGGCCGGACCGGCCTGGGCCGGCCGGTCCACCCCGCTCCGGTCGGCCCGCTGGACCGCGGCCCAACCGCTAGGCCCGGTCCAGCCGAGCTGCGGGCCGCCGCTCCACGGACCGCCTCCCTTTGACACCCACGCGCCGCGCGGGTTCTCCACCGACCGGCCAACTGGCTGGTCGTGATTCCCACAGCGACCCACTTATCGTGGGTCGCGGTCTGCCGCATGGGGCCGCGAGCCGCGCGACCCCCCTCTCGCTCTCGCCGGCGCCCTTCCGGCACCACCGGCTGCCGCCGCCGCGCCCAGCGCCACGCCTCCTTCTGTAGCCACGGCCGTCGCGCCGCCTGCCGGAGCCGAAGCCGCGGCCTCCCGAAGCCGCGACCGCCCTGCGCCGCCGTCCGCCGCCTTCGGCACTCGCCGGAAACCGGCCTCAAGGCCGGAAAACTTTCGAGGACCACCGGAAATGATTCGGTGGTCGAAAATTCGATCCGAAGAACATTCCGGAAAGCTCGGGACAAGTTCTACGTGATTACGGGCTTGGATCGAAGATCGGGCAGCAATTAGACACTAAAATTCGAATTCAAAGAGGGGTTCGAGATTTAAAACGAAAACGAACACCGCCTACCTCGTTGGGCTTCGCCCGGCGCTTCCCGCGCGATCCGCCCCGCGTCGTTGCCTCGCCGGAGTTGGCTCGCCGGAGCTCGCCTCACCGGAGCTCGCTGGAATGGAGGAGGGAAGGGGAGAGGTTGTGAGGAAGAAGAAGAAGAGGAAGAAAAGGGGGTGTGTGTTTAAATAAAAACACTTAAACACCCCCGCCCGGCACGCCCCCGACCCCGCTCTCGAAGAAGACAAAAAGGAGGGCGTCCCTGGGGTAAACACGACGCTTCGAGCACAACTGTGGTCTCGGAATCTTAATCCAAGACCCCATTCAAAAGTTATTTAACTTAGCGCCTGTGGCCGCCAAATTACGAAAACGCCCCTTAGGCCATTTTTCACAAACGGCCCGCGACCGCGAAACTTACACCCCTCCTACGGTAAACGGAATGCTCCGAACTCAACGGTGCCCTCAGTTTTCCAATCTGAGTCACCGTTTCAGAGATACTAGTGTTTCTCCCTTAAACGAATTAATTAATTAATTAATTAATCCGTTTAACGTTCCAGAAGCGGGCGAGGGGTCCAAACGTCCCGCGCCGACAAGTTTTATGTCGTTCATAGGGTAAACACCCCGTTCCGGACCCATCCGTACTCTCGGATCCCTGATCTGGATCACCGTTTAGGAGTTATCCCATTTATTTAGCGTTTCCAGTGTGAACGCACTGAAAATTTAATTCCGGCCACTCCGGGGCTCGGAATCGCACGCCGTCTGAAGGCGCTGCTCTGGAATATCATCAAGAATATTCAAAAGTCTTTAGTAGAAAAAACCAAGTTCTTACAACCCACATGATGCATCATAGCCCTTGTACGCCATATTTATAACCTCATAAGCCTGAGATGCAACCACATTGTCATCCTTCAATCTTCCAAAATGCTCAGATGGATCAATCCAAAGGCTAGAAGAAAAGTTGGGACTTCAGTCTTGGGGGAGGTGTGAATCCAACTTGGATTTGGGCATACTGGGTGCGACAAACCTGTTCAGAGTTTGTCAAGGATCTGAAAGGAGTGGCGATATACGAAGCTGTTTGGGTTGGGAAAACATATGTTTATAGACATGATAACTTCGTGTCGGAGATACTCAGCCACTGGATCCCAGAAAGTAATTCTTTCCATCTGACTCATTGAGAAGTAGGTATCATTCTATGGGATGTCCACAAGATCTCAGGGGCTCCAATTTTGGGTGACATGTATGATGAATTCATTCCACCCAAGGTGACTTGGAATGATTCAGATAAGACTCCTGCTTTAGCTCGAGAATTATTTAAGATCATCCACAGGCTCAAGAGTTTAGTGACCTCATTAACTCATTCTAGAAAGGATATTCATCCGGAGGAGTGGATGGATATGTTTCTTATTTAGAAGAAAGAGAGGGAGCCAAAGGAGAAGGAGCCGAAAGAGAAAGGATTCAAGAAAAAGAAATCCAAGGATAAGAGGCCCACCCATCCTACCACCTGCCCAAAACCTGAGAAGAGGGATGCTCCTGGCACATTATGGCCAACTATAGAAGCAGGAGAGTTTGAGAAATGAATATATGAGGTTAATCAAAGGATTCCGAAGAAGACTCTCCTGGAAGGATTCTTGGGTTTATGGCTCAGCGTTTATCTTTTTCCAGTCAGTGATTCGAAGGGAGGCGTTAGTTGAGGGACCTTCGTCATTGCGGCAAAGTTGGCTGAGGGAAAAATGGTTGGGTTGGATACCCCTATTTTAGCAAAGATTTACAGGTGTTTACTTCATGTATTTATGGGTAAATATCCTTTAAGAATAATGGGGCCATTCCAAGTTTTATTGGGATGGATTGACACTCACTTCAGGACTTACAATGTACAGAATGGATTACAAATTCCTGGAAGTTCTTTCAGGCCATCAGTGCAAGCATTCTCTGGAGTTGCTCCATTAGATGTTAATCCCTATGACATGAATGTGAGGTTGAGAATGTTTAAGTAATTCAACTTCTTTTCCTATGGAAATCCTCCAACCGGGTGGTTTGTTGATGATGGAACATCCCACTTGGATTTGAAGGCATACATCCTAGCATGAAAAGATGGCGTGCTAGAAGCTAGGATTGACGAAGAAATTTTATGTGATGTCTATGCTCCATATATATTTTCACATAAATTCAAGTTTCTGCAATAGATTGTTGTATCTCTCCTAGTACATGTCAGGTTAGAGCAACATCCGATGGTTGCACGGAAACTGTGGCTGCTGACGTCAAGGGAGAAGACTAGGGCAGTATTTGATCTACCAGTTGAAAAAGTGGCACATAACTTGACCACATATTATGTCGAGCACTGGATAGCATCATACCCAAAAGGGGTGCTGAATCACCTAGTTTATCAGGTGGGGAAAAGGAAGTGGACTGTATAGAAAGAAAGCCTTCCTCATGAAGGTGATGCTTCCCCACCTGAAGCTGATTCACCAGATTCCTACTATAGGACTGATTCACCGGATTCCCATGATGGGGATGATGAGGCACAACAAGTGGTAAAGCGGCCTCATGCCCGATATAATCCTCCAGTTAGAATCAAAAGATATACTCCATCAACTCCTGGTGAGTTACATCATTGTGGTAATTTAACCACTACTACTTTATAAAGCAATAAGTCTTATTTTCTTATTCTCTATCTATAGTTACATGAGTTGGAAAGAAAATGAAATCAATGATTTTAGGGCCTTCCTCGCAGCCTTCATAGCTAAGACCAGAGGCTGTCCAGACATGGCAGAGTTTATACTGTGGTACTGAGACCGCCTAGCTGGATTTGTGTGAGGGCCTACAACTTCCTGGAATAGGGAATCTTCTGGATTCTACAGATATCCAGTATGAGGATAACCCCAATGAAGTGTGGGCTTAAATCAGAGAGATGGAAATGCTCATATATGCCACTAATGAGTCTATTCTTGTCACCAGGCGGGTGAAGGAAATGATTGATAGTGGCGCCGCTGAGGGGACTGGTGGTTCTGAAGATGAGGAGTGGCATGAGTATGTGGCTCCTGAAGATGTATGTTTTCTTTCCTTATTTTCTTTGCAACTTGATTCCAGTCGAAGCTTTGTTACTTAAGGAAGTTATTTTCTTCATCTTGTAGCTTGCAAAGAAAGGAACTACTGAGGTTACTTTGCCATAGTATAGCCCTGGTGGTACTGCCATCGGGGCTGCTATTGATTCTCCTCACGAACCGGGCGAGATATCTCCAGGCCAGCAGGCCATGAATGAGAAGTTGGCAATGGATTTTCATTCTCCAATCCATGTGACAATAATGGAGACTGCTGATACTCCCAAAAAACCAAAGAAGCAAAGGCAGCGAAGGAGGAAATCCACAGCTAAATGCTTCATTAGCAGTGGTAAGTCCTTCGGGTAATCATGAGTCTATACTCATGAAAAGGTTACTCATATTTCTGGGGATTGCAGGGGATTCTTCAATTTCCCCCTGAGGGAAAGGACTGATCCTCCTTCAAGGACCATGGAGGGTGTTTTGGAATAATCAAAAATTCAAGATGACTTGGCTACTCCTGGAGAAGAGCTAGCATCTGTTCCCAGTATCCCTCCTGCTGCTGTTGTAAGAAGAGAAGAACATATTTCTAGTAAGTTAACAATGCTTCATAAAAATATTGAATGAAACACCGACTGACTTCTATTATGTGATACTTCAGGTTCAACTCCTGCATTAGAGCTTCTGGAAGCTGTTGCAATTGATGTCGTGATTTTATCTGAAGATGTTGTCCTGGGTCAGGGGTTGTATGATGTAAGTCATCAAGAAGACACATCAAACTCTCCCACTGGTGAGACCAACCAGGATTTTGAAATATCATTTGAAGAAATGATGAATTGTGGCATGTCTTTGAATAATTTTATGATCATGCTAAGTTTTCATGTGAATTAGAAGACCTTGGGCATGAGTGTTATCCTTTGCACAGTAAATTTTCTTATAATGTACACTTCTAATCATGACTGAAAATAATATGCAGTTCCATCCATAGAAGCTGCTGAACTGCCAATGCCTGAAGAGGGTGTTGACATTGATGTCAACCCCACCATTGCAAAAACATTAGCTCATGTAGATCTAAACCTAGTAAACCCTCCTGAGATCCATCATGAAGATCCTGTTGAGACTGGGAAAGATGGGGAGGAGTTTTCTCAGGTTACTGATCTACTGTCGGGTAAGGGATAAAAATATTTGTTATTGTACTTAATTTACAAGACAATCGAATCTTTTTTTATCCTTTGAAACTAACAAAACTTTCAATTAATTATGTAGGTCCATCAACTGCAGTGGCTAGATCTGGAGGTGAGGCCTCAGCCTCTTCCCCGACGGGAATTGAAAGCGAATAAGCACAGGTTAGGGGGGAAGGAGAAGAACAGGGAACTTCCTTAAGTGCATTAATCCCAGATTACATGCCCCCTGTGATGATGATGTTGAATCAGAACTAGAGGTGCTTAAAGCGTTCAGATTTTCACGATGCAAGGCATGAAACAACATATGGAAAATCATATCTGAGGTTCCTTTAGAATAGCTATCATGAAAGATCCCTCGATTGTCATTCTAGTTTTTCATGCTAGGACTTGGTGTTTTTGGATACCAAGAGATCCATAATGCGGTGAAACAAGTCATCTTCAGGAGGGAGCAGAAGCAAAAGTCTCGCAAAGATCTGACCAGAGTGAAATTGTCAGTCAACATCGGTGAATTTGAGGCGGCAGTATCCCGAGCTGAGGCTGACTATGCTGCCAAGATGAAGGAGATAAAGCATAAGATCAAAAAAAAAGTCATCCAGAAGGTGCAACTCTAGCAACAGTAAGATGCTGTTATTGTGGAACTTGACTAGCTCAATAATTCATTGGAGGGAGTTCAAATTAATGGTATGAAAGCCATTGCAGATTCCAAGAAGGCACTCCATCAAGCTGAGACGAGTGAAGCTCGTCGAGTGCACAAGCTTCAATTAGCTGCTGATGAAGCTCGGGATGTTGTACATCAAGTGAAGACTTATGTTGACAGTCTTTTATAATCTCCTGAAAAAGAGAAGATTCTCCAATCTGTGGATGTCCCTCTAATTCTTTTGCATCAATGGAAAGTACTTTTATCTTCACTCATTTATGCATGTATTCTTTCGCTACCTTCTTTAAATTTTTCCTAAGCCAATGGGCCTAGTAATCATAGTTTGATTTTTACTAGGATTATTATAAATAACCCTACAAGCATTGAATCTTTTAGTTGCTCAATATTACCTAAATCATACAAAATGTTTGTTTAGTGAGATGGAACTTGAATTTTATTAAAAGTTCCCTTGTTTTTGTGTGGGCAGTTTAAAGTCATGCACGTCGGACATAAAGAGGCTAATGTTTAAGGTCTAGATAGGTTTGACCGAAAATGGATTAAAATTGACTCAATTCCTTGACAATTTATCTGAAAATATATTACCATACTCATGTATGAGGGAAAAATATGTAAACTATGACTTAAAAATATTTGAATCTGAGGAATGATACGAAAAGAGCTAAATGGTATTAGAAGAAGTAGTTCCCAAGAATAAAGTTACCATTATTTAACAAACCCGTTAGGGGGTTGAATTATGCAGGGCTACCTAAGGGGATTGGCTGCATAGTCAAATAATAGTATCTTTTGGCTGACAAGTCTGTTATGTGGACTGTTTATGCAAGGCCGCCTAAGGGCACATGCTGCATAGTCAGGCAAAAGTAACTCTCAGAAATTTACCTTTCTACTCCTAAAAATCCATTGAAAGTTTAGGGAGATTCAAATTTTCCAAAGTAAAGAATTTTCTATATGGAAAGAGGTACTTGAATATGGAGAAGATATTTCCAAACAAGATTATTGATGAACTGAATGGATATCACTCCTATGAAGGTTTGACCCAAACATAGGGAAGGAGAATATAAACCATAGACTTGAATACTTTTAGATCATGAAAAAGGATATGGGACAAATATGTTAAGGATGACTATTTTTGCGGATCCCTACATATTATTATTAAGACAAATAAGGACAAAAGAGGTTTTCCTCCAAATAATGAAGTTACCACTATTTAACAAACCCATTAAGGGGTTGAATTATGCAGGGCCACCTAAGGGCATTGGATGCATAGTCAAATAATAGTATCTTTTGGCTGACAAGTCTGTTATGTGGACTGTTTATGCAAGGCCGCCTAAGGGCACGTGCTGCATGGTCAAGAAAAAGAATTCTCAGAATTTGGACATTTTGTGATTAGAAGTCAGGAAAAGGGTTATGAAGATCTGAAAAATATTTAAGGTTAGGATTATGACACATAAAGATGGGTATTTTCCAAATGTTTGTAGAAATAAACAAATCAATTCTAACCATAATCATGTTGTGGCTGGGTCCTAAATTGAAATAATGGACTTCACTACGTATCCCATAAGGATGGGACTCATTCCATATGTAGTTCTTGAACTATAGTTTAACGTCATGTGGGAAAAAAGGATTGGAGATCTTAGTTTAGGGTCATAGAGCTTGGACTATTATAAGAAATACACAATGTGTCTTTTCATGGAGACTTTTCAGCCAGGGGACTGAAAGAGAAATTTGGGGTTAGGCCCAAAATACTTAGGGCTGGATTCGAGGGACACTTGAATGTTCCTACATATCTAATAAGGATGGGAATCAAGCCCACGTAGTTCTAGAAATACCCTCTGTAAAAATTTGTTTCGTACATGTGAAGGGTGAAAGGAGACTTTAGTGAAATGATGGTTTGACCCAAAATAATAGGTTTAGATATTTCTATGTATGCACGTAGTCTTTGGAATGAAACATGATTGAAAAATCAATGTAAATAATGATTCCCTCTCAGGTGAGGATATCAAAGAATATTGTAGTTTATTGTCATATTGGACAAAAGGGTTGTACAGTTTAACGTCATATAGTAAAGACGAAAGTGAACCAATGTAAAGATATTGATTCTAGGTGCGGTTTCACAAATCAACATCGTAGGAGATAGAAGTGAACCGATGTGAAGAGATTGGTTTTGGGCTCGAACCATGGGAGGTTTCCTACGTACCTAGCCTGGAAGGCAAGGATCAAAGTCCGCGTAGTTCAATTAAAGAATTAATTAATGATCAAGTTGTTCTTGGGGAAAAAGACCTAAAAATGGTGTTGGGACTTACGCATGGTTAGCGGCCCAGAGAGGGTGTTATGGTTGAAGTTTTCTCTAAGATCATGTGAGTCATACTCGGTGTGAGAAACAAGAGGTAGCAACAACCCTAACGATGCACAGTTTAATGTCATGTAGGACATATGAAGGGACTATGCAGTTTAAAGTTTTGTAGTTAGGACTATTGGTGTTGCATATCTTAATGACATGTAGCAGGGAAAAAGCACAATTTAATGTCATGTAGGATGTATTAAATGACTTTCTATACAGTTTAGCGTCATGTAGTTAGAACGATGGGGACAATATAGTTTAATGACATGTTGGACAAAAAGAGGACTGTGCAGTTTAATGTCATGAAGTGAGGACAAAATAGTAAACCATTTAACGTCATGTTGGACATATTAGGGACGATACATTTTAGTGTCATGTTGGATGAAAGTGAAAACAGTTTAAGGTCGTATGCATGGACCATTGGTTATGCAGTTTAACGTCTTGTGGGACGCTAAAGGACTTCTGTACAGTTTAGCATCATGTAGTTTGGACGGTACAGTTTAACATCGTGTAGGAGAAAAGTATTACAAATATTTTAAGGTAATATGTATGGACTGTGGATGGTACAATTTTACTTCATATAGCAAGGACGATGAGCAGTACAGTTTAATCGTCATGTAGGACAATATGGGGACAATACAGTTTAACGTCATGTTGGATGAAAAAAGATGCAAATAGTTTAAGGTCATATGCATGGACCACTGGTTATATATTCTGTGTTTATACAAAATAATTCTTCAGAAATATGGCATTGGTTGGAGTAGTGATGAGTTCTCCATCCATTGAGATTAATGAATAAGCTCCATTAGAGTAGACCTTATGAATTGAGTAAGGTCCTTCCCATTGTGGCTCAAGTTTGGGAGGTTTCTTTCCTGGTATCATTGGAGTTCTAAGAACTAATACCAATTCTCCTTGAGTGAATGAATGAAAGCGAAATTTTTTGTTGAAATCTCATGCTATTCGATTCTGATAGAATTCCAAGTGGTGTAAAGTGCACAATATTTTCTCATCTAACCGTTCAAATCCATTCAATCGCTTTTGAGAATTTTCATCTATAGATGACTGATCAAAAATGGCTACTCTGAGCGAGGTTAGTTGAACTTCAATGGGAAAGATAGCTTCCATTCCATACACCAGTGAATAGAGAGTTGACCGCGTTGCAGTGCAGGTGGTGGTCCGATAAGACCATAAAGAATGAACGAGTTTATCAGGCCATGACTTCTTATCTTTATCCACCATCTTTTGCAGTATATTTGAAAGAGTATTGTTTAAGGCTTCTATCTGGCCATTGGCCACTACATGATACCGAGATGAATGGTTGGATTTGATGTTGTATTCTTGATACAACTTATTCACCTTGGATGAACAGAATTTGGTGCCATTTTCCGTCAATATGGTATGAGGGACACCAAATCTGGTAATGATGTTAGACTTGATTAAGCTAAAAATTCATTTAGAACTGACTTCCTTGAGAGTTATTGCCTCTTCCCATTTGGAAAAGAAGTCAATAGTAGTAGGAATATTCTTAAACTACTTGGACATAACTGAAGGGTAAGGTCCCACCACATCCATTCCCCATGTGGCAAATGGCCGTGAGTATTTAGTTGTATGAAGCAACTCTGGAGGATGATGAATGAAGTTGGCATGTACTTGGCATGAATGAAACTTATTTGTGAAATCAACTCAATCTTGTATCATTGAAGGCCAAAAATATCCAAGCCTTCAAATTTGATCAGACAGTCTATGTACAGACTGGTGGGCACCACAGACTCCTGCATGCACTTCTTTCATGACAGCCATTATCTCTTCACTATCAATGCATCTGAAGAGAATTCCATCAAAACCACATTTGTAAAGAATTTTCTCTAGGTGATTTGGGCTATCATAAAGAGTGAAATTGACCACACGTCTCCGAACATGTTCTTTCTCAGCTCTATCAGGTGAAAGTGTTCCATTTTGAAGGTATTCCCTGATAGGTGTCATCCATCCTGTAGTATGACCATATGGTTCAGGAATAGGACTAATTTCATTGATCTCCTCTATTCTAATTCGAACATAAGGTGAAATTGTAAGATGGTGGGAAGTACTGATGGTTGTCTCATCCCGATTTGGATCTTCCAGAGCTCTGGCTATATTAGCCAGTGCATCAGCTTGATCATTTTGTGATCTTGGGACATAAGAGAATGTCATTTTCAAAGGTAATTCCACCATTAACTCCCTACCATAATAATACAAAGGGATTAGTTCTTCTTTTCTGATGGCATAATCTCCATTGACTTGTTTGATTACCAGGTCTGAATCACATTTCACCTTTAAGTGATTCACTTGTCCTTGGAGTGCCAATTCCAAGTCTGCGATGAGAGATTGGTACTCTGCTTCATTATTGGTACCACCTCCCATAATAAGTAGGAATAAGGTAATACTGCCTTTTCTGGAGAAATGAGCACAATTCCTAAGACAACTTTGTTGAATTTAGGATTTTCCATTTTCCTCCCTGTTGGACTTCTGGAAGCACCATCAAAATACATTTCCCATGCCTGAGGACTATCCTGAATAGAGAATACTTCCTCCTTAGGGAGTTCAATATCTAAAAATGTGTCTTCCACTGAAGGGTGTTTAGCTAGGCAATTATCCAGAGCTTGGCCCTTTATTGCCTTTTGAGACACATACTGAATGTCGAATTGCTGCAAAATAACTGCCCACCTTTCCAGACGTCATGTAAGCATTGGACGAATAAGGATGAATTTGAGCGGGTTATTGCGAGATACCAATTGGACCTCATGATGTTGCAGGTAGTGTCTAAACTTCTGAACTACAAATATTAATGCCAGGCAGCACTTCTCAATACTTGAATATCGGGTTTCTGCTTCAAGCATAGTTTGACTGAGATATTAGAGGCTGTTTTCATTCCCAGCGTCATTCTTCTGAGCAAGAAAGGCAGCCAATAATCGCTCTAAAGCCTTCATGTAGAGGATAAGTGGCCTTCCTTCAATATGTTGAATAAGTACCGGTGGAATCAAGAGATACTTCTTGAGAATATCAAATGCTTCTTGACATTCTTTAGTACACTTGTAAGTAACTCCCTTCTTCATTAATTTGGTGAAGGGAAAACTTTTACCTGCCAAATTGGCGATGAAACGCTGAATATAGGCTAAGTGCCCTTGAAGTCCTCTTAATTCTCTAAAATTTTGAGGAGGTTACATACCAAGGATTGACTTGGTCTTCTCAGGATCGACTTCAATACCACGATGGCGTACAACAAAGCCGAGAAATTTTCCTGAGGTTACCCCAAAAGCACATTTTAAGAGGTTCATCTTCAAATTATGTTGTCGAAGCTTGCGGAATATGACCTCTAAATCAGCCAAGTGATTAGAATGTTATTTGGATTTGAACACCAAATAATCCACATTGAATTCAACAAACTTTCCTAAAAAGGTTTTGAAGATACGGTTCATGGAATGCTGATATGTTGCACCTGAATTCTTTAAGCCAAAGGGAATTACCCGGTAGCAAAACACACCCTGAGGGGCTCTAAGGGATGTAGATTCTTCATCTTCTGGAGCCATTCAGATTTTATTATATCCGAAATATCTATCCATAAAGGAAAGTTCTTCATAGCTAGTTGTTTCATCAATTAATAGTTCTGTAATCGGAACTGGAAAATCATCTTTAGGAAAATGCTGATTAAGATCTCTGAAATCAATGAAAACTCTAATTTGTCTGTTATTATTTTTCAATGGGACAATATTAGCCAACCATTTAGGATATTGAACTTCTCTAAAGAATTTAACTTTGATGAGATTATCCACTTTTGCTTCAATTTTGGATGCATATGTTTGGTGTGTTCTTCTCACGGCTTGGTTAAATCCTCGATTCTCTTCTGGTAAACCCAAATGATGAGTGGAAACATCAGGATCAAGCCCTGACATCTCTATATAGTTCCAAGCAAATACGTCTCAATTTTTCTTTAAAAAGGAAATATACATTTCTTGTTCTTCAAGAGTCATGGCTGCACTGATTAAAGTGGGGAGTGGATCTTCTTTTGTACCCGGATTTATTTCTCTAAGTTCATCTACAGTGGTAGAGATACCCTCTTCAAATGATGGAGGAGCATCCCTGAGATCTTCCTCTTCTTCTTCAACATGTGTTATTTCCTCTATTTCTACTTGCGTAGTGGATGATAAAGCAGAATTTCCATGATCAGAGGAGATGTTAAAACTTGAACATCTTGAAGAAGAGGCTTCCATTTCTGACCTAATTGATGATGAAGGGTCTTCCTTGGGTAATATAGAGGAGATGATGGATTGATAATCGACATCATCATTCACCTCTGGCATTGCTATAACTTCTTATAGCCTGATTGGTGAAGTATAGACTTGCTGGATTTCAGCGGATGAAATAAATACATCTCCATTTGAGCTTTCATTATTTCCTAGTGGGTTACCAATTTCTCCCATGTTGTCTGGATCGATTTCCATAATTGAAAATATGGATCTTTCCATAAGAGTATTTTTATTTGGGTCTATCCTGACAATTTGACTGATAGGCAATACATAATCTATACTCACATGCGCAAATGTATTTACTAGAATATTTTCCATAACATATGGAGCATTAACTTTGGTAAGCTCCTTTGTTGTGGATTTATCACTTCCCTTCATGTGATAGAATTTCGCCTCAATTTATTGAGACTCACATGTCTTGAACATGGCCTTATCACCATACAATGTCCTAACTTGACCATCGAAACAAAATTTGAGACATTGATGGTATGATGAAGGGATGCCCGCATGTTGATGTAGCCAGGGTCTTCCAAGAAGGATGTTGAAGGCTGAGTCTTGATCAACAACCATGAAATCTGAATTGGATACAAGATCTCCAAACTCAGTTCTGAGTGTAACTTCACCCAGTGGTTCTTGTTCATTTTTATCATATCCTTGTAACATCATGGTAGAAGGAGATAAATCATATCCCATGAGGCCCAATCGACGAAGTGTACGAATGGGCATGAGGTTGACTCATGAACCATTATCAATGAAAGCTCTTCAGACGTCTATGCCATTGACCTTTCCAGATAAGTACAAAGGTCTAATATGTCCATGAACGAAATTATCTTCATCTTCATCACTAAAACATATCACTGCATGGAATTCTGCAGGATTATTCTCTACACGGTAGACTTCATCTACAACGATTTCAGTTTCAAACTATTGAGGACTAGACAAAGCCTCAATGAGTGCCTTCTGAAGATCCTTTTATAAATTCAAGGCATCCAAAATTGATAACTTGTCTGGTACTTGGGCCAGGTGTTTCAATATATCATACTTTTGATCCAAAGGTCTGTGTTTTCCAATAGGAATATGTGGTTTTGCAGTTTCCTTGGAAGTTGATGTTTTGGAAGTTGATGTTTTGGAAGTTGATGCATCTTGTATCGGGATTGGAGTTGGTAATACTCATGGCCTTGGAAGATCAGACCGATTAGGTCTATTTACTTGCTGAGAAGAAGAAAGTGGAATCTTCAACCGGTCTTCTGTAATAATTGTGCCAGGACTGAGTTTGCTTTTGGTGGAAGAACTTTCTTGTTCTTGTTGAGCTCGCTGTAGGGCTCTACCATGAGTTTTTGCCGCATACACAGTTCTAGAAAGAGTAGAATTGGAGTAGTTTCCTCTGAAAGATCCACGTCTTCCCTTGTATCTTGAGCCTCTAGAACTTCCTCTGATTCCTCTATTTGATACAGGGAACTTGGGCTCATCAAAATCAAAACTGCGATTGGCATACGGATCTGTTAATTGAATCATATTAACATAACCGAAGATTAACTCTTCTTCTGATGAAAAATCGTCCTGATTAGCCTGTCTAGGTTATGCCGTTTGGTTGGGCGGTGCCCGTGGATTTGAATTAAATGGCATGAAGTATGCCAGAGTCAAAGACAACTTAGGCTTTGACACATACTCATCTTCTTCTGATTCTTTTTCTTTCATTTAATCATGTCTTTTCTTTGAGGATTTTCCCTCTGATGAAGATGGGTTTTCCCAAAAATTCATGGCAGAAGACACAAGAATTTTTTTTAATTTTGTTCGAAAAATAGCATGAGTTTGGTTGATTGTCTTTTTGACCATCCAATAATCACACTTTTGTGCATTTTTTCTTTTGACTTCTTGCCATTCGCCTTCATCCTCTAGAACTGTAGCAGTAACACATGCTACCGGAGATGAAGAACCTTTCAGTTTGACTTGTCCCGAGTCGACCATATTTTGCAGGAGGTCTTTGAATAAAAAACACTCCTGGATGGGATGCCCCAACATTTGATGAAAGGGGAAATAATTGGGATGGTCTTCATATCCTTCATTGTTTGGCCTCTTAGGGCTTGGCAATTGAACCAGATTATTTTCCAGAGCCGAAATTAAGTAACCAAGAACTTGTTCATTTCAGAAAGAGTATGTTTTTCTCTTCAGATCCTCAAATTGTTTTCTTCTTTGATCTCTGTGATCATCTGGACAAAAGGCCTTTTTTTGCGCTCAGGAGGTGGAGCCCTTCGAGAAGATGAAGGTTTTGAAGTAGAAATAGGTATAGGTTCTTGTTTAAGCATAACTGTAGTAGTCTCTGCTTTACCCATTCTCCTTCTTGGAACTGATTGAATTACACAAGATTTAGCCTTAGCCTGTATAAGGGAATCCTCAATCTGTTGAGAGATTGAAGTAAGGTCTCAAAACCCTCTTGTGTATTTCACAGGGATCAACGACATGCGTAATTTGTCACGCAGATTTGCCACACAGATTGGAAATAATTCCTCTTGAGGGAGTGCTAATCTTAGGGAATATGTTAATCCCTTCCAATGAGTAATGAAATCTGAGACCCTTTCATTCTCCCGTTGCTTACAGTTTTTAAGATCGAAAACTGTTGTCTTTGGAAAAATTGAGCTGAACTGAAGAAGGAATTTTTTGTGAAGATCCTCCAATCCAGTAATTGACCAGGATTGCAAGCTTGTATACCAGACAAAGGCCGGTCCTTGCAAGGTCCACACGAAGCATCTGAGTTTCACTACTTCTTGTTGTTCCAAAGTTCCCATAGTAGGATCGCAACAAGACACATAATGCATCAAATGCTGTTCAGGATCGCCTGATCCATTGAAAATAGGGAATACAGGGTTTCCAAAACTGCATGGGGGAGAGATTGAATCTACCCATTCAGGGTAAACTTTCTTTTCTGGTTGAACCTACGCACGCTTCCCTTCCATAGTCTCTAACCGAGCTGTTAATGAAACAATGGTAGTTATTAACTTTTGAGAAAAATCCGGTTGAACTTGGACTTGGGCAGGTGCAATGACTGGAGTTTGGACAGGTATGGTAGTGGGTACTGCAACTAATGGTAGCACTGCCAATTGTTGTTGCACTTGACCCGTAGGATTAGACCTGTGAGGGTGTACTGATAAAGGAGGATATTCTTGATCCATCTCATTAGCTGCAACAAACTCCCTTGGCTGACTAACTCCAACACGCTTATGAGGAAGACTACCTTGAAGTAGTTTTGTGTTCAACCTCCTCAATTCATTCATTTCTTCCTCCTGTTGTGCAAACCTTTGCTCTGGTGAGAGCGATTGGCCTTCTCCAGAGGAAGGATATGTAACATGATTCTTTCCTCTCCCTTTGTTGGATCCTTTTCGGAGAGGGGGAAGTGGGTTACTTGAAGGATTACCTAGGTTCTGAGTAATCCTTTGATTTCGTGTACGCACACCTTCTTCATTTGTGTCTTCGTGTACATCTTCTTGAGCAGGAACCACTTCATCTGAGTCCCCTGAGTGAGCCTCATCTGGTGGATCAACAACAATGGCATTGATGACATTGATTGTTGCATAACGAATCGCATCCCTTCTATCGGCATTTCAGTGATATTGTCTTCTTCCATGTATTTGATGAGACATTGCCTTTTGTTGATTCGATCCCTTATGAACTTCTTGGAAAACCGTAATTTGGAGAGAATCTCCTGATAATTTGGATCTTCGTTCCTCTTGTGGCTTCTTCCCCAATCGAGAAAATACCAATTTTCTTTGAGGAGGGGATTGATGATTTGAAAAATTCCCCAGTCCGGTGGACTGGGGCTGTTCCTGATATCTTTGCTCAACTCCTTGAATCCTATTTGTTGATTTTGAGGGTTCGTTTAAAAGAGTCCCTAGTCTGGAAAGATAGGGTGGCTCTTGACATGTTATGTCTGAGACTTTCTTAAAACATTTCCTAATCTTGCAGACCATGGCTCGGAAATTAGCTGGATGCATCAACCTGCATCCACTTTTATCACCCAGCTCAAAAGACCGTCAGATGATTTTTGAAACTTCTGTCGCTTGGTGATGTGCTTGCTCCATACAAGAGGCCCGTTCAATATTCTCATTTACTTGATGCAGGAGTAATTCAACAAATTGTTCTCTGTATGCTTGATTTTGAGAGGAACTAGTTGAAGCCTATTCTTGGGCAAGATTTTGATTACAAACAAAGCACATTGACTTTTTCCGGCCATGGGTAATAACATTTCATGAGACCATTCTCTGTGGTCTTTGCTGACTGGAGAGAATAGTGAAATGTAGTGCTCCATGAAGACCCCATCCTCTGACATGAATACCAGATGGGGCATTGGCAATTAACTGGTGCAATCTTCTTAGTGCGCCGACGCATGAACGATGAAAGGCTCTCTGCTGCTTTTCAGCCTTCGTATATCGATAGATTGATAGAGAATCCAAGTCAATTTGACATTGTAACCCTTCTATTATCTTAACATGATTTTCTTATTCATCATAAGATAATACTTTCTTTTTCAACTGACAAAGAGTTTTCCATATATTTAGACGAATATCATGAATTCCATATTCCGTCAACATTTCTGGAATGTCATACTGAGAGTTAGACAGAGGCCAAAACATGACTCGTACTTCACCTTTTACCAGTTGTTTTCTCATGTTCATCATTTCCTCTTTATCATTAAATGAAGATTCTTCTACATGATTTGACCAGAGCTAGCGATTCCTTGTTGCTTCATCAGATTCAACAAGATTGGTAGAGATATCACTGATTAAACTAGAAGATGCATGACTTAGGGGTGGTTTTGAGAATTACCTATACCCTGGGCTATCTTCTGATTGAGAAATTATTTCACCTGCTAGAGATAAATCATCAGACATGACTGGTTTCGCATTTTCAAGTGCCTCAAGATAAGAGGGCTTTCTCGGCACTACATTGTCCACTGAAGAATTTTCCGGGTAATTTGCATCAATACTGTGGAGAGGAATTTTGCAGCGAAATTCATCATCATGGGGAGGACCACCATGGTGGGTTATAGAAAAAGATGAGATCTCTTGCTCCTTGGTCATCTGACCACACAGAGGGTACCTGTAGCTCTCATCTGAAGATGAAACTTCGAGATTGACCGAATTTTTAGGAATCAATCCTTCATGAGGAAGTATCTAATGCAGACATTCGGAATTAATGTTCCCACTATTGGGAACTTGAAAGAGAAGAATCTTGAGTTGCAATAGATAGTTGTCTGAGTGAATCAAGAACTCCAGCATCGAGTAAGGCCTTGTTATAAATTGGCTCTTGATTTCTTTAATGTGATGGGCGAGTCTTCTTTTTAGATGCCTTCTTACTCAATTTAGTAGGTGTGTGTGCCTGCTTAAGAGAAATGATCAAGTTAGGCTGATTATCCCCGCTCAAACCAGGTGTTTGTGTCTGAATTGGTTGTCTGTATGATATGGGGGAGTACGCCCCCCAGCCATCTTGGACTGGAACAGATATGTGTGTCTATTCCGGAGTGAACTGTTGATGTATCACTCCACTGGTAGGGATAGATTTGCATTTCTTTCCCTGAGATGCTGTTGAAGCTGTTATAATATCCTGGCAGGTATCCAGAATATGAGCAGGGATTTGCTTCTGCTCTTTCACCATTGATAGAATATGCTTGGTGACATCGGCTACTGGAACGGGGATATACTTCCATTCCATGTTTGGAGTAGGTGTATGTGCCTACTCCTGTACTCCTTTTCCTATCAGTGAATCCTGACAGTACTCAAGTGTGGGGGTAGAGAGTTGAGTCTGCCTCCTGTTTGTCGCTGGAGCTTTCCGACTTACTTCTTCATGTTCTAACAAGAGAGACTGTTGGTATGATTGATAAATACTAGCAGGTGTATGTGCCTGCTAATTTCACTTCGTCGAATGTGGTTGATGAGCTCCATCATATGTACTCAGACGAGCATGCTGACTAGCTGATGATGTATAAACAGGTATATGTTCCTGTCTATAGTACTTCACCGGAATTTCCTAGCGGGATTGGTGCGCTGCTTCCAGACGATTCTGCTGGACATCGGGATTAAAATGGACGGGTGTATTTACCCTCCCGTTGCTTGCTACCAAGTTAGGTTGATGGACTTCTCTGGAAATGGCAGATATAAGAAACTGATCACTGTTAACCGGATTTCACCTCTGGCGATTCATCTTGCCCACTCGGGTTCGAGGAACCTGAGCCGAAAGCCTGGAGTCGATACCCTCATCATGTTGAGGGCACATTGCCTCACGAGTTTGGCGACGATTGTTGATAGGAGCCCTTGGGAAGAACTCCTTTCTCCTTGAATTAAGTCCCTGAGGAGCCTACTCATTCACCTCCTCGGAATATGGGAGTGAATGGTGATTGTGTTTCGGGGATAACAACCCGAAACAGTTGGAGACAGTGGTTAGTACCACCTGGTTCTTGATCACTGGTCGTCATTTTCCGGACGACTGGTGTGAGTTGTTCACTTGGAGGGCTTGTCGGGAAGCCTCTAGAGTTGGGATGGTACTGTATTGACGGTACTCCTTAACCAGCGCATTTGATACCCAGCGTTAAAAACGCTGAGTAGGTGATATCATCCTCCGACCAGATGATGATCCAGTAAGAGTAGAAGCAGTGGAATTCGCAGCAGCGGTATTCACAGGTGTGAACTTAAGAGTAGCCATTTCTTAGAATGCAGAAAATCTTGGAAAAGGGTGACTGTTTGATATAAGAAACATAATAAAGATAAATTCAGACACTACATCTTTTGGATGAGCACATATGTCAATGATTGTTTTTGTTGGCAGTTTCATTGAGTTTTAAATAAGGGCCTAACAAATAGGTAAAACATCATTTTAAATTGGTTAAGGATTCATGTCGGGTTCACCATTTTTTGTTTCCCTTGGAATTTGGGATGACCTCATTGATTAAAAGGTTCAAACATTCCAATCGGTTTCTAACGGGTTTGTTCGTAGAACTGGAAACATCTAATGATTCCATATCCATTTGGACCTACTTTCCGAAGGTAGGCGCTCATTAGTTTGTGGACTTATGAGGCTTAGGAATTTTCATTGGTCGAGAGGATGGGAGGTCGGACACATCACACCATTTTGAGGGGAATCATTGTCTACTCTGGGACACTCTTTATAGATTTAAGTTATGTTCGTGAATCCTTATTACATTACCAAGTATAAAATGAGATTTCCTTTAGACATGACAATCAATTATTGATATGTAGGAAGTTTAGAGAATATTTTATATGTATTCGAGGTTCTTCATCGATAGAGAATCATCTGTATTTGTTAGAGATTCTTGGTTAATGGTATCCTTTGACACATTATATAGAAGTCTCTTGGTCATTATGATGACCATGCTGGTTTTAAAGCCACTCAGTGGGGCACTTGAAGTTTATTGTCATTCAGAAGGTCATGGATTATTTTAATGTTGGGATCCAACCCGCAGATGGACTACCTACTTATACTTTGTCACTTGAATTCCAAAGACATCTAGAGGGAACAATTATATATGGGTTATTATGAATCGTCTTACAAAGACAAATCACTTTATTGCAATTCGGGGGGAATTCTCACAACATCATCTTACACAGATATACCTCAAAGAGGTGGTAAAACTATATGGAGTACAATTATCAATATTATTCAATCGAGATCCTAGATTCACCTCAATGTTCTGGAAAATTCTCCAACATGATTTAGGCACTGATCTGAGCTTTAGTATAGACTATTATCCTCAAACTGATGTCCAATATTAGTAGACTATTCAGACACTGGAGGACATGTCGAGATCATGTTATATGTAATTCAAAGAAGGATGGAACCAACATATTCTACTAGTCAAATTATCATACAACAATAGTTTTCACTCCAGTATCCAAATATATTCATATGAATCCCTTTATGGGAAAATTTACAAAACACTGGTATGTTAGGATGATGTAGGTTTATGTGAGCTTATTGGTCCTAAAATGGTGGAATGAAATGGCGGAGAAGTTGAAAACCATTCAGTAGCATATCAAGAAATCCCAATTTCTACAAAAGAGATATGAAAACAATCATTGAAGAGACCTAGAGTTTAAGGTTGGAGACATGTTATTCCTCCATACATCTCAATGGAATAGAACCATGAGATCCAGGAAGAAAGGGAAGCTAAGTCCCAGCTACATCAACCCATTTGATATCCTTGATCTTGTCGGAGTTGTGCCCTATCGACTAGAACTTTCACCAACCATGTATCAAGTTCATGATGTATTTCACATATCCCTCTTAAGGAATTACATGCCAAATCCTCCACATGTACTGAATTCATAGGTGGTAGAGTTGGATAATGATATTTCTTATAAAGAGCATCTAGTGAAGATCTTGGATCATAGAGATAATGTTCTACACAACAAGACTACTCACCATGTCATAGCACTTTGACAGAACCATAACTATAAAGAGGCAACATAGAAACTAGAGTTTGAAATAAAAGATAAGTGCCCATGCATATTTTCAACTTAAAATGTAAAATAAAATTTTGAGGGTGAAATTTCATAAGGGGGAAGAATGTAACGATACAAAATATATCTACATAAATTACCTTATTATACTTATGTAATATAGTATAAATCATATTAAATCACATAAATAACACAATATAAACTTTAAAAATTATCAAGTACTAAAATAAGAAGTTTTTCTAAAAGTTAAGGAATCTTTATAGATGGAATAGTAACTTGAACTTAAAAATAGTAATGTGACCCTTATGAATAGTAAATTAGCCAATTTAATGGTAACCTCACCAATGAAAGTATAAATAAAATTTATCCATCTTATAATTGAAAATATGATATAGTTATATCATTGTAAAAGTAAATAAATATTTTAAAAATTATTAATTAAATTTTTGTATTTTTATAAGTAATAAATATTTAATTAGAATTTTATGATTAACATAAGAATTTTGATGAAAATAAATTTTCATAAAGTGTATTACTAAATTATTATTTTTATTTCTTATGATTATAATATAATCATATGAGACCTTTATTAATTTTTTCAAAGTGATATAAAATCAGTTATAATTTAAAAACTGTATTTTTGGAGAAAATTATGATTTTAATTAAAAATATAATATATCATATTTAGAAAATTGTTTTCATAAAATGGAGTTAATTTATTAATTCTAAATGTCTAAAAATGGTTGGGTTTAACTTTATGGGTTTTTATAAAATACTAGAATTTTTGCGAATAGTGAAGTACGTTAATTTAAAGCATATGTAAATAAATAAATTTTTGAGTCATTACTGAGTCATGGATTATGTAAGTGACCATTTCTTAGAACTAACATTATCAAGTTACTATATTTATTCCCATGAATCAATATTATTTCTATTCTTGAGAAAAATAATAAATTTTTGAGTAAAATAATGAGAAAACACCCCCTCTCTTCCACTATATATACCACCCATCACCACCTCTTATCATCACACCTATAAAGCCTTGAAAACTATCTATATTCTACCCAATAATATTACCAATCCTCTAAAACAAATCAATGATCTTTTGGTCATATCAGTGTACCAAAACAAATCCCCTACGGAGGTTCTCAAGAAGAAGGAATCAAGAGGTAAAAACCTCCTCTATTTTCTTTCAATTTCTTTTTCAAGTTCCTTTTTTTTTTCTTATATTCTACTCAATTACCCTTGTCCAAGAGGCATAAAAACTCCATTTTATTAAATATACTATAATTTTATCTTGTTTATGAAATAGTTCTTCATCAAATCTTTTCTCCTCTATTTTTTTATTTTAAGAAATAAAATATCGTTTGTGAGGTTTCAATTTACCACTTTCATGGATGACGTGCTTCCAATATTATATTATACCTTTAAGGATGGTCATGAAACGAATTTTATGGTTTAAAATTATTATAATATATTTATGATATATTATTTTATTTTCTGTAATAATTTTTTAAACATGATATTAATCGATAAAACAAAATGAGTTCATTGTGATAAAAAAACTCTAAATTAATCTAAACGATTATCATTAATGATTTTTCTAATTAATAATACTAAATTATGGAAACAAAATGGTATTTTAAAATTATATATGTTAAGTAAAAACATATAAGTTCATATTTGTGAAAATATTTTCATTATACATGATTTTCCATACACAAATACAACTAAACTAATCATGAAAACCAAGCAAATCAGTGCTCCCAAACGATGAAATTGAATATCTTAATCCATCAAAAGGCCACAAATGAAATTAATAATGTTATAATAAATAAAATACATGTATAAATTGTTATTTAATATTTAATTAATGAATCAAATTTGAATATACTGATCATTAAGATCAAGTTAACAACACCTTCGAACTTAAGGTAAGGGATTTTACCTAAACCACCATTATTCTTTCGGGTTACTCATCTCTTTTTACACAAACGAAATTATCAATTATATTTAGATAAATATTATTAATTATATTTATATTTTATAAAAAACATGTATAAATATCCCTTTATCCTTATTTTAATGGGATATATAGTTTTTTAAAAGGTTCCTTACTCAATTGTTTGTGATAAGCATGCCCGATTTAAGGGAACTTCCAGAATTCTTACCCATTTTCAAGTGTGCTTGATAATCTATTTTAAGATAATATTATTTTTATAAAATCTCTCATTTTATCATTAATATATAAATTGGTTCAATTATGTTTTTATACAAAAAATAATTCCTTTTCCATTTTAAATAATCTTGAAATTTTTTCCCTTAAACCATACTAAAATGTTTTATTTCTACAGTTTCTTAAACACAATTTTCACTTCACTTTGACATAGATTATCATTATATATACCTATATTAATTTATTAATTTCCATTTATTATTTAATTGCTTTATTTCTTGGAAACTTTTATTATTATCCCATTTATTATTCTTTTGACATGATTATGATACCCAATTCATTCCATGGGAAACCCTTATGTTTATGCTTGATGACTTATATATAATTCTTTATGTGGACATAATATTAATGAACATTCTATTATTGGTGTTCTTAGTTATCACTTCAATTCATGGAGTAAGTTTTATTCTCATGAGATGTTACGTGTAATGGTCTTGGCGGTAGCCTTGACTCGTGCTCCTCTATGTGCAACAAGCTTTGACTCATGCACCTCTATGTGCAAGGAACATTGACTCATTCTAAAGTCATATTTTAGGATTCTTCCACAATACTATTAATCCATGATTATAGGATCTCATGGTATGAATCATTATGTTTCATAATTTTCCATCCCTTTATATATCAATATGTTATGCCTTCTAACCCATTTTCTTTGCTTTATATTAATGTTTATTCCCTTAATAGTCTTGTTATCTCATCCATTTGTTCATATTATCCCTAGGTTATCCTATACAAATGTAAGGGATAAAATGATGTTAGGAGATCTTTATAAAGATAAAATAAAAGATATTTTTATTTTGGAATTACTGTGTTTAACTATGTACCTAATCTCTAAGACACTAGAATTTATAATATTTTCCTTATATAATGATGTTCAATTATTCTTAAAATCGTGTAATGATGTGTGAAAAGTGTTAGGATCTCTATACATGACAAAGAACTAAAATAACACATGAATAAAAAAACCAAAAAAAAATAAATTACATGAATAATATAATAATTCGATGATAAAATGAATTTGTTAATTTTAAAGAATTATAAATTAATATTTTGTTATTATTATCTTCAAAATTGTGGCTTTTGAATTACCATTTAAAATGGGGTTATTAAATTTCACCTTAATTAATTTTTTGGATAATAGTTAAAATTTTATTATAATGGGTCATATTAAAATTTATAATCATATATATCAATTATTAATTTTTTATATTTCTATATGAAACAAAATTACAATGCTTGAATTTAAAAAAGATCATTTTTAATAAAATATGTTTTTATTTATATATTGTATTTTTATTTAAAGGATAATTTGAAATTTTTAGAATTTTAATTTGAAAAAAAATTCAATTTCCTATTAAATATGTAAATATGAGATTTCAATTAATAAATTATATTCTTATAAAAATAATTATTTTTAGTAGAATAATGAAATATGATATTTTTACAAATATTGTTCTTTTAAAGTAATTATTAGTTTATACAAATGGTTTGAAAATTTATGAAACACTTTCTCTGAAAAAAAATATTACTATTATTTATTATATTATAAATTCAAAAATATTTATTCTTGTTTACAATCCTATAAATAATGTTTTATAACTTTTGTAAAAAATTTCTCAAGAAATTATTTTTAATAAATTATATACCTTTTATATTATAAATAACCATTATAAAATATATAAAATTAACAATATTAACAATATTTAAAAAAAATTAATCGTCACTCTAGAATTATATTACAACTAAAATTTAATTTTTAATCATAAATGATAAATTTATAAGGTAAAACTAGTTACCATAGAAAAAACTGAAATGGTAGAAGTAGAAAAGATAAGAGAAAGTGATTTAAATGATGTTTTAACCATGTATGGGAATGGTTAGTCAATTAATTACATTTGTATTTCTATTCTCTACTCTATTATTTTTCTATTTTGTTTCTATTATCTTTCAGAGTGACTGTACATTATTAAAATGTTATGGGTGTTTAAAAAACTTTCATCCCTTTTCACTTATAAAAGCATAACTCGTCTCCTCAATTACCACCACAATAAAACCCACTAAATTATGCTAAAAATACACCAAAACCTCCACTTAACACTACTATATGAATTAATTAGGTATTATTATTCACAAAAGTTTATCCCTCATAGAATTATCCCCCTTCACAAAGGAGATAATCCAATAAGTGAGGTTTATATCTATAACTAATCCTTTTATTTTTCTATTTATTTCTGTTGGGTTCATCTTATATAAGATTCCTTACAACATTTATAATTATAAAATCATTATCATTTGTATATTTTTATGTTATTATGATGATTTTATAAGAATAAACCAACTTCACTTTTACTTAAAAAAATAAAAATGTGAATCATGTGTACATGCAGACTACTAACCCAATAAAGAATTTTTTTTTCATTTTCTCTCACTACATTACATGTATTTTTGAAAAATGGAAATAACCATATGATTATTATATTTATGAAATTTTTAAGATTCATATGTAATAAACCACATCACTAATTTTAATTGTTTTATAGAAAATCAAATCATCATCCATGAAAACGTGTGCATTACCACATCCATGGAATGATCAATATTCCTTTTTTATTTTTTATGTTACCTTAAAAGGATGATGATGAAAATGGTTTTAGTAGATAAGTATTATTTTTATCATGATATTATGATTCATTAATGAAAAAATTGATAATATTTAATTAATATGAGGAATAAACAATCATAGTAAATTCAACCATTTTGAAGAACATTTAAAATAAAAATGATATCATTATATTATGTAATGACTTTTATGGGTTAAATTTATCTTATAATTCCTTAAATTCCATATATACCATACTAATAGACACTAAATAATATCATTTTTATATGTCTGAAAATTATATTACAACAAAATCACTTCATAATCATCCATTAATTATGGTATGTTACTATTTTGGTTGGTCTAACCACATACATGATCAATTATAAAAATTCATATCATGGATTAATATAGGAATACAATTTCTATTAATATAATATATAAATAAGTAAACCATGAGTTTATTTTTTCTACAATTGTAATATAAAAATTGAACTCGTTATTTAAGAAACCACTCTTCATTCTCTAAGAATGAGTGAAACATAATCATCTCCAAATTCATCTTTATTGATAATAAACAAAACTTACATATAAAGAAATTAAAACATTATAAATTATTATAAAATATAAAAAATTATATTTATTATATGGGAATTATGGGTTTCTTCATAAGAATGAAGAACAACACATTTATTAGGAAACTAGTTTAAATGAAATTAGATTACTCACACCTGATATCAAAAATAGATAGTATCTTACTAATATACAAGTAGAAAACAGTTATAAATGGATTTTATAAAAGTTTATAGATTTAAAAAAATTATTTTTATTTTGAATAAGACTTAATTTTTTTATACCTATGGTTGGAGAATATTTCGACTAAGCATGAATTAAGGTTAGTGATTCGTTGTCGCAAAAATAATATCAGGAGGCATGATTCCTAATGTGAACCATGACATATTTAATTTGGTGTGATTACAAGAAAATTAATATCTTCAATAAAATTAATGTGGTTTTTATGATCCATAATTGTTTCTCCTCTAAATTTATTTTTATTCAAATAATACCCAGGTTGTAGGGGTTTTTTTGGTCTCAATTCTCATTCGTTGCGATATAATTAATTTTTTGCGACATGATTTTTGTGTATGGTGTATTCATTGAGTTATTTTGTTCTATAGAATATATTTCATATATGTTTGGTATATCATACCCACTACTTCTTCATGGGTGTGTTTGTTTTCAAATACAAAAGATAATTTAATGTTATTTTCTATCAAATATATGATCTATCACTGCATTTTCCTTTCTTAACCATCCACCATGAATAGGCATAAATTTTCTTATAATGTATGTACTTTGTGAACATTGTATATCATATTCTATTGACTGAGGGGTATTTACATAGATACCATACATATATTTTTTATGGAAATTAATACCTTAACCTTCTACACATTATATTTTTTTAAAATAATACCCTTTACCTAGATGGAAGGGTATTTACCCAAAAAGTTAACGAATGTATTTGGATACACATTTATTTCTGAAATGGTTTATTAGGTTAATGACATCATTTTATGTATCCATTTTCTTCCAGGGGATCTTGTTAATTTTATAATCAAAACTCATTTTAGATACATGGGTTAATTATGATATGTGGAATGAAACCCATTTACATTCCATGGGTTCATTATATATATGATAAATTATTGATTTCTTATAGAACATGTATGTATGGAAGAATTAAGTATGGGGTATAATATAACACTCAAAGGAATTAGTTTTTGATTTACATATCCTGATATAAGTATTCAATTGTACATTTTAATTGGTTATATGTGTTGAAATTGATGGTCTGGATCATGAAAATAATGATTCCCTATAATAATTGTTATTCTAAATTTGAATGATGTTACATAGTTTTATATCTGTTGTCAGTACTATGTTAGGCTATCATGGATCATGTGTATTTAATCATGTTTCTAGACTCTTTTTATTCATTTAATCTATTATTTAATGATTTCTGATCAATGACATATTGGTTATAATTATTTATTATGTATCCAAATTACACAGATATCGAAATACTATTCTCAAATATGATCATTGACTATTATCGCTTATGTTTACCCTTAATGAGAATCTGAGAATACCATTTTCTTTTTTTTTCTATTTCCCATGTTTGTTAATAAAAGAAATGAATGAAATTTATATAAGATTATATTATATAGAGAATTTATGGGATATTTTTAATACTCATTTTGGATTAGGTAGTATCATATAGAAGATGAATCACATCCCATTGATATTAAGAACATTTATTTTATTGGTTATTATTTTTCAAATAACTAATAATATAAACCTTAATATTCAAGGGAATGTATTATAATGAAATATATAAATTAAATTATTTTAATGAGATTATCATTTCTTTGGGTCTTTACATTTTGTACGAGAGAGGGGTTTAGATAACATTCGAGATTATAATGTTATTACTTGAGGATAATTTTAGAGTTATAGATTTTATCAAATTTTGATTAGTATGGATGATCATAATTTCAATGGTTTGGATAAAACATTAGGTTAATTGAAGTAATACTGAATATTTGTGTATTTAAATAAGATTCAATTATTGAAACCCCTCGATATAAGTCTAAGGGATAAGTCTTAGAATAAGGTGAAATTTAATTGTTTTGGTAATGTGGAGATTGTGTGGTTATCCAAAAAATCACATAATTTTTTGGATACTGGCAGGTGGATATGGATATTGAACATATGAACCTAGGTGTAATCACTCCAAAAAATAGATACTTTATAATTGAATCAATCTATATTATAGTGAATGATGAGTGGTATTAGAACTATACACAAGACTAGACATTGTTGAGTGATATGATTTTATTTATCACACTCTCCTTTTGAACCTTTATAAATTATTTATTTCTTATCTATATTAATGGATTATGTTATGAATTATGATAAAACACAACTAAATGTATCATAGGTAGAACTAATAGAATTACAGGATGAACCAATTGTTACATAGTAAATTCAAAGTGTCATAGGTTGAAAAAACATATATTTAGAGAATACATCATGGGATTCGCATTTAATTATCATATGCTCATTTCACATTATTTTAATGGATATTATCAAAATCATTTTTTAGTATATAGTTGAAATAGGAACACAAAAATGAATTTGATAATGGTATGTATCCCAAAACAACTGTCTGAAAACAAAAAAACAAAGCATACTTTAATAGTTTATAATTTTAAGCAAAAAGACCAGGAACCAGTTGAAGCCGGTCCTAATAAAATTAAATAGAAAGTATGAGAGTTAGGAATACAAGGGGTTATTACATAATCGAGTGTACAAAACCCCACATCTATCAGCCTCCACAAGTGGGGCACAATAATCATGCGCCGTAAAAGACCACATTCCACCAGGATCAATAAGTGCCAGCTTTTCCAGAGTATCTGCCACCTGGTTAGCCTCCCGATAGACATGTGAAACCTCCAGGCGCATTTTCATGACCTCATTTAGACAATCAACCCATTGATGTAGCACGCACCAAGTCACATTAGGTGTCTTAGTCCTCAATTCATGAACCGCATACTGGGAGTCAGATTCAAGCCATATACACCTCCAATTAAACCAGAAATCATACCAAACAGCATATATCATGGCCCAGATTTCAGCTTCGAATGCGTTTCCAATTCCAATGGCGTGGCAGAATCATCCTTTAACAAACCCTTGGTAGGTCCAGAACACTCCCCCGCACCCCGACATACCTGTTGCGCCGGACGCCGCCCCATTAACATTCACCTTGAGACAAGACACAATGGGTGGAATCCACCGAATATGTTTCAGCATTCGAGACTTGCGCGGCCTACCCGAAACACCAAGATTTCTCATAATTTGGAGATCATCAACGGTGTTAGAAATGGCTCCATCCTGGACCATTGAGGCAGCATACACATCCATATGGATAGCCATCATACCTTGTTGTACCGTGGAGTGTGCATCTCCAAACAACATGTTGTTCCGGGCTTCCCAACAATATAAAATAACAACCGCAATAGCCACCAAAATCAGGTTCTTCATTTGTTCACTACATTGAGAATGCACCATGCTAGACAACAGTTTGAAGACCGGCCAGCCTATATCAACCACAATCCTGAACAGATATTCAATGTGTCCCCAAATCTTCTTGGCACGCCTACAGTCCACAAACACATGCTGCATCGAGTCCTCCTCATCCCTACAAATGGAACACATCGATGAAATTTGTAGGCCAGTCCATTTGAGCATGTTAGATGTTGGCATTCTATTTTTCCACAATCTCCATATCAAGAAGAACCTAGAAGTCCAGATGAATCATGCTTGGAAATGTAGCATCCATGCCGGTGTAAAAGATGAACCCCCACAGGTTGTCCTGTAAAAGTCCCTAGAGTTAAATTGCCCAGTTTTTTCATGAACCCAAATCAGAGCATCGACATCCATGAAAGCATATCCATTGATTTAATCTTCTACCTGCAAAGGAATATCAAAAATAGGATCATGAATTTGTGAAATAAAGGTCAAGATAGACATATGGGCTACATACGTTTATAATTTTATTATAGGATTATTATGGTGGGAAAAGCATAATTTACATGTATTATCTAAGGAGTGAAGGCTTACATATTAATAAAAACTAAATATTTATAATATTATCTATATTCATTTTTTTAATGATATTTATCAATGATATTCTGGTATAATCTTAAAATTTTAATGATTGTGTGAAACATATTAGGATTATTTTTATGTAGTTTTTCATTAAATGTATGGAAACATTTATTATGTGGTATCAATAACCATGGAGAGTAATTTTAAGATGGGGTTATATTTTTTGGGGGTAACTATTATAGAACACATGATTGAGGTATGGATAATTCTTAGGTTTAATATATGTTTGGTGCTTAGTTCAGAAAGGGTGACTTACTTTGATAATAGTGAGTTAGATAGTATTCATTACCTTGAAATTTATTAAAACTTTTATGAGAAATAAATCCATAATATTATTTTTATGAAGACTATATACTCTTTAGTAACATTATATATGTATACTATTGTGTAACAGTATAAACTAGTGGCTAAAGAGAAGAGTTAATTTTAGAAGAAATATATGATTTTCTTATGGTTTAAATTATTGAAGATTAATAGGTTTTTTTGTAATGGTATGTAATGGAGAATATATGATTAGTGTATATATATATAAAGGGGAACATGATTTTATGAATTTTTAATGTTTTTTTAGGAATGATTAGTTACATTATATAGCATAATATAGTGAGTTAGATATCATATTATAAGTTATATCACAAATTATGGATATGTTAACATTACACTTACCTAGTTTCATCATTGTGTAATAATTAAAATTGTGAGGAAATGATTATTTATGTTGGTAGAGAGTTCTAAAAATCAATTTTTTTTGCTATTTTTATAAACTACTATCATGGAAATAGTGGGAACCACAAAAAAGTTCAAAACATAAAACAGTCCAAAACATCAAGACATCACAAAATTAGAGGAATTAAAAATTAGTAATTTAAAATCATAAAAACCAATAGAATCTCCTAAATCATGCAAACCACTAGAAACACTACACCACATAGGGTCAACTGCACATATATCATAGTCATCATGTCGCCACCAACCATTCCAAGTGAAAAACACAACATCACCAAGAATTAATATCAACGTAATTATTGTAACTGGAGAAGACTAAGGAAACCACAAACTAGGTAATGTGAACAGCAGAATAAAAACCTAAAAAAACCTTGGAATTGAACTCCTCAAAAGACCATGCTGATGAGACCATCATCACCATCCCCAAGCCATAAAACCACCGGAAACCTCCTGTCATAATTCACTAAAACCCCCACACAACATGAGATAGACTACTGATATTCCTCTGGGAAGAACATGTTCCACAAAATGGGGTCTTCGAAGAATCTAGATCAAGAAAGAATATAGTTCATACTATCCTCACACCACCTTCTCCATTTTCATCCTTAGTGGAACATGGACACATCCTACCTAAAGAGAACCGAAAATCACGTCGCCGCCTTCAAGACCGCAAACGGTGTCCAGATCCTCCCAATGCACCCATATCTGACATAGAAACGAGCCGACAAACTTCGCCACAATAGCTGGAACTATAACATTGGACCTTCACCATGCAACCATGGTATGCCCTAGCCACCTTAAAGGGTAGGTTGTGAAGAAAGGACAACAAATGGTGAGATTCACTGAGATAGTTGAGCCCACAGAGTCGCATGACGTTGCCACAGGTTGAGAAACCACACGCCACAGGCTCTCCGAGAAGAAGCACCGAGGAGAGGAACTCCATCCAATCCATAGAGGAGAAGAATGCAACGGTGGGAGGAAACCCTAAATTGTATCCCCATATGGGCTCATCATTGGCGTGGGTAAGAATATTAAATTCCAAGTCAAATATTGGGTAGAGTGTAATAACCCATTATTTTGGACATTTTTAATAAAAATTATCTTTAATATATTGTGTAACATGAAACACTAAGGTAATAAGACATCCAAAAAAATTTAATATTATAAATACATGAATAATATAATAATTATTATATTAAAATATAATAATCGATTAAAATAATTGTATATTATTAATTTTTTATTAATATTTTAAAAAGGATGCCTTATGATGAACCATTTAGAAATGTGGTATTTTATTTTACCTTAATAATTTAAATTCATCATAGTTAAAAGTTTGTTATAATATGTAATATTTATACTTATAAACAAGTATATCAATATTAAATTATTTATGAATATATATATGACGTAGGATTGAAAAACACATGAAATTTTAAAAGTTATTATTTTTAATAAAATAGTTTTTTATAATAAATTATATTTTCTTTTAAGTAAAACATTAAAATTCTACAAAATATAATATGATAAAAATAAATTCTTTTTTGGATTCATCATTTCATTGTTATATCTTTATGAATTTTACATATTTTTCATAAAAAATTTATTTTAAGGATATTTTTGTAGTATAATGATTTTAATAATATTGTTACATTTATCATGTAATTATTTTCTAAGAAAGATTTTAAAATTTATTAAAATATTTACTTGAGAAAATACACATTTCTCACTTATAGTACAATTAATAAAAAAAATTATTCTTGTTTTCAATCTTATATTTAATGATTTTGAACTTAAGTAATATTTTTATCAAGAATTTTTTTATACATAATAAAATAATTATTTTAACGTTCGTCATTATAATGTTTATAAATTAAATTAAAATAAATTTATTGAAATTTTGGAATTTATAGGTCCAATTTTTATTAAATGACCCATTTTATTTTAATGATAAAGGGTAATTTATTTAAGTAAAATCTACTTACCACTGTTAAATAAAAAAATGAAAAATTCAATAGTTTAAGTGTAAATAACATTAAGCTTGTTTTAAACAAGTGACATTAAGACCTTAATAATCCTTATCTCCTCCAGTGTCCATTATTTCACAATTTTCTAGGTACTAGTTTTGATAGTATCATTATATTATTAAAAAATGGTATATATAGAAATATTGTTTCGTTTCACTTATAAAATTAGAACCCCACTCCTCACTTACCCTCACACCATTACCCACAAATTTCATCCCATACTCTAACTAAACCTCTCCTAAATACTCTTATCCTCCAGAATGTGGCTTTTGTATTCTCAAAATACCATACCTCAAGGGGTTAACCCTTTCGTAATGGATATAATCTATGAAGTGAGGTATAAATTTCTAACTACTACTTTCTCCTTTATATTCTGTTATTTTCACTTTTTATTCATCAAATTAAATTACATAATATTAAAATGATAAAATTAGAATAAATAGATTTTTGTTATGTTATTATAATGATTTTACTAGAATTGACCACCTTTCCAATTTCCTTTAGAAAATTAAAAGGTGAATCATGGGTACGTACGAACTAACGAATCATTGATGAAATGTGTTTCATTTTCCTTCACCACCATCAAATGGTTTTTTATATAAATAATTTAATATATTATTATGATATTGTTTATTTTTCTAATATTATTAATGGTAAACCATATTACACGGTTTGCCTATTATGTGGTAAATGAAATCCCGAACCATGAGTATGCGTGAACTACCTCCTTCATGGAATGATCGATTTTCATTTCTTCCTTTCATCATTTAATTTTATGGATGGTCATGAGAATGGTTTTAATAAATAAATATGATTTTTATGAAATTATTAACATTCTATAAAGAAAATCTAGACAACCTATAAACAATATGAGTTTTATGTAGCTGTGGTAAATTCGACCATTGAAAAGGGTTTCCAAATACAAAAAAATGATTTCTTTGTATTATGTAATATTTTTATATGGGTAATCTTATTTCTAAAAATACATCCAATTTTACATATCACACAAATAAAAAATATTATTATTATTATTCTGATATACTATTATTGAACCTAAATAACATTATAATCAACAATTAATTGTGTTATATTTTTTTGGGTTGTTTTTAACACCTACATTAATAATGATAATAATGTATGTCATGGAAGAAAATTTGAATTAATATTCTAGTAATATTTTACATAAAGAAAAAAATCTATTTTTTTGGTTTGATAATGGTAATATAAAAATTTCACTCACAGTTTAATAAAACAACCATCATTCCCAATGAATCATCAAACCCTACTCATTTCCAAATTCATATTTAATGATTGTAACAAAACATCACCAACAATGAAATTATAATAGTGTAATCAAATAAAAAATATCAATTCCAGTATCTTGTTTGATATGGTAATGATGATCTTTTGGAGAATAATTACTAATAACATATCTATTATGAAACCAGTTAAAAAACAATCAAGATTACTCTCGCCCAATATCAAAAACAAGTAAAAAACAAATATAATTTTTGACAATAGTTATAAATGAATATACTAATTTTTATTAGACATGAAATTTTTAAAAAAATGGAAGAATAAAATAGTTGATTTTTTATATAGGTGGTTAGAGCGCATTTTCACTAATCATGAATTAATTAAAGGGGTTCCCTGTAAAAAAAAAATTACTTTCAGGAGACATATTTTTTATTTTTAAATGTGATATCTTTAATATTATGATATTAATTCCTAATGAATATATTCAACCATATTTATGGGGTATTTAAGATCCATATCATTTTATCTTTTAAATGGATTTTGATTCAAAGTATACTCATGTTGTAAGGGTATAATTTCCTGAATTATAATTTTATGGTACATAATGCATTTTGTGGATAATATTTTTAATTTATTGTGTATCTAATACCAATTTATGTATTTATAGCATACATATTCATGGTATATACATTAAAAAATAACATTCCATTCGAGGAATGACTATTTATTCAATTTTTTTCTAATAGTAATGATTTTTGGTAACTCAAATCTTGTTCATAGAGTTATGGTCTTTCTCTTGAACTTATTTCATATAAGATGGTTATTTACTTATATTTATTTCATCATGTGGTATTTTATCATTGTTTTATGTGGATTAACATTCCTACCACACAAATCCTTATAATTTACTTCTTTCCTTATGTATAATGTTTCACATAAGGGATATTGATATCTGAAATCTTATTTCTATGAGTTATAAAGTTTTATCTTGAACATTTTTCTTTCATGATTTGGTTATCTCCCATTAATATTTTAGTATATGTTATTTTGAAATCCAATTTGAAAAATTATGTTTCAATCCAAATAAGGTTTTATTGCTCTTTTTACAATGTGAGTTTTCAATAAAGTTAATTTCAATCTATTAAAAATGATAATTTCATAATAAAATGTTTTATTTTTTGTTAAAAATTTCCTATATAAATATATATGTTATTCTAAATGATCCATTTTTAGAGTTTAATTTAAAATTAAAAATTTTTAAAATTATTCAGCACACATTTTTAAAAGTTATTCTTGAAAGTGACATGTATATTTTTATTTTACATCAATGTTAAAAATGTTTTATGAAAGATTTTATTTGTATAAACCTTCATGTTATATTTTATTTTAAAAATTATTTACACTCATTTGATTTATGTTACTTGATTTACCCATATATATATATATATATCTGTGTGTGTGTGTGTGTGTTATTTTCTTAATTAAACTCTTATTATCAAAAAATATGATTCTTGATACCCTCTTACATTGTGTCGTTCGAGCCATTATTTTTAAAGGATGATTTTTACCTATATTTACATCCTTTTAATTTTACAATATTTTAGTTGGGATATGTTCATTAGTAACCATGAACATTATTTCTCTAGATGGCTTATGTGATGATCTACTTAATGAAACATTTGACCCACCACTATATTTTTATTTCCTAACCATCCTTCATGAATAGTGCAAATTATTTTTATGCCTTTTCATTGTGAGCACTCTTTATTTTGTTCCTTTGACTGAAGGGTGTTCAGAAAGATTCCATACAATAACTATTTTATAAAATTATTAACTTAACCATATACCCTTTATCTATATTGTGAAAATACTATAGACATTATCATTATTTAATGTAATTCACCCCAAAAAATTCTAAATACATTTAGATAACCATTTATTATATATGGGTTTATTATAATGATGACATCCTTAAGTGAATACATTTGAAAAGGATATTAATAGAATTTTCCTCCATGGGTTATTTTCTATTTGATGATTTAAATCCATATGATTTTCATCGTTTTATTACAATGTATTGAATGAAACCCATTTCTTTTAAATGGGATATTTTTATATAATGAATGATTGTTTTCTTATTTTAAATGAATGATGGCCACATTCCTATATCTCTATCCAATGTTGTGGTTAAGGATTTATATCACATGAGATTTGTATCTATGATTAAATTTTAATTTCTTGTAGTCATATTCCCCAATGGTGTTGTTCATAAAATTAATGCTTCCATATACTAATTATTTTTAAATATTTAATAGATGATCAAGAAAATTATACTTGTTCTCAATAATATGTGATGATCTCATGGAACATTTTTATTGAATCATGTTTCCATAATATTTTTATTCATGTATATTTTTAATACAGGCATTACTCCATGTTTAATGATCCATGATTTGCTGTGTGTAAGTTTCATATGTATCATGATTATACTCATATGATCATCTTATTCTCACTTATGATCTTTTACTTTTATCTATTACATTTACCATTACTAAGAACTTGAGCACACCCATCGCTTATGTTTCTATTTCCATAAGTTATGAAGATAGGAATATAATGAATTGAAAAGAGGAGTTTTATATGTTTAAAACATATTTTAGGTGTTGATGACTCACTTTGGATTGAGTAGTTTTATATGTAAGGGGAAAATTTCCAATTGATACAAATAATAAAGGTCTTATTAGTAATTTTTCCCTTATTATTATAAAATATAAACCTAAAATCTCTTTGGAATGTATCATGGTGAAATATTTTTTTTCTATTTTGATGAGACAATCATATATGTGGGTCCTCACTGTTGGTATCAGAGTAGGGTTTAAAAATATATTGAGGTAAGGATGTTATCAGTTGAGGAAAATTTTGGAGTTAGATATTTTATCAAATTTTGATATGTTATGTTTGATCATAATTGAAATGTTATAGATAAAAAATTATGTTCATTATGAAAATATTTAATATTTTAGTTATTAGGTTTATAGGACTTTAGTTAAATCCCTAATAATAAGTCTAAAGGTTAATTTTATTTATTATATTACATGTAAATGTTTTAGGGATTTTGAGATTGGGTGGTTACCCTATAAATTGCATCCCTATATGGGCACAGAAATATGAAAGAAACTATAGAATAGATTCTCCTTATGATAATCACCTCTAAAAAGGCTATTTGAGCATTGAATCAGTTTTTAATCTAGTGAATGATGAGTGTTACTAATACTAAACACCTTTATAAAAACTTCCAAGGGATATGAAATGACTAATCACATTCTCTATTTAAGTAATTTTAGTAGATTTATTACATAATTACATTAAGGGATTAGGATATTAAGTACGAGAGGAAAAAAGTTAATGTTACATAGGTAGAACCAATATATTTATAGAAAACCCAAATTTTTACCAAGTTAATATGAATGCATCATGGCTTAAAATAAAATTTTCACAGGATAAGACATATTGGGATTCATATTTCATATTAATATGATTATTGACTTCTATTTTTGTTGGTTATTATCATAATCAGTTTGGTCAAAGTATTTGACTAAAATAGGATCAATAAAATGAAATTAATAATGTTATGTATCTTGAAACAATTATGTCTTATAATTTAATAAAGGTGAATACATAAATGGTTTAGAATTTATTTGTATCTATGTTATGGTAGAAAATTTTTACTTTCTTTATCTCACCTAATATATTGATGTTGAAATATGAATAGAAATTAAATATTATCACATATAGCTATTTTAATTGGTGACTGATATTTATTAATGGTATTCTAATATATTTTAAATTATAATAAGATTATGTAAAAAATATAAATTTTTTTTTACGATTATATATCATTAATGTTATAGAACATATATTAATTGGAATAAATGATCTTGAAGAGTAATTTTATTATAAGGTTATATTTTTAGGGGTAAATACTAGAAAACATGTGATTTTGGTATAAATAACTTGCATGTTTAATATATGTTTAATGTTGAAGTAATAAAGGGATGAACTATTTTTTTGAAATGTTAGTTAGATAGTGTTGATAGCCTAGGAATTTATAATTGATTTAATTAAATATTGATCCATGGTATTTTTGGGGATGTTTACCTCATTTTTTGGGTCATGATATATATTGACCACTATGTGACTTTATGAACCAGTGGTTGAAGATAATATTTAAAATTTGAACCAATATATGATTTTACTAGGGGTTGATGTCTTTCATATAAATATTGTTTTTGGAATTTTATGAAATGGATTGTATATAAATGTTGTATATAAATACTATGGTATATAATTATATGAAAGTTTAATTTTATTTGAGGAATGATTTGTAACCTATTATAGCCTAATAGGGTGAGTTTGATTTCATATTAGAAGTTTTATACTGAGTGATAGATATGTTAAAATTATTGCAACCTACTTTTATTAGTTATTGACAATTAATATTGTGATGACTTGTTTTATTCTGGGGTATAATTTAATAACCATTGATTTTTGACCCTTTAAATAAATAATAACTTCAATAGAATCTTTCACACACAACAACAAAATAATTAAACACCTAACCAAAAAGAACCATGAAATAATAAAATTTCATTAATAAGACTTCTTCCATGGAGGGAGTCTTCTGTGGGTCACCTTTGAAATAAATTTAGTTCCCATTAATAAAATCAAGTACCAATCCTCCCTCTACCACTACAGACTAGTGATCATGTGTAAATTTAATTATAAATTCCTTGAAAGTGTCAATAATTGGAGGCTATCATTACATCTTCTCTGATGGATCTCTGATGAGAAACATTAATTCATCAAAGACTAATCCATGGAGCCATTGCATTATCACAATTGTTAATTGGTGTTAATAAACTCAAGGCCCATAGCTCAAACTAAGAAATTAAAATTAATATGGATAAATCCTACGACTGCATTGAATGGAGAATTATCAACAAGGTGAAAACAAGTATGGTCTTCTCATCCTGGGATTCTGATATGATTTTCAGGTGCTTCAGCTCATCTTGTTTGGTAGTTTCTTTTATTGGTATTAATCTTGGTTTCTTTAAGAAAACTCGTGTATTGAGACAGGGATACACCTTATCCCCAAGTATCTTCATTCTTTACCAAGATATGTGTAGCCACCTTATTAATAATAGAATTCTCAAGGGTGAAATTCTCCCTTATCGAATATGGGTGAGTCCCCAATGTATATCCCATATTCTATTTGGATATGATACAATTATTTTTTTGAATGATAGTAAGAGGTCAGACCAAGGCATCAATGCAGTTCTTGAGGAGTATTGTCATTGGAACAGACAGATCATAAAAACGGAAAAGATAAGTCCTTAATTCTCAAATAGATTCTTGTATAGATGGTTTAATTACTTATGAAATAGTCAAGCCATGTAATTATATAACTTTAGAGTGGAATAATTTTGTGCCCAATGTATTCTGGTAGATTACGTATTCATCATTTTTATAATATTGTAAATAGGATCACGGGTTGGATCACGAACTGGATAAATAATTTTTTATCTTTTAGAGGTAGGATCACACTGGTTAGAAGTCTTCTATAGGTTGTCCCTATTCATACACTTTCATCCATTAATGTTTCGAAAATATTCATATATAATATTGGTAGGATATTGGAGGGATTTATTTGGGGTTCTCTATCGGAGGGGGAAAACATTGGGCATCCTGGGCCAAAATGGTAAGTCCAACCGAATAAGGGGTATTAACCTGATAAATCTTTTTTTGATACTCTCCACTATATACATGAAAAAATGGAATGGGAATTATTAAAGGATTTTACCCTTTGGGGAATAGCCATGGAAACTAAATGCAGAGGGGGTGCATAAGGGTCTCGATGCTTTTCCTCCTAACTGGGCCCCATGATTTTAACTCACATATAGACTCTACATACTATCGCCAGATGTATTATTTGGAAATGTGGCATAATATTTTTTCAACACAATTGGGATGGGTCATAGATTGGTTTTCATGCATTCTTGTCCCCATGTATCAAATTTAGGGAGGCCAGATCGTACCCAATGTTCATCAAGGATGTCCCAGACCATAACCAGTGAGAATATTTTCATTTTATTTACCTGAATATATAACCAACTAGATTTATATTCACCACATCTAATTTGTATTTGTTTATGAGGGACTTCTATAGGGAGACATTCATTCGGAACATGACTAATATCTAGAATGAGAATTAGTGGTGTGGACTTTGCATCCTACAAAATAAAACTTCCTGGTCTGAAGAATTAGGAACCATGCAATTTATACTCAAGATAATACAAATGAACAGGAATTCACCCTACATCTAGGTTTCCATGCTTCAAGGGCCATAGAGATGATAGCTCAAACCACCTACTTTTTGAAGGTGCCTGGGCACGTGCATTTTGGAGCTCGTTGGGTGATTTTACTGCTTTCTCTTGACAGGGGATTCTTGGTGTGTCCTTTTGGGACTGATGGTTTTGTGGTGCAGCTAATGTTGGTCTAGAAATGAAGAAATGGGATATGGTGTTGCTCGCTAGCTGATGGTGTATCTGGCATTCAATAAATAGGTCTCATCATGATGAGGTGCTCCCAACCGAGAAGACTCTTATCATTAGAACACAGAACCTTCTTCTCACCATGGGGAAGATTTTTAAGAACTAGTGTTACATGCCAACTCTGAGACCACTACATTTGAGTTCCTGTGACAACTGGGACCTGACCACCTGTTGCCCTGGAGACACGTGGGCCCCACCCTAGGTCCCACCCACATGCCCTAATGGGTCATCTGACTAATGAGTGTCCCCATAGGCCAACACACGTCATTTCTAGTGTGTTTTTTCCTCACTCACACACACCCTGGGACAATTCTCAGATGGTCACCCATCCTGATCACTACTCCAGGATAAGCAAGCTTAACTGTGGAGTTCTAACTAAGTAGTCTCCCGAAAGGGAAGGTGCACCTTGTTGACATGGGTAGTAACATTTATCCTTTTAAGTCTCACCTTTTTAGGGGTGTTACATTATCCACCCTTTTAAAGCACAACGCCCTCGTTGTGGACCCCAAGCCTCAAACCCAGGCAGCGCCTAAGCACTTTCAGCTAGGTATTGGCTTTGATACCATTTTTCACGACCCGCCTCCCTAGGCCATGAACCTTATCATCTGACCCCATGGGTCTCCTGTAATACCTTGGTTTCCTTCCCAACACACCATAGGCTATTACTCACTAGGGTATCTTATCAGAAAAATGATTGTCCCCACATGCCAACACATGTTCTTTCAGTGTGTTTTGTCCTCACTCACCCACACCATGGGAAACTTCCCAGAAGGTCACCTATCCTGATCACTACTCCAAGCTAAGCATGCTTAACTATGGAGTTCTAACTAAGTAGTATCCTGAAAAGAAAGGTTCACCTTTGACATGGGTAGTAACATTTATCCTTTTAAGTCTCGCCTTTTCAGGGGTGTTACATTATCCACCCCTTTAAAGCACAACGCCCTCGTTATGGACCCCAAGCCTCAAACCCAGGTAGTGCCTAAGAACTTCCAGCTAGGTATTGGCTTAGATACCATTTTTCATAACCCGCCTTCCCATGCCATGAACCTTGTCATCTGACCCCATGGGTCTCTAGGCTAAGCATGCTTAACTGTGGAGTTCTAACTGAGTAGGCTCCTGAAAAGGAAGGTGCACCTTGTTTACATGGGTGGTAAAATTTAGCCTTTTAAATCTTACCTTTTCAAGGGTGTTACATTATCCACCCCTTTAAAGCACAACGCCCTAGTTGTGGATGACAAGCCTCAAACCCAGGTAGTGCCTAAGCACTTCTAGCTAGGTATTGGATCTGATACCATTTTTCACGACCCGCCTCCCCAGACCATGAACCTTGTCATCTAATCCCATGGGTCTCTTGTAATACCTTGGTTTCCTTCCCAGCACACCATAGGCTATTACTCACTAGGGTCGCTTATTAGACTAATGACTATCCCCACAGGCCAATACATGTTCTTTCAGTGAGTTTTTTCCTCACTCACCCACACCATGAGAAACTTCCCAGAAGGTCACTCACTAGGGTCGCTTATCGGAATAATGATTGTCCCCACAAGCCAACACATGTTCTTTCAGTGTGTTTTGTCCTCACTCACCCACACGATGGGAAACTTCCCAAAAGTTCACTCATCCTGGTCACTACTCCAGGCCAAGCATTCTTAACTATGGAGTTCTAACTAGGTAGGCTCCCGAAAAGTAAGGTGCACCTTTTTGACATGGGTAGTAAAATTTATCCTTTTAAGTCTCACCTTTTCAGGGGTGTTACATTATCAAAGTGGCGCAGCGGAAGCGTGGTGGGCCCATAACCCATAGGTCGGAGGATCGAAACCTCCCTTTGATACCTAATGTGACAACTAGGCCCCACCCTTTTAAAGCACAACACCCTCGTTGTGGACCCCAAGCCTCAAACCCAGGCAGTTCTTAAGAACTTCCAGCTAGGTATTGGGTCTGATACCATTTTTCACGACCCGCCTCCCCAGTCCATGAACCTTATCATCTGACCTCATGGGACTCCTGTAATTCCTTGGTTTCCTTCAGAGCACACTATAGGCTATTACTCACTAGGGTCGCTTATCAGACTAATGACTATCCCTAAAGGCCAACACATTTTCTTTTAGTGTGTTTTGTCCTCACTCACCCACACCATGTGAAACTTCCCAGAAGGTCACCCATATTGATCACTACTCCAGGATAATCATGCTTAACTATGGAGTTCTAACTAAGTAGGCTCCTGAAAAGGAAGGTTCTTCTTATTGACACGAGTAATAACATTTAGCCCTTTAAGTCTCACCTTTTCAGGGGTGTTACATTATCCACCCCTTTAAAGCACAACGCCCTCGTTGTGGACCCCAAGCCTCAAACCTAGGCAGTGCCTAAGCACTTCCAGCTAGGTATTGGCTCTGATACCATTTTTCATGACCCGCCTCCCCGGGCCATGAACCTTGTCATATGACCCCATGGGTCTCTTGTAATACCTTGGTTTCCTTCCCAACACACCGGAGGCTATTACTCACTAGGGTCTCTTATCAGACTAATTACTGTCTCCATAGGCCAACACATGTTCTTTCAGTGTGTTTTGTCCTCACTCAGCCACACCATGGGAAACTTCCCATAAGTTCACTCATCCTGATCACTACATCCAGCAAAGCATGCTTAACTATGGAGTTCTAACCCGGTAGGCTCCCGAAAAGGAAGGTTCACCTTGTTGACATGGGTAGTAACATTTAGCCTTTAAGTCTCACCTTTTCAGTGGTGTTACATTATCAAAGTGGCGTAGCGGAAGCGTGGTGGGCCCATAACCCACAGGTCGGAGGATCGAAACCTCCCTTTGATACCTAATGTGACAACTAGGCCCCACCCACCAGTTTCCTCACAGACACATGGGCCCCACCCTAGGTCCCACCCATGTGCCCGAAAGGGCCATCTAACTAATGATTGCCCCCATAGGCCAACACATGTCCTTTACAGTGTGTTTTTTCCTCACTCACACACACCCTGAGAAACATCCCAGAAGGTCACCCATTTTGATCACTACTCTAGGCCAAGCATGCTTAACTGTGGAGTTCTAACCTTGTAGGCTCCTGAAAAGGAAGGTGCAACTTGTTGAAATGTGTAGTAACATTTAGCCTTATAAGTATCACCTTTTCAGGGGTGTTACAGTTCCCCTCACTCTCATTCCATGAACGATGTTTTGAAGGGGTACTTGGTTCAATGGATCCCTACCCTGAAGAGCCTCAAACTCAACACAGATGACTCCTTCATCCTCAAGGTCATGTTGGGGGCAATGAACATAACTCTAGGGGAGCTGCTATCCGGGAATTTACATCTTATTTTGATAGTGGTCATTATATCCAGGTTGAATCCATAGCCATGATCACAGGGATACACTTATATCAGGAAATTAATATAGATCTAACAGAGGAATAAATAGAAGTCATTATTCTATGCAATTAAATACAAGGCAGAAGTTTTATCCCATGATCGATTTGTTATATTATCAGAAGGTGAAAAGGTTTTCTTAACAGTGATACTCAAGTACTGCAAACATGTTGCGAGGGAAACACAGTTTCAGACCACCTATAATCTATAGAAATCCAAGTTTATGGTGGAACCTATTTCCCAAGATTGAAAATTTTGAGGCCTAAGGGGGAAGTCTTATAATAGTGGATTCCCCTGGTCTACACTACTTCAAACCTCCATAGATCATCCTTTTTCTTATTTATCTTTTGTATGTTCGTGGAGATTTTAATTAAATAAATAATGATTATTATTATAATGATGATGATGATGATTAATAATACAATCATTACCATATAAAAAATAAGCATTTAAAATAATTATATGTTGTTAATTATTTTTTTACAATTTTAAATATGATGTCTTTCCAATCATAATTGAAAAAGTGTCTTATTTTAATTTACTACATGAAACAAAATATATCATAGTTAAAAAAATTATAATAATTAATATATATATATATATATATTTATAAATAGAAACATAAATATTGAATAATTGAGATATGTATATTAAAAAAAATTAAAATGCTTGATGTATAAAAATGACATTTTTTAAAAATATTTTTTATTTAAATATTGTAAATTAATTTAATGGATGATTTAAAAATTTAAAAATTATAATTTTAAAAAAATTAATCCATCTTGGTATTAACTATTTCACTATTATCATTGTATGATTTTTTTTATTATTCCAAAAAATTGATTTTCTAGGTGAATAGTAAAATTTATTTTTTTTACAAATACTGTTTATTTTATTAAATTATTATCTAATATAAATGATTTAAAATTTTAGGAAACAAATTTCTGGAAAAAATATCAATTTTTTAGTAATATTGTAAATTTAAAAATATTTATTATAGTTTACAAACCTATATTTAATTTTTTCAACATATATAATAATTTTATGAGGAAAAATTATTTGATAGAAAATATGATTATTATAATAATACTAATAATTTTCATATTAAAAAACTAAATAAATTTAAAATAATTTTAAATTATATATAATTATGTTAATATTATAGAATATGGTCTATATCATTTTGATACTTAATGGATAATTTATTTATGTAAAATATAGTAATTGAGATAAAACATAAAATACGGAAATTAATAATCTAAGAGAAAATGGCATGAAACATGTTTTAATATTTTGTGGGAATGTGTTAATGATTCTGAGAAAAATATTATCTTTTATGATCTCCATTATTTCCTAACAATGTATCTACAAGCCTTGGGAGTAACTTCAAGCCATTAAAAAGTTTTACGTATTTACAAAAAATGTCATCCCTTTTCACTTATAAAACTAGAACACCTCTCCCCACTTCCCCTGACACCATAACCCATTAGGTCAAATAATTCACTACCATTATGTCTCCTCAAAAATTACTATGCACCTGAAATTGGTTTTGGAAATCTCAATAGATAGTCCCTCAATATTTTATCCCCCTTCACAAATGAGATAATCAAAAAAATAACTCTAATTTTCAAAATCCTCATTTCTCATTTCAATTTCTTCATATAAAATTATTCTTCCTCAAACAAAATTACACCATATTAAAATTATTAAATTAGTATCATTATTATAATGTTATATTATTATGATTTTGGTAGAATCACTAACCTCTTTTCCCATTTCCTTTAGGAAAAAAATGTGAATCATGTATACATGAAGGCGACCACCTCCACAATGAATCATGTTTTGTTTTATATTACCCACACACAAGGTTGATAAAAATTTAATATTTAATATATAATTATGATATTTATGAAATATTTTAAATTATTAATTGATAAAACATATTACACCTTTTCCTCATTCTATGGAAAATGAAATTATTTTCCTTGTTTACGTGTGGACTACCACCTCTATTGAACTATTAATATTGGTGGTTTATTTCCATCACCAACTGACAAGGATGGTTATGAAAATGATATTTATTGTAAAATATTATTTTTATGAATCTATTATGGTTCTAGAGTGACAAATTTGATTTCCTAAAAATGATATGTTCAATAAAAACTATTGTAATTTAAACCATTCGAAATTGAGTTCAAAGAGAACATAATTGATTTCATTGTATTATGTAATGATTTTATATGGGTTATCATATTATTAATATTCATTAAAATTTTATATATCAAAATAATAAACAATAAATAATATCATTATGGTTCTACTATAATTACATCCAAATTAAATCATTTCCTAATCATTAATTAATTATGGTATGTTTTTTGGTTGGTTTAACCACCTAATTGAAAAATGTTGTAAATTTATATCATCGATGAATATGGGAATATAATTTCATATAATATTAGATATAAATAAGAAAATAATTTTTTTGTGGTTTTTAAAATTAATAAATAAAATTAACTCATTATTTAAGAAAAAAATAGTTGTTCGCTAAGAATAATTAGAACATGATCATGTCTATATTCATCTTTAAAGAACATGAAAAACACAACCATATAATGAAATTATAGAACTATAAGTAACAAAAAAAATAAAAGTATACAACATGTATGATCATTTAATGATGTAATTTAGTATAACAATGATGAATAACATCGCTATTGTGAAACTAGTTCAATAATGATCAAGATTACTCACAAATGATGTATAAAATATATCATAACTAACAAATTTAAATGTAGAGATTAATTATAAATGTAGTACATTAAGGGTTATAAATATGAAAAATGTTCTTAAATGGGTGAATAAGATTGTTACTTTTTTACAAATGAGGTTAGATCACATTTCATTTAATAAGAATTAATGGAAGGGTTCTCCGTTTCAAATTTTAGTTCATGAGACATATTGCTTAATGTGAACCATGATATATTTAATATGATTTGACTAATACATAATTAATATTTTAAAAAATATTCCTTGGGTGTTTAATAGCCATATTATGTTCCTTTTAAATGGATTTATATTTACAAGATACCAATTTTTTAATGGTTTTCTTTATTGCAATTGTAATTCTTTAAGACATAATTCATTTTCTACTACATGATTTTCTTATGTTGTGTATTTACTCCCCATGGACATATTTTTTACCCAATTTTACATGGTATATACAAATACAGTGAATATTCCCTTCTTATAAATTCTATATATTCAATTTTTACTCTGGTATTAAATATTTTTTTAACTCAACTTTCATTCATTGAGTTAAGATCATTTTCTTGATCTTAATTCAAATAAGTTGATTATATCTTACCCTTTATTGTATCATTTGGTTTTCTCACATTATTTATGTGGATTCACATTCCATCAACATAAATCCATGTATAGTATATATATCTTGATGATGGATTTTTTTCCTATGGAATATTGATTGATGAAATCTCCTTTCATTGTATTATATTGTTTAGTCATGAACAATAATATTACATTCATGGGTTATACCAACACAATATTTTATGAAATGGTATTTGATAATACAATTTTTTGAAAAATATGTTTTAATAAAAATAACTTTCTTTATTTTTATAATGAGGTGCTTTAATAATTTTAATTTTAAAGTATTAAAAAAGTTCAATTAATAATCAAATGTTTTATCTTTTTATAAAAAATTTCTATTGAAAACATAACTCCAAATTCAAGTATTAATTATTAGTGATTATTTATAAGAGTAATTATAAGAACTCAGATCTTCTTTTTCCGGTATGTTTTCCTTTTCTGGTCGTTTTTGAGAAAAAGGGGAATTTCTAGAAATTTTCAAAGTACACGCCCTGTACTTTCTGAGTACACGCTCTGTACTTTCTGAGTACACACCATGTACTCGGTTACCACGGGTCGTCGTGTGCTAGCTGTGAAGCAGCCATGCACACAGCCATGTGGGTGTGACCTGGAGACCTCCTAAAGCTGAGTACGGAAACTGAAATTACACATCATGTACTTCCAAAGTACAGGACATGTACATTATTTTTTTTTTCATTAAACACATTGGGGTCACATTTGATGGATAGAACCACCTCCTTCTAGGTTTGGTTTGTCCAAGAGTGAGAGAACTACATGGATCTTCACTCACTTGACCGAGCATCCGTTCTCCGAATCTAACACAGTCGGTTGTGTTGGAATCGCATCGGTATGCTCTCTCTTCTGCTTGATCTCCATTTCCCAATTCATCCTCCTTCTCAAGTTATCCCATGTTGAATGTTTTAGATTTTTTTGTAGATCTTCAGCGTTATAAGGTGATTCAAGCCCTGATACTCAAGTATATTGATCTCCCAACTCTGAGGTGGGTGGTTTGTGCCATTCCGTTGAGAGTCTTTGAGTTATATGTGAAATGTTTTCCAATACCCATGAATGGGGTATTGAGCGCTTACTGTTTTAGCCCTATTTTTTTTTCCTGTTATGATTGTATGCTTGATTAGAAGTTAATTGTGTGTGAATAGGGTTAATTTCTATGCTTTTGATGTGTTTTCCCAAGAATTTTTGCATGTTTTTACCATTGGGTCTATTATGCCTATTATGTTGTTGTTTACTTTCCCATGACTAGTTGTAGGATGGTGTGACTATTGTGCTGATATGTTGATATGTTTTAGACTGCTAGACAAGTAGTTCTTGAGGTTTACTTTGGCTGATATGAATTGATATACTTTCTGGACTTACACAGGGCCGTGAGAACCTGTTAGAGTAGACCATAGGAAGAATGGATGTTGAGGGATTCTCTAGAGTGTCTGTTTTACTTACGATGCAAGACCACAGGGTGAATTGATGTTGAGTTCTTCCACAGAGTGGCTATAGTTCCTTGACACATGCCATAGAGGTAATGAGACGTAAGTGCTTCCCTAGAGCACCTTTAGTTACCGATATGAGACTATTGGAGGAATTAACGGTGAGTGCTTCCTCGGAGAGTCTATGCTTAAGCTGAACTATATGGGTTAGACTAAGTGTACATCCGAGAGGGTTGCTTATACTTGATAGGTAGGACCAAAGGGGATAGACTGTGAGTACTTCCCAGAGGGTTGCCTATTTTTTTTTAGTTGTTTGCTTGTGTTTCTAGGTAGGACCATGGGGGGATAGATTTTGGGTACATCCTAGAGGGTTAACTATTTGTGATTATCTACTTTGCTTAGCTGTTGCTGGATATTTAAAACTATGGATTGTTACTGCTGAGTACTTCCTTGTCTAATACATTTATTTACTTACTGCCCGCCATATATTCATTGACTATTATGAATAGATCTCTTGGTGGTTGCCTACTGGGATTTCGTCTCACACCCTATTTGGGCCATGCTTTTGGGCCCAAACAGATTATATTTTTTCCGGTATAGATAAGGGCAAGTGCCCTTCTACTTTATGTACTTGATTTGCTGTGGAGCTGGAGAGCATGGGATTAAGCTATGTCTTGCGATGCTGAGGAGTTGTTTACATTTATTTCTTTTGTACTTGGGTTTAGTACTGTTGTGTTCTAGAATTGTGATTTGTTTGGCTACTTTCCTAGACATATGTATCATGCATCATTCATATATATATGTGTGTGTTCTCTAGTTTATTATTTTCCAGTCTTTTTTTGTTTACTTTTTTAGGGATTATTCTTGCTTTCAATTTTTTTTTGCTTTCTTCTGCTATGTTACTCAACCAATGAGGACATAGTTTCCCCACTATCACAACCAATGCCCTCGCTTCTAGTCAGCAGCCTCTGGCGTTTGGGGAAATGCACTTGAGACCAAGTAACCAACCAAGTACGGGGCGCCTTCGGGTGGCTTCTGGAACCGGGACATTAAAAAGTGGTATCATAGAAACTATTTTCTATTGACTTACTGTTTGGAGCCTATAGAAAGGGATGTGAAGGAATAGGTACTTGGTAATAAGCTCTGCCTGAGAGTAGCTAACCCGTGTACAGGGAAAAGCCAACCTTCCTCATTTATTGCAATTTTTCTGTTTTTTCAATTATTACAGTTGATTTTATTTCAACTTGAGTGATTCACATGATTTGTGTTGTTATTGTTTATGTTATTGAGGTTATATTTATGTTGCAACCCAATGAGATGAGGGTATGCCATCTCATGAATCATATAGACACTTGCTAGAAATCACATTTCATGTATTCTTTCCATTCTATATAGGGTGCATTAGCGATTACATGTTGTTGTAATAGATTTTGTGCTAGAGATGCTTGTTGTTGTGATATTTGCCTTGAAATAATACCTGATGTTGATAGGGTATCATTTGTGTGAGGTTTTGTTTAAATGAATTCCATATTTTGGTTCCTGGGGTGTTATGGGCCCCCATGGACTGGAACTTGGTGGATCATTGCCTTGTTTTTTTGCTTGTTTATAACATGAATTAGATTCCAAGCTCTGACTCGCGGGGAGTATGGGCCCTCACTGAACGGAATTTGGCACATTGAGGTTTGTTTTAGTGTTTTTTTGGGATCTGGAGTAGTTTCTGAGGCTTACTGTCTAGAAAAACCCAGCATAAATGTCGTGTAGTTTTGAATACACGCCATGTATTCTTCTGTTTGGGAATAAACTATTTTTCTTAATTACATGTCGTGTACCATATGTACATGCCATGTAGTATCTAACCATGTCATAGGCTGTGTGAGATGATACATGGGATAGGTAAATCCTGGGGTGAATAGGACGTGTACTTTCCATAAATGACATGTTGTGTTGACCTCATGTCCGCTCGTGTAACTAACAACACAGGTCGGTGTTATCCTTCCTAGTACATGCCGTGTTTTTCTAGAACATGCCGCGTGGTGTGAGCCGTGTATCCGTCCATGTCACTAACAACGCGGGTCGGTGAATCTCGTCCAGTACATGCCGTGTCTGGCATAAACACATCATGTAGTCTCGTTATAAGGAGAACTGTGTGGTTTAGCTGTTGAGAAGAACTCGGGCAGGGGAAGAGGATTTAAGTACATGTCGTGTGTTAAGTAAACACGTTGTGTGTTTTGGGTGTTACACGATCAGTTTGGAAGAAGTACACGACCATATGTTTGGCTTATGGGAACACGCCGTGTAGGAAACGTACACATCATGTAATCATGTTCTGCAAAACATGAATGTTTCCTTCTCCTGTTCCATTCCTATACCTTCTAGTTTTCAGTCCTTGATAATCTTGATCTAAGTTGTGTTTTTGACCGTGAAGAGTCATGCCGTCGAGATGTCCTCTGGTTGTACGCCAGTTGTAGGGTAGTGATGGGACACCAGATATGGCTGATCAGGGGCTACATGTAGATCCTCCAATTGTGGCAGACCTGGAACCAACCGTTATACATGATGTAGGTGTTGATGCACTGTTCAGGGAAGGTTTTATAAGGATGATACAGACCTTTCAGGGGGTACCACCTCCTACCCCGTTGATGGAGGAATTGGCGTAGGTATTTCAGCAGGAGCATCCTCCCACTTTCTTAGGGGATGGAGGACCCCAGGCTGTTGATTCGTGGCTAGAAGTCATGCTGACGATCTTCAAGCATCTGTAGATACCTCCAGATATGAGGGTCAAGATCGCCATGTATATGTTTTGGGACTCCGCCAAGAGGTGGTGGGATGTGATCTCATAGGCGGGACACCAAAAGTTCATGGCTTGGGATGAGTTTCAACGTATCTTGTACGACTACATCTATCCAGGGACCTTGAGGGTCGATCGAGCCTAAGATTTTATGAGTCTGGAGAAGGGTACTCTTTCTATCATGGAGTATTATTCTCACTTTATCGAGCTATAGCGCTTCACGCCTATTCCATGAGGTGATCAGTTATTACTGGCAAGGATGTTTGAGTATGTTCTGAGGCATGACATCCGATCGCAGGTGAACATCTTCTGTTTGACTTCTATCAATTCTATTATCAACTAGGTGCAGATCACTGAGCGCAATCTGAGGGATTTTGGAGTTTTCATCCAGGTCAGCTTGGCTTCTGGAGTTAGTATCCCTCCCACTGATAGTAGGAAACACTGTAGGGAGTCCTCGTGTGGAGATCCAAGGAGGCGAGATACTTCCTATGGAAGTCCGGTGGTGTGCTACCTGTGCGGGAAAAGAGGTCATATGAGGACACACTGCTCAAGAGACCCAGTGGAGTGCCGATCTTCTAGCAAGAAGGGTCATCTTTAGATCTTCTATCAGATCTTCTCACCAGTAGCTGGTGATAGGGGTCCCTCTATGAATCCTCGTTCAGGAGATGAACCACTTGTTTCTCACCAGTCTGGGAACTGGAGGTCTTCCGGCTGTTCAGGCCAAGGTTGAGGTCATGGTGGTGGTATCCAGTCACCCGTTTTTCAGCAACAATAGGTTGGATCAGCTCAGGGTGGCTAGCCAGGATCACAGGGCCACGGTGTAGGTCAATCTTTTGCAGTGGAGAAGACCCAATATAATTAGGATCCCGGACCCTCTACTGTGCGAGGTATGATCTTAGTAGCCTCAGTTTTAGCTTCTTCTCTTTTCGATACGAGGGCTTCCCATAGATTTATATTTTTTGTTGTTGTGGAGAGCCTTGGTCTCTGTATCTTTTCTTCTGTTGATATCTTGATGCTAGACACTCCGTTGGGGACTAGAATGGCGAGTGTATGTCAATGCAAGGTGTTCCCCCTAGATGTTGGTGTGTATCACTTTTTATGGGACCTTTATGTCCTAGATATGATAGGATATGATGTCATTAATGGAATGGACTAGTTATTTCCCTTCCAGACAGTCATCAAATGTTATCATCATAGGGTGAGTTTCACATCACCAGAGGGAATGTTGTTTCTTCATAAGGGCGAGTGGGATGTCTAGGTGAGCAGAGTGGGACTAGAGCATCATGGGTTGGGAGGGGTTATAGCCCAGATTTCTATTATGTATCTTGATTACTAGGGTACTTCACAGTTGGAATTTCCTCTAGCGGTGGATCATTTCAGAGAATTCTTTCCAGAATAATTTTCAGGTTTTCCTCCAGAGTGCGAGGTGGACTTTTCTATTGAGCTCGTTCCAGGAGCAACACCAGTGTCCATTCCTCCTTATAGGATAGCTACACCAGAGTTGCATGAGCTCAATAAGCAGTTGGAGGAGTTGTAGGAAAAGGGTTTCATCTGACCCAGTACTTCTCCTTGGGGTTTGCCTATCCTATTTTCAAAGAAGGCAGACGGTACCCTCAGAATTTGTGTGGATTATCGGATGTTAAAATAGTTGATAGTCAAGAACCGATATCCCTTTCCTAGGATTTATGATCTATTTGATCAGATTTGAGGAGCTCAAGTGTTCTCAAAGATTGAATTAAGGTCTAGTTATCATCAGTTTCATGTTAGACCATCTGATATACCTCTCGTAGCCTTCCAGAGAAGGTATTGTCTAAATGAGTATGTGGTTATGTCTTTCGGTCTAGCGAGTTCACGTGCATTTTTCATGGCACTGATGAACCGAGTGTTCCATCCATACTTGGATTCCTTCGTGGTGGTTTTCATGGATGATATCTTGGTGTACTCTCACACTCGACACGACTATGGCACACATCTTGAGATAGTTGTGATTATACTAAGAGAGAATTAGTTATGTTCTATGCTCTCAAAATTCCACTTTAGGATGGATCAGATTCACTTATTGGGTCATGTTACCTCTTAGATATGAGTGTTAGTATCCCCAAAAAAAGTGATAGCAGTAGTGTCCTGGGAGAATCCATATAATGTCTTTGAGGTACAGAGTTTTCTAGAGTTTTCTAGATAATACAGATTCATCATTTAGGACTTTTAACGCTTAGCAGTGCCACTTACGAGCCTGACTAAGAAGGGTGAAAAGTTCTTGTGGTCAGATTCTTGTGAGTTAGCCTTTCAGGAGCTGAAAGGGAGGTTGACATCAGCACCGATACTAGTGTTTCTAGAGTCAGGAAAGAGCTATAACATGTACTATGATGCTTCAGGTATCGGGATTGGAGATGTGCTTATGTAGGTGGAAGGAATCATTGCATACAGGTCTCGAAAGTTGCGGCCACATTAGAGTAATTACCCGACACACGATCTCAAGTTGGTGGCAGTTGTTCATGTTTTACGTTGTTGGAGACATTATCTTCTGGGAGAGAATTTTGTGGTTTTCACCGACCACAATAGTCTCAAGTACATCTTCACTCAGCATGATCTATATTTGAGACAACGAAGGTGGGTTGAGTACCTTTAGTCTTTTGAATTTGAGATTTCCTATACACTTGGGAAAGGCAACATAGTGGCTAATGCGTTAAGCAGGAGGACTCAGATACAGGTAGTTCAGGAGGCTAGCAGTGATTGGTATCTTATGGCTCTGTTTTCTGAGATGCATTTGGAGGTTCGTGATAGATAGGGGCAGGCGTTTCTTTCTTCTGTAGTCGTTACCTCTACCCTTTTTGATCGAGTGAGAATGAGGCATCTATCAGACTCAGAAGGCCTAGTCCTATGAGAGAGTGTGTCGGGAGAGGCCCCTATTCTGGGATGGACCATGGTCGAGGATGATATCTGGCATTTCCAAGGGTGTGTATGGGTGCCAGCAGACATACGTGAGGAGCTTATGCGGGACCTTCACTCCTCAGTTTGGGCAGTTCATCCTAGTGTCACCAAGATGTATTGTGATCTACACCATCAGTATTGGTGTCCAAGTATGAAGAGGGATGTCGATGGTTTCGTCATGAGGTGTTCCACCTATCAGCAGGTGAAGGTGGAGCATCAGAGATAAGTAGGGATTTTACAATAGTTACCCATTCCCGAGTGGATGTGGAATGATGTCGTGATGGATTTTATGACAGGGTTGTCGAGGTCACCTTGAGGGAATGATGCAATTTGGGTTGTTATTGACAGACTCATGAAGGTTTCTCACTTTTTACCGATAAATGAGACCTTCAGTGTTGATGACTTGGGACAGTTGTACATCCATGAGAGTGTACATCTACATTGAGTTCCACACTCCATTGTTTCAAATAGAGATGCATGTTTTACTTCTTGGGTCTAGTAGGGGCTACAGAAATCGTTGGGTACACAGGTACTTTTGAGTACAACTTACCACCCCCAGACAGATGGCCAGTCTGATCGTACTATTCAGGTGTTCTCAGACATGCTCCAAGTATGCATCCTGGATTTTGGAGGTTCTTTGGAGAATCATGTACCTCTTGTAATGTTTTCTTACAACAATAGTTTTTAAGCAATTATTCAGATGGAACCTTATGAGGCTTTGTACGGTAGGCCATGTCGATCACCCTTATGTTGGCTGGAGGAAAGAGAGGCAGCTTTGTTGGGACCTCATCTTGATTAGGGGAACACAGAGAAAATATAGTTGATTCGGAAGAGGATGGTTACTGCATAGTCTCAACAGAAGTCTTATGTTGATCAGAAGAGACAACCTCTGGAGTTCTAGGTTGGGGATCAGGTTTTCCTATGTGTCACACCGAGGTTGGGACACAAGAGGATTAGGAGACAGGGTAAGCTTTCACCAAGGTACGTCAGGCCGTTTGAGGTGTTGGAGAGAGTTGGGCCGGTTGCCTATTGGTTGCAGTTACCTCAGAGGTATTGGGATATGTGTGACGTCTTCCATGTTTCTCAGTTGTGATGTTACTTCTCAGACCCATCTTATGTTTTCCTACCTGGGGAGGTTGAGCTCGAAGTGGATGCGTCATTTGAGGATCATCCTATCCGGATTGTTGATTGTAGTACAATGGTTCTCCTGGACTGATCTGTTCCTCTGGTATGAGTGCGATGACAAAACGGGCGAGTACAAGATGAGACTTGGGAGAGGGAGGCTGATGTACGAGCACAGTGGTCGGAGCTGTTCAGGGTTTCTTCTTCTACTCAGCCTTTCTAAGGAAATTCGGGGTGAATTTATTTAAGGGGGGAAGTATGTATGAACAAGAATCTTCTTTTTCAGGTACGTTTTCCTTTTCTGGTCGTTTTTGAGAAAAAGGGGAATTTCTAGAAATTTTTGAAGTACACGTCATGTACTTTTTGAGTACACACCATGTACTCAGTTATCACGGGTAGTCGTGTATTGGTCGTGTAGCGGGCATGCACATGGCCATGTGAGGGTGACCTGGACACTGCCTAAAGTGGAGTACGGAAACAGAAAGTACACGCCCTGTACTTACAAAGTACACGTTGTGTACTTTCTTGTTTTTCATTAAACACACCGGGGTCACGTATGACGGACAGAACCACCTTCTTCTAGGTTTGGTTCGTCCAAAAGTGAGAGAACAGCATGGATCTTCACCAAGCCCCTGATCGAGCTTCCATTCCCTGAATTGAACTCTGTCGGTAGTGTTGGAATCGCATCGGTGAGCTCTCTCTTCTCCTTAAGCTCTGTTTCCCAATTCCTCCTCCTTCTCAAGTTATCCCTTGTTGAATGTTTTAGACATTTTTGTAGATATTCATCATTCTAAGGTGATTCAATCCTTGAGACTCAAGTATATTGATCTCCCAATGTCGAGGTAGGTGGTTTGTGTCTTTCCGTTGAGAGTCTTTGAGTTATATGTTCAATTATTTCCAATCCCATGAACAGGGTATTGTGTATTTACTGTTTTAGCCCTATTTTTTGCCTGTTATGCATGTATGCTTGTGTAGATGTTAATTGTATGTGAATAGGGTTAATTAATCTACTTTGGATGTGTTTTCCCATGCATGTTTACCTAATTTTAGTGTTGGGTTTAGTCTACCTGTTAGGCTGCTATTTACTTTCCCATGCCTAGTTGTATGATGGTGTGACTGTTGTTCTGATATGATGATATGATATAGACTTCTAGCCAAGTAGTTATTTAGGTTTACATTGGCTGATACGTGGTTATATACTTTCTTGACTTACACAGGGCCGTGTGAACCTGGTGTAGTAGACCATAGGGAGATTGGACATTGAGGGTTTATCCAAAGTGTTTGTTTTACTTACAATGTGAGACCACATGGGGAATTGACGTTTAGTTCTTTCTCAGAGTGTCTGTAGTTCCTCAACGCAGGCCACAGAGGTAATGAGATGTTAGTGCTTCCCTAGAGCACCTTTAGTTACCGGTACAAGAGTATAGGAGGAATTTATGGTGAGTGATTCTTCAGAGAGTCTACGATTAAGCTGAACCAGAGAGGTTAGACTGAGTGTACTGTACAGAGGTTTGCTAATACTTGTTAGGTAAGACTAGAGGGGATAGGTTGTGAGTACTTCCCATAGGGTTACCTATTTGTGTTTAGCTTCTTCCTTGTGTTTCTAGGTAGGACCAGAGGGGATAGGTTGTGGGTACTTCCCAAAGGGTTACCTATTTGTGATTATCTACTTTGATTAGTTGTTGCTGGATATTTGAAACTGTGGATTGTTACTGCTTAGTAATTCCTTGTTTAATGCATTTATTTACATACTGCTCAACATATATTTACTGACTGTTAGGCACAGATCCTTTGGTGGTTGCATACTGGTATTTAGTCTCACACCATGTTTGATCCATGCTTTTGGGCCCAAACCGATTATATTGTTGCAGGTATAGATAAGGGAAAGTGCCCTTCTACTTCAAGTGCGTGATTTTCTGTGGATCTGGTGAGCATGGGACCAAGCTTTGGCTTTCGATGCTGAGGAGTTGTTTACATTGCTTTCTTTTGTACTTGGGTTTAGTACGGTTGTATTCCAGCATTGTGATTTTTTTGGCTATTTTCCTAGACATATGTATCATGCGTCATTCATATATATATGTGTGATTCATTTTATTATTTTCCAGTATTATTCTGTTTACTTTTGTATGGATTATTCATGCTTCCACTTTTGCTATTTCTTTCTTCTATTGTGTTACTCCGCCAATGAGGGCCTAGTTTCCCCACTATCACAACCAAGGCCCTCATTGCTAGTCGACAGCCTTTGGTGTTCTAGGAAATGTGCTTGAGTCCATGTAACCAACTGGGTACGGGGCACCTCTGGGTGGCTTCCGGAATCGGGACATTACAGTAATGGTTTTAAAAATTTCAACATCACCTTTTAAAATGATACTTTTGAACATGGATTGTATGTTTTTATTTTATGTTAGTTCTATTTTCTAAAAGCGCGTAAAGCATTCACAAGTATTTTCCATTTAATATTAATATATATTTACCCTCATGGTATTTATGTTACATGATTTATTTTGTAATAAATATGTATATATATATTTTAAATTTTGGGTTTAAACTCATAGTATTAATAAAAATTATTCTTTATATGAACCTGTTTGATATTGATCGAAGCATTATTTTCTAGTGATATTTTTCCTCTAGGTCGACAATATTTTGATTTTCCTTTGTTACAGGGGGGATAGGATCTTTTGAAGTCATCCACCTTGTTTCTGTGGATGCATTATTTGAGGTTTTTTTCTATCAAATATATTATCCAATATTTCCTTTCTCATTCTGAACATTACACTGTGAATAGTAAAAAAAAATCATATAATGCATTTTATTTTTGGACACTCTATATTTCATTCCTTTGATTTATGGGTGTTCAGTAAGTTTACATATATCGATTGATTGGGAAAATTACTTACATAACCATACACACATTATATATATATATATATATTTTAAATATTCTATGGAGATTCATGAGGTACTTTGGGTTTAACGAGTGGTTTTGTAATCTGTGCTTTCGTTGCTTCACCTCTCCATAGCTTACTATCAATATTATGGTAACGGTCTTTGATTTCTTCAAGTCAGTTCATGGTTTCATGCAAGGGGACCCTTTGTTGTCCTGTCTCTTTATCTTGGAAGAAGTGGTCCTCTTGAGAAACACAAAGTGAAGGATGGAAGATGGATGTATCGGGCCCATTAGATCCACATCAGGTGATGTTTTAGTGTCTCACTTGATGTTCGCTGATGACATGATTTTTTTCAATGGTAGTCAATGTTCTATTACAGAATTCATCAATAACATGTTATTTTATGGAAATCAAAGTGGCCAGTGGGTTAGCCATAGTAAGAGTAGCATTTTCATCTACAATAAATATTTGAGAAGCTGAAGTAGCACTATTTAGGGTCTACTAGGAATTCAACAGAGGGAACTACCAAAAAGGTCCTTTTTGGTGTTCCAATCTCTAATGGAAGAATAAAAAAGGTCCTTTTTTACAACATTATCGAGCGGATCACTAGCAGAATTTTCAATTGGAAAAAGAAACTTCTTTCTTTTGGGGGATGAATTACACCGATTAATAGTGTCCCCTCATCAATTCCAATGCATGTGATTTATTTGATCAAGCCCCCAAATGGAACTATTATGATGTTAGAGAATATTATGTCATCTTACTTGTGGCATGAAAACCAGAGTGGCAGATGTCACAGGGCAACCAGGAAACACATGGCCAAACCAATTGATGAAGGTGGGATTCGTCTGCACAATGTTTCAGAAACCATGCATGATTTGCAAGCCAAAATGGTGTGGGATATCATTAAAGAACCGGACAGGTTCGTTTTTGGCTTGATATCCAATACTTACCTATAGGTCAAAACAGAGAGTCTATAGGCTAAAATCTACTGGCTCATAAAAGGAGGGTTCTCTACTAATACAATCAGGAGTCTACTGCCAAGGTCTACTATTTATATGGATTACCATTGCGGAAGGATGGGTACCTAGTTCAAGTGGAAGCCTATGATCATGGGTTCGAAACTGAACATGGATGATCCTTGTAATCAGGGTCAGATGAAAGGGGGTGGACTAGTTATGGATAGTGGGGTTTCTGTCATCTTGGGTTTTAGCACCTTATATGTCCAAGGATCCTCTATCAAGCAAATATAAGAGTTATGTTTTCTTATCTTCTTTTATGTAGGTTATATAGCATTGAGATTGATGAGTTTAAGTTAGATTCAGCGATGTTGGTGGGTTTCATCTGGTAGAAGTTCAATCCTCCATGGGAGCTTATGTATTTCATCAAAAAGTGCATGCTTCTTTCAATTGGGGGATTCAGGTTACCCACACCTGGCTAGAATAAAATTTTGTGGCCAATGCACTCTCTAACAAAGAAAACTCAGATGATTCATTGATTATCTATACTGATTTAGGGTCTTTTGGTGATCGTAAGAATGTTGTGATAAGTGATTCCCTTGTCCTTCACCATGTCCACCGCCCGTGAGGGTGAGGGGCTCTATGGTGTTTGTTTTTCCATTAATAAAAAGTCAATTTTCAGACATGATTTATGATCCATTATTTGTTCAGTATTTGTTTCATATGTATCCTGATTATATTTATATGTTAATCTTATACTCACTTATAACTGTAGCGTATGTTTATCTTTATAGATCATCTATGACCACCCCATTCTTATGCTTCTATTTCCTGATGTCATGTTTATTGGAAAATTATGAAATATGATGAAGATATTTTTTATGTGGAGACTTTTGTGACATATGTGGAAAAATCATTTTGGATTGAGTAATTTCATATAAAAGGTGATTAAGTTCCAATTAATACAAAGAACATGGGTTTTGTTAATTAATGTTCATTCTTAGTTTTCTAAAACTCTAAACTTAAAAGGTCTTGAAAGTATTTTACAATGAAATATTTTTTTTTTATGTGCATGATATTGTCACATATATGGGTATTCATAGCTATACAACAAAATATAGGCTTTTCCAGGATATTACAATAGTGGGGAGGAACTATAGTTTAAATTTATATATAATCTAATCCTTATAGTGGGAAGAACCATGGGATAAATAATAAAATAGGTGGTGAACCCTTGGTAATATCCGAAAAAATGGGCTCAGGTAAGTGTTGTCTCATCAAATTAGTACAAGAAATGGTAGATGGATAGTGTTTTTCTAGTCTGAGCACCATATATTTAGAAATTCTCCATGAATTTTTGTTTGTGTTTGAGGATGGGACACATACTTTTAAACATTAAATTATGACTGGGGAAAGTTGGGATGTGAGTTTGAATGACCATCGATCCTTCTCAAGGATGGGAATCACTATGGTGTTTTGGTTGTAAATCCTTATATCCATACAGGTGTTTGAAATTCAATATAATTTTGATTTTTTTAGATGATGGGTTATTTTAATAATCGATATTCAGAAGGGAATTCTAGGAGTTTGAAAATTTTAAAGTAACGTTTTTGGACATGGTTTGAATCATGATATATTCATTAGGTGACCAGAAAACTCTCAGAATATTTGGGTTGTGTTTAAATACATTTTAGAATATTTTTACTTGAGAACATGGTTTGGTGTACATTATTTAAGAGAAATAGTGCAACAATTTCATCATGATAAGGTTTTAAACTCTAATTCTAAAGTTCATGGTTGTGTTTCATGGTTAGCACATTGTTAATGGTTAACCATATGATATCTCATAATAAACCATGCATGGTTAGTTAGAATTGAGGTATGGCACATGTTTTGTGCATGATTGAAGACAACCCATGTAGAGTTCTTCATATCAAGGAATATTCAATTTTTATGGTCGGTGTATAGTTTTTATAACCATGTGGAACAACTATGAAAAATGATTTTCCTAGATAGTTCCAATTTCATTGTTGATGTATGTTTTGATAAACCTTATAGCCAAACCATGTGGCTGAATAAAAGTGACAAATTACCAATCCACCCCCCTATATTTTATAATGTGGGATTCCATATCTTCCTACTGTACCATATAAGCATAGTCAGACTACCTTTATTTATTCTTCCCCTTATATCCCTTCATGATTTAGTTGAATTAAGTTGCCTTCTTCACCAATTCATGGTGAGTTCCTCCCTCTGGTGGAATCCACTTCACTTCTCCTTTATTTTCTCTAATTTTCGGTTGCCTTCATGGAATTTAGAATAGATATTTCTACCACATAATGGTTGATTCATTTTGAAGGAATTTGGATCTCATTTAGCCCAACTAGAGGGAATCTTGAGACATTTTCTACATATCCCTTCTTTTTGTTCTGATGATGTATGTTGTAATGGTGGGTTTTCTATGATTTATATAATAAATTAAATTAAATTGGTAAATTTCAATGTCTTGGTGGTTATTGATTTTTTTTTCATATTGGTGTATTGGTTTTTTGAAAACCCTCAATGTGTTGTTCCTCAAGGTTTCCATGATGCAATGGTGATTGATGAGTTGTCTAAATTTTATTCACTTTATTGTAAATTAAAAATAATAATTATAACTGTTTATAATTAATTATTTATGGAATGTGATCTGAGGAGAGAAATTGAGGGAATATATGGGATTGGTGGGGACCATAGAAGTGGCTTGGCATGCCTAGGTGGAGTTGTTTACACTTGAGGAAAAATTTAGTTGGAATCATTAAAGATGTTGGAATTTTTGTAACCATCTATATGACTTTATGCTTTTTGTTTTGTTGAATGTTAATGTTACATCATGCCGCTAAGGGTGATGGACATTTGTTTAATAATTAAATTATTATAGTTAAATTAAACGGTTTAATTTTCATGTAAATATTTAAATGTATATGGTGAACCATTGAACAAGTACAATGTGAAGGGCCACTGTGGACCCTTGAGCAATAGATTGCTTGCCTTCGCCATTAATGGCCCAATATATGACTATTATTGTGATTCCATGTGATATATAGACCCCTTTAGGGGTGTGGCTAGAGTGAGTTTGGTTTACTGAACCTCATTGGGATACCCATTAGACCTCTTGGAAAAGGTGTAGTGATATAGGATGTTTTCCGCATTTGGGTTGTAAATTACCAGATTTTTACCTTATAGATATCTGGATCGTTGAATTGAACCTATGGGGAGTGCCCCTCTCCCTTGACGTGTGACAAACATGTAGGGAAAACTTGGAAATACTATTAATTGGATGGTTGTGCAGACTGACTTCAATGGACCTGGACATTGAGGTGGTCCATGAGTTATCTCTCAAGACCTTTTCCATTATGGTTCACCATTAATATTTTTGAACCTATTAAATTTATGGAACTACTGAGGAAAATGACATCCTCTAGTGATGGGTGTCGACCAAAGAACTGATATTTTGTCTAATAAGCCAAAGGGATGTGTAAATTTTTTTGTGACCTAAAGGGACACAGGTGGGGTGCCTTTGATGTGAGAGGACCAAGATACCTCAGTTGGTTCATGAGTGATAGACCAAACCTATCAAGGTTTATTGACCATGGATAAATTTGGTTACATGAATCACCTTAACACGCATATGGTGCATGTGAATCGATGGATTGTGGATAGTGATGGTGGGTTTAATCCTTCAAAAAACCCTTTTTTCATTATGATATAAAAATTTCAATCCAGGTGGTTTTTATTTTAATTTAAAGGAAAAATACCTACGTAATGTGGTGTATGATACTAAATAATACTCCATGGTTAAGGATGTATATGATACTAAATAGAACTCCCTGACTAGGGTGTTCTAGGATACTAAGTTAAATTCCCATAGTATATAGGTTTGTGATACAATTGGTAGGGATTCTATGGATTTGGAAATAGTAACCATGTTATTCTAGAATGAAGCATTATCTAGCACATGAAACATGGATGGATAAATCCTTAGGATGCTAAAGTGTATGTTAGGGGGAGATTATCTCTATGTTCATTATCATTAACACAAAGGAGAAATTTCTTCAATTCGTTATATAGTAGGCATGGTCATGGAGACGTGCAGAGAGACACCCCGACAATGGATGAAGTAGTTATGGTTAATCAGGGTCATAGACTTTAGGTTCAGTGATGTGTTATTAAATTTACAATTTTCTATAGTTTAATCATTGATTAAATCTAAGAATCCCATGTTCACATATCACTACTTTACCAATTATGTGTGGGACTGTTTTGGGGTTTCCATGTTAAGGAATGTACTCACACACTATTCGGTATTTCATTGCACATGGGTACTCGAGTATCCATCACTTATTGTAAGTTCATGTTATGATGAGGTGTGGTATTTCATGATAAATCTACAACATACTAGATGATACTTGAACATAAGGATCAGGCGAGTCCTAGGGATTAAAGGAGATCCTCTTATATTTCTATTTCATTCTTCAATAATTCCATTATTATTATTATTTATGCATGTTCTCAACCATGTGGGTGATCTATCTTTTATGATTCCTTAAGTGATTTACTGTATATGTATCATTTAATTTATTATTTATATTCATTCATTATTACTTATGTGTATTTTAATGGATGTCTACATCAGATGTTATATTATTTTATACTTTGTTACACAATCTTCTATTGAGGATATATTCTGCTCGCATTACAACCCTAGACTCCCGCTACTGGTCAACAACCTCTAGAATTTTAGGAGGAGTTCCTAAGGTCATATGGTTCCAATAGTCCGATTATTATTCATAATGAGGTAATTGGGACATTAAAATTATGGTTGACCTATATTTATAATGTTTTACATATTTTTGAATGATTTTTTTGTTATAGATATAAATTATATTAAGAATATTGAATTAATATTTTGGTTTCACTTGATTTTAATGAGATATTGATAAAAAACTCTTTTATTGAATATTTTATTGATAATAACTGATATAATTTCCTCACATTGTGTTAAATATGTTTACTTATAAAATATTTGGGATTAGATCATTCATTTGAATATTTGATGAAAATTCTAGTTTTACCCTTTATAGTTCACTGTAGTATTTCGAAGATAAATATTTCTATGTTTCTTATTTGAATTTGAAATTTTGTAACCGTGTTCCGAACTTAATTATCTACAACTTGTATTCAGGTCACTAGATCCAAAGAATGCATTTTAATGGAGGAATTGGTCCATAAAGTCAAAGATGGGCTGGACTCTCCAGAATGGATAAGCTTCTGTATTGCGGCCATAAATCCTACATATGGGCTTTTATTGAGTCCATATTTGTAGAGGAGATATAAGACCCATATCCACACATTTTATCCTTCTGAAAGGCCGGCCAATTCACGCGTTTTGGTGGTCAAATGGGCGGTTCAAGTTGGCATAAAATATTTGGCCGAATTTCCACATTCACACTTGAAACCACTTGTAACCTCTCCTCCCCTCCCCTCTATAAATTGGAGTTTTTCTCATTTGGAGGGGTTGGGACGTTCATTAGGAGATTGGAGGCAGAGGAGAATTTGTTTCACCCAAATTCTCCAACCATTGTAAGATGGGTAGCTCTTGAAGCAAGGATCCCCTCATCGAAGCCTCCTCTTCTTCATTTTGTCATGTTTTCATTTGTGTAATAAACTTATTTGTTCTTCTTTTATTTCTTCTCTTTTCTTCTATTTTGTTTAAATTCCTTCTTCTATTAATATTCCTCTTTGGGCTGTAATTCTTGAGTAGAAGCGTTATTGGGTTATACCCATTATAAACCTTTGCACATGCAAAACGCTTCTACGATGATTACACCACCCATGGAAGAATAGTCTTTTAGTAATCGATCTATATTCTACCCACTTCATTTAATTATTTTGAATCATTGAGCTATTGTAATTCACTTAATATGATCCATGAATTGTGTTTTTAAATTGTAAGAAACTAAGCAAGCAATTGAACAATTAACACAAAAACACGCGAGGTCGGGATTTTGTGTAAATTGTGATAGCGCGATCTTAATCGGTAATACAAGACCACACGGGATAAATTTGTAGAGTTCAAATATAATCCCGGAACACAATTCATCCTCATTTCCAGAATGGATATGTGCCTTAATTTACCACTGACCATAAGCTAATCTTATAACATCAATCAAAGCAGGGTGCTGCGATTGCATCTTCCGAAGTTAGCCTAGGGTTAAATTCACATCATCTTCGTGGTAAAGTTAATTCTCGTAGGGTTCAGGATTTAACAAATTAAGGGATCATAATTAAGTGAATGTTAATTTAAATGATAATGATTAATAATAAAGTGAAGAGGTAGAGTTAGATCGATTACGCCTTTTATATAGATTTCTAAAAAAACATCTTCTTATTGTGTCATTTTAATCGAAATTCATTTCAAAACAAAAAAAATATATACAATCTTCTTCCAGCAAACTTCTTCTAGATTCATAAACGATAAAAAAAACTCAATCCTTTAAAGTAGTGTTTTTATTTTATTCTATTTTATTTTATTTTTAGAATACCTCTAATAAATTGTTAAATTCACTTCGTCCTTTGAGAGACGACCTTGGTCAGCCACTCTGCTGCACCTAAGTAACCCAAATCACACTAATCATTTGAGGGCGCCCACGACAGCGCTCTATCAAATTGGCGTTGTTTCCGGGGATGCAAGTAATTATTTCAACCAATTAGAGGTATTTATTTTATTTTACATTTTATTCTCTTCCTCTCTTCATTCTTCCTTCTGTACCCAATCTGATTTTTCTTCCTCTTCTTTTATTTTCTTCTACTTCTTTTTGGACCATCAACTCAAACTTCTCATTTTTATTTTACTATGGTCCACGTTATTTCTTTTCATTTTTATTTGATCTATGACACGAAGTAATCCCAAAGATCTCTTAGATCTTGACCCTGAGATTGAACGTAGCCTTAGGGCTCGAATCATAAATTCTCAGTCTACGGGAAGTTTCAATATTCAACAAGTTGGTGAATTCCTCTCTTCTGGAAACATTGAAATTGGAAGCTATTCAAATTCAAACATAAAAGAGGAAACAATGGCTGAAAACAATGGAAATGAACATAATATAACCATTCGAGAATTGGCTGCACCTGATATTAACTATCAACAAAATTGTATTGCATACCCAAATCTCGAATCGGACTTTGAACTAAAATCTGGGTTAATTCACTTACTTCCAAAGTTTCATGGCCTCTCTGGTGAGGATCCCAATAAGCATTTGAAAGAATTTAATGTGGTTTGATCAACCCTAAAACCTATAAATGTTTCTAAAGATCAAATCAAATTAAGAGAATTCCCATTTTCACTTTATGGAGATGCAAAGGATTGGATGTACTATTTATGACCTGAAGATGTAACATGTTGGAACGATTTGAAACGTCTTTTCTTGCAGAGATTTTTTCCAGCATCAAGGACCACATCCATTCGAAATGAGATATCAGATATCAAGCAAGCACAAGGGGAGTCAATGTATGAGTATTGGGAGAGATTCAAGAAGTTCTGTGCAAGCTGCCCACATCACCAAATCAGTGAGAAACTACTCATCCAGTACTTCTATGAAGGACTCACACCCATGGACAGTATCATGGTGGATTTTCCAGCTGGAGGAGCATTGGTGGACAAGACACCAGTAGCTGCACAAGCATTGATAGACAAAATGGCCCCAAACTCTCAACAATTCGGTGATAGAGGTACACCACATGTTCGAGGAGTAAATCATGTAAGTCCTTCTTCTCTTGAAAGTCATTTTATTGATACTAAGTTAGAAGAATTGACAACTATGTTGAGGCAGATTGCATTGGCTCAAAAGACATCCCAACCCCCTCCTTCAAGGTCATGTGGCATTTTCACTGAGACAAGCCACCCAACTGACTGTTGCCCACAACTACAAGAGACAGAAGATTGTGAAGCAGTGTTCCCTAGGAGACCATTTCAGAAGCAACAACAACAACCATATCCCCAAAAGAAGTTTGAGACAGTATACAACCAAGGGTGGAAAGATCAGTCAGACATGAGGTATGGATCTGGACAACAACAAAGGCCCGCTTTTCAACCAAACTTCCAGCAGCCTCCACCTTACCAACAGGGTTTCCAACAACCCCAAAGGAGATTCGAAGCTCAAACATCAACGAGTCAGCAAAAAGGGAATATCCAACAAAAGGTAGACTCTAACACGGATGATCTTTTGAAACAAATTGTTCTTAATCAACAGAATGAGCTGAAGCATCAAGGTTCGGAGCTGAGAGAGTTGAAGACTCAAATGAGTCAGATCGCCATCGCCCTCCATGAACTTGTGAGTAAGAATTCTGGAAATCTACCTTCCCAACCCACTCCAAATCCAAAGGGGAATGTTAGTTCCATCACATTGAGAAGTGGGAAGCAAATGAATGATACATCTGGACCTACCATTCCACCGGGATTCACCTCTACTCTAGAGAATCCGCATTCCATTCCAACTGATGATCAATCCAAGGAGAAAGACAAAGGTAAGAAAAAGATTGATGATGTACCTCCTAAACCCCTTCCTTTTCCAAACAGGGTTGTTCAAAACAAGAATATTGCTGAAGAAGCAATACAAAAGGAGGTTTTGGACACATTCAAGCGTGTGGAGATCAACATTCCTCTACTTGAATCCATTAAGAAAATTCCAAGGTATGCGAAATTCTTAAAAGAACATTGTACCAATAAAAGAGGGCTCAAGGGAAATGAGAGGATCGACCTTGGAAGGAATGTCTCGGAACTCATTACACCAACTCTAGCAATGACAAAAAAGTGCAAGGATCCCGGGACATTCACCATCCCATGTACCATAGGGGAGCTGCACTTCTCTGATGCCCTTTGTGATTTAGGAGCTTCAATAAATGTGATGCCTCACTCTGTATTCTCTTCCTTGCAGGTTGGTGAGTTGAAGCCAACAAGAGTAGTGGTGCAGTTGGCAAATAGAGCTACGGCATATCCAGCGGGAGTTCTTGAGGATGTACTTGTTTGGGTAAGAGACATGATCTTTCCAGCAGACTTCTATGTGCTTAACATGGAGGATGATCAGGTAAGTTCTCATGCCCCCATTATCTTAGGTAGACCCTTCCTCAAAACTGCAAAAACTATCATAAATGTCAATGAGGGTACACTTTCCATGGAGTTTGGAGATGAAGTTGTGATATTTAATGTTATGAATTCCCTGAAGTACCCCTCAGAGGACCATTCTGCTTTTGTTATCTCCCATTTTGAACCACCAAGTAAAAACATCATGGAATTGGATTTTCCTATGCTTAGGGAGATTATGAGTATTGGTTCTAGTTTGATGTCTAAGAGTACTTCTACACCCATTTTTAAGGAACAAGACTCTCTAAGATTTGATTTTGAAATGGAATCATATTCATATTTTGATCATGTGAACTCTGATTATGACATGGCTATTGAGTATGCTGATGGATTTGGTGATTTATTCTCTGATTTTGATGATTTTTATTCTGATACTAATGTTCATTGTGCAGATATGTTTGTTGCATCAATTTCTCCATCTATACTACACCCTCCTTCATTAGAACTCAAGCCATTGCCACCAAATCTGAAATACTCATACTTGTTGAATGGTGAGAGATTACCTGTTATCATTGCTAACAATCTCCCTTTTGAACATGAAGAAAATCTTTTGAATGTTTTGAGGGAGAACATCAGGGCGATTGGGTGGACCTTGGCGTACATATCAGGTATTAGCCCCTCCATTTGCATGCATAGGATTCTCTTGGAGGATGGGGCTAAACCGGTGAGATTGCCACAAAGGAGACTCAATCCCACCCTCCTGGAAGTTGTTAAAAAAGAAGTTGAGAAATTGCTCGAGGCAGGTATAATCTTTCCCATTTCAGATTCTCAGTGGGTAAGTCCAATTCAGGTTGTGCCTAAGAAAACTGGTTTTACTGTTGTTAAAAATGATAAAGATGATTTAGTTCCAATGAGGGTGCAAAATAGTTGGTGTGTGTGTATTGATTATAGGAATCTAAATCAGACCACTCGCATGGAATTTCCCCCTCCCATTTATTGATCAAATGCTCGAGAGACTAGCTGGGAAGACACACTATTGTTTCTTGGATGGATTTTCTGGATATTTTCAGGTTCCTATAGCTCCGGAGGACCAGGAGAAGACGACATTCACCTGCCCATTCTGTACCTTTGCCTACCGAAGGATGCCATTTGGACTTTGCAACGCCCTAGGTACCTTCCAGAGATGCATGGTGAGTATTTTTTCTGATTTTATTGAGACCTTCATGGAGGTATTTATGGATGATTTTACAGTGTATGGGTCTTCATTTGATGAATGTCTAAGTAGTTTGGGAAAGGTGTTGAATCGTTGTATTGAGAAGAATCTGGTCCTGAACTTTGATAAGTGTCATTTTATGGTAGAGCATGGAATTTTCTTAGGGCATGTGGTGTCAAAACATGGGATAGAGGTTGATAGATATAAGGTAGACATTATTTCATCCTTACCCTATCCTTCATGTGTGCGTGATGTTATATCTTTCCTAGGGCATGCAGGATTTTATCGGCGCTTCATCAAAGATTTTAGTAAGATCGCTCTTCCTATGTCACGATTACTTCAAAAAGATTCTGATTTTGTGTTTGATGATTCTTGTAGGACTTCCTTTGATGAACTAAAGAAGTGTCTAACCACTCCACCTATCATACATCCCCCACGGTGGGACCTTCCATTTGAGCATATGTGTGACGCCTCCCACTTCGCGGTTGGAGCTGTCTTATCTCAGACGGTGGAAGGACGTTCACATGTGATTTCCTATGCATCGAGGACACTAGATTCAGCCCAATCAAACTACACTACCACAGAAAAGGAGTTTCTTGCTATCATATTTTCTTTAGATAAATTCTGTTCATATTTATTGGGCTCTAAAGTAGTTGTTTTTTCTGACCATGTAGCTTTGAGGTACCTCCTGAAGAAGCCAGATGCAAAGCCACAACTTATCTGTTGGATGATCCTTCTTTAAGAGTTTGACATCGAGATAAAGGACAAAAAGGGGTCAGAAAACATGGTGGCGGACCACATGAGTAGGCTTACTCACACACTACAGGATGACACCTTGGATCAGGTACCACTTCGGGACACTTTCCCTGATGAGCATCTCTATACCATCTCAGGTACGTATCCTTGGTATGCTGATTTAGTTAACTACCTTGTTGCTTCTGAAATCCCAGCAAATTTAAAGAAGCATCATGTCCAAAAATTAAAGAGTGAGTCAAGATTTTATGTTTGGGATGATCCATACTTATGGCACATGTGTAGTGACCAAGTCATTAGGAGGTGTGTTACCGATCATGAGTTTGAGTCTGTTTTTCATTTCTGTCATACACTTGCTTGTGGTGGACACTTTGGACCCCAACGGATAGCTAGGAAGGTATTGGACTCTGGATTATATTGTCCTAGATTATTCGATGATGCCCATGTGTTTTGTAAGTCATTCTCTCGTTGCCAACACACTGGGAACATTTCTAAGAGACATGAGATGCCCCAACAACCCATACTATTCGATGAGATTTTTGATGTATGGGGAATTGATTTTATGGGCCCTTTTCCTAGTTCATTTGGATTTTTGTATATTTTGGTTGCTGTTGATTATGTGAGTAAATGGGTGGAGGCCAAGGCCACCAGGACTGACGATTCTCATGTTGTAGTGGATTTTTTCAAGGCTCAAATTTTCTGCAGGTTTGGAGTACCAAAGGCCATCATCAGTGACCAAGGGACACACTTTTGCAATAGGAATTTTACTTCCCTCCTACGAATGTATGGGGTGACACAAAAAACATCAACACCATACCACCCCCAAACAAATGGCCAGGCTGAGGTTTCAAATCGCGAGTTGAATCAAATCTTGGAGAAAATCGTGCAGCCAAATAGGAAGGATTGGAGCAAGCGCTTGGATGATGCATTGTGGGCTTATAGAATAGCATACAAGACCCCCATTGGTATGTCCACATTTCGGATTGTTTTTGGGAAAGCATGTCATCTCCCAGTGGAAGTCGAGCATCGGGCTTATTGGGATATAAAGAAATGCAACATGGATTTGGCCCAAGCTAGAATCCAAAGGAAGCTGCAAATTCAAGAGCTTGAGGAGATTAGATTATCATCATATGAGAACTCAAGGATCTACAAGGAAAGATCAAAAGCATCTCATGACAAAATGATCCAACAAAGGGAGTTTCAATGTTGGAGAGAAAGTCCTTCTCTACAGTTCACGACTGGAGTTGATGCCTGGTAAGTTGCGTTCCAGATGTTTAGGTCCTTATATTGTGTCTAATGTTTTTCGTTATGGTGCAGTGGAGATCACACAAGAGGACACTGGAAGGAGCTTTATAGTCAATGGGCAACGATTGAAGAGATACATTGAGGGACCTCCTACTGATGCAGTGGATTTTATCACACTGCATGACCCCATCATTACTTGAGCACATCAGGCTGTTCCTAACCCTTTCACTTTTATATTATTTGTCCTATTTAAAAATTCTGTATTTCATGTGCATATATCATCTCATAGGTTCACATTGAGGACAATGCAATATTTTATGTGTGGGGGAGGGAACCTTTTAGTTTAGTAATTTCAATTGCTTTCCTGTTCAAAAAAAACCAAAAAAGAATTGTGTGTTTTTCAAATTTTGTGTTTTTATTTTACAATTTTCTATTTTTTTTGAAACATTTTGAGCTAAAATGATTCTCATCACCATTTTTAAATCCATATCAATAAGTGAAACAATTTACCCATTGAAACTAAGCTTAAATGAATGCTTAAATGGCTTTGTTTCAAGTTCAAATATTTAGTAATTTCATGAAACGTACGCTGAATTTTGAATCCCATGCCAATCTCACTGTATTTATATTTGAAATCACTTTCCTGTGAGGCTTCTAAACCATTATTTTTATATTCTTTACATTCACCTCACTTCTTGAGAGAACCAAACCATACTTGATTTAACCAGAATTTGATCTATTCCTGTCAAAACTTGAGGGTTTGAGGTACTTATGTTTAAATGATTGAGGCATTTGTTTGGTATTAATGCCCCTATTTCAAAGAATCATTTTTTTATAATGGCCTACCTTGAATATTTAATCCTTGTAGCCCTTATAATCCATACAAAGCCTGTTAGGTTAGCCACATTACAAGCCAATTTTCTCCTATCCAACCAACTCTTGAAGTGAAATTGCATAATCTAGTTGATCTTAAGTTTGGGGGAAGTTGTCTTGTGTTTTTCCACCACATTCTATTATACTTTGGGTGGAAAATTAAATTATGAAGAGATGTGTTTGCTGCTAAGGAAAGTAATTATATTGAAAGCTGTGCCTTTTCTGGAGCTTTCATGACATGTGAAGCTGTTCCTTTTCTGGATCATCTAATTGATGTGGAAAGCTGTGCCCATCTGGAGCTTTCAAGAAAATCATGTTTGAGAAGATTGAAATTTTTTATGCTGAAATGATGAATGGTGTAAACCTTTCATGACTTTTAATGATGATGGAGCTGAATTGATACTATGGGGATTGAAGAGAAGACCATATTTAAGTGAAAATTATATTAATGCAATTTTGCATCAAAAGAGTCAAGCCCTCCTCATTCAGCCTCAGAGTTTTTCACATCTTAATCCTACCAACCGAAAGCCACAGAACAACCCTGAAAAGTCCTCATGATAAACAAATGTCCTTGACTCACATCGATTAGCGATGTAGGAATCTATCAAGCCTATGGTGACCCTTGTATGAGTTTGGATGAGAAAGACATTGCAAAAAAATTGATATTTGAGTGATAAGAGAAAATTCAAGCAAGGTAAGTGTTTTGTGCATGGGAGGATAAATAAAGTGGAAATATATTTAATGATATAAATGGAGAACTTGAAATAAGGTTTTTTATGAGGCATGATATCTTTTGATTCTTGGTGTGAAATTTATTGATCTTAAGGATATGTGTTTTAAAATTGGTTTTGATTTGATATTGATGTTTACTTGATATGAGGTTTTGCCCAGGTGTGCAAAAGGGTAAGTGTGGGGGAGTTGATAAAACACTCTTTTATTGAATATTTTATTGATAATAAATGATATAATTTCCTCACATTGTGTTAAATATGTTTATTTATAAAATATTTGGGATTAGATCATTCATTTTAATATTTGATGAAAATTCCAGTTTTACCCTTTATAGTTAACTGTAGTATTTCGAAGATAAATATTTTTATATTTATTATTTGAATTTGACAGTTTGTAAAAGTGTTCCTAAATTAATTATCTACAACTTTTATTCATGACACTAGATCCAAAGAATGCATTGTAATGGATTAATTGGTCTATAAAGTCAAAGCTGGGCTGGACTCTCCAGAATGGATAAGCTTCTGTATTGCGGCCATAAATCCTACATATGGACTTTTATTGAGACCCAATTTGGAGAGGAGATATAATACCCATATCCACACATTTTATCCTTCTGGAAGGCCGGCCAATTCACGCGTTTTGGTGGTCAAATGGGCGGTGAAATTTGGCATAAAATATTGGGCCGAATTTCCACATTCACACTTGAAACCACTTGTAACCTCTCCTCCTATCCCCTCTATAAATTGGAGTTTTTCTCATTTTGAGGGTTTGGGACGTGAATTAGGAGATTGGAGGCAGAGGAGAATTTGTTTCACCCAAATTCTCCAACCATTGTAAGAAGGGTAGCTCTTGAAGCAAGGATCCCCTCATCGAAGCCTCCTTCTCTTCTTCATTTTGTAATGTTCTCATTTGTGTAATAAACTTATTTGTTATTCTTTTATTTCTTCTCTTTTCTTCTGCATTGTTTAAATTTCTTCTTCTATTAATCTTCCTCTTTGGTCTAGAAATCTTGAGTAGAAGCGTTATTGGGTTATACCCATTATAAACCTCTGCACATGCAAAACGCTTCTACGATGATTACGCCACCCATGGAAGAGTTGTCTTTTAGTAATCGATCTATATTCTACCCTATTCATTTGATTATTTTGAATCATTGAGATACTGTAATTCACTTAATATGATCCATGAATTTTGTTTTTAAATTGTAAGAAACTAAGCAAGCAATTGAACAATTAACCCAAAAACACGCGAGGTCGGGATTTTGTGTAAATTGTGAGAGCGCGATCTTAATCGGTAATACAAGACCACACGGGATAAATTTGTAGAGTTCAAATATAATCCCTAAAAAAAATTCATCCTAATTTCCAGAATGGATATGTGCCTTAATTTACCACTGACCATAAGCTAATCTTAGAATATCAATCAAAGCAGGGTGCTGCGATTGCATGTTCCGAAGTTAGCCTAGGGTTGAATTCACATCATCTTCGTGGTAAAGTTAATTCTCGTAGGGTTCAGGATTAAACAAATTAAGGGATAATAATTAAGTGAATTTTAATTTAAATGATAATGATTAATAATAAAGTGAATAGGTAGAGTTAGATCGATTACACCTTTTAAATAGATTTCTAAAAAAACATCTTCTTGTTGTGTCATTTTAATCGAAATTCATTTCAAAACTATAAACAAAAAAAATTATACAATCTTCTTCCAGAAAACTTCTTCTAGATTCATAAACTATAAAAAAAATCAATCCTTTAAATTAGTGTTTTTATTTTATTCTCTTTTATTTTATTTTTAGAATACCTCTAATAAGTTGTTAAATTCACTTCCTCCTTTGACAGACGACCTTGGTCAGCCACTCTGCTGCACCTAAGTACCCAAAATCACACTAATCATTTGAGGGCACCCACGACAGCGCTCTATCAGATATCCAATTAACATTTTTTTTGGAAATATTCATTAAATATGTATTTATATGACAGGTTATTAGCTTAAAAAATTTTTGGTTGATATAAAACCTTGTATAAAAACATTTTCATATAGTAATCTACATCCTTGGCGTAATCCTTTTATTTCATGTCTTATAAGATGCTGTGGATATTTTGATTTAAATATTATTATTATGTGATTGTAAGTAAATTGAAATTGGATTTTTATTAAAGGTGTGTATGGAGGATTGTTGAGTAATACATATTGTGATTCTTCACTTTGATATCGTGTATCAATATTTTATTATTGTTTTATAAAACAATTACACACCTAGAGTAGATAACTTCATGGTAACCCTAGTCTACTAGATTGGAGATCAATGGATATTTGTTAAGCTAGTTGTGTTCACATACTAACTAGGATAACTTTGTGACTGAAGTGACATTTCCTATAGTGAGTTCTTCCATATGATTCTAGTTATATCATTTCTGGAGGTTGTCCATTATGAACATCGTCAATAGGCTGACATATGGTTCCACCAATGTACATCTATGATCATCTAACTTGGACCTGAGGAGTTTTCTATAATAATGTAGCATATTAAATGTATTTTCTTACTACTAAACATTGAATGTGAGTCTATTTTACCATTATTCACTACTCTATAATGATATATACTACTTTAACATATCTCTCTTGAAGGTGTGATTTAAACTTATTCTGATTTCTAGTGTTACTTACTTATACAAATCAATATTATATTATTTCTTTTGACTATTTACCTCCATGAAAAATTATTTTCATGTCTCAGCTATTGATTATTACATATAATTGGTTTACTTATTATTTTAATTCCATAGTTTCCTTTATCATTATTTAAACTTTTTTGGAATTGGTATTGGATTCTACATCCATTATCTATTATGTAAAGTAATATTTTTACTTTATTTATGAAAAGGGAATTTTTTCAGTTGGTTTTTTAATTAAGGAATTTAATGTTTCATCTAATATAATAGTGATATATTAAAAATGATTTTAATATCAATCATGAATTTATTTTCCTATTGTACATAAAATTAATATTTATTGAATATATTTTAAATGGAGATACATGTACTTTAAACATGGTGAAAACTAACTGGGAAATTTTTCTCATATCCCTACTTATACAACTTATTATTGGTATTATCAATGGAATTTGTATGTTAAGGGTCAATTTTTTTTTATTCTCAATATTAAATATTTATTCTATCATATCTCTCATTAATAGATTCATTTTGGTGATGTTACCTAGTGACATTGGGTCATGAGGAAAACATTAGTTTTATTTTTTTTTAAATTTTGTTAAATTTGTACCATGTATATACTAACCATATTGATCATTCATTTATATTATGATGTTATTTTTTCTTTTTTTGTCTCCATATAGTATAATATATATAATTTGAGTTCGATATTAATTTTCATTTTTCAATATATGGGTCTTCATTTCTAATAGAAATTTTAATTTGATTATGTACAGAATTCCTACTTATGAATAAACCATGTTATAGTTTAGTTAATATTCTAATACCATATTAATTAGGCTTTGATATTTACCATGTGGTTATATTTGATTCACATACACTGGTTACTACCATGAGGTGATTGAGAAATCCCCTCGGTCACTTTTATGGTCCAAATTGAGTGTCATGTTAGGATAACTCATGTTGGTTTTGGTTATAATGATATTAGATATCCTTTTGATATATATAAAATAAAAAAATATTAGATTTAGGAATATCAATACTCAAGTTGTATGTGTGCTAAGAGTCTAGATAAATCATTCTCATTCATTTCCATGAGTTACTATACTTATATGGTATTTGATTCACAATTTTTTAATTCATTATTTATATATTTTTAAATAATTTTGATATTGAGAGATGAAATTTTGAATTATAATAATTTTATATGATATAATTATATTATTTAAAATTTTTAGAGTTAAATCATAGGAACATTATTGGATGAAACATAGATCTCATGGTCTGTAAAATCATCTAAAGCCTATGCACTCGGTTCATTGTCAATCCTTGTACCAGTTGCATTGTTAGCAAACAATGTACTAAACTGTGCAGCTAAATTTGGAAATATTACTAACCCCATTTAAATTTATTTATTGATACTATTTTTTATTGAGGGATGATTCTATTCATGATTGTATAAAAATTTTGGTTACCTAAATATAGTTTTTAATATGTCTTGATGTTATTTAGAATTATTTTGTTGATTCTTTGTGATTGAAAACCACTTTTTAAAGAGTAATTTCTATATTTAGAAAAAAAATAAGGTCTTCATAGAAAACAAACAAAACTGATGATGTGAAAAATTATTTTAGTTATTTTCCTTTGGATTTAAATAATTATTTTTGAGAAAAACCTTTGGATTTTGATAGAGAATAAAATTATAATTTTGATTCCATGTAATGTTATGTATTTTTTAATGGTGTTTAGGATTTATTATTATAGATGTTTTCTATTGACCTATGGCATTTTATAATGGTGAGATGACTCTTGAGTTGTTCTGAGTATGTCTCATGTTTCTTTTAATATAAATAATATCTTTCTAGAAATTTATCGATGGATAACATGATGTCTATTTCAGGGGATGTCCCTAGATTAATACCTCTCAGAGTTCTAATTAAGTGTTTCCAAATTTTGACACTATAAAGAATATATAAATAGTGTTAGAGATAAACCATTTTCATAAAAAGATCATTTTTCATGGAACAAATATAATTATCAGAATATATAGTTGATAAATAATATTAAATTAATAATGAATTACAAGGAAATCCTAATATCATAAATGTGAGACACCTTAGATATGTTTAATGAACTGAGTAGGGAATTGTGGGAGACTCTTATTCTGCTTCAAGTGTAGAATAATATGAAAGGGGAATTCCTTAAGAATAAATTCACTTTATGGAATTTACTATAAAAGTATTACGATTAGAGGGTGATGTATTTATTAATCAATAACATGTATGGGAGAAAAATTAATAAATATATTAACCATTTCATTAGGTTAGTTCCATTCTTCCCAAATTCAGTATTTGAGGACACACTAAAGTATCATTCCCTTAAATGGGGTTTCTATTTTGGCATCGGTTCTAGGGTTATATCATCTATCATTAATTCATTTGAGGATATAATAAATAAGTCCATATTGGTGGTATTTATTTATAGGGGTAGACTATGATGGGTAGTGACCCTTCAGTAATTTTTATGATTCAGTATCATATGAAAAGTAGAAGTAGGTTGAACCCGAGATAAGGAATCATGATGATTTTATATAATAATCTCATTCTAATATTGTTCCCCATGTGAAAAATATATACAAACTCTACTTATAGTCTTATTATCCATGGAATTATAACTAAACTTGTTTTAATGTTCTAAAGAACAACCATCAATGTTGTTAACTATGTCATCATAAAAAATTCAAAAATTGAAATATCATTAAAGGAAGAAACCATAACCTCGTCCCCAATATAAAAAGTTTTATATATGAATCCTTTTAATTTTCTCCTCCCCTTTATCCTTTCTTATAATTTTCTTATATTTTTTAACTTCAATAGCCTATGAAATTTTTCTTGGGATTATTATTACCTATTATTAATATCCCTAGTATAGCCTAATTTAATTTGATCTAATATACTATATTTTAAAAATATATGATTTTATATTGATTTTATGTTCTTATATATTGAGAATTTGTTTGGTATTATTGGGATTCAATTATATATTTTGGGATCCATTTTATTGTGTCCTTTCTTATGATTCTTTTAGGAATCATATAATCTTGAATTCCTTCTCATCCTAATTAAGTTTTCCTTTTCTGGTAAGTCTAAATTATTTTGCATTACTTTAATAAGTAGTTAATTTCTATGGGAAAAACTAATTATTGGGGGATAATTGTTACACTATAATGTTAATTTTCATGCTATATTGTTTGATAATTATATTTATTTGATTTTGGGAGGATCTATATTGAATATTTCAAATATTTCAGATTTATTAGAATCGTTATTTTTATCCCACAGTTAGGGGAAATCATATGGATGATCATTTGTCTCAATAGAAACTATGAAACATACATTTAAATATGAAATTATTGTATATTAATAGTTCTCTATTTCGGGGAACCATAAAAATTTCCTTTAATGTCCATTAGTATCTGTGTAGAGTACCCATTCATAAATAATATTTAGTTGAATAAATGGTCTATGTTTAATGTTTGGTGAGAGGGAACCTTATGATTTTTTCTTACATAATAAAGAGTAAATATGTGGTGTAATTTTATGTAAGGGACCCTAATTATGTAACATGTTCATGGTTGACACATGGTTTGAAAACCCTAAAGTTAATCTGTGCAGCAGAACCTAGGTCTGTGTAGTGGTGGTTTCACTGTTGTCAAGTGGATTTCTAAATAGTGTGAAAAAACTATTTAAATTTCCATGATTTTTAAATTTTTTGTAGTTTCCCCTTATTCACCAATTTAATCAAAGCCTTATTTTTCAATCTCCTTACTACCATTTAAATTTCCCAAAATGGGATCCCAAGGAGTGTCCCTCCTCTTATCCTCCTCAATTTCATTATCTTCTTCTCAGTTTCAAGTGATGTTCTTCGTGTTTTGGACAATATTTCATTGTATTTTATCCAAATCCTTCATTTCTTATTCAGTGGGATCTACATTTTCATTTATGTATCTATGGTGGTAAAATCCTAGGTTGAGGGTTTTTATAAACCATATGGTTTATGATGTTAAGGTTTGTGCATATTATTTATATAAAATATATGTTTGATTAATTTTAGGTTTCATCGTATCTTCACTTAGCTTCGGTAGTGGTTTCTATTTGAATTAATTTTTGGAAATAACAATGTTATCCTTATTGAATATGAAATTTTTTTTGTCACTGCTTTTTGATTCCTCATATTTAAATAAAAATGAGTTTTCTTGGATTCCTTTTATTGTATTTTTTAACTACAATTCATGTATAATATGTGTTTTATAACATTTATATGAGGATCCAACTAAATGTATTAGTAATTAAAATTGTGTTTAAATTTCTCCACATTGTTTTATATTGACTATATATGGGGTGTTTTAAGAGTTTAATTGATCTTTCAGTTAAGGATTCATTATTTTTGGACATTCATTTGTTTCTTTAATATATAATTATGTTACTTATGGTTGATGTACATTTATATTTTCCTACATGTTTTTTAACAATTATTTAGTTATATATATATGGTATATTGTTTGTGGTGAATTATTTATAGGCTTCTCGTGATTTAAATGTTACTTCTAATTCAAACATGGTTACATAGTTATTTTTAAGATGTGTATTTAAATTATTTTACTATTTTTTAAAAAAGAATCACTTTTTTCACCTATTATAAAAATGTTTCATTTAATAGGATACACCAAAATATTTAATTGTATGATTTCATGCTTCATACGATCTTGTGGATTTTGAGATTTTGATGTTATTATTTTTTGATGGTCATGTAAAGTGAAAAGTGTTGTTTATTTTATGGGTGTATAGAAGATGATGTAGAATTTATATTGCGATAATTTAATTTATGATATATTATTATTTTGTGATTTATGTGTTATAAAATGTTTACCAACCTCTAATGGGTAACATCATTGGAACCTTGGGTATTTATGTGGAAGAAAAAGAGATAATTACTATTATTTTTCTTATTCACATAATAACCTGAACCCCTTGCTGAATGAAACCACTCTTCCTATATAGAGTTATATCAACATATTATACTAAGATATAGCTAGGAGGTTATATATTAGGATCATTATTAAAATTCATAAATAAGGTTCCACTTGAGTATTTCTAGAAACATCTCACTATGAAAAACATATTTTCCCATTAATATATTCTAGTTTACTATGATTTTCTTACTCCAACACATTGAACATGTTTCTGTTATACATTAATTCACTAAATTATTATTATATGTCATACATAACATTATCAACCTTTTTGGTGTGATTTAAATGTATTCTTTACAACAGTGTTACTTACTTCTTCATAGAACTACTTTATACATTATTCTTATTTTTACTTCATTTTTACAAATTGCATTATCATTATAGATGATATTTACTTGTATGGTTGATTACCTATTTAATTACTTATATATATTTATGAGGATTTAAAACTTTTTGGAATGGTTATCTATGTTCTCCAACTATTTCCATTAATTAAGTGAATTTTACTATAATATTTTTTTAATGGGATGTTTTAAAAACAATTATATAAACACATTTAATATTTATTCTAAAATAATATTCATTTTTTATAATGGATTTGAGGAAATATCATGAGTATTTATTCCTATAATATGAATGAATTATAATAATTATTTTAGCTCATTTAATAATTAATGGAATTTCTTAGAAAAGAAAATTCACGGACACATTTTTTTGGTTTCTACCTATTGAAAAATATTTCTCACACCATGCTTATACTACTCAGTGTTAGTAGACTCATAGGATTTTATTAATTTAGGTTCATAGGAAGCTCATTTATATATACTCTTTATCACTATTCATTCATATAGTGGGCCACAAAAGTGAGGTTTTATAGTTATGATAGGTTATGAGGGTATCATGGGTTTAGTATTTTTGGATACATTAGTTTATTTCTTAAATTCTATGTCATAGTCATTTCATCCTATCTTTTATTTTCATATCATAATCTATATCATGTTGTATGCTTAACTATTTTATTATATATATAAAATAAAATTGATGATTCTATTTATTTATTCCTTTTTTAGTTGCCTATATTTATTAAAAATTATAATTTAATTATACATGGATGTCGAACTTATGTGAACATCATGTTCGACATTCAAAAATATCATACATTTTTTTATTTATTATTTAAGGTGAAAATACTTCAATATGTTTATCTTTGATTCCATGATACTAGTTTTCTAACTAGTATTATAAACAATGCTTCATAGACATTGTAATATGTCAGATTTGGTTATAATTCTAGATATCCCCATTCAATTCATATTTATAAATTTAAGCTTCAAATGGTTGTTTCACACACACATCAAAAGATGGGTGCATTGTAGAATCTTATCCTATTTCACTATAGTTAATTTAATCAATCTCTTTATATTTTCTTTTGATTAAATTTTTGAGATAACAACCATGAAATTTGTTGAGATTGAGTCCTTGGAATGAATATTTATTTTCTCATATTACAATAATTTATTTGGAAACATGAAATTTATATAATTTCGACATTGTCATGAATAAATGAAATGTGATTTTATAATATGTGTAAATTCTTATCTATGGTTGGGTTCTCATATAGTCAATCATCCACTATTTTTACCCTTGAATTATGTTTTATAGCCTTTTATTGTCTACAATCTCATAATTTAATTACTTTTCATTCATCCCCCTTTAGCAATACATATTTAAAAATAGAAAAAGGTTTCAATTCCAAAAAATATACTTTTATGGAAGTGTGTAGGTTTTTCATTTTTTATGATGCATTCATTATATTGATCCAAATTGAAAATTTCAATTTTTTGTTGTGATGGTTTCTTGGATTAATTTTATTTAACTCGGAAAAGTAGAAAAAGCAACCATATAGGGATCAAATAAATCTTTTAATTAATAAAATATTGGAAATATTGAATGGACACACCTTTAGTAAATAGTTCATAAAATACCTAATACATTGAAATATGACCTAATTATAGGGATAAAAACATTTTATGATTCTCCTCTTCCCTTTTGGCTTTTCCCCTCGCGCACTCCCCCATTTTGGGCTGGTTTGAAGGTTTCTCTAACTAATTGGGATGATGTTGGTGGATCTCATGATGACACTTTGGATCTTGGAGGATCTTGAGTTTTGTTATCACTTCACTATAGTCGTGTCTACAATGGTGGATTTTCTTGGACAGTTTTTTTGGGTTGTTCTGGCTTGTTTCTACAATGGTGGATCCCCTTGGACACATTGTCTTGGTTTGTTTCACTTGTGTGGTTCTCACTTAACCAAAAGTGTTTTTAAAAATTTGAAAAATGAATTTTCAGTTAGTCATCATTTTTGAGATAAATATGAATAATAGGATAAACTATCATGTTAATTCCATGGATACAATTTGAAAGAAAATCATCTTCCCCATATTCTTATAATGATGTACCACCACTCATTCTAAAGGAGGTAAAAAAATTAATAATTAATTGATGTTCATGTGAATGTACAATAAATGGTTGGTTTGATCTATTAATGTCTTATTTTTCTGTTTTACCCTCTATTTTTAACATTTACATATAAACCCCCTTGTGATCATTCTAGAGGGTGTAAAATGACGTAATAAAAGGATTCATATTTATACTCATTGAGGAATTAAAAGATATTCCATGTTACACTTAATTTTTCTTCATTTTGTTCTTTGATTTATTTTTTTTTAATTCAAAAATAAGAAGTCTAAGTATTTGATTCCCCATGCTTTCATGTATAAACACATAATTGATTAATGACTTTAGAAAGTTTGACTCTTCTATCACCATTCATTCTGATGACTATACTTGCGGATTTCATCGATTTAAAAAATAAACCATCTAAAAATAATGAGAAGTTATATATTACTATGGGAAAAATTTAAATTATTAAAATAATATAGACAACACCATGATTCTATCGTGTCTTTCCTTGATTATTTTTTATCATGAAATTTGATAAAACATAAATCTCTTTTTTGTAGTTGATGGTGAATTACATCATGATTCCAATTGAATCATATGATATCTATTAAAATTAACTGATATGTCATACTAGTTTCAGTGGTTATAATTCTGAATATCTATAATATATACCATATCTATTGAGATAAATGATGGTAAAGCATCCAATACCACTCACTCAGGTTGATCACCATTTATCTTCATTGTATAATTGGGTTTTCTAGTAACTATGAGTTATTTTTTTCCAATCTTCCACTCCGGATTTTATCAAATAAAATTTATTATAATAATAATAGTTTTTTTAGGTTTTGTGAATTAGTGTTTTTTAAGGGATGACTTAGGGTTCCAGTTATACTATGTAAACTTCTAGTGTCAAATTTCCAGTTCAATTAAAATTATTTTATGACACTACCAATCACCTAATGTAATACAAAAATTTATTATATAAGTACTCACATAGTGTATTTAGATACCTTTTATAGATATTATGTTTATATAGATATGTTTGTGTATTCTATAAAGATCATTCTAGACCCCATTGAATCATTATAGGAAATGATGATTTCATAAAGTTTCACTTTTCTTAAAATTATAGAACATGAATTTAAATTAATTTTTGAATTATATAAAGTCCCAAAACAATAGACATTATATTCTTTGATAAGTATTAGTTTTAGTATGAATATTTTTTTCAAATATTTCAGCATATTTATATAATAATAATATAGAATATGGTTTTTTGATTCAAAAACTATTGTAATTATTTTCATTTAGTATATTGGTATTTTTAAAAGTGTGATACAATTATTATATTAACTAAAACTAATACCATCTAATATTAAGGTTCTCCATGTTGTGGATTATGTTGGTTTATTATTTTTTTATAGTAAATTTAGGTTTATGTTATAAATGATATGGGATATTATGTAGTTAATATTATTTTGATGGTCTCAAATAATATTTAGTAAATTAATGAATCATATAATGTGTTGGATATATCATTACCCACGAATGGAAATTAATAATAACATAATTATATATCTATCTATCATAAGAGTTATAATGCTACAAATCCAAATATTTGTAGTTTCATAATGATTGAAATGTTAGAATCTATCAAGCACTATATTGATTAAAGGGGGTACTTAAACTATATATTTTAAACCTCATTAAAGGAAAATTTAGATCATTATATCTATGATAAAACACTCTTTTATTATCTTCTATTCATTAAATTTTTTAATGAAAGTAATATAATAACATTAAATGATAAGGGGCCCATAATTGTAATTTTTTTATAATAGTTTATATATATCATTTATGGATATAAACTACTAATTTATACCAAGTTAACATTAATAATCACATTGTGAGTGGTTATAATACAAATAATGTCAGGTAAAATTTTATTTATAATTTTTATTTCATTTTTTTTCCTCTCCTAGTGGATCAAGAATTGAAATTTTAGGCTTTCAATATTAAATTATAGTCTAAGATATTTCCCAAAAAACATTTTATATTATAGAAAATTACCCAAATATATAGTTATAAGGGTTGAGTTTTGAGGTGGAACCCCTTGATTATCAAGGAAATCAATGTGTATCCATGCTCAGATGAATTGACTTATAGATCCATCACATTAATATTTTATGATTACTAAAAAATATGGTGAAACCCAATAATTTTAATGTTTCATTTATGCCTGTTTTGTAAATTTATATTAAATGTGATCTTTTGTTTTATATTATATAGAGGATGAGTAGTGTGTGACTACTAATAGTACACTTTTTTATATCCAATATCATGCTCTGTTGTATAGTATACAATAATAAATTTATAAACAATAGTTGGTACCATCAACATTGTTTTTTATGAGATAACAATATTGTGAATCTTAACATACATAAATAGAGGGAGATAACTGGATATGAGAAATGTATAAGTAAACAATATTAGGAGGATAAATTCTTATTGGGAATAAATATGTCCTATAGATTATTTAGATAAATGGGGGCCAAGGGTTGTTCATTGTATGATTTCAATTTCATCAACACTTGATTTTATTTTTTTATTTTTTATAAAATTATTAATTTACCCCATCTTTGGTTTATTTGTCAATAATTATTATAGGAAAACATCCTAGGATATTGGAACGGTATTCTCTAGTGATAGTTCAAACACAATTTTTTGAGTTTTTCACTTGTTAGCTAACTTTGTGAGGACATAAGTTGTCATGGAACCATGACTTTAATGAAAGAAACCATATATGATAACAATGGAATGAAATATTTTTTTCAATCATGTATTGATTGAAATAATTAATTCATTATACTTTCTAGGATTGATATTAATTGATTATAATTCTATATGGAGATAGATTTATTCATTTATTTCATAAGGATTTAGTCATTTTGTATTACGTCTAAGTTGGTGAAATTGAAATATTGTATATATGATGAAAATATGCAAGGTATTTCTAATTTTATCTGTGATTATATAGATGTTTTCCAAGATAATTTTATCAGTTTACCTTTAATGGATTAAATTTAATTTTTAATAGAGTTATATAGTTGTTATTTTCCAATTGATATGGAATTTGATCAAATAGAACCTCTAAAACATTGGGAGTTGAGGTTGTAAAATAATAATTTATTATAAAAGGGTTTTATTCGGTATAATATATAACCATGGTCCATTATAGTGGTTTTTTCAATTATTTTAGGATATGTATAAGGTTATATATAAAATACAAGAAGTTAAATTAGGGAAAAATAATTAATTTGTATCTACTCCATAATATTGGTGGTGGGTTAGATTAGTCGAATGGTGAAATATTATTTTATAAGAAATATTTGTGATATATCAACTAATAGATAATGGTTATAGATGTGGATATAATTAAAATTTATTTCTATAATAAATATTATAATTTTATTTTTTAATAAATAGATTATGTGTTTTAAATTCATGAGAAATTTTTCTATCCCTCGTGAATTAGGTGTCCTAGCCATATCATGATGATTTAATTTTAGTATTCATTATTTATAACTTATTTTTATATATAACTGGGTAAAAGCATATAAATCATATCTGGTTGGAGTTGGAATTTCATCGGGAACATCAAATTTATATTAAGACATATTAGTGTCAATTTTAGACATATGAGTTGCATTTTAAACATCATGTTAATATAGAATAGGGTGTACCAACAATAATAATAATGATATAGGTTGTTATTATATAGAATCTATCTTATAGTGTTTCTAAAATATGGATTTTCTTCATCATAGATGTTTTTATATGTGGTTTTTACTAATAATTTTGTAATTAATAATAAATTGTGATCTTGGACTATGAAATGGAATCAATTTTTATATATGATTGATTTTCGAGAAATAACATATTGTTAAAAATAGATAATAATTAGTAATACAACTCATTATTTACCATAGGTGGATATTAAATATACATTGTATTTAAATCAAATCACATCACGTTATTCCAAATTTCTGGAGAGTGTAATTCAAAAACATTGCATATGTGTAGTGGAATTTATATTCTCATGAATTTACCAATTCCACCAATATATTTGATCATTATATGGTGGTGATAATTCATAGTTTTTGGAGGAATTACATTCTTCATTATTCAATTTTATTCCTATTAATTATAAGATTTAAATATTTAAATTTTTTCAAATGAAAATTAATTAGTAGATAATTTTATTTGGGGGGTTTCTTAATAGTTTTGAATTTAAGGTGACATAAAAAATGAAAATTTTAATATAATAACTAATTATTTATGTTATATTTCTATTTAATATATTTTAATGTAATTTAATTGGGAATTGAATGTGATAAATTTTTTCTCAACATTAGACTTTTTTTTGAAATTCTTATAATAAATAATATTTTTATAAAATCACAATATAATTAATATTGAAGTGTTAGGTATATGAGTCTTGGTTTGTATTCCCTCTCTTTAGGCTATATTTTTTACACAAGCTCCTTGGACTAATATTTTTGGGAGGTTTTTCACCTTTTCTATTGGATACCAGGTAATATGGGAATCATGTTACACTACTCTCCATCATGGTTAGAGGTTTATCCCATTATTCCTCAATGATCACTTTAGGACCCTTATATCTTCAATCAGTCAACAATAAAATAAATAATATTGGCCAAACTGTCTTCATTCCTCATTTTCCAGTGATTTTACTTTTGGAATCGATGACCGTAGGGGTGAGGGATGGAAAATTAATTTTTTGGAAGTCTCATTTCTAGGGTCTGAAACTCAATATGGATGGATTTTATGTTTGCAACCTCATGTGTTAAAATATTCTTGTCTAAGTCTCATTAGGATATGTCCTCTACGAAGTTCCATATTTATTCAAGGAATAGAATTCTATTCAATATGATTCCTGTGATTTTTTTAAAATCCATTTTAATTCAAGATAAAAAAAATCTCTATGTTTCTATGGCCAATTATAACTCTTTATTGGTGGTCAAGGCTATATTAGCCATCCAAAATAATATATTAATTATATATTACTCCATAAGAGGAGGTAAAATAATTCTCCATAGGGATTTGTAATGTTCCCACACTTGAATGGAGGAGAATATGAGGTTGATTATATTTCTTCTTGGGGAGATCCAAATGAGAGGCTAATTGACTATTTGAATTTTTTCCCTTTATTTGGAATATATTTTTTTTATCTAATCAGATTCCCTCATCCTTTACAATTTTTTCCATCATTTAACTTTTTATTCATTATTTTCCCCTTAAAATAAAATCTTCCATTTTCAGTCAGTTATGAGTCCCTCATATGAATATATGGAGCGTCCACATAGTGAAAAGTGATTATCTTCATTATTAGTATAATTATGAGTAAAATAAATTAATATTATTTTAAATGTTATTTGTTTCTCAAGGTATATATAAAACCGAATTTATTAATTTCATATTTTCTATATGGATGAATATTCAAGCATCAAAAATTTGAACGATTATTTAAATAATTCATTTAAATTGAATGAGATGATGAAATTAGAGGATAACATTATTCATATATTTCTTGTGTGATAATAGGTGAAATCTAATCATTGTGTTATTTCTAGATTTTTAAATACATAGGATGTGAACCATTGTAATTCATAAGACATTTACATGGACATATATATATATATATATAAGCCAAAAGAAATATTGTTATTAAGGTCATTTTAGGTTTATTAAATAAGTTATCTTTTATATTACCAACTAAAACATAAAGATTTTCTGAATGATTAGAAAAACTTATGGGATGGATGATTTAAAACATAACTGAGTTTTGAGTATTGTTATACTTTGTCATGATGTATAAATTACTTCATGAATTTTTATAAGAGTACAGTAATAATAATATACCTATTTTTGATATAGAAAAACATTTCATCCATTGACTACTTAGAAAATTGTAGAAGATTATCAGGAATTGGGGAATATTTTGAAGGAATACATTTATGAATTTTTAGGTTACTTCATGGATCATTTACCTTTTCTATAATTGAAATATAATAATAATATTTATCTTTTTCAAATGTAATAGAATCATAAGAGAATTCATATGGGCAATTGGGTTCTTCATAGATATATTTGGTTGAGGATAGTGATACATCAGTCATTTGTCTTGATAAGGTAATAGATATAAATAAAAATTTAGATATTATTTATATCACATGAGAAATAATATGTTTATAAAGAAATATTACATGGACTAATGAATGAAAATATTAATGTTTTTATAGGATATCATTTATTTTTATGTCCTTTTAGTCAACATGGATAACAGGAATGTAGTATTTATCCTAGATTTATTTTCACATTTGAGTAATTGATGTCACTGTGTTATGTGGTAATTAATTATATTCTATCTTTATGGTTTGAAATTATTCATTATGTATTTTATGAGTCCAAAATTTAGTGTTATTATAAAATTCCCCTTCATGCAAGTGTTTTTATGATATTAACATATGGGAGGAAATTACTTTTTTTTGTATCTAGTAGAAGATCTTGAACACTATGAGAATTTACTTTGTAGATGTTTAATTCCATTAGTATGAGTTGTTTGTGAATATTTTGGGGGATATAAATACAGTTTAAAAAGGTAATCTTAAATTAATTTATGTTATCCTGAACTATTTTATGATTTTTTAATTTTACATGATGTGAAAATTTTATGGTAATGATTAAAGATAATTTAATAAGAAGTATTATCTTATTTTTATCATTTTATTATTATGATTAAATAATTTTTAGGTTGAAATATTACTAATGTGATTTCTAATTTAGAGATATATAACTTATATATTTTATAGTTTGTAAAATTAATGAGGATATTATCTTCCTTTTACATTAAAGGAAAAAATATTAGTTTTTATAGACACAAAAATAAATTTTTATCATGGAATCAGATGTGAGATATGATGTCTTACATTGGGTGTACTTTTGATAACATTATGATATGAATTTAAATTTTTAGTCAATGATTATTATTAGTTAATTTTATTCATATTCTTAAAATTATATTTTTTAAAATATTTTTTTTGTAAATAATTTTTTGAGATTGATTGATGAAAATGAAAATAAATACTATAGGAATGGTTGGTTGAATATTTTATAATTTAATGATTTGATTCATGTGCATGATAATGAATTAATTGATATATATGAATAAAAAATAAATGGTTATTATGGAACGTTATAAAGGATTAATTTAGGGGAAATATATAATTAAACATCGTTTCTATTTTCTATTTCATTATGGTTATTTATTATTAATATTTATTATATTAATGAATTTAACTTTGTAATTAGTGTGTCATTGAATATTAATGATGTATAGAAAGTGAAATAAATTAAATGAATGGTCTCTAGTGAATAAGGATTAGTGATAGTCAGGTAACATAAATATGTGAATAAACATTCTCATCTTTCTATTTGTTTATATAAATCTAGAACATATTTATTATTCAATTATGGGTGAATAGATTTTAGTCATAAGAAATAATTATTATATAGGTATATTTAAAATATTTATGATGAAAATTATATTGATTAAAAAAATATTCAATATAAATATCTAAAATGATAATAAATATTGATTTATGGTTTTTTTGGGAATTTCAAAATAATAAAAACAAACTATATTTATTGATGGAAAATATATTTTATTAATATTGAATTTTATATTTGTATTTTTAACCGAATAAATGTTGAATATGTTATTATTTCATATTTTTTAGAACATAAAAAATGGGATTTAGTGTTTTATTGTTATAATGAAATTATTTTCTATGATTGGTTATGATTTATATATGAATATTTTACTAGGTTTCATGGATTATTTTGTTTAAGGAATAATTGTAACTTTGTGAATAATCTATAAGATGGGTGAGGCTGGTATTTCTAAAATTCTTTATAGGAATATGCTAATTCATTATAATTGCAATCCATTTTTGTTAAATTTTACCAAAACAATCTCTTGATATTTAAAAGACCCTTGTACAAGTGGTGAAAAATTATCTTAGGGTGTTCTATTTAGTACTGGAATAGTTCCAAATTTTATAAATTTAATAAAAACACAAGTTTTTAATAAAATAACTTTAAGTACTAAGGTCCATGGAGGCCACACTATATAGGCGTAGTCTCTTTTACATTTTTATATAGATAATTATAAATATTGTGAGGTATAAATATGTAGTATTGTGGTTATATGGTTTTTTCTAGTTAAACATAGGGTCATGCAATATAAAATTTTATATTTAATTCTAAAAATATATGGATTATCTCAAATATGATGATATAATTGTGTAAATATAAAAATTTAGTGATTAGAGTGACTTTGTGTACAAAATTTCAAATGAAGAATGTCTAGTGAAGTGGTTTAGGATCATAATTATAAATATGATATGAGTAATGTTTGAAATGAGTTAATTTAATCTATAATACATATTTATATTTTTCATTATGTTTAACCTATCTAGGAGAGTGATTTTAACATTTCATGTCATTTTTTATTCCCTAGAACATTGTGGTTATAGTGAACCGTGTCTTAATTGTGTTAATTATGGAATTAATTATGATTTTAATTTCATATTTTCTGATTAAAACAAGGGATTGTTTTTTTTATTATCCATAACTTCATGAATTAAAATACTATAGGTGATACAATTAATATCCTCCAAACAAATACATCTAGATCTGGTGGTACAGTTACATAATTTACAAAGATACTTTAATACCTACTCAAATAACCAAAAACTTCATACCTCATTTCAAATAATTATACATATCATATCAATATAAAAACACTCTCCTATAAAAATGTGTTGTTTTATTATAATATTAGCTCTATAATCATATACTATATAATATAACTTCAAAATCATTTTCAAAAATAATCTAAAAATGATTCCCTCTTAGGAAAATATCAATATTTATATTCCTAAGGTAATGAGGAAATATAATATTTGAGAGACATCAATTGAACAATTTGTGAAATTATCAATTAGTCATAAATATTTTCTCCTTATATCATAATAATATGGGAGATATTAACACAAGATATATATCATGATTAATGATATAATATAATGTAATTATTAGAACTAAACATGAGGAAAAATTGTATAACCCTCATTTATATATAAAAATTTGTAATATAATGATCTATAAAGCATATTATATACCATGTAATAGAAATTTTAAATCTGTATACATTAAAAATGATCTATGGAGACATAAATTAAAAATGTGGAACTCCATTGGATTTTGGATTGAAAAAGTATTGTGGCATCAAATTTGAATGTTGGTTGAAATATGAATGTCAAATGGGATAGAAATATAGTATTTTATAGAACATAACTCTCCTCAACTATATTCTCGTCTGAAATATCCCAATCTCATAGATCACTGGTACAATATAGATATAATGGTGATAATGGATTTCTCTATGTGATCTATTTCTTCCTATATCACCATCCCTGGTTATTGTCTATATGCTTTAGTGTTATTTTTTTACCCAATTTCTCATTGATGGTTTTGGTTCTGTGATCCCATTTTCACCATTTTCTCATTTGTCCATTTAGGGGGTTTTCCTCCTCTGGTTACTTGTTTTTTAGTCCATTATTCTTGTTCTACTTTTCTCTTTTCACCAATCCCATCATGTTTGGCTCTATTTTTAGTTGACCATAATGGTGGTCATGGAGTCTTGGGTCAGTTTCAGTGGATGGATTTGGGGGATGATCTCCCATATAGATTTTAACATTTCTTGTAGTTCTGATTTTCTTATTTTGGTATCATCGTTTATTTCTTTCCCTATTATCATTCAACCTAACTACTTATTTTGTCAAAATACCAGTCTCGTTTGACCCCATATTATTCTAGCATAATTTTTAATGTAGTGGAATGGGGTTGTGATGGAAGACCTATTTAGAGAATTGTTTTTGGTCCAAATGGGTGTTATTATTTTTCCCTCATATTTCATGTATGTGTTAAGGTTAGGATCTATGATCATCTAGAAGTTAACTGGATTTTTAAATTTTCTATTTTCTATTTTAATAATGTATTTTATGTTCTTTTTTTGTTATCTGGTGAAGGATGATTCATTTTATGTTTTTCTATATGGTGTTCCATGTTTTTTATTCTATTTTTTATGTGGATTATATAGGTTCATCACCCTCATACACTAGTTATTTTGTTGGTGGATTATTATTTATTGATAGTGAGTATATTGTGTTCATGAATCTGATGTGTCTGTGATGATTTGTAATAACCCAAATTGTTATAAAAGAAATTCCTCTTTTTGATTTATTTAAATTTATTATTATGTATTCTGTTTATAGAAAAAAACATGAACTTATCTCATCGTACTATATACTATTTAAAATACCATTGATCATCATTACCATTGTTAATATCGTCACTGAACAATGATAACATGATTAATATAAATATAGAGTTTTAACGAATCCAATTGATGCAGACAAAGGAAGTGATGCCTTAACCAGTATAATCAAACCCTATGAATACCATTTATCATAGCTTCTAAGGGATATATCATCACTAGGATTTTCCATAAACTAATCCCAATATGAGATCCAATAACTTAATCATGATCAAAACCATTTATGAGAGATGATCAAGCTCTTTGAGATCACAACCCAAACCATGTCAGTTGAACAACCCCATGAAAGTATCATTGTCTCACACCTTACTCTTAAGGCCTTATCTAGTGCATTAAAGGGATATGTATCAATGCCCTCTAAATATGAGTATGTAATTTAATTTTTATATAATAATGAATTTTTTTTCATCATATTATTGTTACTTTATAAATGATTTTTAGACAATAAAACACAAATAATATTTTTGGGTAATATTCAAATTCAATTAAAGATAATATTTTGATAAATTAATGGATTTTTAAAATAAATAATATTTTAATAAAATATTATTATTAAATAATTTTTATTTAAAATAAATTATCATATAATTTTTATGAATTCAAATGTAATTTTTATAAGTGTTCAAAAACTGTTATTATAAAACTAACCCAATATTTATCCATAAAAGAAGGTTATTATTTTAAAAGGAAATTTTTAAATATTTAGAAAATTATTTTGATAAAAATAATATATTTTTTTGAATCATAATGTCAAAATTATCCAATGGTTAATATCTCATAATTCTCTACGACAATCAATTTTTTAGGTAAAAATTAAATACTGTATTAATATATATTGTTTATTATGAAATAATAATGACCCAAAAGTGATGTAATAAATAATATAAAATGTATCCAAAAACAAATATATGTTCTACATTTAAAATAATATGATTTTAAGTTTATTTGATTTATTTAATAAATCCATTATGAATCCTTAAAAGCTTACTACATACATTAAGGTTTTAAAATCCTATCTTTAAGAGTATGACTCACCTCCACATAAGAAGGGGTACTATTTTATTATGTTCAAAGATTAGAATTATTAAATAATGGAAAATTTACCATTTTACAGAAACCATTAGAAAAACCTAGGGAAGGTTTGTGGTTGTGGTTATTTTATTATACAGAGTCCAAACCCTATGTTTAAGAAATGATAAAAAAATTCTATATTCCATTCCTATATAAACCCAACAATGCTCCCATTTATCGTCACTCCTAATATTTGGAGCACATAATTACTCTAAAATCCCCTCTCTAGATTCTTCCTGAGGTTCCCCCATGCTCTGAAGAAGCTCCTCCTAAAAACTTGGTGTTAGACACTCAAGTAAGGGATCCTCACCTTCTATTATTTATTCATGATTATTTATTATCATATGCCTTCTATTTCTAATTCCTAATATTGGAAAATGTCTTTAAATTTTCCAATTAATTTCCATTTTATGTTTAAATAATGAGAGACCATTTTCTCTCTCATCAACCTATTTTATGAATTTTTATGCTGCCAAAATTTCACCATAATTTTCCATATTAATAAAATTATGTAGTGAATACCATACCCATTTCCTATCAAGGGAGTTCGACTTTATACACATATACTTAATTTACTTGGGACTTATATGTTATGATTAAAAACTCCTTGATAGTGGAATAAAATATCATAATCAATGAATCCATGTTGTATAATTGATGTGGCACACTTAAGCATGAGAATGAAATGAAAGTGGTGGGTGTGACTGGAATTATATAGCACTCTAGTGCATAGGGTAATGTCTAGTCTCATGATATGTCATGTTGGGATAGAGAGTGAACATTATTTCTTTCAGGTAATTTTTCTATCATAATTCCTTGGTAGTTATCCTTGACCTACGTTTATTATGCAGTGCCTTAAGTTGTTTCCACAATTCCCATGTTTTCCTTATGTTATCATGTTATACCATGCTTTGTTATTTAGGTTTATGATTCCCAATTTTTCCCCATTGATATGCCCAGTGTATAAAATGTATCATTATATTTATATTATTCAATTTTTATTCCCTTTTTTACATTATATATCACCCCTTTCATATGTATATCCCCAGGTTATCCTATGCATTTTTTAAGTTTGATGGAATATTATGATCATGTTAAAGAAGTTTTCAATAAAGATGGTGTATTACCTATTTTAAGTTGTTATGTAATGTACCTAATTCCCAAAGACAATATATTTCTAGATATTCTATATTGTATTAAGTTTAATCTTATGTAATAAATAATGTATTAATGTGTAATAAATAGATGGATTGTTACAATTTTTATCAAAGATAAAATTTTGTTGTTTTTGGGATTAGTTTTGTAAAACTCTAGATAATGACATAGAGATAATAATAAGTATATGGAAAACATAATTGAAGTTTGGTAAGTATAGAGTAAGTGGTTTATCAAGAAAATAAATCACTTTCTAGATACTATAAGTGGACATGGTTTTGGAATAGATGTACCTAGGGGTAATAACTTCGAGAAGGTGAATCGGGCCTAACTCGATATAACTTGGTACATGAAAACATTCCTTACTATGAACCTAGTTTAATACTCCCAGGGGATATTATTTTCAAAATTTATAATCACATTAAGAACCATCATTAAGGGAAAATTATTATAATAATTTATATTAGGAAATAGATCATGGATAATATAGATTAGAGCCTAGAATTCCTAAGTCTTGGGAATAAATGTAACTTATAATTTTCCCACTTAATATCATTAAATTTCCATTTATGTGTTTACTATTATTAAATTATTGGTCCCTAATTTTTAAATTATTCTATACAATGGCTAGAAATAGGATGAATTTGGTAAACAATCGTTTGGATGGGAAATGTGATGATTGTACCAATGATATGCCCAACCAAATGAGAGTGGGAATTAAAAACTTTGTTATGATACTCTCTCATATGGCACATGTTCTAAATAGAAACATAGATTGGGAGGAGAACCCAAATCCCCCTAATAATTAACAATATATGCTTAAGTCATTAATGTGATAAAGGCCTATGACTTTCAATGGATCATTTAATCCCTTAATCACAAAACAACGGATCAACTCCATTGAGAATATCTTTTCTGTCCTTCAATGTTCCAAATAAGAGAAGGTTATAATTTTTTTATCATATGGTGGGATAATATGATCAATGGTGGAAATTTATCAAGAATATGAAGCCTCAGGAAGATATTTAAGCGATTTGGTGGAAGGAATTCCAGAAAAGGTTTTTGGATAAACATTTTTCATGCTCTCTCCAACTAAAAATAGAGATTGATTTAATTTTCTTTCAATAAAAATGATGAAAATCTATTGGGGTTTATGAGGAAGAAATTATAATAATTGAAAGATATGCCTCTAGTGTTTTTGTTACCCCAAAATTCAAGGTTTACCACTTCTTTGGTGGGATAAAACATATTCTATAAAATGACCTGGTGATCTATGACATTGAAAGTTATGTGGAAATTTTCTGATGTAGTATGAAAGTTGAAATAGTGATCATTGAATATCAAAGGTATCTCAAGGATAATAAGTGGAACGAGGAGTTTAATTTTGGTTATTTGATGGAGAAATATGATGGTTCCAATTAATTTCAACAACCCACTTGTCAAATGTGTTGGAAGAAGAACCTTAGATATTTCCTATGGGGGTGAGGAAATGTTATAGGTGTGAGAAGTAAGGGCACCTAACTAATGACTTTCATCAGCAGAAACCCACCAATGTGATAGAGGAAAGTAATTCTCTAGTCATCCCTTAACACATTGTTCATTGCTTCAACTACAAGGAACCATGCCACTTTGAAAATAAATTTACTAAGACTAGGGTTATTAGAGACAACCAAAAACCTCCAAGGAAATAAGAGTGAGTTTTTTCCATCACAACCACTAAGGTGGATCCCAAAAACAAAGTGGTGAAAAGTATGGTAATTATTAATTCTGAGATAACGAACAAACTTATTGATTTTGGTTCTATGCATTCCTTTATATCACGAATGTTTTGTATAAATATTTAAATTCCACAAAAAATCATAGAAATAGAGTTGTTAGTGAAAATAAAAAATTGATAAATTATTACATCCAAAGTATAGAACTCCACCATTGTCATAATTTTTTGGATGGACTTACCAGAGAACCTTTTCATACTCCCATTTCTGAAATTTTATGCAATTTTGGGTATGGATTTGTTTTCCCTATATGGATCTAACAAAAAATGTTGTGAGAAATAAATCATTCCTCGTATCATGAATCGACACCCGATTTTTTACAAGTGATAGGAGGAGGATGAATCCTCTTTAGCACCAACATATCAATCATTGATATTATTGCCATACAAGAAAGCATATCTAGCTTAAATGTTTAATACTAAGGAAAGAATCATCCTTGAAGACATTCTAATTTTTAGAGAATATGAAAATGGGTTTCGAGAGGAATTTCACGGTCTTCCTCCTAGACGAGTTGTTGAATTTTTAATCGATCATATTCTTGGGGTTTTTTCATTATCAAATACTCCTTATTGAATATATATTTTTGAAATCTAGGAGATGAAGAAACAACTACAGGAAAATATGGATAAAGGGTTTATATGCCCAATTGCTTTGCCATGGGGTGCACAAGTCCTATTTGTTAATAAGAAGGATGGGTAAATACACCTTTCATTGATTATTGGGAGCTCAATAGGATCACAATAAAGAACAAGTATCATCTTCCCTAGATTGATGAATTATTCAATTAGCTACATGGAGTACAAAACGTCTCTAGGTTGATCTGTGGTTGGTATATTACCAATTTATTTTGACGAAGGAGGATATTCCCAAGGATGATTTTTTTACAAGGTATAGGCATTATGAGTTCATAGTAATTACATTCAGACTCATTAATAATCCTTTAATATTCATGGACTTGATGAATAGAGTCTTTATAGATTAACTCGAAATTTTTTTGGTAGTCTTTATAGATGATATTCTAATCGTATGAAAAACCAGGGAGGAGCATGAGGGGCATATAATAATAGTGCTAAATACCTTGAGAAAGGAGAATCTTTATGAACAGTAAAGAACATTTGAGTTATGGTTGATGGAATTATCATTCATGGGGAATATCATCATAAGAAATTGGATATTTGTGGATCATTTAAAGACATAAGAAATTTAAGGATAGTCTATTCTAACATTTGCGATAGATATCAGTAGTTTACTTATATTAGATGGGTATTATCATCGATTCGTGAGAAATGTTTCTTGATTTTTAAACCCTATAACCAAGATAACTCAGAATGGATTCAATTTTTCTTGGAATGATGAATGTGAAGAAAGATTCAAGGAGTTGAAAAGGAGTCTTTTCACTGCACACATTCATACTATACCCACAAGTGGAGAAATTTTTGTGGTATTATATGATTCTTAGATGAAGGCTTTGGGTTGTGTGTTAATGAAAAATGACAAATCCATGGCCTATTCTTCAAGGAAGCTGAACTTTCACGAATAGAACTACCCAACAAATGATCGGTAGTTGGATGTAATGATATTTTTGTTGAAAATATAGTGGAATTATTTCATTGTGGAGAATTGTGAGATATATATAGATCACTAAATCTTCAAGTATATATTTACATAAAAGGATCTGAATATGAATTGGTGATGATGTTTAGAACTGATCAAGGAATATGACTTATAAATAAACTATTATCATATTAAGGCTAATAATGTGTAGACTCTCTAAGTAGAAAGGATGAAAAAATTATATAATTGATGAAAAATTGATATTGATACAATCTTCTTTGAATTTAAAAGTATGGACATGGGAATAATAAAGGAAAGAAAATAATAAATCCTTTCACAAATGATTTCTCAACCATCTCTTTTGGAAAAGATAAAGGATTTTTAGATAAACAATGTAGTAATTCAAAAAAAGTGGAAACATTAAGAAAAGTGAAAGACTTAGAGTTTAATTTTAATAAAGATGAAGTTCTGAGATTTTGGTCAAGACTATGTATTCTATCAAATCCATAGTTAAATAAGAGTTGTTGGATGATGCACATAGCTAAACCTTCTCCATCCACCCAGGAAGAAAAAAATATGTATTGAGATTTCCACGAAAACTATTGGTGGGACAATATGAATAATTACATAATGGAATATAAATCAAGATTCATTATATGTCAGCTGGTGGATGTGGAATGTAAAAAATACAAGGGTATTATGCAACCATTACCCACACCTACATGAAAATGGAAAAATAAAAAAATGGACTTTTTCACTGTTCTTACAAAGACATCAAGAGGAAATAATGTTTTATGGGTTGTGGTGGATCATCTTACAAAAATTGAACAATTTATTATGATTATAGATGATTTCTCACTAGATCATCTTTCATGGATATATATTTGAGAACTGGTGAGGCTATATGGAGTGCCAATATTGATTTTATCTGATTGAGATCTGATATTTACCTTAATGTTTTAGAAAAGCCTCGAACATGCTCTAAACACTGAGATGAACATTAGTATGGACTATCAGACATAAAATGATGGCCATTCTGAGAAGACTATTCAAACATGGGAAGACATGTTGAGATCATGTTCTACGTACTACAAAGGAGTATGGGATCAACATCTTCTTATGGTTGAGTTCTCATACAAAAACAATTTCTACTCTAGCATCCAAATGTACCCCTATGAAGCACTTTATGGTTAGAGGTGCATAATACCTATATTCAAGGATGATGTTACGGGATGAAGACTACTAGGTCCTGAAATGGTATACGAAATGGTGGAAAAGTTTGGGGCCATTCAATAGCACATCAACGCTGCTCAGATTTGACAGAAGAGATATGCTAAAAAATCACCAAAAAGACCTATATTTTGATGTTGGAGACAATGTATTCCTCCATATATCTAAATGGTATAAAGTAATGAGATTTGGTAAGAAGGGAAAGATTTTTCCAAGATACATTGCCCCCTTTGAGATCTTTGATCGCATCAAAGTGGTGATATACTAACTAACACTCTCACATAACCTATATTTAGCACCTAATGTTTTCCATGTATCCATATTGAGGAAGTACGTACCTAACCCCTCACATGTACTCAATCCATAGATGGTACCATTCGATAATGATCTTTTCTATTAGGATAATATAGTAAAAATATTATATTTTAGAGACAATTTTCTATGAATTTAGACAATGAACCATGTAAAATTGTTGTGGAGAAACCACAAGATTGAAGAAGAGAAATGGGAAATTGAGGAAGTGATGAAACTGAATTATCCTTAATTTTTTTGTATGGGAAATGAAAATTTCGAGGGTAAAATTTATTATAATGGAAATATTGTAACAACATAAACTATTATAAATAAAATTCCCCCATTTTGATTTATTTAAATTTCTTTTTATGAGTTATGGTTATAGAAAATACATGAATTTATTTGGTCTTACTATATCCTATTTAAAATTATATTAAGAATCATTACTAATGATAATATATCCATTGAACTCTAATCACATGATTAGTATAAATGTAGGTTTTTAATAAATCCAATTGACATAGACAAAGGAATTGATGACCACAACCAGTAGGATCGTACCCTATGAAGACCATTTATCAGAGCTTCTAAAGAAGATTTAATCACTAGTATTTTCTATTGATTAATAAAAATCTAATATCTAACAACTTAATCATGATTAAAGCCTTTTATGGGATAAGTTCAAGTTCGTCGATACCATGTCCCAAACCATGTATGTTGAACCACCCCATGAAAGTCTCACCATCACACACCTTACTCGTTGGTAATTTTCCAAAGTATTAAAAGTATATGTATAAAGACCCTAGAAATATAAGTATGTACTTTAATGTTTATATAATAATCAATATATTTTTATCCTATTATTGTTACCTTATAAATGAATTTTATACAATAAAACAAAAAATAGTTTTTTGGGTAATATTTAAATTAAATTAAGGAATTTATTTTAATTTATTAATAGATTTTTGAAATAAATAATATCTTAATAAAATATTATTGTTAAATATTTTTAATTAAATATAAATTATCATGTATTTTTTATGAAGTTAAATGTAATTTTTATAAGGGTTCAAATACAGTTATTGTCAAAAAACCAAGAATTTATCAATAAATGACAATTATTATTTTGGAAGTAATAATACTCATATTTAGAGAATTATTTTGAAAAAATGAAAATGATTTTTTTAATCATAATGTTAAAATTATCCAATGGTGAAGTTTTAAAAACTTTCAGAGATAGTTTAATTTTCAGGTAAAAATTAAATTCCATATAAATATACGATGTGTATTGTCACATCATAATGACACAAAAGTGATGTAATAAATAATATAAAAGGAATCCATGAACAAATATATGTTTTCCTTTAAAATAATGTTATTTTAACTTTATTGTATTTATTTTATAAATCAATTATGAATCCACCAAAATTTATAATATAGTTTAAGGTTTTAAAATCCCTTCTATAAGAGTATGAATCACTTACACTTAATCAAGGTTATTATTTTATTAATTTAGGAATTTATAATTATAAAACAATAAAAAACACTATGATTTTGAAGAATATATGGGAAATAAAAATGGTACATGTTGTGGTTTTGGATATTTTATTATATAGAGTCCAAAATCAAAGTTTGAGAAATGATAAAAAAATTCCCCACTCTTTTCCTATATACACCAACCCAAGCACCCATTTATACTCACTAAAAACTATTGTAAAACATATTTACTCTTCACTATTATACTTAGAGTCCTCCAATGGTTTCCCCAAGATCTTAAGAATATTCTCTCAATCATTTTTATTAATACACTCAAGTAAGGCACCCTCACCTTCTCTTCATTATTCATGTTTCATTATTATCTTATGCCTTATATTTCCAATTCCTAATGTTGGGACCTATCTTTCCATGTTACTATTACCACCAATTTTATTTCCAAATTATTAGAGACCCATTTCTTTCTCATCAACCTTTTTTATAATTTTTTAAGTGACGTCATCATGCTACTGAAATTTCACCGTGATTTTACATTCTAAAACAATTGTGTAGTGAATAACATACACATTTTATATCAAGGGTGTTCACATTTATACACTTATAATTATTTGAATTGTGTATTACATGTATTTATTCCACACTCATTGATCATGGAATACAATATTATGATGAATGAATCCCTGTAGTATGATGTATGTGGAATAATTAAGCATGAGAATGAAATGAAAGCGACAGGTGTGTCTAGAAATATATTGCACTCCAATGCATTGGGTAATGCTTTGTCTCATGAGACGTCATGTTGGGAAAATGGGTGTACTTGATTATTGAAGGTAATTTGTACATCATTATGTCTTTTTCCAAAAATTCACATCTTTACTTTATGTTATCATGCTATATCATGCCTTATTGTCCATGTTTATGATTCCTACTCTTTTTATTCCCCATTGATATACCCATTGTATAACATGAATTATTCTCTTCATGATATTTCTAGTTTATTAACATACAAGGATTTATAGTTGAACCCTTTTTTATGTATGTCCACAAGATATCCCATGTAGTTTTAAGTTCAATAGAATATTATTATCATGTTAAGGAAATTTTCAATAAATTTGATGTATTCCCCATTTTAAATTTTTATGTAATGTACCTAATTTCCAAAGAAACTAGACGTACCAATCTTTTAGGTTAAATTAAGTGTAATATTATATAATAAATCAAATATTAATGTGTAATAAATAGTAGTGTTTTTATGTGATTTTATTAATGTAGAGACTCTTGGTGATTTACTACATTGATGATGATTCAATGTTTCTTTTCTTGGTGGGATTTTTTCCACATTAATTTTTTCAAAATCGATAACATGTGGTGATTGGGATGACTTATAAATTTTATTTCCTCAATTCATGTGATGTGTAGTACTAGATGATTAAAATTTAAAAAATTATGGTTATCATTTTTTATAGTCTATATAGATGATTTTAGGGTTTTGATAAGTTGTTAGGGATCCCACTCAACTAAAAAAAGGTGATTTTATCGATAAAATATAAAATAAATCAACAAGGATCCACAAAAATATTCATATAAAAGTTATCTAAGATAACCACCTATGTCTCATAATATAATTGATCATGCTAACCACTTGTGTCCAATAACATATTGGTTTGGGTTCACTCCCTACAACCCACAAACATTATAATCTCATGAGAATGAAATGGTGTATTAAAATTTATAAGGAATCAAAAAAATTATATTCCTTAATAATAGTTAATTAAAGGAAAGAAAAATTCAAAGATGGATAAATATACTCATATGGATTTAATTTTTACAATTCAATAGTTATATAGAAATATTGATAAAGAATAACGGATTTATTTTAGATTATAAAACTTATAAAATGTTACAATGAAAGATAATTTAGAATAATTAATGTAGCATCCCACCCCTCATTGGCTTGAGAATCTGTAAAGATATTACTTAGCCTTAAGAAAAATCCCCAGGATGCCAAAGGAGGAAAAAAAATTCTAAGGGATTTATTAATAAATGGGGGACAAGTTTCGCTTTGAAAATAATACAACCTAACCAAACATCCCATAAACAAAAAATCACTACATAATACATGATAACAATGTTAAAAAACTCAAAGTAATACCATTTATATCAAAACCAACTAAAACCAGAACCACAACATAAGACAATAAATATCAATGTACACAGTGGCAGACAAAGCCAACAAAACTCAACAATAATCCACATAAGTCCAAATCTCCAACACGCTTCATGCTCCAACTCCACAAAACAACCCCAATTATCATGATCCACCACTAAATAATTGTGATGATTTACCTTTTCCTATGTATCGATAAAAAATATATGCAAAGTCAATAAAGTTCCAAAGTATGGTTGAGTAATGAAACTCAGTAGGCTATCCACAAATAACTTCCCTACTCACACCACTATGATAGAACATGTTAGAAAATTTACAAAAACCAATTTATATAAATAAATTGAAAAACAAAATTATATCCAAATATAAAACAAGTTACACCATAAAATAGTTTTCTCAAAGAAACACCATGTTCCAAGGAAATAAACCAAACAAGTAATTTCAACTATTTCATTAATCTAATCAGCATTATCCATTCCATATCATAGAGCCACACACATCTATACACGCAATCTTGGTGTAACCATTGACGATGTAACTTTCATATCTATAACCTGTCCCTTTCATGGTGGTACTTCACAACCATTATCCAGCCCATTCCATCCATACATGACCATTTAATCCAAAAATATGAAAATACAAACTTTTTCAATCCACTTCAACCATTTCAGTAAAAAAGAACATTTATTGAAAACCACAACCAAAAACCATTTCAAAAAAACCAACCCTTTCATTGAAAACACCTTTCCAACAAACCAATTCAATAAAACCAACAATTTTTTTAAAACTATCTTTTCATTCATCAAAACCAAATAACCATTTTAAAATAATCATTTTAAAATCATGTTTCCAAATTTACCTTTGTCTAAAACACCCAATTTTTCACAACACCATAAACTATCACCAAAGAATGTTTCTATAAATCATTGATTAAAAAATACATAATAAATTTAAAAAAATGATTTTAAATAAATCCCAAATATTCTAAACAAAGTATTCGATATTAAATCCACCTACCACTAAATTTATGGTGAAAATGAAGAACATCCCTAAAATGCCCACAAAACCAGGTTGAATCTCCAAAAACCCACCTTAAATTTTCTCCTCTATCATAAAAAAGGACAAATATAACAATTATTAGCATAAACCACCATAGATATATCTGAAATGGACTAAATATGTGAAACTGAGAGAGAGAGAGAGGGAGATACATAAGTAGATCTAAGAAAAACAACCAAAAATACCATAAATGATGACTTATCAAGGGAATATGTCTCCAACACACTATGAAATGCTTCTGGATAACTTTTAATTTTATGGTGAAGGGTTAGATAGAATTTGGGGGGAAGAATTTTTTAGTTTGGGATAAAATGTAGAAAAAATAGGCGCTATAGGATAATCACAACCTAGATCTACTTTTTCTGGATCTTGTTTTTAAACCATGCATGGTTAGTCGCATGGTTAGACAAACCATGTGCTAATAGTGCACCAACCTCTGCCTTAAGGGGGGCCTTGCACGATTGGCTCACATTTTTAGACAAACCATGAACCAAATATGAAAAATACCACTTTCCCACTTTTCATTATTTCTTATAGGTAGACACACGGTTTGGAAAAACTGTCCACATACCCATATGACATCCCCTTTTCCCATGTCTCACTATACATGATTTCTTATAGGGGTTACACTTTTTTCACTAACTGTTAAAAAACTATGCAACTTTATAAAATCCCCCAAAACATTCCAAAATTCATCTAAACCATCCTATAATTCACCCAAACACTTTACATAAAAAAAAATAAGAAATAAAGGGTTACTTACTTTAAACTGCGGGTGATAAATTCTCTCCACCATTGGACTTTTCATCTCTGGAAAGTAGAAAACCATCATTGATTTGAAAGAATTCTGGCCATTGAACTTTCATTTCCTTCTTCTGTTCTCATGTCTCTTTCTAAATCTAACCATGTTACCAAAAAACCCACACTAGACTATTGATTTCCCCACACAAGACTTTATCTTTCCTATTCAAAATCCACACTAGCATTTTTACCAATGAAGAATCTGGATCTAGGTCAACATGATCACATCAAATCTCATGATCAGGATCAGGATAATAATTTTTCAACTAAGATACATGACTTAGATTATGAATAACATTGAACCATGGTAGAAATTCCAACCAATATGCCACCTCTCCAACCCATTCTAATATCTCAAAATGGAATTTTTATCTAATAGATAACTTGACCTAATTCCCAAAATGATGATCCCCAAGGCTTTGAGAGATCCTCAAGAACACATGATCACACCTCGATTGTAAAAGTCCATCGATGATGATCTGCATATGATTTTTGATGACTATAAGATATCACCATCCATTTCTTGATCAATTTAATCTTCTCCATTTTTTTCTTGGACAAGTCTTAGTCAACCATTTAATTCTCACCTATTTCCATCCAAAAAAATCAGATAATGAAAAGGATTCTCATACAATTATTCAAAAAGAGCCATATATATTGAGGAATGATAAATTTTTTTATATGATAACTCCACTAATGGTACATGATCCTCCCATTAGCCACTAAAACCCATTAATCAATCCCACAACATGTCTTCCAAAGTTTTTATCATCTGTTTGGATTGTCTGTCCATTTGGGGATGATACACCATACTCATTTTCAACTGAGTTCCATAGCCTTTCAGTAAGGATTTACAGAAATGATATATACACCTCAAATCTCTTTCTAACACTATCAAATATGGTATTCCATTCATCTTTATCAATTCTTGAATATAGAATAATTAAAATTCCTCCACCATATGATATTCATCAATAGGTATGAAATGAGATAATATTATGAGCTAATCCACTATCACCCACATGGAATCATGTCTTAGAACCATTTTTGGTAGAACAGTTACAAAATCCATTATAATATGATCCCACTTCTGAATATTAATATGTAAATACTGTAACATAACTATTGTTATCTTATATTTTAGTTTAAACTGCTCATAGGTTAACCATATCGAAACAAACCCATCCACATTACTTTTCATACTGAATCAGCAAACCTATAATTTCAATGCATTATACTTATTTTGTATACTAAGATGAATAGTCCATCTTGAATAGTGGTAATGTTGAATAATATGTTCCAACAATTCATAGGTACGAAAAATATGATTTTGAAACCACAACATTGAACTCTCATCCAGTTTCCATCCCTCAATGGTCTCCCCACCATTGAGTTTCAACCTCATAGAAACTCATTATGAATCAAATGTTAGTTCCTCATTAAAAATATCCACCAAATCAAGAATAATATATACATGAATTAAATCCACAACTTATCCTTGGTATTTACATTCCAAGTGTATATCGACTAGGACCAACATCAACCTCTACTCATCTGAAGCTTCTTTTTCCAACTAAGAATATGACTTTCTACTTAATGTATATGCCACAGAATTTCCTTTACCTGGTGTATACATCAATTCAAAGGTGAAAATTTGGAGATACTCCAACCATATTATTTGCCTCATATTCATTTACTTTGTGATAAATTATTTTTTAAGCTCATATGATCCGTAAAAATAGTAAATATCTCCCCAAAGTGGTAACGATGACAAGTCTTCAAATATTGGACAACAATAGCTTACTTCAAATAATGTGTTGGGTAGTTATTATCTTGAAAACATAAATTTATTGAGACATAGTCAACAATATGATCTCCCTGTATGAGACCACATAACAAACCTGATCTCAAAGAATCAAAATAAACCACACACCCTTATCCAGATTCTGAAAAAAAATCAATATTGGTACTGATGTAAGTGAACATTAAGCTCTTGAAAATACTTCTAACATTCCTCACACCATTGGAATGGAACATTACTCCTTTTCAAAGACATCATAGGTGAGTATATTCATAAAAAATCATGAAAACAGTGTCATTAATAACTAGATATACCAAGTAAATTGCATATCTCAAAGACATTCTTTGGTGACTACCATGAGATAATTGACTCTATCTTTTCGGGATCCACATAAACACCTTTTTTAGTGGCTACATGGACCAATAAATGTACCTATTATATACAGAATTCAAACTTTGATAATTTTTCATATAAACAATGACGTCTTAATATTCTCAACATTATCACTAAGTTTTTCACATGCTTAACCCTTATCCTTGAATACACTAATATGTTATCAAAAAACACTGCCATAAAAGAATCCAAATACCTATGAAATATCTGATTCATCAATGCTATAGAGACCTCAGGTTCATTCATGAGACTAAAAGTCATTACCACATATTCATAATGACCATATATAATCCTAAAATTTTTCTTTGGAATATCCTCCTTCCGAACATGCAATTGGTGATATCCTGATCACAAGTCAATATTAGAAAACCACTAAACTTCCCTAAATCAATCAAAAATATCATCAATACATGGAAGTGGATATCAATTATTTATCATAAATTGGTTAAGATTACGAAAATCCACACACAACCGAAGAGTTACATCCTCCTTTTAATAAAAAAAACTGGTGCTTCCCATAAATATGTGCTCATCCAAATGAAACCTCTAACTTCAAACTCTTCCAACTACACATTTATATCCCATATTTTTTTGAATATGATAATACGGAAGGGAAATTGGACTAGTCCCTATAAGGATATCAATCATAAACTACACGTCTCTTGTGGGTGGAAACCCTAATAAATTTTTAAGGAAAACATTTGAAAACTATTCAATAAACACTAGAAAATTGTTATCCTTAATCTCTTCAATCAATGAAAAAGTCAAAGCTGAAAATTGGTACAATATCATTTTGGTTGATGGTGCCAAAAATCTTATTGAACCTACTTTTACATTCTTTTCTCCTCTAAAGTGAAGCTTATTTCTATCTTCAATCAGGAAACTAAATATTCTAGTAGAATAATTGATGTGATCCTTGAATGTTGTAAACCATTCCATACCCAAGATTATATCATAGACATCTATATAAAGAATAGAGAAGTACCATATTAGATTGATTCCATCAATAGTTATTGAAATTTATTTACAAAAAAGCTCGATATTCTCTTTGACCAAGATTATTTTGCAGTTTTAACACTGAAAGAATCGTCTCAACATTTAAACTCATAAAATAAAGTGCACAAGAATAAATAAATGAACATGATGAACCTGTATCAAACAAATCTTTCATAAGGATGTAATTCAAAATAATCATATCTCACACTATCAATAGTCTAGATTGATCATCCATAATAACCTTCTTAGCTCTATATAATTTATTTCTCATGATGCATTATTCCCTATTACGAGGTTGAGATATCCCTTGCTGAGGAGTCATGGTATTCATGGAATCACCATGGATATCTCTGTTCTAATAATGATATTGATTATTTTACCCCTGTCCCATCAAATCATATGATTACTGGGACACTTCAGAAGTGTTTTGAACACCTAAACATGGACCACTACGATAATAGCTTTGAAGATTCCCCATATAATTGTAATAGTGGAATGCTCTAGGTTGTGTCATACACTCTCACTTTATGTTACTAAGAAAATCACATTAGAAACATCATTTATTTCTCTTGGGTCTTGGTGGAAGATTCAATTATCCATATTTATTATTAGGAATCATTTCTGTACCATAGAAATATGTGTCCCTAGTCTACTAAATCCCAGTATTAGATTTTCCACCATTTCACAAATGTATCGACATACTCCTTGCACTCGTATCTCTTGAGATGTCCCTTTTTACATTGTATATCTATTAAACATGTCTTTATAATCTATAATACAAAGCAAAACAATGACTTAGTGAATCTACTACCTCAATCCTAATTCAAAGATACATTCCTTCAAGGAATAACTAACAACAACTTTAGGTGAAAAGTAAACTAAATTCAAAATTTTAGACTCATACTCTATCAAGGTGAGGCTCTCCTTCTTCAAGATGAAGAATTCCATCATTCTTGAAATAATGAACATATGAGGATATCATTGTTTGTCAAATAATTCTTCAAAATCCTACCATTATAGGCCTTGGTCTAATTTATCCTGAACCACTAAATTCCACCATTGGTGTGAAAGATCCTCTAGAATATTCATCACCGGTTTGACTTTCAACTCTGGTGGTGTTCCTTGGAAATTGAAGATTTGATTAATCATTTTTTGCCACACCTCTACCTTCTCTGGTTCTGAATCACCCTGAAAGATGGGTGGATTTTGTTTCTATAACTAGACGGAATGATCCACTAGTCGGGGTTCAATTCTCATGTTCCCTATGTTCATAGCTTGAAATGATTGAAATGTACTTTAAACCAACTATTGGCTCACCTATGGATCAGGTGCCACCATGTTCTCAGCAGATTCCCCCGGTTGGTTTCTATAACACCTACAAGGTTTCATTTTCTATAAACACAATAAACTCCATATTTATTAGTCTCTAGAAATTGAAGTCTTAACAATTTTAAATTCTACCTCATCATACTATCACAACATTGGTTTCCAAAATTCAAAATTTTCCATTTTCAACCATTTTTGAAAATTTCACCATATATTTGAAAATCACTTCATTTTCTAAATAACCATTTCATGCCTTTTCAAAATCTCACATTTGAAGACAAATTTAACAATTTTCAAAAATCCAAATTTTCTCACCAAATCATAAATCATTACACAAAATGAAGTATGAACTCCTAGTGGGAATTCATTTCTAAAATGCATGTAATACTCATCTGATTGCCTAAACCCGTGACAATGAGATAACACTCTTATAAGTGTCTCCAAAACACTTATGTTCCCAACTTTCTGGTAAGTTGATGTTCATCATAAAAAGGTTATCTATTTATTTTTATGCTTTAAATTTCAAGTCCCAACAATCGTACTCATTTTTACCATCCCAACTCAAGGACGAAAACATAATGAATTGTCAACTCCAAATCTAATAGAACAGATGACGACTTATTCCACAAAGATATTTGGAAGGACCAAGAATGATACCACTTATAACATCCCGTCACTCCTCATTGTCTTGATAATAAGGAAGGAAATTATTTTTCCTTAAGATACATCCCAAAGATGTTAAAGGCAGTAAATAAATTCCAAGGGATTCATTAAAATATGGGGAAGATTGTCCCTTTAAAAATTGAACAACCTAACCAAACAATACATAACCAAAAATCACTATATTATGCATGATAACAATGTAAACCAACTCGAAGTAATACCATTGATATCAAAAAAAACCTACAAAAAAGTGCCTCAATGGAAGACAAAAAATATCAAAAGTATACAGTAGAAGACAAATCCAATAAAACTAAATGAAAACCCACATAACTCCAAAGCTCCAACATGATTCATGCTTCAACTCCAAAAATCACCCTAAGTATCATGATGAATAACTAAATAAGTGCGATACTTTACCTTTCCTTGTCTCCAGATAAATGATATCTACCAAATCACCAAATTGAAAAATTGGGGGTGAGTAATGAAACTCCATAGGCATTACCCAAATGACTTCCCTACTCACGCCACTAGGATAGAACATGTTATCACATTTATATAAAACAATTTATAAAAATAAATTTATAATAATTTATATCTAAATATAAAACAAGATCCATGGAATAATATTTTTCTCAAAGAAACATCATGTTCTAAGGAAAGAAACCAAATAAGTCATTTCAACAATTTCATTAATCTAATTGGAAATACCTATTCAATATCACATGGCCACACACACACATACATGCAAGCTTAGTATTACCATTGATGGTAGAACTTTTATATCCACAACCCATCTTATTAATGGTGTTACTTCATGACCATTATCCATCCCAATACTTCCATACTTAACCATTTAATCATACTGCATTTCAATACAAACTTTTCCAAACCAATTCAACAATTTCAATAAAACCACACTTTTATTAAAAACCACTACAAGAAAACATTTTAATAAAACCAACCCTTTAATTGAAAACACCATTCCACAAAACCATTTTAATAAAACCAACCTTTTATTGAAAACATTTTTTCCATGCATAAAACCTAAATAACCATATTAAAATCATCATTTCAAAATCATGTTACGAGATTCAACTTTGTCCAAAACACCCAATTTTGCACCATACCATAAACTGTCACTAAATAAGTTTTACATTAATCATTCGAAAACAATTCACAATGAATTTAACAAATAAATAACTAATTTGAAATCAAGTCTTTGTATTCTAAATATAGAACTTGAGAGTGAATCCACCTACCTAAAAATTTATGGCGGAAACGAGGAAAGGTAATAAAACACCCAAAAATGGATTGAATCTCCAAATACTCACCATTGATCTCTTCCCCTATCATCAATAAGGAAAAATATAACAATGATTTGTATAAAACACCTCAGATATATCCATAGAGGACTAGATCTAGGAAACCTAGAGAGGGAGAGAGATATAGAGATAAATAGATCTAAGAAAAACTACCAAAAACTAATATAAACGGTTACTTACCAAGGGAATATGGCTTTAATTCACCCATAAATTCCTCCATATCACTTTCAATTCGATGGTTAAGGGTTCCACAACCTTTGGGAGGAATAATTTTCAAGTTAGGGATTAAATAGAGAAAAAAAGAGTGGATAATGGTTAATCTCGACTTGAATCCACTTTTTTGGATCATGTTTTTAAACCGTACTTGGTTAGTCAAATGGTTAGGATAACAGTGCACTAGCCTCTGCCTCAAGAAAGAACTCATATGATTGGATCACATGTCTATAAAAATGGTGTGTCAACTATGAAAAATCCCATTATCCCACATTTCATGGTTTCTACTAGGTGGACAAACTGTTTGGACAAACTATGCACCTACTCGTGAACCTTCCCCTTAAACCATGTCTTATTATTCATGGTTTCCTATATGAGTTTCATGGTTTTCACTAACCATGTAAAAAGTGTTCACCCTTATAAAATCTCTAAAAACATTCCAAAATTCGTCCAAACCTTCCCAAACTCCACTCAAACACTTTACATACCTAAAAAACATAAATAATGGGTTACTTACTTGAAACTAGGGGGTGATACAATTAACATCTAAATATTGTAAGATTAATGGTATAGAAAAATATTAAAAATCCATCCATGAATGATAAAAAATTAAAAATAAATTATCCATTAAATTCCATACCTGTTATGATATATAAAAATAATCAAAAATAAGGAAATGAATTGATCTGTTATCATTTTAATGAAATAAAATCAAGGTAATAATATTTCTAAAAAATATTTTTAATATATTTTTTCTTATAAAATAATTTCATTTAAAATGTACCATGATATGTAATATAGGGAAACAGAAGAGAGATCATGAAAATAGATTTTTTTAACATTTTGGATTTATTTATAAAATTAAAAATGATATATTTCACCTATAAATAATTTTATAAAAATCGAAATAGAATTTTAAAAATCTTATATACATAACAATTATCACAATAATAGATCAAATAAAATAAATAAAAGATAACGTATAAGAGACATGAAAAAAAAATATTATGGAATAATAATTGAAATAAATAAGTTTTATCAATTTTATAATGTTTAAAAATGTCTCACATCAATGTAAGAGATATAATATTTACTTTTCAATATAATAAATGGGTATATGAAATTTATATAAAAAATTCTTATTTTATATAAAATTTATAAAAAACATTTATGTTAAGTAGCAATGAATATAGAAGATAAGTAACTAAAATAGTGGTTGGGAATTATCTATTACAATATCATATTATTATGAGATAATAATCATTCAAAAAAATATTTTTATAAAGAGATATAAATTCCATAATAATTAAGGGAAATAGAATATTGATTATTTATGTGGTTCAAAACACCAATAATTGAATAACATAGTCAATAAATAAATAGTATAACTCAATAAATGGAGAACGTGTGAAAAACAAATACATCTAATTTATGAAAAAAATTAAATGGATAGAGTTAAAAGTAGATAAAATTACATAAAAATAAATGATAAGTCGCATTATATATATGAGTGTGTTTTAAATGAATTAATTTAGTAAAAGTATATTAACAAAGAATAAATATCATATAGAAGATGTTTGAAATTTTATAAATAGAAAAGAATGAAATTGGTTAGTTATAAAATTTATATTTATGTGGAAATAATAGGAAAATGGATAGATTAATAAGATATAAATACGTGTTCTATTTGTAATTGTGATAATTTATAATTTTCAATGAAAATAATATGTAAATCTTCTCAAGGAATATAAATAATAGGGAGGAAAAATTAATCATCTAGGACAATATGGAAAAAAATAATTCTTATGCAGATCATAGGATATGAACTAAGAGTAAATAGAATTAGAAAAAAATTAATGTGGGTGGAAATTTTAATAAATGGAACGAAGTAATGGAAGATTAAATTTTATATAGAGTTGACATATTAATATTTTAAATGAAGTATTGAAAAACCAGATTTCAAATGAAAGGAGATATTGAAGGAATATCCCATATATATTTGGTAATACAAAAAATAAAAAACAAGGATTGAGAGAAAATTAAATATACTTATAAATCTAAAGAAACAAATATAAATTATTATGGAATATATATATCATTGAATGTAAATTTGTATGAAAACCACTATCATTTGATACTCATCCACTCAGACACATTATAACTCTATATATAATGAACATATGTTTCTTATTCATCTATTACAGATCATTATTTAAACATATTTCATGTAATAAAATTCATTTCATATTGTTTTTTATTAATAAATAATTGTTAATATTAATAAATTAGGGTTTATTGTTCCATTTCATCAACACATGCTTGGTTATGGCAGTTTTGGCCCTTTCTCCTTTCTCATGTGTTCATCACCAAGATAAATTTCATATAAATGATGTTACTATATTTGAAGGTGTTATAGTGTCCTAGTATTATTTTAAGGATGATATAGAACAAATTAATAATGGATGGTTTTAAAAAATGATAAGTTAAATTGGGGCCACACCAGGTTTTCTTGAATTATTTCATTTTATCAATATTATAGGTATGGAATATATAAAGGGGGTCATTTATTTCCTTATACTCATTTTATTTACATACTCGTTGATTTAATAAATGAGTAGAGATACATTATCTCTTATCAATGACAGATAATTCATTAAAAACATAGAACTTTTTCATTTATAATGGATCATGAAAAGTGATTCTCTAGAATTGTATTTATAATTATAATTTTCTCATATATAGTTCTTATCAATATCTATTTTGATTCTATACCAAATGTTTATTCCATGATAATAGCTAAAATTTTATTATCTCTTTTTTATATGATATGAATTTATATTTTTTCTCAAATTAGATAACCCTGTATATTTTTATATATTTTAATGCTAGACTAGTTAATAAAAATTAAATCATTTTCATATGTTGTGGAATGGTTTATGCTAGAAATGTTAATTTTTATATTTATAATAAATTTTAAAATCGATTGGTACATTTTTTGGAAACTCCACATTAAATTAAGAATGTGTTATTCATTCCCTAAATCATAAAAACATGGATGAATAGAAAATTTGTAAACATTCATAATAGGGTAATAGAATTATAATGTGAATCACATTAAGTGTACCAATAACCCCCACCCCTAAACCCTGAATATGCACATTATCTTTGAAACCATGTCTATACATGTAAATTCGAAATATGAAATTATATAGATTTAAAATTTACTTCATATATAGAGGGCAATTATTGTAGCACCATTTAAAATAAGGTAGAGATTTATAATGGATATAGATCATGATCTCCATTTTTTCTTCAGTTTTTCTTATTCCCATATTGGATATTAAATCCTATTTACTTTATAACTATGATACATGATCCAATTTCTATCTATTGATTATTTTTTATATTAATTTATTCATATTAATTTTCCTTATTCATGTAAAATATTTTTAAATTCTACATGTATATAATTATTATTTTATTATACATGTTTCATAGATTCATGTGTTTATAATTGTTTTTTGGATTATACAAATATAATGTGATGTAATAAAAAATATTAGATATTAATTATTTTATCATGGAGATTATTTATGGGAAAATAATTGATCACATTTATGGAATAAATATAAAAAATTGTTATCAAACTCTTATTATATTCGTAATTTAGATGATATCCTATAATGTTCAGGTTGTAGAGCTATATTATTCCAAGAATGAGTATTTAAAAAGTGAAATCAAAATGGGATTCTTGATTTGTGTTACTAATGGTATATATATAAGTTAATGATTTTTTTAATACAATATAAATATAACTAACTAGAATAAATTATGACTAAAGTTGTCTTCATTTATGTTGTTTAATTATAAGGATATCCCAATACTAAAGAAAAATAATGAATGATCATGAATTCTTTAATACAGGATTAAAAGTATGAAAATTCATTATTTTAATCCTTAATTTTTCTAACATTATATATATTCCTTAAATAAAATCCTAAGACATGTTGGAATTTTATAAAATAGGTAATTTCATTTTATTACTTATAATGATTGTTTTTATTATATTATAATATTAGTTAAATGTTAAGTGGTTTCTATGAACTAAATAATTAATTCAATATAGAATAATGATGTTATAAATTTAAATAAAAAATTTCATAAAATAGTTTTAAATTAATTTTAATAGATTATTTATTATTTTAATAGATCCTATAAAAAATAAAATTCTATTAAAAAATTAAGTTTTGATAAATTATTTGAACATATGGATTTAATAATGTCATCATAGTATTTTTAGGTTTATTTAAAACATGAATGTGGAATTTGACTAGAATTGAATATCAATCTTGATTATCGTACACTCATATTAATGTTTTAAAGTTATAAATTTTCATTAAAATAATTATTTTTCGGTGTTAAACTAATAGAGTAATATATTATCATTTAGATATATTTAAATATAATTAAAAAAATTTCTATAAAAATAAAAAAATAAATTTTAGCTTTATCTAAGTTGTGAGATAGGGGAGAATTTTTGGGTGAAATATGTGTGATTTTTCTTACCTCCATGGGATTCATTGGGAAGTTTTTAATGGATTATTGTAACTGAGGAAAAAGATATCCTACATAATATCATTTTTTTCCTTTTCCATGAAACATTTTTAAATGTTTAAGCAATTTTTTTCAAAACCAATGTACACCCCACAATTTTCCATACCGTTTCTATATGTTGGAATAGGGACCATAAACCATGCATTGTTAGTTTACCATAGAAGCATGAAATTTTTCTAATTGAAAACTTATTAGGTTTTACTTTTTTGCATCTATTAAATCAATAATTCCATGAAACAATTAAGACATATCGAGGAAAACCTATCATAGCCTTTATTTATCTCAATAAAATATATTTAATAAAGGGGATGTCATTATATTGAAAATTTCACTATAAACCATTAAAGATACTAATTCGTGTGTATATTTCTCAAATGATTGATAAAGATTATTTTAAATTTATTTTATAGTGATAAATTATAATATATATTTTTACCCATTGAATGTGCATATATTTAGTCAGAATAAACATATAAATGTTTTCAGTATTTGAAAAAGTATAAGTAGTTTTAGTAAAATTTCATTCTCATGAAATATATTTATTAGAAGATTCTTAATTAGAGTAAAAATTTATTAATTGGAGTTAATTAGTTATGAATAATCCAATGGTATGATACTATAATAATATAACACATCTATGTTGTAACCTATTAATATGAAGATAATCATGTTGCGTTTAGTATATGGTTTGGATAATTTCAAAAGTAGTACCATTTAGATTTAGCTCTATCATTATATTTTTATTCATTAAATAAAACCCATTAAAACCCAATTTATAACTCTAAAAAAATGATTATTCTTTGTTCAACATTCTAAATTGTGAATCCCCAATTTCATAATTAACCTTTAAATGATAAAGTGTTGGGAAGTTTGAATAATATTATGAAAAAAGGGGTAGTTTTCCTCTTCATAGGTCCACTTGAGCACACAAAAAATATAAAATAAAATGATATATTTTATAATATATTACTCTTGGGAATTTATTTTCATTCTTTCTCATCCAATTTAGTCAATTATAATGTGGGCGGATCCCCATTGGATATGGTTGTTTCTATGTGGTGGAGGTAATGTGAAATAATATTTATTTTCGTTTTTTAGGAAAAACTAAATTCTACATTAGTTTTGATAGGATTTTTATGTAGGAATAAATACTTGCATTGATGTTGTGTGATATAACCACCTTTCAATGTACTCTTGTTAGGTTCCTGATAAAATTCTAAATGAATTCAGTTATTTTTTATATTTTCAAGGGAGTATTAAAAATTATATTTTAGATGAGTTATATTTATTTTGATAAGTAAATATTCTAGATAAATATAAAAAAATGGTTAATAAAATTTTTATTAATTTTTATTCATCATCAAAAATAATTATTTTATTCAATAAAAAACTGAGTTCGGGGTTGATGGTAGTGATAAAGACCAAGCACATCACCATATAAAATAGACATGCAATCATATGTAATTAAACCAAGATGCCGATAAACCATAATACATTCACTAGGGATACCTTTGTTAGCAAGACAATTAGTCACGAAATTAACTTCCCTCCAGGTGTGGGTGATCTATGTTTCTTGTAGAATGAGAATTTTACACCTCCTAATAAGTAGATAAGATCCCATGAAATGATTCCATTTCCTTTTAGTGTTTTCAACATAATCATGGATTCATATTCCACTACATGCGAACCAATATTATACAATCTACAGAAAGTAAGCCCACTTAGTAGAGATCTGACCTCAACCCCAAGAGAATTCATCGGGCCAAAGATTGAGTTGAAACCGAGTAGAATTAATCCCCTACAATCTTGGAACAAACCACATCCACACATCAGTCCCTGAAAATAGGATCCAACAATATTCATATTGAAACCAGTGCTAGGGAGCTTCTAGAAAATCTAGTGCCCAAAAAATACGATCCTCATCCTTGATCCATTCTATCACTTTGTGAAAGAAAACTAATAAGATACTCAAATACCCTTGCACCCATAATGAGAGAGTTTGGATCCACCACTACTACCTTTTCACACACCCAGATATCGAGGAGAGAGCATAAATGACCCTCTCTAACCTTGTTCCTTACTTCCCACAAAATCCATCACACTGCCACAAATACCAATCCACAGGCTCTATTAGAAGAGCCCTTAAAATCCATCCCTTGAAACCAAGAATCAAGAAATCTATAAATGGAGTTTCCACACACAGTGATTCCCATATTCTATCTAATAAATTTAAAAACAAAAGTCTCCCATTAACTATGAAAAAATAGATTCCAGGAAGATTCCCATTTGGTGTTCTCGAAACATCAGCATCTTGATGAAAGGGAAATGCCCCTTATTGGTATATTTTTATCAATGGGTAAGGAATGATTCCTCACACGCCAAACCAAGAAATTCAACTTAGATAGGATTTATTTTCACCATACCATGTGGAACCAGATATCAACAATGACCTTATCGTTGTCCAAAGAACATAAGGCTTTGGAATAGAAGAGTCCATATGTAATCTCAGTGAAAATGAACCTATAAGGTTCATCAACCAGTTTGATGTTATCAAATACATGCTTCTTCTCAATTGATAACATTGTAAAAATAAAACTCAGGTGTTTTATTGCCTCTTGGAAATAAATTTCTAGGCACAAACACCAATGAAAGAATAGAACATTTCCAACCCAATTTTCCTTCAAGAACCTAACATCACTGTATCCCAACACCTATTGAACCCTATCTTTTAGGATATCCAGGTGTTTAATCATGCTTCTCTCTATATTAGATGGTATCTTATTTTTCTCCTCCCATCCTTACTAGTTATCTCCATGTCAGTCTAACATGTACTTTTCCCTGAGGAAAGAGCCTTCAATAATCTCCCATGCCAACCGTTCCTTCATCCCCTGCATGGTGTTCACCAGTCTATGTAGATTAATACCTCCCTATTCAATTATTTTTTACATCCTTCCCCTGGCTTCCCATTGACACTTTTTCCCCTGATTCAAATCCCATAAAAACGTTTTCATCATCATTTCAAGGGTGTTGATAGTTCTTATTTATTATTAAAATCAGAATAAAAACTAATCATGTTTTTTGGATTGGTATCCTTACCTTAATTGAATACATGTCTTGAATGACAAAATGTTAACTCATTTGACCCCAATTATGTGAATTTGATGGAACATAACTAACAATTAATCAATTTTACTTATCTTAACATCATTAAAGTGGGTATTATGGTGATTCAATGGATGTCCATAAAAATATAGGTACAATCTTTGTTTCTATATGTTGTAAGGAAACATTTTATAGTAATTCAATAGATTTTTAATTTTTCAATTTCAATTGCATTATCATCGCATAGTTATAAGTGACTAAAAAAATAGTGAATTATTGACCATGGGAAGTGCATAACTCTATACATGGAATACGCATATTTTTATATGTACCTAAAAATATAAAAAGGTGATCATTGTTCATTACATGGATATATTCTATATTGGAATAAAAATAATATCATATAAAATTATTGAAAACATTTTAGTGACTTTTATATAACTATAAATTCACTTTATCATGTTTATATATGGTAGTGAACATTTCTCTTACCTTATAAATCACACAATTAACCATATAAATATTCATGAATGAATTATATTGACTCAATAAGACTTGTAGAACCATAAAATATTCATCATTTTTCAACAAGCATGATAACCATAACAAAATTAATTCATAAACTTATTATTTTTCTTGATGTGATGTTATAGACTAGTTGTTACAAAAACAATATCATTTAGGAATATTTTAATTATAGGGATAACTAAGGATGGTAGTTAGGTAGACCAGTATTTATAATTATCTTTATGCAATGATAGTTTCAAGTAAAGGAGTAAGAAAATTTTCTTTGATTAATATTAATTATATTTTATCTTAAATAATTAAATGATATAGTATTTAGTTAAATATTGGTTCATCATTGAAGTTATAAATTTACTAAAAAAACTAAGGTAGACTTAAAGTACAAATTACATTGGGTTTTAGATTTAGTAAATCATATGATTTCAATATTTTTTTCTCTGTTTAGAAGAATCATTTTCCATTTACACGGTAATAATCTTTGAAGTGAATTTCTTTATTTTAGTTAGGTAATGTAGGTAGTGGGACTTATTTGTCAGAGAGGATTATATACATCAATTAGAGATATAGTAATTATATGTTTGATCAAAAGACAATTATTTTCAATAATTTCTTCATATGGATGATAATATTTAACTAGGAGATGTTATAAAATATTAGAATTTTTTTGAAAAACAAATTTTTGATTTTTGATAATTTATTTGAATTTTTTGTGAAACATTCAATTTTTGGGATTTATTATTAAATGATTAATTATTAAATGGTCTTTTCAATAAATAATTTTTTTAAACCCTATAATGGATTCCATAACAAATAAATTACTCAAGAAACCCATGTTGTGTTTGATAGAAAATGTTTCATGAAGAAAAATAAGTTGATCAGGTCTCTATGTGTCGTAATACTATCCACACACTAAGGGATGGATACTCCAAAAAAATATATCTTCTAATAAACTAGCATTGTGGTGAGATCCTTCCTTTGGCATTAATCCATGGATTACATGAATTTCTGAAAAAAAATAGAATCACTTTGTATGGTTCAATTTAACTTGGCATAGATCCAAAATAGACTTATGGGATAAAAGATATTGTCATTTATAATCAAGATTTCTTTCTACATGATGGAAATTATAAAAAGAAAATTATTCATGGATTAATTCATGTAATTCAAAAACAAAGATAGTTTCCGCATAATGAAATTCATTTTATTTATGATACATTATGCCTCCTATAAAGCATTGTTGATTGTGGTAAGAAGACAACCTTTTGAGCCCTACAATGTTGGATTTGAATTATCCAAATTTTGAAATGTAAGTAATTTCATATAGAACTATGATATAAACTCAAAGAATGTTAAGCACTATATAACGTATCTCTCCCTCTATGAAACACCTCCCTCTTGCGTGAAGAAATATTTTTTGTAGTTCTTATGTATCATTTTGATGTGTGTCTTGATGTGTTAACATTTAGAGTATGAGACATTAATTTTTAGACATCTGTGATCCATGGTTTTTATTTCCACATCATGGATAAGAAGACATGTTCCACATTTCATAGCACTATATAAATTCCCATTACACCATGGTGTCCTATCATGAAGTTCCATTTGGACACATAAATTATGAAATTGGTTTACCCAATAGCACCTATAAATACCCCATTACTTCGATAGAAAAAACTAAACACATAAAGTAAATTTAAGAGATGCATACATAGAGACCTATCACGTAAAATCCATAAGTTTTGAACTAGGGATGCCCATAAAAGTGAAATCCCATAAAGTTCATCCATGAATAAATTCCTTTATGCTTCTTAAAAAATCATCCCTTGTAAAATCCTTTCATGAAGTAGTCTTTATGAATCCATTTTCAAATAAATAAATAAATTCCTTCATGAATCTTGTCTATAGACATCCCCAAGTGAACTCCTCTATGTCCATGCGCTATACGTGTGGGATTTTCTATTGTTCTACTCAAATACACTATGTGGAAACCCATATATGAAGTCATATTGTTAATAACTATGATATATCCTATATAGTAATCTTATCCCTCATGAACTCTTATTTTATTTCTCATCACACTGTAATATACCATGTTAGCTCCACCGCTACACCCCTAGTCCTCCTTAATGATGTGATGGAGTAGCAAGCCCTCATTCCTATTTATTCACTATCATCATTTACTACTATTAAAAATAACATGTCCCTATGATGAAATTTCAGGTCTAGTTCAGCATATTTTGGATTGTATTACCTAAAACCACTATATTTATACTAGATGAATTCCATGATTCCAAATACATATCATGGATTCCAAAAGAAATACTTTGAGTTGATTTAATCCTATTTTTCCCATCACTATGTTATGTTAAGTTACTGCTATACGGATCCAAATGTATGTATATTTGAGATAATCTCCTCATTTGTCCTATATGGTCCTCTTTATAGGTGTAAGACCAAACTATAAATAAATGGTACATCGTGCATAATTCCCACACAGTCTCCTATTTTAACTTATTTTAAAACATAGGTATTTCAGTAGGCCATCCCCAATGTTTAATCGCCACAAAATCACAAGTTATTTAATTTATATGATATGACTAATCTTATATAACTTTTCTCTCACAATGAGAATGAATCATGTGGGATTCAATGATTTTTTTTAATGTTATTATAGAATAATTGTGATGTATTATAGGAATCATCTTGGTGTCCTAGATGCATGGATCTAAAAATCATAACAATTTTCCTTGATAAATTTTGTTACAATTCATATAATAGTCCTATCACATAACCATAAATAGTATAACATGAAATATATGAGCTTTAATTTTAGTTAACAAGGATATTTAGGATTCCTCTCTAAGGCTTAATTCAAATATCCTTAAACACATTGTTTCCATAATGTGATAAATATACATTGAACCACTCTCCCTCTATACCATGAGTTTAAATACTATAATTTTTTTTATTCATACACATTGATTTGAGATTCTTCTCTTAGTTCACTAATGAACCTCAATATGAGATTCTCCTTTTGGTCCTATAATAATTTTTGAGTCAATACTCTCCTCTTGGTTCCCTAATATACATGAGGTCAAGATAATATTCATTGTCCCTATTTATGTGCATATTCATCTTTTGTGATCCCCAACCTAAGATATCTACCTTCTATGTGACTAACATAATACATCCTTATACTGAAGATAATATAGATAATCAACCTTCCATGGTGAATAGCCAAAGATACCCCCACATTATGAGACAAATAATATCTATATCCTCACATTTTTTTATTTTCTAATTGACTTTAAAAATAGAAAGAGTCACTCAAGTATAAGTCCCACATGAACCATTTCTAAGAACATTTCTCTTTTTAGTCCTTACAACATGACTTTAGACTACTTGGATAGGTCATTGTCACATTAACATAACATGTACAATGCTCCCCATCAAGCAGAACAAACTCATGGTGTTTTGATTCAATTCATAGGTGTATTTATTAAACCTTACTCATGAGCTTAATCATGATATCATAAACACCAATTTCCTTCCTATATGGTGATATTTTCAATAGTTCCTAGATTGGAGGCATTAAGAAACGTAGCATCATAAAGATTATCAGGTAAAGATAGAGAACCAATAATACACAGGTATATTCACTTATCCAAATTATTTCTCTCAAATCATTAGCACATTGATAACTATTCCCACATTGGGATTTGGGAAGGATTCATGGAAACATCATAAATCTATAAGAAATTCCAAGAGTATCCAAGAATCCCTTAAAAATGTTTTATGATATTGAAATCCAACTCCCTTAATCAATGTGAATTCTAAATCATATCTTTCAAGAAACCCCAGAAAACATATAACTTTAAAAATTAATCATGTTACAAAGTTCATTTTTAAACTCCATTTGTGTATAATTGTTTTGAAGATTCCCATAAAAAATTAATTATATATCTATGGATAATTATATTTTAGATTCCATAATTATTTTTATTTTTATTTGATATTAAACATATGGTTATGAGTGTAGGGTTTGGTGTTTCCCTAGGAACATATTAATTCATTGGATTAGGAGAAAACATTATGGGGTTCAAGGTTCAATTAATGGAAAGTGTGTGGTATATAAAAAAGTAGAAAAGTAATTTTAAAAAATTAATATAATTTTTGGATATGATGATTTATCATAATAAAATAATTTTTTAGTAATTTTTTTAATTTATTTTTAAATAAGTATACCCCATTCACTTTTTATTTTCTCAACTAAGGAAAAATATTTAATATCCACTACTCCTTTTCCAATTCACATGAATTTATATGACCCATTATCATGTGTATTCTTCTAGAGACTCATGGTATTAATTTGGATTATTTAATTCCTATTTAATTTATTTATTCCACTTCATTATAGTGATTATCTATAGAGGATTTCCATTATATAGAAGAGGGATTATTATAAGCTCTATTTTTTATATATTTTTTTCTATTTCTCTATAGAGTCACCAGATAAACATATCATTATTTTACTTAATCAATATATTTTAACCATTAAATTTAAAAGTAATCTAATATAAATCTATAAAAAATTTAGTTTAGTGTCTTTGAGAAATAGTCACATAAGTAACATATTTTATAATACTGGAATACATTTCTCTATAATAAAAAACTTATATACCCCTTATAGACTTCTAATAAGTTATTTTTATCTTTAGAACATAGGGAAGAAAAATGTAAGAAAATTTTGAGATCAAAATCTTTGTAAGGGAAAACATATTAACATTTCATCAAGGTATAGATCATAAGAATTTGGGAAAACATGACCAAGGATAAAATTAATTATTAAAATAACATAGAATAGTAATATTTTCCATGATTCATTATAGTGGACCCTATAATATCAAATAAAAAAGTGTACCATGGAATAATTATGTGTGATAAGAATGGAAACGTAGAATAATTATATGATGTCATAAAATTATAAAATCAAAAATATATTATAATAACATATGAACATGACATTATAAACATATTTCAAGGCCCATGTCCATGTTTATCATAGTGAATGGTATCCCATCTTGGAATGGGATCACACCCCATTCCCATAAACATAATAGATAGACTCCCATGATGGATCAGGTTCATTACCCATCCACTTTTATATTATCATAGAAGATTTGATGATTTACCCAATTCCTTATAGGGGTATATAATTCTACTCCAACCTATTACATAACATAGTATGCCTACGCGAATAGAATGAGCACCATAAATGGTATCTCGTTAGTTGAAAACAATACTAAATACATTGGAGTGGTATATAATATTGGTCCCACCCATAAAATAAGTAAATTTATAATGTGTGCATTCATAAGAGTATAAAAAAGGAATGAAACCACAGATAAATCATATCATAATAAACCCCATGTGGAGGAAGTGTGTTTTGTAATCTTATCAAAAAGCATAAATGATAGCTATATCAAAAGGAATCCTTAGAGAAGAAGGAATTAAATCATTTTTGGATTTTCAAACATAAATAAATTATCGTAGTTATAGAACATTAATTTCTATTTTAGGAAAATTAATAAGAAGGATCAAGGATATATAAGAATTAAAATGAACCGCATAGGTGGTTATTTTCCAAGTGAGCATAGGATCTTTTATGAAATGAATGATCATATTGTTTCTATTTCGAACAAAATTGATGTAAGATCCAGAAATTTCTAGATATGACTTGGTATTTATTTTCATGTATTATTTTTTTTAGTTTAGTTATTTTCATTTTGGTTTTACCTTGGGTGGCATTTGGGTAATTTTTTTGAGATAAATGGAAGAAAAAGTGTGGTCCGCGGTTAGCGCATGATTTTCTCGAACCATGTGCCCTGGCCTAGAAAACTATATAAACTTGAATAGTGGGGTTTTTCATGGTTGGATCATGTTTTATCTAACTATGATCCCTCTTAATAGAAACCATGAACCCCCTACGAATAGGGGAAAAGTTAAGGCACATGGTTAGGAGAAATCATGCGCCCCGAGAAAAAAACCATGTAAGTAGGATTTTAGACCCAAGAAAATTATTAAAATAATTCATGAGCCCCTATATTATACCCATAAAAGCCCTATATCAACCCATAACAGATTTCTCTTAATTCTAGATCCTCTCAAAGGGATTCCAAGGTCGTCCAACCTCTGTTCTTCACAATTCAATGCCCAGATCGAAGATCCAAATCCCTCCTTATAAGTGAATCCTATCTCTGTTGGTATCCATTCCTCTTCCCTTCTCTCATAATAAAAAGAGTTTTTCTTAATATTATTATTAGATGTAGATCTAGGGTTGTATATATAGATATATATTTTAAGGATATTTATTTTTATGATCTTGATTTAGGGTTCTAGATCAGGATCTCATTTGACGTTCTTGTGTCTCTCAAATTTTGGGATTTCCATTGGATGATAATTTATCAACGAATTGGGGTTGGTGGTATATAATTAAAATCCCATATTATTGATTAAAATTTTGTGTATTTATTTATAGAATTTATATTTAATGTTTAGAATTTTATTTTTTGATTAATTTGGTGAATTAATTAATTAAGAGTGACGTGATATTGGGGATAATTGAGATTATAGATTTGCGTAATTAATTTAGGAATTAATTAGAGGACATTGATATTATTCTATTGAATAATTAGTTTAATAATTAATTATAGGATATTGATTTTATTTAATTGAATAATTAATTGATGAATTAATAAGAGGATATTGAGTTGGTGAGTTGAATAATTAATTAATTATGGGATTATTGGGATGGTAGATTTTGATTAATTAATTTAGAAATTAATAATGGAAATTGATGTGTTGAACTAATTGCTGAATTAGTAATGAAGTTGAGATGATTAATTAATTATTGAGTTAATTAATTAAGTTGATAAGTGTTTCTGACGCTTTCGTCGGGGCGCGTGCCTCCGTCTATGGAGGACGCGTAACTGTTGCCCCACATTCTCACTTTCCAAATGTGGGCAGCATCTATCGCTTATTCCGGGATGTCTACTCCTTGATTGAAACAGGATGATGGGATGTTGGTTCTTCCTTTTTTGGATTCATCCTCGGAACTCGTCACCTAGTCCGGGTCTCCCTTATAGATTAAGTCATGGTTTGTGAATCTCATTCTCGGTGCCATATCTTTGTGGACACCGATTAATTACACTACTTCCGTCAGGAAATTCCATGGGGTCTTGACAAGGTAGTGACCTTCGGTCGGAGTAGATGACAACATCAGGAATGTCGGGGAATCTTTGGATGCGTGGACGTTGGAGAACTTGTATTCTTCTTCATAAGAGTGTATATCAAGGGCATAAAACCCAAGGAATCCCACATCAGTCATGGGGTATTATATTCTGGAGGCATGTCTCTGAGGTTTTCCTCAGCTTCCCATGTTTAAAAAATGGTATGTTGTGAGTTTAATGTCTTACAGAGATGGTTACACTAAAGGCATGTCTTTCGAGATTTTCCTTAGACATCTCACATTTAACATGAGTTTGGTCGCGAGTTTAATGTCTTTCATAGAGGGTTACACCATAGGTGTTTCTTCCATGTTTTTCCTCAGGCATCCCATATTTAACATAAGGTAGGCCACTAGTTTAGTGTCTTGTAGAGATGGAATGAGAGTGATCAAAATGTCCCATGGAGATGGATCAGATTGGTACATCCCTAGGAGGGAACACCGGAAAGATGGATGGATTAGAATGCCCAATGAGGACAGATCTGAGGTGGTGCGTCCCATGGAGAGAAGATGTCACACCATAAAGACTGATCTAGACACCACTGAGGGCGGATCAGGGAGTGTCCACCCTAGAATGGGGGAACAACAAAGTTTACCATTGGCTGGTAATGAACCTCAGGGAGGTTTCCTATGTACCTTGTCAAGAAGATAGGGATAAAAACCCATGTAGTTTGAAAGGGGTGATGAATCTGGGTATACACAAAGGACAATTACCTGGAGACATGCTAGGGATTATGCATGGAAAGAAGCCTGGGTACTACTAGAAGCAGTGAGGAGGTGGATGACATGATCCCACCAGGATGTGTCATCCCAGGTAAGAATCAATATGGGTGATGGAGAGTTGAATGAAGTGGATGGATACTGAGATGGAACCAACATGAAGAAGACGGTGATATTGGGATTGAGCCTTGCAGAGACTTCCTATGTATCCCCATGGAAGGGAATCAAAGTCCTCGTAGTTTGATGGGATGATGGGTCATTTGAGGAGGTGGACTGTGGGAATGGATGCATGGATGGGATCCAGAGGAAGTGGAACCTCTGGGTTGGGGCATGACCTTCCTGAAAAACATAGGATTGAGGGAGAGATCCCGCGAGACATGAGTGATGGGCTTGAACCTCAGGGAGGCTTCCTATGTATCCTTGTGGCATGGAATAAAAGTCAATGTAGTTCCTCTAAAAAGTGTGGGGGTTGGTGATCTGACATGAATAAGGACCTGGGGTCCAGGTGGATGGTGTTCTTGAACCTCAGGGAATCTTCCTACGTACCCGGCCTTGGAAAGGATCAAATTCCATGTAGTTCTGGTTGGTGTGGGCGAACTGACATGAATGGATGTCGGAATGACCTGGTGTTGGGATTGAACCTCAGGGAGGCTTCCTATGTACATTTCCTTAGAAATGATCAAAGTCCACATAGTTTAGGATGGTGGATGGTGAACCGACGTGAAGGGGGTCGGAATGACTGGTTGTTGGGGTTGAACCTCAGGGAGGCTTCCTACGTACCTTGACTTGGTAAGGATCAAAGTCCATGTAGTTCGGGTTGGTGTGGGAAACCAATGTGAAGGGGGGTCGGAATGACCGGGTGTTTGGCTTGAACCTCGGGGAGGCTTATTACATACCTTTCCTTGGCAAGGATCAAATTCCATGTAGTTCTAGATAGGTGGGGTTGAACCGATGTGAAGGGGGGTCGGAATGACCGGGTGTTGGGATTGAACCTCAGGGAAGCTTCCTACGTACCTTGCCTTGTTCAGGATCAAAGTCCACATAATTCTAGATGGTGTGGGCAAACCAAAGTGAAGGGGGTCGGAACGATGGGGTGTTGGTCTTGAACCTCAGGCAGGCTTCCTATGTACCTTGCCTTGGAAATGATCGATGTCCACATAGTTCTGGATAGGTGGGGGCGAACCAATGTGAAGGGGGGTCGAAACGACTGGGTGTTGGGCTTGAAACCCAGGGAGGCATCCTACATACCTTTCCTTGGAAAGGATAAAATTCCATGTAGTTAGAATGTAGGAGTCAATGAACCTATGTGAATGAGGGCCTAGGGTCCAGATGGATGGTGGGCTTGAACCCCGTGGAGGCTTCATGCAAACCTTGCCTTGGCATGGATAAAATTCCACGTTGTTCCGGATGGTGTGGGGCTTATACTCTAGGGTACCCGGGTAGGATGACATGGTCGATGCTTACTCTAAGCCCATGGGATTCATGCTCGGTGTGAGAAACAATAGTAAAAAATAGACCAGATAATCACAGCGCAAAAGTGCATACATGAACGGTGATGAATGGGGCTTACGCAAGGAGGCTGCCCGGGTGCCGCTATGGAGTGGCAATAGTGAATGGTTCTTACGCAAGGAAGTTGCTCAGGTGCCACTATGGAGCGGAAAATGTGAATGGGGATTACACATTGATGCTACCCAGGTGCCGCTATGGAGCGGCAATGGTGAATTGGGCTTACGTAAGGAAGCTTCTTGGGTGTCACTATGGAGTGGAAAATGTGAATGGGGCTTACACATTGAAGGTACTTGGGTTTCGCTATGGAGTGGCAATGGTGAATGGGGATTACGCAAGGAAGTTGCCCGGGTGCCGCTATGGAGTGGAAAATGTGAATGGGGCTTACACATTGAAGCTGCTCGGGTTCCACTATAGAGCAGCAATGGTGAATGGGGATTAAGAAAGGAAGTTGCTTGGGTGCTGCTATGGAGCAGCAAATGTGAATGGGGCTAACACATTGATGCTTCCCAGGTGTCGCTATGGAGCGGTAATGGTGAATGGGGCTTACACATTTAAGTTGCTTGGGTTCCGCTATGGAGCAATAATGGTGAATGGGGCTTATACAATGAAGTTGCATGGGTGCCGTGATGGAGAAGTAATGGAGAATGGGGCTTACACAAGGAAGCTTCTCGGGTGTCTCTATAGAGCGTAAAATGTGAATGGGGCTTGCACATTGAAGCTGCTCGGGAGCCACTATGGAGCGACAATGGTGAATGGGGCTTACACAAGGAAGCTTCCCGGGTGCCGCTATGGAGTGGAAAATGTTAATGGGTCTTACCAATTGAATCTAATCAGGTGCTGCTATAGAGCGTCAATAGTGAATGGGGCTTACACATTAAAGATTCCTGGGAGCCTCTATAGAGCGGTAATGGTGAATGGGGCTGACGCAAAAAATGTTTCTCGGGTGCCGCTATGGAGCGGCAATAGTGAATGGGGCTTACGCAAGGAAGCTTCCTAGGTGATTCTATGGAGCGGCATATGTGAATGGAGCTTACACATTGAATATTCTTGTAATGTCTTCCTCATGTATGGTCATGAGGGAACCCCAAACCACTGGTGAGTTGAGGCCTTTACCTATGCACTAGTGCACAAGAGGGATAATGCCAAGGGAGTTGGAATCAGTCGAACAAAGGGAGTTGAAAAGTGTGAATCACATGCCTGACATTCAGAACGTGGTGAGGTTGGTGTGATGATGGGGGTGTTTGTTGACAGTGTTCAAAACACAGAATCCATATCGCGTTATCCTGAAATGGGGGACAAACAAACGAGGGCCGACTGTTGATCATGTTTGAAACACAAGACCTGACTCAAAGTGTTTTCCAATGTCTTACGGGGCGTTGGCCCAGGACGGTAGGTGAGCCGATGTGACATGGGACCAGGCTGTTAGAGCGTCCCTTCATAAATGAAAGTGGATGAAAATGCGAATAAAGGACACGCGAATCATGAGGTGGAGTGATGGAATGTTTGAACGGATTCCAACTCTCTTGAAATTATGCCACTGTAATCGTGGAGTTAGGAGTCTTATGCCTGGAGAAAAAAGGCATCTCTTGTTTAGAGCAAGAGGTATCCTATGTTTGGAAGATAGGGTTCACTACAGTTTATAGTCATGTAGATAGGAATATTGGAATCTCATGCATGGATCATAAGGCATATCTTGTTTGGAGAAAGAGGCATCCTATATTTGGAACATAGGGCGCACTACAGTTTATAGTCATGTAGATAAGACTATTGACATCTTATGCTTGGAGCATAAGGAATCTCTTATTTAGAGTAAGAGGAATCCTATATTTGACACATAGGGTGTACTGCAGTTTGTAGTCATGTAGATAAAACTATGGTCATCTTATGCTTGGAGCATAATTCATCTCTTTTTTAGATCAAGAGGCATCCTATATTTGGAATATAGGGTATACTGCAGTTTATAGTCATATAGATAGGACTATTGGCATCTTATGCTTAGAGAATAAGGAATATCTTTTTTAGAACAAGAGGCATCCTATATTTGGCATATAGGGTATACTGCAGTTTATAGTCATATAGATAGGACTATTGGCATCTTATGCTTAGAGCATAAGGCATCTCTTGTTTGGAGCAAGATGCATCCTATATTTGGTATATAGGGTGTACTACAGTTTATAGTTATATAGATAGGACTATTAGGCATAAGCCGCCTAGAAATCGCTAGTGTTGGGACTTACCCAACGGCGGCCCTTCCTGGTTCGACCTGGCATATGAGCCAAGTGATGGGGTTTGGATGAGTTACTTGAGGAATGGTTCGACTAGAGGTACTCGGGGAATTGATGATGAGAATCTCAACTAACGACATGGGAAACGAACCAGGAGGAATATGTCAACTCAAGGTGTTTCATGGTGTATGGAGGAGTATCTCAAATCATGGTATTCCATAGGTGGAAGGTGGGTGTGCATAAGGGTGCAATGGAAAATGTCAACATCCCATCCAAAAATGTTCATGGTGCAACTCTCTATTTTTCATGGGGGTCAGTGCCGGTAGCGAAGGGACTAGCCCGGAGGGCCGAGACCACAGCCTGGCACTAACCCTAAGTGGAGGTGCAGGGGCGCAGCCCCTACGGTATGGACCAGTGGGAGCAAAGGTAAGAGCCTCACAAAGGATAGGTCTTTGTGAAGTAGCTTCGCGGAGCAACGGGGCTCATGGATCATGGGGTCTCGCGGAGCATCTTCGTAGAGGAAAGATGATGGCGGCGCATGGACTCACAGAGAAGTTTCATGAAGGAAAGATGCTTGCGGAGCATAGACTCACAAAGCAACTTCATAAAGGAAGCTGCTCATGGAGAATGGACTCGCGGAGGAGCTTCGTGAAGGAAGTTGCTCGCAGAGCATGGACTCGCAGAGCCGCTTCGCAAAAGAAGCTGCTCGCAGAGCATGGACTCATGGAGCCGCTTCACGAAGGAAAGCGGAGCTCTATGAAATGGGAGATTTTCCACCCAAGGGGCAGAGTGATCGTCCGTATAAAGGGGGTGAGATGGGTATTTATAGGTAATAGGCACCGTGAAGCAGAGCTCACTCGGCGCGAAAGCGGAGCTTGCTCCGCGGTGGGTCGCGAATGTCAAAATGGGTTCGCAGAGCATCCCACCTCCTTTCTTGGTGGCGGTTTGTGAACGTCAAAGGGTTTTGTGGAGCATCGTTCCTCCTTTCTCCGCAGAGGGTCACTAATGTCAAAGGTGTTCACAGAGCATCCCACCTCGTTGCTCCGCGATTGGGGAGGGAGCTTCACGAATGGACTCTATGAACCATTTTTTCAACCCAAATTCAAATGTCCATAACTCTTAATCTATAACTCCGTTTAGGCCCTACGACCTGTCAAATCAAAGCTTGTGAAATGGGATATGGCCTTTAATCATTTATGGAATCATTTGGGAAACATTTTGGACACGTTTTCTGGTTCCACTGATAATATTAATTAATTGTTGAGAAAATTAATAGTATTGAGAAAATTAATTAATTCTTGAGTTAATTAATGAGATCTGGATGATTAATTAATATTTTATTTAATTAATAGGATTGAGAGGATAAAATAATTTTTTATATAATTAATGTGATTGAGATGATTAATTATTTATTTATTTATTTATTTAATAATATTGATATGATTAATTAATTATTGATTTAATTAATGGTAATGAGAAGTTTCATTACTTATTTAGTTAATTAATAATATTGAGGCGATTAATTAATTTCGGAGTTAATTAATGAGGTTGAGAATATTAATTAATTATTTAATTAATTAATGGGATTGAGAAATTACATGTAATTAAGAATGGTAACTAGGGAATTCTGAGACATGACATGAGATATAGAATGGTAACAATGGAATTCTGAGATATGACATGTAATATATAATGGTATCAATGGAATTCAGATATGTGACATAGGATCTATAATGGTAACTATAGAATTCTAGGATGTGATATCCAATGGAGATAGTTAGACTCTAGCATAGGCGGATGTAGGTATTGAGGTTTGGGTGTCCTTAGGAACTCGGGGGTTTATGTGGTTAAATAAACAATAATTGATAATGCGATAACTATTTAATTATATATTAGGTTTATTTCTTTTTACAATTGCATAAACTATTATTTAATGAATTTTTTTTAAGATTCCATTGGTGGTGTCCTACTAAGTTGTACTCATACCCTACTCATGATGCTTAATTGGTACCCATATAGATTTCACGGTTTTATGATAGGTTAAGAAAAAATACACTTTATTAGATGAGTTATTTAGGGATGGAGCATGGATGAGGGAACTAGATGTGGTTTAGGACCCACTTGGGAGTCATTAGTGTCTTTATTTTGAGTTTTATTTTGACACTGGACACGTACTTTTACATGGAATATCTACAACTTAGTTTTGAGATTCTATTTTCAGACTTGGTTATCTTGTTTTACTGTTATTTTTATCACTATGATATCCTTTCATTAATTTTTTCTATTTTTTATTTATTTTATAATGGGTTTTTACTCTAAAGAATAATGTAGTCTCCCCATGAATGATATTAAACCCTTGATGCTATTTGGCAGCCTCTTCCATACTAGGAGGCATGCTTGAGATAACGTAGTAGACAAGATTGGGCACTGGTGTGTGGTACCTCAGTCGAGACATCACAAAGTGGTATCTGAGGCCTTTTTTATTTTATTTTTATTTCTTCTTACACTTTGCGAAAGGTAGAGAGAATACTAGGAAGGGTTAGTCCTTGGTTATGAGCTTGTGCATGGGAATAGACAACCCATGTATGGGGGGAACCCAAGTACCCCGTGCGGGATTTTTTTATTACTCATTGTTGTTACAGTTGAATATTATTTCACCTTAGGTGATGCACTTTTTGTGTGTTATGATTATTAATGTTAATATTTTCTAATATTTTACTTGTGGCCAAATAAGGAATGATATTTGAGTATGCATGAATCATTCTAGGAACTCATGGTTATTTTGTGACATGCGCCATTCTTAGGCACTCACTCGAAAATGAGTTTTGGGTAAGTTGTTGAACTTGAACTATTTTTTCATGCTTGTGAAATTGAACTAAAAAATGGTGTCTAATGTGAAATTGAGAAATATTTTAAAATTATTCAAGATGAAATTAAATGGGAGCCTAAATGAGAAACATGAATAATGAGATTGTTTTTACCCTTTTTAATAAAGACCTAGGTGTATGATGGTTAGGGGTAGTGAAAGTGTTCGGTTTTGACCGTGTGGAGGGTTTTGGGGAAATGAATTGTTATTGAATATTGTGTTTCACGTAACTGTGTTAATGTTTTTTAACTATTTCATATGGTCCATGTTTGGATTGAGTGTTATGCCTCTATGATAATTTTTGCTGATAGGATGACTAGAGGTAATAGTTAGAGATGCTCCACTAGTAGTAGAGCCTGAGGAAATGATAGTGTTAGGTGAGAAAGTTTGAGAGTAGTTCTAGGATAAATTTTCTTAGCTCATCCAATTCATGGAAATATACCCATGGCGGTTTGAGAAAATCATGTATGGCCTGACTTGGGAGTTTCAGTTGTAGCATCCTTAAACTTTTTCTAGAGAGGGTGGACCTGAGGGAGCTGGGTTCTAGATTGAGTGTATCCAGACTATACTTGACTACTTGGAGCATCATACTGAAAATAGGGTCAATTTGGATACCTATATGTTATAAGTATTAGTGAAACAATAGTGGTACATTAAGACTATGACTGGATAGGCTGATGGTATGTTATGGAAGGAATTCTTGGAGTGGTTTATGGATAACTTATATCTTGAGATGTGGAGGTAGGAGAGAGTAGTTGAGTTCATGATATTGACTTAGGGAAGTATTTTTTTTATGAACTATGTAATAAATTTTTCATATTTTTAGAATTGTGCTCTAGTGTTGGAAGCATATGAGGTTACTTTATAAAAACATTTTCAAGGACTTACTTGTGAAATTTAGTCCCAGGTGAACATCTTTAGGCTTAATAAGTTTACAGGGGTGGTGAATCAAGCTCTCATAGATGAGTGGAACATGAAGGAGGCTTTAAATTTAGGATATATGGTTATTGTTAGATGATCCTAAGGTACAAATTCCATGTTTATGAAGTGTTGTTATGAGAAATTTAAAAATTATAAATGGAAATTATAGTTTACAGGGGGAAATTCTGTTACAAAGTAACTTTCTATAGTAGTTTCTTATTGGTCTGATTGGCTATAACACTGTCGTAGACACTTTACTTGACCAATAGTAGAGTTATTATATTGAGGTAAGATGGTAAATCTACAGAAGTTCTACAAGAAACCATGAAAAATGGGTAATTATGGGGAATATAGACAGAATTAGAGTGTATTAAAGAGATCATCTAAACCTTATCAGGTTGGTAGCTGGATTTCTACTATCCATGGAGATAGAGGTAGTGGATGTGGTAATTTTGGGAATTAGTGCTCATATAATCATAGTGGGGTATCTCAAGATATTCAAGCTACATCACAGGGAAGTGGGGCAGGGCAGTTTTATGTGGTGTAGCTCAGGGGAGTAGTTGGAGTTCTACTATCCCAGACCATTGAAAGTGATAGGTGTTATTCTTGTATATTCTACATTATATACTGACTTATTTGATAATGGTGCCTCTAATTCATTTATTTATGAACAAAATTTAAATGGTTTGAGCCTGGAGATGGATTTTTTGAGTGGGGTGTTGATGATAGATACAGCACTATGAGTACGGTCTTAGTACATCAGCATGTTCAAGAGATGTTCTTTTCAGTTTGGGGAATATAATTTTCTATGGGATCACTATATTCTTTGCAATTCAGGATTTGACCTAATTCAAGATATGGAATTTTTAGTATTATACCATGTATATATTTATTTACACCATAGAAGAGAGACGTTTATGTCGCCTAATGGTGACAGATACATTCACCATGGAGAGTGGGATATCCAGGTAGGCTGGGTAGGTCCAATTAGTCGGCAATTGGGAGATCTCATAGCCTAGGTTGATAGTCTATTAATGGATTATGGTGGTGTAAAAAATGATATATTTCCACCTATAGTGGATGGATTTCATGATTTTTTTCTAGAAAAAATTTCATGGTTTCCACCTGAGAGAGATGTGGGATTTACTATGGGGTCTAATCCAGATTCTATTCCACCATACAGAATGTTGCTAGAAGAGGTTCAAGTGCTCAAGAATCATCTATATGAGTTGATAGATAATGGGTTTATCAGTCCGAGAACATCACCCTGGGGTCACTTGTGTTGTTTTAAAAGAAGGATGATGGTAGTTTGCGCCTATGTAGTGATTGTCGGAAGTTGAAATGGATGATAGTGAGGAATGAATATCCTATTGTGCATATCGACAATATTTTTAGCCCATTGATAACAGCTTGTGTATTTTCTAAGATAGACATGAGATTGGGGTATCATCAGTTGAGAGTTCATACTTCTGATATACCGAGTACTACTTCAGAAGTAGGTATAGACTATATGACTTCATTTTAATGTAATTTGGGTTCACAAATGCACACGTAGTTTGTATGGTATTGATGAACAAAATATTCCACCCTTACTAAGATCAGTTTGTTGTAGTATTTGTGGATCAAATCATGGTATACTATAAGACTCATGATGATCATTCCCATCACCATGACATTTTTCTGAGTACACTGATATATAATCGAATTTACGTTAAGCTATCTAAGTGTCATTTTTGGATTGATCAAGTACACTTCTTGCAACATATCATGTATTTATAAAATAATATTTTTTCATATATACTAATATTTATAAATTAGATATTAATTTTACATAAAATGGGACTCTTTTTCGGATAGCGTGTCTGACACGCAATAACGAATTTCTCCAAAATCTTTTGTTGCACACAAAACTGAGTTATATTGAAAAATAATACATTATTAATATTAATATTTTAAATGGTAGTAAATTACTAGTCGTTTTATTGGAGAGAATGAATAGAACAAACTATATTATGTTTACACATGTTTTTTAAATATTTTTAAATCCATCAAATAAATTTTAGAGCCTTAAAATTTGAATAAATCCAATTTTTAAGCATAAAATACTCTAATATTTTTAAAAGGTAGTTTTACAGCCTTTTGATGGAAAAACCTATTTAAATATAGTTTTTATCAATTTTATATATTCAATTGAACAAAATAAAATTCTTACTTAGAAGCAGGATATCAAAATTTACCTTGGTTGAAATTTTGGTATTTTTCAGATAAAATTCATATTTTAATAAATAGTGAAATATACTGCATTTTAATTCAAAACTGTCTTCTCAAATAATTTATTTATATAGTTAGGTTATAATTAAAATTGGTGCGAAATTTTAATTGAATTAATTTTTTATCATTTAATTCAATTTTGGTCATTATAAGAAATTTCACATTGAAATTTGATATAAACACATGTCAATCTTTTGATGGTTTTTACTTTAAAAAAAACTCATTTTCTCATTTTGAAAATGGGAATAATTTTAAATTAATTACTGCAGGTTATGTTTTTTGAATTCATAAAAATGGTTTCCATATTTTCAGAAGGTCCAAATTATATAAATATGTTCTATTATTTTTTAACAATATAACATGTAACTTTGGTAATTATTTTTATTTACCATGGTTAAAGTGTAAATCAGGTAAATAAGGGTAAAAATACTATTATAATAACATAAAACTGCCCTAACATGTGTCCTAATCCTATTAGACGAGATATTTATAATCCATAAAACCCATGGAATGAAATTTTGGCCTTTGTATGCCGCTTGGGATTGATTATGACACTTATAACTTTTAAATTAAAGGAAAATATGTTATAAACATATATCTTCTTATTAAAACAATTTTAACAAGGGTGTATATAAGTGATATATTTGAATATAAATAGTCATTATAAATATAAAAATATTTCCTAAATCATGATATTTTTTTTAATTTTTAGACATTAAATAATAAAATTTAATTACGGAACAATGATGATGCAGTGATTGCCTTATTAATGAAGGAATAAAATAAATCATATTATAAATATTAAAATTAATATTATTTGACATAATTTATGTCAAAAAAATATTCTACGTTAATATGACATGTTATTAGACTATTAAATTCTTTGGTCTGAAGTTATATCCCTATTTATATTTTATTTAAATTCAGTAAAATGAGTCGTGTAAAAATTGACATAATTAATGTTTTATAGAAATTGTAATTTATTAAATTATTTAAAAATTCTAAAAATATTTTAAAATTAATAAGTGATTATTATAAGGTCTAAAAGATCATTAAGTGTCTAGATATACGAAATTGACCCCATATAAGTAAAATTTAAAGTCTATTAATATTAAAAATGTTGTTACCACAATTAAAATTAAAAGAGAATAATTAAGGGTAAATGAAAAAGATAAGGTTTAAAATAAAATTAATACATGTCTTAAAATTATTTTATGAGGGTATTTAAAACTATCCTCATCTTATATTATACATATCTCAATTTAGAATCTTTTGGATTAAAAAAAATATATTAATTCAATATTTTAAGAGTTTCCAAGGGTGTCCTTCCCCTATCCTATGAAAAGGTAATCTCTATTCTCTAATACTCACACTTTAAAATCTCTTTGGTTCCGCCAAGGTATTACCAAAAACCTTTCTAGAATCTCTCTGCATGTTCTTGAGGGTTTATTTTATTTAGAACGTCATTCTTTCGAGGTTTTAATGTGTTCTTCAAGGGTGATCAACCAAAGAAGAGGTATCATTTTCTTTGAGTATTTCAATTTAATTTGTTATTCCACTTCCTCCAAGTCTTCTAAAATCCTGATGAGATAATAAACCATGTATCCTTAATATACTGAGATGTTATTATTTTAATATCATCACCTAAATCTATCTCTACTTCTGTCAAATGGGAAAGTAATTAATTTTTCATGCGTACGTGTGAATTATCACCTCCACGAACCAATTTAGTTCGTTTTCCATTATAGTATATTAAGATTAGTTATAATGATGGAATTATTATTCATATGTTATATTAATGAAATATTTATCATTTTAAATAATAACATTTTAATTATGTTCTTACCTTCTATTCACATAAAAACAATAACGACATTCGTGCGTACGTGTGAACTATCACCTCCACGAAGCGATGTGTATCATTTTTATTCACCACTTCCATTGTATGATATATATATATATATATAATTATATTTAAATTATTATTATGATTTTAATAATATTAATATTATTTTGGAAAGATAAAATTATAATTTCCTTACTTCCATATGGGTCAATGAAAAATGAAAATGTTACTCATGCGTACGTACGACCTACCGTCACCATGAATATAACATTGTTCATTTTTCATAACCATAATTATTGGTTTGATTTAAAAAGTATGATTAATGTATAAAAGTGATGATTATGTCATGAATACTATTATGGAGTTGATATACTTATGACCATATAGACTAATGACATCAAAACCATGTTCATTTTTTGACTTAAGTATGGAATATCCACAAAAAGTCCAATATGAAATTAAATAATTAGGTAATTTTTATAACATGGTAATAAGTGATATAAAAGGAATAATAAACTTGAAAAATTTTCTCAAGAAATTATAAATTCACCTATTTTTGTTTTTCAGGAATATTATGATTGTACGTGATGATTTAGACTCAAGGTAAGGGATTCTATCTCAATATTCTTTAATTGTGGAATATTTTGATGTTATACACCACCTTATTTTTTACAGTGTATAATAAACCCCTCAAACTTTTAATTTCATTCAAAGGTTTTCAAAATTAATCTTTTTTATACAAATCATTTTAATAAATGACAAAAGGAATGTTTTTTACGTATGCGATGATAACGACCTTCCCGCCACCATGGCCATTATTTGATATTTGGCTTCCTCTACAAGACATAATGTTTTTAAAAGAAAAATAGATACCATATTCCCTTTTTTCGAATTTTTTACATTGAATATGGTTTAATAATGTATTTATTATGTCAATAACTTGTAATGATATCTTGTGATTTCAATATGGAAATTTTATTTTTCCTTTAGGTTTGTTTTTTGTGTTATGAATATGTTATGGTTCTAGGAAATTGCTTATGTATAAGGGTGGTTCAGTGATAAACTAAGTGAGGGTGAGCTTGTGATATCACTTTAATGCATTGGGTAATGAGATAGAGATAAACAATAAGAATTTTCCTAAGATATTTAGGGAATATACTGAGATAGGTATTCCAAACATAACCATGAATGTTACTCCTTATGTAGCTATGAAAGCTACAATGTAAGAATTCTATGGATGCCACAATTTACCTTTATGATTTATTATTTCTATGAAGTTTTCAGGATTATTATGATTTCATGGGTTTATAAATATTCATGTACTAACATTTCATTTCCTTATTTTATCCATTACTGAGTTTGTGTGCTCATCCCATGTTTTTAAAATGTTTTCACGGGGTACAAGGATGATTAAGAGAAAGGAATAAGTCAACAAGATTTTTATCAAGAAAATATATCATGTCTAATTTATAAAATGGTTTCCTCTTGTGGAAAAAATGGATACTATTTTGATAGTATCCTCTTGTATGATTATGGGATGATTTTTATTAATAATGGCCTAATTCTCTAAAACTTTAAACCTGAAAAGATCCTCAATGTAAATTCTTGATTTAAATCAAGATTAATTAATGTTTAATTTTGAGGAGTTATAGTTGCTATTAGAGGTAATTTTAGAAACATTTAATGGTTAGGATATTATTAATAGAATATCTATAAATTATTTTTAAGTTATAGTCAAATTGAAACTATATATAATTTGAAGATTACTATGTTACTTCATTTAAGATATGTCTATTCAGAATTGTTTTCTACAGAGGAAACAGGGCAGCTGTGCTAGGATGATATCTTAAGGAAAACAACCTTCCAAATCAAAAACCTAAGATGGTCAGAATTAGAACTAAATAGTTTGTTGCAATGATGGAAAATTTGACTCGGGATACAAATGGTGGTGGTATCTATGCACGAGATCACCTAGATCAACCACACAAGAACATGTCAGTAGAGGATCATTTCATGAGGTAATGTCCTTCATCATTTAGAGGATCATCTAGCCTTATTCTAGCTGATGAGTGAATTAGATCGCTATAAAATATTTTCAATGTCATGGGGTACTCAGAAAATCAAAACGTTAGTCTTACTATTCACCATTTTGAAGGTGAAGCCGATTAGTGGTGGTCGATGGTAAAAAATATCAGGGATAGTGTGGAGATTGATTCTTTTTATTAGGTTTAATTCAAAGGTATATCTATTGTGAAATATTTTTTTAAGGCAGTTTGACATAGGATGGAAAATAATTCTTGGAATTGAGGTAGAGGATAACTTAGTGTCTACTTATGAAGCAATATTCACTCAACTAGAAATGTATGCTTTAAATTTCATATGGGGTCTTGATAGTAAAATAAATCATTTTTACTCAGGATTAAACCCACAGTATCTAATTGAATTGGCTTCTCGTAGGTTCAAAATTTTTGAATAACTTTTTTGATGTGCGTAGAAGGGGGAAATGGAGTTTTATAATGATCATTTTCTATTTGACAACAAGCAGAATAAGAGGTTGAGATGGCAGACCAAAGGGAAAATTTATTCAAAAAAGTCTGATGGTAAGAAAATCAAGTTTACAGTCTATGAAGATTGTGGTAAAAAGAACACATGGGAATGCCTTTTGAATTTTGGTAAGTGCTTTTGATGTGGTAAAATGGGGTATAAGGCTAGTAAATTCACTAAAAAGTTAATGGTAGTACAAAATCTGATATAAAATTTGTCAAATGTTTTAAATGTAACGAGGTGGTTAATTATGCAAAAAAGTGTCTGATGAAGAATTTGAATGATGGGAAGTAGCCAGACTATAAGTAGAAAGGAATGGTGAAATCCTTTGGAACTACTTCAGTAGATGTTAGGCTATCAAATGAAGTGGTATCAAGTACATTTTTTGTTTATTCAGATTATGTCAAGGTGTTTTTGATTCTGGGTCTACACATTCTTTCATTTCTGAGAAATTTTCTAGTGAATTTTGGAATTCTATCTTAAGAAATGAATCCATAACTTATGGTAAAAAACACCTGGTAGAAAATATTTAGAAAAAAAGAAATTATAATAATATTCTTGTCCTGTTATGTGGAAATAATCTACCTATAGACCTTATTATTTTACCTCTAGTAGAGATTGATGTTATTATGGGTATGGATTTATTGGAACCGGGAATGCAATAGAAGCCCCAAAAAGGTGGGTTTTAAAATTTTTCCACTGACGATCGACATAAACTTGTCGACGTCAAAGAAGAGCAGCCTGGTCTTAGCCGAGGACCATGTGTGGAGGATTTTAAGCACAAAATTAAACTGTAAAATACCTAGTTTAGATCAGAATTCGTGCACGATGTCTGCTCATAATTGGAGATCACTTCTCGAAGAATCCGAAGTCGAATTCATCTAGATCATCCACACATGCTTCAAGGAATCCGCGGGAGCACTGTTTTTCGTAATCCGGGTGCTAGCGCGGATTTGAAACGATGCATTCGATGCTCCAACGACCACCGCATCGCATCACTAGCGATGCCTGAGAGAAAGTTCCATCTGAGCTCCTTGGATCCAGAGCTTCTCTCTCTAGAATTTGGGAGAGAGGAGAGGAGAGATAAGCTCCATGAATAGTATTTGGCAAATTCCCCTCCTCTTCTATTTGTAGTGCACAATTAAAATACCCGGTATCGCCTCACCGTCCCCCGAATACTTAACGCACTATCAACGACATTTATGACTACTACACTGAGCCATAAATATTATTATCATTTACTTGTAATATATTAAAATATATTACATGATAATAATTGATTCATTAACTCGACTCGTCAATCCCATAAATATTAATTGAACCTTGAATAATTTAATATTCGTCAATTAATATTTTTTCATGTATTTACTTAAAAAATCATAAATACATTTAATAAATAAATTCAATACTCATTATTCTAAACGTGAATAATATGAATTTATTTATTGCATTGGTGATCATTTATCTTTGGACAATTCTCTGACCCTTGTGGCGGAGACCACTATGTCCAATTCTCCTATTCAACTGAATAGGGCAGATTCTTGAATACGCTATTATGTGTGACCCTCTAGGCCCTTATTTCGATAGCTGTGAATAGTATTCACAGACTAAGAGCGGGATCTAGCAACCCATCATGTCCCCTGAAGAAATAAGGATTGTCACAATAGTGACAACCAACCTACGAACATGCACTATGTAATATAATATCTTTGTCTATAATATCTCATAAAGCAGGACACACTCTTGTGTCATAACCCTTTTTCTTGCTTTATTGTTTGTTGATGTAACTGGATGGATTTACCCTCGACTTCCATGGCCATGGTCTTATAAAGGTACTTCCATCAATATCAACATGGCCAGAGATATATTACTTCCATAACCTGGAAGTGACAAATCCTTTCTTGACCACTCAACCAATGTCATGCCACCAATGACGCACCCGGCACAAACTACCTCACCACGACTTCATTGCCATGGTTTTCTTCTTGCATCAAAGTACAAAATCAAATGACATACATTGGAAATGATCTCATGTCAGGAGAAAATTACACACGATCGTAGATAGGAACATCCAATGACACCTTAAACATGTGGTGTTCCTATTGGCGGGTCAGTCCTCATGATCTCACTACTAGAGATCACCAAGTGTGAACTTCTTGAGAAGAAGTCTCAATGATTATGATCCCCCGGCACCTGATGGTCAGAAATCTACTATGTCCAATTAGTAAGATGTATCTATACCATAGAACATATATTTAAGATTAATGTCATAGTATCTGGAGTTTCTCATTATAGCCTGGAAACTGCTATAACCTTTCGATACGACAATTAATATTTGGAAATTACCATTTCAATATTGTCCGAAGAAAAGTCTACACTATAATGGTAAGATGACATCATGCATAGTTAACTCTATACACGATATGGTAATCAAAAGCACATAATAGTTGGGTCTAGGGCACCCACTATTTCAATAAGATTATCTTTCTATTTATCATGCTAAGATTGTCTGTAGGGTTAAAGAAAATGATTTTCATAAATACTTTCAATTTTTTTACAAGAATGAACCCTTACCATTGATAACATATCAGGAAACTAAGAATCTAGTAAAATAGGTAAATGAATGTCACCTTTCACATATTTTTGAAAATAAAGGAATTGTTCATATTAATGATGTTCTAGTGGTAAATGAGTATCTTTATGCTTTTAATGATGCTTTTCCTGGTATTATACCTGATCGGGAAGTTGAATTTATTATTGGATTGGTTCTTGATGCTAGTGAATTTCAAAACCCCTTTATTGAATAGCTCAAATTTAACTTTTATAGTTAAAAAATAAATTATACTAGTTATTAGATAAAGGTTTCATTCGACCTAGCACATCACCATGGGGTGATATTGTCTTTTTTGTTAAAAAAATATGGTTCAATGGGCCTTTGAATTGATTATAGATCCTTTAATAACATCAATGTTAAGAACAAGTATCCTTTGCCTCATATCGATGATTTTTTTGATCAAATCCAAGGAGCTCTGTGTTTTTCTAAGGCTGACTTGAGGTCGGGTACCATCAATTGAAAATAAAGGAAGAATACATTCTTAAGACCACGTTTCATACTAGATATGGTCATTATAAATTTTTAGTTATGACATTTGGGTTAACTGATGCACCTTTTTTATTCAGGGATCTTAAGAATAGAATATTCCATGAGTTCTTGGATAAGTTTTTGGTTGTTTTTATTGATGGTAATTTGGTATATTCAAAAAGTATTGTGGAGTAGGAAATTCATTTAAGAGTTGTCTTGAAAACCTTAAAACAAAATAAAATGTATGGTAAATTCATCAATTGTGAGTTCTGGTTACAAAAAAAATCATTCCTTGGTCACGTTGTTTCTAAGGATGGCATTATTATTGATCATGCTAAAACAAAAGTTGTTGATGAATAGAAATGTCCCAAAAATATAACCCGAATACATATTTTTCATGGTTTAGAAAGTTTTCACTAGAGAATTGTTGAAAATTTTCACAGTTATATAGCCCAATGACTAAGTTAACTCAAAAAGGTGTTAAGTTTATCTAGACAAAACAATGCGATGAATGTTTCTAAGAATTGAAAAGAAGATTGGTGAATGCTCCAATTTTGGCACTGACTTCCAAAAATGGTGAATTTTTTATCTATAGTGATGCTTTATTGAAAGGATGTGGTTGATTACTAATGTATAATGAGAAAGTAATTTCTTATGCTTTATGTCAGTTGAAAACTCATGAGTTAAATTACCCTACACATGTTTTGGAATTAGCTGTTGTTGTTTTTCATTAAAACGTTTGAGGCATCATATGTATGGATTAAAATGTGAATATAAACTGACCATAAAATTTTGAAGTATATATTTAATCATAAATAATTTAACATGAGATAGATAAGATGGTTGGAATTAATCAAGTATTATGATTGCATGATTCATTACCATCTAGAAAATAAAAAAAAATTGGATGATGCTTTGAGTCAGAAAAGTAATGTTATAATAACCATGTTACATTTGGAATGTGACCCTTTTATTAATGATTTTATGAACTTTGTCATGAAAGTTTTTATTGTAGTAAATTATTCTATTTTTTTAGGTTTTAGTGTAATCATCTATATCAGACGGAATTAATAAAGCATGAAATAAAGATAGTGAGTTGTAGAAAAAGGTAGAGTTGGTTCAAAAGGGTAAGTTACATGAGTTTAATGTTAATAAAGATTATGTTTTGAGGATTTTAAAGAGATTATGTGTTCTTTGTGATTCAAAGTTGAAGAAAATTTTTTTATGTAAAGCTCATATTTCTCCGTTTTCAGTTCATCCTGAAAGTACTATGATATATAGAGGTCTTCTGGAGTATTACTGATGGGATGGAATGAAAAGAGATATTTCTGACTTTACTATAAAGTGTTAGAATTTTCAATAGGTTAAAGAAGAAAATCAGTTATCGAAAGGGATGTTTCATCATTTTTTAGTACCATAGTGAAAATAGGAAAATATATCCTTGGATTTCGTAGTTGGTTTACCGAATACTTCTTGAGGTGACAATTTGATCTGGGTTATTGTTGATCAATTGACTAAATCTTCTCATTTTATTCCTATTAAATATATTTTGACTCTAGATAAAATTTATCAGTTGTATCTTAAATAGATAGTCAGGTTAAATGGAGTTTTTATATACATTGTATTTAATCATGATCCTAGGTTCACTTCTAATTTTGGAAAGGCCTTCTGAAGTCATTGGGAACTGGATTAAATTTCAATACATATTTTCATCCTCAATCAGATGGGAAGTCAGAATGAACATTTAAAACCTTGGAGGATATGCTACATACTTGTTAAATGGATTATTAGGGAAGTTGGGATCAACATATATCTTTGGTTGAGTTTTCCTAAAATAATATTTTTCATTCAAGTATACAGATGTAACTATTTGAGGCATTATATGGAATTCGGTTTCGTACTCCAACTTTTTAGGATGAAGTAGGTGAAAGTAAGTTGATGGGGCTATAATTAGTAGAAGAGATGGTGTAAAAAGTTTAGTTGATTCATAAACACATGATGACAGCTCAAAGAAGGCAACTAGTTATGTGGATAACTTGAGGAAGGATATTTCTTTCGATGTAAGTGATCATGTCTTTATCAAAGTTTCACCATGGAAAAGTGTGATGTGTTTTGGTAAGAATAGAAAGCTAAGTCTGTGGTTCATTGGATCCTATGAAATCTTGAAGAAAGTTGGATCATTTTCCCATAGAGTGGATTTACCTCCAATATTATCCTAGGTACACAATTCTTTTCATGTTTCAACATTGAGAAGTATTTATCAAATCCATCTTATGTTTTGAGTCTAAAATTAGTTCAGTTGGAAGAGAATCTTTCTTATGAGGAATAACCCATCCATATTCTTGACCATTGAGAGAAAGTTTTGTGGAATAAGGTGATTCATCAGGTTAAGGTTCTATGGAAAAACAATATGGTTGAAGAGACAACATGTGAATTTGAAAATTCTATGGGGGAAAAATACCCCCCACTTAGTTCATAAGTAAATAAAATTTCGGGGAAAAAATTTATAAAAGTTGGAAGGATGTGACAACATAAGTATTTATAGAATAATAATTTTTAATATCTATTAATATTTATGAATTGGATATTAATTTTACTTAAAATTTTATGCTTTTTCTAATAGAGTAACTAACACACAACAATGGGTTTCTCAGAAATCTTATATTGCACACAAAACTAAGTTATACTAAAAAATAATAAATTATTAATATTATTATTTTAAATAGAAGTTAATACCTAGTAGTTGTATTGGTGGGAATGAACAAAACTAACTATTTTATATTTACACATGTTTGTTAAATATTTTTACATTCATTAAATAAATTTTAGAGGCTTAAAATGAGAATAAATCCTATTTTAATTATAAAATACTCTAATATTTTTAAAAGGTAGTTTTACCGCCTTTTAATGGAGAACCATTTTTAAATATAGTTTTTTTCACTTATATATATTATATTTGAAGAAATAAACTTATTATTTGGAAGCAGGATATCAAAATTTAACTTGGTTAAAAATTTTGAACTTTTCTGATAAAATTAATATTCTAATGAATAGTGACAATACTGCATTTTAATTCAAAACTGCCTTTTCATCTAATTTATTTATATAGTTAGGTTATCATTTTAATTAGAGTTAAAGTTTAACTAAATTAAGTTTTTACAATTTAATTTATTATTGGTCATTGGAAGTAATTTCACATTGAAATTTAATATAAATACATGTCAATATTTTGATGGTTTTTACTTTCAAAAAACTCATTTTCTCATTTGGACAACAGAATTAATTTTAAATTAATTAATGAATATTTTGTGTTTTGAATTCAGAAAAATTGTTTCCATATATAGAATCATAAGGTATAAATTTTGTAAATAGGTCCCTATAGGTTTTTGACATGAATAATAGTAACTTTGGTAATTATTTTTATTTACCACGGTTAAAGGGTAGATCAGGTAAATAAGAGTAAAAATAATATTATAATAATATAAAACTACCCTAAAACGTGTCCTAATACTATTGTATGAGATATGGTCGACCAAGACAACCCATGGAATGACAATTTGTCCTTTTTAAGCCACTTGGTTGTGATTATGACACTTATAACTTTTAAATTAAAGTAAAGGAAAATATGTTATAAACCTATATCTTCTTACTAAAACAATTTTAATAAGTTTTTATATAAGTGATATCTTTAACTATAAATAGTAATTAAACAGATATAAATATTTCCCAAATAATTATTGTTTATTTATAATTTTTATACATTAAATAATTAAAATTAATTATGAATCAATGATGATACGGTGATTTCCTTATTTATGAAGGAATCGAATAAAAGATATTATAAATATTAGAATTAATATTATTTGACATACTTTATGTCATACAAGATTTCTATTGGTGAATATGACATGTTATAAGACTATTAAATTCTATGTTTTGAATTTATCTCTCTTTTCAGATTTTATTTAAATTCAATAAAATGAATAGTGTAAAAATTGATATAATATATGTTTTATTGAAATAATAATTTATTAAATTACTTAAAAATACTAAAAATATTTTATAATTACAAAGTTATTATTATAAGTTATAATAGTTAATTAAGTTTCCAATTATATAAACTTTAACCCATATAAGTAAAATTTAAAGTCTCTTAATTTTTAAAATTTTGTTACAACAATTATAATTAAAAGAGAATAATTAATGGTAAACCAAAAAGATAAGATTTAAAATAAAATTAATACATGTCTAAAAATTATTTGATAAGATTATTTAAAACTATAATCATCTTATCTTATTCATATCTCATTTTTTAATATTTTGAATTAAAAAAATAATTTATATTAATTTAATATTTTAAGAGTTTCCAAGGGTTCTCCTCCCCTATTCTATAAAAAGGTAACCTCTCTTATCAATTACTGACACTTTAAAATCCCTTTGGATCAGAAAATATCTACCAAAAACCCTTCCTAAAATTCCTACCCACATTATGGAGTCTTTATTTTAAGCATAACACCCTTCTTTGAGGTGTTAAGGTGTTGTTCAAGGGTGATCAACCAAAGAAGAGGTATCTCTTTCTTTAAGTATTTCAATTTTATTTCTTCTTTCACTCCCTTCAAGTCTCATCCAACCATGATGAGATAATAAATTCAGTATCCTAAATATAATTAGAAATTATTATGTTAATATCATCACATCAATCCATCTATACTTCCATCAAATGGGAAAGTAATTAATCGTTCGTGTGTACGTGTGAATTATCACATCTGCAAACCAATTTAGTTCGTTTTCCATTACAGTCTATCAATATCAGTTATAATTATGGAATTAATATTCATATGTTATATTCATGTCATATTTATCATTTTAAAAGAATAATATTTCAATTTTTTATACCTTCCATCAACATAAAAACAATAACGCTGTTCATGCGTGCATGTGAACTATCACCCCCACAAAGCGTTGTGAATCATTTTTTCACCACATCACTTGTATGATATATATAAGTATATTTAAATGATAATTATGATGATTATAATATTATTATCCTTCAATAAAGATAAAATAATACTTACCTTATTTCCATAATGATCAATGAAAAATGAAAACGTTACTCATGCGTATGTATGACCTACTGTTTCCATGAATATAACATTGTTCATTTTACATAACCATAATTAATGGTATGATTTGAAAAGTATGATTAATGAATAAAAATTATTATTATTTCATGAATACTATTTTTTAGATGATGTACTTATGGCCACAGGGACTAATGACATCAAAACCATGTTCATTTTCGACTCAAGTTCCGAATATCAACAAAACTTCTGATATAAACTTAAATAATTAGGTGATTTTTATAACATGGTAATAAGTGATATAAAAGGAATAATAAACTTAAAAAATGTTCTCAAGTTAGTGTAAATTAAATTAAATTTTTTATTCAGGAATATAATGATTGTACGTGATGATTCAGACTAAAGTTAAGGGACTTCGTCTCAATCTCTTTTCATTGAGGAAAATTTTGATGTTATACACCACATTATTTTATACGGTGTATAATCAACCCCTATGAATTTTAATTTCATTCAACAGTTTTCAAAAAGAATAGTTTTTATATGAGTATTTTTACTAAATGAAAATAGGAATGTTTTTTTATGTACGTAGCGATAACAACCTTTCTACTATCGTGACTATTATTTGATATTTGGATTCCTATATAAGCTATAATGTTTTTAAAAGAAAAATAAATAACATATTACCTTTTTTTGATATTTTGGTATTTAAAATGGTTTGAGAATGTATTTATTATTTTAATATCTTTAAATGATATCTTGTTATTTTAATGTGGAATTTTTATTTTTCATTTAAGTTTTTTTATGTGTTATAAATATGTTATGGTTCTTGGGCATTGCTTCTGTATACCGGTGGTTCCATGATACACCAAGGCACGGTGATCCTGTAATATCTATATAATTAATTGGGTAATGATATGGAGTTAAACAATAAGGTTTCTCATAATATATTTATCTAATATACTGAGATAGGTATTCCAAATGTAACCATGAAGGTTACTCCCTATGTAGCTATGAAAGATACAATGTAAATATGATATGGATGCCACAAGTTACCTTTATGATTTATGATTGATATTAATTATTCAAGATTCTTATGATTTCATGGGTTTATAAATATTCATGGACTAATGTTTTCTTTCCTTATTTTATACCTTACTGAGTTTTTGTGCTCATCCAATGTTTTTAAAATATTTTCACAGGGTATAAGGGTGAGTAAGAGAAAGGAAGAAGTCAAGAATATTTTTATCAAGAAAAGAAATCATGTTTTATTTAAAAAAGGTTTTACCTTGGTAGAAAAAATGGATACTATTCTGATAGTATCCTCTTTATGATTATGGGATGATATATATTAATAATGGCATAATTCTATAAAACAATACACTTGAAAAGATCCTCAATGTGAATTATTGACTTAAATCATTATTAAGTGATGTTTAAGGACAAGTCCTTGCACTTCTTGGGTTACATCATCTTAGAGGATGGGTTTTCAGTATTCCCAGAGAAATTTCAAGTAGTGGTTTCTTGGGATAAACTCCATAGTATATTTGATATCCATATATTTTTGGGGCTAGCTATATATTATCAGAGGTTCATCCATAACTTTTTCCATTTTTCAGCACCATTGTAAATCTTGACAAAAAAGAGTTAAAGTTTGAATGTTCAGATGGTTGGGAGGATTATTTATTGCATTTGAATAAGTGGTTGTCATCAGCACCAATCTTGATCCTACCCGAGTCAGGTGAGTAGTATATGAGGTATTGTGATGCTTCAAGGATCAGACATGGAGTAGTGTTTATGCAGGGAGATTGAGTTGTGGCGTATGGGTCTCAGTAGTTAAGGCCACATGAATATAATTACCCTATTCACAACCTCAATTTGTCTATAGTAGTTTATTCCTTAATGTGTTTATGGCATTGTCAATTGGGAGAGAATTTTATTGTGTTTACATATCAAAAGCGATGAAGTATATATTCTCACAATGATATTTGAATATTTGGAAATGTATAAGGGTTGAGTATATGAATTTTTTTGATATTGATCTAGAATATACACCTAGAATTGGGAGTAGTGTTACTGATGCTTTAAGTAAGAAAACTTAATCTCAGGTTTTTCAGAACTCTAGTAAAAAGTGGAAGATGATGACTTTTATGGATGAGATGCACATTTTAATTTAGGATAGTCTAGATGAGATGACTATAGTACCAATTTTTATGGAGTATACACATTTTATATGGATCAGAGATATTAAATATGTGGATTAGGAATGGATATTTTTTAGGGAAATCCTTAAAGATGGGTAGAGACCTTCAAACTGGTTTATATATGAGGAAGATATCATCTATATCAAGAATAATGTTATTGTGTATGCGAGTATGTGGGGGGAGTTGATGTTGGAATCTCATTCCTCGAAGTGAGTGGTAGATCCATGTGTGGCCAAAATGTATCGTGACATACAACTATAGTTATTGTGGCTGGGTATGAAAAAGGAGACAGTAGAGTTTGTGACACGATGCTACACCTTTTATTGGGTGAAGGTATGGCATCAACGACTTGGAGGTTTGTTGTAGTCATTTCCTATTCCAGAGTGGAAGTGGGATGATGTTACTATAGACTTTGTAGTGGGTCTCCCAAGGGTTCCAACTAATAATTACTCTATTTGGGTTATTTTATATAGACTGACAATGGTAGAAAATTTATTTCTTATATGGGATACTTTATCAGGGGGGGACCTGGGAGATTTGTACGATTGGGAGATAGTCCATCTGCACAAGGTGCCACATACTATAATTTCAGGCCATGAATCACATTCTACTTTTCACTTATAAAAGGTCTTATAGAAGTATCTTGGTATAGAGGTGTTGTTGGGTATGACTTTCAACCAAAAAATAGATGGGTTTTCATAGCGTACTATTTAGGTTCTTAAGGATATGCTACATTCATGTGTTATAGTATTCGTTAGGTCTTGGGAAAGGTTCCTATATTTGGTGGATTTCTCCTATAACAATATTTATTAGGATACTATTCATATGGAACCATACTAGGATCTTTTTCGTAGGCTATGCAGATAACATTTATGTTGGACGGAGGCAAGTAAGTCAAAGTTGTTGGGACCGAGTCTCGTGAAGAAGACGTCAGAGTAAATTCAGTTGATTCGAATGTTTATGGCTAAAAATCAAAGTATAAATAATCCATATACTGAAATATTCCAATGACCCCTATGGTTTACATAGGTTGGTCATCTTTTCCTTTAGGTGTCGCTTATGTTGGGTCAATGTAGGATATAAAGATAGAGAAATCTAGCGCCTAGGTTCCTTGTACTATTTGAGGTTGGGGAAGTAATCGGGCTGGTGGTATACTGATTTTCTCTTCCATAGAAATAAAGTGATATTCATGACATTTTCCATGTGTCATAACAACAGTGGTATCACCCCGACCCTTATAATATAATTGATGTGGATGATGTTGATCTTGAGATAGATTCGTCCTTTGACGAGAATACTATATGTGAGATAGATTACAATGAGAATGTGTTTCTAGGAAAGACCATTCTGATAGTTTGAGTATTTTGAAAACATGTACATGTTTAGGAGGAAACATAGTAAATAGAAGTGGATATGAGTGCTCAGTGGCTCGATCTTGTTTACTCGAAATCTCAGAGAGACTTGGGAGTACATCTCATGGATGATCTATTACATAGTGGGGAGATTGTAAGATCTTGACTTTTCTAGAGATGAATTAATCTAGATTTTTAGGAATTATTTTTTATTTGGTTGAGTTATTTTCATTTGGGTTTTACCTTGGGGTATTTTTGGGTAAATGTATGAGAGAAATAGAAGAAATACAGAAGCACATAGTTGGCTCACAGTTTTACCTAACCATTCACCCTAGCCTAGTAAATCATTCATCCCAAGACAGTGTGGATTGGTATAGCTATCACATTGTTTGTCTAATTGTGCACCCTCTTCGAATAAATCATGCACCCACATAGAATATCCACATAGATAAGGTGCGGGGTCAGGATAAATTATGCCCCTTGAGCAGCAAACCATGAGAACATGATTTTAATCCCCGAAAAAATTTTAAAATATTTTCCAAGCCCCCATATTATACCCTTGAACACCATATCTCAACCCATAAATGATTTCTCTATATTCTAGAGCCTCCTAAAGGTATTTCAAGGTTTTCTGACCTCCATTCGTTGCAATTCGAAGCACATATCGAATTCATGCACCCCTCATGGTAAGTTAATCATATCCTACTTAGTTTCTCATTCCTCTTCCCTTATTATCCCATAATTGAAGGGGTTGTTATTACTGTTTTTATTAGAGCTAGATCTAGGATTTTGGATCTAGATCAAGAATTGAAGGATCTTGATTTCTTCATTCTTGATTTATTTTTTTAGATCAAGTCTCGTTTTATGTTGTTGTGTCGCTCAAATTTTGTGATTTCCATTGGGAAATCGTTCATAAATGAATTGAAAAATGTTTTTTATTATTCAAATATAATATTCTTGATTAAAATTATGTGTATTTAATTTTATAATTTCTATTTGAGGTTTAGAAATTGAGTTCTTGATTAAATTAATTAAATTAGAGAATTAATTAATTATGGGTGATGTTATATTGGGGATAATTGAGATTATAGATTTGAGTAATTAATTTATTAATTAATTAGGGGTTATTTAGATTGTTAAATTGAATAAATAAATAAATAATTAATTAATTAATTATAGTATATTGAGATTGTTGAATTGAAGAATTAATTGATGAATTAATTATAACATATTGATATTGTGAGTTAAATAATTAATTGATGAATTAATTATAGGATTATTTGGATGGTAGATTATGATTAATTAATTGTGAAATTAATCAATGTTTTTGATTTATTGAACTAATTTATGAATTATTAATTAAGTTGAGATGAGTTATTAATTACTTAGTTAATTAATGAAGTTGAGAAGATTAATTAATTGTTGAGTTAATTGATAGGATTCAGAAGATTAATTAGTTTTTGAGTTAATTAATGATATTGAGATGGTTAATTAATTATTTAGTTAATTAATAGGATTTAGAAGATTAATTAGTTTTTTAATTAATTAATGAGATTGAGATTATTAATTAATTGTTGAGTTAATTAATAATATTGATAAGATTAATTAATTTTTTATTTAATTAATTGGATTGAGAAGATTAATTAATAGTTTTGTTAATTAATATGATTTATAGGATTGATTAATTGGACTATTAATTATTGATTTTGATAAGATTAATAAATTATTGAATTAATTAACGGGATTGAGATATGGCATGTTATCTATAATGGTAATAAGTCCATTCTGAGATCTGACATGTGATACAGAATGGTGACAAGGAAATTATAAGAAGTGATGTCACAACCAATCCCTTGGGGCCCATGTCATGCCTACCCCAATCCCACCTCCAATAGGATAGGGGCCAGTGACTAGCACCAAGTAGGAATATCCCACAAATGGGAGGCATTTTCTTTTGTACCTGTACAGACATGCCCATCTTCAAGCCCAAAAGTGTTGAACTGAAAACACTAAGTAAACAAACATGAATACCTCTAAGATACCAACAACAGAGTATGACAGTACAAAAACTGAAAAGTAAATGGGACTAGAATACAAGACCAACCAAAAGCATAAGTACAATCTCATGAATCTCATCCGTAGAAACCCCTACCTGGAGGGTAGGTAGAGAAATAGTTGTCTGAAGTCGCTGAATCACACCTCATCTGTCGGGCCTCTCTCTAAACCACCTGGCCCAGACCACTAAGGACTCTGTCAAAATGTCGATCTTATGCACAAGACACGACATGTGCGAGAATATCCTATGTTGGGGTGAATAAAACAATACTCAATAGGGGCCTTGAAACCACAAAGGTACACCAAAAAGAAATCAATGAAGTACGGAACAGAGGAAACACAAGAAGTACACCATAAAGGAAACACATGAAGTATTGTCAATATGGCCATCTCACATCGGTACAAGTCTAAATCACTAAGATAAGGATTTCCAGTTTTAGTCCACAAATCCTTCAGCCTCAATGATAGATACGTTTTGGTGTTTCATGGAGTGTCGATGGTGCACGGAGATTCGACGACATATGGAGCATCGACAGCGCATAGAGAATCAGTGGCGCACTGTGCTTTAGTTGTGCATAAAGCATTGATGGTGTAAGGAGGGTATGTGGTACCTGGATCATCGGTGGCATTCAGTACATCGATGGCACATAGAGCATCGATGGAGCACGGAACGTCGATGGCGCACAGAGTGTCAATGGTGCACGGAGCGTCGATGGTGTATGGAGAATCAATGGAACATGGAGCGTTAATGGCTCATAGAGTGTTGATGGTTAAAGAAGTCCCCCAAGTCACATAGTCACATCCAGCCGCAGAATTTTGCTCATAGCACGTATGTTCTGGAAGAACCTGCTCCTCAAGCTGTTAAGCCATAAACCAACTTCTGCAAAAAAATCACTTAGACTATCTCAAGAGGCCCACCTTGTCGTAAGGGTCTCAATGCCACAAATGTCTTGTCAAACGGACACGTTGTTTGAAAGATACAACGAATCTAGTAAAAAGGGTCTAGTTTGGTCCGGCCGACCTGACCCAACTCGATTCACCCAACCCGACCCGACCCAGTCAGTCTGGGCCAGCTCGAACCAGCCAGGCCCGATTCTCCTAGCATGGCCCACATCGCGTGGTTTGGTTCTGCTCTTCTAGATGTGTCCAGCCCTTGTTGTGTCCCCCTTGTCTACGCGGTCTCCCAACCGCATGGCCAGCCGGTTCCCCCAACCAATGTGGCGCCAGACCATGTTCCAAGGCCGGATCGCCTCATCCGCCTAGTCTTGTATCCCTGGTTCCACTATAGAAGCCTCCTACCATGGAGTTTGTCCATCTCCCACGACCTGCACCACTGCGGGATCCTCCTCCGGTGCGGTCCCACTGGACTGTGGCTGTGCACCCTGCCAAAACTCGGCCTCCCATCGGGATGTGTGGTTCCCCCACCCCCAGCCAACCTTCTAGTGGCCCTTAATTCGTGATGCCCTCTATCGTGATCTATCTCATGTTTTCTATACTCCTATCCCATCTCTGCAATTCCATTGTGGATCACAACCATTGGTCTCATATCATCACGCCATGGATCGTGGGTGCAATAATCAATCTTTTCCACAGGGTTTCAAATGGTGAAGAACATAATAGATTTATGGGGAGGGATTAATCAAATGAACACCCAAAGAATGGATCTTGGCCTTGTTCATTCATCCTTGATCCATTCATGTTAGAGATATCACAAAGAAACCAACAACGGAATAATAACTAAGATTATTCCCTTTAATCCAGTAATAATTATCCACGCTACAAGAACGACTGAACCATAGATCAACTTTTTCATGGGTTGTTCCACTTTATATGATTGATTCAAAGAAGGGGAAAAGAAATCACAGGGATATCGGAACCCTAACTCGATTATTGGATCGGTCTTTGACAAAGAATGATGGTTTGTGTCATCGTCGATCCTCGATCTGCCAACGTTCGTCGTCGGGAGATAGCTTCCTTCTTATTACCTTAGGGGAATTACAAGTTTATAGCGATAATCTTGAATTCCTCTGACATGGATTATTAAAAGGGTAAAATGCCGCTATGTCAACATGCAATGTTCAATAAAATATTTTTATTAGATATTTTAATGGATGCCTACATCCAAAATCTAACATTCACCCTCAACCCACACCGGTTGAGGTTAGGACCCACCTAAAAAAACACCCCTTATGAAGTCAATGGTGGTCTTAGTATCCAATCTGAGTTTCCTTCTATGAGTGATTAGGATTTAAAAATAAATTTTTTTTTGTTTAGATTTTTTATTTACAGTTATGCCCCTGGTGGCTTTTTCTACAGATGACCCGGGTTGACCAATGTTAGGTCACACCTAGGATAAATCCACTACTCTGATCTCAAAAATTCCCTCTAATTTCTAATCTGGGAACTCATTTAAGATTTACTTCACTTTTTTCAGAACATTCACATGTGCGTGTTATAAAAAAACTTAATATTTTTCAAATAGTCATTCTGGGCACCCTAGGCCTCGGAATCGCACTCCGTCTGAGCGCTTAGTCTCCAAATTTTCGCAAATAATTTATAAAAATAAAATTGGGAAAATATAATTCATTAAATTCTACCCACATTAGGGATTTATGTCCCTGAAATCCAAAACAAGGTCTACTCAACAAAATGGTGAGGGTACTGAACACGAATCTGAGCCTCCTACTCCCAAGTACACTCTTGGAGATTCTCATGCTTCCATCGAACACGCACTAGAGTAATTGACTACCCATGAATGATCTAATCTTGTCGATCCTTGAACTCCATCAGGTACTCTTCAAAAGTTGTCCCACTGTCAATTTCCATCTCACCCTAATCGATGATGTGTGATGGATCATGCACGCACCTCCTTAGCTATGACACATGGAAGACATCATGAACCCAGTGTAATTGTAGGGGTAAATCTAGGTAGTATTCCACCTCCCTAACTCTACTCAAAATCTTAAAAGGGTCAATGTATCTTAGAGATAACTTGTCCCCCCAACCAAATCTTCACAATCCTCATCGAGGTGAGACCTGAAGGAACACATGGTCTCCTTCATCAAACTCCAAAGGCCACCACCGCCTATCAGTATATGACTTATTCTATCTTTTTATAGTCCTCATCTTCTCCTGAATGACTTTTACCTTCTTAGTGGTAGCTCATACCAACTCTGGACCCATGAGCGTGGACTCTCCTAGGTCTGTCTAGCATAGTGGTGACCTGCATGGTTGTTTGTACAAGGCCTTAAATGGTGTCATGCCAATGGTGGAGTGGTAACTGTTATTATATGAAAAATCCACCAGAGGTAGATGGTTCTACCAACTATGTCCAAAGTCTAGGATGAAATCTCTTATCATGTTCTCTGTAACTTGAATGGGTCTCTCAGTCTGGCCATCTATCTGGGGATGAAACAATGTGCTCAAGTGGAAATGATCCCCAAATGCCTCATGTAATCCCTTCCATGGCTGGGATGTAAAGCAAGCATCTCAATCTGAGACAATCATTGATGCAACTCAATGAAGCTGAACTATCTCCTACTTGTAGTGGCATCCAAAGATCTCTACTAAGCTCTTCTCATAGATTGGTAGGAATTGTACTAACTTGGTGAGTCAGTCAATGATCATCCGGATGGTATCATGTCCCCTGGATGTGTGTGGTAAACCCTTCATCAATTCCATCGATATCTCGTCCCACTTCCCCTCTTGATGATCAAGGGTTTGAGTCAAACCAACTCAAACCCGGTGCTCAGCCTTTACTTGCTGACAGGTGAGGCATCGAGAAACAAACTCTGCCACCACCTTCTTCATCCCTACCCACCATAACTGAATTCAAAGGTCCTAATAAATATTTGAAACTCCTGGATATACCATCAAAGGGGAAGTATGTAACTCCCTCAATACCTCCTTCTGCAATATCACTGGCACTACTGTATGCCCTCTGAAGAGAATTGAGTTCTCCCCTGCCTTTCGAATATCCATCAGGGGCATGCCATGTGGACATCTGAGCACGTGTAGTCTTGTATTTAGTATCTCCAAGTTGTGGCTCTCTGACTTGTTGTAAGATTTTAGGGGTAACCACCATCGACTAGTGATAAGTTTCTTCATCTCTATCCACAAATGATATCTTCAATGAGGCTAACTGCTCTGATGCCTTGTTCAATAGTTATTAACTCAATCTTTAGCTGAGAGAATCTACCACCATGTTCCCCTTTCCCTAAGTATATGCTATCATGAAGTCATGTTCCTAGAGGAACTCTATCCAATGCCTCTATCTCAAGTTAAAATAATTTTGAGATAAGATATACTTAAGACTCTTATAGTCAAAGTAGATGGTAAAATGCTCACCCATTAGGTAGTGTCTCTACATCTTCAATTAGAAGACTACTACAGCAAACTCCAGATCATTGGTTGTGTAGTTCTTTTTATTCCGCCTCAATTGGTATGAACCATCGGCAATCACCACTTTCCCATGCATCAGGACACAACCAATCTTGGTCCATGATGCAACACATAACACCATGTACTCAACACCCACCTCCGGTAAACTCAATATGGGAGTGCTCATCAACGTCTACCTCAGCTCCTGAAAGAATTGTTGGCACTTCTCTGTCCAAATCAAATACTTACCCTTCCTTTTCAAGTCCATCAAGGGTGCTATCACCCTGTAAAAGTCATTTAAAAACCTCTAATAGTACCCATCCCATCCTAGAAAACTATCCACCTCAGTAACACTCCTAGATGGTTCCCAAGAAAGAACCTCTTCAATATAATATGGATCTACTATAACTCCATCATACGAAATTAAATTTCGTAGAAATTAGACCTATCATATCCAAAACTAACACTTCGAGAGCTTTCGTAAAGTCGGTTCTCTCATAGTGTGTCTGGGACCATCCTCAAGTGTATCGTGTGCTCCTCCTTGGACGTTGAGTGCACCAAGATGTCATCAATGAATACCATGATGAACCTATTTAAGTAAGGATGAACTATCCTTTTCATGAGTCACATGAACACTGTTGGGGTGTTCATTTTTCCAAACAGAATCACTAAGTACTCATAGTGGTCATACAAACATATGAAGTCCGTATTCGGGATGTCCTCATCCCATACTCAAAGCTGGTGATAGCAAGATCTAAGGTTTATCTTCAAGAACCACCTCTCTCCCTTCAACTGATTAAGGAGGTCTTCAATCCTTGGTAGTGGATACTTGTTCTTTATGGTCACCTAGTTCAGGCACCATAAGTACACACATAACCTCAAGATCCTATCTCCTTCTTAGAAAACAAAATTGGGGCTGCCCATGGTGAAATTTTGGGTCCCACGAATCCCTTTCTCTGTAATTCCTCTATTTGTACCCTTAACTCCCGAAGCTCCAAAGGATCCATCTGATATGAAGATATAGATATCGGTTTAATCTCATGGTATATATAAATGTAGAAATCCACCTCCCTGTAATGAGGAAATCATGTAAAATATTTCAAAAATATGTCCTCTTACTCTTCCACCACTGCAAGAAACTGAGGACTCGTCTTATCCACTTCACTGAGGTTCATTCTAGCTAGCTGGTATGTGATCGGTTGAACCCTCCTATGTGAGAGTCCATCATGCATTGTTTGGGGATACCTTTCTCTAAAAAAGGAAAATATGGTCTTATCTTTGTGGGAAAACTACTCTATGTTCCTAAAATAGTCAATCTAGGCATGAACTATGGATAACTAGTTCATACCAAGGATGAAGTCGTAAGGCCTCGACAATGCCATCAGAAGATCCCAACTGAAACTATCACCTCCAAGAGTAAGGGAACACTATCATCACTAGTGTGTGATCATCGAATCTCCTCTCTTAAGAGTATCTAATCATAGATATCGATTCAACGGTTCCACTAGAATCTATGTGTCTTGAACAAGGGTTATGGTGAAAAAAGAGTGACTAGCACTTGTGCCTATCAAAACTACATCTAGGTTGGAAAAGAAATGGATCATACCTCTAATCATCTTTGGAGAACCAGGTCCATAAGCCTTCATTGCCTGAAGTCGGTCTTGTCCTTATCCACCATCTCCCTAAGCCCATGGTGGACCACGTAGGGGTGGTGTTGGTAGTACCTCAAACCTCTTCCCATCTCCTAATGCCATTCCATATCCTCTTTCATGTACGCCTCCTGGAGTACCGCCCTATTCTTGACTTCACATCTACCTTAGTGGTCCCTCGATCATCTGTTGATCATTCGTACGATGAGTCGGGAAATCTCAAGCCATGTGTCCCTGATCGCCGCACGAGTATCACAACCAGTCCTTTGGCTGACTCACTCTACCCTAGGATCATTGCATCACTAACCCCATGTCATAGGGTCATCCCCCTAACTGTTTGATCTTATTAGATAACTACGTCAGCTATTGGCTACCTGCTATTGAAGACTCAGCTACCTAACACCCATTAGTAGCTCCTAGTACTGGTTATACTCCTCCAGAAATCTATTTACTATACGAGATCTCTCTAGTACCCCACCATATTTCATAATGCTAAGGGATATCATGGATGCTCGTATCTCCCGATGTAGACCCTACTCGAAGGTTCATGCCCCAAAGAACAGGTCCCGCACCATATCTGTGGAGTAGTGAGAAAGATTCGTAAATCTCATTGAGTACTCTTCTACTGTCTGGTTTCCCTACTTTGATGCAGTAGCTCTTGTATACAAATGTAGTATAACGTTTCTAGGAATAAATCCTCCCTGAAGAGATTCTTGAAGTCTAACCAAGTGAGGGTTGTCTCCTCATGCATCTATATCACTAAGATCCACCATATCTCCATTGATCCATGTAGAAGACTCACAACTAAGAATTACATCTGGTCAAGAGGTGTCCTCACTAGATGGACAACATGTGTAACCGCCTTCAGACAATCCCCAGCTACCTAGGTCTCTTGATCACCCTTAAACTTATGAGGTTGTTGTCTCTGGAACTCATGCAATAAACTCAGCCTATATACCTCCTCTATCGGTAATGCTGGTAGAAACTTCTGCTCTCCGGGTGGTGCTATCACCGGTACACCACCCAAAGGTTCTATCTCTGGTAATAGTCCCTATAATGACACCTCATTGCTAGGTGGATCATCCTTGTGATCATGTATTTGAATCCTTGATGTTTTTCTTCATAGATTCATCCTGAAATAGATCAAGACATACCACAGTCAATAGAGTATACCTGGTGAGTTTCCACTAACTCAAAAAGGACATGACAACACACTCAATCCTATATAATGAATGTACGATTTATTTTTTTCCTAAAACCATTGTTTTCATGTACCGAGTCAAAAATGAGAATTCAGAGTCCTCATGTATGAATACGTTGGCCTCCACACCAACACTGGAGTCCCCAGTCTAAAATATGAACCCAAAACACTTAACATTGTTTTCCCAAACCAATATTACATACTCTTGGTTAATTAGGTAGAACCTAACCTCGCTCTAATACCACTCTATCATGACCCATCACACGAGTCTCATGTTGTGACTACCCAAAGCCCACCTGCAGTAGGCCAGGGGATAGAAACTAGCACCAAGTAGGTATATCTCACAAATGGTAGGAACTTGCCTAAGTACCTATACACATGCACCCATATCCAAGACCAAAAGTGCTGAAATGAAAAAACTAAGTAAACAATAATGTATACCTCTAAGATACCAACAACAGAGAATGATAATACAAAAACTGAAAATTAAACGGGGGGACATCCAAAAGGGAAAGTACAACCTATTGAATCTGGTCTGTATAAAACCATACCTGAAGGGTAGGTACAGAAATAGTTGTCTGAAGTAATTGAAGCACACCTCATCTACTAGAACTCTCTCTAAGCACCACATATCCCCAGTACACTAAGGAATCCGTCAATTCATCGATCATCTGCACAATACATGACACTTTCATGCATAACATGTTTAGGGGTGAGTAAAATAATACTCAGTATGGAACCCAAAACCACAGATATATACCACTAAGAAATAGATGAAGTAAACCACAAAGGAAACACATGAAGTACACCATAAATTAAACACATCAAGTAAATTAAATATGTTCATCTCACATAGGTACAGGTCTAAATCACAAAGAGAATTATTTCTAGTTGTAGTCCACAGATCCCTCAGTCTCTAAGACACTATAAGTGTTAGTATTTCATGGAGCGTCGATGGCGCGTGGAGCATCGATGGCACAAAGAGTGTCAATGGATAATGAATTTTTAGTGGCACATGGATTGTCAGTGGAACATGGAGCATCGGTGGTGCCCAGAGAGATGATGGTGCCTAGTATGTCGATGGTGCATAGAGTGTCGACAGTGCATGGATCGTTGATGGTGCACGAAGCATCGATGGTTTTAGGATCATCGATGGGTCAAGCAGTCTAATAAAGATAATATTTTCATTATTTTTCATGTGCGATTCAATTATTTAACCCAATACAATTAATCAATTTCATCTTATTTGTATCATTTTAGTTTTTTTGGTGAATTATGGGCATAATTGTGAAAAAAAATTAATTTTGGAAAATTGGTAGTTTTCTAGAGCTTTAGATTTTTTTCCATAACTTTTACAATTTGGATCCAAATTAAGTGATTCCTTTTTTTAGAATAAAATTACTCATGGTATTAATCTTGATCTTCTGGACCCATACCCAATTCTAAACACAATGGACCATAAAAATCAATCAAGTGGAGAAATATTTATGGACAGAAGAATAGACCCCACCATATTAAATCAAGAATATATCATATTAGCTACATTAAAATAATTTTATTCAAGATGGTTTCGATAGATAACTCAAAATATAAGGTTTGAATTAAATTTCATAAATTAAGGATCTCATTAAGAAATATTTTGATTGTTTCCAAGTGGAGTTGGTGAAATAGTATTTGGAGGATTTAAAAACTAATGTTACTTATTTCAGCCATATAATTCATTAAACCTATCCAAAAAAAAATTAAATTTTCAAGGAATATATAAAAATACATTAAAAAATATTATAGAAGATACCTTTTTTAGTTTTTCTCATATGGTGGGATGAACAGAAGCAATATTCTGGAGGACACATTCTGGAGGATCAAATTTTTTATTCTTTGTTTTCTCTATTTTATTATTCTTTGTTTTGTAATGAGTTATTCTTCCCCCTTATTTAAAATTACACTTACCATAGTGGGGTAAAATTATATGTGAATGGGGAAGTATAGGTTTTTCATTTTTTTAATTTATTAGTTCTTTCACTTCATGTTTTAATATCCTTTTCACTCTTCGGAGAAATTGGTTCCAATTTCTTATAACAATTTTTATTATCATGTAGGATTGTATTTGATTTTTGATTATGTTATTTTTATTGCTTTATTGAATGATAAATTTCTTGATCTACTAGGTTATGATCTATATATGATGGAATAGATTAGGGATTAGTGGTGAAGTACTTGGCGACCATCAGTATGTGTGTGAGGGGTAGTGAACATTCTTGATTATTTGGGATAAACAAGACCCGATTGGGAATTTCCTAAGTCAATTGAGGGTATTCTCTACAAATATATCACACAATGGAAGAAAAGTATATCGATCTGAGTTTTTAGTAAGGTTTATTCTCAACATTATTACTTGGACAAGGGAGTGAGAATAAGTGATTGAGATTATCACTTTTATCAACTTAGTGGAAGAGAATTAGATAAGTTGAACTACGATATAATTACAATCAGAAAACTGACCCTGACCTAATCACCATCTCATATAATAGGTTTCAATCACGCTTTTATAAATTTTATCTTAATTTCTTTTCTTTATTTAGTTTCTTTCTTTGATTTTCAAAATCAAACAATTTAAGAAAAACCTCATTTCCTTCTCTAATTTTAAGGTGAAAGCTTGATTGTTGTGAGCTCCATTATAGAGACAACCTATGTTAACCACAATACTGGATTTTAACTTAGGTGATATTTTTTTTGTCACACCCCCAAGAAAGGAACGTGTCAAAACATGGCATTGTTTATGGGGAGGTTCTTCCAAAAATCTAATTCTAACATTTTGTTCAAGGAGAAATGGTTCATAATGATGAGGAATTCCTCTTTAAAAGGCTTGATGAACTACATGTTTTTGAAAAGAAAATGATGAATAGACATTTAATAGGTATCTCACTTTAAGAACTTCTAGACATGGTTAATAAAGTTAAAACTGATTATCAGATATTGATGTCCAAAGAGGAAGTTACATTGGAATAGGTACCTCAACCAGAACAACAATCCAAACTAGTGATGGAAGTGATTTCCCGACTCATATTTCAAATAAAAGATCCTGACTAACCACCTCCATCTACTACCACTATACTTTAAAAGGAACTTCCCACTCAAGAATAAATTTAAGTTAATATAATTAAGGGAGATGATTTTTTATTGAACACATTGTCTTCTAATTTTATTGAAATTGAATTGATTATTAGCACCCCTTTATTGACATTTTCATATTCAGTAAACTCTTGTTTTACCTTGGAAGAATATGATGAATGGGATGATGCACCTGAAGAGGAGCATATGGAGCTCCCTGAGAATGTTGATCATTTATTAGAGAGAGTTAAAGAGGATACCAAAGTGGATTTTCCTGAGGAAAAAGAGATTCAAGACGCATACTTTAAAATGTAATAATTTGATATGGAAACTTCTTCATTTAAGTTTGTTCAAATAGAACTACACTCTTAATTTACCTTTGATTATTCCCTTGATGTAGCATACCATGAGAAATCACTGGACAATGAAGAGGAGGTAGTGCAATTGGAAACCAAGAAAGATGAGGACTCGTTCATTATCCTACCCCCACTAAGAAAGTTGTATATTATTATTCTAGGGGTATTTTTGGTGTTCTTTACCCATGGTGTCCTCAACAAAAACTATGAATCACATAATGTAATAAAGATGTTTTGTTGGTTCATCACAGAGAAACTCAACCAACCATCATATTGGGGATAACCAACTGGAACTGCCTATTTGGAGGAAGTCAAAACCCGGGGCCCACTTGGGTGATTAAACCAAGATCTATCCTTCTTTTCTCATCCTATTTATATTTTTGTTTCATTCAATAAATATATCATGTTTTCTTTTGTTATTTTTCTTGTAGGTTTTCAATGTGCAACACTTAAGAGCTTAACTCAATGATACACTACCAATAAGTCATGTTGTACCTCTCTTTTACACTTACGTGTTTGTTGTGATTAATTTTAAAATATTATTACATGATTAAACCTATTTAAATGCATTGAATACATTGTATCATTTAAGTGTGGGGGAAGGAACCTTTGTAGTTTAATATTTTCATTTGTTGTTTTTTCTGTTTTCAAAAACAATTTTGTGTTTTTTCAAATTTTTCTGTGTTTATTTTTCAATTTTTGTGTGTTTTTTAAACTTTAGAGATGAAATGATTATCATTGTCATTTTTTAAACCCATGTTAATGAGTGAAACATTTTATTCCATGAAATTGAACTTAAATTAAGGTTGAAAAAGACTTTTTTCATTTTTAATTATTTGGGAATTTAATGAAATGTAATTTCATTTTTGAATCCCATGCCACATCTCATTGTCTTTATATTTTAAATCTCCTTACCGTGAGGTTTCTGAACCCTTTTTTTATATTATTTTCATTCACCGCACTTCTTGAGAGAACCAGAACATGCTTTTTTAAACCATAATTTTATTTATTCCTTTCAAAACATGAGGGTTTTGGGTACTTGTGTTTTAAAATATTTATGAATTTATTTGGTTTTAAATCCCCATTTTCAAAATATTCCATTTTATTCTGGCATACCTTATACATTTAACCCTTGTAACCCTTAGAATCTATGAACAGTCAATTGGGATAGGCATATTGCAAACCAATTTTCTTAATCCAACCTGCTCTTGAAGTGAAATTGCATGATCTAGTTTAACTTAAGTGTGGGGGAAGATTTATTGTATTTTGCTACCTCATTTGGTGATACTTAGAGTGGAAATAAAAGTTGAAGATATTTTCTTGTTGCTGAAAAAAAAATCTGTTAAAATATGTGCCTTTTCTAGAGCATTCATGATAAGAGAAGTTGTGCCTTTCTGGAGCTTCTAATGGAGGAATAAAGTTGTACCTTTTATGAAACTTTCAAGAAAAATTATGTTTGAGAATATTGAAATGTCTGCTAATAAAATTACAAACTAGGTGAACATTCCTTGAGTTTCCATGATGACGGATCTGATTTTCAACTAAGGGGGTGATGAGGAGACCATACTTGAGTGAAAATTAGAATAATGCAATTTTTCATCAAAGAGAGACAATCCCTCCTCATTCAGCCTCATAATTTTTAACATCTAAATCCTACCAACAAAAATACATAGAATAAACTTTAAAAGTCCTCATTATAAACACATTGCATGATTATTGGATGTGAAAGTCATTATTGAAAACTAACATTTATGTGATGATAGGAAATGCATGTTAGGTAAGTTTCTTGTGTGCATAGAAGGAGAAATGAAGAGGAAATATAATGAATAGTCTAGTCTGATAACTTGGAATAACGTTTTTTTATGAGGCATGATATCTTTTATTTCTTGGCGTTAAAATGGTAGATCTCATTAATATGTGTTTTAAATTTTTTTTGATTTTCTTTTGATGTTTACTTGTCCATGAATCCAAGGTCTAAGTGTGGGGGAATTGATAGAGATAATATTTTAATTATTTTTTATGTTTGTTTCAATGATTTAACCCCATTCAATTAATCAATTTGATCTGATTTGTATCATTTTAATGTTTTTGATGAATTATGGGCTTAATTGTGAAAATTGGTTAATTCTAGAAAATTTGTAGTTTTCTAGAGATTTTACTGTTTGGCCATACCTTTTACAATTTGGATCCAAATTAAGTGATTCCTTTTTTTAGGATTTCCTTGCTCATGGGTTTCATCTTTTTATTTTATACCCAAACCCAATTATCTACACAATGGCCCATAAAAATCAATCAAGTGGAGAAATATTTATGGACATAATAATGGACCCCACCATATTAAATCAGGCACATATCATGTTACCAACCTTAAAATAATGTGATTCTAGATGTTTTCGATAGAGGACTCAAAATGGACGTTCCAAATTAAATTTTATAAATTAAGGATCTCATTAAGGTATATTTTGAGTGCTTTCAAGTGGAGTAGGTGAAATAGTTATTGGTGGTTAGGAAAGGTCATATTAATTGATTCGGCCACATCATTATTTAAACCTTTCCAAAGACTTTGACATTTTGAGGGTGGATAAAAAAATTTATTCCAAACATCTTATTAGAAGATACATCTCTGATCTTCGGTTGTATGTTGGGGAGAATATAAGAAAACATTTGTATGAAAGATTCTAGAGGAGCAAATTTTTTGTTCTTTGATTTCTCTTTTTTATTCTTCTTAGTTTTGTAATGATTTCTTCTTCCACCTTATTTAAAATTACTCTTACCATGGTGGGGTAAAATTATCTATGAATGGGGAAGGAGTGGTTTTCTATTTTTTAAATTCATGAGTTCTTTCACTTAATGTTTTAAGATCCTTTTCTTTCTTCTGCAAAATCGGTTTCAATTCCTTATAACGGTTTTTATTATCATGTATGATTGTATTTGATTTTAGATTCTGTTATTTTTATTTTTTTGGTCAATGATAAATTTCTCCCTCCACTATATTCTGATCTATATATGATGTAATAGATCATATATTAGTGGCAAAGTATGTGGTGATCACCGGTACGTGTGTGAGGAGTAGTGAACATTCTTGATTATTTGGGATAAACAAGACTTAATTGGGGATTTCCTAAGTCAATTGAGGGTATTTTATACAAATCTATCACACAATGGAAGCATAGTAGAACAATATTAGTTTTTATTAAGGTGTATTCTCACCATTATTACTTGACCATGGGAGTGAGAAGAAGCGATTGGGGATTCTCACTTTTATCGACTTAGTAGAAGAGAATTGGATAAGTTGAACTATAATAGAATTATAATTCTAAACCAAATATGACATAATAACAATCTCATATAATATTTTTCAATCACATGTTTTTGAAATTTCATCTTAATTTATTTATTTATCTAGTTTCTTTCTTGTATTTTCAAAATCAAATAATATTAAAAAAACAACCTCACTTATTTATCTAATTTTAAGGTGACAGGTTGATTCTTGTGTGCTCATATCTAGAGGCATCCAAGGATAACCACTATATTGAATTTTAACTTAGTTAATATTTTTTTGTCACATCCCATGACAGGCATCTGTCACAGTCCCCCAAGTCACATATTCACATCCAGCTACAAGATTCTGAATGTAGCATGATTGTTCCTGGAGAACCTTCTCTTCAAGACGTTAGTTTATAAATAATCTTCTATAAAAACTCACTTAGATTATCTCAAAATGACTGCCTCATCGCAAGGGTCCCAATGCTGTAAATGGATCATCAAATGGACACACATTTTGAAAGATATGGCTAATTTAGTAAAAAGGGTATGGTCTAGTCCTGGTCCGACCTGGTCCGGCCAACCCGGCCCGGCCCAGTTCACCCCACCCGAGCCAAACTGATTGGTTTGGGCCATGTTGTACAACCCATTGGGCCACTGAAGCGGCCCAGTTTTCCTAGCCCAACCCGCGTTGCGCGGTCCCATTCTGCTCCGCTGGATGCGCCTCACCCTGGTCGCATCCCCTTGGTCCACACAGTTGCGCGACCGTGTGGCCAACTGATTCCCCTGGCCAATGCGGTGCTAGACCACATCGCGCAGCTAGCCTATCTCATCTTTCTAGTCCTGTAGCCCTACTACCACCACCATAGGCTCGTCCTCCAGCATGGTCTCATTGGACTATGGCTGTGCACCTAGCCGGGCTACATGCTGCCCTCGTCATTGGCCACCCTACCAGTGGCCCTCTATTCACTGTGCCCTATTCCATGAGACACCCCCTTCCTTATGCACTCCCCTCACACCTCCACAATACCATCTTAGTTCATAACCTTCGGTCTCGGATCGTTGCACCATGGATCATGGGAACAATGATTGATCATTCACATATGGTTTCCAAGGGTGAAGAACGCACAAAGAACATGATAGATTTATGGGGATGGATTAAGCACATGAGCACCTAAATCATAGACCATGACCTTGATCATTCGGAAATGATCCATTCATGTTAGTGGGATCAAGAAGAAAATAACTACAGAATAATCACCAAGATGTATTCCCTCTAATCCCGCAATAATTATCCACCTGACAAGAACGACTGAACCATGGATCAACCTGTTCATGGTTTGGTTTGATTTCATCATTTGATTCTAAGAAGTAGAAAAGAAATCCCAAAGTGATCAACACCCTACCTCGATTATTGGATTGGTCATTGATGAAGAATGGAGGTCTTGTCGTTGTTGATCCTTGATCTGTCGACATTCATCATTGGGAGATTTCTTCCTTTTCCTTACCTCAGAGGAATTATAGGGTTATGGTGACAACCTTGAATTCCTATAACATGTCTTATTAAAAAGGGAAATCTCCACTTCATCAACACATAACATTCAATAAAATTTTTTTATTAGATATTTTAATGATGTCTATGTCCAAAATCTAACTTTCACCCTCAACCCACACTGGTGGAGGTTAGACCTCGCTTAAGGAAAACACCCCCTTACAAACTCAAAGACAGTCTCATATTTCCAATCTGAGTTACCATTTATGATTTATTAGGATTTACAAAAAAAAAATTCTTTAATTATTTTATTTTCGGTTACACCCCTGGTGACTTTTTCTACAGATGACCTGCGTTGACCAATGTTAGGTCGCGCCTAGGGTAAAGCCACTGCTCTGAGCTCAACGGTTCCCTTAAATTTCTAATCCGAGCACTCATTTAAGAGTAATTTTACTTTTTCATAAAATTTACATGTGTGTGCTGTCAAAAACATAAAATTTTTAAAAAAATCATTCTGGGAACTTCGAGTCTCAGAATTGCATGTCGTCTCAGCGCTTGGTCATCGAATTTTCCAAAATGATTTATAAAAATAAAATCAGGAAAATATGATTCATTATATGTGACATGGGATTTAGAATGGTAACTATGGGAGTTTAGGATGTGATATCCCTTGGAGATAGTTAGAATCTGGCATGGGATGAATCAAGTATTGAGGTTTGGGTATCATCAGGAACAAGGGGGTTTATGTGATCAAATAAAGGATAATTAATAATTTGATAACTATTTACTTAAGAATTGTGTTTATATTTTTATAAAACTTAATAAACTATTATTGACTAGATATTGTTTTAGAATCCATTAGTGGTGGCCTACGATGTTTCCCTCACACTCTACTCAGGCTTCCTGATCGGTAACTCAATAGATTTCATAGTTGTAGGATATGCTAAGTGTAAAGGAACTTTGTTAGATGATTGGTTTAGGGACAGAGCATGGATGAGGGAACCAGATGTGGTTTAGGACCCACTTGGGAGTTGTTTGTGTCTTTATTTTGAGTTTCATTTTGACACAAGACACGTATTTTACATAGAAAATAAACTACTTAGTTTTGATATTGTATTTCTTATTTTGGTAATCTTGTTATACTTTTATCGTTCTAGATATGATAGGATTTTTTTATTTAGTTGTTATTGTGTATATATTTTATGATGGTGTTTTACTATCAAAAAGAGGGTATTGTCTCCCCATGACTAATATTAGACTCTCACTGCTAGTCGATAGCCTCTGGCGTATGGGGAGGTTCCCTTGAAGTCATATAGCAGACCGGCTCGGGGAACTGGTGTATGGAACCCAGTTAGGATGTTACAATTAAATTAGTATAATGTTATATAAAACAATTGGGGATTTCAAAATCTATTCATTATGGAAAACTTTTTATGGATGTGTAATATTTCATTGAACACTAATTCAAAAAGTTTAATTAAGTCAGGTTTACATAAATTTGAAAATTTTGATGGGAACATATATTTTTTTATAAATAATAAACAATGGTATAGTAAACATGATATATATAAGGAACATAAATAAAATTTATTGAAGAAATACATGAAAATTATATAGATAAAAAGTGAGTAAAACAAATAAAATATTTAGTCTAAAACTAGAGAGGGTGGTTTCGAAACAAGCCTTTTATGATTTAAAAAGTATTGTTAAATATGACATCATTAAAAAAGGAGAAAAAATATTTTATAAAGGGCTGAGGAGAAATATGAGGACCATGTTAGCTATTACATATTTGGGTTCCTAAATTGTAAAGCAGAACATTTTTAGGAATGGAAATTATAAACAAGGAGGGGAAACCATATTTAAAGTGAATAAAAATTACTATCAATAATGATATAATTTATAGGGAATAAATTCATGAATCTAAAATAATTTTAATTAAATATTTATTTCCCTAGATAGGAAGAGAGTATACCATGAAATAAAATATTATGGGTAGAAAACCAATCATATAAGTACAATGTTCATGATGAAGCTTTATGAATCTGATAAATGATGTTTCAGTTAAAAAAATACTTATGGAATCATAGTTAAAATAGAAATTAAATGGATGGTAGAAAAAGATATTGATTTTTAAATACCAAGGATTTCTGGAAATTTATGAAAAAATGAAATCCATTTCTAATTAATCAACCATAAAAAGATAAAAATAGGGAATAGAAATTATATCACAATGAAACAAAATTGAGATCCAAAAAACATTACAATAATTCCTAGCTTCCATAATAATTATTGAATCTACAATTTAAAAAATAACAATATTAATATCTTATTTCATAACCATATTCATATATATAACCTTTTATAAATTTATTTTATAATTACTCTCTATATTTATATTAGTTGGTTATTATTTATTTTCAATATCAGTTGTGAGTAATCGAGATAATTTAGAACTAGACTTTTAATTGAGTTTTTTAAAATTATTATATGAAATATCATCATAACCATACCATGTAAGGTATATGAATTGAGTTTTTATAATTATTTATAATTCTATAATTTTATTTACAAATTTTTTTAGTTATTGGTAGTTATGATCTTGTTTTTTTAATTTATAAATAACAAAATATATTGTCTTATTTGAAGAGTTAAATGTTTATATTAAAATTTATAATTAAAATAATCATTATTTACTTATTAATATCCAATATAACACTTCTAAAGCTGTACCTGAGAGAAATTTGTATAATTGTTTTTGATTGAGGTTAAACTAACAATACAAGAACATGCTAAAATATGTGTGTATATATAGAAATGGAAGAGATTATTTTTTTGTAATATCACTATCACAAAAGTATAATTAAATTATTTAGATTTTATTCCTTTTATGAATAAAAAAAATTTATGATATATATAAATTATTTAAATGTAAATAAATCTTTCACTTGCAAATAAATCACTTTTCCTCTAATTATGTTCAATTTAGGTTGTTAGTTTTAAAATGATTTCTTATTATTAGAATTTATTAAAGAATAACTATTTAATATTTACAAAATATAAATCATGTAATAAATAACATAAACATATATATGTACATATATATATTCACAAATACAATTTATAGAACCATCCATGAAATTTTGTAATTAAAAAAATGTGACATTCATGGGGGTAGTTGTCCACACATATGAGTGAAAAACATCATCAATTTTTCAATATAATGGAGAGGTAATTGATCATGGTTATACCATAAATTTAATAAAATTTTAGTATATTATTTATAATTATTTCATTATATGAATATGGTTATAATGGTATTGGATGTTACTGGATGATAAGGATAGAAAAAGAATAAAAGGGGTAAGTAAAACTTTCATTGAGAATTTGGACCTTCATTGGAAGTATCATTTAGAAATAATGAATTTAAGGAACCTTATTGTGGTTAGAGGCATCAAAAAATATAGAGGGGATATAAAATAAATAAATTATCTATATATTTAAGTTACTTTTGAAAAATGGGTGTGTCTTAAAATTTGGGGTAGTGAGATCCTTTTATATGTGAAAAGGAGTGAAAATTAATTGGAAAATAATGGTAGGTAAGGGGTAAGAATGGAATTGCATGTGTGTTATGTGAGTTCTATAGAAAACTGTTTTTGAGAAATATAGGTATGGATATCTAACATTAGAAATATATTTTATAAGGTCTATATTTAAAATTAATTTACAAAACTTTGAGTTTCATTAAATTACATATTTTAAAACTAATTAATCATGATTAAATATTAATCATTTTCATTATTTTATCACTAAAAATAAATGATAAATAATCATACAAAATTTTGATGTGATGAAAATGAATTTGGGACCTATTTAACCTAATTAAATTCTTAAATTTTGGAAAATTATCTTTTAAATTAAAACATATATTTGATAGAAAACCTTTTTTGTGAAAATACGATGTTTTAGTTATTAGGTATTTTTAATCCTATTTAACAATAATTTTAAATTAAATAATTTTATATTTGTTTTCTTATATTTATAAAATTAATATTAAATTCTTAATAGATCTATTTTAAAAATACACAGTTTTTATAAAATTGTCATTCATTGAAAAATAATTGTTTTTATATGATAAATAATATTAACGTTGGTAATATAATCTAATACTAAAAAAATTTACCCAATTACATATTTTAAATTGTTGATTAAAAATATTCAGATCATTTTTTGTGATTCAATTTCAAAAAGTGATGAAAAATAATTTTAATATAAGTTAACATAATTCATAAAACAAGTTTTAAGAAACATTTATCTCATAATAATAAAAAAATTGTTATATTCCTAGTTATAACTTTTGGATGCATGATAAATAGTTTTATTATAGATATTATCAATAAATTCTATTTAAACCATTATTTAACCATAATATTATATAATGCATATCACATGAAAATGAAATTTTGTATTAAAATATATTTTTTACATAAAATGATAATATTTTTTATTTAGCTATAGTAATTGATTTTTAAAAATTCATTTGCATTAAATAAAAAATTAAGAAATAATTATTTATATACATATTGTATAATTTGGCTACCACTACATTTACCCACCAATTAAATGACTATATTATAATGGTAATATAACTTTTTGTGGTTCCTTTTAGTTTAGTGTTGTGTGTGATATAAGTTATTAAACACATTAAATTTTAAAGGAAAATAAAAGTCAAACCCTCATGGGGTAACATCCCCCCCAGAAAAAATAAAATTCATCCAAGTAATTTTACATGTTTCCTACAAATGAAAATATATAAGGGTTTTAAACAGATATACATGACTCGAGATATATTTTATAGATAGATATAAACCTTCCAAACATAAGAAATATATCCTTTTTTACTCATAATATGTATTTTCTATAACCTTGTGTTCCAACATTTTAACGTTATTTAGTATCAAGATCAAAATTATATAATTTACTTTTAATTTTTTCCATAATAATCCTTTAATTTTTGTAATTTTATAGTTTTAAATGAAATTTTTTTCCTTAACTCTTAAAAATAAATAACTCTACGTATGTAAGAACAAAATCCATTTTCAAAATTAGGTTAAATTGATCTAATGGATGGATAATACGACCTACATGAGTCTTCATCCCACAAATGTTTAAGAAGATTCAAATACCATCCATAGAATGAAGATACCACTAGATTTTTTATGCCAATATCTAATATATAGTGTATATATACATGATATAAGACATAAAAAATAAAGAGTGATAAATAAGTGTACGTTTCACTACATAAGTATCACTATCTACTTATATATTAGTCATTTCATAGGCATGTCCTCGTTAAAATGTTCAATATGGGTTTTAATTCTAGTTTTCATCTTAATACCTTTGATTAGTGCACTGGTTTTTATTATTCCAAAATTCCTCACATCTAAAAAATCTAATTTCTAGGGTATCATTAGGAAAACAATTAATATTACAAATCATGAAAACTAAAATCTTCTATTTTTCTTTGGTATTTCATTGACTGATGATGTTCTTTACCACAAATTAGATATATTCTAGTTCCTTGGAGACACTCCCCTAGGTTTTTCTTCTAACCTTTTTGACATGAAGGACATTTAATCTTCTTTCCTTCATCATATTTATAAGGACCCATCCCTAATAATTACATATTCAAGTGAATTTATAATAGACTTTTCTTTATTATATACCCAAGTATCATTATGGTTTAGTGTAATAGATAGTTAGTCCATAACTCATATGTAAAAAATAACATATTTTACATTATAGACACTTCTGATCAGTATTTATTTTTATCATAATATAAAAAATTTAAAAAGAATAGAAATTTATTTTCATGAACAATATTCACAAATTTCATATTTAATTCTTCTTTTTTTCTTACTCATCCTTGAAACATGTGAGAAACATTTTAATATCATGGTATGAGAAAAAATATCAAAAAGGGATATAAAAAAGATAAAATCAGTTAGTTCATTAAAAAACATGAAAACATATAAAATACATACTTTCTTCACATTATTCTTTCATCGCATAAAATAAATAATTTATATATGAAAAAACACCTTTTATAAAATGATACATTGAAACTCATGGGAAGAAAATAGAAATCCAGTATAGGTAAATCAGAGAATCATATTTAAAACTCCTTTCAAAACTATGTAAACTGAATCTTAGTTAAATATATTGGAGAAAACACAATGGTTAACTCCCTCATTATTTCATTTTAAGACAAGAAACAATACCCTATGTGTTGGATAGTTATAATGGGGATCACCCTTCGTAGAATCAATATCAGTATCTCTCATATTCAGAAGCAATAATGGGTATTAAACCATTATATATGTTATACTAAGATAACCCATTTCTCAAATATAATTCCTTATTACCATATCATGAATATGAAATTTTATTCTTTCACCTTATCATTATAAAAAAATGAAAAACTCTTTTGAAATAATATTTAAAACGCCTTCATATATTGAAATACCCTTCCTTATAAAAATACTTTTTAAAAATAAAATAAACAAAATAAAAGGGGATGATGAATTTTATTTTATGAAAAACTTAATGATGTAGTGACCTCGTTCCCAGTTTCCTAGTACATATGTATACTTTGTTACAATGGAATAAGATATAAGGAATCCCATCCTGAATGACTGAATAGTTTAGTAGTCTTGGTAACTAGATACATACTTCAACTTCTTATTATAATTAAAGACATAAAATACTAAGAATATTTTATTTCATAATTCTATTAATTCCCTTATCCTATCTCGTAATATCGATCACAAAATACTTCTTAGTATCATGGGGAAAATAAAACATAAGAAATTGGTGAGTTTAGATGGTTATTAAGGGTAAGAAAGCTCTGGATGCTCTAAATAAAAAAGGAATAATCAATATGGAATGGTAAATAACTGAGAAATGTTCCACTTAATCAACAACTTGATCATAATATGGTTGGAATAAATTATGATAGAGTAATTACATATAAATAATCACATGATAATGAATCATAACCATTGATATTCTAACTAATAGAATAATGACATGGAATATCAATAATTGAATTCATAATTATGGAATGTATAATTATGGACATATAAAAAAATCAATGATTGTTCCAAGAAACCTAATATCATTGAGGTTTTTTTCCAAGAAATCTAATATCATTATGGCCTTGTGATAATACTTCTATATAGATGGGTAAGGACTTATCCAAAACCCAATATAGTTTGTCTCATGAGACCTACCAACACATTATGGGGCTATAGCAAGCCCCGCACATCACTTAAAAAGTCTTCTATTTTTCTTATATGAAAGTAGACATTCGAATTGAAAAACTATAATACAAAATTTTAATAAATTCATCAATCAATAAACATAATCTTAAACCATCCATAGTAATATGGTGAATGACAATAAAAATGTACATCCTTAATAAAACTAATCTTAAACCATTCAAAAAATGAATAAGGATAATAATAATACAACATATCACTAGTGGATCATAATTTCAATAATGGTTTTATGCCTTTTATCTATAAAAATACTGTAAAAATATCTTTAAGGCCATTTTAGAAGAAAATTCCCTTTTTACATTGAAAATATTTTCAAAACTGAAAGTTTGAAATTTTTTTGAAAACTATATTATTTGAAAATAAAATTTTAAAACTTTTAAAATAATTCATAAAACATTTTTTGGTCTTAATAGTGTTAAATTATGTTCTTTCTGTACATGTTAAAATAATTGATTTCTTTCACCGTTTCTATATCATCCTAATAGGAATTCTTTTGAAAATTACATGTATATTTCTTTCCAAACATAATTTAAAATGTAAAAATAGGTAGAAAATAATTTAATAAATTTTTTTAAAAATGTAAAAACATTTTTGAAATTATTTTAATAAAATATGGTTTTTGATGAAAAATGATTTCTGACCGAAGAGAGAAATAAAGTTGAATTTTCTTAAAAACATTAACTCAATAATTTTATGTACCAAAGAGTGAAAAAAAGGTATTGTTACATGAAAAACATCATGAATAACTATAAGTGATGAAATTATATTTTTTTTAATATATAAATATCAAATAATTCCCCTAGATAAGATGTAAACATAAATAATGCCAAATAATGATGAGATTCTAAAATAAACCCTTACCAATTTGGTAATATTTGAATCGTATTCCCCATAAAAGAAATGTAATAACAATAAAATTAAAATTACATGAAGATAAATTAATTTATAATATATCATAAAAAAATTATTATATACCGACACAAAAATAAATAAGTGGTGAATATGAAGTATGTATCACAGAATTAAAAGTGAGATGAGAAACCCTTATCTTGATTCCTACTCATCACATACATTATTTATATTCCAAAATAATAAAAATATATTAATTATTTAATTTCGTAAAATAATTCTTCATGATTATTATTCCTTCGGTATCACTTATTACCATTTTATTTAATAATACTTAATCAAGTGATTTTATATCGAGTGTTTTAATGATATTTGATTTATGTGTCACAAATGACTTCGGTAGGTTGATAATTGGTCTAAGGGGTCATTACTTAGACATATCCTAAATAATAATCATGAAATAATTATAATATTTATAAAACAATTATACATTGAAAACTAATAATGAAATATGTTTTCGATGATGAACTATGTTATAGTCATAGAGATGGTAAGTGGTATATATGAATGACTAACATTTTCATTTTCCATGTTCATTATAAAAATAGGGTAAGTAATATTTTTTCTTTCAATAATTTTCATAATATCATGTATGAATAATTATTTATTTAAATATAATTATATATATTGTCCATGTTTTTTGGTGATAAAAATATATTTGCATCGCTTCGTGAAGGCATTAGTACACAAGTTCACAATCGACGTTATAATTTTTCATTGTAAGAAAGAAAATGATATATATTATATTTTAATAATTATGAAAATGATATTAATATAATAATTATTTCATTAATATAAAATTTAATCATTAAATCCTTTCCTTTCACCTTCCATATAAATTATTAGTGAAAGACCAATCACATTGCTTCATGAGGCGGTAGTCCGTCATACACAAGATCGACGTTATTATATCACCTACGAAATGGAAATAAAAAAATTAAATATGATATGATGAATAAGGAAGTATAATTATTCTATAAATATAATATATATACATTATATCCATCATCATTACCAACTGTGAGAGATGGTAATGGAAAATGAATGACATCGGATTGCAAGGCAGTTGTCTGCCGTAAACATGAATGATTATTTCATAACTGATTAGATAGATGTAGAGATAGTTGTAAGTTACTAAAAAAAATATAAAAACATCTTATTATATGTAATATATTGATTTTATTATATTATCATTGTTTAATAATAATAGTAGGAGGTGGAGGAAGAAATAATATAAAAACACTTATTGAAGAACGTTACCTCCTCCTTGGGTAACCACCTTCGGTTTTCACCAAATGGACTAAAGAATTAAATTTATGAAAAAAATCAGTTTATATGATTAGATTATGGAATTTGGTATGTGATTTGGGAAGGTATTGGAAAATCCAAAAGGTTTTGATGGTATGAATATGCGAGGATAGGTTGTGGTCTTTTATACGTGAGTTGAGTGCCACCCCTGTGATTTGTGAAATCAAAATAGTTTACTCATGTTTACACTTTTAATAAGGGTAAAAAATGAAGTATTATATATTACTAGACATTATAAGGTCTATATATGTCCATAAATTAGATTTTTTGCATGTTTTTAGGTAATTTTAACCCTTATCATTTTAGTTTATCCCATCAATAAATCCTTTTTTATCTTTACCCTGGTAAATAAATTTACTATTTTTACTACTCGTTATAATAAAAAATTAATTTTACCTTATTAGATATTATAAATTAAAATTATAAAATATATGGATTTTATTTTATATAATTCCATCCACATAATGGAAATTTTTTATTTAAAATTAATCAAGTTGGCACAATGAGAAATAGAGGTTTTAAGGAGAAAAAGATCACAAGTTTACAAAGTTTCTATATCAAAAATCAACATGAAAATGATTCCAATATCCTAAATTTGATTAATAGAAAAATAATTTAACTAATTAAATTTAAAAAAAATTAAAATATATTTTAAATTTTTAAATAAAATGACCAAAAAATCAGTTTTCAATTAAAATTAAATATTTTTCACTATGTGTAAAAAATGAAATGTTTCAGAACAATCCAATAATTCAACCTAAGTTAATTTTGAAATTATAATTAAAAACTATTTTTATTGTATCAAATAAATTTTCAAAAATTGGTAAAAATTAATTATAAATTATATGGGAAAAGCATTAGTAAACACCTTTTAGAAAAATACATTTTTACTAAAATCATTTATTTTACTTTCAATTAAATATTATTTTATTTATAATCAATAGATATAAATATAATATTCATAATTTAGTTATAATTATTCATACCCACGAATTTAACAACTAAATTTTAATGTTTGTGTTTAAATAATATTATTTTAATAGAGTATCAAGTATCATTTAATCACAGTGTTGTGTGAATCACTATCTATTAAAAGGATGAATTTATTTAAAAATATTTTTTTCATAAAGTATCAATATAGTATTTACCTTCAAACATGGTGTTTTGTATCATAAAATCCATAGAACATGATGTCACTATTTTGAAAACTCATGGATTTACATTCTACCCCCCTTAAATAAATTTTTTCGTCACAATTTAATCTTGATTTTAGTAATAAAGAATTTGATATATGAAAATATACTTCTTGAAATCCTACATCATTAGCAGGGTTAATAAAACATATTCTTAATAAGATAGAAATGAAATTAAAATGGTTATATGGAATTATCACATAAATAGGTTTCCCGGTAGTATAACATAGGTGTGAGATGAATACATGGAAATAGAAGAGAATAATAATGCCCGAGGATTAATAGAGAGTGATATAGATCATTGATCACAAAAAAGTGGATGATCCAAAGAAGGTTAATGACCAAAAACCATAAATATATGATAATTTAAAATAAAATTTTATTATTTGGATATAAAGGTAATAGAATAAATTTCTTTTCCTCATATTTTTCTTAAAGTTGAGGAATTGTTTTACTATCTAAGACAATATGGAAATATACTAACTGAAGGACCCCAAAACACCCTAACAAGGGAGGGGTGAGTCAAGGTATCAAATTTTTCTCTTAAACTGATGGATCTTGTTCCCACATAAGTACGAACCTATTAAACTTGTTATAAAAGTGCTTGCAAATAGAGGATACAACAGTTTTACTTGGTTAACAAAAAAGGGCTACCTCTAAGGAGCATCTACCGGAAGTGTGTCAGTCGTACCAAATTTCACTAATCTTTACTATATGTGAAATACTAAGTTTCGCTCACAGTCACTCTCTGCTAGGCGCACTGCCTTTACAATGGTTTAGGGATATCTCACTGCATCCTTCAGATCACCTCCATCGACTCCCCATAGCTTACTACTTTGAGAGAAGTCTAACATAGTTTATTGACTATAAGGTCTCTTTAAAATATTGGTATTGAATTCTTTGTCTCAATTAAAAACTAGACACTTATTGCATCAAAAACCTAAGTATATTCTCTTTGAAATCCCTTTCCACTTGAACGTTATGTTCAAAACTGCCCTTCAAAAACCACACTCCTTCGTGAAGCACCCCTGCCTTCGCAGAACAACCTGCCTTTGCGAAGTTTCCTTACTTTCATGGAATAAACTTCCTTCATGAAGCTTCCTTGTCTTAGTGGAACAACCATCGTGAAACTCACTGATTCAATGTGGAAAACCTCATCATTTCAAAGTACCCTTTAAATAAAATCATTGAACATCATTTGAGACTTATAGTCTCTTCGTGATGCTCAAGATCACAGATAAATCCCAGTTTGGAAAGCTCTTCATGAACTCACAACGTTTTTTTATTTTCCTTCAAAAATTATATGAAAATGAAGATAGGTAGCTTTATATTTACAGGCTCTACTGTTTTCAAAGCTCCACTACCTCTTTTTGGATTTTCCAGATCATCAAAATCGTCTTTGTGGCGCTCCTCCCTTTGGAAAGAACCATAGAAATTATCTATTCGAAAATCTCATCATAATCCTGGAGACTCCCATAAAAACCCTTTGCGGCACCCATCATAACTGGAACGGATTCTATCAACGACCACAAATCTCCAAAACTCGTAATTGTGGAGAACTTCATTGCTATTCGCAAAACCTGTCGTAATCATGAAGCAAACTGTCAGAAAACATTAGGTCTTCGTGAAACACAACTCGTAAATCTCATCTTCACGAAACTTATGAATCTCATATATTTTCATAAGGCCTCCATAAAAAATAACTTTTCATGTTGAAATCCAACTTCTAAATTTTGGACCCCAAAAATTTGGCAAACACTGGGAAATGACACCACCTTCAATACTGCTTCAGGATTGAACTGTATAATACCTTTACTTACAATCTCCCTAGTCTTCCATGTGAGGATTGACAATAAACACAAATCATATACCATTTATAGAAAAGAACAGTCTTGGTTCCAACAATCTCCCTTTGGGTTTGTTGGTAATTTTCAGATAAATTCAATAAAGCACCAGCAATAATCAACACATCAAAACCAGATACGCAAGAACCAACTCAGACATCACTATAAGACTATGTGAGCAATGCTTGTTATAGAAAAAAATAGGGAATATATTAATTGTGTTTAAACTCCCTTCACACTCTTATGTATCTCATTGAATTTATCTTCCCTCCATCTTTCCTATAACCAAAAAAACATTTCATCTTCCACATTAAACCACATTGAATTTGTCCATTTCTCCCCCTTTTCCAATAAACCCAACAACTAGTATTTGAACTTTATAGAGCTCAGAACATACTCCCCCTGGATCGTATAACCCCTATAAACCTTCATCAATTTCAAAAACTAATTAACATAGTTAAAAAAATTGGGGAGAGGGGAATTTAGTAACCACCTTATGCACTGGGAGGTGGATAAACACTAAGGTTCAACTGATGATTCTCAAACACAGTCTCTAACAGTGGCTTGGTCAGGATATAATTAACTTTCTCATCAGCTCCCACATGATCCATTTTAATCATGCCTTGTTCAACTTTTTCCTTGATAAAGTGATATCTAATTTCAATATGTTTTGTACATTAATGTTGAACATGATTCTTCATAAGATCAATTGTGCTCTTGTTATCATAGTAAATCACCATTGGTTGTTTCACCTCATCACCAATGTCAGTCAATTGTTTTTTCATTCAAAGAAACTGAGTGCACACCTTTGTAACGGATATATATTCAGCTTCAATAGTACTAAGATAAGTACTTTATTGTTTCTTTCTCATCCATCCAACACGTTTCTTCCCAATATAGAATGTTCCAACATTGGTGGACTTTCTGTCCACTACGTCTCCAGCCCAGTCAGCATCAGAAAATGATGATAGTTTGTTATCACTTGTTGTAGCAAATTATAATCCATAATTGTCAGAACCTTGAATATACATCATGATTATTTTCATTGCCGCCATATGTTCTTCCTTTAGATTACTCTGAAAGAAGGCTACTAAGCATGTTGAAAAAAAAATGTGGTTGTGTCATTGTTACGTACAGTATGCTTCTAATGATTCTCCTATATATTGCGGGATCCACATAAGTCTCATCCTCATGCTTTCTAAGTTTCTTTCTAACCACAATCAGATTTGAAATTGGTTTTTAATCATTCATATTAAATTTATTCAATATCTCTCTTGCATACTTTTCTTAAGAAATGAAAGTTTAATCCTTATTCTGAATCACCTATAGCCATAAAAATTACATGAGTTAACTAATAATAGACATTTCAAATTCTTATTTCATGTGATTAGAAAATTCATCCATTTATCCATGTCTTCTTCCACCAAATATTACAACATCAACGTATACTAGCACCATGAACTAATCATTTTGAGAGTTATTCACATATAGATTTTTATCTACACCTCCTCTTTTTAATTCTAGATTCTTTAGATAAGAATCTAGTCATGAATACCATGCTCGTAGTTTCTACTTCAAACCATTCTTTAGTTTTCAAACCATCATTTCATTATTACCAAGAAAAAAACACACTGGTTTTTCAATGAAGACTTCTTCTTCGAGAACGCCATTCAAGAATGTTGTCTTGACATCCATTTGATACACTCTATACCCTATTTGGATTGACATGAAAATAAATATCTTAATTGACTCCAGTCTAGCCACCAGAGAAAATGTTTCCTCAATATTGACACTTTTAATCTGTGAATATCCCTTGCACACTAGTCGCACCTTATTTCGGATCACATTACCATGATCTTCATATTTGTTCTTAAAGATCCATTTTTTACAACTCACATTGTGACCTTCAGGTCTCTTGACTAGATCCTATGTATGATTCTTGTCAATCTGATCTAACTCTTCATTAATGACTTTTACCCATGATTCAACCTTTCATTTTCTTCAATTGAGGATAGTTCCACAGCTGATAGAAACATGTATTTTTCATTACTCCTCATTCTCCTCATTTGTGTGGGTGTCTTCCAATCCCCAATGATGTAGGATTGATCAATTTATGCTCTTTGATTCCTCCTTTGTGATTCAACCAAATTCTATCCATCCATGGTTACATCTCTATATTCTTATTCGGAGTCAACATCATGATGTGAATCCTCAGAATTTTGTACACCTTCCTCTATTTCTGTATTTTCATTTGATTTATGTTTACATTCTCCCTCATCTTCTATCTCATTAGAATTGGAATTCCTTGAACCATTTATGATTTTTTCTTCACTGATATTAACATCACTGCTTTCCATAATCCTTCCCAAAATCTTATTGAAACACTTTTAGGCTTTTCTATTCATTGGATATCCAAGGAATATTCCGTCACCTTCATTGTCACCATACTTCCATAGATTTTTTTATTTGTTTAAAATGAAACATTTACTTCCAAAAACATAAAATTATTTCAAAGAAGGATTTCTTTCATGCCACAATTCATATGGTGTCTCCGTCTCTCCCATATAAAGCCTCATTCAATTTTGAATGTGCACTGTGTCTTTAAAATCTTCATTCCAGTAATGAAGATAGATAGGACTCTCAATCTGCATAGTCCTATCCATGTTTTTCACCTAATGATTCTGGTGCAAAACAACTCTATTTTACTATGGATTTCTCATAGCATCCACCTCATGTGGTATTCCAAGTTTTTTTAGAAATTTTTAAACTCAATGGATGTGTATTCTCTTCCATTTTCATATTGTATAACTTTTATTGTCCGTTCAGTATCATTCATGGAAATTAATAAATAAGTTTTCATTCAATCAAGCACTTGTATCTTCCTATGTATAACCACAAAAAAATAAATTATGATATAATCATCAATAAAAAGGACAAAGTACCTCTCTCCATGAGTTTCAAAAATATTTATCGGGCCACATACATCTGTATGGTTGAGATTAAGAAGATTTGATGCCCTTTTCTTCTTTGGGAGATAAGAACTATAGACCAGCTTCCCTCATATCCAAGAATCATAGGACTTTTCTTGTTCATACTTTAGGTTAGGGATATCTTTGACTATATTTAGCTTAGATATCTTTTCCATGTATTTCTAATTGATGTGCCCCAATCTTCAATGCCACATGTTGTTTTCTTCTTCAACTATTAGATATCAAATGTTCTCTTTATTGTCATCCTGATATAAGTTTTCATCTATTATACAGCCTTTCATGTGATAATTCCATATCTTTCCCTTTATAGTGTAGCCCTTTTGATTTAATGTCGCTATAAGTACTAAGTCACAGAGTTGACTCACACTAAGGATATTGTGATGCAAACCATCCAAAAAAAAGGAATTCAGTTTTCTTCAGTTCTCCATTAGCAAGATCTATACTTCCACTGTCTTTGATGTTCAATGAACCATCATTACTGAACCCCATTATTCTATTGACCCTTTTCTTGATATTCGTTAATAGGTCATCATTACACGTCATGTGGGATGAACATCCACTATCAAGAAACTAGGTGTTGTTATTCTTTGTAGCTTCAAGGACTAATTTTGCAAGATTGTATTTTTCAACTTTCCTATTTTCTTTCCATGAGATATTGGATTGAGTGTAGGACACTAATAGCCTTTATAATCCCTCTTATGTGTACATGGTTTCTTCATATTCATACTCTTATTCCAAATGAGAAAACCTATTTGATATAGTAACACTATTTAGTTAGAGATGATTCACCTATCATTGAGTTTTGTATGAAAATATATTTTCATTCCTCTCCTTACAATGTACAACTTTATAGCCAAGGTTAGAACAATGAAAACAATATCCATAGAAACTATTTATTCTATAAGATTTAGAATATTAACTTGTTCTCCTTTGTTGACTTCCTAGATCATCCTCATTCACATAGATCCTTGATTATTCATAGTGATACATGGTATGGCCCAGATATCCCCATAATTGACATTACATTGGTGGAAATTTCTTCTCATTTCTATTCCACCTAATGTTTCCTTCAATGGGATGTTAGTTTTTTTTAAATAATTTCTGGATTCCTAAAAATAATTTTAGGTTATCTTTAAAATTTTGATTGATGGTTTATTTTTCAGCACTTTAGGAAAATTTTCAATGTTTCTGACTTTCATCTTGTCTTTATTTTGGCTCACTTTATTTCCAGCATTTGATATTTCAGCTTCACAACTAATTCCACTATTTACCATGCAATCAGGTATTTGATCACTCAAGATATTTTCAACCCCATCTAAAATATGCTTAGATATTTCTATCAACTCATCATCCAAGAATTTTCCATATTGTATTTTCTTCCATCCTTATTTTAATTTTGATTCACTCACGAGTTTTATCCTTAGAGTAACAACTTCCTCTTAGAGTCCCTCTATAGTTTTGTACTTATCATCTAGTATGAAGGTAATTTCATTGATAAACTTTGCCTATTCTTTGATTCTGACCTTTAGTTCCACTACATAATCAGTCCATTCAAGGATTTTTTACTATACATTCACCAGTTCTTCCAGTCATTCGATTTAAGCTTCAAGATTATCAATATATTTTGATGATTATTCCACCATTTCTTTTCACTTATTTAATCTCTTACACTTATTCTCAAGCTTACCAAAAGAATCCTTGAGTTGTAACTTGGGATCGTCATTATTTTTTAGTTGGTTATCTCAATATTTATCGGTCAATGGTTTTGACTTTTCAGTGGTATCCATCATGGAAGCAGGGTTTCCATTTTTAAATTCTGGATCTTCTTCTTCACAAAATTTATTATCATCATCTTCCTCTTCATATATAAAACTCTTCCCATGTACTTTCTTTCATAATTTTAAGTCTCCCTTTTTGAAAAACCTTTTCTGAGGCTTCTCAATGTTTTCATCTTTTCTCTCTTCATCATTGAACACTCTTGAGAACTGAGATTCAATGTGACCAACTCTTCCAAAACAAAATAAATTCAAAGGTAACTTACCTTCAAATTTACATTTTCCATTTTTTAAATTCTTGGTAATGAGATAAATAATTTACTTTTATTCATCATCTTCACCACTACTATATCCCAAAATTTTTAGTTTTTCCATGGATTTGAATTCCATTTACTTACTCATGCGAGTTGTAACATCTTCTGGTTTGACTGTCATTTTATATGCCACCAGGCTACTCAGCAGATCATCCATAGAAAGTTTGGAAAGATATATTTCTTCAAGGTTTGACACATTTTCATTGTAAAGGGGTATAATTCTTCCTAATATTTTCTTTAAAATATTAATATCTTTGATTTCTTTGCCCATTCCTCGAATTGCTCCTACCACTTCCGTAATTAGATTGAATAAGGAATCTTCATTATCATCAGGATGCATCTTCATATCATCAAACCTATTGTGCAGGACTAGAAGTTTTTCCTCATTCTCTTTAATATCTCCTTTATAAATACTTTCTATTTTATCCCATATAGACTTTATTGAGGTCAAAATCATCACCTTTAGATATATCTGATCAGAAAGAGCCGCAGTGAGAGAATTATATGCTTTAGCATCTTCATTAATAATTTTCTAGTCAGTATCAGTCATATAAAGCCCTGTTGGATTAGTAACTTGTATTACTTTAATAGTAGAAAAATAGGAATTTCATTCCAAGAGATCTTAGTTGAGATCTCATTATGTTATTCCAAATATTAAAATTACTTCCATCAAAGAGGGGTATTCCCCTAACATTGGATGAATTCTCCATGACGCCAAAGGATAGATCTGAAACCAGTAAACATTACCCTCTAATGCCACTTGAAGTACCCCGGAACACCTTGATATGGGATGGGTGAATAAGGGTATAAAATTTTTCTCTTAAAATGATGGATATTGTTCTCACGTAGGTAAGAATATGTTAAACTTATCAAACAATTTCATGAAAATAGAGGACACAATAGTTTTACATGGTTCATTACAAAGTTCTACTCAAATGAGTATACGCCAAAAGTGTGTAAATCGTTCCAAATTCCACTAATCTTCACTAGATGTGGATTACAAAGGTTTATTCACAGTCACTATGTTCTAGGAAAACTACCTTTACAATGGTTTAGGGATAGCTCATTGCGTCTCTCGGATCACTTTCACTGAGTCCCCCTAGATCACTGATTTTAGATAAGTCTAACATAGTTTATCAACTTGAAGGTCACTTCAAAATATTGGTATTGAATTCTTTGTCTCTGTTCCATAGGAGACACTACTTACATCAAAAACCAGAGTAGATGCTCTTTGAAATCCCTATCCACTTAAATGTGATGTTCAAAACTTCCCATTATGAAGCCCCTTTGTGAACCACAATCCTTCACAAGTCACCCCTACCTTCACAGAACAAGCTGCTTTCATGAAGTTTCCTTTATTTTTCGGAACAAAATTACTTCGTAAAGCTTCCTTTCCTTCACAGAACAACCTTCACAAAACTCACTAAGTAAATGCGGAAAACCTCATCATCGTGAAGTACCCTTCAAACAAAAGCATTGAACATCAGTTGATACTTATAGTCTTGTTGCAATACTCAAGCTCACAAAGAAATCCCAGTTTGTGAAGCTCTTCACGAAATCACAGAATTTTTATATTTTACTTCAAAACTTCTATGAAAATGAAGGGAGGCAGCCTTATATTTATAGGCTCGACTATTTTTAAAGATCCAAAGCCTCTTTGCGTATTTTTCGAATCATCAAAATCCTCTTTGTGACACTCCTTCCTTCGCAAAGAATCGTGGAAATTATCTATTTTCAAAGTTCATTGTCATCATGTAGACTCCCATCAAAGCACTTTATGGTACCCATCATAATTTCAAATCATTCCATCAATGATTGTAAATCTCCAAAACTCATAATCACAGATAACTCTGTCTCCATTCGTGAAGCCCATCGTAATCGCGAAGCACACTGTTAGAAAACTTTATGTCTTTTTGAAATGCAACTCTCAAAACTCATCTTCGCTAAACTCATTCCTTTTCTATATTTTCATTGGGCCTCCAAGAAAAACCACTTTGTACATTGAATCCAACTTCCAAATTTTGGAGCCCAAAATTTTAAAAAACACTAGGAAATGAAGCCAGCTTCAATACTACCTCTGGCTTGAACTGTATAATACCTTTCCTTGCAATCTCCATAGTATTACATGTGAGGATTGACAAAAAAACATGAACTATACACTATTTCTATCAAATAACATCCTTGGTTCCAATACTAACATGATTTTTTTCTATTTCAAAAGCACAATTTCATCCTCTGGTTATAATTCAATCCATTTCTAATTCATCTCTTACTCTAAGAAATGAATATCCAAAAATGTAATTTTTTTATGCTTAAAAAATCACTTTTAATGGATTATAAGATCCATAATATAATGATAAGTCATTTCTTCAATAACTAGTTATTATTATAACAAAATGGTTAGTATAAGTTATAAAATAGGTATAATTAATCATATGGTTAATTAATACATTAAGCTATAAATATTATTCCAATATTAAAATAAAACAAGTTCAAAAATGGTTATCCTTATGACCCTTGTAAAATATTATGATCCAAAGAATTAGATTTAAGGTCATTAAATTTACAAACTGAACTTATCATTAATCCCCCAAACAATATGAAGTATCTCTTAATCATCACATACCATACATGTGAATACCATCATCGTGGATTTTCTTGAAACATGGAAATAACATAAATTACCATAAACCTTATTGAAAACATGAATTTTACATTATTACTTAAATTAAACATAGACTATTTGACATATTACATAAATCTAAAAACTATATCAATGATAGTATAAACCAAATTGTCAAAAAAACATTAATTAATGCTATGGAAGTCAATACTATCCAATTTACATAATCCATATAAACCATCTCTTTATATACACATCATTATCTCAACATCAAGAACATATTAAGGTTTATATTTCCCTTAATCATGTGTTTTTCAAGAATCTCAACTTACTTCTAAATCATTTTTCTCATTTATCGGTATCATTCAACATACGCTTTCAAATACTTAATGAAAAAGTACTATAATAAAAACATTATACATTTATAAAATCTTATAACCAAGATATCACTAATAAAATAATAAAATCACATAATTCTTGAATCCAAAAATAGTCACATTAATAACTAAACTTCATCTTTAATTATAAAATAAGATTAAACATGATCTATTGGCTAATTTTGAGGTATATTACTTTGATGTTTGGGGAATTAATTTTCATAGTTCCTTTCCACATTAAAGTCGAATAATTCAACATTATAAAACTTTTTATCACCCTTTAAATCAAAATAATAGTGTCATTTATCACCACACTTGTAGAAGACTCCCATTTCCATTAAGAAATTACCCAGTTCTTTCTTTCTATAATTACAACTTGTGGGAAGATCCCCCTTTCCCTTCTTCCCTTTATTCATATTTATCAATATCATCGTCTTCTTCTTATGATTCCATTCAAATCCATAATACATAGATAATTATTTCTATATATTTTTATACATGATATTAAATACTCATGTGATGAGAATGTTTGGAATACTAATTACATTCAAATGATTATCTTAAGAACATAAAATAAATGATCATTCTGACTCTTTGGATTATGTGCATTGATATTGTTCTCATTCCTTTTTCTATGGACCATTTCTAAATGATGAAATACACTATATTAGGTCATATAATTATGAAACATAATTTATATTCCCTTTACTATTGAAATAATTAACATAAATTTAAAATTTAAGGCATGGATAATTTAATAACCGTAAACATGGTTTCCTTGGGTATATCATTATTTTAATTTCATTCATAATGGTTTTCAAAGAAAATGTGAATTACCCTAAGAATATACCCCAAGAGGGTCAAACAAGGTGTATAGTATGGATCATTTCCATGAACCAGGTGACAATTAAGTCATGTTTAATGTGACCTTTTCGGGGTTATACCCCTTAGTACATCTATTCTAGAACCTAAACCACTTATAGTATCTAGATGGAGATGTATTGCAAGGATATAATCTCTACCTTATAAAAACTATTGGATGTTCATATATAATTATAATCAAATTATATCATTGGGTTGTGTTCCCTTATCTCTGTTTTTATAAATCTATTTCCCAACGTTTCTACTAAACTTCTTTTGATACCATCTGTAGTGAACTCCACCCCAATAGCACAGAGCCAACAACTAATTTTTTACATTGGCCTAAGATACAAGGAATAACATCCTGAAGGGAAAAATAGACTATTAGTCTTAATAACCTAGATACATAATTTATATTATTATTATAATTTAAAACATAAAATACAAAATTAATTTTCATTGGGAATGTCATTATTTCCCTTAGCGTATTAATTCATATCAATAAAAAATACTTATTTGTATCTCGGGGAAAATAAATCATAAGAAAGGGGTGATCTCATATGATCTATAAGGATAATCATACAATGGAAAAGATGAATAAAAAAACAATCAGCATGGAAATGTAAGTAACGAAAACAAGTTCCATTTAAACAAAAACTTGAGTATAATATATAAAGAATAAGTGATTGTAAAATAATGGAATATAAATAATCACATGATACTGAAACATAATGATGGATCTTCTAAGTAATTTAATAATCACATGAAATATCCATAACAGAATTCATAATGATAGAATTCATAAGTATGGACATTTAAAACATATAGTTGAGGGTTTTTCAAAGACATCTAATATCATTGATGCCTTTTTCCAATAAATCTAAAACTATCAAGAACTTTTGTCAAGAAATCTATAAAAATGGGCAATGCCTCATCCAAAATCTAATTTAGTTTTTATTATGAGACCTACCAATAAATAAAGGGGATATAGTGGGACCCACCCATCACTTATTATGTACATTTCATTCCTCATATAAAGGGGAAAATAGAATCAACATAAACATTCTTATTGAGAAACCAAAATACGAATTGTTAATACATTCCCAATAAATAAACATAATAAAAAACCATGAAGAGTAATATGGGTAATGACAATATTATTGTACATCCTCAGTCAAACTAATCACAAACCATCCAAAGAAATAATTTGAATGATATCAATACAACATTTACCCATTAAATCATAAATTCAACAAATGGATTATGTCACTGGTGATTATAAATACCAAAAAATATCTTTAAGAGAATGTTTAAGGAAAAGAACCTTCTTACTTTGAATATAATTTTTAAACTAAAATTTAATAAAATATATGTATACCATTTTATTTAAATATAACCTTTAAAAACTAGTAAAATAATATTTCAAACATTTATTGGTCATGATGGTGTAAATTTTCATTCATTATGTTCACATTAAAGCAATGATTCCTTTCACATTTGGCCTTGTTCCTTGTTGTTTAATATGTTTTTCATCTGTCTTTGTAATGGGTTCCTCCTTTTTTCCAGCATTCAAAAGGATTTCATTTTATTTCAATTTAAGGGGTTTACCCCAAGAAAACCTTAATAGTGATGTCATTGTGAAAAAGAACTCTTACCATTTTGGTAATATCTGAATCATAAGACCCATAAAAGAAATGAAATAAAATAAAACACTGAATAAAATGAAGATAAAATAATTCATGATATAATATATATAAAAATTAGTATATACAACACAAAAAAATAAATCAATGTTGGATATGGTGTATGTATCACGGATGTAAAAGTGAGTCAAGAAACTCATACCTTGAGACTGACTCATCACATACATTATTTATCATCATGCATAATAAAATTAATTATATCCTTAATAAACTTTTTAAGTTTTATCATTACTTTTATTCCAATTATTTCTATGTTATATAAAATTATTTAATCAATTATGTTTACATATGGTGTTTTGACGATATTTGACTTATGTGTCAAAAATGACATAGGTAGGTTGACTACTAGTCTAAGAGGTCATTATTTAAACATATCCAAAATAATTATACTGAAATAATAATCATATTAATACATAATTCATAATTTTAAAACAAATCTTGAATTATTTTCATAAAAATTAACTATGTTACAATCATGGAGATATTTAGTCGAATGTACGCCTGAGTAATGTTTCCATTTTTCAACGTTCATTGTGGAAAGAAGGTACATAATATTTTATCTATCTAGAATGATCATGATATAATGTATAAAATACTATTTATTTAAATATACATATATATATATTACCTATGGTGTTGTGATGAAATGAGAGTCACATCGCTTTGTGAAGACGACCATCCACAGGTACATGAACAACATTACCATTTTTCATCATAAAAAAGAAAATGATATATATTATCATTTAAGAATGACAAATATGTTACTAATATAATAATTTTTTCATTTATATAACATGTAATCATTAAATTTTTTATTATCACCTTCCATGTAAAAAAATTATTGAAAGACGAATCAAAATGCTTTGTGAGGCGGTAGTCCATTGTACCTAAGAAAGATGTTATCGTATATCCTATAGAATAAAAATTAAAAAATTAAAAATGATATAATGACTCCAAAGGTATAATTATGTTATAAATATCTTATATATACTTTATATTCATCATAATACCAAACTATTATAGGTTTTAATGAAAAAATGAATGATATTATTCTATGAGGCATTAGTTCACCATATACATGAATGATGATTTCATAACCCATTGGATGGAAGTAGAGATGGTTGCAGATTTTTCCTTTAACAAAAAAAAATCCAAGTATATTTATGGTACTTATTTTATTATATCATTATATTTTAATATTAAATATTGGAGTTGGATCATGAAATAAATAAAAAATGCTCAATGAAGAACATTTTACCTTAATCATAGTAAATAATTTTGACTATTTTTACATTTTATTTTGTTTAAAAATTATGTAGACCTAATTAGATAGTATAAATTATGTGGATTAAGAATATGGAATCTATTATTCCAAATTCCATTCTTATAACTGTCAATATTTAATTTATAATTAATCCGATAAACGCGACGAGAAAGTGAGTTTTAAAAGAGAAAATGTTAAAACTTTGCAAAGTTTCTATATAAAAAATCAATAAAAAATTATTATAATAAAATAAATTTGATAAATAAATATATATATATATATATAACTAAACTAATTTTACATTTAAATAAATTTAAAATATATTTTAACTTTTTAAATCAATTTAATGAAAAGTAATTTCTCAATTAAAATTAAGTTTTTTTTCACCATTCATCAAAAAATGTAACATTTCATAAAAATCACAAAAAAAACACCCTGAAGTTATATTGATATTATAATTTCAAAAAAAGTTAATTTTACTAAAAAACATTTATATAAACTGGTCAGAATTAATTATAAATTAAGTGTGAAAAGTGTGACTAAACAATTATTTAGAAAAATGTATTTTTTTAGAAAATGTTTAAATTTATTTAAAATAGTTCATTTTTTTTATAATTGATAGATATGCATATGATTTTATAAATTTTGTTATTATTTATACAATCCGATTTAATGTCTAGGTTACAATGGTAATTTTAAAAAAATACTATTTTAATTGAGTATCATGTTTCTTTTAAACCCAGTTCTATGTGCAAACCAAGAAATTGAGAAATTTGAATTTATTTAAAAAGAAATATATTTTTAGGTCTTAGGAGATTATATTATCTTTTAAACATGGTGTTTTGTTCCATACACTCCATATATCATGATGTTGCTATTTTAAAATAATAGGGTGTAAAAAATGATTCTAATGAAATAAAAATAGCAGATAATAGATACAACAATGGGAAAATTTATCATCATATACATTAAAAAAGACATTCATTTTGACTATTATAATGAAATTTAAAACATCTTGTAAAAAATATATAAAAATATACCTTTTGAAAACCTATAATATAGACATGATAATTGAATTTATAATAAATTTATATCTATATAAATCATCCATAAAATAATTTTAAATAATATGTACATTGAAGAGAATTATTTATAAAATAAATCATAAAAACATTTAAAATGGGGTTTTTAAAGTAATATGTCCTGTTTATGAAACTATAAAAAGATTAAACTTTTATAAAATTATATTTAAAGTAAAATATTTTCAAAAAATATATTTTCATCTATTGATTCATAAATAAAAATTTTCTTGAAGCATTTACAAGAAAATGGAAAAATAAGAGAAAGAGTTATAAGGGGATTTTTAAAGAGGGGTTTTTTTTAAAATAATGTCTCTTAACTTGAGCCTGATACATTATGTACATTATTTATATTTTATAATAATAAAATTATGTCAATTATTTATTTTAATATGAACCTTTTTAATTTTTATTATTTATTACAATGTTATATTCAATTGCATAATCATTTTAGTTTATTACAAACGTTTTGATAATATGTGGATCAAATGTAAAAATAAATTTTGTAGTTTGAATATTATCAAAGGAAATTGTTACAATATATACAGAATAATAATAATGAAATAATTATCATTTTTATACATCAATTATACTTTTAAAACTAATCATGAATGATGGTAATGAAAAATGAACTATGTTACAATTGTGGACACGATAGCTCATACGTACGCCGGTGTAATGTTTTCATTTTCCAAGGATAATGATGAAATACAGGTATGTATTTCTTATCATTAAATAATGATCACTATATAATAAATAAAATTTTATTTCTTTTACTATACTTATATATATCATCCATGTGATTTGGTGATGAAAAATTAATTACATCACTTCATCGAGGTGGTAGTCCACACATACACATGAACGTCATTATCATTTTTCAGTGAATGGAAATGTATGAAACTAAATGATATATTATCTTTAAAAAATAAAAATATGTCATGAATATAATATATATAAATTAAATATATCCTTAATATCATCCATAAACGGAGGTTTTGGTAAACGAATTACAATTTTTTGTGAGACGATAGTCTGTTGTACACACGAATCATCGATTTGATTCTTATTTGGTGGAAGGGGAAATGGATATAGGTTATGAAATTAACACAATAACATATAAATATATTGAATATGATAGTTTTATTAAGTCATAAACTTTTATGAATATTTAAAGGAGGTGTAAAAAGAAACAAAATAAAATCACTTAGTTAAGGACTATACCTCATCATCAAACAACATATTAAGGTTTACACCAAAAGCATTCATAGGATGGTTTTAGGATCAAACCAAGGCCTTTGGGAAATTAGAATGGATTTAAAGAAGTAAATTTTTATGGGGATTTTATAAAAAAATAAATTTTTAATTGTGAAGAAAATCGGATATGATGTATCCTTTTATAAGTGATGGGAGGTGAACTCCTCGGATTTCATAAAGTATTAAATTAATATAAATTATATTTCATATTAAAATGGATCAAAATTGATATGATTATAAAATAAGATAATGAGAGTATAAATAATACCATCCAAAATAAATTCTACCCCTTTAGATGGTATTTTATCCCTCATATTTTTTAACCTATGTTAACCCTTATTGATAATTACACCGTAATTGAATTTTTTACTATTTAGGGATCAAGAATGTTACTATAAAATAAAAAAGACTCCAAAAATAGATTTCGGTTTATATATTAAACCACATACTATTAATATAGAAGAATAAATTTTTTTAATGAATTTTTAATCATTTAATAAAACATTATTTAATATAAAACAACATTAATGACAATTTTGACACTATTCATTTAATTTGACTTTACAAGCATCATGAAAAAGAATGAATTATAATATAAACCTTTCACTAAATAAACATATATTATAGTTAGATAAAAAAAATTGAACACTATAAATAACTCAAATTATACTAATTTTAATATTTTGAAAGTCATTTATTTAATTTTTCTATTAATTGAATAAATATTGTGTTAGAATTGCGTAAAAATTTAAAGTAATTATTTCATCACAAAAAAAACAAATTACCATGATAAATATAAAATATATTTAACTTTAAAATAACTATTGATAACTAAATTTATTTTTTATCCCCATTTAAAAAATTTAAATATATTAAACAAATAGAAAAACATTTGTTCATTTATTTCTATAAAGTATTATAAATGTCAGAATCATGGCCATGTGGTGAAATAAGCTCATATATTCAAAGTTTTTATGATTATGGATGAAATATAATAATCAAATAAAATTAATTAAAGAGTTAGGATAACTTTTTAGTCTTCGTTAAATTATTTTTTTCCTTAATTAACTCTTTTTACATTATTCATAGTAATAAATATTTACTATGGTGGCTATTAATAATGAAAAAAATAAAAGAGTAAAAATTTAAAATATATATATATATATATCCTTATTCCAAATATGGAATCAATTTTTCAATATTCAATTGATCAAAGTTTATGATTTTAATTTAAATTATAAATGAAAAAATGTAATGAAAAACCTTTTTTTAGAAAAATTCCTTTTAAACTAAAAAATATTTTTTTACCAAATTAATGTATACAATTGTTTCCAATGAAATTAATTTTATTATTCATAACATATTAAAACTTTATTTACATTTAAAACAATTAAAATTAAAACGGATCTTTGAAAATTATTCAAATAGAAATATAGTTTTTAATAAAAATATGTACTTTTCACCATTTACTGGAAAATCAACGTTTTTAGAAAAATCTCAAAAATTCACTATAAGATAATTTCAACATGATGGTTTCAGAAATGATATAATTTTTATAAATTAATATTTACAACAGTGTTATAAATATCATTATACTATACCCTGATAAAAATAAATAAAAATCATTTTTGAAGAAAATGTATTTTTGAAGCATAAAATGATTTTTCTAAAAACTGAGTGATTATGTACAAATAATTTATCAATATATTTTTTATTGAGTAAAAAATTTATATATATATATATCATAAATATGTTAATAAAATTCATACCATCTAATTTAACATTAAGGATTTAGTATCCGTAATAAAATAATAACATTACATTGTTCATTTAGAGCCGTTGTTGTGTGCCATATATGATATTAATAATTTTTTTCTTTTTAAAATATAAAGGTCTTAAATTATTATCCCCTAAAAAACTATTATACTCCATACATCACTTATTTTTTGGGGTTTGGAAACTCAATTAAGTCCATATTTTTAATTATGTTTCTTTATATTTAGTTTGGAATAATCATACATAGAATATATGATGAGAGTTTCAAACCAGGTCTGTAGTTAGGCCTCTTTGTCATGCATTGGGTTAAAATTAATCTAATATTCAATATTAACCATTCAAGGTTATTACCCCTAGGTACATCTGTGTCATCTCATACATAAACTTTCAATATCAAGGCTATTATTTTATTCCTAGAAAAACAAAAAATATCTAATTTACCAAAAAAATCATAATGATGTCCAATAATTACACAAATTACTTGGTTTCACTAATGTTATTTAATTATAATCTCCAAAAATTAATAAACTAATACAAAAAAACTAAACACGTATTTTATACATTCTATTGTGACTGAAGATGACCATATTATTCTTTAGAATCATTATCATTGTTTAAACATTAAAAATCACAATAATATCACATATCTTAGAGAAACCCTTAGTTTACTGACATTGAGAACATGTTTTATAAGAAAATTATATGAGCATTATTTTTTACATTTCTCTATAATCAACCTCTTCTTTTCCCCTAACTATACTTATCATAAGTTATACTTATCATTATAACCTTGGTAAGGGAAACATAATAAATGGTGATCTCAAATTATCAGTAATAGAAAACATTTTAATATGTTACCAAGAGTTAAATAATAATAATATCATTAAACAAAAACATAGGGGAATTACATATAAGAATAAAAAATAATAATAAGTGTTGTCTATAATTCATGATAGTGGAATATATAATATTAAATGAATAAACTTGTACCATGGAATAAGGGTGTGTGAGAGACCTAAAATTTTATCATAAGTTATTGATATCATGATATCGTGGAATAAATAATATGTGAAACCAACATAAAATATGACCTCACAAGAAAATGTCAAGGCTCACCACCAATACTATTATAGTGGAAAGAGTCCCAAAGTGTATTGGTATCACTCCCAATTTCAATAAACATAGTGGAAATATTCCCATGATGGATTGGGTTCAATCCCCATTCCATTTCATATTATATAATGATATTTAATTTTTTACCCAATGAATTGGAGTAAGATTTAATTTTGGGCCCAACCACCACATATCATATTGTGCTTAGGCTAATCGCATATGCACCATACACGAGATATCATGAGATGAAAAAAATACACAACGCATTGGAGAGATATATAATCATAGTCCCACCCATAAAATAATTAAAATCAAAATGAATACATGTATATGAGTTCCATAAATGTAAAGAGCCCATATATAAATCATTGCATCATAAAACCCATCATAAAGAAGTTGTTTTCATAATCTTGTCTCAAAGAATAACTGATGACTATATAATAAGTATTACAAAGAGAGAATATAATTAATTCATTTTAGATGTTCATATATGAATAATGGAACATAGGTCATGATAATTGAGTAATAATATTGGAAACTTTGTGGGAATTATCAAGGATAATTAATAATAAAAAGAGAGAAATCCAAAATGAATTAAGGAAAAAACATATTATTTACCACTATAAAATAATTTCTAGGATATTTAATATACAATAATGATTATTTACAAATTCTATTCACTATGAAAAGTAATTTTATGGGGTGGGAACATGTTATGAAATAAAAAATCATAATGTTCCCCTATTTCAGGTCTATATAAAAAGTGGGAATTTTGAAGGGAATTTAAATTATGTATTATCTCAAACAATGAAAGGAATAGTAAACTAGGTATACATTTAAGGAAAACATACAAAAACTATATAATAAATACATGAGAATAAGATAGTATAAAGGGAGAAAATAATGAGAATGTGTAGCCTAATACTAATGATGGTTGTTTTGAAAGATAACTTTTTAGGTTTTAAAACACATTTTTTTGAAACCCACATCATTGAAATGAATAATGAAACATTAATTTGAAAAAAAATAGTGATAATTATCTAGAAATAATTGAAAAATCATATTTGGGTTTCAAGATAGAAAAGGAGACCACTGTCATGAAAGGAAATTATAAACAATGAGGGGAAATTATTGTTTAATAGGATGAAAATATTTCTCAATAATGATACAATTTCAAGGAAAAAATTCAAAAACGTAACATATATACATATAAAAATACATTTTATGCAAATTGGAGGATAATTTACCAAGATATAAAATATTATGTTGTTATAAACCAATCATAAATAAGAAGTTTAATTTGAAGATAATAACTCAAAGAAGGGGTGTTTGAGTAAAACCAAACCCTTACAATGTCATAATATTTTAAATTGAAAATAAATAAAAGGTTAATAATGAGATTTAATTTCAAGTAATATATATTTTAAGATATATATGTAAATTAAAATAAATCAATTTCCATTACTTACACAAAAAAATGATACAATTTGTGAATATTAATAATATCTCAATTAATGAAAATTGAGATCTAAAAGAACCTTACCTTAATTTTTAACATCCACTAATATGCTTGAATATCATATATATGAAAATTAACTTTAATAATATCCTATTAAGAACCATATTCATATGTATAACATTTTATAAACTTCATTTATAATTATTCCATACAATAATATTAGTTAGTTATAATCTATCTTCGATATCTGATGTGATTAATCTTGACCGTTTCAACTAGTTTCATAATGGTGGTGTAATTATTCATTATTCTCCTAAATTTCATCATTCCTATATAATAAATGTTACTATAATTTTTTAATAATTATTTATAATGATATAATTTTATTTCTTAAGTATTTCCTTTTGTATATGTGACAAGTAAATAAGTGAAGAGCTTTTGTTGGTGTCTTAATTGTTGAAATAAATGTGTATATTACCGATACCAAACAAAAAAGATATTTAATTAATAATTTATATCCAATATTATTTTCCCAAATCAATCCTTGATAAAAATTTATATCATTGTTCATGTAGGTGGTTATGTCGACTCAATAATAACATGTTACAATTTATGTGTGAATATGACTATGGAAGAGATTTATTTGGATATAATATCAACATAAAAAAATATAGACATTATTTATATATTATTAATTCATTAAATCATAATTTTTTATATTTATAATAATTTGTTAAATGAAATTTTTTTTGAACTTATAAATAACTTGATTTTACTCTTGCTATGTTCATTTTGAAAGGATAGTTTTTCAATGATCACTTATTGATAATATTAATTATAGAAAGACTAATTTAAATCTAAATAATATAAATCAATACATAAATAAAATATCTATTAACTAAACCAAATTCATGAACCACTATATAATTTTGGTGGAAAATGATTTTTTCCCTTCATAGTGATTGTAGTTTGCACACGGGGATGAGAAACATTTTCATTTTTTCGATTGAATGGGGTGGGAATAGATAATGGTTATACCATAAATTTAATAAAAATAGTATATTAATTATACTAAAGAAATTATATAATTATTTTTATAAAAAGTTTAGATGATGATGGATAGAGCGACCCTGGATTATCATACTTAGATATTACATAATGTTTTATAAATATTCATTACATTACACAAAAAAATGCCTAACAGTCACAATTGTGTAGTGCCTTTGCAAACATGGAAACATAAAAACTGGCCTATAAGTGATCAACATAATATCCCATTATATTATGAAAAACTATCAACCTTATTATACATATCATACATAATACATATCTTCATAAACTAGGGAAAGGAAGCATAAAAACGGTGAGCGTAGTTGTTTAGTGAGGGTAAAAAAGGGAGATAAATAAGAATAACATGAACAAAAGGGTATGCTTACATGAGTGTAACATTTGAAAACCATACCCTTCATATCAAATATCATAATCTCGAGTCATGGAATAAATATTTCAATCCATTATACATGAATTATAAGGAAATAAATAAATATAATCCATGATGTCATAACCTCGGAAAAAGACGTGAAATTTGTGGCATACCAATAAAAGTAGAAAATCACTTTCATATTAGTCACTGTTTACTACCAAGACCATCATAGTGGACAAATCCCCTTACTAATTTGGGTTCACTCCCCATTCTATCCATGTCATACTGAAATGATTTCACTCCCCATTCTAGCCCTGTCTTATTGAACCAGGTTCACTCCCTATTCTAACCCTTCCTTACTGAACTAGGCTCACTCCCCATTCCAGTGTTATCTATCTGATAAGATATAAATAATTACCCAATGCATTGGAGGGAGATATAGGTCCCACCAATCACATTAGGAAAACCATATTTATGTTTGTCATGAGATCATAAACATTGATCATTTCCCAATCTATGAAATTAAATGGGTAATATAAACATTTTATCCTATCATAACCAATGTAAAAGAGATAGGTTTCATAATAATTTCATCATATCACAACTCATTAAAAGAAGTGGGTTTCATAAGGATTTTATAATGGTATAACCCATGGAAGAGAAACATTTTTTGGAAACATCATTCCAACCAAAAATTAACCATTCAAAGACTGGATATGAATGGAATCTTTCGATCATATCCCTATTAAGTAATATATAAAACCAAAGTATAACATATTAGATAGAAAATAATTTTGAATGATGATTTAAAACATTTCCTGATGAAAATACATTTTCTTATTTGAAAAAATATTTTCAAACATAAAACATTTTGAAAATCATTTTATTTTAAAATAACCTTGAAAACATATAAAGGAATACTTGACCTAATTATGGGTCCTCATGTTGAAATATTATATTCATTTCATACAGATAAAAACAAAACATTCCTTTCACATTTTTAGTAAAATCCAAATGGGAATTTTTTGTAAAACGACATGAAGATTCCATTGATTTTTTTTGGTAAAAATTAAAAAATGTGTAAAAAATTATTTTAAAAACAATAATAGAGTAATAAAACATTTTTAGAAAACATGGTTTTGAATGAAAAAATATTTCTGACTAAATAGAGAAATAATGTCATATTTATTTAAAAACAATCTTAGTAATTTTAAGTAAAAAAGAGTGGAAAAATGATACCATTACATTAAGATATCATGAATAACCATTGTAGAATAAAATTAATGACATTTATTAAGTGTTAGGTCATGGGATTTAAAATTTGGATACTTAACCACAAACAATCCAGATAAATGATAATATTGTAACATAAAATAATTACCACATTGGTAACCAAGAATCATAATCCCCCTAAATTAATAACATAAAATGAAACCTAAAATATCATGAGGTTGAATAAATTAAGTATACTAGATGTAAAAGGGTCTATATATACACCTTGTGAAAGTATATAGGTTCATAACATAACGTATGTCTCAATGATGACAAATTGAGACAAAAATCCATTCCCTTAAGTCTTGAATTTCATCATGCTCATTCAAAACTCATGTGTAATAAATATAAGTTTATTATAAATATATTAAAGAACCAAATTAATATATATCATATCATATATGATTTTATTATTAAATTTTATTAACATTTTATATTAATAATTCCATGTTAATGTTTTGTTTTGTGGAATAACCACTTTGTTTTTCGTATATGTTTTGATTTGTTATATTTCTGGACCAATTATTTTATAACGGCCCCATAAACTACAGAATTATAAAAATTATATAAATATAATATAAATTCATTATATATGTATTTATATTATTCCATAAAATATAGTTATAGAAAATGAAATACACCATTCATAGAGACGGTTGGTTGTACATATGTATGAACACTGTTTTACATTTTCCTATTAGGTTAAAGGAAAGAAATATAAATGATATATATTATAATTACATAATCATATTTATGATATATATATATATATAATTTTATTTTTTAAATCCATCCTTAACAAAATCCTTGAAAATCATGAATGAATCACATCACATTGTGAGGTGGTAGTCCGTCATACATATGAACTATGTTATCGTATTCCCATAAAATTGAGCGTTTGAATCAAGGTGTGATATAAAAATTAAAAAATAATAATAACATCATAAATATCATAAATATAATATATAAACAATAAATCCATCATTATATTCAAGCATGATAGGTGGTGATGGAAAAAATGAATGACATCAGTTCATGTGGTCGTAGCCTTCCATAAACACGAATGATGATTCCATAATGAATTTGATGGAATTGGATATAGTTTTAGGTAATTATATTAATATGAAAATATATAATTATATTTAATATACTTATTTTATTATATAATTATTTTATAATAATAATTTTTAGGGTGCAAGAATAAATAAAACAAAAACACTCATTGATGAACATTGCCTCTTATTCGGTTATCCTCCTTAGGTATTCACTAAAATCCAACCTTGGATCGATTTATACCACAAATAAGTCCTCTATGATGAATGATGGAAATTTGGGAAGTCATTTGTGTAGGTATTAGCTGACTAAAATAGGTTTTAATGGTTTAAGAAGAGAGGAAAGGTGGTGGTCTTTTATAAGTGGGGTAGGGGACACACTTGGTATTTTTGAAATAAAGAAATGATCCAAATTTTTAAATAAGACAAAAGGGTATAAATTAGTCCATTCTCAAACATTAGAGCTTTCATGTCGTAAATATGTCCTAAAATAGTTTTTACACAAGTTCATGGGTTATTTTTACCCTTATCATATTATTTTAACCCCTCAGTTGACCCATTTTTACCTTAACCCTGATAATTAATTTTTACAATATTCACTATTAGTATTGACCAAAAATTAAGTTGACTATTATAGACATTATAAATTATGATTATTATAAATAATAAACCCATTTTTCAAATTTCTATCCAGAGAAGTAAAATTTTTAATTTAAAATTAATCTCATAGATGAGATGAGAAGATAAGTTTTTAAAGAGAAAATAATAAAAATATTACAATGGTTTATATATCCAATTTCAATAGAAAATTTATTAAAATTAATTAAATTGGATTAATATATATATAATTTAAATAATTATACTTTAAAACCAATTTAAAATATAATTTAACTTTATAATCAAAATAAATTAAAAGGCATTTATCAATAAAAAATCAGTCTTTTTCATTGTCAATTAAAAAAATATTTTGAGAAAGATACCAAAACTTCACGCTAAGCGAATTTTGAAATTATGAAACAAAACATTAATTTAAATTTTATCAAATGAAATATCTAAATTTTTCAAAAAAATTATTATTCTTTTCAAAAGGAATAAAATGCAGTTTTTTGAGAAATTAATATTTTCAAAACATATAAATACTTTACTAAAAAAATAAATATTCTATTGTTAAAAAAATTTATTTATATAAAACCATTAAAATTAATATATAATAAGTATTTACTATTATTCACAAAACTAAGTTTAACTTCTAGGAGATAATGGTTTCATTTAAATCACTAAATTAATAATATATCATGGTATTGTTAAAACTAAGTGTTCTGTGTAATTCAAGATAAGTCATTGTTGCTTATAACACAAGATTAAATTGGTGTTACATGTAACACAATTCATTAAATAAATTTAAATTAATTGAAAAATAAACAATTCCTAAAAAACTTATGGTGTTACATTCTATCCCCCTTAAAATGAATCCATCCCTCAAAATTCATCACTAGGATACTAGAAAATGAGGATAATTTGGCTCATAATATCCTCCAGTTCCCATATAGCTTCCTAAAAATATTGGTTTCACCACAAAACCATTAGCAGGTGATTGGTTTAATTTCATATAACTTTCTCTATATGATCTATATTCTTCATCTGTAGTTCCTCATAAAATTTTTTTTTCTCCAGTGGTATGGCCTCTGAGTTTTGTTCTTGTAAAGTTTTAGGTATATACTTCCTCATGAGACAAATATGGAATCCATCATGGACTTCAAAGAGGTTTTGTGATAGATCCATGAGATATGATACCATCCTAGTATGATCATGAATTTCAAATTGACCAATTTACCTTGGGATTAGTTTTCTTTTTTTCTAAAATCTCATAACCCTCAATCATTGAGATAATCTTCGAAACGCCTTATCACCAACTTTTAGTTCTAAATCATGTTGGTGATTATCAGCATAACTTTTCTTTCAACTCTGAGATTCCGAGATTTTTTTTAATAGATTTAATCTTATCTTCCATTTATTTATCTATCTCAGGTCCCAATACCTTACTTTATCCAACTTCATTCCATCATGTTAGATCTTTACATTTCATTACATTGAGGGCTTTATAAGGATCCATATAAAATCTTGAGTGAAATCTATTTTTGTGAGAAAAGATAACTACAGTAAGGTGTGTATACCAATCACCTTTCAAATCCAATGAAAAATATCTAAATATATCCCATACATATTGAATTTTTCTTTCCGATAGATTATATATTTGAGGATGATACGTAGTGCTGAAACACAACTCTGTATCAAGAGCTTACTGAATACTTTTCCAGAATATTGAGGTAAACCTGGTATCACTATCAAATACAATAGAATTTGGTAATCCATGAAAACTTACCACTATCTTAAAGTATATTCAGAAAACATGGTATGGGTAGAAGTCTTCTCTGAGAGTGATGTAGTGTGCAGACTTAGTAAGGCAATCAACTAAAACCTATATAGCATTATTCCATTTAGATGTTTTGGGGAGTCTGATGAAAAAAAATTCAGGGTAATGTTTTCCCATTTTCATTATGTTATAGGTAATGGATGTAATGTCCTCTTAGAATTTTTTCTTTCATCCTTAACATGTTTGTATACCAAGCACCAAGATAAAAGCTATATGATATCTCTCTTCATTCTATCCAACCAAAATTACTCCTTCCAATCTCTATACATCTTTGAAGTTATTAGATGAATATATAATGAAGAATTATGAGCTTCCTCCAAAAAATACTTCTTAAAATATTGAATGGAAGTAACACATAAAGGGTTCATGAATCAAATAATTTCATCATGATCAATGTTAAACTCAAGAACATTTATAACTTTATTTTACAACTCTACATCTTCCTTCTACACCTCTTTAATCTTCACTTGGATAAATGGTTAATCATTTAATTGGTAAAGATAATATTTTTCCTATTCCTCTAGTATTTTCATATCCATACATTTAAAATCAATAAATATTGGATTTTGTATCCTCATCATGGATAAGAAAGCATGATACTTTCGATTCTAAGCATTATCCAACATGTTTTCCTTTATGGGGTGGTAATTTATAAATAATTCATAATCATTAATCAGTTCTAACCAGATTCTCTAGTGCATATTTAACTTCTTCTATGTGAAAAAATAATTTAAACATTTATGATTGGTATATATATCACAATTTTCTCTATTAAGATAATTCTTCTATATCTTGAATTCAAAAAATACTACAGCTAACTATAAATCATTATTTGGGTAATTTTTATCATGAAATTTAAATTATCATGATGAAAAATCTATAAAAATGTAATTATAAATAATAACACATCCCAATACCATCTTAGATGCATCACTATAGATTACAAACCCTTTTCCACTAAAGGGTAGTGTAAGCTCAGGTGTACTAACTAACTTTCACTTTAATTAATTGAAATTTTACTCAGATTCATCTATCTAGAGGAACATGGTTCCCATCCATGTTATCATGGTGATTAGATTATATAGTCATGATAAATTCTCCAAAAACATCAATAATATCCAGCTAAAGAAAGATAACTATGGATCTTTGTCACTGTGGTTATTCTGGGATAACATTCAATATCCTCTATCTTTGATGGATCTACTAATATACCCTCTTTTGAGATTATATGACCAAAAAATGAAACCTTTTCAAACCAATATTCAAACTTTGTAAATTTTTAATATATTTTATCCTTCCTTATAGCCTTTAGTATAATTATAAATTGGTCTTGATGTTATTCCTTTTTATTTAAATAGATAAAAATCTTATCTATAAATACTACCACAAACTGATTAATGTAATCTCTAAGGCCTCTATTCATTCAATCCAATAAGAAAGAAGGGCATTAGTAACACAAAATGGAATCAATGTATATTTATAGTGTCCATACCTTGTACAAAATTTTTTCATCGGTATATCCTCTATCTTGACCCTCAATTGATGATATCCAAAATGAAGGTCAATATTAGAAAAGTATGAGCTCCATGCATTTGATCAAACAAGCCATCAATATGTGGAAGAGGATACTTGTTCATAATTGTGATCCTTTTTAGCTCATTCTAATCAATGTAGAGTCACATTTATCTATATTTATTTTCAACAAAAATAATAGTTTCACCCCAAGGTGACACACTTGGATTAATGAATCCCTTTTCATGGTTTTCCCGGTGTTTCTTCCTCAATCCCAAGAACTCAATCGGAGCGATTCTATCGGGATTCATTAAATTTTGTATGGAACTAGGTATGAGTTCTATTAGGAAATCAAATTCACATTTATGTGAAAGGATATGAAACTCTTCTATAAATACATCAAAAAAGTCCAAAACTATATTAATATCATTGATGTTGAGTTTCTCCCCAATCATATCATATAAACACCCCTTTATAATAGGAATTAAGACCCATACAATGGATATGATCTCCATTATAATTTCATACTTATCGTTACATTGATATAGGATTTTTTTTGGTTTGGAATATCAAATCATACTTACCTTCCCCGAAATTGGATATAGAATTTATAAAAATAAATCCATTCCATTCCTAAGATAGAATCAAATTCAATCATAGGAATAATGAAAACATTTTTGCAAAGCACATTCCTAACAACATCAATTGAATAGGAATCACATACCTAAGATGTGATCATCGTACCATTATGTGTTTGAACTACTAATTATATATCTAATCATTTGGGTGGAATCATGATACACTTATAAAATTATTTATATATTAAGGAATGGGTATGTACACATTCATATAAAAAATTAGTAGTTCTAGAGTGGATGGTAAGTGTACTGTTCACCACAATATTATCACACCCTCATTAGAAATAGTGATCTCATAATATTTCTTCTTGTACCTCATCTTAAGAGGTTGATAACATTAATCATGTTCATTAACCCTAAGGTTTGGTAACTTCATATAATAATTATCATTCTCCTTACACATTAATCATTGAAATATAGGGAGTTCATTCTATGCATCTTTCTCTCTATCAACGTTATTTGCTAACTTTTTTCCATTCCTTTGGAAATCAATTTCTCAGTGACCATCCCTCCCATACTTAAATCATTTAATATCCCCCATAAGAGAATTTCATCCTTTATTCTTACAAGACTTTATAAATAAATTAAATCTAATGTTCTTATCTACATAGATTTTATATTTTATGTTGAAATCCATCTTTCTTTTTCATGTTAAACCCAAGAGTTTGATATGTTTCTCCAACCTCCATTTTCACCTTGATAGCACATGAAAAATTATCTATTCATAGATACTAATGTCTGTTATGGATAACACTATTTGGATACTTGGGTTGAATCCTATGAAAAATTGATCAACCTTACCTTCAGGATAGATGATAATAATAGAATCATACCTCGAATGTCTTGTAAAAGTTTCCTTGTGTGTACCAACCAATTCATCAAACTTTTAATTTATCTCAAGGAACTCCTTCTCAATCTTCATACGAAGAACATAAGGAAATTAATTATTGAAAAATAAGTTCTTGAACTCATCTCAATCCATGTAGTCAATTTCAATCTATTTTCTATTATTCTTGATAAGAGTCCACTATTGATCTACTTCACCTTCCAAATGGTATACATCCAAAATGACATTTTCATGTTCAAAAAACAGGAGAATGGAGAATATTGTTTTAGTGGTATTGATCCATTTCCAAGTGAATAGAGAATCAGTATGCCCATAGAATGAAGGTGGATGTTTTATCATAAAGGACTCAATAAAATTTTGTTCCCTCCTTTATTAGTTTAGAATTCAAGCATGATTCATAGATTGATAATGTTGCGTGAGAATATCAATGATATTTTTCATTATAGCTACCATAACATTTTTTTCTCATGAGTACAATAATCTCAATCTCCTACTCACTCTACTTTAATATGGTTCTTTCAAGTTCCTTCCATTAACTAAAACCAAATAGTATAGTTTAAGAAACAATCACTACTGGAAATCGGATCTTTCCCAACACTTCTATACCAACGGTTTGTAAAAACCATTGGTATAGGCACCCTTTCCCAACGGTTCTCCCAAACCGTTGGGAATGGGAGCTCAAAACACCCCTTTCCCAACGGTTTTGGAGAACCGTTGGGAAAGGGGTGGGTCTTTCCCAACGGTTCTCCCAAACCGTTGGGAAAGGGAGCTCAAAACACCCCTTTCCCAATGGTTTTGGAGAACCGTTGGGAAAGGGGTGGGTCTTTCCCAACGGTTCTCCCAAACCGTTGGGAAAGGGAGCTCAAAACACCCCTTTCCCAACGGTTTTGGAGAACCATTGGGAAAGGGGTGGGTCTTTCCCAACGGTTCTCCAAAACCGTTGGGAAAGGGTGTCCCAAAATCCATCATACACCCTGAAAAGAAATATGCACCTATCCCAACGGTTTTGCGAACCGTTGGGATAGGTTCTTCGATTTTTTCCCAGGTCTACTACCCGAGAACATTATATAAATCTAAATTTTAAATAATTATTATAATACATATATATATTTATGAAATTATGTTTAAAAAAGTCATATTAGTTTAGTGGTTAAGTCGTTCTATTATAAACAAAGGGTTCAGGGATCAAATCACACTGAATGTATTTTTTTTGAAATACATATACCAACGGTTTTATAACCGTTGGAATAGATTTTCATATTTCCTATGCCAACGGTTTTCAAAACTGTTGGGATAGGTCTATACCAATGGTTTTCCCAAAACCATCGGTATAGACCTATCCCAACGGCTTAATTCGCCACGGTTCTCAAAACCGTTGGTATAGGCTATACCAACGGTTTGGAGGCCTATACCAACGGTTCCAAACCGTTGGTATAGGTTAGTTTTCCAGTAGTGAATAATCATCATGGGGGACGACATAATATTGAAAAATATCTAATAGGATGTCTAAATCATGAAAACAAATATATGAAACGTTATGTTTCTCCTAGGTCATTAATATTAATATTATATTTAAATCCTTCATGATGGTTCAAAAAGAATTTTTCAATTTCCAAGTCATATCCCCCGAGAGTGTGAAACTAGGTGTATAACAAAGCCCATTGTCGTGTAGCAGTACTCGATTGACTCTAGAACAATATGATGTTTTTGAGGTTGTTACACTTAGTTACATATGTGCCTTAGACTCATAAACTTTTAGTATCTTTACAGGTATGTGTTTGTCATGACCCGTCCCCTGAGGCCCATGTCGTGACTACCCCAAGTCCACCTTCCATAGGCCAGGGGCTAGCGACTAGCACTGAAAGGCGTATTCCCTAAAATCGGGAAGGTGTTGCCTTTATAACCTGTAAACACACACAACCAAGCACACAAAAAGATATAAACATAAGACAATTGTATAGAAAAAAGAGTGCTGAAAGTAAAAGGGGTCGGAATACAAGCCCAACAGTAAACGTACAAGTATAACTGAAAAACATACAACTTAAGAAAAAGGAAAGCAGTTATTGGGTCGTCCTCGGAGATTCATATCTGAAGGGTAGGTACAGATCACCTCCTCAGCACTCCAAGTCTTCTCATCTCCTCTGCGTACCGACATGTCGTATGGTCCACCTCTGGGCCCCGTCTATCATGGTACCCTCATCCTCGATGAGTTTTGTCTGTCGTCTACATCAAACACAACAAGGTACGAGAATAGCTCATGCAGGGGTGAGTATAACAATACTTAGTAGGGACCCCGATACCCTTAAGGTCTCACAAAATCCAGAAAGGATAAACCACAAATCATAAAGTCAACTGACAACCCTACTTAGGTATATGACTATACATATACCAAAGTTATCAAGTTTACCCATCTCAATCAAGAGGAAACACAGGGTCCAACCCAAAATCCAAAATATCAATTGTTCCACAGAGGAAGGAATACCACGAAGGTATGTATCACATAGGTATTCCACACAGAAGAATACCACCAGGGTATTACCATGAAGGAAAGTACCACATAGGTATGAACTCATCTCACACTAGGTATAACTTAAGTACAGTAGTAGAGATAATTAGATGTAACTACTAATTCATCTTACTCTGTTAAGTGGCAGACCCACGAATGATTGTAGTACATCGTCAGAACCACACAAGATCCTAGTACATCATCAGTACGTCGTCAGACCCACAAAGGATCCTAGTACATCGTCGGTACATTGTCAGACCCACACAGTATCCTAGTAAATCGTCAATACGTCATCAGACCCACACAAGATCCTAGTACATCTCCAGTACATCGTCATACCCACACACGATCCTAGTACATCTCCAATATGTCGTTAGAACCTCACAGTATCCAAGTACATCTCCAGTATGTCGTCAGACCCACACAGGATCCTAGTACATCTCTAGTACATAGTCATACCCAAATAGGATCCTAGTACATCTCTAGTACATTGTCATACCCACACAGGATCCTAGTACATCTTCAGTACGTTGTCAGACCCACATAGGATCCTAGTACATCTCCAGTATGTCGTCACAGCCAACTACAGGGTTCCTGCACTAAGCTCACCTGTCTCCGGGAGGGTCTGCTTCTCAAGCCACTAGTCGATACTCCAACTACCATTAAATCCCATGAAAAAGTATCTCAAAGGTCCGCCGCATAATAGGGGTCTCAACACAATAGACGGTGGATCAATCGGATACCCAGTCTGTAAGTTATTATCCTTTTAGTCCCGAGGGCCCGGTCTGTAAGTTATTAGCCTTGACAGTGGGCTCCACTAGGGTAGCGCACGGTTTGTCAGAATGTGTGGGCAAGCTGTTCTAAGTCCCTGGGTGAGATATTGGCAACCACTCGGTTGGCGCACAATTTTCCAAACTGTGCGAGTTAACCATGCGTCCACTTAATGTTTGGGTTTTTAAGTCCCAAGACACTCGGGATTTCCCATTTTTTCCTCATTCTTCCTCCCACTCGTGGCTCACATGGGATTTCCCGGTTTCATAGGTTGGGGAAGCTCCTTAGATCATTTTGGAGGCAAATTGAATGGGTTTTTTGGTTGATTGAAATCGGTCCTTATCAGGCAAGTCTCCTCTAATGGTTCTTTGTGGTTTTCTATAGATCTATATCACCATATCCATCAGTTTTCTAAATCATCACTCGTTGTGTGTAGATATAGGGTTTTTATTGCCTTGGGTGTCAATTTTAAGGCTTTTTTATGATATGGAAAGAGATTTAAAGAGGTTTTTATGGAGCATTTACCCGGATTGGGGTGCAGTTTCTTGTCGGTTCAACTGGCTATCCTCCATTCGCCGATGCGGCAAAAGTCGCGGTTCTCTTATGTTGGGTAGTGTAGTTGCACTGTCGCCTTCATCGCATGACTGGTCTCCAGTTTCCATCTTTCTCCATCACAATAATTTCATCAAAAAAACACAAGGGTTTGCAGTGAGTTCGGGCCATGTTTTTTTCCCCGCACCCTCTGCATTAGAGCGGTAGTAAGTGGTTCACAAATATTGAATCACAAAGAACATCAATAATGGGTTAGGTAGGTATTTAAAACAACAACCCTACAATCACCTACAATAATTATTCCCAATCCTGCAAAAAGAAATCATTTGCGGATCAACTAGTTAGTGAGTTGATCCGCGTTCTTTATTTAGAAGGGATGAACATGGGAATCGATGATCACACATAATTAAACCCCTACCTTGAAGGTTTTTTGTTGTGTTTTGAGAGAGAAGTAAAAGATGTCGACGTTCATCACGCCTGCCACGCGCCTCTGATCCCAAGCACGTTCATCAGATAAACTCTCTTCGATGGAGTTGGTTCTTCATTGTTGAAGATGTCCACCATTGGAGGATGTCTCGAGGAAGGATTCGAAGATGTTGGAGAACATCGTTGTTCTTCATTTGGAGAAGCGTTCTTTATGGAAGAAGTTCTTCTTTGAAGAAGTGTAATTTTTCTAAAAGCTCTCCCGTTCTCCTTTCCAAATACTTTCCCCCAATCCCCACCAAAAATAAAATAGCCAATATAATAGAATATGTTATCTATTTAGTTTTTTGGCATAATTTTAAATTGGATTAATTAATTAATTGATGAGTTGATATAATTAATCAAAGGGGGTGGATCAATTAAAGTGGGAGAAGTTCAAGAGGCTTACCCACATTTAAGAGGGAGTTTAAGGGTTTCGCCCATTATGAGGATTCAGGTGGTCTCCACCTTTAGAAATTAAAATTGTGGGCTTTAGGCTTGGGTGGTCCCCACCACCATAACCCATGTGGGAGGTTTTAGTTCAGATGTTTCCCACCTTTATAACATCCACATGGGAGGTTTCAAAAAATTAAAATGTTATACATTTTTATTTTATTTTATTCTTTCATGAAAAACACAAAAACTAACTTTCACCCTCAACCAACTCCTATCGAGGTGAAAGTCACCTTAGGAGAATACTAACACTATAAGTTAAATGGTGTCCTTAGATTTCAATTCCGAGCACCAGTTCAAAAGTTACAAAAACCCGCTAGCACTTTTACTAAACATACTCGAAAAAAAGTTCATAAATTCATTCTGGGCACTCCGGGTCTCAGAATCACGTTCCTTAAATTTTTACAGACTCATAAAATTCCCATTTAATTAAAAAAATCTACATGGAAATTCATGGTCTTTACATTCTCACCACCTCAAGGTTTTGCGTCCCCGAAATCCACATCACAAAACTTGGAAAACAAGTGGGGGTACTGAGCACGAATCTGAGCCCCCCGCTCCCATGTGCTCTCCTAGAGGTTCTCTTGTTTCCAGTGAATGTTCACCAGAGGTATCGACCTCCCACAAAGGACCTGCTTCTGTCGATCCTCAATCTCTATGGAACCTCCGTAAAAGTCACCACATCGTCGACATACTATGGTCGATGGTGTGAGAAGGTACATGCACGTATCTCCTCAACTGGGATACATGGAAGACGTCATGCACCTGGTGCAACTAAGGTGGAAGAGCTAAGCGGTAATCCACCTCGCCAACACTTCTAAGGACCTAGAAGGGTCTGATGAACCTCGGAGATAACTTTCCACCCTGGCCAAATCTCTGCAATCCTCATCGAGGTGAGCCCTGTAGAAAGACACGGTCGCCATCCTCAAACTCTAGAGGTCTCTATCTCCTACCCGCATAAGACTTATACATGCTCTTTGTAGTCTTCATCCACTTCTGGATGATCTCCACCTTCTCTATGGTAGCTAGTTCCATCTCTGGTTCCACGAGTGCTAACTCCCCTGGGTTAGTCCAGCACAAGGGTGATCTGCAAGGTCGATCATACAACTCCTCAAAAGGTGTCATCCCAATGGTGGAGTGATAGCTGTTGTTTTATGAAAACTCTGCCAAAGTAAAGTGATTCTCCCAGCTGTGACTAAATTCAAGGACGCAAGCACATAGCATGTCCTCGAGTGTCTAAATGGTCCACTTAGTTTGACCATCTGTCTGGGGATGGAAGGCGGTGCTCAAATGAGGCTGCATGATAAAAGCCTCCTGTAACCCCTTCTATAGTCGGGAAGTAAAATTTTCCTCACAATCGGATACAATCATCGAGGGTACTCCATAGAGCTTCACAATATTCTGAAAATAGATGCATCCCAAGCTCTCTACTGAACCCTGCTCTCTAATCGGTTGGAAGTGGGCCGACTTGGTGAGTTGGTCGACGATCACCCAGATAGAATCATGACCCCAAGATGTACGTGGAAGTACTGTCACTAAGTCTATGGATATCTCATCCCACTTACACTCTGGGACCTATAATGGCTGAACCAATCCTACTGGTACTTGATGCTCTACCTTCACTTTCTGAAAAGTGAGGCATCGAGAGACAAATTCTACTACTGCTTTCTTAATTCCTAGACACCAGTGATATCATCGAAGATCCTGGTACATCTTCTCCACTCATGGATGTACCTATAGAGGGGATGTGTGGAACTCCCTCAACACTTCCTCCAGAAGAAACACTGGTACCATGGTACGTCCTCTGAAGAGGGTGACGTGATACCCACCTTCAGAAAATCCATCAGGTACATGTCCTATGGATATCTGAGTACATCGACCCTCACAGTCAGTGTCCCCATGTTGGGCCTCCCTGACTCGCTGAAGAAGTGGGGGAATGACTATAATATACTAAAGGAAAGCTCCTCCATCTCGATCCATGAAGGATATCTACAAAGAGGTCAACTACTCCATCGCCTCACCTAGCAGCTATATACCAGATCTCCTTCTGAGTGCATCCGCTACAATTTTTACCTTCCCAAAAGTATAGACTATCTCGAAGTCATAGTCTAGGAGGAACTCAAGCCAATGTCATTCTCTCAGGTTTAGGTCCTTCTGAGAGAAGATATACCTGAGAATCTTATGATCAGAGTACATTATAAAATGCTCACCCATCAAGTAATGTCGCAACATCTTCAAGGTGAAGACCACTTCTGCTAACTCCAGGTCATTGGTAGCATAGTTCTGCTCATGTTGTCTTAGATGTCAAGAACCATAAGCAATAACTGCTCGCTCCTACATCAGGACACATCCATGTCTGGTCCCTGATGTGTCGCAGTAGACTATATACCCAATGCCCTCCTTCGGAAGCCACAAGATGGGGGCACTAGTCAGCCTCTACCTCAGCTCCTGAAAACTCCACTGGTATTTCTCCAACCACACAAAGGGTTTCCCCTTCTTTGTCAACACTGATAAAGGTGATGCAACAATAGATAAATCTGGCACAAATCTCCAGTAGTATCCATTCAAACCCAGGAAACTTCGAACCTCCATCACACTCCTGGGTGGCTCCCAAGAAAGTACTACCTCAATCTCCACTGGATCCACAAAAACACCAGCCTACTAGTTGACATGTCCCATAAAGTGAACCTCTTGGATCTAGAACTAGCACTTCAAGAGCTTACCATGAATATGGTTCTCTCGGAGTGTGTCCAGAACTATCTGCAAATGATAGGCATGCTCCTCCTCAGTAGCAGAGTATATCAGAATGTCGTCGATGAAGAATACTACAAAGCCATCATGGTATGGATGGAAGATTCTATTAATGAGTCCCATGAACACTACTGTAGCATTGGTCACACCGAAGGGCATGACCAAAAACTCATAATGGTCATACCGACATTTGAAAGACGTCTTCTATACATCCTCGTCTCATGCTCTAAGCTGGTGATAGCCTGATCTGAGGTCTATCTTTGAGAACCACCGTGCTCCCTTCATCTGATCAAAGAGGTCATAAATCTTCTGGAGTGGGTACTTGTTCTTCACAGTCACCTGCTTCAGTAACCTATAGTCAACCCAAAGTCTCAAGCTCCCATCCATATTCTTGGTGAACAAAATAGGGGATGGATAAGGAGAAACACTGGGCCGGATGAACCCCTTCCCTTGTAAGTCCTCCAGCTATACCCGCAGCTCACGAAGCTCCGTGGGAGCCATCTGATACGTTGGTGTAGATATCAGTGTCGTCCCGGGGTACAATTAAATGTAAAAGTCTGCCTGTCTTCCAGAAGGTTGACTCAGAACATCATTAGGTATGAAATCCACATACTGGTCCACCACTATAGGATAGCTCGGACTCTCCACATCAACCACTCTGAGGGTATGGCTAGCCAACTGATGAGTGATCGGCTGCACCCTCCTCCAGGTAAGTCCATCCTGCACTGTAAAGGCTCCCTTCTCACCGGTGAAGGTAAACCTAGTCCCATCCATGCGGAAACACCGCACATTGTGCTTAATACAGTCAATCTGAGCCTGGACTGTAGATAACCAGTCCATACCCAAGATGACATCGTAAGGCATCGACGCCACTACTAGGAGATCCTAGCTAAAGCTATTGCTTCCTAGAGTAAGCTCACAATGCTGGAACTAGTGCGTAATCATTTAAACCACTCCCTTAGAAGTATATATCCGTAAGGATTGAGCCAAAGGCTCTGTCAGAATCTCCGAGCTTTGAATGAGGGTAGTCTCAATAAAAAATGATTGGAACCTGTGTTTATAAGTACTGCAGCTATTGTGGAATAGACACAGATCGTACCTTGTATCATCTCTAGAGAACCATGATCGTAGGAATCAGCTTCCTAAAGCATAACTCTCCCATTTCCACCTGCTCCCTGTGGTTGGGGTGGACCTCCTGGTGGTGGTGGCGGTAACATCTTGAATCATCGCCCACTACCAGCTGCACAGCTAGCTCCTCTTCCACATCTGGCTACTCCCTGCGGACCTCCTCGGTCGAACCTCTATCTCTAAATGGGTGGTCCCTCGATCATCTTCTGATCATCCGTACTATGGTTTGGATAGTCACGAACCATGTGACCCTAACCACCGCATGTGAAACACTGCATGTTCCTCGCATGAATGGCTTTGTCTCTAGTGCCCCTCACAACCGATCCTGAATCATGTGGTTGTCCACCTATATGTCTGGTCCTCTTAGACCTCTATGACATCTATCTTCTTCCAGCTATAGAAGACACTGCTACATGATGACCAATGGTAGGTCTCACTACTGGTGACTTCTCAGCATGAAAACTCTCCACTAAGAGGGCTCGCTCTAACACTTTCGCCTACGTCGGAATGCCGAGTGAGATCATCGAAGCCATGATCTCCTGGCTGAGTCTCTGGTCGAAGGTCTGGGCCCTAAAGAATGGGTCTCATTCCATATCAGTGGATTAGAGTGAGAGGTCAGTGAACCTCACTGAGTAATGAGCCACATTCATGTTGCCCTGCTACAGATGAAGAAGCTCCTGTATGCGCACTGTGCGAAGAATCATTGGGACAAACTCTACTCGAAACAGGTTCTCGAAGTCATACCAGAAAAGTGTCACCTAGTTGTAAACCTAGAGCATCAAGCTACACCAACTTCCTACTACTGCTTGTAGAAGACTAGCGGTAAGGATCACCATGAGATCAGCTGGTGTCCCTACTAGTCGAAAGACTCTCACAACGGCCTCCATCCAATCCTCAGCCACCTGTGGGTCTGTCTCTCCTCTAAACCTGGGTGGCCTCTGGCATTGGAACTCATGAAACGTGCTCAAGTTGTGTGCACACTCTACTGCTGGTGCTAGTGTAATTGGTGGACCAACGGGTAATGGTACCACTGGTGCCTCCCTTGGTTCCTCTACTAGAAGAGGGCCTTGCACCGAGGCCTCGTCGCTTGGTGGGCTATCAGTGCGTACTATATCTGGAACCCTAGATGGATGTCTCTGTAGAGGCATCCTGAAAACAAACAGGTGTTCCATGGTCAATAATTTATACCTGGTGAGATGACTCAAAGATATCACAAAGAAAACTCTTGAAAACACACACATGGAATCAGTTTTTTCGTGCACTGAGTCAGAAATCAGAAGTCAGGGTCCTGGTGTATGGATACGTTGGTTGCCGTAACAACACTGGATTCCCTAAACTGATAACCATACTCACTACACGTAACAATATTTCCATTAAAAGATCAGATTCTTGTGTTATACGGTAGAACCAACTCCTCTGATACCAATTTTTCATGACCCATCCCCCGGGGCCCATGCAGTGACTTCCCCAAGCCCGCCTTCCATAGGCCAGGGGCTGGAGACTAGCACCAAAAGGTGTATTCCCTAAAAATGGAAAGGCATTGCATTTATAGCCTGTAATCACACACAACCAAGCACACAACAAGATACGAACACACGTCAACTGTATAGAAAAAAGAGTATTGAAAGTAAAAAAGGGGTCGGAATAAAATCCCAATAGTAAAGGTACAAGTACAATTGAAAAACAATACAACTGAAGAAAAAGGAAAGCATCTATTGGGTCATCCTCCGAGATTCCTACCTGAAGGGTAGGTATAGATTGCCTCCTTAACACTCCATGTCTACCCATCTCCTCTGTGTACCGACATGTCGTATGGTCCACCTCTAGGCCCCGTCCAGTCCTGGTACCCTCAGCCTCGATCAGCGTTGTTCATCGTCTGCACAAAACACAACAAGGTGCGGGCATAGCCTGTGTAGGGGTGAGTATAATGATACTCAGTAGGGACCCCAAGACCCTTACGGTATCACAAAATCCACAAATAAGGAAGTAAACTGACAACCCTACTTAGGTATATGCCCATACATATACCTATGTTATCAAGTATACCCATCTCAATCAAGAGGAAACACAGGGTCCAACCCAGAAGCCCAAAGCTCAACTATTCCACATAAGAAGGAATACCATGAAGGTAAGTACCACGTAGGTACGCCACACAAAAGAATACCACCAAGCTATTACCACGAAGTAAAGTACCACACAGGTACGGACTTATCTCACACTAGGTATAATTTAAGTACATTAGTAGATATGATTAGATGTATCTACTAATTCATCTTACTCTGTTAAGAGGCAGACCCACGAAGGATTCTAGTACATCGTCAGACCCACACAGGATCCTAGTACATCTTCAGTACATCATCAGACCGACATAAGATCCTATTACATTTTCAGTATGTCGTTAGACCCACACAAGATCCTAGTACGTCTCCAATACGTTGTCAGACCCACACAGGATCCTAGTACATCTTCAGTACGTTGTCAGACCCACATAGGATCCAAGTACATCTCATGTGTGTCGTCAGACACACACAAGATCCTAGTACATCTCCAGTACTTCGTCAGACCCACACAAGATCCTAGTAAATCTCCAGTATGTCATCAGACCCACACATGGTCCTAGTACATCTTCATTACGTTGTCACATCTAGCTACAGGGTTCCCGCACTAAGCTCGCTTTTCTCCAGGAGGTTCCTCTCCTCAAGCCACTATTCGATACTCCAAATACCAATAAGTCCCACGAAGAAATATCTGAAAGGTCCTCCACGTCAGAGGGGTCTCAACGCAATAGACGGTGCGTCAATTAGATGCTTGTTCTGTAAGTTATTAACCTTTTAGTACTGAGGGCCCGGTCTGTAAGTTAATAGCCTTGACAGTGGGCTCTGCACGTGTGGGCAAGCCATGCAAAGTCTTTGGGTGAGATAGTGGAAACTGCATAGTTGGTGCATGGTTTTACAAACTGTGCGGGGTAACTGTGCAGCCACTTAAAGTTTGGGTTTTTAAGTCTCGGGCCACTCAGGATTTCCCATTTTCTCCTCATTCTACTTACCACTCGTGGCTCACATAGGAGTTCTAGTTTTCAGAGGTTGGGGAAACTCCTTAGATCATTTTGGAGGAAAATCTAAGGGGTTTCTTGGTGGATTGAAAGCAGTTCTTCTCAGGAAAGTCTCCTCTCGTGGTTCTTTGTGGTTTCCTCTAGATCTACTTCTCCCTCTCCCTCAGTTTTCTAGATCTTCACCCGTTGTGTGTAGATCTTGGGTTATTGTTGCCTTGGGTGTTGATTTTAATGATTTGTTATGATATTTAACGATATTTAGAGTAGTTTTCATGGTGCGTTTACCCGGATTGGAGTGTGGTTTCTTATTGGTTTGACCAGTCGTCCTCCCTTCGTCGTCGCGACACAAGCTGTGGTTCTCTTTCGTTGAGTGGCGTGGTTGCACTATCACCTTCGTCACACAATCGGCCTCTAGTTTCCTCCTTCCTCTATCACAAGGATTTCATCAAAAAACACAAGGGTTTGCGGAGAGGTCGGGCCATGTTTGTTTGGCCCGCACCCTCTGCGTTAGAGCGGTAGCAAGTGGTTCACAAATATTGAATCACAAAGAACATCAAGAAAATATAAGGAAGGTATTTAAAACAATAACCCTATAACCACATGCAATAATTATTCCCAATCCCACAAAAAGAAATCATCTGCGGATCAACTAGTTCGTGAGTTGATCTGCATTCTTTGTTTAGAAGGGATAAACATGGTAATCAATGATCACACACAATTAAGCCCCTACCTTGAAGGTTATTTGTTGTTTTGCGAGAGAGAAGTTGAAGATGTCGATGTTTGTCGTGCCCGCCACCCACCCCAGATCTCAAGCACTTTCGTCGGATAAACGCTCTTCAATGGAGGTGGTTCTTCATTGTTGAAGATGTCCATCATTCGAGGATGTCAAGAGGAAGGAGTTGAAGATGTTGGAGAACATCAGTGTTCTTTGTTTGGAGAAACCTTATTCATGGAAGAAGTTCTTTGTTGGAGAATTGTAATCATCCAAAAAGCTCTCCTCTTCTTCTTTGCCAAATACTTTCCACCATTCCCCACAAAAAATGAAATAGCCAACATAATAGAATATGTTACCTATTTAGTTTGTTGGCATAATATCAAATTGGATTAATTAATTAATTGATGAGTTGGTATAATTAATCAAAGGGGGTGGCACAATTAAAGTGGGGGAATTTCAAGAGGCTTCCCCACATTTAAGAGGGAGTTTAAGGTTTTCTCCCATTATGAGGGCTCGGGTGGTCTCCACCTTTAGAAATTCAAATTCGGGGTTTAGGCTCGGGTGGTCCACACCACTATAACCCATGTGGGAGGTTTTAGTTCAGGTGGTCCCCACCTTTATAAACTTCCACATGGGAGGCTTCAACAAATAAAAATGTTAAACATTTTTATTTTATTTTATTCTTTCACAAAAAACACAAAAACTAACTTTCACCCTAGACCAACTATCGTTGAGGTGAAAGTCTCCTTAAGCGAATAATGGCACTGTGAGTTCAACGGTGTCCTCAGATTTCAATTCTAAGCACCAGATCAAGTGTTATAAAAACCCACTTGCGTGTTTACTGAACGTACCCAAAAAAAGTTCAGAAATTCATTTCAGGAACTCCGAGCCTCAGAATTACGCGCCGTCAATTTTCAAGGACTCTTGAAATTCCCATTTAATTTTAAAAACATTACATGGAAATTACGGGTCTTTATAGTGTTTATAATAAACCACTCACTATATCCCTTACCAAAATTCTATGATATTTTCTTATAATTTTACTCATTCTTAGACTTATCCATAGATATGTCCTTAGGGATATCACTAAGGTTTTATCATCCTATTTTCTAAAGGTTAACGAAAAATGTACTCTGATACCAACTATAGTTACCCAATATTATCATACATAGATATTGTGTAATTTTTTATAAATATTCATTAAATTACATAAATAAATTCTTATAGAATGTAACAGTTTATCGACATTCAAAACCTGGAAACAAAAACATTGGTCCATAAGTGACCTACATCATATTCCACTATGTTCTTCACAACTATCACCCTTATTATAAATATCATATATAATAAATATCTTCATAACCTTGGAAAATGAAACATACAAAAGGGTGATCTTAGATGCTCATTAAGGGTAATAAAGAGAGATAAGTTAGAATAACATGAACATAATGGTATGATAAAATGGGAATAAAATTTGGAAACCATACCATTCATATTAAACATAATAATCATTATCTATAGCATAAATAATGATTGTTCATAAGACATTAATCAATGGAAATTAAAGAACTTGAACCATGAAAGCATAAAATTTGACTAAGACATGGAATTTTTGGCATACACATAAGAAGATAAAATCATTTCCATATTAATCAAGTTTTTCTCTCAATACCATTATAGCAGATAAAGTCTCTTACTAAACCCGATTCAGTCCATGTTTTAGCCTTGTCTTACTGAACAAAGTTTACTCCCCATTCTAGCCCGGTCTTACTGAACTAGGTTCACTCCTTGTTCTAGATTGGTCTTACTAAACCGATTTCACTCCCTGTTCCAGTCCTATGTATCCCATGAGATATAAATCTCTACACAATCAATTTTTGGGAGATATAGTTTCAACCCATAACATAAGAAAAACCATAGTTTTGTGTGCCATAAGATCATAAAAATTCATCATATAATAACCCATGAAATGAAATGGGTATCATAGAAAGTTCATAATATTATAACAAGTGTAAAAGATATAGATTTAATAATCACTTCATCATATCATAGCCCATGAAAAAAAGTGGGTTTCATAATAATTTTCTTGTGGTATAACCCATAGAGGCGAAATGAGATTCATAAAAGCCATTCCAACATAAAATAAACCATTTAGGGAAATAATATTAATGGTATCCTTAGATTATATACCCATTAAGGAATACATAACACCAATAGATGTCATCATAGATGGAAAATAAATTTAAAAGATCATTTAAAACATTTCATGAGGAAAATATCCTTTACACTTTGAAAAATTCATTATAAAACATAAAAAATTATAAAATCCCTTTTATTTAAAAATAACATTGATAACTTATAAAAGAGTATTTAAATCAAAAATTGGTCATGATATCATAAATATTTGTTCATGTTGTACATGAAAAAATGAAGATTCTTTTTCAATTTTTAGAAAAAGTGAAATGGCCATTTCTTGTAAAATGATATAAAGATTCATTTAAAAAGATTTTGTAAAAAAGTAAAACATGTTTAAAAATGACTTGTAAAAATCATAAGAGTTTAATAAAACATTTTTTTTAAAACATGGTTTTTAAATAAAACTAATTTATGAATGAAGGTAGAAATAAAGTTGGAATTTCTTTAAAAAAATCTTAATAATATTAAGTACCAAAGAGTGGAAAATGGTACCATTAAATGAAGATATCATGAATAAATGGATGAGAAAAAATTCCATGAGAATTATTGGGGGGTATATCATGATATTTCAACATTGGATACTTAACCATAATCAATATCAATAAATGATTAGATTGTAACATAAAATCCTTACCATTTTGGTAACCTTGAATCATAAGCCCCATGAAAGAATAACATAGAATGAAAGTTAAAATATCAGAGGATGAATAAATACATGATATTATATTTCAAATGGGTTTTTATACAAATTTTTAAATAATATATGTTCATTACATAACATACATCTCAGAGAAGGGAAATTGAGACAAAAATCCCCTACCTTAAATCTTGAATTATGTCGTACTTGTTAAAATATAATTTATAATAAATATATGTTTATTATAAATCTATTATATAACCATATTCAGATATATCATACCATATATTATTTTCTTATGACTTTTTATTACCCATTAATTAACAATTCCATGTTAATGTTATGTTTCAGTTAATAATCGCTTGGTTTTTCATATATGTTTGATTTGTAATATTTTTTATTATTTTACTTTAATAATGTTTAAACCATAATAATAATTATAAACATTAAGTAAATAGAATATATATTAATTATATATGTATTTATAGTAGTCCAAAAAATTTATTGATAGGAAATGAAATAAATAGTTCATGGAGATTGTAGGTTGTACGTACGAATGAATAATGTTTTTCATTTTATTATTGGGTTGAAACAAATAAAATTAATTTGTATATATTATAATTAAATAATAATTTCTATCTCATATATATCACAAATATTTATTAAACTCAACTTTTATATATTCCATTTAAATCGTCAATGCATAACATCACTTCGCGAGGTGGTAGTCCTCTATACACATGAACAACATCATTGTATTCCCACAAAATCAAGAGTATGAAAGTATGTGTGATATAATAATTCCAGAACCATTATAACATCCCAAATATCATAAATATAAAAAACTATAAATACATTATTATGTACAACTATGAGAGGTGTTAATGGAAAAATGAACGACATCGGTTTGTGAGGCGGTAGTCCGTTGTACACACAAACGATGATTTCATGAAATGTTTGATAAAATTGGAGATGGTTTTAGGTAATTATATTAGAATAAAAAGATATATTTTAATTTGAGATAATAATTTTATTATATAATCCTTTTATAATTATTATTCAAAGGATAGAGGAAGAAATAAAACAAAAATGTCCATCGATGAATGTTACCTTTTCTTCAGGTATCCTCCTTAGGTTTGCACTTAAAGCCTTCGTAGGATGACTTAATACTAAAAATAATAATTCAATGATGAGGGGAGGGATTTTTTGAAGTAATTTGGGAATTTATTTTCTAATACAAAGTGGTTTGATGGTGTGAATAACCGAGGATATTGGGTGTCTTTTTATAAGTACGGGGATGACACGCTTGGTATTTTTGAACAGACATAAGTTCTACCACGTTTTTCATATGTCCCAAGGGTAAAAATTATGATATTATGTAACTATATAGGTTTAATGGTCTAACTATTTCCATAAAATAGTTTTTATACATGTTTATAGGTTATTTTCACCCTTATATTATTAGTTTAACCGCTCGGTAAACCGATTTTTGCCTTAACCATAGTAACTATTATTTTTTGTATTCACTAGTCATTTTGGTAAAAAAATTAAGATGAAATTATTAGAAATTATAAATTATTATGATTAAAAATGTTTAATTCAATTTTAAAATTTTAATTCATAGAATTTGAAAATTTTAATTTAAAAATAATTCCACAAACGCGACGAGAAAGCATTGTTTTAAAGAGAAAATGATCAAAAGATTTAAATATTTTTACATACAATTTCAATAAAAAATGTATTATAGTGACCATAAATATATTAATAGCTATATAATTGAACTAATTATACTTTAAACCCAATTTAAAATTTAATTTATCATTATAAAAAAATTAAATGAAATGACAGTTTTCAATTAAAATTTAGTTTTTTCACTATTTATCAAAAAATGAAACTTTTCATAAAAATTAAAAACATTAATCTAAGATAATTTTGAAATTATAAAATAAGAAATTATTTTTATTTTATCAAAATATTTTTCTGAAATTTTTAAAAAAATAATTTTATTATTGTTCAAAAAAGTATATAAAAAGTATACTTTTTTAAATAGTATTTTCAAAACATATAAAGACTTTACAAAATATTATGTATTTTATTATCAATTTTATTTCTTTATACAAAAAAAAATATAAAAAATATTTAAAATATCATTATTAATATCCATATTACTATGTTTAATGGCTAGGTTATAATGACCAAGTTCAAATAACTAAATTAATAATATATCATGGTTTTGTTAAAACTTAGTGTTGCGTGTTACGTAAGATAAGTTAGAGTCTCATGTATCACAAGAATAACATGGTGTAATGTGTAACAAAAGACATAAAATATGTTTAATTTAATAATAAAAAAATAATTCATACAAAATCTGGTTCTTATAGTGGAATGTTAAGGATAATGAAATGAAGTTAAAGCGTATCTAATACTTACATTGAAAATTTGGATCTTCTATTAAAGTATCCTATGGAAATTAAGGACATAATGAACTTTTTTAAGGATAGATGAATCCAAATTTATAGATGACCTTTGGTATAATAAATTTGGTAGAGTTTCATTATAAATTATAACTAGGGTGTGGCTTGAAATGTTAGGAATTGAGATCCTTTTTGTATGAAAAAATATGGAAATATCTTTGGAAAATAATTCTTGGAAGGCATGAGAATAGAATTTCAAGAGACTAAGGTGGGAAAAATAATTATGATTCATGTAGGTATTTTATTCCAACTTAATAAAGGTATTCTATTAGGTATATTTGTCATGTTTATTTAGTAAAATTCGAGCCACATTAGATTACACATTTTAAAACTTATTAATCATGATTAAATATTATTCATTGTTAATATTTTATCTCTAAAAATATAAGATGAAACATATTACCAAATTTCAATAAGATGAATCTCAATAAGGGCTCTATTTAACCTAATATAATTTATAAATATTGGATAATTAACTTTTAAATTAAAAAATATAATATTTTGAAAACCATTTTTTGTAAAACAACGTCATATTAATTTTTTGTGTTCGTGATATTATTTAAAATATATATATATATTAAATTATTTTTATTAATTATATATATATATAATTTTAATTTCCCAATATAACCATTTAAAAAAGACAAAATATTTTATAAAGGTTTCATTTTTTGAAAAATAACGGTTTTACTTTGCTAAAAAATACTTATCTTTGTTACTTTATTTTATGGAAAAAATTCAAAGTGATCCTAATACCTAATTTAATAATTATTATTAAAAATATAAAAATAATTTTATTTTAATTATTTTATAAATTTTATATAAAAAATTAAAATATAAGATCATATAACACATAAAAACAATTTTAAAAAACTTGTATCATCTACGAAAAAAATAAATTTATTACATACTAATTAATAACTATTGGTTGGATGGTAACTTATTCTACTTCATATATTTTCAAAAAAATTAATTTAAACTATTATTTAACCATAATAAAACAAAATTTATAGCTTTTGAAATCTAATTCTTATACAAAAATATATTTTTATGCATAAAATTATTTTATTTTATTATTTAACTATATTGATTTAATTTTACCAATGCATTGGTATTAAAGAAAAAATGTCATTTTTTCTTAGTTATCCATATATTTTATAATTAATTTACCATTATATTTTCTTGAAAATTAAATGTAAAAATTTTAATAGTTAAATAATGTTCCCTGGGTCATTTTTTCATAGTTTTATGTAAAATCTTCTATTAAACACATTATATTTTAAAGGTAATCATAATTTAAATTAATTGAGTGTTACATTGTTGAGGATCATAAAATCTTTATTAACATTTTTCAATCACCTATAAATATGTGCTTCATAATAATTTCTTATATATTTTCACATTATTCATATATTTTTTTATATTTTTTTTTCAAGAAGAGACATTTTATTTTATTAAAACACTAATGGTTAATGTTACAAACTAAGTTGGGCTTCCATCCAACCCGACACCCAACCCGACTCGAGATAAGGCCTGAGAGAAATTCTAGGTCCTCCTGAGATGGCAACAAGCACCGAGCATCAAAGATAAATCATTTTGGCCTGATTTATCCCAAACAAACCATGATCAAATAATCAAAAAAAATTATACAGCATGAAATCACAATCCACTGATCAAAATAATTACATAAAAACGATCCAAAAACAATAGCTGAACAGAACGAAAACTATATCCAAACAAGGAACAAATTGACCAAATTGATATCCACATGACCTCTTGGTCACCTCCAACCATATGACCATCCAACACGAAAGGAAGACTAGAACCAGACACAAGAACATGCAAAACATCTTGGGTATACCAATTCCAAGTGGAATATGTAGGGTGTGATCACAAAAAGATCTATAGGTAAGAACCAAAGAGTCCATAAATGTCCTTTCCCGAAACAATATATAAATACTTTTTTGAAAATTCATGTTGAAAATTATATTTTATCATTTTAAATAGAAAAACACAGCATTCCCGGAAAACAACTTTTAAATTCAATACACATGCACACATATTTTCATTTTATATCAGTTTTACATTTTAAAACCCAACTCACAAAACCAAAACCCAAATAAGAACCCACACCAGATATTAAATGGGACTATCATGAAAATAAAGAAAAAAACAAGAATTCATAGACAATCAAGTATAAGAAATCAAAGTGACACATAAACAACAAAACATAAAAATAGTAATCAGGGACATTTTATAACCATCTCTAGAATAAATCCCTATGGGTTCTCAGTTCAGAATCATCTATCGTCATATAGTGCAGCTCCATAGTAAACAACCAACTGGATAATCTAAAATTTAAAATCCAATGGAACATCCCACTTGGTCTCTCATCAAATTCAGGGGAACCGACCCGTCTGATATAGGTTGATAAGAAAATTCAACTATAACCTCTAGAAAATTCCATGGAATCCCCATGATAATAGTACATGGTGAGTGAGGAAGTCCTCAAAAACGTGGTTCAAACTGAATCCCACAGCCACCATGCTTGCCTATCCCAAATAATGACACCACATATGTGATGATGCTCTCCTCTGAGGGCCCACCATTGAGGTTCCCATCACACTTCAATCCATACATAAGCGGAAACCATGCCTTAATATAACATGATATTTCAAACCATTTTCCAAACCATTATGAAATACCAAATGGGACTACACATCACGTTACTTTAAAACCCAATTTCCCAAAGACAACACAAGGTACCAACCGATCCTTTAACATTTCAAACCCAATTCAATTTCCAAAAAGGACATCCAATTGCAATGTATAAACACTTTTTAACATTAAAGGTTCCAAATGGTCCTTTGTCTCATTTAATAACTAAACTACCTTCCAAAGTTTCAAACAGGATAAGAATTTAAAGACACATTTGAAACAACATTTTGAGATCATTTTCAAACCAATAACCCATTTAGAACATGCATGGGTTTTAGAAGATCTATTTGGGAAGAAATGGGATAAAGAAAATAAAAATAAGAATAAAAAGTTTATTTTTTAATATGGGTTTCGAGGGAAAATTGTGTAAAGGAATCCATTATAATTTCAGTGATTATCCATGTGTGCACCTTATACACACTTTCATATTTTGACATCCAACGTAACAATAAATGGGAATCAAAAATACTAAATATTTCATTTTAAGAATCAAAAGGAGACTCCCAACCCATCAAAAGATCCCAAACATAAGCCCCAAACCATGAATTTCACCAAAACCCACACACACAAATTTTATTTCACTTGAAAACCATATGAACAAATCATAACCATGGCCAAACACGATTTAAAGCACCTAATTTTCACTTTAAATACAAAATAAAAATTTATCAAACATCTTTCATGTATATACGTATAGGCATAGTTAGGGAAACCTTTTGAAAACTAATTTACATTTAATTTCCAATTATATATTTATAAAAAAACTTATACTAATAGATCAAAATCATGAATATTGCCTTTATAAATCATTTAGTAAAGATAAAAATTTCAAATACATTATTTGGAAAGTAAATGGATAGAAATTCCTACCTTAATGATGTGTTCAGACCAAGAAATCTTTGGGGAAAGAATAACTAAGTCTGAGGGATGATCTGAACACCCTAACATAAAAGGAAAACAACCCATAATTTAACACTAACCTTTAGGGTTCTTCCGAGAGGAAACCCCCAAGATAAATTAAGAACTCAAGAGAGAAAGATAAGAAGAGGATAAAAATTTATAAAAACTCAAAGAAACTCACCTAGAAGTATTGATGGAGCTTAAATAGAGGAAGATAAGCCATGGGATATGGGATTGGGAGCCCCCTTCATGCACCCAAACCAAAAAATGAGGAAGAAACCTGAAATGGGTTAAAAGGTGTGTGGAGAAAAAGAGGAATTTCCAAATTTTTAATAACCTGGACACCTTGCATGGGTTAGCCACATATTTTGACAAACTATGTGCCAACAATATTCATCATACTAGAGAATAAGAACACCTTCATAGTTTGTTTTCACTATTTGGTAAACCATGTGACAACAATGGGCTATAGTTCTGTAAAAAAATTTACAAAACCCCTTGCTTGCTTGACACATGGTCTCTTGTAACCATGATAAATTTTTATTCCATGCCCTTAACACCAAAAAAATCCAGACATTTTATCCTTGGACTCACATAGTTTTTCCTAAACCATGAACAAACCATGAAAGGATATTTATGTAAGGATAAAATGAACTAGAAAAGACTGCAGTCTCAACATGCTACACAGTTAACCCCAAAAATGTGCACACAAATAGTGAAAAGGCCAAAAAGCCACCCGAAATCTCCAAGACTCAAATATGTTCATTGGAAACTCTACCTGAACCATAACCAAAAGATCCAACATCAATAAAATAATAAAATAAAAGAAAAAACATGGTATGGGTTTGATTATTCTTCACACCACAAAAATATTCCACCCCCAAAAAGTCACCCAGTTACATGATGAACAAAGATAAAACCCAAAATGAGAATTGACCGAATGAAACAATGGTCCATGGAATTTCATTTCACTCTACAAGTAAAACCTGACCAATTCTAGAGAAAATCACAAATCAAAGAACCATGGGATAACAGGAGAGGATTTTCCCCAACACATGTAATTTGTTAGCACCAACCAACACTGGGACCAAGAACTCCCCACACAAGCCAATCCCCCAACACAAGGGGAAACCCACAAAAGGAACTTGAAACAAACACCATACCGAAGCTATGGTTCATTATCTCCAAAAATCAAAAACATCTCCAAATCGACAAATATAATAAAAAACAATTCACACAAAGGCTAGGAACATACAATAATGAACAACTAACTAAATACTCAAATTTAGCAAGGCACAAGCATTTGAATTAAATGGAATCACATCCACCAAGATTTTATGACAAAAGAAATAACTGAAAATAGTAGAAAAAACTAAACCATAGAAAATTCAACCATATCTTGTCCAACACAGGAGACAAAAGCCCGAGCATGGTTCCCCACACCCTCGGCGATCCCGAACTATGTGACAGCCTCACTTTGGGGCCTATGGTTGGAGCCCAAATTTCTTGATCCATCCCCTCCCAATATTCAGGAGCTAAAAACCTCTGATGTATAATTCCTTCTCTAAAAACTCTTCTTAAATAACATCTCTAGATGACCAATGCAATGAAATTGATGACAAACATTCTGAGGTTTATGACAGGATGACTTCTAATGCCTTAGACAACCACACTAGAAACACACAGGAAAATAGTCCAATGATTGAGAATATGAGACTAATGAAAAATAATCCTTAGGAATTTTTTCCTTTAGAATACACCTATCATCTAATTGGGATCCTTCACAAGTTCCAACCTCTACTGACATCACTTCGAAAACCAAATTATCCAAAAAAACCTATTACACAAACTTCTCGAACTGAACTTCCCTAGATGATAAAACATTCACCTTGATCTTGGGATGATGACCCCAAATGAAAATAGAAACCTTCAACTCATCCATCAATTATATTTCATTGAAAAATGAAACCAAATCTTTAACATGATCAATATAGGCCTTCACAATCCACTGACCTTATTAGATGCTCAAGAGCTATGCCACTTTCCTCTCCTTCACCTATTCATATATAAAACATCAGAAAAAAGTTGTATTAAATGATTCCCATGACATCCCAACCTACAATGATGTTGGTATGATCACCTTCCACTGATCCAAAGTTATACCTCTAAATTAACTAAAAATGCAACACACTCTCATGGATTCGGGAGTTCCCACTGACCTGAAAAAACCTTTGACTTATTCAAGACACTTTGTATCTTCTAAGGGACCCCAATCACAATATAAAATGAGAAAAAATCATAAATATCATGACACCACCACTCCACTGGGATTCTGGGCAGGGCTAAAAGCTGAGAGAGAATAATTGGAAACCTTTGGTAAATTTTAGGTGTATACTTGGAACAAAGTAAAAATAGAACATCAATTCAACATCCACTCAAAATCCTACTAAAAATAACATTTCAAACCAAAAAAACAACTCATTATACAAAGACCACAAAATAGAACAAAAAATTTTCTTCTAAAACCATGATTTCTATTCCAATTCAAAACCATTTCAAATTCTAAGTCCATATTTCAATATAGAAAACTCACCTCTCAAACCTAATCCAATCACCAAATCCCACATTCAAAATAAAATCAACCTTGAAATAAAATTAATTTCTAAAAAACCTTTTTTTCAAAAACCATTTTTCACATAAAAATCCACTTGCACTAAAGAAAACTAAACCAAAACACAACTAACACCAATCACCTGAAATAGGGAACTAGTGGATACGTGTAACTCATCAATACAGTTAGTGGACCATGCTCCAAGAAAGTACCAACCACTAGAAGAAATTTTTACCATGTAATCAGGCTCCATGTGGGTCACTACTTCATGTTAGCCCACCACACAACACCAGTTCACCTCCCTTGTGATCCCCTATCCACACACCCAAAAACCAAAATAATAGACTCCAAACTTGGTCTACCCATAGAAACTCAAGGATTAAAACCTAAAAGAGTTCACAATGCACTTCATTTTCATAACTCCTAAGTCTAAATTGGCGTAATCTCTAACTACCTAAAATTCCAAAAAAGAAAGGGATTATCTTATACCATTTTTTCACAAATGAGACTAAGATTCCATCTGAGTTAACACCCATCCTAGCCTGAGACAATGCCTGGGAGGTGTTCCCAATCACCTCGAGATGGAAACTAGCATCGAGTATCAGTGATTAGTAAAGAGGGAATGATTTAGCCCAAAAAATAGGTTTAAATAACAAAAATAGAGTATATAAAAAGAAACCATAATACACTGATCAAAATAAATATAGAAACAAGATAAAAAAACTAAAAAAAATAGAAACTACAACCAAACTGGGATCAACTCGACCAACTTGATCTCCACATAAACTATTGGTCGCTAATGTCAGGGCATGGATCCACATAGATCGACCCTTTGCATGTTCTCGATTCTTGTAGAGCTTAAAGGAGGCTTGAAGGAAGTCTAAAGGGACGTGGGTATTGACAATAGGGATTAGAGAACTTTTACAATGTGGAAGTCAGTTTCACACCGTGTAGAATAATTTCATGAAGTTAAATTGGGATTCATGTTGTGTAATATTATAGGGTTTGAAAAATAAAATAAAATCAAAAGCAGATAGTTTTTTTAGTGGAAAATGACCTCTAGGAATTACACTACATGAAAGGGTATTACACATCATGTAATCCCCCAATGTTGAAATGTTTTAAAAAATTCCATTCCATCAGGTTATCAAACCCTATGGCTTCTGATTCCCTCCCTATCATCCTAGGAGACCCAATAGTCCCCTCTTCTATGTTTTGTAGATCCCTTTGATAGGTATTTATCCTTGGCTTTCCATATTTGATATGTGGTGACCCTACTTAATCCAAGGTGTGTTTTTCCTCTCTTTTTTAGATTTTTTTCCTAGTTTTGATATTGTTTCCTCTCATACATTATCATCATGCTATGGAGGTTTCTTACTCATGGTTATAATTGGGTTTTTATTGGGTTTTTTATGATGGTGTCATGGCATCCTCTATTGGATTCAGTTCTTATGATAGAGGTGATCGGAGATCCATTGTGTGGTTCATTCTCATGTGAAGAACGCTGACAACCTGTTGAGGTAGGGGATTCATTACTTCTCTATATAATTATGTGCAGTTGTATAGTTAGTATGGTTTATCCTCTTAGATCTCAATTAAAGTGACCTAATTAAATAATTGAACAATATTAAATAATTGGTATTGATCGCATAGCAATGATGTTGCATTATACAGTGATAACGGTTTTCCTCTTGATTTTATAGATAGTTTAATACCAATGCCTTGATTGGTTTATCATGATGTTGTTTATGGAAATTGATAAATATTGTAAATATAGAATTAATTGATAATTAATTTCCTAAAAGATAAAAAGGCATGTTTAATGAATCAGGTTGTTGTTTTAATTTAATGTTAATCAAATTAATGAAAGAAAGCATGTTTAATAGATTAGTTTTTAAACATGAAGAATGATGATTCTTATTGATAAAGGAATTAACGGCATGATAAATTAATTATTTAATTAATTTGTGGTAGAATTTTATATCTTATTTATTAGGTTTCTCATAGTTAGAACATGTGGATAATGAATCGGTTAATTAAAGATGGAATAAGAACCAGTTGTGGGATAAAAGATAATTCCTTTATATGGCATGAGTTTCCCAATTTCATGTAAAGTACAAGTGACTTATTCTTTGGAGGTGTGAGAGATTATTGTGTATAATGGATGAATGCCTTGCTTTAGGGCCAAGAGCCTGGTAGCTATGTTTGTTTCCTACTACTTGTGACATGAATGATCTTGGAGGGTTATTGTGGTTGTGGGGGAAGGGTGGCTCAGATGTGACGTGATCCTGGGATGGCTAAGCCTGGAGGGATGTAGTGGTACGTGGGGCAGGGATGCCCATTTTGTGGACGAATTTAATGCTTGGAGTGGTGAGATGCATCGGTTTATACATGTGGTGTCAGAGAGGGTGTCGGAGATGATGGAATGGGTTAAAGATTGGATTAACTATTATTATGAAAGCTAAATTATTATTGAATTTTTTATCTGGATTGTGGCCAGGTTATTGTTTATCGGCATTATTTTCTCCACCACTTGAGGTAGATGGATTTTTTCGATTACTCTCTTTCCATGGGAGGAGAAGACACATAGGGTATGCCATGTGATTTCTATGTTTAGCTCCTTGTGGTTGGAAGAATTTACTCTCCTTTTATAGGTGGAAAATACTTTATGGGTAGTTCATCTACTCACAGTGTCGAGCCCCTTATGCTTGGGAAGCATAAAATTTTTCCCTAGAGTAACTAGTTATTTGGAAAGTAATTATGTTAATAAATTAATAAATTTTTAGCCCATGGGGTTGGATCTTGATGGGATACAATGTTGAGGTTGAAATTCTGAGAATCCATGGACTCAGTTTGGTTATGATTGGAGGGCATGGATCATTGTTGAAATGATAATGAAATGTAATGTGGAAATAATAATGGTTAACTAATGGCTAAATAATTAATTAACATAATATGAAACTGAAAAAAATGGTAAAGTGATTTAATGTATCTCTTTAAATGGTTGTGTGCTCATAGGATATCTAGTCTTAACAATGGAAGCCGAGAGTCTGAGAGAAGTTAGCTACAGTTGATTATGAGACTAGGTTATGCCTGTATTGTGGTTGTGAACTATATTATATCCTGTAATTTTTGTGTTTTTATTTGCTACTCCACCTTGTCCGTTAGGTAAACTGACACCCCGTGGATTTTGAGTCCTAGGGGGTGTTTTTCCAAATATCTCGGTGGGGGGATGGATGGATGACTACCCCCTTTGGTCCCACTATCTTTTCTTGGTAGTTACTTGTGATGGTATGCACAAAGATAATTTTTCCCAATATATGTGCGTAGAGGGATATAATTTCTTGTAGTTATTTCACAAATATGTATTTTGTATATAGTTTCCTAAGGACTACTATAGGTATAACATGTATAGGCTATGATGGATTCAGGATCCTTACTCAGTGTATGGGCTTTGATAGCTTGAGGTATAATACTTGACATATGATACACATTATGTGAGCTGTGGTGGCTCCCAAAAGCTACTTGGTTTCTTTTGGTTATGTGGATGTGGTGGTGTGTTGCATGAGGTTCATGTTGTGGTGCTTCTCCTAGGTCTATGTAGGCTAGAATATTTGGAGAGAGATGATCAGGATGTGCGATGTTGGGGAAAAGTGGAAAACCAGTGGGGAAGTGGTATCAGGGTACCCTTGATATTCTTTATTATATTATATGTTATTGTATGTGATACTTGGTGAGAGTAGGAATGGTGAGGATAGAAAATTAGTATACTTATTTTGGTGATGAGTTAGTTTCACTTTTTTCGCTGTGTTTTAGCATGTTTTCTTTACTTTTTCATGAGAGGATTTGGGGAGGATCCTGCTGAGTATACTATTATACTCAACCTATGTATATATAAACTATTTTTCAGGTCAGTTGGAGCAGGTTGGAGATCAGGCTAGTTACTACTAGCATGTGGGTTGCAGAAGCTGTTTGGGCTTCATGGTTGATGTCTTCCTTACATTCTTTTGGTACTTATAGTTTTCCTTTTAAGTTTTAGTAGTTCTTGAATGACATTAAATTTTTTTACTTGGGTTTTCTTCTTTATTTTAGTCTAAGCTAGTGTTGGTTGGTGTCTATATTATCTCTATCTTCCACATGTATTTCTCTTAGAGGGTAATTCCTCCCATCTGTGTGCTTGTTATACCCTAGTGCTAGTCGCCAACCCAGGGCCTGCTAGAGGTAGGACTCAGGGGGGGCACTATCTCTCTTCTACCATTGCCAGCCCATGAGGGGTACACTTTGTGGGGAGGTGGTCATGTTAGAGTGGTATAAAAGGTTAGGTTGAGGTATAGGATGGAGTTTATAGATAGTCATAGGTGAGGTTACATGGGTTGGTAGGTCAATGGTGTTAGCTAAGTTAGAGAGCACTGTAAACAAGGGAGACTGGCTAAGAAATGGGTATTTAGGGCCCCATGTGATCTGATGCACGGACCTTTAAGCTTACAGTAAATACTAAAAGATGTGATGTCGGTTGCAGGGTAGAGACCTAGGAAAGGGTCTTGCATGATTCTTCTTTGCGCCTGTGTTTGAATGGGTAGAACATGGGATAGGTTGACCTAAAATGAAAAAAGAAAATAAATAATTAATGATATTATATTCCATATTATAGGTTTAAAATATATTATTATATATTCTTTTGTAGGTATGGATCTGGGTTGACGTCCTCGTCAGGTTTTCATGGAACATGTTTAGCAGGTTACACCAAAAAATCACCGTAGAATAGAGATCGATGATGACGACACATGGAGGAGGACACTCTGATAGTTTTAGTGCCAAAGTTTTTAGAAGTATGAGGGTTCTATTTTAGATGTAGTCCTAGAAAACTTGTTGGAGGAGGTTGAGATAGATTTTAGTTTGATCCATCCTCGGAAGGATCATTGGGTGTAATTGGATTTGACAATGTTATGTGGGGTATTGAGGTAGTGGTGGTTTTTATTCCTTAGGGATCATGGAGAGTTGATAGTCTTGTGGGAGGAGCTCTGAGACCAGTTCAGAGCGGTTTTTCTTTATTTGACCATGAAGGAGGATAGTCTCCAGGAGATTCTTACCCTTCGGTAGGGGAGCTCTAGTGTGTGAGATTTTGGAATCCATTTCATGAGCCTTCTGTGATATGCTTCAGAACTATTGTTGGATGGGGAGGTCTGGACGAGGCATTTCTAGGAAGCTTTTCATCCATAGATCCAGCACTAGGTCACCCTGTTTATGTTGAAGATGTATCTCATGGTGAAACAAAGAGAATAGGACATTCAGAGGACGCTATCCAGAACCGTATCATCATGAGAGGGGATTCATCAGGATTCCTCACAAAGAAGAATTGTGGTCTGAGGTTCCCAATTGTCCAAACAAAAGAACTTATGATTAGCTAAGTGTAGGTCCAGCCCTCAATGTCTCATTTCTCTAGGGACAGAGGATCTTAGACCTATTCTACGGTATCAAACACGTGTTTTCCATATGGAGGCCAAGTTAATCAGTGGAGAGAGTGCCCAAGCTTTCTGAGCAGTCAGTGTGCACCAGTTGTTTCACTTCATGTTCCTTCATTGAGGTAGTTATAGCAGAGGTAGAAAAATTATGTTTCTCCAGTTTGGGATTAGTAGATAGTATATGGGGCGGGAAGAGGATAGCCTCGGGATTCCCCCTATCCTCAGTGAGAATAGTGTAGCCGTAGAGGTGGTCTTCGGCATAGTTAGAAAGGTCATGGAGAAGGTCGTAGTCAGCTTCATGCTTTAGCTTTGTCAGTGCCAGGCGATCCAGATGTTGTTCAAGGTAACCTTTTCTTATTTTATACTTGGTTTCATGCTTGGTTTGATCTATTATGGATAAACATCTTCATATCTCCTAACCTTGTCCATGCTTTTGGACTTGAGGTAGAGATTCTTCAAATTCCCTTTGTGTTGACTGTACTAGTTAGAGGTTGATCTGACTAGTTTGAATTATATAGAAACTGTGAGCTAGTGCTGGGGTAGCACCTCTCTTGGGGAGATTTCCTATTTTTATGGATACAATCATATGGCATCATCCTTTTCATGTATTGGTTGTATTCAGTGTAGTATATCATTTATTTATTCAGGAATAAATTAGTGTTCTTCGATGTTGATGGAGATCTAGAAGTGATTGTTGGAAAGCAATAAAATCAAATGGGTTAGAGACATGTTTCATCCTTGTCATCCTTGATGGCTGAGATGATTCTTAGTTCTTTAGAGGTTCAGCAGTCAGCATTTCCCATGGTCGTAGAAGAGTGCCTTGATGTCTTTCTAGATGAGGTTTTAGCATTACCCCCTTAATGAGAGATCAAGTTCAGGATCAAATTACAACCCAGCGTGTCTACTATCTCAATGCCTCCATAGAGGATAGTGCCTTCTAAGTTACGAGAGATATGTATACAACTCAACGGTCTATTGTAGTGTGGTTATGTTCGACTGAGTGTGTCATCGTGGGGTGAACTAGTTTTATTTATAAATAAGGATGATGGAAGTTTTTAGTTATGTATTGATTATAATCACTTGAAAAAAGTTAAAGTGAATAACCACTATCCTATTTCGTAGATAGATGATTTATTTGATCAATTTAAGGGTGTGATTTTGTTCTCAAAGATTGATTTGAAGTCAGGGTATCATCAGATGCGAGTGAAGGATTAGGATATCTTGAGGACTGATTTCTATTTTTGTCATGGGAATTATGAGTTCATTTTGATGTCATTCGGTGTGAAACATTCTCTAGATTTGTTCATGGAATTAATGAATGTTTTGTTCTGTGAGTTCTTGAATAAGTTCATAGTGGTTTTCATCGATGAAATCCATGTGTACTCCGTGTATGAGGAGTATCATGTGAAGAATCTCCATGCTATTTTGGGAGTTCTTCGTCATCATAAGATCTTTGGGAAGTTGCAGAAGTGTGAGTTTTGGGCTTGATAGTTCTATTTTATGGGGAATTTTGTATCCTAGTAGGGAGTAACTGTGGATCCGTTGAAAAAAATAAGAAGTTGTGTCTTGGGAAACCCCTGAGATAGAAGCAGAGGTACGAAGTTTCATTGGTCTTACTGGATATTATAGGATGTTTGTAGATAATTTTTATTGAGTTTTTACACCTCTGATAGAATTTAATAGAAAGGATTAGACATTCTTGTGGACTGGTTAGTGTCAAATAGCTTTTGAGTATCTAAAGGAGAAGTTGGTCAGTGCTTTAGTCCTTTGTCTGCCTATAGAAGGAGTTTATTTTGAAGTTTTCTATGACGCTTCATGTATTAGGTTGGGATATATTCTGATACAGCATAGATCAGTCATTTACTATGGGTCTTGGAATTTATTTCCCCACAAACGTAACTATGCCACCCATAATCTCGAGTTGGCATTGGTGGTGTTTTTTCCAAAATTTGTGGCGACATTACCTCATCGGTGAGAAGTTTTTGGTATTCATAGATCATAAGAGTCTAAGGTATGATTTCTCTCAGTGTGAGTTGAACCTAAATCATCATCGATGGATGTATTTCTTATATGATTATTAATTTTAGATTTTATATACACATATAAAGGGAAATTTTGGGTCCGACACAATGAGTAGGAAGTCTCGTAGTGATGCAGTGCACGAATCAAGTGATTCTTAGGGGGTGGTGGAAGAATGTTTATAATTACATTTGGATATGGGAGAAGTTGGGGGTAGAGGTTTTATTTTCTAGATGATGGTACAGTAATCTATGGTGCTGCATAAAGAAGATTCCCAGTTGGGAGACCTTGAGGTGGAGTTCTAAAGAGACTGAGTTGTTTGTAGTGAGGCCCCTGATGGTTGGTCTAAATATGAACAACAACTGGTGTTGTTCTAGGGAATGTTTTCTTTCCTTTGGTGATGCATGAGATGGTTCTCATAGAGTTCCATAGTTCACCCTTAGTGGTAGATCTTGGAGTGACAAAGATGTACCAAGCCTTGAGGAGTCAATTTTGGTGGCCTGGGTTGAAGCGTGCAATTGCAGAGTTTGTGTCTTGATGTTTGGTCTTCCAAAAGGTGAAGGTTGAGCACCATGTTCCCGGTGGTTTACTCCAACTGATAGATGTTACTTAATGGAAGTGGTGGGACATATTGATGGAATTTGTTACCAGTTTAACTCTATCTTAGAGAAGCTATGATGCTATATGGGTGGTAGTGTATCGTTTTAAGAAATCGGACCACTTTATAGCGATTAAGAAGTCAAGATCATTGGAGTTTTTGTTGAGGTAGTATCTGGAGGAGGTGTTGAGACTCCATAGGGTCCTAAGGATTATCATTTCTGAATGAGATCCTTGTTTTACCTCTAAAGTGTAGAGAGGTATCCATCATGCTTTTAGTTCTCAACTATGCCTTATCACTTCTTTTCATCCATTGATGGATGATCAGATAGAGCAGACCATCGAGACTCTTGAATACATGTTGTGCTCTTGTGTCCTGGATTTTGGAGGTTTGTGGATGAGGCACATTCCCTTGGTATAGTTCTCTTATAATGACATTTTTCACTCCACCATCAGCATGGATCCATTTAAAGCCTTGTATGTCCGACCTTTCCATTATTCATTATGTCGGAAAGGGGTCGAATAATCAGAAATTCTTAGACCGGAACTGGTACAGAATACGACAGAGATGGTTTAGGTGATTCGTGAAAGGATGAAAGTAGCACAAGATCATAAAAAATCTTATGTCGGTTATATGAGGAGACCTATGGAGTTCTACATTAGGGATAATGTGTTCCTGAAGGAGATGTCCCATCATGGGCAGTGAAGGTTTGGTCATGGGAGTAAGCATTCTCCCCAGTTTTTTGGGCCTTTTTAGGTGTTGGCTAGTGTTGGATTCATGACATTTCAAGTAGCGCTTCTCCTGCAAATGATTCAGATACATGATGTTTTTCATATGTTGTAGATTTATTGTTATCTTAAGGACAACTATCACATCATCAATTGGGAATAGATCGATGTTGACGATTATGCGACCATCGAGGAGTAGCCTGTATAGATTTAGAACCTCCGGGAGAAGGTGTTACGTGCGCATGATATCCCCTTGGTTCGTGTCTTGTGGTGGCATGGTGTCATGGAGAAGATTACCTGGGAATGTGAGTCGCATATACGTGCTTAGTAACCCAATTTGTTTGATTTTTATCTCATATCTTGTAAAATTGTTCATTTTGTGGTCATAACCATTTTTTGTTTGTGATATGGATTTCTCTTGTTTCTTGTTGTGTATTTCTCTCTTTTGAGAGTTATCTCTAATGGTAGAGTGTTTAGGTGCTATTTTTGGTAGTTTTGTGGTTTTTTACTTGTTCCTCTAGTGAGGTACTAAGATCCTATAGTGATGAGAACCTTGAGAGATATCTCATGGGGTGGCTGTTTGGATGAACCCCCTTTCTATTTCCTCTCTGGGTTCATTTTTTATTCTCTAGGATAGGAATGTTTTGAGTGGTATCTAGTTTAAAGGTCTGGATCTACATGGATCAACCCTTTGTGTATTCTCGAGGCTTACAGTGCTCAGTTGAGGCTTAGAGGAAGTCCATAGGGAATCATGTATTGAGAACTGCGAGTAGGGAACTTTCATGGTGTGAAAGTCAGTTTCACACCATGTAGAATAATGTCATGATGTTAAAGTGGGATTCACATCGTGTACTATTTTGGGTTGTAAAATTAAAATAAAATCGAAAGGTGATGGTTTTTTCGGCAGAAAACGAGCTCAAATAATTACATGGTGTGAAAGGGGGTTAAATTTTGTGTAATCCCCCAATGATGTAATGTTTAAAAAAATTCTAGCCACATAGGTTGTTAAACCTAATGGCTTCTACTTCCCTCTCTCCCATCCCATGCGACTCGATAGTCCAATCTCCAGCGTTTTAGAGATACCTTCAATGGGGATCACTCCTTGGGTTTCCATCTTCGATCTGTGGTGACTCGTCTTGATCCAAGGTGTGTTTTTTCTCCATTTTCTAGCAGTTTCACCTGGTATTGATCTCATTTCCTCTCATATATTATCATCATTCTTTGGAGATTTCTTAACCATGGAATTAATGGGGTTTCTCTCAGTTTTTTTTGATACGGTGGTGTCGCGACATTCTCAGTTGGATGTGGTTCTTATAAGAGAGATGATCGGAGATTCGTTGTGTGGTCCATTGCGTGGTTTGCTGCAAAGTCTATTGCATGATCCATTGTGTGGTATTCTCTTGTAGATTTAGCATGGTTTATCCCCTTGTATTTCAATGAAATTTACCTAATTAAATACTTTAAATTCATTAATGAATTATTATCGATCACATAGTGATGTTTCTTCTTTATACCATGACAATTATTTTCCACTTTATTTTCTAGATAGTGTTATATATATGCCTTTCTAGGATTAGAATTTTTTTATTATGGAAATTGGTAAAGAATGTAAATATAGATGTAATTGATAATTAATTGGCTAAAAGATAAAAATACATTTTTAATGAATCTAGTTGTTGTTGTAACTTGATGTTAATCAAATTAATGCAAGTATTCGTGTTTAATTGATTTGTTGTTGAACTTGAAGCATGATTATTATTGTTGATAAAATAATTAAAGTCATGTTAAATTAATTTTTTAATTAATTTTTGATATATTTTGATAGCTTGTTGCTTAGGTTTCTTGTATTTGGAACTTGTGAAAATGAATAAGTAAATTAAAGAAGGAATAATAAATAGTTGTGAAATAAAATATAATGCCTTTATAGGTCCTGAGTTTCCTATTTTCATATAAGGATCATTTTCCTTACTCTTTGGAGTCGTGAGATCTCATTGTGTATGAAGGATTAATGTCTTGATTTAGGTAAAAGATCATGGTTTCTATGTTTCTTTCCTATTTCTTGTTATATGGTTAAGCTCAGATAGTTGTTGTTGTTATGGGGGTAGGGAGTCCAGGATGTTATGTGAGCCTAGGATGGCTGAGCCTGGAGGGATATTGTGGTACGTAGGGTAGGGAGTCCCATTTTTGTGGCAGCATTTGACACCTAGAGTGGCGATATGCATTGGGTTATGCCTGTGGTGTTGGGATAAAACCGGAGATGATTGAATGGATTAAAGATGGTATTACCCATTGTTATGAAAGATGGATGCTTGTTGAATATTTCTTTTGTTTGGAAGCCATGTTTTTGTTTATATTCTTTCTTTTCCCCACTTCTTGAGGCATAGGTATGTGTTTGGTTACTCTCTTTACATGGGAGATGAAGACGCACGGGGTATGCCATGTTCTTTTCATGCTTAGCACCTTACATTTGGATGAGTTTACCCTCCTACTATAGGTGGAAAGGACTCGATGGGTAGTTCATCTACTTACCATGTTGAGCCCATTGTGTTTGAGGATATTAGAATGTTTTCTTAGAGGACCTGGTTATAGGGAAATTAATTATGTTAATAAATGAATAAATGTTTAACCCATGGGGTTGAAGCTTGTTGGGATGCAATATTGAGGTTGAAATTATAAGAATTCATGGACTTAGTGTGGTTATCTATGGAGGGCATGTATATTTGTTGAAATGATAATGAAATGTAATGTGGAGATGATAATGGTTAATTGATGGTTAAATAATTAATTAAAGTAAATTGCAACTGAGAAAATGGATAAATTAATTTAATGTAGCTCTTTAAATCATTGTGTGCTTATAGGATATCTAGTCTTAGCAGTGGAAGTCAGGAGTCCGAGTGATGTTAGCTGCAGTTGATTCTGATACTAGGTTATTCCCCTAGCATGTTTGTGAGCTATAATATATCATGTACTTTTTTTGTTTCTATATGCTACTACACCCTGTCTATTAGGTCAAATGACACCCCATGGATTCTAATCCCTGGGGGTGTTTTTTCCAACATCATGGTGGCAAGATAAATGGATGACTACCCCCTTTGGTCTCGCTCTATTCTCTTGATAGTTAATTGTGTTGGTATGGAAAATGGTTAGTTTTCCCAATATATGTGTGTAGAGGGATGTAATGTCTTTTTTTATTTCACAGACATGTATTCTGGATATAGTTTCTTAAGGACTACTAAGGGTATAACGTGTATAGGTTGTGATAGCTTGAGGATCCTTACTTGGTGTATGGGTTGTGATAGCTTGGGGTATAATACTTGATGCATGACATACATTATTAAAGATTTGGTGGCTCCTAAAAACTACTTGGTTACTTTTAGTTATGTGGATGTGGTGGTGTGTTGCATGAGGTTCATGTTGTGGTGCTTCACCCAGGTGTCTATGGGCTAGCCTTTTGGAAGGAGTTTCTCAGGATGCACGATGTTGGGGAAAAGTAAAAAACGAGTGGGAAAGCAGTAGAGAGGTACCCTTGCTATTATTTATTATATTATATTTTCTTGTATGTGATACTTGGTGTGAGTATCCATAGTGAGGTTTGGAAATTAGTATACCTGTTTAGGTGATGAGTTGGTTTCACTTGTTGTTCACTATGCTTTAGCATGCTTTCTTTACTTTTTCATGAGAGGATCCTGGGAGGATCCTATTGAGTATACTATTATACTCACCCTATTTATATATAAACTATTTTTCTGGTCAATTGTAGAAGGTTGGATATTAGGTTGGTTACTAATAGATTGTGGGTTGCAAGAGCTGTTTGGGAATGATGGTCGCTTTTGTACTTACTTTATTTTGGTACTTACAGTTTTCCTTTTCAATTTTAGTATTTCTTGCATGAAATTAAATTTTCTTACATGATTTTTATTCTATATTGTAGCCTGAGCAAAATTGGGTTGGTGTATTTCTTATCTCTCTCTTCTGCATGTGTTTCTCTTAGAGGGTAATGCCTCCCATGTATGTTCTTACTATACCCTTGGTGCTAGTCTCCAACCTAGGGCCTACTGGAGGTAGGACTCAGGGGGTCATTATCTCTCTTCTCCCACTTTTGGCCCATGAGATATACACTTTGTGGGGAAGGGGTCATTAAAACCACCAACCATATGACCATCCTGATCCAAAGGAATACTCAAACCAGAAACCTAAACTTACAAAATAGTTTGAGAATACCAACGTCGAGCACCTCAAGTAGTGTGTGAGTATCAAAAACATAGTAGGTAAGCACCATAGATTCTATACATTTCTATTCCAAAAAAAATCACAAACACTAGATTAAAAATACATATAAAAATAGGGTTTTATCATTTTATAAAACCAACCACATTTTCCTGGAAAAAACTTTAAAAGTCAATGCACAAAAAAATCATTCCATTTGATAATAGTTTTCTATTTCAAAATCCATATCACAAAACCAAAACCTAAATAAGAACCCTCACTAGATAATAAATGGGGTTATGGTGAAAATAATGAAAAACAAACCACTCAGGCATAGACTAGCCGGGATAAACAATAAATCTGTGGAAGAAACAACAAAACATGGATATAGTAATCATTATCATTTCCTAAACATCTCTAAAAGTAATCCCTAGACCTACTTGGTTCGGAATCACCTGCTGAATTATAATGAATCTCCATATTAAATAACCACCTATCCACTCAAACTGGCTAGTCCAGTGGAATGTCCCACCAAGACTCTCAGAAAATCTAGGGGGTACCAACCTGTCAAATTGGGGTCGATCTGAAACTATGTCTTGAACCTCTATATAACACCCAGAAATCCCATGATAATTTTATTTGGTTAGTGGGAGATCCTCACATGCATGGAACAAATTAAAACCCACATCCACTGTGTTTTAATAACCCAAAAACCAACACCACCTATGTGATAACCCTCTCTTTGGATGGTCCTCCATAGAGGTTCTCATCACACTTCAAGCCATACACAAGTTCCAATCGGGCCTTCATATCACAAGATATTTCAACATGTTTTCCAAACCATTTTGAAATACCAACCATGCCTACACATCATGTCTCATTAAAAAAAAATTCCTAAAGAAAACACAAGGTGCCAAATGGGCCCATAACATTTCAAATCCAAATCCATTTCCAAAACAACTTCCAATTCCAAGTTTTAAACACTATTTAACAAAAAAAGTTCAAATTGGTCATTTTCCTCATTTATTCACTAAACAACCTTCCAAGGTTCCAAATAATATTATCATTAGAGGACACGTTTGAAACCACATTCTAATATCACTTTGAAACAAAGAACCAATTTAGAACCCACATGTGTTTTAGAATATCCATTTAGGAATACAAGGTCGAAAGAAAATAAGAAAGAGAAAAAAAGGTTCTTTTGAAATCTAGGTTTCAAGGAAAACATTTTTTAATAAATTTATTGTCATTTATGTTCTTATCCATGTTTTCACCCCATGAACACATAGATATTCCAACATCCAATGGTACAACCATGGGAAACCACAAGATACTAAATTTTTCATGTTGATAATATCAAGAAGCCTTAAAACCCATCACAAGAGCCCACATAAAAGCATCAAATCATGAAAGTCACCAAAACCCACACACACTGATTTCATATCACAATGAAAACCATACGATCAAATCATAACTAGGGGCAGAATTGATTTAACACACCAAATTTTCTTTTTAAATAAAAAATGACATTTTATCAGACATCTTGCATGCATATACATATATTCATAGTTAGGGAAACCCTTTTAAAACCAATTTACATCAAATTTACATTAATTGATTTTCAAAAAAATAAACTAACACATCAAAATCATGAATATAACCTTTATAAATCATTTGGAAAAGGTTAATAATTTGAAGAGATTATTCATAAGGAAAATGGATGGAAACAACCACCTCAACAATGCACCCAGGTAATGAAACTTTAGGGAAGGAATAAATAAGAAAGTTGGATGATCCATACATCCTAACATAAAAAAAATGAATCCCAAATATTAACCCTTACCCTTAGGGTTTTTTCAAGAGTAAAACCCACAAAGAGAAACCAAGAACTCAATAGAGAAGGAGAGTAAGAGGATAAATTTAAACAAAACTCCAAGAAACTCACCTAGAAGGCATGAAGGAGCTTCAATGGAGGAAGAGGAGACAAGGGAGAGGGTTTTTAGATCCCCCATCATGTTCCAATACCATACAAGGAGGAAAAAACCCTAAATGGGTTAAAAGGAGGGAGAGGAAAAAGATAAATTTATATATTTTAATGACCTAGAAAACTCATAGGATTTGGCCACACGGTTTGAAAAATTATGTGCCAATCGTGTAAACCCTATTGGAGAAGAATTAAACTTTCATGGTTTGGCCTCGTGGTTTGGTAAACTGTGTTTTTATAGAACACCATTTTTCAATATAACATTAAAGAACTACTCACACACTTGACACTCAATTTCCTCTAATTGTGCGTAAGCCTTGCGCCATGCCCATGACACCAAAAACAAGCCACACGTTTTCTCCTTGGCTTCAAATGGTTTGTCCCAAACTATGTGCAATCTATGAAAGGTTAACCATGAAAGGATAAAAGTAACTAGAAATGACCGCTTAATCAACATTCCATGTGGATAACCCCCAAACTTTTCACATAAACTATTCACATGCTGAAAATCTATTTGAATGCTCCAAAACTCAAGAAATTTCCTGAGGAACTCAATTATAACCTCAACCAAAAGATAAAAAATCATGAATAGAATAATATAAAATAATATCCAAGGTTGGGGTGTGATATTGAAACTTTTTTTAGTTTTTTTGTGATGAATCAATTTTTAAATATTATATTCAATTTTCCAACTATATAATTGATTTCTATTCATTTGTATTGAAAAGAATTAAATTTGTAATAGCTAAAAAATTCAAATAAAATATATTTTTCTCTAGTTAGTTATTTTCCCAAATCTTCTTCAAGGAAATTCATTTCATAGGAATATTTTTTATCAATATTGGATTTTATTTGCAATACTATTTTATTTATAATATAATTTTTAATAGTGATATTCCAAATTTATGGATTTTGATATATTAATTTATTTAATAGAAACTAGAGATTGATTTAACTTAATTCAATTGTATTTTAATTGATTAAATAAGGGTTTATGAATTTGGTGTAATAGTTTCTATACCTATTGAATGATTGTCATTTTTTTCAATTTTAACAGTTATGGTCTTAGAAAGAAGTCTACTTAAATCAAAACATCCTCATTGATTTATAGAAGATTTATTTATTAAAAACCTATGATATTCATATATGAGTAATAAATTTTATTTCTTTATCCTATTGGTGTATATAGATTGATGAAATGATTTTTAAGATATCAAATTGAAATATTCAACGGCCATGATTAAAGAACAAGATTATAATTTTTATACAAATCATATTAATGTTATAAATATATTCACATTTCAATAAGATATTTAATCATCACAAATGTATGTAGACTTTAACATTCAGTGTGTTACATGTTTTAACCTTTGATATACATTAGTAACATAAAAATAATCTAATTTATAAATTAACATAACAAAACATTTTTCAGTTCTAATAGTATATTAAAATATTACCTAAAACCAATTAATACATACCATATATGATTAGATTAATTAAAATTTTACAAATAAAAAATTAATTATAAATATAAAAGAATAATATTTTTACAATAATGAAACCACATGGATTATATTCACCCTTAATAATCATTATTAATATAAATAAACCTATAATTAGAAAAACATTATAAAACAAGAAATCATTTTAAGAAATATGAAATTTTAACTAAAGGGATAAGTTGTGTAAAAATAAAAATGATAATGTAATGAATTTATTTACTTCAATATTAATAATATATCCATTATTTGTATATTATAAAAGGTCATATAACAATTTGGTATAATACCAGTAAACTTAATAATAGTTTAGAATTATCCGTATGTGGTTAGTGTACATAATGTTTATTAAGATGAAAAATATTTACTTTATCAATATATATTTTATTTTAAAAAATAATTATATAATACAATAAGAAATAAGAAAAATTATGAAAATACCACTATTCCAAAATACGTTATCTTAATAGGTTGTGCATTTTTATTAAAATTGTTGCATTTAAAAAATGAGTCTAATAAAATGTATTGGTAAAATTAAATTATTGATTACTAAAATAAATAAATTACAAACAAAAAAATATTATGTAACTATTGGTAATACGAAATAAATTATTCACGGTAAAAAAAAGATATGTTTCATTATGATATTTTGTTTATATATATAGCGTGATATTATTTAAAATTCAAAATTATCATATTTGGAGAAATAAATTAAGTGAAATTTATATCTTATATATATAAATAAATAAGTTAAGATTCATGGAATGATAATTAATTTTTAAAAAATAATAATGAAATCATGTAATATTAAAAGGAAATATTTTTCAATGAATCATTTTTCAAAATGTCATCATTTTAATCATAATAAAGTAAATTTATCAGTATAATAGAGTACTTTTAATAAAAAATTTCTTTTATATGTATTAAAAAATAATTATTAATCTACTATTTTTATTTTTTAACGAATATGAATAAATAAATTTTTATTCTTTAAAATATATTATGAATAGAAAATATTCTTCTATGCATTATACATTTCTTATTTTGAAATTAATTTATATAATATTTATAAAATGATTTTAATAATACTGATTTCATATATGGAATCATCATGTCAATTTTATCTAATACTTTCAATCACAATATTTGAAAAAAAACATTACAGGGTAGAAGTTAGTTACCATATATGCTAAAGTCGAAAATGACATAACAATTAAAATAATGTGTAAAATAGATAAAATTTGACCATAAAATATTACTTAAATTTATGGATTATAGTGTTATCAAACTAAGTTATTTCCTTTTCAAATGTTTAGCCACATTCTATGAAAAAATATATTTATTAAATAAGAAATAAGGGACATTTGTGAAAATGAAACTTCTTCTCACATATAAAAGGAATCCTACACCACCATTACTAAAAAAACTTATAAAAACATGATACATCAATAATATCTATCCATATTATGTCTAATTTTCATCTATTAAACATTTTTATATTTATTTCCCTAGAAGATTTCCCAAATATTTAAAAACTGAAAAGGCTTCTAAGGGATTAAATATTTACTTTTTTGTATGTAATTACTTCTTACCCTTAAGATTATTTTATAATTACATCCTATTTTTTATTGGATTTTATTTATAACTTTTATAAAATCTTAATTATATAATAATACTTCTATGATTAGGATATTATACTAAAATAAAATCTGATTCATACACATCCATTGATTCTGAAAGGTCCTTTATTGGGTTTGTTTAACTACATACATTGAGTATATTATAAGATTTTTATCATGGATTGATACAAAAACATAATTATTGGTAAGATATGATATTAATAAAGAAATATTTATTATAGTTCATTAATTATAATATTAATATTTAACTCAATATTAATATGAAACCTTATGAGTTTTAATAATTACTCATATAGACATCTTATGGACATTATCTTAGAGATCCATGCCTGAAACTCCCATGTAATGAACCTATAATATTATAACATGATATGGAACTACTATTACTATACCAATACTATTCTATAGAAATTTAACTCATGGAAATGAAATGAAAACTAAGATCTGTATCCCAAAACACTTGGGGAACATTTAAAACTAATAACAACCAACATTCAACACAAATTAAAAATAAACAATTAATATGTAATAAATGAATATAAATAACCAATATACAATATAATAAGTATTAATAAAATTATTAAATATATTATTAATGGTTATTTATTTATTATATAGGAAAATATAATTCATCTGAGAAATATAAAATCCAAGGTATGGGTTATTTTTCTCAATTTCTATTACTTGAGACATGTTTCATATTATCCAATGAATTTTGTTTTATACGTTGCAATTACTCCCCCATTAGATAAATTTTCATGAATTTATTTTTATCCCAGAGATATACTATTTTATTTCATTTTATCTTACAATTTCATTTGATTCATTTATTAAAAGGTTTTAAGTATTTCTTTGTCCCTAATTACATTCCTTGAGACATGATTTATATGTTTCAACCAGAAAACTTTTTATGGGGTAAATACTTCCCCATTTAAATATTTAAAAATAATTATTTTATTCATTTTATATTAATATACATTTGAAGATCCTTCTTTATTATTATTTGGAAACATTTGATAACTATGTCATAATTATTTTTGTCTCGAATTCCCTTCAATGAGGAATGTTATTTATTATGAACCTATTTTCCATTTAAAGTTTTATATACAAAAACATTGAATTATTTTATTCTAAAATTCTCTTGGATTCATGTTATTTATGTTCAGTAAAATAAATATTCTACTTAATTTGTTTTGAAAATAAAAATACACATCAAATTATTTTTTCAATGGACTTGAATATTTGGATTATGTTTTATTTGTGTATGCTTATAACCTATTTATCTTTTGTTTTGATGAAATGACAATATCCATATAATTAGTATAAAAATGGGAACATACATTGATCATTGGTATGGTGAGATAAGTACTTCATTTAATGATGGATCTATACTCATTAGAAGATAGTATACATTGAGATGTTGTTGAAAATTGATGTTTATTATATTGGAAGAAAATAATTATGTTGAGGAAATAATTAAATATAAAATCGATGCTATTATATTTTTTGGAATATTTATTATACATATAGGGGTGTTTTACACCATTTCATTAGAGTTCTTCCATTTTTAATATTTTTTTCTTCTCTTAGTGATTATGTTTTATGAAATATTATTGTAAATATTTATGATTTTTAGATGAAATTTTTTGTTGTCTAGAGTCTAGGGTCAGTGAGATTCTAAAGGCTAATCATGTAATTTTGATAATGTTGATCAATAATTCTTTGAGGGTAGCATTATATGTCTTACAAACAAGAATATTATGGAATACTTAGTGCATAGACATTCTATTGATAGAGAAGATCAAGTGGTTCTTGGTGATAAAGCTACCAAAATATTATGGTCTACTAAAGATGTTGTTGGTGTGAATCATTTTGTTTCTGAATAGCATAGTAATAAATATTCTAGTGTTGGGGAATATGATACTAAGAATTTAGTCTACTAATTTTCCTACCACATTCAAATACAATAAAATACCACCCGAATTGGATTTGTTATTTTTTATAATATCCATTATAGTTATTCATATTGTCATATGATACTCTGAGTATTTTTTTCAATTAGTATTTTTTTATAATAGATTTTTTCTTAATTGTTATGTTATTATCTTTTTATGTACAATATTCTAATTCCTATATTTTTTATATCAGTTTACACTATATAATGATTACATTATTTACATTGTGCATTTTCTTTTATATACTAATTTTATATGGATACTCTTATAGAATAATAAATTATATCTTATAATTATTTTGTGTATTATAACCGGATAAAAAATTGTATGTCTTATTTTAATTTCAATTCCCCATATCTTTTAGTTTCTATTTTTATTTCTAGGATAATATATTGTATCAGAGATAGTCCCTTGAAATCTAAGATAAACTCTACATTTTAGATAGTATCTGTGTTTTTTATTTTATGTTATTGTAATTTATATTTTTCCTTACACTAATGTGATGAAGATGAATAATCATATTTATTTTATAGAATGACATCCAATCATAAACATTGATCATATGTATTCTAATTGACCTCTGGTCTTTAATGTTGTAGACTATGAATGTTGTTGTGACCGAATAAAAATATTTTTTATAAAAAATGGTTTGGATCATGTTTTAATGATGAAAAGAGATTAAAACATCTCAGATAAGGATATTTACATGTTCACTCAAGAGGATACCCTGTAATATCAAGATAATTAAAATGTTTCAAACACTTTTCATTGATACATGACTAAAAAATTAGATATTTAATTTTCCTTGTGTGAGTTAGTGAATGGAACTTGGATATAGTAATAAATTAATCACATTAGAAGATGTAATATTCTTGAGACGTGAAGATCTATGATTTATGCTAATTATGATGACTTTTATTTTATACCTCATGAATTATTAGTTAAAATATATCAAGGTTTTATGAATTTTTTAAATAGGATAGAGTAACTTGTAGAAAAGAAAATTATAGATGAAAAACTTGTGTATAATATTACTAATATTATTTTGATGTAATGGGAATCCAAGAAGATAGTGACAGATGACACTAAAAATATTACTACATTATACCTTGATGAACGTATTCATAAAATCATGTAGTATGAGAATCATATGAAGAGATAAGTTACAAAAGAGATTATAGAGAATAGGCTTACATTGGAATCAACATCGGGATATTTAACAATTATAAAAAAAATTACCAACATTATGAAAAAATCTAAACATAATTTAGATATTATAAATTTAGTAGCTTGTGAGAGTGAAAATACATGGTTAGTGCCCTACCATAAATGAGAAAAAGTGAAGTTCTTGGATTTTATCAGTGCTAATCAAAAAGCACTGATAAAAGGGGGACTTTTATCACCACTAAAAAATAGCACTGATAAATCTACCCTTTATCAGCGCTAACAAAAAGAGATGATAAAAAAAGTGACTTTATCAGTGCTAATAATAGCGCTGATAAAAGTTTTTAATAGAAAATATTATTAATTTATTTAAAAATATTTTAATTATATTCAAAAATAATGTTTATATGTATACATTAAATAAAAATGCATGTTTATTACGTTTATTATGTTTATGTTATATGTATTTATTAATTATGCTTATTCTTTTTAGTTATATAATTATTATATATTTATTATACTATATGTTTATAATATTATATATAAATAATTTTTAATATATATATATATATACAAATACATATTAATTATATATATTTAAATAAATTTATGTTTCCAACTGAATGTGTCAATTGATGCGTACATTCTTCTCATGAATATATGTTCATTTTACCCTAATGTTGGTCATATATACTATATTACTATATATACATGGTGTATTCATTCATTTACTATATATATGAAGCTTTATCTTCTCATAAATACTTAAAATCACGATAAATATATTTCAACAAACAATAAATGTATTTTTTATATTTAAAAATTTAAATATTTAGTTATATATAATTATTTAATTTTTAAATATATTATATATAATTATAATTATATATAAATAATTAAATATAAATATGTTTAAATAATTATAAAATTACAAAATATTTTTTTAAATGATAAATATATATTTATGAATACCTTTTAAATATATTTATTTATAAATATATGTCTTTAATGAATATATACAAAGACACAAACATATATATATATATTTAAATACTTATGAAAATAAAAATAAAAATAATATATCAATTTATATTTATATATATTTAATTATAATTTTAATTATAAAATTATATATATAATTATAATCTATACAAAAACACCATAAATATATATATATATAATTATAATTTAAATTATTAAATTATAATAAATATATTAATTATATATATTTACAAAATTATAAATGTAGTAAATATATTGGTTATAATTTTATAATTATGAATAAATGGTATGTTTTATTAGCACTAATTAAAAAGCACTGATAAAACATCCATTTATCATTGCTTTTTTAGCACTAATAAAGATCATCGTTTATCAGCGCTTTCAATTGTGCACTGATAAAGGCATGTTTTATCAATGCTTTTTATCTAGCGTTGATAAAAGTGTTGTCAGGTTTTATAAATTAACCCTAACTATATCCTCCTTCCTCGCACCCTCCAGATCTCATGGAAGCTGATCCCTACCGCCTCCATTGTCAATGTTGTCTCCGCTGCCACCTCCTTTCCTTCCTCCTCCTCCACCTCGGTCGCTGACTCCTGCACCGTCGCAAACCAAGCTTCCCCGTATGGCTCTCCTCCACCGTGAACCGAGCTTCTCCGCCGACTCTTCCATCACGTCTCTCTAGTATGAGGTACATTAATCATCCATGAGGATACCAAGTGACATGTTTCCATCCTTTTGTCTTGTTCTCAATAATTTCTAATGAACCTTGATTATATTTATGGCATGGTGATGAAGTTTATGACCAAGGTTTTATGGAGGCTTGGTTAGTTCATGAACACTTGGTACATAATTGTATATTCATTAGGATCTATTTTTCATTTATTTTTATCATGGAATACACCCTTTAATCATATGAAACTTTGTTAAGGATATGTTGGTGGTGTCCTACTAGATTTTATTACTCACACCCTGTATGATCATTTCAATGCATATACGGACCTCATGTATAGGGATCCAGGAAAAGGAAAGGGGCCCATGGATTATAATTGAGTTGAGGATTATGGTTCTTGGAATAGTACCGAGATGTAGTATAAAGGATACTGTAGTTTTATTTATTTATTTCCTACTTTATTTTATACTCTAGTTTGTCTTACCTCATTGGGAGCTCGTTTGTTTATTTTTTTTATATGATGTGTATTCAATTTTATATTATTTTATTCCACACTTTTAATCTAATATTTTATTTATTTATTATTATTTATATAAGGACATGATACTAAGAGTATAGTCTCCTCACTGATTACATTTAGACCCTCACTATTATTCAATTTCCTCTTGCATATGAGAAGGCATGTGTGAGGTAATGTAACTCTCTAGCTTGGACCCGGTGGTTCAAGTCAGGGAATTACAATGTAGTTATTTTGTATTATTTTAGGTGTCTAGTTGTGATCTCTTTACTATTTGGTATTTGAGTTTTTTATAGGATGGATGGTAAGGTATGTGGTGATTCGTTGTGGATCATGGGGAGACTATTAGCAGTTTATTGGTTTTGTATTTTATTTTGGTATGTTATGTATTAGCCTTGTCGACCTAGATTTATCTTTTAATTATTATTTTATATGTGGTATTGGTTATTGATTTATATTCAAATGGTATGTTGCTGTTATTTTTTAGTTAGTTTTTTATCCTTCGTGTGTTTAATCTGGATGGATGTTTCTTTTTATTTGAACTATTTCCTTATGTTCATGAACATTCGATATATGGATGGGTCATGTCGGAATATTAGGTGGAATCCGTGTTGTGGTTATTTAGATTATGAGGGTGAAATAATTCCCAATGGTTACGTTTTTATACCCTAGAACTAGTTTCCAGTTGGGTGATTAGGAATCCACCTTGGGTCTTTCTATGGACCAGATCAGGCTCTCAGTTTAGGGGTGGCATGGGTTGGTTCATGATAAAATGGTATTAGAGCACCCTCTTACTATTTATGGTGTGTCATATTAGAAAGGATGAATAAGGAAGTCGAAACTCAATAGGTAAAAATCAGGAGTAGGTTCCTAATCACCCCTTGGTTCTTTTGGGTGTGATTTTTATTGATGTTATTGTTTTATTGTTTGAACTCATGTTTTAAAGGTAAAAATTTGTTTTAGAAATTTTTTTTATGTAATAAAGAAAGAATTTTATGAAATATTTTTTTACATAAAAGAGTATTTTCAAGAATGTTTCTTGTTCAAAATCTAGGTATTGTGGGTTGTTTATAAAATGATATTAACTTGATATTTTCATTCCAAAATCAAATGGTTTTAAGATGATAATTAGAGATTATTTTGAAAAAAAAATAGGGGATTTTAAGGAATTTAAGTGGGCTCCTTGTTTTCATGAAGATTCTAGTATTTTCAAAATAAGATAAAATGGTTTAAAAGTTGTGGAATATTTTGAAAATGTGTAAGATATTGAAAAAGGGGTTCTATATGTGTTTTTCTGGTTTGAGTTGTAATTTGGATTGTCTTTTGTTTATAGTGAGGATGTATGGTTTAGTTTTGGAAATTTGAATTGATCAAGTTTATGTTTTATATTATTTATAGTGTACCTCCCATAGAGTCTTCAAAGAAGAGTGAAAGGTTCATTCATTGGGCAGATATTTAGGGAAATTTTTCTCATTTCTTAAAAGTGGTTTCCCTAACTTTTTACTCCACCGAGACTCAAGATAAAGTGGTGGAGACACAATACTTCATTCACTTAGACCCCATACAAGTCTTTTTGAATCATTAAAAACCTTCTTTCCACAATGATTGAGGTTCTCTTGAATAAATGGAGTGGATGTAGAGAATTGAGGGAGAAATAAATTCAATGGAAACTCTAGTGGATTAAAGATTAAAGGTCATTAATTATTTATTTGAAGAACCTAACTAAGTGTGTTGGGAGTCTATGGTTCATTCTCAACTACATGAGTCCATGTTTTGGGAATTTTTCACAACAACATTTATTCAATATAACTATAGTAAAGAACTGAAAGTGGATATGGCCATTGAGATCATGATCCTTTGTTAGGGTGAGGGGTCGATGAAGGAGTATACATATTATTTCTAATACCTAGTATTATATTCTCATGAGCTAGTCAGTAATGAAACTTTAAAGGAAATTTTATTAAAAATAGTTCTTTGATCAAACCTTGGAGTGGTTGTATTTAAATCTGGACTGACATATTTTGAGGAAGTAAATATAAGGGCCTTGTTAGTAAGTCTATAGGTTCAAAAAGGGTGAGTGTGATTGCGTTAAGATGTAATCATAATAATACATGTGAATAAGTTAGCAATTTTCTATGTTCATGGGTGAGTGTGATGGTGTTAATCTCTAATCATAAATTTAAATGTGAATATGGTTTTGAGTAGCCATTGGGGGGGTCGGAACACTGGAAAAGGAGTTCACCCACCAGTGATGGGTTGGTCAGTCCATAAGGTTGATGGGAGGAACACTGAAAACTAACTATCAGAGCTATATAGGGGTTGTCATGAGACATATAAGGCTTGAGGCCATTAATGATTTGCATTGGCTAGACAGAGGGAATTGTAAATAGCATCTAGTGATTTTTTTAGGGGTTCACTTTTTAAAATGAATCAAGTGTTTTGAAATGTTTCTTTTAAAATTATATGTGTTCAACATACCCTTTTTTGGTTTTAAATTACTTTCAAATGGTTTAAAAAATAATTTGGGTTTTGAGAAAGGATGTTTGGAACTAATTGGTTTATTTTAAAAAGGGTTTGTTATTTTAAAGAGGAATTTGTGTAAATGGTTGGCTTTTTAATGGGATTTAAACTGTGATTTTATAAATAGTTAAAAAAGAATATTTAAAGTGTATAACATTTTTAGCCTTAGTTAATGTTTATATCAACATTTTGTGTATTTATTTTTGAAAATATTAATATCACCGAATCAAATATGATGGATATGAATAAAGAATGGATGGATGCCAATCGTCTAACAAAAGAGTATGAAGATGGAGTGAAAGAGTTCATCAAGTTTTCAAAATATCATGCATATGATCCTTATCAACTCATTTTTTCATGTTTACATTGTTGTTATTCAATACAAGTTAGTCCATAGGAGTTGGAAGAAAACTTTACCTGTCACGGAATAGATCGAAGTTATAAATGTTGGAATAAATATGGGGAAAAGGTGAATATAGCTAGTGACTAGGATAACACTGCCTTTTATGGATCATTTGATATGATTAAAAGATTGGAAAATGAAGAAGATCGTATCGAGGATGTGATTATAGATGTGTATGATGATGAAAATCATATTAAGGACATGACAATTGTAGTTGAAGATGAACTTTGTGGTTTCCCAAAAATTTTTGAGCAGTTAAAGAGTTGTGCAAAGACACCATTGTATGATGGTTGCACTAAATATACATCATTTTCATCTGTACTGAAGCTCTATAATTTAAAAGCAGGAAATGTATGGAGTGAATCCAGTTTTATGGAATTACTTTCTCTCTTGAATGACATGCTCCTAAAAGATAATGATCTCTTGAGCCGAACATACGACACCAAAATAATTCTACGCTTGATGGGTATGATCTATGAAAGAATAAAAGCATTCCTAAATGACGGTATACTGTTTTCAAGGACAAGAAAATCACTTAGAGAAATCCCAAAATTTTGGTGCTTCTCGATACAAGAAAGAAGAATTTGGTCCTACGAAAGTTTCATGGTACTTTCCAATCATTCCAAGGTTTAGGTGCCTATATGTAAGTGAGGAGATTTAATAGAAATTAACGTGCCACACAGATAGAAGAAATAAATATGGAAAACTATGACATCTGGAAGACTCTCCTCAGTGGAAAAAAATTGATCATGAGTATCCTGACTTTGGAAATGAGCTGAGAAACCATCATCTTGCATTATCTATAGATGGAGTGAATCCTTTTGGTTTTCAAATCAGCACTCATAGTACATTGACAATTATGTTGGTAAATTATTAGTTTTTATTGTGGTTATGCATGAAATGAAAACATATCATGTTATCTATGATTATATTAGGACCAAAATAATCGGGTAATGATATTGATGTTTATTTGGCTCCATTTATCAAGGATTTGAAATTATTGTGGGATTCAGGTGTTACGATGTATGATGCTTATAGAAATGAATATTTCACGTTGAGAGCCATGTTGTACGGGATGATAAATGAATTTACTTCTTATGTAAATTTGTCAGGATATATCATTATAGGAACTCCTGTGTGTCCCGTCTGCGAACAAGGTACACAATTAATTAGGTTGAAACATTCATCGAAAATTGTGTTTCTAGGACATCGCAGATTTTTACCCCGACGGCATAAGTACCGATCTTGGACGACATCATTTGATGGAATTTCAGAAGAATGTACACCACTGTCTCCACTAATAGGTGATCAATTGTTTGATAAATTTAAATATATGGACACTAATTTTGGTAAACCGTTTTTGAAAAACCTTACGAAAACCAGTTGGAAAAAAGAAATGCGTTTTTTTAATTACCATTCTAGAATTGTCTATACGTTAGACATTTTCTTGATTTTATGCATGTTGAAAAAAATGTATGTGATAGTGTCATTGGCATGTTTCTAAATGCACCTGGTAAAACAAATGATATAATTAAGGCTAGGTTGGAGATGGTTGACATGGTAATACGAGAAGAGTTGTCACCAATGAAGGGTGAAAATGAACATTTCTTTCTCCTACTACTTACACTCTTTCCAAGAAGGAGAGATATCGATTTTGCAACTTCTTTAAAGACATAAAGGTTCTAGAGGGGTATTCATTGAATATCAAGAACATCATTTCAATGTACGATTTAAAGTTCAAAGGTATGAAATCACATGAATTCCATGTTTCTATGCAAGATATAATTCCTATAGGTTTACATTGCATTTTTTCCAAGAATTTCTATCATACATTAATGAAACTTTGTTTCTTATTCAATTCTATATGTAGAAAAACTATAGACCCGGTGAAATTTTCAACTATGGAAAGAGAAATTGTTTTCACATTATGTGAATTGGAAATGTTTTTCCGGCCGACATTCATTGATATGATGGTTCATTTGATTGTTCACTTTGTGAGAGATATTTGGCTATGTTGTCTTGTGCACTATAGATGGATGTACCCCATTGAATGGTATATGAAGATTTTGAAAGAGTATGTTAAAAATTGAAGTTGACCAGAGGGTTTTATTAAAGAGTGATATATTGTTGAGTAAGCCATTGAATTATATACTGAATACATGTCCAGTGTGCAAAGAATTAGTCTAACAAAATCTCATCACACTGGGCGACTTGCGGGTGAACGAATTTCTAGAAAGATGGTTGTCACAATCAATATTACAGATCTGGAGCATGCCCACATTTACATTTTCTATAACAGTTTGGACATTGACCCATATGTTGAAACCCACAAAGAAATTATTAGTCATTAGAATCCATAAAGGGATAAAAAATGGATATTAAATAAATATAATCAACAGTTTATAGGACGGTTTCAGGACCATATTTTTAAGGAGTCAAATGAAAATCCAGACTCAATTTTAGAACGACTTTGGTTACTAGTTGGAGGACCAAATTTGTATGAATTATCTTATAATACTTATGTAATTAATGGTTATACATTCTATACTAATGAACAAGATGAAGATAGTACCAGAAGAAATATTGGAGTTACACTTGTGATGAAGCGATGCATGTTTCTGGTGCTAAGGATAGAAATATAATTTAGGAAAATATGTCATATTTTATTATCATCAAAAAAATATGAGAGTTGGATTATACAACATTCCGAGTGACACTTTTTCAATGAAAGTGGGTTGATAATAGAAGTGATGTTAAAATAGATGAGTTGGGATTTGTGAAAGTTGATTTCAGTAAGGAAGGGTACAAAGATGAATTGTTTATAATGGAATCACAGGTAGTACAAGTATTTTATGATCTAGATCCTAAATACCAAAACATGTCAATTGTTATGTTATCGACCAAAACCACCAAAGATTTAGATGAAAATTTAACAGAGGATGACCCTTTCATTAGGAAGTCATAATAATTTCATAGTTGTCCCATTGTAGATGGAGTTTTGTATGTCATAGGGGACCAAAATGAAGGGATTTGGATAGTTGATGGAGGATTCAAATCCCTTAAACCTTTAAAAAAAGAGAGTTCAATAATCATGTTATATTTTTTTCTAATATACACCATGTTACTTTATGTTAATATATGTTCACTACTAGTTTTATGTTATCTAAATTAAATGTTAAACTAATTTTTCTTATAATGACTTCTGCATGTGATGATGCTCCAAATCCCCAGGCACAATAGTTTTCTCAACCTTTTTTTGCTCACAGTGCAGATGAACAACATGTTTCTCAACCTGTTGTCTTATGTTAATATCTGTTCATTGCTGATTTTATGTTATCTTAATTAATTGTAAAACCACTTTTGCAGATAATCAATTCTGCATGTGATGATTCTCTCAATCCCCATGCACAAAAAGTTTCTCAACCTGCTGCTGCTCATAGTGGAGATGAAAAACAAGTTTCTCAACCTGTTGTTGCTCCCACTGCAGAGGTATAACCATCATCTACACATCCTGATGTTATCCCTCCAGATTCGGAGGAACATATTGATGATGGTGGATCCGAGGAAATTAAAGGTGAAAAAACACTGGCAACACATAAAAAATAGGAGCGTTTTAGCTTGATGGTATTAGAAAAAATCAATAAGGCTAAAGAGAAAGGCATCAAATACAAGATTGGATGGAATAAGCGGGGCCAACATGTTAACCCCAACAAGGCTATGTTCAATAGTTACATTGGAATCATCACTCGGCAACGCGTGGAGATTGATGTAACTTCATGGAACCATGTTGTAGCTGATATTAAGACACTGATGTGGGGAGATATTAGGCTAACATTATGATATCATTTTTTTAAATTTACTAAAAATTAAATAATGAAACATTGACTTACACTTCAACATCTCTTGAAGAGTGCATTTATAGTAGATGACTTGCACAAAGACTGTCATAAGGGTTGTTGGAAGGATTAACAGGGGTTTTTGAATACTTTTAATGAAATGTCATCTTATAGATGATGAAGGGAAAATAAAACCGCACCCTCCTCTTATTTATACACACCTGATAACCCAAGCATCGTGGGATGCATTTACTGTTCATCGTGCGAAGTAGTCTTTTCAGGTACATTGTGTCTGGTAATACATTGTTTGACGATATGTGTATTCATCACTTTCAATGAAAGTGTTTTATTTATGAAACAGAAAATGAGTGCTAAAAATAAACAACAGTCATCAAAACCAGTGTACCCCTACCGTAAAGCAAGGATGGGGTACGCATCACTTGAAAAACAATTGGTACAGATTTTAAATCTACAATAATACTTTTATGTGATATAAAAAAACTCAATAACTATGTTCTTTTGTTTATATACAGTTTGAAGATTCCAAATCCATAGCCACTTCCATCCCACTCCATGTGTTATGGAAGGAGGTGCATATAACTAAATATGGTAAACTAATAGATGAAGACACACACAAAATTGTGGGAAACAAGTGTAAGTATGACATAATAAAAATTATTTTTTCTTTAAATCGCTATTACATAAAAATGATTAATTATTTTCCTATATTTTTTTATCTAAAATAGTCACAAGAATCAACATCACCCACATAGGATGCAGACATACATTCAGTGTCCTTGAAGTATCCAGAAAAGTATGGTCGCATCAGAGGTGTGGGTTTTGGGGTGACACCCCGAACATATTTTTAGAAAAAAACAAGTGTAGGATCAAACTGAAAAAATGAAAAAGATGAGAGAAACATTATATGTGTTTCAAGAAGAATTACAATATTAGAGAGAGATGATAGCAAGTTTTATGGGGGAAAATAGAATAAACAACTCAAGAACAACCCACACGTGAAGACCCTGCCCCACCCCCACCAATTTTGAGGCAGGAAATTCCCCTAAAAACAATTCTTAACTGAGGTAGTCAATTTTCTAATAATTATTTCTGTGAAATGTGAATCAGATAGACACTAGAAACTAATACATTTCCTTTATTAATATTATACAAGGTGAAAATGAATGTGATTTATATCTATCAACACCCACCCATTGCTTTTTAGAGAGTGATACAATGTTCAATATCAAGAACGACACGCTACACGACATACCACTTATGACAGATCATGTCAGAGTGTCAATTACTTTAGCCATAGAGTTGATCGTTGAGCTACCTATTCCAATTGATGATATAGATATTCATACAGTCAAACAAGATTTAGGAACATTCATTGCATGGTCATCACATCTTGTAAGAAAACATGTCGACAATGAGGTATTCATTTCCAATTTGATTTTCAAGCTAAACCTTAAACATTTAATTAAAAAGGTCTAAATAGATGCAATTATTACAGACATACAAAGATATGGGGGTGAAATGAAATACTGGTTCAAACCCATCTCAAGGATCAACCAACTGATCAAAACAATCTACCCAAATCACCTTAATCCCCCCCATTCTATATCCACACTTATTATCATTGAAGGCTCATGTGGATACAAAGTTGAACAATGGTGGTAATCACATAATTGATTTTGAAGCAAATATATATGAAGGGGAAGATTCAGACTTCATTGGTTTTGAGAGTGCAACTGATATCCTCGACTATGATCGGTTAGGCGACTCAGTTGTAAATGTTTACATGAGGTATGTTTTCGTGATTTAATTTTCCAAAAGATGATATCCTATGATAATTATGAATAAATACATTTCATATTTTTCACTGGCGTATATATGAAAAACAATTAAAGGGATTTCCCCATGAATAAGAATTTTGGACATGTTAGTCCTCACGTCACCTCTATAGAACAAGAAGATATAACTTCCAAAAAACATGATGACATAGTGGCAGGACTGATCAAATTGTTTAACAGAAAAATTATGGATGACAGACTCTTCTTAATACCAATGATGCAGGGGTAAAACTCTACAATTTAATCATATCCAATATATTTTAATTTTTTTCATTACTTATATTTTTTTTAGGAAGCATTAAATACTCATTGCGGTCAATTTGGATACTCTAAAGATTTATTTTATGGATTTATTGCATGGATATCCAACAAACCAACCACAAATGATGGCGTTTTTAAATTTGTAATACACTATATCCAACATTTTAGAACTAAACATCTAATTATATAATTTATATTATCTTTTAATGAGGATTATATTATGATAGGGTGGTGCGTGAATATCATCTACATCATGGAATGAGATCAGGGGAAAAGGACAAGAAACCTAATAAGTAATACAGCTGGATAAAAATCAGGATATACATATTAAGATTTCACAATCCAAACACATATTAAAAAAATTACATATTTTTCTCAATGTTTTTTCAGTGCCCGAAACAAACAAATGGTAAAGATTGTGGTTATTATGTTTGTAAATTTATGAAAGAGATCATATTCCATGAACAAACCAACATCCCTGAAGAGGTATTTTTGAAGATAATTTCTATTTCATTTAAAATAATTATTAATCCTTTGTGTATTTATATTTTTCCAGTACTACCATGACTGCCGAAAATAGTCATATTCACAAGACGATATAGATATGCTTAGAAACGAATGGGCAGCATACCTGATGGAAGAATGTATAAATATACAATGAATATGGTAAACTTATTAAATAATTTCAATTTTAATAATCTTGTCTGCCTTATCTTTCTCTTTTGTTTGATGGTAATGTTGTGATTTGTACAGGCTAAACACCCCGCTGAAAATCATGTCCATTGGTGGTCCTTATTTGCGTACTAAATGAATTTCATGTTGATTGGTTTTTTAAAAGATATTGGTGGTCCTCATTTATAGGGTATGTGTGTTGTTGATAGACCACAAAAGATAGCGAGTATCCAGAAAGAGATTTCCCCATCCCTTGAGTTTGTTATGACATCTTGAGACATGACGGGCACATGAGCTTACTCTAATCTTTAGTCAACCCAGTGAAGAACCAACTGTCATATATTCATTCGGAGGTCCTGAATATGTGACAGTTGGGTCTTCACTGGGTCGACTAAATCTATGCTATAGAAGGATGATGTTATTCCATATCAACCGTACAGGAATCAAATATGTCACAACAAACTCAAGGGATGGTGAAATTCCTTCTAGATACTCGTTATCTATTGTGGTCTATCAACAATACACATACCATGTAAATGAGGACCACCAATTTCTTTTAAAAAAACCAATCAACATGCAATTCATTTAGTGAAAAAACACAATTGTCATACTAAAAATTGAGAAAACGCATACAGATTGTTTTTATACTTTAGGAAAAAAATCCATGAGTCCGTTATGATGTGTAGGAATCAACCCCACCTTAATCTGATAAACGGTGTGACTGGTATGACTGAAAGTCTCCGCTGTCAGTTTAAAATTGACATTTTAGTTCAAAACGTGTCACTCACTGAAAACCAATAAAATGTGATCAAATTAAGGACAGTGATTAGTAAGTCCTTTGTGACATGTATGCAGTAGTCTCACATCAAACCGACGCACGATGCGACCAGTATGACTCAAATTGCATGTTTTCGTTTTGAAATGACATTTTAGTAAAAAAACACAACTGACATACTGAAAAATGAGGAAATTTATTCCTATTGTATTGATACTTTAGGGAAACGATCCATCAGTCATTTGTGACATGTAATAATCAACCACACCTCAATATGATGCACAGTGTCACCGGTATGACTTCAAATGTGCCTTGTTATTAAAAATTGACATTAATTCAAGTGAAAAAACACAACTGAAAAACTGAAAAATGAGCAAACACATTCGGATTGTTTTTATACTTTAGGAAAATGATCCATGAGTTAGTTGTAACGTGTAGGAATCAACTCCACCTCAATTCAACGAACAGTGTGACCGGTATGACTAAAGGTGTTTGCTATCAGTTTAAAATTGACATTTTAGCTCAAAACGTGTCACTCACTGAAAACCAAGCAAACACACTCCGATTGTCATCCAAATTAAGGACATCGATTCATAAGTCCTTTTTGACATGTATGAAGCATTTTCACATCAATCCAATGAACGATGCGACCATTATGACTCAAATTGCATGTTTTTGGTTTGAAATGACATTTTAGTAAAAAAACACAACTGACATAGTAAAAACTGAGGAAATATATTCCGATTGTTTTGATACTTTAAGAAAATGATCCATCAGTCATTTTTGACGTGTAGAAATAAATCTCACCTCAATCTAATGCATGGTGTCACCGGTATGACTCCAAATGTGTCTTGTTATTAAAAATTGACATAAATTCAATTGAAAAAGCACAACTAACATACTGAAAACCAAGAAAACGCATTCATATTTTTTTGATACTTTAGTAAAACTATTGATGAGTTAGTTTTGATGTGTAGGAATCAACCCCACCTCAATACAACGAACTGTGTGACTGGTATGACTAAAAGTGCCCGCTATCAGTTTAAAATTGATATTTTAGCTCAAAACGTGTCACTCACTAAAAACCAAGAAAACACACTCTGATTGTCTTCTAAATTAAGTAAAGATATTCTTAAGTCTTTTTTTATGTGTGTGAAGCAGTCTCACGTCAAACCGACGCACGATGCGAATGATATGACTCAAATTGCATGTTTTCGGTTTGAAATGACATTTTAATAAAAAACACAACTGACATACTGAAAACTGAGGAAATGCATTCTGATTGTTTTGATACTTTATTAAAATGATCCATCATTCATTTGTGACATGTGGTAATCAACCACACCTCAATCTGATGCATGGTTTCACTGGTATGACTCCAAATGTGTCTAGTTATTAAAAATTGTCATTAATTCAAGTGAAAAAAACAAAACTGACGTACTGAAAACTGAGAAAACACATTTGGAATATTTTTACACTTTATGAAAACAATCCATGATTCAGTTGTGATGTTTAGGAATCATCCCCTCCTCAATCCGACGAACGGTGTGACCGGTATGACTAAAAGTGTCTGCTATCAGTTTAAAATTGACATTTTAACTCAAAACATGTCACTCACGGAAAACCAAGAAAACATGATCCAATTGTCTTATAAATTAAGGATAGAGATTCGAAAGTCCTTTGTGACATGTATGAAGTAATTTCACGTCAAACTGACGCACGATGCGACCGATATGACTCAAATTTCATGTTTTCGGTTTGAAATGACATTTTAGTAAAAAACACAAGTGACATACTGAAAACTGAGGGAATGCATTCCGATTGTTTTGATACTTTAGGAAAATGATCCATCTGTCATTTTTGATGTGTAAGAATCAATCTCACCTCAATCTGATGTACGATGTCACCGGTATGACTCCAAATGTGTCTTGTTATTAAAAAATGACATTAATTCAAGTGAAAAAAAAACACAACTGACATACTGAAAATCGAGAAAATGCATTCAGATTGTTTTGTTACTTTTTTAAAAATGATCCATGAGTCATTTGGGACGTGTAAGAATCAACTCCACCTCAATCCGACTGACGGTGTGACCAGTATGACTAAAAGTTTCCGCTATGAGTTTAAAATTGACATTTAAGCTCAAAACATGTCACTCACTGAAAACCAAGAAAACATGCTTTGATTGTCTTTAAAATTAAGGACAGTGATTCCTATGTCCTTTGTGACATGTATAAAGCAGTCTCACGTCAAAACGATGCACAATGTGACCGGTATAACTCAAATTGCATGTTTTCGGTTTGAAATGACATTTTAGTAAAAAAACACAACTACCATAATGAAAATCGAGGAAATGTATTCCGACTATTTTAATAATTTAGGACAACGATCCATTGGTCATTGTGACGTGTAGGAATCAACTGCACCTCAATTTGATGCACGGTGTCACCGGTATGACTCTAAATGTGTCGTTTTTATTAAAAATTGGAATTTTTTAATGTATTCTTCATATTAATTTTTAATTTATTTCGTTATAGTATTACTAACGTAATATTTGTTTTCTTATATAGGTTGAACCTTTTTCTCGAGTTGGTATGATTTGTTTGGCAGCTATTACCATCGAAAGACATTTTTTAGCGGGGACGACATACGTCAAAAGAGAAAACATTAATGTTTTTTAACTGTTTGTTGGATATTTGTAAATTTAATTTTATAAAACATTGTTCAAAATGTATATAGAAGTGTTTTTTTGGTATATATCATGAGTGGATATTTTTGTATTTGTGATATCAATTAAATGTATATATCATAGTTTGTCAAACTTTTGTGTGTGGTGTTTGTTTTTTCATCATTTGCATCATGTATATGGCTCTTTTGTATATATATACTATGAGTGGTTGTTTTTTAGCATGCTTTTGCTGGTTTGTACAGGTTATTTTTGCTGGTTTGATTATTTTGGTCGACTGTATTTTTTTTGCAGGTTGCTGGGTGTGTTGTTATATATAAAGCATGCCCAGACAGGGAAGCTTTTATTAGCGCTAGTTGAAGCGCTGATAAATGAGGACTTTTATCAGCATTTTGAATAGCGCTGATAAAGGGGGAACTTTATCAGCGCTTTTCTAAGCACTGATAAAGAGTACCCCTTTAATAGCGGCTTGATTTATAGCGTTTATTAGCGATGATAAAATCCTTTTTCAGCGCTGATACAATATTGTTTTGTGGTAGTTGTGAGACATAAAAATAAGATTATCTAAATGATAAGCATATAGTAAGATTGTAAAAGTAATAGAAAAGATAAGTACGAGAAGAAATAATGACAAAAAACTGTATGTTATGAGTGAAAAAACCATAGAATATCAACCCTAATTATCTTAGAGTGAAAAATAACAAAATAAATGGGGATTCATCATAGGGGAAAGAATGAAAATATTTTAGATATACAAATTTCACATATAGTGATTATGAGAATCCATCATCGAAAAGCAACAGTGATGTAGAGATTTATGATAACAGGAAGATCATGGGTTTTTATGAAAACACACTTTACAATGATCTATATTATTTTTGGAGAAGGTATCTATTCACCTTGGCAAGGCCTTCCTTGACGAAGTTGTCTGAGGTTTCTCTTTAGTAGAAGGTCACCCATGTCTCCCATCCTTCTAGCATGAGCTTGAGAGCTCCTTTCAAGCATTCCTTGGATCACATTTCTCCCATACCCCACTCTAGGGTGGCGGGGAGTGTATCTACCAGATGTCAGGAGGCATCCCCTGCCAGTGAACTGTATCCCTTGTCTGAATCCAAGGGAATGCATATGAGGTCACAAAATAAATTCTCTCATCTTGTTCATCTTCTCAGTATGAAAGTGCCAAGATTCCTGGGTTCAGTACCAGATGTGTTTTGTTTCCATGATTTCAGTGCTAATATTGAATGCCCAGGGTTCGGGTTCCTGGGTCAAGATGGACATAATTTCCAATGCAGTCCAATCTAGAAATGTATCTCTAGTTGCAGTTATTGAGCCCAAGAAATTCTCCTCCAAAATATCTGACTTCACATAGAATAAGGATGTGCAGTTGCTTACATGTCAACCCCCAAAAACCATCACATTAGGCTCTTCTGGAAATCCATCATCTTAATGAACCACATTGGTTCCTCGGATCAGTTTATTAACACAAAAATCTCTATTAGCAATAATCCCCTCTTCTTCACTTTTGTCTATGGGAATTGTGATGCTTAGGCTAGAGAGTCTTTGTGGAATGATCTTGAATCCTTCTCTTCGGGGAAGTCTATGTGGTTTGTGGGAGGGGATTTAAACATAGTGGCAGATCATAATGAAAAGAAAGGGAGGGGATTTTTTCCCAGGAAGACTATCCTCAACTTTTTCTCCTTTGTGGACCATTGTGGGTTGCTTGACATGGGATATAATGAAAATTGCTTTACATGGTGCAACAAACCTAGAGGTGATCTCCGGTCTTGGTGCTTCCTTGATCATTGTATTGCCAACTGCAATTCCATTTCTAATTTCCCAAATGCTAAGTTAACCCATCTATTGAAAAGTATTTCAGATCATTCCCCTATTTTAGTTGAGTTTTCTAACAGGAAAGACCGTAGATCTCATTTATCCTTATCTCAGTTGTGGATCAGTATAACAAGGTCTCATGAGGTGATGGGTGCATCATGGAATAAACTGGCTCAGGGTATTGCATGGATGGGGCACCATAAAAAACTTTGACGACTCAAAGAATAACTTCAGTTCAGATAAAAAGAAAACCTCCCAACAAACATGATATTGAGGCATCCAAGAAGGAAGTTGAGTAGCTGAAGACCATTTTGGAAAGATGCTTAGATGAGAGTGTGTTTAGTCGGCTTTCTGGTAATAAATACATTCTATCAGACCTTCTTCTAAGACAGGAACAAGTGGCATGTGAGCTGTCGAGGGTTAGATGGATTTGAGAGGGTGATAGAAACATGAAATTTTTTCATGCCTGTATCAGTGAGAAGAGGCACATCATCACAACTAATATAAGGCCGGACTACGGTACCTTTACATATGAAAAATATATGGTTGGTCATTTGGCAGAGTACCATTTTTAAATCTATGCTTGTAGGTACTAAACCGCGAATGCAAGGTGGCTACTCGAGGGGCATTGAGGACCTTCACGAGGTGATTCCCTAAATGATCTCATCCTATTATAACATATTCTTTGATGCCAGTCCTGAAGTAGAGGATATTTATGAAGCAGTGAAGGGTCTCAATCCAGAGAGTGTGCGGGACAAGGCAGATTCCCGAGGTCCTTTTATTGGCATCATGGGATTTTCATAAAATAGAGTAGGTGAATGCAGTGTAGGATTTCTTCATAGGGGGAGGCCTCCCCTGTGTGGCATGTGTTGGATTGGTGTTGCGCGATCTGGTTGGGCCGAATTCCTATGACCCCAAATTTTTCGGCACTGTAGCAATGCTGACCACTGTAGGGGAGTTGACTGATCAACACCGACAGACACTGTAGCGGTGCGGACTTCGGGGTCAACAGTACTGTAGCACTTTTGACAAAGTGAGCCACCGATCACTGTTGCAACACGGACTACTATTCAGAACAGTGGATCGTCTTCTTCATATGTAGTCCATTTTCGGGCTAGGGTTTATTATCGAAATCCTCTGTAATTTTTGCTGCTCCTGATTAGTGAAAATTCCGCCTCTCCCGTGGACGTAGGGATTATTCCCGAACCACGTAAATCACCGTGTTCATTGTTGTTTTTCCTTTCTTTCATTTTCTCATTTTATGTCATTGTGTCTCCCAACGATTCCACAATAGCATGTGCTACCACACTTGTGTTGATCCCTAAGATCAAGGATCCCTAAACTCTCCATCACTACCAGCTGGTAATCATGTGTAATTTTCCATATAAGATACTTCCAGGAGTGTTAAACAGAAGACTACCATCATATCTTCCTCGATGGATATCAGATGAGCAGCACGACTTTGTTAAGGGGAGGAATATCCAAGGAGCAATAGTCCTGGCCCAATAAATGATCAGTGATATTAACCAAAAGGTTCTTGGGTCAAACATGGCTATCAAGTTGGATATGGATAAAGCTTATAATCGGGTGGAGTGTAATTTTATCACTAGGTGCTAGATAAAATGGGATTCTCTTATCGGGCTCCTTCATGGGGGGAACTATGACTTCTTCAAATTTATTCGAGTACTAAGGTAAGGCGATCCCCTTTCTCCTACAATATTCATCATTTTCCAAGATGTACTTGGTTGATTCATCAACATGATCATTATTCGGGGGGGAGGTAACTCCTTATTAGTTCATGCAACGCTTGTGTAGTATCTCTCACCTCATGTTTGTTGATTGTACCATTATTTTTTCTAATTCTAGCAAGATATAAGTTCGTGGGATTAATAAAAATCTTGATGAATATTGAAAATGAAGAGGGAATATTATCAACCGAGCCAAAAGCAGCTTCTATATCTCTAACAGATGCTTGGGAAGAAGAAATACATCGCTTATTAATAACCTTGACACGCAGAGGATAACCTTCCCCATGAATTACATGGGTGCCTCTATATCATCATGCATGCCTCGTATTCATCACTTTGATAAAGTAGTAGATAAGATCACTGGAAGGATTCTGAATAGGAAAAATAGATACCTCTCATTTGGTGGAATAGTTACCATGGTTAATAGTGTTCTTTGCTCAATTCCGGTTCATGCTCTTTCGGCTACCAAAGTACCAAAACCAGTTATATCCCATATTGACAATATAATGTCCATTTTATACTAATGGCATCTTGTGGTTCGTTTAAATTCATGATTGAATGAAATGTAATACATTGAAGAATTAAAATTATTTAAAGAAAATATTTCTTAAAAAACGATGTTGTAACATTCTACCCCCATTAAAATGAATTTCACCCTGCAAATTTTTCTGGGTTATTAAAGGATTAATACTTGGATGTTCCTTTCATAGAAAACTATATCATAAAAATTAATAATAAAACTTCCTTTGAAAAGGGATAGTTAGAAACATAACATTTTCCCAAAGTCACTCATAACTAGGTTTCCACCTAGGTGAAAATTGGTGGAAAGTGAAAATGTTGACATGTAAGAGAAATCAAACCATATTTTTCTGATGTAGAGTGATATATAATATCATTAGGAGAAAGTTAAAAATAAAAAATCCCTAAATCCATGATGATTTGAGGTGCCATATGATTCATCGGAAAAAATGTACTAGGATAACATTTTTAGTTTCAAGATTGTTTCCTTTGAGTTAAGAGTTTTTCTAGAAGAGATACTTAATTGATTATCTATAATCTCATCCTTTCATTTTGGATTTATCAATTTCCACTTCACCTCTTATTCCAATAAATTAAGGTGAGTTTTTATTTCCTTAAGTATTGGGAGATCATGAGATCCATAGAATTTTAGGTTAACATCACAACCAAAAAGGATAATATGGGTTATCCAATATTCATTAATCCTCACATGGAGAGATAATACTTGAATCTCTAAAACTTCAAATAATTTCATAAACGGTTACCTTTAAGATAATTCCAAAAGATTAAAATCTAATTTTTTTGGAATAAGATCACTAATTTTCTCAAAATCAATTCATCATTGATCTCCAGTATATCATAAAGAAGACATTGATTATCAAATTCCAAACATGTAAAAAATATTATTATGTATTCTCTTAAAACATGGTAATAACCTAAATTACTATAAAACCTTAGTGAAAACATGCATACTTTCAAAAATTAACACTTTTACACATAACATAAATTATATAAACTCAATCCATGATATCATAAACCAACTTTTCATTATATTAGTACCAATGTCATTAATACTATCAAACATATCCTTATTTTTTTATTCCAACATCATGCACATATCATGTGTTTTCTAAAAATATCTTAATCAATTTTCATGGTTACAGGTACCATTCATCATATGATCTAAAATACTTATGGAAAAACCATAGTGAACCAATACATAGATATTTCAATATTCTATAATACTATAAAAGTGATTCTACAACATTTTTTTGGAATCCCATTACATAATTATTCAATCATCCCACCACTTTGTTGTCATACTTTACATCACCAATAATGATTTGAAATCAAATTCCCTTTTTCTATGGCCTTAAGAAGTTACTGTTGTTGATCATCATGGGTAACCCTTGGGTTTGGGCATTGGTTATCATAATGACCATTTTCCTTACACATGAAGCATTGAAGTGTGGGGTGGGGTCATTCTGTGTAACCTTTTCTTCATTATCTATTGTTTCCCAACCACTTTGGCAGTCAATTTCCTAATGAACTTATTCACCACACTTGAAATATTTACTAGTCCTCTTAATATAGTATCCACCACACATCTTTCCACACATTGATCATAAAGAAATTCTCATATTATTTTCACCATGGTCTTTGTATTTTCCCTTAAACTATATCTTCTGTTTCTTATCAAAACCATGAGATTGATATGTAACTCCAACATCGATTTATACCTTGGTCACACAATGCAATAACACTTTATATCTACTGAAGTCTCTTTTGTCCAATGACATTAAAATACTTTCTTTTAATCTAATAAAGAATCTACCAATATTACACTTAGGTTGAATGATAATCCCATAAGTGTACCTTGAAAGTCTTGTAAAATTAACTTTGTAGGTGCTAATAGATTCATCATAATTTTTCTTAAGCTTAGGATTTACTTTTCCATATTTATACAAATAATATGAGGAAAGTAATTATTGAAAAATAAATTATTGAACTCTCTTGATTCCATGGATTCAATTTCATCTTATTAACTTGTATTCTTGATAAGAGTCCCCCACTGTTCCAATTTTATTTCTAAAAGATAAACTAAAAAAATAAATTTTTCATGTTCCGAACAGTGAAGGATGTAAAATATTTTATTGAATGGTAATGATCCATTTTTCAGCAACAAGTGGATCTGAAGACCCACTAAAAGAAGGTGGATGTTACCTCATGAAGGATTCAATATAGAGTTGTTCCCTAATGTTCTCATTTGGTAGTCTAGAATGATTCATTTCTTGTGTAAGTATAACGATCAGGTTTTTCATTCCATATCCCATGAAATTTAGTTATTCATGAGGAAATTTGTTGCATTTCCCATTACACTCACCATTAACACAGTTCCTTTGGGTTCTAGCCATTGTCTAAAACTCAAAAGGAAGTGTGTGATCAACAAAAATCGTATTAGGAAAACAACATAATCAAGGGGAAGTACTTCCAATATCTAACATCTTAGGTTTAATTCTAGGTTACCCATGATATTTACCAAAATTATAGGATTGTAACCAATACTTAGACTTATCCTTAGGGACATATCTATATATAACCTTAAAAATATCTCTAGGGATCTCACTAAAGTTTTCTCAACTTAGTTTCCAAAGGTTAACTAAACCTTCGCCGTAATACTAATTCTAATGACCCAAGTTTGATGCACATGGATATTACATTATTTTTGTGGAATATTTTTTACATTATATAAACTCACACGCAAATACCATATTATTTTAGTGCCTTTGGAAACTTGGAACACATTATTCTAATTTGGTAAAAGATCTTCAATATCTACCATAAATATATTACCCTTTAGTTTTCTAAAAAAACTTTCTTTATATCTTGGTGAAAAGAAAACATATGAAAAGGGTGATATCAGATACGTAGTATGGGTAAACCAGGAAAATATCAAACAAAACATGAACATAAGAATCTAAAAACATGAACATAACCTTTGAAAATCATACCAAATATAACATATATCAAAATATTTAGTCATGAAATAGATCATGGAAGTTCATAAGGAATAAATCATAAAGGAACATGAGCCATTATAAAATAGAATTGGCAAAAAACATGGAATTTTGGAAAACATATAAGCATAGAAAATCATTTCCATATTAGACAGGGCTCATTTCCAAGTCTATCATAGTAGACAAAGTCCTTTTCTAAATTGGGTTCACTATTTGTTCTAGCCCTGTATTACTAAAGAAGGTTTCCTTCCCATTTCGGCCTTGTATTACTGAATTGAGATCATTTCCAATTCCATCCCTGTCTATCTAATGAGATATAAATCTTTACCCAATGAATTTTAGAGAGATATAGGTCCCAAACATCTCATAATGAAAACTATATATATGTGTTCCACAAGAACATAAGTCATTCATCACAACACATCCCATGTAATCAAATGGGGTTCATAAACATCATTTTATCAAAACATAACCCATGAAAATGAAATGTATTTCATAAATATCATTCCATCATAAATATAATCAAATAATAGGAATAATAAGGATAACATCCTCGAAAAAACTTTCCCCATTAAATCATATATAATATTAAAGAATGTAATATTAGATTCATGATAATTTTGATAGAACACTTGAAAATAATTCTTGAGGAAAATATCCTTTCTTCTTCAAAAATATTTTGTTTTCATAAAAGGCTGCACAATTTTGAAAGAAAACAATTCCATTTAAAATAACCTTATAATATTGTAAGGAAAGCTTCAAGGAATTAAATCATTATGAAAGTGTAAAATTTCATCCATTTCGTATAAATAAAAACAAAACATTCTTCACATAATTTTTATGTAAAATTAAAAAAGTACCTCATTTATAAAATGAAATAAAGATTCCTTTCAAACCATATAGTAAAAGTATTAGTGAATTTAAATATCCATAGAATAATAGTAAAAAAATTTATGAAAATATTTTTATAAAACATGGAAATGGATGATAAATATTCCTCATTGGACACTTAAAATGAAACAATTCTAAATATTGAAGAGATTTTGAAACAAACACTATTCACTTTATAATCAATAGAATCATATGCCCCATGAAAGAAAGAAAATTATAAAAATAACATCCTATTTTGGATAAGACTCATAAAAGACATTTATGAGTAGTATATACACCACATAGAATAAACATGTAGTTTATATGACATATGTCTCACAGAAATAATGGTGAGACAAAAATAATTCCTTACCTTAGGTTAGATTTCCTTGGTACATATCCAAACCTCATCTTCTTCGGTGTGCTCCCTCTAGATCTCCCATTAGGAACACTAGAGTTGGTATTTTGATAACACCAGAACCTCTAGAATTTGGATAGGGATATTGAAAATGGAAATGGGAAATGGATGGAGAGATTAAAGCTCAAATTAAAGTGAATAAATGAGGGAGGAGGTTCCCTTTTATAATTAAGGTTAGGGGAACTTTTAGAATCTCCAAAAATATTAATTTATAATAAAATAAAACCCCATACAAAAAGATCTAAAATCTCATATTGTCTAAGATGGTATGAGATAAGGTTATAATCCCATCAACTAATAAATTTTAGACAAGGTTTTTCCATCAATTTAAATCTTATCATTTTAATTAACCCTTTGTTATTCTATTTTAATTTTAACTAAGGTAACAAATATATTAATATTAAAAGAGTGTAATTTTAATTATTTTATTTCAATTAAACCATAAACGAACAATTTATAAAAATATAGACCATATCATAATTATTTTTTATTTTTAAAAAATGTTTTATATTTTTTAAATAATTAAACAAAACAATATTTTGATAAATTATCAATAGATCCAATTTTGACACTATTCATTCCATGAATTTTTAAAAATATCAATAAAAAGTTATATTAAAAAAATTATTATATCTCCAAGGGATAAAGGTTATCAATAACATTAGTTGGATATATTAATTATCCAAAATTATTTTTATTATAATATTTTTAATATCATTTATTTGATATATCCATTAATAAAATAATTACTACATATGTTTTGTATAATTATTTAATATACATATTTATTTAATAAAAATTAAAAATAAAATGGAATAAAAAAGATAAATCTTCTATATTTCATAATAATATTTATAGTCGAATATGACTTTTGTATAACCTATATTAAGAATGTTATAGTTATTTAAAATGTGAATGTGACAACTCTAACATTGCTTTAAATAAAGTATTATAAGTGTCATAATCATTTCCATGTGGCTCCAAATGGCCAATAATTTGAACCTTGGATGATTATGGTCGATATATACTCAGCCAAGAATTTTTAGCCAAGTTTTTTGGCCTTTTAATGGTTATTATCATTTTTATTAAAATTAGTTCATTGATTTTTCCATTAATTAAATAATTTCTACATTATCATTGTATATGACTTTAAGGTAATTATTTATTTCCTAAAAATTATAAATAAATAAACATGATAAATAAAAACATTTTATATTTCAAATTATTATTTATAGTCAAATTTATATTTTGTATCCTTATATAAAAATGATATAGTTATTAAAAATTTGAGTAAGACATCTTTAACTTTTATTTAAATAAAATATATTAAATTTCATAATATCATCCAAGTGGCTTCCAAAGGATACCATTTCATTAAAAGGATGATTTAGGTAGAAACAAACCAATACAATGATATATGGACAAGTGTTAGGGTAATTTTTTAATATTATTTTTACCCTTAATTACCTAATTTACCTTTTACCGTATTAATTTTTTTTGTTGAAGTTACTGTTCATAATACCTAATAATAAAAGAAAGATATTTATATAATTTCTACCCATTGATACCAAATATGGATTTTTTTTTTAAATTATAAACATAGAAGTTTTAGTAATTAATTAAAAATTAATCCCATTTTTAGAATGAAGAAACATGTTTTGAATGTTAAAACATGCAAAAGAATTAAATGTTTTTACTTCTAAATTCAATAGAAAATTAATTCCAATAACCTAAATTATATTCAATGATAAAAATATAATATATTTATACTTTAAAACCATTCTATAATATTATTTAACCATATAAATTATTTTGATGAAAAAAATTATTTTCAATTAAAATTTAGTATATTTTTTCCATTAATCAAAACATGAATCTTATCAGAAAAATATCTAAAATTCATCCAAAGTAAAATTTTATATCCCTCTTACATAGAATAAGTTTATGTAGTCATATAAAAATTATTAATGTGTCTAAATTTTAATTTAAAATGGGTTCTTCATTAAAAGGCTGTAAAACTACCATTTTGAAAAATATAGTTTTTATACATAAAATAGGGTTTATTCGTATCCTATGACTAAATAATATATTAGATGATGATTAATTTTTTTATTAAATATATAACATATATATTTCATTAATTTCATTTACTAATTTTTATTAACTTAATTTATTAATACAAAAATACAAATAATTTCTTTTTATTTAATTACTTTATATTTTTCATAAATAATTGATATCCAAACCATTCACCATATATTTTCATAATTTAGTTATATTTATTCATGATAATATAACTACTAGGTAATAATTTTCATTTTATACTAATGGAATCTTGAAGTTCGTTTAAACTCATGATTGCATGCAATGCAAGCCATTTAAGAATTACAATTATTTAAAGAAAATATTTCATAAAAACATATGGATATTACATGTTCCAAGTTTCTAGAGGAACTAAACTAATATGGTATTTGGGAATTGTTTTGAGTAATGTATTAAGTATTCCATAAAATTAATGTAGTGATAATGTATGAAAATAGAGGGTTGCTTTAGTTAGTATCAAAGAGAAGGTTTAGTCAACCTTTGGAAACTAGGATAAGAAAACTTTAGTGAGATCCCTATGGATATTTCTGAGGATATATATAGGGATGTATCTAAGGATAAGGAAAAGTATAGGAAAATGTTCTAGAATTTTGGTAAAGGATAAATCAAGTGGTTTCCTAGAAATAAATCCTCGTTTGGATACTACAAGTGGATGTGGCTCTGGAACAAATATACCTAGGGGTAACAACTCTGACAAGGTGCATCGGGCATAACTTGAACGTAACATAGTACACAACAAAATACCTTGCTACACACCTATTTTCACACTCCCTGGGGATATTCTTTGGAAATTCACACTATATTTATGAACCATCATTGTAACATCCTCAAATGATAGAGGGTTAAATGACTAAATGATATGACTCATGTCAATAAGGTGCACCTTCCTTTTCGGCAGCCTACCTGATTAGAACTCCACAGTTAAGCGTGCTTGGCCTGGATTAGTGATCAGGATGGGTGACCTCCTGGGAAGTTTATCAGGGTGTGTGTGAGTGAGGACAAAGCACACTGGAAAGGACATGTGTTGGCCTGTGGGGACTGTCATTAGTCAGATGACTCATTCAGGCATGTGGGTGGACCCTTGTGTGGGCCCCACGTGTCTGCGGGGGCAACTGGTGGTACCTGGTGGGCCAGGACCAGACGTCCATGTTAAGGCGGGGTGGTTGTTCTATCAACGGGACCCGGTTGTCACATTTGGTATCAGAGGAGGAACCCAGCCTTAAGTGCGGTGCACTGCCTGGGTTGAGATGTAGGGCCCACAACGAGGGCATTGTGCTCTAAAGGGGGCGTGATTGTAACATCCCCAAATGATAGAGGGTTAAATGACTAAATGATATGACTCATGTCAACAGGGTGTACCTTCCTTTTCGGAAGCCTACCTGATTAGAACTCCACAGTTCAGCGTGCTTGGCCTGGAGTAGTGATCAGGATGGGTGACCTCCTGGGAAGTTTCTCAGGGTGTGTGTGAGTGAGGACAAAGAACACTAGAAAGGACATGTGTTGGCCTGTGGGGACTGTCATTAGTCAGATGACCCGTTCAGGCATGTGGGTGGACCCTTGGGTGGGCCCTACGTGTCTGTTGGGGCAATTGGTGGTACCTGGTGGGCCAGGACCCGATGGCCATGTTAAGGCGGGGTGGTTGCGCTATCACCGGGACCCAGTTGTCACAATCATGAAGGATTTAAATGGAAGTTGTCTATGAATAACCTATGGTAAACCTGAGGTGTCATAGATTAAAGAAGATATCATATTGTAGACACCATATAAGTGTTTTTTCATGATTTTTGGTTCCTCACTATGATAATCATTTCTTACTCAATTATTTATGGTTTTAGTCAATGATGGGAAGTATAAAAATCTAGATTAACATTGAATGTGATGGAAAAGTTGCTGATGAGCTGTCAAATGAGATAATCACTTGTTTTAAGGATGTTGTGATTATGCCTATTCAGTTTTCATGAAACATGATTAACAACACGTACCTTAACCAACTCTCAGACTCACCAAAGAAGAGAAGTAATGATTTCATTGGGAGTTAGGGTAATAAAAACCATGGAAGAAAGAAGATTTAGTTTCCATTATTTCAAGAATCTCCTAAGTGAATGTCTTTGTGGAACATGAAGATGTTTTGACTATGGAATAGGACACAAATAAATTAAGTTCATAGTAAAAATGAAGGGTTCAATTAACAAAATGTATGGGAATATTTTCCTCTCTAATACATCATCAAAGGTTAAATTCTTTTAGTGTGGAATGAATGATCATTATGTAAATCAATTTTCTAAGTGGAATACTCTAGAAGAGAATAAGAAATGTGGTATTAGTAATTTTTATATTACTGATGATGGTGATAATACATATGAAATGTTAAAGGAAATAATTTATTAAGTAATAAGATAAGGTTTCCTTCTTATGGATTAAGGTTTAAGTGGAATAATCAAAGTTTTTATGTATTTGGATTCAAGAATTATGTTATATGAATGTTGAAATATACAGGGATTGTTCAATTTCTATTTTTCACTAGGGATTTACAAGTTTATGTTGAATTTTTCTGATGGATTAGAAAAGTGATTTAATGGAAAGGTGAAATTTTGACAAAGGGAAGATAACCCTAATTATGTTCCATATGTTGAAATAAGGTTGTTTGGATAAAGATATGTTGGATATAAATAAATAAATTGGATGGTATAGATTTCCTTGGAACTGATTAAGGATTTGTTGACAGGTGGGTTATACAATCATATATCAAATTTAAAACTTTTATACTTAAGTAATATATCAATAAAATTTAGAATAAATAAACATGAATGTATTTAATAAGTATGTTTGTTCATTTAGTTTATTACCATGTTTCAAGAGAATATGTGATGAAGGTATTCACATGTTTGGAATATGACAACCAAGAGATACCTTATGATATATTAGGGATAAATGATAAGTTGATTTAGTGCACTTAAATCTAGTTTTTTTATATTTTATAAGGATTTTAAGGTTGTACATTTATGTAAATGTTAAGTTAAAATTCATATAATGTTTGTGATATTAACTTATTATCTCACCATAGGTGGATTTATGCATATTTGATAACTTGTGATAACCTTTTTTGATGAAATATCATTCTATTTATTGATCTCATGATTTGTTAGTACCTCAAAAATGAAAATATATCCTTAATTTCTTGGAATAAGAGATTATGTTGAAATTAATCAAGGTACTACAAAGGGTGAGATTATGCTGAATTCAAGTAAATATATCTTCTCTTGAAAATTCTTAAAAATTAGGAAAATAATCATGATATAAAAGGTTGTACTATTATCATCATTATTGATGATATCAATGAAATATTTCATGATTAGTTAGTTTATGGTTTAGTTATTTTTAAATTTCTCTTAATTACCCATATTATTTTGATAAGTGATCTTTATCAATCTCTATGATTATTTATGCTTTTCCTCCATGCCCAAATCATCACCTATATTCTTATTTGTATAAACCTAGTTATGATTTATTTTGGGTAACCATTATGATTATAAATTTTCCTTTTTAGAAGGATGTTTTATAGTTTATTTTTTTTTATTTGGGTTTATATGAAAGAAAACTTTAAGTATTAAAACTTTGACGACCCAGATGCATTTTGAGGGTGAAATTCATTTTTAAGTGGGGTAGAATGTAACACCTCGAGATTTTGTGATTTTTCTAATTTATTTAATATTTTGATGTTTTTCACTTCACTTAACACTAAATATACATTTTTATAATTATATAAAATAATTATGTTTGGATTAATTTATACGTAAAACCATGTTAAGATTGCAGTACATGCAACATCGACTTGGCTTGTGTTACACGCAACACTGAGTATCTATGAAATATCACATTATTATTATAATTATTTAAACAATATAGTTATAACCTATCCTTTAAACATATTAATATGATTTTTAATGGATATTTTTTAAACATTTTCACATAAATAAAACATATTTATGATGGAATATATAATTTTTGGTAAAATATTTATATGTTTAGAAATACAATTTTCTTAATAGAATTTCTTTTTATATCATTTTGTGAACAATAATAAAATTTATTTTAGACACTATTAGAAATTTAATTTCGTGAAATAAACTTAATTTTTTAATTCATATTGTCAAAATTAACTTAGGGTGATTTTTTAGTATTTTTCTGAGAAGTTTTATTTTTTGATAAATAGTAAAAAATATTAGATTGTAGTTAAAAATAACATTTTTCATTTAAATAATTATTGTATTTTAAATTGATTTTAAAGTTAGAATAGATAATTATACATATATTATTCAAATTCAGGTCATTGAAATAATTTTTCTATTAAAATTAGATATAAAAACTTATTGAGCTTTTGAACGTTCTTTTTACCGCCTTCTCGTTACGTCTGTGGGATTAGTATTAAACATAATTTTGTCACTTCTGTGAATTAAATTTCAAAAAATAGACATACATAGATTCAATAATTATTATATTTATAGACTAATAGGATCAACTTAATTTTTGTTGAATATCAACTTTAGTATTTTTTTACCACATTTAAGGGTAAATCGGGTAACTAAATGTAAAAATAATGTTATAATATTATAAAATTACCCTAACACTTCTCTTAATTTCATTGGATGAGTTTTTTAAAAAAATAAACCTTTTAAAGAAATTATAACCTTTTTATGCCACTTGGGTAAGAGTATGACATTTATTATATTTTCTTTAATGACAAGTTAAAAATATCTTACTCATAATTTTAATAAGTAAATCATTTTTAATATAGGGTAATTCAGAATATAAAATCAACTATAAAAATTAATTTAAAATCTCATAAATTGATCTTAATCATGATATTTATTTTTTATTTTTTTATATAATAAATAATTTAATTAACAGCTTGCATAATGATGATGCAGTTATTGTTTAATTAATGAAAGTATCAAATAAATGATATTAAAAGTATTAAATTAAATATAATTTAACATAATTAATGACATAGAAGAATTTTATAGATAATTATGATATGTTAGTGATATATTAGAATGGTTTTTTCAAAGTTATGTTAATATTATATTTTATAAAATAAAAATAATAAATAGTATCAAAAGTGACATAAATGATATGTTAAAATAAATAGTATTTTATTAAATGATATAAAATTCATAAAAAATATAGAATTATTCCAAACAACTATATTAACCCTAAATAGTAAAAATCCAAGTTGTCATGGTAAACATTAATAGGTTTAACTAAGGGTTAAACCCAAAATACAAGGTTAATATTGTGACCTAAACATGTATAAAAATAATTTAATGAGAGGACTTATACTCATAATAATCTTATCATCAAAATAACTCACTTTGGGGATATTTTAAATTGTAAATAAATTTATATTAATTTAATATTTTAATAATTTCTTAAAGTCCCCCTCATCTCAATTATAAAAGAGAACCTCATCCCGCATTTCTTTATATCACTTTGAGCCTTCAAGATCAATCAACCGCTACCAATTTTCATTATAAAATTACCTAGTAACATTATATAGGTTCTGGTATTCTTAAAATACCAACTCTAGTGTCCCTATGAGGAGATATAGAGGCATATAGTTAAAGAAGAGGAGTTTTAGACACATATAGAGGGAATCAATCCTAAGGTATGGGATTTTTTATATCACATTTACTTCTATGATACACATGCCTCATACACTAATTTTTTCTTTAAAATTTTTTATATACTTACCATGGATGTATTTTATGAATCTTAACCATAAGATTATGGTATTTTAATATCTAAATAATTTCTTTTCTTTCATGGGGCATATGATTCTATGGATTATAAAGTTGTAAGGGTTAATTCCAAAGTCTCATTATTATCAGGATTGTCTATACATGAGTATTTTTTTGGGAAATATTTATCTTCAATGTCTATGTTTATTAAAAATGTATTCCAAAATATTTTTATAAATCCTATACAATTTTTTAATGTCAGTTTTACCCATGTATGAATATTTATTAAATGATTCGAAGGGAATATTTCTTCGTTTTCCTAACAAGTTACTTTTTGAATTTTTAGGAAGAAGTACAAGAAGAATGTTTTTTAACTTAGATTACATGAACATATTTTTACACTTTCATGATGCCTTAATTCCTTGAAGTTTCCCTTACAAGATTATAAGTTTGTTTTCAAATAAAATGTTTTCTTTTATAATTGTGTAGCATTTTAAGAAAAGAAAATAATTTTAGAAAATAAAATATATTTTTCATCAATAAATTTTTTAAATTATTTTACATTATTTATTTATATATTTTTAATGTTTTTTTCATAGAAAAGTATTTTGAAAATTTTTTATGTTTTAAAAAGTGATTTTTAATGAAAATTCATGTTCTGAGTGATATTTCAAAATCTTTCCCCATATAAGATGACATACTTGATTATAGTTCAAGAATAAAATTCATATTCTTTATCTGAAGGGTTTATGTTTTGATGGAATGATGTTTAAGAAACCTGCTTATTTTCATGGGTTATGCTTTTGATGAAATGATTATTAAACTTGTATCCTTTCCACAGATTATAATATGATTACATGTTTATGATAACCATTTCATTTAACAGGTTAAGATATGATTGTTTATGATCTTGTGGTATATGTTTTTATAATTTAATTATAAGATTAGTGAGACCTATATCTCCGTACAAAACATTGGGTAAATATTTATATCTCATGATATAGACTAAGATGGTTTTAGGAGTGATCCATGACTACCAAGATGGTTATGTAAGTGAACCATGACTATAAAAATGGTTATGGAAGAAAACCATGACTAACAAGATGGTTATGGAAGTGAACCATGACTACCAAGATGGTTATGTAAGTGAACCATGACTACCAAGATTATTATGGAATTGAACCATGACTACCAAGATGGTATAAGGATTGAACCCATACTACTATGGTGGTCTTGGAAGTGATGCCTTGACTACTATGAAAATAATTATTATATTCTTATGTGATTACCACAAATGCCATGCTTTATTCCTATGTTATTATTTCATGGATCATGTTTGTTATTTCCTTATGATTCATGTTTTATGAACTAGAAATATTTATGCCATGATTCAAATTTATGATCTTTTATATAGAGGTTATGATCTTCTATTTTCATGATCATCTTATCATACCTTTATCCTCATGATTATATTTACATATATCCCTTTTTTAACCTTATTGAGAATCTTAGATCACCCTTTTTATTATGTTATATTTTCCACAGGTTATAAATAAAGGTTTTAGTTAGGGGTACTAAAGGGGAAGATCTTTATAGGAGATGTTGAAGATCTTTCACCAAATTAGAATAATGTGTTCCATTTTTCCAAAGGCAATAAACTAATACGGTCTTTGGGAATTTTTTAAGTAATGTATTAAGTATTCCACAAAAGTAATGTAATGATAATGTATGAAAATAGATGGTCACTATACCAAATCATGATGCATTTAATTTATATAATGTTTTTTTTAAATTTCATGGGGCATAAAATTAAGGTTTTTTTTATTTTGGAAGAATCAAAATACCTTCTTTGAGGAACCACTATATATTACAAACCCTTCCACATTTTAGGTTAATGTAGTATAGGTATTGTGACCAACCTCTTGTTCAGATCATTAAATCATTCCTCTCATTCCTCTATCCAAGGGAGCATCAACCCCTTCCATCTAATATAGATTAGTGGATTTGATATCTATGAGAATTTATAAAAAACATCAATTGTATCCAACTGACATGAGAAAAAAAATATCTTAGTTATTATTGTTGGTTTGGGCCATGGTTTAATAACATCACTCTTTTTGAGATTAATAGATATTCCCTCACTGGTGATTACAAGACCCATGAATAATAAATATTGTAGGTGAAAATCACATTTGATTTTTTTTTTGAAAAAACCTTATGTTTTCATAAGGTTATCAACAAAACCCTCAATTGAACTTCATGATATTCCTCATTATTAGAATATGAAGAGAGCCAAAAATGGATCAAGTAAGTCTCTAATGACTCTATTTGTTATATCTATGAAGTTAGATGGGACATTAGTAATTCCAAATGGAATAAACATAAAATCATATATTCCATACCTCCTTTGGATAGATTTAATTAAAATACAATCCCCTTTTACCCTTAATTTATTATATAGAAATCATAGTTCAATGTTTGAAAATTATTGAGCACATCTAAGATTATCAAACAAGCCATCAATATACGGTAGAGGATTAATTATAATATTTTTTAAGCTCTTGATATTAAATGTCAATGTGCATTAATCCATCCTTCATTTTGAAAAAAAGGACTAGTTCACCCCATGGAAATGTACTTGGGTAGATGGAATCCTTATATATATTTTCTTGTAATTACTTATTTAATTCCACCAATTCAATGAAATCCATTCTGTATAGACTCCTTGGGATAGGCATAGTTCTATATATATGTTATATTGAAAACTCAAACTCAGGATCTGGGAGAAGATAAGTAAGTTCATCTGGGGGTACATAAGTATATTCCAGTATAATGGTCATGTTGTCAATACTAACTTCCACTTTGATCATTTTATCTAGAAATCCCTCATTTTCGGGTATTGAGGAATATATTATATGAATTTCTTCCCAGAGGATATTATAATTATATTTATAATTGATAGTAGAATGATCTAGGATATGAAATGTGATCAACTTATCCAGAGAAATTATATGGTCTCTATATAGGGATTACTAATCAATTTCCAAAATTATGTTATCTTAACCAGGGGGATAATAATTAGATCTAATGGAAGTATCCTCCAAGAAATCTCAATTTGAGATGATTTATATATCTTAGACATGATCATTCAGTCACCAGGTAATTTCATTAATATCATGGAATCCATTTCTTGAGGTGGTGATTCCATATTTCTAGAAACCCCATATTATGTGAAAAAATTGGATGAAAAAGAATAAAATAAGGTAATTATAGATCTATAATAATGAGTGAGTGTACATTTCATCACTTTATTATTGTGATTTACTTCAGTGGTAGAGATTACAAATTTCCTTTCTTTTTCCCTCAAGTTTGGTTACTATTATGTCCTATTTTCTTTATTTCATAAGAATTGGGGTATTTAGTTTTATAGTGTCCAAGATATTTTCACATAAAGCAATGTAGTTTGAGTAAATCATTATCTTGGACCTTATTCTCCTTCATTTTTACAAACAACCTCTTATCCTTTCTTTTACTATTATGGGATTAGTGGCCAACATTACCAAACTTAAAAAACTACATGGTCTATTATAGAAAATACCTGGGTGTTTCCCCCTAAAATTTTAAAAACTAGGGGGTTGAAATTTCATCCACCTATGTGACATATAATCAAGTTTCCCTTGGTTTTATGCCTTCCTTTTTCCCTCTCTGGAGTACTAAGACACTCCAATCTACATCTCCCCCTTTATTGCATATTGAAAATTTCTTCATAGCTTACAAAGTATCTTATTGAGAAATGTTTTTGAATATTTGGATTCAATCCACTAAATCCATGATGGATTTTTCATTTTAGATCAGAAATCAAACTAGAGGAATTTCTTGGAAGTCTCATGAAGCTAGATTCATATTTTCTAATTGATCCATACTTATTTAATTTAAAATACACAAATTACCTATATATATTCATACAAAGAATATGATGGAAATTATTATAAAAACACATTCTTAAAATATTAACATTTAATATACTCTACATCCATATTAATAATTTTATTCATAATGATATTCCACTAATGACCGGCCTCTGCTTCCAAACTATAAATAGAAAAAAATATTCTTATATTATATGTGTTAGAGAGAGGAAAATAACTTCTCTATCACATTGATTCATTTTTTATAAATAACTAGATATGAATAACTACTGAAAGAGGTTTCACATTTTTGTATAAAAGAATAAATAACTAACTACTCCTTAATTGGTACATTCAAGAGACCAACATGGTTTGTGTTATTATTCATTACTTATGAGAGTTTAGTGAGATTTTTTATAGGGTATTTTACTCTAGATATCATTCCATTGGGGTGATCATAGGGGAAACAATTGAATTTTCACTCGCACCCATTATTAACATAGTTTCTTTGGGTTCTATGATTTTATAAATATAAAATGGAGTTACCATTAGTGAAAAATAATTAAAAACATAATAGAAAAATAGGGTGAATGGAATTAAAACATAAAATATCTTACTATTTTGGCACAGTCATGTAATTATATGATTTCTTTAGTTCAACCTATATCATTCATGGTTTAGCTTTAGGTTAGGTTTTAGAATATATCATAACATAATACCACAAGTTAATGAGGAAATCAATCCTTCATAATTGTTTATAAATAAAATGTTAGTGTATAGCCTGGTGTTTTATCTAAGGCACACTCATTTTCCATCTATATAATGATCGATTCAAGGCCCTACCAATATTTTTATGGGTTATTAACACTAGGTGAATCTATTTCGTAGTGGCATTCACTTTCCATTATCCAAACATGGATATATTTCTTAAAAAATCACATACCCCAAGCATTAATAATATTTCAAGATATCATCCTATACCTAGGCTCATCAATAAAATTTTCAATAATGACCCATAATAATAATTATAAAAAAATATTCTATAAATTCTAAAAAAGAAAACCATTTATCTAATATTATCTATAGAAACCTTAGAGAAACATACCTTATGTAACAACCCAAAATTTTATCAAAGGATTTTCCCTTATTATAAATATGTTATATAGTATAAATCACATAAAAACACTTTTAAAACACAATAAAAAAATTATAAATGAATAATAAATGAGATAATAAGTGTTTCTAGAAATTAGAGAACCTATACATGAAGGAATAGTAAGTTAACCCTTTGGAATAGTAATGTTACCCTTATGAATAATAATATAAACAATAGAATAGTAAACTCACCTATGAAATTATGGAATCAGTTTAGGTATCTTTTAAGTTAAAATATGATATAATTATATAATTATATAATTAAATAAATATTTGAAAAATTATTATTTAATTGTCTCTATTTTTGTAAATCATTAATATTTAACTAGAATTTTATAATAAATTTAATTATTTAAAAGAAAGTTTTTTTAAATAAAATTTATTCATAAGTTAATATTTTATTGTCTCATGATTATGTGATAATTTTATGAGACCATACTTAACTTTTCAAAGTGTTATAAAATCAGTTATAATTTTAAAATCTGTATTTTTCAAGTAAATTATTATTTTTATTGAAAATTAAATTTCTCATATTTATAAAATTATTTTCATAAAATGGATTTCATTTTTTTACTCTACGTGTTAAAAAATGTTAAGAGTGATTTTTTGGGATTTTTCTAAAATTGTTGAATTTTTTGTGAATAGTAAAATATGGTAATTTACAGTATTTATACATTATAAGCTAAATAAATGATTCATAACATCATGAATGATGTAAGAACCCGTGGTTTGAACTCACATGCACTTATTACTATGTTTAGTCACAATAATCAGCATTATTTATTTTCTTGAGAAAATAATAAAATAATAAGAAATCACCCCTCTCCTCTACTATAAATACCACCCCTCACCCCCTACTATCCTCACAACTCTAAGCTTTGAAGCTTGTCAAAATTCAACTAAAATCCTCTTCCATATTCTCTTCCCCAATTTCATGAGATTTTTTTCTTACCAAAAGGCCAAACCCCATTTCCCTAAGGAGGTTCTAAAGGAGGATAATTCAGGAGGTAAACCCTCTTCCTTTTTCTTTTAATTTCATTTAAATTTATTTTCTTCTCTTATTATATTCTCACCTCATCTGTACAAATGATCATGATAAATCCATTATAATCTATATAATAGAATTATATAATGTTAATGTAATATCCATTATCAATCTCCTTACTCTCTCCCTCTTTTTATTTTAAAAATGAAATCATCATCTTGGAGGTGCCGATTTACAACCTTCATGGATGATGGACTTTCGTTCTTCAATTTATCATTCATGGATGTTCATGAAACTATTTTTTATGTTTGAACCATATTATTAAAGATGTATTATATCTTATTTAATGTTTTGATACCATTATATATGAATGATATTAAACAATTGAACAAAACTAGTCTGTTGTGATTGAAAAACCGCTAAAATTAAGCTAAATGATTATCATTATCTGGTTATCTAATGATTCATCCTAATATATGGTAAAAAAATAATAAATAATACCAATTATAATTATGGTTATTCATTAATAACATGTAATTACAATTCTATATAATTATACCCATTTTACATGAACTCCAAGAAAAATGATCATTAAAATCAAGGAAATGAACACTCTGGAATGACAGAATTCAATCATACAACTTATAAAAATTATATAAATGAACTTAATAAAATTATAATAAAATATATACATTTATAATAAGTTCTTAATTTAATTTTTAATGATTCTAATTTCGTATTCCAAGACCTTAAGGTCAAGTGAAGAACATAATCAGACATAAGGTAAGGGTTTCTCCCCAAACCTCCATTTTCTTTCGGGTTGTGCTTTATTTCTCTATACACAAATTTAATTATTCATTTCATTTATATAGTTTTTATAAATTCTAATTATATGTTCCAAAATAATTTATTCTAATCATTTTATCTTTCATTTTTTGAAAATACATGTTTTTTAAAGGGTCCCCATCTCAATCCTTCTCGATACGCAAACCCAATTAAAGGGAACTATCTAAATTTCTTACCCAATTTCAAGTACCATATATAATATTTATTAGGAAAACATTATGTTTCTAAAATAATTTTTTTTCATGAATAACTATCTTAGTTAATTTATGGTTTTATACAAATAGTTTTCCAAAATAACTCCTCATTACAAAGTAAAAAGGGAATTTCTCTCAAAAAGTACCCAATGATTTTATAAGAGTATTTTTCATCCATTTCAACAATCTTGTTGATTATTATGTTTAATTAGGATTAATATTTTATGATATAATCTACCATATTTTATTGAATGGTTTATTATTAGTTTGAATGTGGATGTGATATCTTTATACCATTCACCATGTTACTCCAAATAATTAGTGTTTATGTTTAATGAATGAGGAAAGGTATTTAAATTTCATATGCTTGTTTCAATATGAATATATATGTTGATTATGTTACACCCCTTTCATATGATGAATTAATTGGAATTGTTAAGTGTCGGGGGGTGGGGGGCTATATCCCTTTGGTTCATCAGTAGGTCTCATGAGACAAACTTGTTTTGGATTTCACTCATTTATGTATGGTCTTAGAACAAGGACTTGAAGGCATAGTTATGATGTCATGTATTATGAATTCCCTCATTATGAAACTATAAATTGATAGCCCACATGATTATTCGACTAGTATAATATCCATTATTAAGTATTTTTATGGAATCATTTAATCAGTTTATATTTCTAATATATTATGCTCAAGTTTACTTTTAATAGAATGTGTTTTTAGTCATTCATCATTTATTATTGTTTATTTATGCTTCCAATATATTTTATACCTTTACTGATAACATGATCTCACCCCTTTCTTATGTTTTATTTTTCCCCACGATACAAAGATGTGTACTATGAATGACTTACATGGATAATCTAGGAGTTTATGTGTGATTCAAAAGAAGTTGATATGCTGTATTTAATTTCATTCTGTAATGTAAAGTTCATATATGTAATATAGTTTCCAAACTAATAAACTATTTGGTCCATCATGATGCGTCTTCCATGTTTATATGACAATGTAATTAAGTAAGTAACTGGATCTAGGAAACTAGGGTTGGGGTAATTACACCTTTATTTTACATCCTTTACATGATTTAAAACATTATATTTTATAAGTAATAATATACCAATCACTATTGGATATAGTGGCTTTCGGTACTTTCTACATAATTTTTTTATTTTACAAAACTCATGGTGATTTCTTCTTACAGGAACCATACAAGATCATCTTTGAGAAATATAATTAGTCATTCACAACCTCAAAATCGCAGGGAAAGAAAACACAATAAAGGGGTGAGCTCAAATGATTAGTATGGGATGAGAAAACATTCCATCAATCATGAGTTTGTTCGAATAAGTAATAACATTATAATAATATAAATATCATAAAAAATAAGTGATAATCATAATACATAAGTAGGATTAAAATGTAAAAACCTAAGAACCTAAATCCACAAAAGATAGAAATATTATCATAAAAGTTATAACATGAATTATAAACAATTAACATAAACCTTGAAACATGAAATAAAAATATCATAATGAATAAAATCCAATAAATATGGCACAAGCATAAGCATAGGGAAACATTACATTAATGAGACAACCCATTTTTTCACATGCTTATAAGAAACTAAAATATACATCTGAATACCTATTTCAAGATATATAAATAGTAAATAAAAGCATTGATTGGTGGAATTAGACCACACACTTCATTAAACTATACTTACATGTTCCATGTGAAAATCATTCACTTTTCACAGTATAAAGAACCCATGAAAAAAATTGGTTTCATAGAACATTCTAGATAAAATTATTCACTTCTCATAAAGATAATATCTAAATAAAATGGTATTATTAAAAATCCTAAAATGAAATAATTAAATTTTGGTTAATTACCCATGGGAATAAAATGTTTTTCATAAATCATCCAAATGAAAAAAAACAACATCATGGAAAAAATCATTTGATAAAAAAACGTATCACCCAAAAAAATACAACAATAAAAGAAAAATATTGTATTAAACATGAAACATAAATATATTAGAGTTAGATCATTTCAAATATAGAGAGAAAAATATTAGGTAATTAATAAAAATATATTTCTTAAAATCATTTTCTACTTAATCATTTAAAATCAATAGTGGTGAGTCTCATTTCAAAAATCCACCTTCTAAAAAGAATAACTAAAATGAAAACCTTTAATATGAATTTATTTCAGTCAAATATACTTTTTCCTAGAAATTAAAGATATAATTGATGAATCAAAATTGATTGATGTAATAATTTTGTTGTATTTGTTGTCAATGTGTTTGAATTGAATAAAATTCAATGTGATAACAATTGATGTGTAGAGTTTCTATCATTGAATTATTATTGAGAATGATTAGTAATTTCAATGGATGTTTTGACATGAATAGTTTCTTTAAATAAAGAAACATAAAAGTGATGATTTCAAATCTATCCTTAATTTTAAAAAAATGGGACCGATTTCACTAGGAGTGTAACATCCCGGTTCCAGAAGCCACCCAGAGGCACCCCATACCCGGTTGGTCACATGGCCTCAAGCACATTTCCCCAAACACCAGAGGCTGCCGACTAAAAGAGAGGGCCTTGGGTGTGATAGTGAGAAACTATGACTTCATTAGCAGAGTACAAAATGGAATTAAACAAACCATACAATAGAGGAAGCAGTAAATATCCAACAACAATAAACAGTGGAAGACTAAAACAATAAACAACTGGAGCACACATGTATATATGAAATGATGCATGATACATATGTCTAGGAAAGTATCCAAACAAGTCACAATGCTGAATACAATACTAAACCAAAGTACAAAAGAAAAACAAATAAGAAACTCCTCAGCATCGCAACCCTCGGCTTGGTCCCATGCTCTCCTGCTCCCCAGCAATCAAGTACCAGAAGTCGAAGGGCACTTTCCCTTGTCTATACCTATAACAAAATAGTCAGTTTGGGCCCAAAAGCATGGCCCAAATAGGGTGTGAGACTAAATCCCAGTAGGCAACCACCCGAAGATCTGTGCCTAACAGTCAGTGAGTATAAGCCAAGTAATAGTACAGTAAGTAGTTAATAGTAACAGTAAACAGTAGGCAGTAAACAGTAACAGTAAACAACAGGTAGTAGATAGTAATCCGTAACATGATGATATACAACAGTAATCAATCCATATAACAACAAGCAGTAGAGAAGCAAACATCTAACCACAACAGGAACCCCTCTGGGAAGTACTCGCAGCCAACCCCTCTGGTCCTATCCAAGAAGTACCAACAACACTCTGGACAGTGCACTCAGCCTAACCCCTCTAGTTTGGTCATACGAAATTATAATACTCTTTGGGGAAGCTCGCTTGGTCAATTCCCCTTATAGTCTAGGGTAGTGAGGGACTCTCTGAGGAAGATCACGCGGCCTAACCCTCTTATATCCCCAAGGTCTGGAAACTCTCTGAGGAGATCACTCAGTCAATCCTCCTATAGTCTCAGGTCTATCCCAGACACTCTAAGGAAGCTCACTCAGTCAATTCCTTCTCTATCCTGGAAAGGTTTTAAAGAAATTCAAACAAAGTAAAGACTCTTTGAGGAAGATCACTCGGTCGACCCTCCTGTAGTCTATATTATCAAAGACTCTCTGGGAAGTTCACTCGGTCTATCCCATATAGACTATAATGTCCAAGACTCTCTGAGGAATCTCACTCGGTCTACCCTACTGTAGTCTATAATATCTAAGACTCTCTGGGAAGCTCACTCGGTCTATCCCTTATAGTCTATAGCACCAGGTTCTCATGGTCACGTGCCAGTAAGTTCATAATAATGCTATAAGTCCAAAGTACACCTACATAGCTACTTGGCTAACTAGTCTACAATATAACAAACATGTCAAGAATATCATTCCATCTTATGGTCACAAGGAATGGAAAATAGGTATAACTGCCAAATGCTAACAAGACCCAAAGATCATAATAAGAAAAAGACAAGTGAAAAACATCCAGTCATAGAAATTATCCACAAACATGATCAAATTACCTCTAAACAATTATACAAGCATGGCAGGAAAACAACAGGGGCAAAAGGTTAAACACGCAATACCCCATTCACGAGTATTGGTGGAATTTGAACATAAAACTCAAAGACTTCAAATGTTAAGGCACAAACCACCTACCTTGATTCTAGCAGATCAATATAATTGAACCACGAGGCCTGATTCTCCTTAGAACATCATAGATCTACAAAAACGCACAAAATTTTCAACCCGTGATATCTTGAGAAAGAGGTAAAATCATGGAATGAAACTCAAGAAGAAGGATGATCTCACCGCTGCAGTTCCAACACAATCGACAATGGTCGATTCGGCAAACATACGGACGCTCGGGGCTCGGAGGGTGATTGCATCCATATGGACGCTCCCGATCGAAGAACCATGACAAGAAGACAATTCTTTCGATTAGGCGCGACCCCGGTCCGTTTAATGAAAAAAAAAGAAACTACACGGTGTGTACTTATAGGGTACATGGCGTGTACTTGGCCTTTCCATACTCTGCTTTAAGTGGCCTCCACATTGCTCATATACACCGTGTGTGTGACCCAGACATGGGCAGCACATGGCCTTGTGCTGCATCAAAGTACACGGCGTGTACTTATAAAGTACACAATGTGTACTTCGAAAATTTCCAGATTTTCCTCTTTTCTCAAAAACGGCCAGAAAAGGAAAAACATACCTGAAATGAAGATCCAAGTTCTTACAAACTTCCCCCCTTAAAGAAATTTGTCTCTGAATTTCCCTAGTGAGGCGTAGAAGAAGAAACCCCGAACAGCTCCGGCAACTATGATCGTACATCGTCCTCCCTCTCCTAGGTATCGTCTTGTACTCACATGTGCTGCCATAGCACCCGTAACAGAGGAACGGACCGGCCACAGAGAAGCTTCATACTGTGATCGAAAATTTGGATAGGATGATCCTCAAACGACGCATCTTCTTTGAGCTCAACCTCCTCAGGTTGAAAAAAACGAGACAGGTCTGAAAAGTAACGTATGAGCTGAGAAACGTGTAAGACATCGTGTATAGCTCAGTACCTATGAGGTAACTGCAACCGATAGGCAACCGGCCCAACTCTCTCCAACACCTCAAACGGCCTGGCGTACCATTGTGAAATCTTACCCTGTCTCTGAATCCTCTTGTTTCCCAACCTCAGTGTGATACGCATGAAAACCTAATCCCCGAACTCAAACTCCATAGGTTGTCTCCACTGATCAATATAAGACTTCTATCAAGACTGTGTTGTATCCATCCTCTTCCGAATCAACTCTATCTGCTCTGAGGTCTCCTGAACAAGACGAGGTCCCAACAATCCTGCCTCTCCCGCCTCCACCCAGCACAAAGGTGATCGGCATGGCCTACCGTACAAATCCTTGTAATGTGCCATATGAATAGTCGCCTGAAAACTGTTGTTGTAGTCAAAATCCACAAGAGGAATATGCTTATCCCAAGAACCGACAAAGTCTGGAATGCATGCTCAGAGCATATCCTCAAGCAGCTGGATCGTACGCTCAAAATGGACATCTGTCTGGGGATGGTATGTTGTACTCAAAAGTACTTGTGTACCCAAAGCCTTCTGAATCCCCTCCCAAAACCGAGAAGTAAAACATGCATCCCTGTCTGAAACAATGGAGTGTGGAACTCCATGCAGACGTACAATCTCTCAGATGTACAACTGCCCCAGCTCATTAACACTGAAGGTATCCTTGATCGCCAAGAAGTGAGCAACATTAGTAAGCTAGTCGAAGACAACCCAAATAGCATCACTCCCTCGAGGTGACCTTGGCAACCCGGTCACGATGTCCATCATGACATCATTCCACTTCCACTCAAGAATGGGTAACTGATTTAAAATCCCTGCTGGTCATTGATGCTCCGCTTTCACCTGCTGACAAGTAAAACATCTCATGTCGAACCCAGCAACATCTCTCTTCATACCTAGCCACCAGTACTGGTGGTGTAGATCACGATACATCTTGGTGATGCCAGGATGAACTGCCCAAACTGAAGAATGAAAATCCCACATCAGTTCCTCACGTATGTCTACTAGAACCCATACGCGTCCCTGGAAATGCAAGATCTCATCCTCGCCCACTGTCCATCCAGGAAGAGGGTCCTCTCCAAACACACTCTCCCGCAGGACTAGGCCTTCAGATCCTGATAGTTGTCTCATCTATACCCCATCAATAAGGGTAGAGGTGACAGCTACAGAAGATAGAAAAGTCTTTCCCTGTCTGTCGTGCACCTCCAAGTGCATCTCAGAGAATAGAGCCATAAGATGCCACTCACTGATGGCCTCCTGAACTACCTGAATCTGAGTTCTCCTACTCAACGCATCAGCCACTGCATTGCCTTTCCCATGTGTATAGGCAAGCTCAAAGTCAAAGGACGGAAGATACTCGACCCACCTGCGCTGTCTTAGATTCAGATCTCGCTGAGTGAAGATATACTTGATACTCTTGTGGTCAGTGAAAACCATGAAGTGCTCTCCCTAAAGGTAATGTCTCCAACAACGTAAGGCATGAACAATAGCTGACAACTCCAGATCATGCGTCAGGTAGTTCCTCTCGTGTGGCCTCAACTGCCAAGACCCGCAAGCAACAACCCCATCTCCTTGCATAAGCACAGCTCCCAGCCCGATACCTGAAGCATCACAGTAGACTGTATAGCTCTTTCCCGGCTCTAGAAATAATAGTATTGGTGCTGACGTCAACCTCCCTTTCAGCTCCTGAAAGGCTGTCTCACAAGAATCTGACCATAAGAACTTCGCACCTTTCTTGGTCAGACCTGTCAGCGGTGCTGAAAGGTGTGAGAAGTCCTGTATGAAATGCATGTAGTATCCAACCGGCCCTAGAAAACTCCGTACCTCAAAGACATTCTTCGGCTGCTCCCAGGAAACTATAGCTCTCACTTTCTCTGGGTCTACTGATACTCCTGTATCTGAGATAACGTGACCTAATAAGTGAATCTGGTCCATCCAAAAGTGGAATTTCTAGAGTTTAGCATATAACTGATGCTCTCTTAGTGTACTCAGAACGATCTCAAGATGGGTAGCATGGTCTTGTCAAGTGTGAGAGTACACCAAGATGTCTTCCACGGAAACCACTATGAAGGAATCCAAGTATGGATGGAACACTCGGTTTATCAGTTCCATAAAAACTACTAGCGTGTTCATGAGACCGAACGACATGACCGTATACTCGTATAGACCATACCTTCTCCTGAAGGCTGTAAGAGGTATATCTGATGGTTTAACATGAAACTTATGATAAACAGAACTCAAATTGATCTTCTAGAACACTCGGGCTCCTCGAAGATGATCAAAGAGTTCATCGATCCTTGGCAAGGGATATCGGTACTTGACCGTCAACTGGTTCAGCTTCCGATAATCCATGCAAAGCCTAAGGGTTCTGTCTTCCTTATTCGCAAACAGGACAGGCAAACCCTAAGGAGAAGTAATGGGTCAGATGAAACCCTTTTCCTGCAACTCCTCTAACTACTTCTTGAGCTCCTACAACTCAGGTGTAGCCATTCTATAAGGTGGAATGGACATCGGTACCACTCCTGGCATGAGCTCAATCATGAAGTCTACCTCATTCTCCAGAGATAAACCGGAAAAGTCCTCTGGAAAGACATCCTTGAAATGATCCACCACAGGAGGAAAGTCTAACTGCGAAACCCCCTGGTCATCCAGATAAAGACTGGAAATCTGGGCTATATCTCCTCCAAGACCATGATGCTCAGGTCCAGTTCTACCCTCTTGGATATCCTACTCACCTTTATGAAGAAAAGATCCACCCTCTAGTGATACGAAACTCACCCTGCGACGATAGTAATCGACGAATGCCTGGAAGGGAACTAACCAGTCCATACCGAGAATGTCATCATAACCTTTCATCTCTAGGACATAGAGGTCCCATAAGAAGTGACACCCTGCAACCTCAAGAGGGCACTCTCTGCACAGAAGTATGCTAGATGTCCTCATTCCCAACGTTGTATCAAGAGTTAACATGTCGGCAGCCGAAAAGATACAGATCCCAAGGCTCTCCACAACAGCAATAGAGATAAAGCTATACAAAGCACCAGTATCAAAAAGGTCTGAAGATAAAACTGAGGATACTAAAATTGTACCTAGAACTGTAGAAGGGCCTGGATCCTGCTCCTGATAGGTCTACTCCACGACGAAAGTCTGCCCTGTACCACGCCCCTGCGCCCCTGGCTGACCACTCTGAGCTAATCCACTCTGTTGTCGCTGGTAACCGGGTGACTGACCACCACGACCGTGACCTCCACCTTGGCCCGAATGGCTGGAAGAACTCCAATTCCCAGATTGGTGAGAAACTGGTGATACATCACCTGAACGCGAGGTCATAGAATAACCACTTCCACCAGTTGTAGGCGAGAAGATCTGACAAAAATGATAAAGATAGCCTATCTTGCCGCAAGATCGACACTCCATCGGGTATCTCTGACACTGAGGCCTAGTATGACCACTCCTACCACACTGGTAGCATACTACCTGGCTGCTCGAAGATGTATTCTGCCTACCCTGATCTCCTCGAGCAGACTCTCTATAGCGCTTCTTGCTATCAGTAGGAGGAACACCGACTCCGGATGTCGAACCGCCCTGACTCACTGCTCCAGAATCTCTTAGATTGTGCTCAGTGATCAGCGCCTATTTGAAGATAGAGGATATCGAAGTCAACATGAAGATTTTCACTTGGGAATAGATCTCCTGTCGGAGACCATCCTCAAACTTACTAGAAAGGAACAACTCATCACCTGTTGGAATCGGCGTGAAGCGCTGCAGCTCGGTAAAACGAGACGATTACTACATAATAGAAAGATTAACCTGCTCCAAAATCATTGTAAAGACCCATAAATTTCAAGGAATTTTTTTTCTTAAATTCTTTGGGATTTTACGAGTACTCAGTTCTTGACGGCACATGATTCCGAGGCCCAGTGTGCCTGGAATCAATTTCTGAAGTTTAGCTCAGGTACATTCAGTGAACGAACAAGCGGGTTTTTCTATCTTTTGAACCAGTGCTCAAAATTGAAATCTGAGGGCACTAATGAAACTGCAGCGCTGGTAATTTCTTAAGAGGACTTTTACTGTAGATGCGTTTTCACAAGAGAATGAGTTAAATTTTGTGGTTTAAATAAGAAGTGAATAAAAAATTGTGGAACAATTTTTAATCTTTATGTTAAGTAGTTATATTCTACATGGGGTAGTTAGGATGGGACCCACAAAATCCTTACTACCCATGTGAGGATAATTGTGAGGTGGGGCCCACATGAGCCCCAACCATTCAAATTCCCTAAACCCCTTAAACCTCCCATTAAACTCTTTTATTTTAATGTCGACAAACCCCTTGTATTTATTGGAGTGACTTTTCCTCTCCTCTCTCTCCCTCATTAAAAGTTTCCAACCTTTCACCCAATTAATTAAACAAGTCATGGTTTAATTAATTAAGTGAATTGGAATTTTAATTTTGTATTTTTGAATACTTGGAAAAATAAAATAAAATAAGAGGAATCCTTATTTTATTTTGGGTTTGAATTATTGCGTGAGGAGATTTGGGAGAACTCTAGCTTTATTTGAATAAATTCATCCTTTAGTGAAGAACTTCATCCTCTCAAGAAGAACATAACCTCTTCAACGAAGAACTCCTTCACCACAGGGAGAGACAATGTGCCTTTCCTTATTCTCTTCGCATCTAGTGTGAGACACCATCCCCTCCTTGGACGCATGCCAACGCCGTCTTCAAAACCTCACCCCGCAATGCCATCTTCTGTGATGCTGGAAAATGACATCGTTTATCGAGGTAGGGGTGTGTTTGGATGGAGTAATGATTGTTTTTTTTCATGTTGCTGTTCCTCTTAAATAGCTTGTTATCAGACAAATGTGGAAGGTACCGGACCAAGATAACACATTCTTATTCCTCCGCCGTTCTTGTGAATATGTGGTGTTCTTCATCCGTTCTTGAGTGGTGAATCAATCTATGTTTTCGGAGCCAATCGGAGGCATGAAAACATCGTAAACAGCCTCAGAGCCTCAGGGCGACCTAGAAGCGAAAGTTTCATAGAAATCGGATCATCATAAGGAATAACGGACACCTCGGGAGGCGTGCAGGCCAGATGCGTCATTTTTGGAAAATTCCAGAATACATGGCGTGTACTCCAGGAGCACACGTCGTGTAGTACAATCTTACTGTGGCTTCTGTTTCGTAGGATAGAAAAGTAGTACACTGGGTGTGACTCTAGACACACGACATGTACTCTCCACTCTATTTGATAGAGGAGACTTCGATGTACATGGAGTATATTCAGGGAAAATATATATTCACAGACAGCAATACACGACCAAGTAAGACGACATGTATTCTCTTCCTAGAAAGGTAGAAGCGGCATTGCGAGTCTCGATGTGTAATCTGTGAGATACATGGACATGGGAAGAACCAGACGACCAAAAGGCATGGCATCTACTACCTTCACCAAGGCAGAAGTGGTTTCGTGATGACTCGGTGTGTATTCCATAAATACACGGACACAGGGTGGAGTACACGAGTATGTACTCTAGCACACTTCCAGGCATGGCCAGCGTACATGGAACTGACCTTAGAGGTTTGGACATGGCGTGTAACCATACTACACGCCGTGTACTTACTTATATACATGACCAGCCGTGCAACACATGTCGTATCACACGGGCAGTGCCTGGTGTCTGATGACACGGCGTGTATCGCTTACCTACACATCGTGTACTTTAGGTAAATGGCTTGGTCATCTTGTTCTCCGTGACTTGGTCACGTTTTTATTGGTTTTCCCCTATGAGGTTGGACGGAACTACAGGATACATCAACTCTGGTCTTCGTGACAGTTGATGTATCGATCTTTGACTCAAGGAGCAGACCCTCTGGAAATCGAGCGTGTTGTGTGTGAGAACCCTAGATCTGGCTGCGACTTCAATGATGATGACGACTATACTTGGATCCTCCATGGGTTCGGTAGTGAGGAAGACTGTACTTGGATCCTCTGTGGGTTTGGTAGCGATGAAAACTATACGTGGATCCTACGTGGGTTTGACAACGATGGTTACTGTACTTGGATCCTACGTGGGTTCAGCAGCGATGACTTCTGTACTTGGATCCTATGTGGGTTCGGCAGGGGAGATGATTCAGAGGCTACATCTATCATCTCCACCCCTCTTTGTGATTAGCACACCTGTGTGAGATGAGTCTTGACTTTCAATCTTTATCTTTGATATGATTGTCTTGCTTTCCTGTGTAGACTGTGTTGTACTTTCCAGTGTGGACTGGGTTGTACATGGGCTCGGGAGTTGGAGCCGAATTGGAATTTATGACTTACGTATATTTATGGGCATATACCTAAGTAGTGTTGGTTGATACTTCATTTTTGTCTTATTCCATTGTGGATTATTCCTTTGTGGATTCTGGGAGACCTTCGGGAGTCTCAAGGTCCCTACTAAGTATCGTATACTCACCCCTGCACGAGTTATGCCCGCACTACATTGTTTTGGATGTAGATGACAGACAACACTGATCGAGGTGGAGTCTTATGGAGAGGGACGGTACCTGGAGGTGGACCACTTTTCGGGACGTACTCAGAGCGGACGGCCAGACCCGAGGAGCTGACGAGACTATCTATACCCACCCTTCAGGTGGGAATTTCGGAGGATGACTTGGTGGTTTCAGCTTTACTTTTCAACTATTTCACTTTCTTTTCTCAGTTGTACTGTACTTTCAGTTGGGTTTGTATATTGTCCCATTTACTTTCTAGTACTTAATTTTGTACTCAGTTTACTTAGTGTTATTTCAGTTTGCATACTCTGTGGTGTTTGTTTTCTTATATAAAGGCAATGCCTTCCCTCTTATCAGGATTTATGCCTTTGGTTCTAGTCGACAGCCCCTGATCTATGGAAGGTGGGCTTGGGTTAGTCACGGCACGGGCCCCGAGGACGGGTCGTGACAAATTGGTATCAGAGGAGTCGGTTCTATCGCAGAACAAAGGAATCTGATAATTTCTTCTATGTGAAGAGATAGTGTTAAGGGTAATGAGTGTGGTTATCAGTCCAGGGAGTCCAGTGTTGGTGTGGCGGCTGACGTATCCATACACTGGGACCCTAACTTCTGATTTCCAACTCAGTGTAAGAAAACATTGATTGCATGTGTGATTTAAAAGTTTTCTTTGTGATTACTTTGTGTCAGGTCCCCAGGTATACTATATTAACCATGGCGCACCTTTTTATTTTCAGGATGGCCCCACGAAGGCAGCCAGCTAGGGTTCTGAGCTTTGTGCGAGATGGCAGCCCACCGAGCGACGAGGCCTCGGTGCAGGGCCCCATTACAGCGGAGGCACCGACGGTACCTCTACCCGCCGAGCCACCGATGCCACCATCCCCAGCAGCTGAGAGTGAATGTCGCCTGAGTGTACTGCATGAGTTTCAGTGTCAGAGGCCACCCAGGTTCCGTGGAGAGACGGACCCTCAGGCAGCCAAAGATTGGCTGAAGGCTGTTGTCCGAGTCTTCAGATTGGTAGGGACACCAGCTGATCTTATGGTGATCCTTGCGGTGAGTCTCCTGCACGCAGCAGTAGGTAGATGGTGGAGCCTGATGCTCCATGTGCATGATTATGCATCTCTACTTTGGATGGACTTCGAGAGCCTCTTTCTCTCAGAGTTCGTTCCAACCACCCTCCATGCGGTGCACATCCAAAAGTTACTACAGCTGTGGCAGGGCAGCATGACAGTAGCCCAATACTTTGCGAGATTTATTGATCTCTCGCGCTACTCCACGTACATGGTACGAGACCCATTCTTTCAGGCCCGGACCTTTGAACAGGTACTGAGGCATGAGATCAGGGATTTGATGATCTCCCTCAGCATTCTGAAACTGGCAGGAGTACTGGAGTGAGCCCTTCTTATGGAGAGCTTTCTTGCTGAGCCTACACCAGCAGCAAGGCCTACTGCAGGGCGACGTGTAGCGGAGTCTTCTCCAGCCGGCAGTAGACAGATGTCGCTGAGTTCCAAGCAGACCAAGCCATCAGGAGGGTGACCTTAGGATACAGATTCGGATGTGCGGGGCACACACAGCAGAGCCAGTCATACGAGAGGCATATATTGCTATGCATGCGGCGGGCAAGGCCACATTGTAACAGCCCAAGATTTTATAAAAAAATATTCTTTTTAATTTTATTAATGTCTTGTGTTGTACGCTACACCAAAAGGAGCTTGCACAACACGCATCCTTGTCTTGCCTTGCATTACACGCAATCGCGACCTTCCTCGATAGCGTGTGTAATACGCAATACCGAGTTTCACTAAACAACGATGTGCTATTAAAATATTATTAAAACTAGCTGTTATGAATAGTAATAACCACTTTTTAAAATTCTGTAAATCTTATTTTTCAAAATGAACTTCATTCTTGGATTCGGAGTATCGAATTTAGCCTAAGGTGAAATTTTGGTACTTTTCGGATAACTTTCATATTCTGATGAATAGTGAAAATTACTAAATTATAATTAAAAACAACTTTTTTAATCGAAATAATTAATAGTGATAAATTATTAATTTGAATGGTTTTAAAGTATATTTAGAATATATTTTTACAATTTAATACAATGTTGGTCATTTGTTGTAATTTCACATTTAAACCAGACATAATCAAGTGTCAATCTTTTGATATATATTGTTTCCTAAAAACACGTTATTTTTTTTAACAGCAGGATTTAATTATAAAATTAATTAATGCAACTTCTATGTTATGAATTTGGTAAAATAGATTTCATTTTTGAATTCGGAATATGAAATATAGCTTAGGATGAAATTTTGGCATTGTTCTAAAAAAACATCAATTTTTGATGAATAGTGAAACTACTAAGTGGTAGTTAAAAAAACTGAATTTTTCATAAAACATAATTTTGCCGCTTCTGTGAATGGAATTTCGAAAATCCGAGAGACACGGTTAATATCAAGGACTAAAATGTGGTTCAATGAGATGAAAATAATTTTTTGGTGAATAGTAACTTTTTACTTTTTTTACCGTGGTTAATAGTAAATAGGGTAACTAAGGGTAAATATGATATTACTATTACCCTAACACATGTCCTAATTCTATTGGACAAGTGTAATTCGACCAAAAACAAACTTAGGAATAAAATATGACCATTTAGGCCCACTTGGATTAGATTAGGACATTTATTATTAATTTATTTAAAGAAAGGTTAAAATAGTTAAAATCAAAGTTTAATAAGTAAATCATTTTTAATATGGGGTTATACATAAGATAAATTCGATTGTAAATATTAATTAGAAAGCTAAAAAGTTTTCCTACATGATGGTAGTTTATTTGTAATTTTTAGACATAAAATAATTTAATTTATTTATGACACAACGATGATGCAGTAATTATCTTATTAATGAAATAGTGACATAATTGATGTTATAAACACCAAAATAAATGTAATTTGAGATTTTTTATGAGTTCCACTAATTTTATAGGTTACTATGATATATTAATGTTGATTTAATCAACTTGGTTCGAACATTTAATTCTGTTATGACTTTCACAAAAATCATATATCAAATAGTGTCAAAATTGACACAAAATAGTTTTTAAATCAAATATTATATTATTAATTGTTATTGTATTCCTAAAAATCTAAGGTTCGGCCAAATGACTTAGATAATGATATATATATTAATAATAAACAATTTGGGGTTCGTTTGGCATGTTATAGTAAGTTTATTAACCATATAGTGAAAGAAAACAAAAAGACATGGTAAAAGTTAAATTATTTAACTTAGAGTTAAATCTAATTGATAAGGTTAAAATAATATCCTAAACTTGTCTAAATTCTATTGGTTGATAGGATTTCGACCCATCCCCACTTTAGCTTCGAAATAAGACCCTTTGGAACCATTATAAACCGATTTTGACTTTAATATAAAATAATATTTTGAGATATTCCTAAGGTGCCCCTCTCCTCCCCTATAAAAGGACACCTCCTCCCCCTCCTCCTCACACCAATTTGAGCACTCAAGCTCGGCCAAACCCTGCCAAAATCTCTTCTCCACTTCCCTAGAAACATCCTAGAGGTTCTGGTCTTCCTCAAAGACCAATTATAGTGCCCTAAGAGGAGGTCTCAAAGAGGCACTTCAAAGAAGAGGTAATTACCTTTACCAATTCTTTCATCTTTATTTCTTCTTCCACTTCTTCTTCTTAGGTTGTTTCATTATGAAGTAATAACATCAGTATCACTCATATACTGATATGTTATTATAAGTATGAAACAACCCTATTTCACCATCTATCCATCCTACGGAAAAACAAATCACCGCGCGTGCGTACGTACGGAATACCGTCTCCACGACGCGATGAGATTCATTCTCCATGTTAACCATTTAAGAATGATTATAAAGTATATATAAGAAATAATAATGAAATATATGACATTATAAAGCTACTGGATTTATGTATATATATACATATGTATGTCATCTACTTACTTCCATTTCAAGACAATAAGGAAAGGAAAACAGCATTCATGCGTACGTACGGACTACCGTCTCCATGAACGGTGTTTTTCATTTTATTTATCTACCTATTATATATATATATATACTGAATATATATGATATATAAATCATATTTTATATTCTGGAAGTAAGTAAATCATGATATAAGTAATAATGATGTCAAGAACAACAAGTCAAAACACCTAAGATAAATGAAACGATTTTACCCAAAACGCTTCTTTAACATGGAATTTATAAAAGAACGGGTAATATAATGTCATAAGTGAACCATATATGATATCATAACAATGAATATGATTCTGTAATAAGTCAATAACATTATTTAAACCATTATACAGGAGCTTCGGACACATACAAGGCAAATTGGACCTAAGGTAAGGGAAATATCACAATCTCATTTTTATCCGAGATTGTTTATTCGTAAGTATTTACTGGGGTGTATTTTATCATCCACATCCATGTTTCATCAATATGTAATATTATTTCCATCCACCTACAATTGTTTAAATCCATTTTTACCCTTCTATGAGTTTTTAGTAAAAGATATGAAAGGAATCTTTTGTCGTTTTTCATACGAGGTACTTTTTGACTTTTCCGACAAAAGTACGAAGAATGTTTTTTTTAACTTATACGGCATGAATGGATTTTTAAAACAAAATTTCCAAGAATCTTCCTTTACAAGTTTTCAAGTTTATTTTTAATCAACTTCTTTTATTTTAAAGTTTTATGACATGTTAAGAAAGGAAAAATGTTTTGGAAGTAGAAAGGATATTTTCCTCAAGAATGAAGTTCAAGTATTTTATCAAAATTATTTTCCATCTAAGATAATAAAAGGGTTCTGTTTTTATCCCTATTATTACATGGATTTGATTATGTTGTGATGGAAACATTTTTATGAATTCCTTTATCTTATATGAATTGTTTTATGATGTCGTGTTGTTTAAGAATCCCATTTTTATTACATGGGTTATGCGATGAATTATGATTTATGATTATGTGGCACACATAAGAAAGGATTCATTATAAGATGGGTGGGACCTATATCTCCCTCCAATGCATTGGGTAAAGATTTTATATCTCATGAGATAGACAGGGCTGGAACAGTAGGTTATACCGGTTCAGTGAAACAGGACTGAAACGAGGGTTAATCGATTCAGAAAGGGACTTTGTCCACTAAGATAGTCTTGGCAATTAGTCTTGACTAACAAGAAATGATTCTCTATGATTATGTGTGTATGCCACAAAGTTTCATGTTTTAAGTTATGCTTATTGGGATTTCATTTCACTACTATGATTTATCCCATGTTATGAAATTATGCTCTCTTTTGCAGGTTAAGATTTCCAAAAGTTATGTTCTTATGAATATGATGTGATTTATTTTTCTTTTGTTTACCATTACTGAGCATTTGAGCTCACCCTTTTATGTTTTCTTTTCCCCAGGATATAAAGAAAGGTTTTAGGTAAAAAAAAAGGGAAGATCTTTATGGGAGATATTGAAGATCTTTCACCACGATTAGAAGATTACGTTCCGAGTTTCCAAAGACACTAAACTATTACGATCCTTGTGTGTGTGTTTTTGTTATGTACTAAGTATTCCGCAAATGTAATGTAATTTCCATGTACGTCAGGCTACGGGTCTCTACACACATGGCTCGTGATTTCCCGACCCGCCATGTAGAGGAGCAGTAGAAAGTTGAGGGACCACCCAAGTAGAGGCAGAGGTTCGACCGTGGCGGTCCGCAGTGAGTAGGCAGACGAGGTAGAGGAGATGGCCGAGCAGCAGGTGGCGGACGACGCTTCGAGGCTCTACCACCACCACCACCAGGAGGTCCACCCCGACCACAGGGAGCTGGCGGACAGAGGCAAGATCAGATTTAGGCAGTGGAGGCTTATGACCACGGCACACCTGAGATGATTCAAGGTACTATCTGTGTCTACACCACCCTTGCTGCAGTTCTTATAGAAACAGGAGTGAGTCATTCTTTCATTTTCGCTGCCCTTGTTTAGAGATCATAGATTCCGACAGAGCCATTGGCTCGATCCTTACGGCTAGAGACTCCTACGGGAGAAGACTCGATGATTACGCACTAGTTCCGATAGTGTGAGATTACTCTAGGAGGCGAGAGCTTCGGTTGGGATCTTCTTGTAGCGGCGTCGAGGCCTTACGACGTCATCTTGGGCATGGATTGGTTATCTACGGTTCATGATCAAATCGACTGTATTAGGCACAAAATGTGGTGTGTCCGCACGGATGGGAGCAGGTTCACCTTCACCGGAAAGAAGGGATCCTTTGCAGTGCAAGATGGACTTACGTAGAGGAGAGGGCAGCCAATCACACACCAGTTGGCTAGTCTCATCCTCGGAGCGGTTGATGTGCGGAGTCCAAGTTTTCCTATTGTGGTGGATCAGTACGCAGACATTTTCCCTGACGATGTTCCAGGACTACCACCTCACAGAGAGGTAGACTTATACATTGACCTGTACCCCCAGGAAAACCCCGATATCTACTCCATCATATCAGATGGATCCCACTGAGCTTCGTGAGCTACGGGTACAACTGGAGGACTTGCAGGGCAAGGGATTCATCCGACCCAATGTTTCACCCTGGGCTTCTCCGATATTATTCACCAAGAAGGAGGATGGGAGCTTACGACTATGTGTCAACTACCATCGCCTGAATCAGGTGACCGTAAAGAAAAAGTATCCAATCCCAAGGATTGACTACCTCTTTGATCAGCTCAAAGGAGAATGATAGTTCTCAAAGATAGACCTCAGGTCAGGCTATCATCAGCTCAGAGTTCGAGACGAGGAGGTGCAGAAGGCGACCTTCAGGTATCGGTATGGCCACTATGAGTTATTGGTTTTGCCTTTCAGTGTAACCAACACTCTAGGAGTTTTCATTAGTCTCATGAACAAGATCTTCCAGCCATACCTCGATCGATTTGTCGTAGTCTTCATCGACGACATACTGATTTACTAAACTACTAAGGAGGAGCACGCCTACCACTTGCGGGTTGTACTAGACACACTCTGAGAGCACCAGCTTTATGGTAAGCTCTCGAAGTGTCAGTTATAGATTTTAGTGGTCCACTTCTTGGGGAACATTATCTCTGAGGTGGGAGTTGCAGTGGATCCTATGAAGATCGAGGCAGTGCTAGCTTGGGAGCCACCCATAAGCATGAAGGAGGTGCAGAGTTTCCTAGGTCTGGCTGGGTACTATCAGAGATTTGTACCAGACTTCTCCAGAGTTACAGCACCGCTTTCAGCTTTGACGAAGAAGGGGAAACCCTTCGTGTGGTCAGATATATGTCATCAGAGCTTCCAGAAGCTGAGACAGAAATTGACCAGTGCACCCATCTTGAGGCTACCTGAGGAGGGCGTAGGTTACGTAGTTTTCTACGATGCATCAAGGACCGGACTCAGGTGTGTCATGATGCAGGAGCGAGAAGTGATCGCCTATGGTTCATGACAGTTGAGGAAGCACGAGCAGAACTACGCTACCCATGAACTGGAGTTAGCAGCAGTGGTATTCGCCTTGAAGATGTGGTGGAATTATCGGATGGGCGAGCGTTTTACAGTCTACTCTGACCACCAGAGTCTTAGGTAAATCTACTCGCAGAAGGACCTAAACCTGAGACAGCGGTGATGGCTAGAGTTTTTCTAGGACTATGACTTTGAGATAGTCTATACTCCTGGGAAGGGGAATGTAGTAGTTGATGCTCTCAGCAGGAGGTCGGGCATTCAGCTACTTGGAGAGGCGACAGAGAAGTTAGCCGCTTTGCAGATATCCTTCGTGGATAGAGATAGGGTAGCATTTCTACATTCGCTCACAGTTACTCCTCCACTACTTCAGCGGGTCAGGGAGGCACAACGAGGGGATGTTGACTGTGAGACGCGACGTGCACAGATATCCACAGGACAGGCACCTGATGGATTTTCTATTGGAGGAGAGCAGGTCATCCTTTTCAGAGGACGTACCATGGTATCAGTTTCATTACAGGAGGAGGTGCTGAGAGAGTTTCACACTTCCCTATTGGTGGTACATCCAAGAGTAGAGAAGATGTACCAGGATCTCAGACGACTGCACTGGTGGCTGGGTATAAAGAAGGTTGCGGCAGAGTTTGTTTCACGATGACTCACCTGCCAGCAGTTGAAGGTGGAGCACTAGGTACCAGCAGGCTTGGTACAACCCTTAGAGGTCCCAAAGTGGAAGTGGGACAGGATATCTATGGATTTTGTGACAGGGCTTCCACGTACTTCCAGATGACACGACTCCATCTAGCTTATCGTAGACCGACTCACCAAGTTAGACCACTTCTTATCTATCAAAGAGTAGGGCTCAGTGGAGAGCTTGGAAAGGCTCTAGGTTCAGGAGATCGTACTGCTTCATGGTGTGCCATCATCTATCGTCTCCAATCATGACGCTCGATTTACTTCCCAGCTTTGGAAGGGGTTGCAGGAGGCTTTTGGGATGCAGCTACGCCTGAGCACCACCTTTCACGCTCATATGGATGGCTAGATGGAGAGGACCATTCAGACACTCGAGGACATGTTCTGTGCATGTGTCCTTGACTTTGGTCGCAGTTGGGAGGATCACCTAACATTGGTGGAGTTTTCTTACAACAATATCTACCACTCCACCATCGGGATGGCACCATACGAGGCATTGTACGGACGACCTTGCAGATCACCTCTGTATTGGACTGACCCTAGGGAGTCAGCACTCATAGGACCAGAGATGGTTTAGGCTATGACAGAGAATGTGCAAATCATCCAGAAGCGGATGAGGACTACACAAGGCTGATAGAATTCCTATGCTGATAGTAGGCGGAGACCACTAGAGTTCGAGGATGGAGACCACGTTTTCTTATAGGTCTCACCTCAACGTGGATTATAGATATTTGTTCGGGGTGGCAAGTTATCTTCGTGCTTCATCAGACCATTCCAGGTTCTCAGCAGGATAGGTGTGGTGGCTTATCGCCTGGCTCTTCCACCTCAATTGTACTAGGTGCACGACGTCTTCCACATATCTCAGCTGAGAAGATACGTGCACAACCCGATGCATATCATCGACCATGGGGAGTTGGACATCAATGACAAGGCGACTTTTGCGGAGGTCCCATTGGAGATCGAGGATCGACGGGAGTGGGTCCTATGTGGACGGTCGATTCCTCTAGTGTGCATCAGGTGGCAGCATGGGAACCTCCAGGAGAGCACATGGGAGCGGGAGGTTCAGATGCATGCACAGTACATTCATTTGTTTCCCTAGTTTATGATGTATCTTTACGGGGACGTAAATCCCGGAGGTGGGAGTAATGTAAAGACCCATAAATTTTAAGGAATTTTTTTTCTTAAATTCTTTGGGATTTTACGAGTACACATTTTCTGACGACACCTGATTCTGAGGCCCAGTGTGCCTGGAATCAATTTCCAAAGTTTAGCTTGGGTACGTTCAGTGAACGAATGAGCGGGTTTTTCTATCTTTTGAACCGGTGCTCGGAATTGAAATCTGAGGGCACTAATGAAACCGCATCGCCGGTAATTGCTTAAGAGGACTTTTACTATAGATGTGTTTGCACGGGAGAAGGAGTAAAATTTTGTGGTTTAAATAATAAGTGAATAAAAAATTGTGGAACAAATTTTATTCTTTATCAGAAGTAGTTATATTCTACATGGGGTAGTTAGGATGGAACCCACAAACTCCTAACTACCCATGTGATGATAATTGTGAGGTGGGGCCCACATGAGCCCCAACCATTCACATTCCCTAAACTCCTTAAACCTCCCATTAAACTCCTTTATTTTAATGTTGAAAAACCCATTGTATTTATTGGAGCGACTTTTTCTCTCCTCTCTCTCCCTCATTAAAAGTTGCCAAACTTTCACCCAATTAATTAGACAACTCATGGTTTAATTAATTATGTGAATTGGAATTTGAATTTTGTATTTTTGAATGCTCGGAAAAATAAAATAAAATAAGAGGAAGCCTTATTTTATTTTGGGTTAGAATTGTTGTGTGAGGAGATTTGGGAGAACTCTAGCTTTATTTGAAGAACATCATCCTTTCATGAAGAACTTCATCCTCCTGCGAAGAAAGTCACCTCTTTGACGAAGAACGCCGTCACAAAAAGGAGATACGACATGACTTTCCTTCTTATCTCCGTAGCTAGTGTGAGACGTCATCCCCTCCTTGGACGCATGCCAACACCGTCTTCGAAACCTCACCCCGTGACTCCATCTTCCACGACGCCGGAAAATGACATCATTTATTGAGGAAGGGGTGTGTTTGGAATGAGTAATGATTGGTTTTCCTTCCATGTTTTTGTTTCTATTAAACCGCTTGTTATCGGACTAATGCGGAAGGGACTGGACCAAACTAACACGATCTGATTCCTCTGCCGTTCTTGTGAATATGTGGAGTTCTTCGGCCGTTCTTGAGTGGTGAATCAATATATGTTTTCCGATCCAATAGGAGGCCCAAAAACATCGTAAACGGCCTCAGAGTGTCAGGGTGACCTAGAAGTAGAAGTTTTATAGAAATCGAATCATCGAAACGAAGAACGGACACCTCGGGAGGCGTGCTGGCCAGAGGCGTCGTTTCCGGAAAATCCCAAAATACACGGTGTGTACTCCAGGAGCACATGTCGTGTAGTACAAGCATATTGTGGCTTCTGTTTCATATGTTAGAGAAGTGGTACACGACCTATGACTTTAGACACATGGCATGTACTATCCACTCTGTTTGACAGAGGAGACTTCGATGGACATGGCGTGTATTCAGGGAAAATAAATGGACACGGACAGCAATACACGGCCAAGTAACACATCGTGTATTATCTTCTTAGAAAGGCAGAAGCGGCTTCACGAGGCTCGGTGTATAATCTGGGAGATACATGGATACGGGAAGAACCACACGGCCAAGAGACACGGCGTGTACTACCTTCACCATGGAAGAATCGGCTTCGTGATGACTCGGTGTGTATTCCAGAAATACACGGACATGGGGTGGAGTACACGGGCATGTACTCCACCACACGTCTAGGCATGGCCAGCGCACATGGAACCGACCCTAGAGGTTTGGACATGGCGTGTAACCATACTACACGCCGTGTACTTACTTATCTACATTGCTAGCCCTGTGACACGGGCCGTATCACACAGGCAGTACCCGGTGTCTGATGACACGACGTGTATCGCTTACCTACCTTCCATGTACTTTAGGGAAATGGCTTGGTCGTCTTGTTCTCTGTGACTTGGGCAAGTTTTTCTTGGTTTTTCCTCTATGACGTGGGATGGAACTACGGGATACATCAACTCTGGTATTTGTGACAGTTGATGTATCGATCGTTGACTCGAGGAGTGGACCCTCCGGAAATCGAGTTTGCTGTGTGCGTGAACCCTAGAGCTGGCTGCGACTGCAACGACGATGAAGAATGTACTTGGATCCTCTGTGAGTTCGGCAGAGAGGAAGAATTTACTTGGATCCTCTGTGGGTTCAACAACGATGATGACTGTACTTGGATTCTATGTGGGTTCGGCAGCTATGGTTACTGTACTTGGATCCTACGTGGGTTCGACAGCGATGAATTTTATACTTGGATCCTACGTGGGTTCGGCAGGGGAGATGATTTAGAGGCTAAATCTATCATCTCCACCCCTCTTTGTGAGTAGTATACCTGTGTGAGCTGAGTCTTGAATTTCAATCTTTATCTTCGATATGATTGTCTTGCTTTCCTGTGTGGACTGAGTTGTACTTTCCTGTATGGACTGGGTTGTACTTGGGCTTGGGAGTTAGAGTTGAACTGGAATTGATGACTTAGGTATATGTATGGGAATATACCTAAGTAGTGTTGGTTGATACTTCGTGTTTGTCTTATTCCTTTGTGGATTATTCCTTTGTGGATTCTGGGAGACCTTCAGGAGTCTTGGGGTCCCTACTGAGTATCATATACTCACCCCTGCACGGGCTATGCCCACACTACGTTGTGTTGGATGCAGACGACAGACATCACTGATCAAGGTGGATTCTTGTGGAGTGGGATGGTACCTGGAGGTGGACCACTTGGAAGGACATACTCAGAGCGGATGGCCGGACCCGAGGAGCTGATGAGACTATCTGTACCCACCCTTCAGGTGGGAATATCGGAGGATGACTTGGTGGTTGCTGCTTTACTTTTCAGTTGTTGTACTTTCTTTTCTTAGTTGTACTGTACTTTCAGTTGGGTTTGTATACTGGCCCATTTACTTTCCAGCACTTACTTTTGTACTCAGTTTACTTAGTGTTACTTCATCTTGCATAATCTTTGGTGTTTGTTTTTATATAAAGGCAATTCCTTCCCTTTTATCGGGATTTATGCCTTTGGTGGTAGTCTCCATCCCCTGGACTATGGAAGGTGGGCTTGGGGTAGTCACGACACGGGCCCTGAGGACGGGTCGTGACACTCATAAAATCATGGGCTCGGTAGGACCTCAAGGTCTCCGGATAAAAGTAATTGTAGAAGATGCGTTGAAACTCATCCCAAGTCATACTCTGCTAGCGCCCTAACTTTGAGATCACCTACCACCACCTCTTGGCGGTGTCTCAGAGCATATAAGTAGCAAGCTTTACCCTTTTCTGTGGAGGTATCTCCAGATGTTCAAAAATCGTCAGCGTGGCCTCTAGCCATGACTCTGCAGCCTGGGGTCCTCCATCCCCTGAGAAAGTAGGAGGATGCTGCTGCTGGAAAACCTATGTCAACTCATCCATCGATGGGGCAGGAGGCGGCGCTCCCCGAAAGGTCTGCATTATCCATAGTAAGTCCTCCCTGAACTGTGCATCGATGCCTGCAACGGGTATAACTGCTGGTGCCAAGTCTGGAACAACAGGAGGATCTGCAAGTGGTCCCTGATCGGCCATATCCGGTGTTTGATCACCGTCTGGCAGCTGACATACAACAAGAGGACATCTCGAAGGCATAGCTCTAAAAGATCCAAAGAACACCTTAGATCAGGATTATCAAGGACAGAGAACACAAGAGTACAAAATGGGAATAGGAGATAGAAACACTCAAGATTTACTAAACATGACTACACAACATGTATAAAAACTACACGGTGTGTTACTTAAGGACATTCACATGGGTGTGTACTTTTTCCACATCAGGTCATGTAACACCCCATACTACACAGCGTGTTTTCCCCACACACGGCATGTACTTGAACTCCATTCCCCTGCCCGAGTCTCTTTACATGAATAACTCACACGGTCCTCTTAACCCTAGACTACACAGTGTGTTCACTAAGGACACGGTGCGTACTAGACAAGGTTTCGGTGACCTGTGTTGTTAGTTACACGACTACACGCCTGACCCTTACATGGCATGTTCCGAACAAACACGACATGTATAGAAGAAGATAACGCCGACCCGTGTTGTTCATGACATGGCCGGGTACCTAGAACAAGGCTACACGACATGATCATAGAAAACATGGCGTGTACTACACGAGCTTCCTCGACCCGGGTTGTTAGTGAAACGGCCAGGTACACGGCTCACTACTACACGACATGTAACGACCGTACACGGTGTGTACCTGAAACTTTTTTCAACACCCCATGTTTCTCAACACACAGTTAGTGACACAATTTTAAACTACACGACGTGTATTCAATTACACACCGTGTATTGTGGGTTTTTCTGGGAAGTAGCTCAGAAACTGCACCGAAGCCCAGAAAACACTAAAAAACAAACATGGAGGTACCAAATTCTGATCCGTGAGGGCCCATACTCCCCGCGAATCAAAGCTGGACATATCCTACATATCAAATACAAGGGAAACAAATCAATGATCCACCAAACTCCGATTCATGAGGGCCATTAACACCTCAAGAATCAAAATTTGGCATTCATTTAAGTAAACTTACAGTACAAACAATTTCTCTATCAAACTGCATGGATTCTATCATTGCATCTATCACAACAGCATGCATAATCTACACAACATCTATCACAACAACATGAAATTGCTAATGCACTCTTGGTGGCATGGAAAGAATGCATGGAATGTGATTTCTGACAAGTGCCTATATGATGCATGAGATGCCATACCCTTTTCTCATCAGTTTGTGACAGAAATAGAACCACAATAGCACAATAATAACAACACAAGGCATGTGAATCACTCTAGGTGAAATCATATCAACTGTAAAACCTCAAAACCTGAAAACTGAAATAAACGAGGTAGATTGGATTTTCCCTGTACACGGGTTACCTACTCCCAGGAACAACTCATTACCAAGTACCGAATCCATCGTATCCCTGGATAAAGGCTACAAACAATAAATCAAGAGAAAGGAATTCCTCTGATACCACTTTGTAACGTCCCAATTCTGGAAGCCACCTAGAGGTGCCCCGTACCCAGTTGGTCACATGGCCTCAAGCGCATTTCCCCAAATTCTAGAGGCTTCCGACTAGCAGAAAGGGCCTTGGGTGTGATATTGGGGAAACTATGCCCTCATTGGAAGAGTACACAACAGAAGTAAACAAAGCATACAATAGCGGAAGTAGTAAATATCCAACAACAATAAACAGCGGAAGAATAAAACAATAAACAACTAAATCACACATGTATATATGAAATTATTCATGATACATATGTCTATGAAAGCAGCCAAAAAAGTCACAATGCTGAATAAAATACTAAACCAAAGTACAAAAGAAAAAAAACAAGCAACTCCTCAGCATCGCAAGCCTCGGGTTGGTCCCATGCTCTCATGCTCCACAGCAATCAAGTACCAGAAGTCGAAGGGCGCTTTCCCTTGTCTATACCTGCAACAACATAGTCTGTTTGGGCCCAAAAGCATGACCCAAATATGGTGTGAGACTAAATACCAGTAGGCAACCACCTGAAGATCTATGCCTAACAGTCAGTGAGTATATGGAAGGTAATAGTACAGTAAGCAGTAAACAGTAACAGTAAACAGTAGGTAGTAAACAATAACAGTAAACAGTAGGCAGTAGACAATAAGTAGTAATAGGATGATATACAACAGTAATCAATCCACAGAATAACAAGCAGCAGAGAAGCAAACAGCTAACCACAACAGGAACCCCTCTAAGAAGTACTTGCAGCCAACCCCTCTGGTCTTATCCAAGAAGTACCAAAAACCCTCTGGGCAGTGCACTCATCTTAACCCCTCTGGTTTGGTCATACAAAATTATAAGACTCTCTGGGGAAGCTCGCTCGGTCAATTCTCCTTATAGTCTAGGGTAGGTGGGGACTCTCTGAGGAAGATCACGCGGTCTAACCCTCTTATAGCCCCAAGGTCTAGATACTCTATGAGGAGATCACTCGATCAATCCTCCTATAGTCTCAGGTCTATCATAGACTCTCTAAGGAAGCTCACTCAGTAAAATCCTTCTCTACCCAAAAAGGTTTTAAAGAAATTCAAACAAAGTAAAGACTCTCTGAGGAAGCTCACTCGGTCTACCCTCTTGTAGTCTATAATATCCAATACTCTCTGGGAAACTCACTCGGTCTATCCCCTGTAGTCTATAATGTCCAAGACTCCCTGAGGAATCTCACTCGGTCTACCCTCATGTAGTCTATAATATCCAAGACTCTCTAGGAAGCTCACTCGGGCTATCCCTTATAGTCTATAGCACTAGGTTCTCACGGTCCCGTGCCAGTCAGTGCATAATAATTCTATAAGGACAAAGTACACCTACAGAGCTACTTGTCTAACCAGTATACAACATAATAATCATGTCAAGAATATCATTCCATCCTACGGTCACAAGGCATGGAAAATATGTATATTGACAAAAGGCTAACAATACCCAAAGGTCGTAACAAGAACAAGGCATTGGAAAAACATCCAAGCATAGAAATTATCCAAAAATCTGATCAAATTACCTCTACATAAGCATACAATCATGGAAGGAAAACAATAGGGGAAAAACCGTAAACACACAATACCCTATTCACAGGTATTGGTGGAATTTTCACATAAAACTCAAAGAATTCAAACAGTAAGGCACAAACCACATACCTTGATGCTAGGAGATCAATATACTTGAACCATGAGGCTTGATTCTCCTTAGAACATTGTAGATCTTTGAAAATGTACAAAACGTTCAACCCATGATATGTTGAGAAAGAGGGAAAATCATGGACTGAAACTCAAGAAAAAGGAAGAGCTCACAGCTGCGGTTACAACGCAATCGACGACGGTCGATTCGGAAAACATACGGAGGATCAGGGCTCGGAGGGTGTTCGCGTCCATACAGACGCTCCTGGTCGAAGAACCTTGAGAAGAAGACAATTCTGTCGACTAGGCGTGACACCAGTGCATTTAATGAAAAAAAAAACTACACGGCGTGTACTTCTGGGGTACATAGTGTGTACTTATCCTTTCTGTACTCCGCTTTATGCAGCCTCCACATCGCCCCTACACACCGTGTGTGTGGCCCGGACACGGCCATCACACGACCTTGTACTGCATCAAAGTACACGGCATGTACTTCAAAAATTTCCAGATTTTCCTCTTTTCTCAAAAATGTCTAGAAAAGGAAAAACATACCTAAAACGAAGATCCGAGTTCTTACAAGGAGAATACAAAATGTTTATGCCATTTAAATTTATTATTTGAGAATTTGAAATAAAGGTAAGTGATGAAAAATATTTTGTGTACATTGATTTCATATGATGGCATTTAATTAGATATTTACTAAGTAAATTTGTACGGTTATTTAATCAAAAATTAATTGAAACCACCCATAAGAAAGAGGACCAGATCAACCCAGAATGTGTGGGAGGAGGCCTCATATATTCTTTGGAGACCTCTCACCAAGCATGATAGTAGTGGAAGAGCATGGGATAGTGAGCATGAATGGAGATTGGATTATGCACATTAGTGTGCATGGTGGTAGGCATGTGTGGCCCACATTATGTAATGTGTTTTCAATGTGTCTGGGTGCCAAAACTGGTGGAAACTCAAAGTAGCGATAAATCATTGAGAGTTATTAAGGATAAGAAGTTAATTCATGAGATAGATTTGGGATTCAAATATAAAAATAATTTCCATATTCCTTTAATATATATGTATAAAACCATATCTATCTAATGATTTTGATCTATGTCATTCGATCAAGGTGCTTAATTTATCTTCAATAACAGCCAGCTTAGTATTCTACATGTGTCAGTGTATTTTTCCACATTATCTAGAGATCATGCCTAGCCCATGAAGGCATTGAGATCAATCGCGAGTGATTATAAGTTTCTCAATAAGACTAGACCATATCAAATGATGTATGCTTCAATTATATAGGGGTTGTATAAACACCCCATGAAGCATTCTACATGAAACCAAAATATCTTCTCGATGTGATTTTTGATAATTGAGATGAAATCTAAACATAATCATATTATTATAAAGCTTTGTTTTAATGATTAAAACTGATTCAAAACCAAGATATTTGGAGGATTATTTTGTTTTATGAAAAAAATATGGCTATTTATCATAGTCATGAAGTGTGTGATATATAGTGGTGCATGCATTTGAAGTAGGTTAGTGTCTATTCTCCGTTGAGGTAGTGAAGGATTTTCTATAAATACCCACTCTGGTAGAAAATTTCTATATAATAAAATATTTAAAAAAGAGAGAGATCCGACTAATCTAAAATAGAGGCACCGATTTTCTCTGTATTCAAGGATAATTCTGTGCATCATTGTATCGTACTCCCTAAGGCCTTCACAGTCACTTGAAGTTTTTTTAGATTCCATGAACTCATGATGGTTTAAACCATACTCAAGAGTTAATTGAATTTTTGTGTGTATAAAACATTAGGTGAAGTTTTCCATAACAGATAAGTATCATGATGAATAAATACACAATACAGTGTATAACTACATGTAGTGAAATGATTCTGTGAATTAGTTCTTATGTTATTCAATCACATGAGCTATACAAAAAGGAATCAATTTTACACAAGGTTAAGAGTTTCATGAGATAAGTATTCTTCATAATATAAGTTTTAAAAATAAGAAATATTGTGAACAGTGTATAAATTACATGTAGAAATAGTGGCATCAAACGTATATACATGAAGGAATAGGTGATATCATCTCATGATACATATACATTATGGGATAAAAAGTTATTCTATGTAAACCATAGTCATGAAATATGAGCAAATTCATGATATACACTGAGAACCTCTATGTGTTTCATGTAATATGAAGTAGATATGTAATTATTATTACACAAATATTATTGAGCATTTAAATAATAGTGGCGTTGCATTATAGTGACATGAAAATGTGATAGAAGTATAATTAATGCATGATGGTTTCATTCATGATAATTTCATGCATGAAAATATAATTTTCATCATAAATGCATGAATAACATAAAATGATCATATGATTAATGATTAAAAATACTGTAATCAATGTTTTATTAAGATGAATGATATCATTTAGTAGAGTGTGTAAGCAGACAACTTTCAGTGTGTTGAGGAATCTTCATTTTTTCATTTTGAAATTACAAAGAGCTTAATTGGATGTGATATATTCTAATTATTAACAAGATTGTACTAAGATGAATTCCATACTTTTTTTTTATTTCATAATGTGGCAGTTAAAGACTCTCAGTTGAAGTGAGAAAATGTGATATCAGTTTATTTTAGTGGCTCAAGGAGGAAGATCAATTTTTTTACTGTAGTTTGAACTTAATGTTTGTGTGATCTTTATCATTGTGTTAGAGTTGTGTCTATGAATACTAATAGTATTCTAGTATAAATAGTACCACCAGAATTCTAGTATAACTTGAGAAATGGTTAATACCGTCCCATTATGGTTTCCGAATGATACATGCATGAACCACTTATATTTGTTGATTGATTTATAGTGGATAATATGTGTTTAAGATCACCCAAAACACATCAAGGATATATTCACCCACATCTAGGGAGAACACAGTAAAAATACTATGTTTTTCTTATTTTACTTTCTGTCCTAAATGTGGTAAAATTTTGTTTCTTTACAGGGAATATCTATTTATCCTAACAAGTGCATATGTTCAAATTTAATAAGGGGTAAAATTGAATGAAATGAAATTGGTAAAAAAATATGTACACTAATTTACCCCCACCCTCTCCTAGTATACCTTTATGATACACTGGGAACTTCAATTGGTATCATAGGAATGTTTCCACCTCTGATTAGATCTACCTTTTTGTCCCAGTTGTTTGTACCAGAGATATTTTAATTGTAGAATTGAATTCAATGAAGTTATATATTTGTATCAGATAGAAAATGTAGTTCCTATATAATTTATTTATACTAAGGATGTTTCTAAAAAAACATTGAAGAAAATACATAATAAATATGTATTAATTCTAAACAATAGTTTTGTAACGACCCATATTTTCACAAAATTATAGATTGTTTTTTTTCAATTTTAATCCTCTTCTTAATCAAGTTAAACATTAGATATGGATTAAGGAAGGTCCTGGGAGTGTCTGGGGATTTTTTAGAGATCATAGTTCAGGAAAAATGGAAAAAATACTCGGTTGCATGGTTTTTCTGAAACTGTGAGATTGTATACTCTGGAACATATAGGCTGCATGGTTTGTCTACAAATGTGATGCCTGAGGAGCATGACCATGTGGGTCTACTAAGTTTTAGGACATATCAATTTTTCATAGTTTTCTACATAGTTAGCCAGACCATGTGTCTAACCATACAGTGTCCCCATTATAGCACAAACAGGAACATGGTTTGAGGATGGTTTACAAAACATGCACCTAAACCATGTGCCTTGATATTTTTTGTTGAAATAACCAATTTACCACCACTTAATTCTTAAAGACTATTTACTTCTTTTCTTTCTTCAACAGATGAGGTAGGTCCTCCTATCCCATATATCAAAATACCCACCATTCTTGGATCCTTGGTATCTCCCTAATTCCATCATGGAATTGAGATCCATTAAAAGAGTTGGACACCTTGAGGTATGATGTACCTTCCTCTTAACTTCAATATAATTTATTCTTTGAATCCATATCAATTTTTAGGTTCTATATCATTTTACCTATTTTTAGGGTGTTGGATCATCTCTTAGGTATCTTCTAACCTACTTAAACTCTTAGGATGATATCAAGTGAGTCATCGTCTATGGCCTTGACGTAGGTGGTAACTTATGTTTCCTATTGAGCTTTGATGTTTTGTAATTATTCCATTGTGATGCATGCCATATTTTCCTGAGTGACCTCTTTATATTATGTTATTCATTTCAAATTGACCATTTCACCCTGATACATGACTATTAATTTAATGTTTAGTGGTTTTGAGGATTTATACCACACATATGGATACCCCTTGGTTGTGCCAAGTAAAATTTCCCTTGAAGGTTAATTTTTTCAAATTCCTGAACTCCAAATTAGCTTCCATCTATCTTTTTAAATGAAATTTCCCTTGATACATAAATATTAAATAGAATCTAAGGAAACTCTTCATTTTTCATCCCCCCATATAGTTGCAATTTCCCTGGTAGGTAATTGAATTATTATATATGGCACCATTAAATGCATTTTCAGTCCTTAAATTGAATTTACATGACTTTTTTTTGTTGAATGGAATGGATAATACATGCTATTTGCTTTTCATTAAGTGAATTTATTTAATTTAATGATATGGTTCATGGAGGGTGGTAAAGATATCTCTTATTTATGATTTAATAAATTCTTATTATAAAATTTAATGACTTGTAAGTAATTGAACTTGTATATCTTGGAATATGAGTGGTAATTCCCCTTATAATGAATTATAAATATTACAATACCATTTCTCTCTCTCTCTCTCTCTCTATATATATATATATATATATATTCATGGGATGAATAAAATAGATGGATGAAAGGTATTTCCCCATTGCAGTTATAATTATAACATACCTCTATAAAGGCTATGACATGATGGTAAGGAACCAATTGATCTTGAAGGTATCATTCACCCCTACATTGGTTTTGAGTATGATGTCTCACACCATTAACACTAGTTGGGCATTGGGATTTACATGTCATGTCCCTATTTCAAGTGATGACATGAATGGTCACTCACCATCCAGAGTGTTGTGCATGATTATTGAAACTATTATTGGGATGTAGGGAATGTACCATATTGCTTTAGATTATAGTCTTATTATACTGGTAATGGATCTCTAAGTTATGCCTATGTCTAGCTAGCAATAGTACTCTAGGTATATGGCCACTTACATCTGCATGTACTTGGTTTATATAGGTGGATAAAATATATATAATTGTAATATATATAAATATACATATTATTACTATATACATGTAGTAACTTTTTAGACTTTGTTATGGCCATGAGTTGATGAAGGTAGGGTCCTCAGGTGTCCTTCTAGAACCTGAGTGGTTTGTTTATTTATTTCAGAATTGTTTTTTTATTATTTTACACATGAACATTATTTATATATGAGAACTACTCAGATTACACATAGACACCATTGGTGGTTCCCTAATAAGGTTTTTATCTCACACCCTACTCAGGAAACCTTTGGTACCCAAGAAGATTATCTATCTGTAGATATTGATAAGGGAAAAGTCCCTTTTTTAGGTTTTTGATATGTTTACCTAAAGTTGGGGTTGAGGAGTAGAGGATCACACATTCCCTCAAGATGCTAGTGGAGCATCTTTTTGTTCTTTTTGTAATTTTTGTATTACATGATTGTAATAATGTTCCCCTATTAACCTTTTTTTCATTAGCATTCCACGTGTCCATGTATTGACACTTCCATAGACGCTTTTGATTATATTATCAGTTCTTAATTTTTATCTATTCTTCCACTTCTTATCCATTCTGTCTATTTATATTATACTTCTTCTGTTGAATGTTATCTATTGTATCCACTACGCCACTCTAATTAGAAGGTATATTATGCACACCATACTAACTTTACACACTCACTGCTAGTCGATAGCCTCTGGTGTATGTGGAGGCATGCTTGAGGCCATGTGACCCACCACCTCGAGGCATGGGTTATGTGGATCCAAGGTTGGGACATTACAAATTGGTATGAGAGTCTAAATTTTCATTTGAATTACTATTTGGGTACTAGAAATGATACCTGGAGTTAATAGGATTTGTAATTGACCTTGTTACTAGATGTAGTTGAACCATGTATAAGGGAATCCCAAATTTCCTAGGATGGGAAATTACTGTTACAAATTATTCCATTTACGATTGACATGACTTCACCATTGGGTGACACATTTTTTATGATGTTATTATTATTATTTTAATTGAAATGAGATTTCATTAAATGGCCTGATGAAATGTGGGATTGGAATAAAACATGCTTCATTATTAGGCACACAATGGATAATATGGCATTCATTTTCCCATTCCATGTTTACTTTCATCATGCATTTACTTATGGCATATTGATAGTGCCTTGAATATGTATTGAATTATGATGAAACTTCTTTCAGGGATTGGAATTTATAATTTTTACTTAGAGTGACTACCTTAACCTAACTGTGTTTTTCTGAAAAGGTTAATATAGATACCTAATTTAGTAAATTATGGTGTGTTGATCTATGGTTCATTGGTCATATGTGTTGGAACGTGTTATGGCATGGGTCAAGTGAATGCCATATTTTGGTTCATAAAGAGTACGAGGCATTATAGATCATAAAATAGAAATCCACCTGATTCAACCATTCATAATGATTTATATACATTAAAAGGCATAGTTTTTAAATGAATATAATTCCTAAATTGAAATATCCATCTTGTATATATCTAACACAGGGACTTGAACCTGAGCCTAGCCTTACTAGTTGGTAGTGGGTATCTATTATAACTACCCAATGTTTTATAATTAAGTCATGAAATCATAACATAATGAATTTCTAAGTGCTATGTGACCTTTAAAAATAATTTTTTCACTTCCGTGTTTGGAATTTTGAAAATTTGACATACATAGTTGTGATTAGTAACTTATTTGGAATCCGATAAGAAAAACTTCATTTTTGTTGAATAGTAACCTACCCTTATGAATAGTAATATACCCTTATGAATAGTGATATAACCTAATTAATAGTAAACTTACCTATGATAGTATTAAAATAATATTCAAACGAAATTATGATGTACCTATATTTTAGAATAAGTAAATGAATGTTTTAAAACTGGTTTTTGATAATAAATTATGATTTTAATTAAATTTTAAATTAATAATATTTTGAAAAATATTTTTGAAAAAAGGACTTCATTTTTGGTTTCTACACGTCAAAAAATAGTTAGGTTGAATTTGTTAGATTTTTCCAAAATACTTTAATTTTTGGTGAAAAGTAAAATACTTTAATTTACCGTATAAATACACTATAATTCAAATCCACTATTCCTGACATCAAAAGTGATATAAGCACCCAAAAATCAAAATAACATGAATTTATTACTATTTTTATTCATGTAATTATCACTATTTTCTGGTCTTTAGGGTAATTAATAAACTAATAATTATAAAATTATGAAAACTCCTCTCCCCTCCACTATAAATACCCCCCATTCTTACCTCTTATCTTCACCACTTTCAAGCCTTTTACCTTTCTAATATTCTGTCCTGATATCTCCCCAAGATCCTCCCCAAAGTCCAAAGATCCCTAGTCTCTTCAAAATACCAAAACCTCTCCCCTTAAGAGGTTCTCAAAAGAGGAAGTCTTAAGAGGTAATCTCCTCTCTCCAATTCCTTCATTTTTTTATGTTTTTTTCTTTTTATTTCTTTCCTCAACTCCCTTCACCCAAATGGTATGATAACTCCAGTAACATACATGTAATGTAATAATATTATTCTAATAGGATACTTCATTACCTTCTCTGCTTTCCTCACATTTTTTTGAAAGAAATGAAAGCACTGTTTGAGAAGTGCTAATTTAGCACATTCAAAGACAACTATTTATCAATTTCTTTTATTATCTTTAATTATGGTCATGAAACAATTCATGTTATGGTTGAAATAGATTATTATATATGTAATATATCCTATTTTTGGTTCTGTAATCCTTGTGTACTAATGGTATTAAGTTATAAATAAAACATGTTCATTGTAGTCAAACCCACCGATTAACCAAAATGGTTATCACTAAGGTTTTATATATAATATTTTGACTTCAATATAAGTAACCAAATTAAAATTGTAGCCACGTAATCTCCTTTATGACCATTAATAACATACAAATTCAATTTTGGACAACCAATTTCATCATACGTGTTTAAATGAACATGAATATAAGTAAACCAATCTTGAAAACCAAGAAAACAAACGGTCCCGAACAATACAATTGAGTAACTTAACCCATTAAAAAGGTCATGGATGAAATTAAAAAGGTTATAATAAATTATTTAAATATATATGAGTTTCTGGACTTATTAATTAATAAACCTAATTTTTTTATTCTGGTCATTAATAAAAAGTGGATAACACCACCAAACATAAGGTAAGGGATCCTCTCCATTTCACTCTTAATCAAGATGCCCTCTATGCTATTCCATTTTATGTATTGTAACAGCCCGAGATTTTATGAAAACTATTCTTTTTAATTTTATTAATGTCTTGTGTTGTAAGCTACACCAAAAGGAGCTTGCACAACACGTATCCTTGACTTGCCTTGCATTACACGCAATCACAACCTTCCTCGATAGCGTGTGTAGTACACAATACCGAGTTTCACTAAACAACGATATGCTATTAAAATATTATTATAACTAGCCGTTATGAATAGTAATAACCACCTTTTAAAATTTTAGAAATTTTAGCTCTCAAAATGGACTTTATTTTTGGATTCGGAGTATCGAATTTAGCCTAAGGTGAAATTTTGGTACTTTTCGGATAACTTTCATTTTCTGATGAATAGTGAAAATTACTAAATTTTAGTTAAAAACAACTTTTTCAATCGAAATAATTAATAGTGATAAATTATTAATTTGAGTGGTTTTAAAGTATATTTAGAATATATTTTTACAATTTAATACAATGTTGGTCATTGAATGTAATTTCACATTTAAACCAGACATAATCAAGTGTCAATCTTTTGATAGATATTGTTTCTTAAAAACACGCTATTTGTTTTAATAGTGGGTTTTAATTATAAAATTAATAAATGCAACTTCTATGTTATGAATTTGGTAAAATAGAATTCATTTTTGAATTCGGAATATGAAATATAGCTTAGGATGAAATTTTGGCATTTTTCTGAAAAACATCAATTTTTGATGAATAGTGAAACTACTAAGTGGTAGTTAAAAAACTGAATTTTTCATAAAACTTAATTTTACCGCTTCTGTGAATGGAATTTCAAAAATCCGAGAGACACGGTTGATTTCAGTAAGTAAAATGTGGTTCAATGAGATTAAAATAATTTTTGGTGAATAGTAACTTTTTACTTTTATTTACCACGGTTAAAAGTAAATAGGGTAATTAAGGGTAAGAATGATATTAATATTACCCTAACACATGTCCTAATTCTATTGGACAAGTTTATCTCGACCAAAAACAACCTTAAGTGTAAAATATTATCATTTAGGCCCACTTGGATTAGATTAGGACATTTATTATTATTTAATTCAAAGAAGAGTTAAAAGAGTTAAAATCAAAGTTTATTTACTAAAACATTTTTAATATAGGGTTTTACATAAGATAAATTCGATTGTAAATATTCATTAGAAAGCTAAAATGATTTCCTACATGATGGTATTTTATTTGTAATTTTTAGACATCAAATAACTTAATTTATTTATGACACAAAGATGATGCAGTAATTATCTTATTAATGAAATATTGACATAATTGATATTATAAATACCAAAATAAATGAAATTTAAGACTTTTTATGAATTCCACTAATTTTCTAGGTTACTATGATATATTAGTGTTGATTTACTCAACTTGGTTTGAACATATAATTCTGTTATTACTTTCACAAAAATCATATATCAAATAGTGTCAAAATTGACACAAAATAGTTTTTAAATCAAATATTATATTATTAATTGTTATTTTATTCCTAAAAATCTACGGTTCGGCCAAATGACTTAGATAAGGATATATATATTAATAATAAACAATTTGGGGTTCGTTTGCCATGTTATAGTAAGTGTATTAACCATATAGTGAAAGAAAACAAAAAGACACGGTAAAAGTTAAATTATTTAACTTAGAGTTAAATCTAATTGATAAGGTTAAAATAATACCCTAAACTTGTCTAAATCTTATTGGTTGATAGGATTTCGACCCATCCCCACTTTAGCTTCGAAATAAGACCCTTTGGAACCATTATAAACCGATTTTTACTTTAATATAAAATAATATTTTGAGATATTCCTAAGGTTCCCCTCTCCTCCCTTATAAAAGGACACCTCCTCCCCCTCCTCCTCACACCAATTTGAGCACTCAAGCTCGGCCAACCCCTGCCCAAATCACTTCTCCACTTCCCTAGAAACATCCTAGAGGTTCTGGTCTTCCTCAAAGACCAATTTTAGTACCCTAAGAGGAGGTCTCAAAGAGGCGCTTCAAAGAAGAGGTAATTACCGTTACCAATTCTTTCATCTTTATTTCTTCTTCCACTTCTTCTTCTTAGGTTGTTTCATTATGAAGTAATAACATCAGTATCACTCATATACTGATATGTTATTATAAGTATGAAACAACCCTATTTCACCATCTATCCATCCTACGGAAAAAGAAATCACCGCGCGTGCGTACGTACGAAATACCGTCTCCACGCCGTGGTGTAATCTATTTTCCCCCACCACCTTACATGGATGGGTATAATGGTGTAAAGAATAACTATACATAGTTATTACAACATCATATTGATTCTGATATATTGTATAATCCACTCCAATTCAATTCAATATTTATGGAAATGATATCATCGCCCGTGCGTACGTACGGACTACCGTCTCCACGACGCGATGAGATTCATTCTCCATGTTAACCATTTAAGAATGATTATAAAGTATATATAAGAAATAATAATGAAATATATGACATTATAAAGCTACTGGATTTATGTATATATATATATATGTATGTCATCTACTTACTTCCATTTCAAGACAATAAGTAATGGAAAACAGCGTTCATGCGTACGTATGGACTACCGTCTCCATGAACGGTGTTTTTCATTTTATTTATCTATCTATTATATATATATATACTGAATATATATGATATATAAATCATATTTTATATTCTGGAAGTAAGTAAATCATGATATAAGTAATAATAATGTCAAGAACAACAAGTCAAAACACCTACGATAAATGAAACGATTTTACCCAAAACGCTTCTTTAACATGGAATTTACAAAAGAACGGGTAATATAATGTCATAAGTGAACCATATATGATATCATAACAATGAATATGATTATATAATAAGTCAATGGCATTATTTAAATCGTTATACAGGAGGTTCGGACACATACGAAGCAAATCGGACCTAAGGTAAGGGAAATATCACAATCTCATTTTTATCCGAGATTGTTTATTCGTATGTATTTACTAGGGTGTACTTTATCATCCACATCCATGTTTCATTAATATGTAATATTATTTCCATCTAACTATAATTTTTTAAATCCATTTTTACCCTTTGGTGAGTTTTTAGTAATATGTATGAAAGGAATCTTTTGTCGTTTTTCGTATGAGGTACTTTTTGACTTTTCTGACAAAAGTACGAAGAATGTTTTTTTTAACTTATACGGCACGAACAGATTTTTACGGTTTTATAAAGCCTTATTTTCATGAACCTTCCTCCAAAATATTTCATGACTATTTTCAATAAAATCTTTTTCTTTTAAAATTGCATGATGTTTTGTGAAAAGAAATTGATTTTGAAGAAGAAAGGATATTTTCCTCAAGAATTCAATTCAAGTGTTTTATCAAAATTATTTTTCATCTAAGATAATAAAGGGTTCTGTTTCTATCCATATTTTTAAATTGATTTGACTATGTTGTGATGGAATTATGTTATGAATTCCTTTATCTTATATGAATGGTTTTATGATGTCATGTTGTTTAAGAATCCCATTTTTATTACATGGGTTATGCAATGATGTATGATTTATGATTTTGTGGCACACATAAGAAAGGATTCATTATGAGATGGGTGGGAACTATATCTCCCTCCAATGCATTGGGTAAAGATTTTATATCTCATGAGATAGACAGGGCTGGAACGGTAGGTTATACCGGTTCAGTGAAACAGGACTGAAACGAGGGTTACTCGATTCAGAAAGGGACTTTGTCCACTAAGATGGTCTTGGAAATGAGTCTTGACTAACAAGAAATGATTCTCTATGATTATGTGTGAATTCCACAAAGTTTCATTTTTTAAGTTATGATTATTGTGATTACATTTCACTACCATGTTTTATCCCATGTTATGAAATTATGCTTTTTTTTGCAGGTTATGATTTCCAAAATGTTATGTTCTTACGAATACGATGTGATTGATATATCTTTTGTTTACCCTTACTGAGCATTTGAGCTCACCCTTTTATGTTTTCTTTTCCCCAGGATATAAAGAAAGGTTTTAGGTATAAAAAAGGAAGATCTTTATGGGAGATGTTGAAGATCTTTCCCCACGATTAGAAGATTTTATTCCGAGTTTCCAAAGACACTAAACTATTACGATCCTTGTGTGTGTTTTTGTTTTGTACTAAGTATTCCGCAAAAGTAATGTAATGTCAATGTACGTCAGGCTTCGGGTCTCTACAGTTGGTATCAGAGGAAAGGTTTAGTCAACCTTTGGAAAATAGGATGCGAAAACGTTAGTGAGATCCCTAGAGATATTTCTAAGGTATGTCTAGGGATGTCCCTAAGGTTAAGTATACGTATAGGTTATAGTACTAGAATTACGCTAACGATCATAGAATTAAACCTAAGATGTTAGATATTGAAGGTACTTCCCCTTTTATTATGTTGTTTTCCCTAGCATGATTTTTGCCTCTCACACTATTCTTTTTGGGTTTTAGAGAATGGCTGGAAACAAGATGATTCATGATAATGGAGGATATGATGGACAAAGGAATGATATTCTTCATAATGAAATGGGATTTGGAAGTCCAAACATAATTATTATGCCAAATCAGCAATCTCATAATATGATCAATAAAGAAAAATTTGGTAAGTTTCCTGACTCGGCTAATAAGAGAAAGATGGAGTTTCATGATGATCATAGAGGAAAGAAAGTTCAATTTCCCCTATGTAATTCATGTGGGAAGAGGCATCAAGGAGAATGTTTCAAAGGAACTGGAAGATGCTTTGGGTGTGGAAAAGAAGGACACAAAGCCAGTAAGTGTAAAGGAAAAGGTTCAGTTAACACCAGGGATGAGGATAATGGTATTGCTACGACATCAACAATGGTTAAATGTTTTAAATGTGGAATGTACGGGCATTATGCAAACCAATGCCCTAAGGGAAAGTCTCATGAAGAGAATCAGTATGGTCGTATGGGAAGTATTTATGTTGATGATGATGAAGAGACTACAAATGATATGTGAGATGAAAGAATTGTTGAATCTTGGACAATGGTTTAAGAATGTAGTGGAATGATTACATGTTTATCATGTGTAATGTTGTATAAGTAATCTCATGGTACTGTAGAATAAAGAGACATGTAAGGATTGTTACACTGTTGTCTGATTAATGTTACCAGTATCCATGAAAGGTTATTCAGATATTTTTGGAATGTAGATGATATGCGCATAATGAAGGGATAAGGAGAAAATTAAATGTTTGATAGTATTCATGAGCTCATGATTGATATAAGGACTAAGTGATATCATGGTTTGAGTATATAGAATTTTGAGGATTTTGGTATGTGGAAAGTGTTAACTTTTAACTGCATTCATGTTTTCACTAAGGTATTCAAGAGAATACACGATTAAGGACTTTGAATGTTTGGAATGTGACCAACAAGACATATCTTATGATATGTGGGGATCAACGATAGTATTAAATCTCTGGTAATCGTTGTCACTATATTATGAGAGTGGACTGCAGTATTATGGATAAGCCTAAAGATTGGAATGGATTATGTTGGACATAAGTTATTATTATTTAAGGATAGAAGTTTTTTCGATATTATTGATGGGATGTTATAGTAATATAGTTTTAGAAAAAGGACAACCTGCAGGACGGGCGACAGCCCATCGCTTCGGACAAGGCTGTGGGAATCGAACCCACAACTGAAGTGCGACTCGCCTTTATCGCCTACCACTGGCCTACAGGAAGTCCCTGTTTAGTAGAAACTAGTTTTATTATATTAAGCAGTATGATATATGAAGTATAAGTCCATTTTAGGAACCATATATGATTAATCTCACTATAGATCGGCTTATGTATATAATTTTTGCTAACCTTTTGTTTGAGACAGATGGAATGACCCGTCGTTCTATCACATGATCTGCTAACACTTCACGAATAACAAATTCAACTTCATTTATTTAAGAGATGAAGTGGAAATTGTTCAAGGCATGAACAACAGTGAGATTGTACCAAAATAAAGTAAGTATTTATTCTAATTCAAATTTTCAACTTTAGGGAAATGATCTTGAAAAACAAAAATGTTGTCCTAGTGATCTTATACCTGATGAATCATATGGTACCTTATATCATCACAAATCTATGGATTTGTGATTACTGGCTTTTCCATAGCCATGTTCTCTACCACTCTCCATCAGAACATGATGGTTAGATTTCTCTTCCATATCCATATTTTCACCTATGTGGAAACCCAGTGATTAGTTTATTTGGGTAATCGTTACATTTCATACTTTAGTTTTTAAAGACAAGTTTTGGTATTCCTTTTTACGATGTGGGTTTCTATTAAAGAAACTTTCGAATAGTAAACTATTTATAACCCCGACGAATTTCGAGGGCGAAATTCATTTTAAGGGGGGTAGAATGTAACAGCCCGAGATTTTATGAAAACTATTCTTTTTAATTTTATTAATGTCTTGTGTTGTAAGCTACACCAAAAGGATCTTGCACAACACGTATCCTTGACTTGCCTTGCATTACACGCAATCACAACCTTCCTCGATAGCGTGTGTAGTACACAATACCGAGTTTCACTAAACAACGATATGCTATTAAAATATTATTATAACTAGCCGTTATGAATAGTAATAACCACCTTTTAAAATTTTAGAAATTTTAGCTCTCAAAATGGACTTTATTTTTGGATTCGGAGTATTGAATTTAGCCTAAGGTTAAATTTTGGTACTTTTCGGATAACTTTCATTTTCTGATGAATAGTGAAAATTACTAAATTTTAGTTAAAAAAAACTTTTTCAATCGAAATAATTAATAGTGATAAATTATTAATTTGAGTGGTTTTAAAGTATATTTAGAATATATTTTTACAATTTAATACAATGTTGGTCATTGAATGTAATTTCACATTTAAACCAGACATAATCAAGTGTCAATCTTTTGATAGATATTGTTTCTTAAAAACACGCTATTTGTTTTAACAGCGGGTTTTAATTATAAAATTAATAAATGCAACTTCTATGTTATGAATTTGGTAAAATAGAATTCATTTATTGAATTCGGAATATGAAATATATCTTAGGATTAAATTTTGGCATTTTTCTGAAAAACATCAATTTTTGATGAATAGTGAAACTACTAAGTGGTAGTTAAAAAACTGAATTTTTCATAAAACTTAATCTTACCACTTCTGTGAATGGAATTTCAAAAATCCGAGAGACACGGTTGATTTCAGTAAGTAAAATGTGGTTCAATGAGATGAAAATAATTTTTGGTGAATAGTAACTTTTTACTTTTATTTACCACGGTTAAAAGTAAATAGGGTAATTAAGGGTAAGAATGATGTTAATATTACCCTAACACATGTCCTAATTCTATTGGACAAGTGTATCTCGACCAAAAACAACTTTAAGTGTAAAATATTATCATTTAGGTCCACTTGGATTAGATTAGGACATTTATTATTATTTAATTCAAAGAAGAGTTAAAAGCGTTAAAATCAAAGTTTATTTACTAAAACATTTTTAATATAGGGTTTTACATAAGATAAATTCGATTGTAAATATTCATTAGAAAGATAACAATATTTCCTACATGATGGTATTTTATTTTTAATTTTTAGACATCAAATAATTTAATTTATTTATGACACAAAGATGATGCAGTAATTATCTTATTAATGAAATATTGACATAATTGATATTATAAATACCCAAATAAATGAAATTTAAGACTTTTTATGAATTCCACTAATTTTCTAGGTTACTATGATATATTAGTGTTGATTTACTCAACTTGGTTCGAACATATAATTCTGTTATTACTTTCACAAAAATCATATATCAAATAGTGTCAAAATTGACACAAAATAGTTTTTAAATTAAATATTATATTATTAATTGTTATTTTATTCCTAAAAATCTAAGGTTCGGCCAAATGACTTAGATAAGGATATATATATTAATAATAAACAATTTGGGGTTCGTTTTGCATGTTATAGTAAGTGTATTAACCATATAGTGAAAGAAAACAAAAAGACACGGTAAAAGTTAAATTATTTAACTTAGAGTTAAATCTAATTGATAAGGTTAAAATAATACCCTAAACTTGTCTAAATCTTATTGGTTGATAGGATTTCGACCCATCCCCACTTTAGCTTCGAAATAAGACCCTTTGGAACCATTATAAACCGATTTTGACTTTAATATAAAATAATATTTTGAGATATTCCTAAGGTGCCCCTCTCCTCCCTTATAAAAGGACACCTCCTCCCCCTCCTCCTCACACCACTTTGAGCACTCAAGCTCGGCCAACCCCTGACCAAATCTCTTATCCACTTCCCTAGAAACATCCTAGAGGTTCTGGTCTTCCTCAAAGACCAATTTTAGTGCCCTAAGAGGAGGTCTCAAAGAGGCGCTTCAAAGAAGAGGTAATTACCGTTACCAATTCTTTCATCTTTATTTATTCTTCCACTTCTTCTTCTTAGGTTGTTTCATTATGAAGTAATAACATCAGTATCACTCATATACTGATATGTTATTATAAGTATGAAACAACCCTATTTCACCATCTATCCATCCTACGGAAAAAGAAATCACCGCGCGTGCGTACGTACGGAATACCGTCTCCACGCCGTGGTGTAATCTATTTTCCCCCACCACCTTACATGGATGGGTATAATGGTGTAAAGAATAACTATACATAGTTATTACAACATCATATTGATTCTGATATATTGTATAATCCACTCCAATTCAATTCAATATTTATGGAAATGATATCATCGCCCGTGCGTACGTACGGACTACCGTCTCCACGACGCGATGAGATTCATTCTCCATGTTAACCATTTAAGAATGATTATAAAGTATATATAAGAAATAATAATGAAATATATGACATTATAAAGCTACTGGATTTATGTATATATATATATATATGTATGTCATCTACTTACTTCCATTTCAAGACAATAAGTAATGGAAAACAGCGTTCATGCGTACGTATGGACTACCGTCTCCATGAACGGTGTTTTTCATTTTATTTATCTATCTATTATATATATATATATATACTGAATATATATGATATATAAATCATATTTTATATTCTGGAAGTAATTAAATCATGATATAAGTAATAATAATGTCAAGAACAACAAGTCAAAACACCTACGATAAATGAAACGATTTTACCCAAAACGCATCTTTAACATGGAATTTACAAAAGAACGGGTAATATAATGTCATAAGTGAACCATATATGATATCATAACAATGAATATGATTCTGTAATAAGTGAATGACATTATTTAAATCATTATAAAGGAGGTTCGGACACATACGAAGCAAATCGGACCTAAGGTAAGGGAAATATCACAATCTCATTTTTATCCGAGATTGTTTATTCGTATGTATTTACTGGGGTGTATTTTATCATCCACATCCATGTTTCATTAATATGTAATATTATTTCCATCTAACTATAATTTTTTAAATCCATTTTTACCCTTTGGTGAGTTTTTAGTAATATGTATGAAAGGAATCTTTTGTCGTTTTTCGTACGAGGTACTTTTTGACTTTTCCGACAAAAGTATGAAGAATGTTTTTTTTAACTTATACGGCACGAACGGATTTTTACGGTTTTATAAAGCCTTATTTTCATGAACCTTCCTCCAAAATATTTCATGATTATTTTCAATAAAATCTTTTCTTTTAAAATTGCATGATGTTTTGTGAAAAGAAATTGATTTTGAAGAAGAAAGGATATTTTCCTCAAGAATTCAATTCAAGTGTTTTATCAAAATTATTTTTCATCTAAGATAATAAAGGGTTCTGTTTCTATCCATATTTTTAAATTGATTTGACTATGTTGTGATGGAATTATGTTATGAATTCCTTTATCTTATATGAATGGTTTTATGATGTCATGTTGTTTAAGAATCCCATTTTTATTACATGGGTTATGCAATGATGTATGATTTATGATTTTGTGGCACACATAAGAAAGGATTCATTATGAGATGGGTGGGACCTATATCTCCCTCCAATGCATTGGGTAAAGATTTTATATCTCATGAGATAGACAGGGCTGGAACGGTAGGTTATACCGGTTCAGTGAAACAGGACTGAAACGAGGGTTACTCGATTCAGAAAGGGACTTTGTCCACTAAGATGGTCTTGGAAATGAGTCTTGACTAACAAGAAATGATTCTCTATGATTATGTGTGAATGCCAAAAAGTTTCATGTTTTAAGTTATGATTATTGTGATTACATTTCACTACCATGTTTTATCCCATGTTATGAAATTATGCTCTTTTTTGCTGGTTATGATTTCCAAAATGTTATGTTCTTACGAATACGATGTGATTGATATATCTTTTGTTTACCCTTACTGAGCATTTGATCTCACCCTTTTATGTTTTCTTTTCCCCAGGATATAAAGAAAGGTTTTAGATAAAAAAAGGAAGATCTTTATGGGAGATGTTGAAGATCTTTCCCCACGATTAGAATATTTTATTCCGAGTTTCCAAAGACACTAAACTATTACGATCCTTGTGTGTGTTTTTGTTTTGTACTAAGTATTCCGCAAAAGTAATGTAATGTCAATGTACGTCAGGCTTCGGGTCTCTACATGTATAAACCCTAATGATGGGGTATGTTTTTTAACCTACCCCATACTTACCTAATGATTTATAAGTGATGATAAATCCATTTTCTCTCTCATCAATCCCCCTTAGGTACACTCGACACCATGACGATAAACCGTAATGAATTCTACCTGAACCTTTTTGTTCTTTCGGGTTGCCTTATAATTCTTTATATAAAAATAGAGTTATATTATTTTTTTGTGTAAATATTCTAAATTCTGTTTAGTTTTACAAAATTCATTTATGAATACCTTTTCATCACTCTCTTTTGGGGATATACATGTTTTTAAAATATTCACTCCTTAGAACTTTCTGATAAGCAAATATGTTTTAAGGGAACTTCCCAAATTTTTACCCAATTTCAAGTTCACTCTATCCCATGTTTTAAGCCACCATTGTCTTTATAAAATCTGTCTTTTTATTATGAAAAATTTCTTGGTTAAATTAGGGTTTTATATAAAAGATTTTTCTCTTTTCTATTTTAAAATCTCCATAGTATTTTCCTTAAAACCGCACAAAAATATTTAAATGCTAACATTTATAAAATGCATTTATTATATGTTGTCACTTATTTTTGACACCACTTACCATGTTATATTCCTATTTTACCTTATTTATGTCCATGTATGTTCTAATACCTATCTTTTATAGACACTTTCATGATACTCTCATTGGTTATGCTTTATGTCATGATTGTGGTACCCAATTTTTTCCATGGGTATCCTTATGTTTATGTATGGTTTATTATATATGATTATTTATGTAGAAATAATATTAATGAAAATGTTGTTATGGGTGAGCCCAAATAGTGATCTAATGCATTGGGTAAATTTAAGTCTCATGAGATGCGATGTGAAATAGGATTGATGGTTAGCCTTGACCCGTACTAAAATGGGAATCAGGATTTGCGATTAGACTTGACATGTACTAAAATGGGAAACATTATTGGTGGTTAGCCTTGACCTGTACTAAAGACATGTTTTATGATTCTACCACATTTATATGTTTCCATGTTTATACGATCCCATGCTTATATTATATGATTTCATATGTTCCATGATTTGAATATCATTATGTCATGCCTCCTAACTCATGTGCTTAAGATGTATCATTATGTTCATTCCCTTACAGAGATTTTCATCTCATACCTTTGTTCATGTGTTCCCTAGGGTACCCTATGCAGATGTACCGGCTCAAAGGAAGTTAATATCTCTTTATGAAGATTAAATAAAGAAATTTTTTTAGCCCCATGTTTTATGTTTTATGTACCTAATATTCCGAGACACTAGACTTAACAATCCTTGTCTTGTACTCTGATGTATAATTATGATGAAAATCATGTAATGGTATATATAAAAATCTTGGGTCACTATAGATAGTATCAGAGGATGGTCTAGTTATTTTTTGATATTAGGAGTTGAGCAGCTTAGTGAGAACCTTAAATATGAGACTAATTATAAGAAAACATTCCTAAATTTTGGTGAGTATTGAGTAAGTGGTTTATCAAGAAAATACATCCCTTTGTGGATAAGAGTAGGTAGAGGTGGATCTGGAACAAATGTATCTAGGGGTAAAACCCAAAAACACCACTTTGAGCTAGAATCGAACAGGAACTAGTGCATAACAACGGGCCTTGCTGCACTCTTGGTTACAACACTCCAGGGGGATATTCTTTGGTAGATACATGAACTTAGTACAAAACATTATTAAGGAAAACAAATCCCATAATAATATATGTTTAGAAATAGATTGATGATAACCTAGATTTAAACCTAAGGAATCACATGTTAGGATATACTTCTTCTTTATAAGTATATCCTTTCATGTCCAAAGTTTCCTTTTTATGCTCAATAGATAAAGTATTAAATCCCTCTAATTATACGTTATTTTTCTTAGTTAATGGCGGAATATAGAAGAACATTTTAAAACAATCAATGTGATAGGTAATGTTAAGATTTCCCTAATGATATGCCTAATATGATGGGAACGGGTGCTCAAAACTTCATGAAAGTACTTGCTCAGTTGGATTTAGTTATGAATAATAAGTTGAATCATGCAGAATTCCCTCCTCCTCTATGGAAAGAGAAAGTTTCCATAGAATACTTTATGTGGAAAAGGCCTCCCATGTTTAGTGGGTCTTTTGATCCCCTACTTGTGGAACAATGGATTAACTTCATTGAAAAGATATTCTTCATCCTACAATGATCGAAAGAAGATAAAGTTGTACTAGTGGTCTATTGTTTTGATGGGGAAGATAATCAGTGGTGGATACTGAACAAGAATACAAATTACCAAGAGTAAATTGATTCCATGGATTGGGAGGAATTCAAGAGTATGTTTTTCAACAAATATTTTCCTCAAACCCTCCATCTCAAGATGGAAAGAGAGTTCCTCGGACTCAAGCAGAAGGAAGATAAGTCCATCGGGGCATATGAAGAAAACTTCACAAGGCTGGAACGGTATGACTCTGGTTTTGTCATGAACACCTAAAGTAAGGTGGATTTCTTCTTTAGAAAACTAAATCCAAGTCTAAAAAAATTGTTGGCAATTCGAGACATAGACAGTTATGAAGATATTGTATGTTGTACCCTCAAGGTTGAAATGGATATTGGAGAATCTTAGTGGTCTCTTGGGCCCAGTGATAAGAAGCGGAAAATGGGGAACAACATGGGTGGTTCAACAAAAAAAAATCCCATGACGGAAAGAAGCCAGACTTTTCCCCTTGTAAAACTTGTGGGAAGAAGAATCCTGGTAATTGTCTGAAGGGAACCAAGAATTTCTTCAAATGTCGAAAATTTGATCATCTGGCCAAGAACTGCCAAAGGGATATGAAAAATACAACTAATTTTGAAGAAGAAAAGAAGGTTTATATCAATACTCAGCAAGTAGTGCAGTGTTACAACTGCAAGAATCATGGTCATTATGCGAACAATTTCCCTAAGCCGAGGGTAATTAGACGCAATCAGCAACAACCTCCAAGGAAACAAGGAAAGGCTTATGCAATCACTACTGCTGAGGTGGAGCCGAACAACGATGTGGTGATAGGTATTCTATTTATTCATTCAATAATAGTAGACATACTATTTGATTCTGGTTCTATGTATTCTTTCATATCTTTCAATTTTTGTAGAACTATTCAAACACCACCTCAAAATTTGGAGGAAAAGTTATCTATGAGAATAGTTAATGGAAAAATTATTGAGTCTATGGTTTATAACTCCTCCCCAGTTAACTTTTGTGGACTGAACCTCCCAAAAAATCTCGTCATACTTCCTTTAGTGAAGTTTGACTCTATCTTGGGAATGGATTGACTATATTTATACAAATCCAACATCAACTGTTGGGAAAGGGAGATAACTCTTCACATCCTGAAGCATCCTCAAATTTTATACAAGTGTAAGGAGGAAGATGAACATCATTTTGAATCATTATCTCAAGTGTGGATATTTTTGCCTTATGAGAAAGCATATCTAGCTCAAATGATTGAGAAAAAGGAGAGAACCATGATTAAATACATGCTCATCGTGAGGGATTACACTGATGTATTTTCTGAAGAGTTTCCTGGTCTTTCTCCCAACTGAGAGGTTGAGTTCTCAATTGAACTTATTTTTGGGTATTTTCTTATATCAAAGACACCATACAGAATGGACACCATAGAGCTGGAAGAACTAAAGAAGCAGTTATAGGAGAATATGGAGAAGGGTTTTATACGCCCGAGTACTTCACTATGGGGTGTAAAAACTCGAATCTTCCTTTCAAGTATGTCTTCTCTTTTCTAGTGTTTTTGAGAAAAAGAGGAGTTATGGAAATTTTTGAAGTACACATCATGTACTTTATATGTACACTCCGTGTACTCAGTTACCATGGGTATCCATGTACTGGCCATGTAGAGGCTGTGCACATGGCTGTGTGGGGTGACTTGGAGACTGCCTAAAGCAGAGGCTGGAAAAGGAAAGTTTACGCCATGTACTTCAAAAGTACATGCCACATACTTTTTTTCATTAAATAGACTGGGGTTGTATCTAATTGACAGAACACCCTCCTTCTAGGTCTGTCTCATCTGAGAGTGACCGTATGGCCACATATCTTCTCCGAGCCCCCGATCCGCCATCCATTCTCTGAATCGACCACTATCAATTGCATTATGATCGCCATGGTAAGCTCTTCCTTCTTCTAGATCTTCGTTTCTTGATTCCTCCTCTTTGATTTTTCAATTTTATGGTTGATTTGATTTCACCATTGGGTGATTCAGATGTTTTGTGATGTTATTGTAGATGTTATTGAGGTTCTATTTTTTTTTTGCAACCCGATGATAAGAGGGTATGACATCTCATGAATCATATAGGAACTTGCTAGAAATCACATGTCATGCATTCTTTCCAAGCCATTTAGGGTGAATTAGCGATTTCATGTTATTGTGATAGAAGTTGTGTTAGAGATGCATGTTGTTGTGATAGATTCCTTGATATAATACATGCTTTTTGACAGGGTATTGGATTGTGTAAGTTTTTGTTTGAATGATTTCCAAACATCGGTTCTTGAGGTGTTACTGGCCCTCATGGACTAGAATTTGGTGGATCATTACCTTTTATTCTTTGTATATTACATTTATAAGATTCCAAGCTTTGATTCGTGGGGAGTATGGGCCCTCACGGATCGGAATTTGGCACTTTCAATGTTTGTTTCTGTGTATTTCTGGGTTCTTGTAACATCCCGAGATTTTATGAAAAGTATTATTTTTAATTTTATTAATGTCTTATGTTGTACGCTACACCAAAAGGAGCTTGCACAACACGCATCTTTGAATTGCCTTGCATTACACGCAATCGCAACCTTCCTCGATAGCGTGTGTAGTACGCAATACTGAGTTTCACGAAACAACGATATGCTATTAAAATATTATTAAAACTAGCCATTATGAATAGTAATAACCACTTTTTAAATTTTAGAAAATTTAGATCTCAAAATGGACTTCATTTTTGGATTCAGAGTATCAAATTTATCCAAAGGTGAAATTTTGGTACTTTTCGGATAACTTTCATATTCTTATGAATAGTGAAAATTACTAAATTTTAATTAAAAACAACTTTTTTAATCGAAATAATTAATAGTGATAAATTATTAATTTTAGTGGTTATAAAGTATATTTATAATATATTTTTACAATTTAATACAATGTTGGTCATTGGTTGTAATTTCACATTTAAACCAGACATAATCAAGTGTCAATCTTTTGATAGATATTATTTCTTAAAAACACGCTATTTGTTTTAACAGCGGGATTTAATTATAAAAATAATTAATGAAACTTCTATGTTATGAATTTGGTAAAATAGAATTTATTTTTGAATTCGGAATATAAAATATAGCTTAGGATGAAATTTTGGCATTGTTCTGAAAAACATCAATTTTTGATGAATAGTGAAACTACTAAGTGGTAGTTAAAAAACTGAATTTTTTCATAAAACATAATTTTACCGCTTCTGTGAATGGAATTTCAAAAATCCGAGAGACACGGTTGATGTCAGTAAGTAAAATGTGGTTCAATGAGATGAAAATAATTTTTGGTGAATAGTAACTTTTTACTTTTATTTACCACGGTTAAAAGTAAATAGTGTAATTAAGGGTAATAATGATATAAATATTACCCTAACATATGTCCTAATTCTATTGGACAAGTTTATCTCGACCAAAAACAACCTTAAGTGTAAAATATTATCATTTAGGCCCACTTGGATTAGATTAGGACATTTATTATTAATTTATTTAAAGAAGGGTTAAAATAGTTAAAATCAAAGTTTAATAAATAAATCATTTTTAATATGGGGTTATACATAAGATAAATTCGACTATAAATATTAATTATAAAGATAAAAATATTTCCTACATAATGGTATTTTATTTATAATTTTTAGACATTAAATAATTTAATGTATTTATGACACAATGATGATGCAGTAATTATCTTATTAATGAAATATTGACATAATTGATGTTATAAACACCAAAATAAATGTAATTTGAGACTTTTTATGAATCCCACTAATTTTCTAGGTTACTATGATATATTAATATTGATTTAATCAACTTGGTTCGAACATATAATTCTGTTATGACTTTCACAAAAATCATATATCAAATAGTGTCAAAATTGACACAAAATAGTTTTTAAATCAAATATTATATTATTAATTGTTATTTTAATCCTAAAAATATAAGGTTCGGCCAAATGACTTAGATAAGGATATATATATTAGTAATAAACAATTTGGGGTTCGTTTGGCATGTTATAGTAAATATATTAACCATATAGTGAAAGAAAACAAAAAGACACGGTAAAAGTTAAATTATTTAACTTAGAGTTAAATCTAATTGATAAGGTTAAAATAATACCCTAAACTTGTCTAAATCCTATTGGATTATAGTATTTCGACCCATACCCACTTTATCTTCGAAATAAGACCCTTTGGAACCATTATAAACCGATTTTGACTTTAATATAAAATAATATTTTGAGATATTCCTAAGGTGCCCCTCTCCTCTCTTATAAAAGGGCACCTCCTCCCCTCCTCCTCACACCAATTTGAGCACTCAAGCTCGGCCAAACCCTGCCAAAATCCCTTATCCACTTCCCTAGAATAATCCTAGAGGTTCTGGTCTTCTTCAAAGACCAATCTTAGTTCCCTAAGTGGAGGATTCAAAGAGGCGTTTCAAAGAAGAGGTAATATCCATTACCGATCTTTTCAATTTCTTTCTTCTTCAACTTCTTATTCTTTAGTTGTTTCATGATAAAGTAATAACATCAGTATTACTTACATACTGATATGTTATTATAAATATGAAACAACCCTAATTCACCTTATATCCATCCTATGGAAAAATGAAATCACCGTGCGTGCGTACGTACGGAATACCGTCTCCACGCCGTGGTGTAATCTATTTTCCACCACCACCTTACTTGGATGGGTATAATGGTGTAAATAATGAATATATATGACTATTATAAAGTGATATTGATTTTGAAATAGTATACATATACTCCAATACAATTCCACGATCATAGGAACGATATCATCACTCGTGCGTACGTACAGAATACCGTCTCCATGATGTGATGCGACTCGTTATACATGATCTTCATTTCATAATGATTATATAAATGAATTAAATGAATGAATATGATATATATTACACTAATACCATTCTGGAAATGAGGTATCTATAACCTAAAGAAAAGAATAATAATTTATTCGACAAAACACGCATAAGAACAAAAAGTTATAAACACCCGAATAACAAGTAACAATGAAATATTACTAACAAGAAGCTAAGAATATGACCATATATGATATCATATCAATATGTATGATTCTGTAATAAGTAAATAACATTATTTAAACCATTATACAGGAGCTTCGGACACGTACAAAGCAAATCGGACCTAAGGTAAGGGAAATATCACAATCTCATTTTTATCCGAGATTGTTTATACTTTAGTATTTATTGGGGTGTTTTTTATCATCCACATACATATTTCCTCAATATGTAATATTATTTCCATCCACCTACAATTTTTTAAATCCAATTTTACCCTTTGGTGAGTTTTTAGTAAAAGATATGAAAGGAATCTTTTGTCGTTTTTCATACGAGGTACTTTTTTGACTTTTCCGAAAAAAGTACGAGAAGAATGTTTTTTTAAACTTATACGGCATGAATGGATTTTTAAGAAATTATTTCAAAGAAGCTTCCTTTACAAGTTTTCAAGTTTATTTTTAGTCAAATTCTTTTAGTTTTAAATTGTAAGACATGTTAAGAAAGGAAAATGTTTTTGAATTAGAAAGGATATTTTCCTCAAGAATGGATTTCAAGTGTTTTATCAAAATTATTTTCCATCTAAGATAATAAAGGGTTCTATTTATATCCCTATTATTACATGGATTTGATTATGTTGTGATGGAAATATTTTTATGAATTCCTTTATCTTATATGAATTGTTTTATGATGTCATGTTGTTTAAGAATCCCATTTTTATTACATGGGTTATGCTATGATGTATGTTTTATGATTTTGTGGCACACATAAGAATGGTATCATTATGAGATGGGTGGGACCTATATCTCCCTCCAATGCATTGGGTAAAGATTTTATATCTCATGAGATAGACATGGCTGAAATGGTAGGTTATACCGGTTCAGTGAAACAGGACTGAAACGAGGGCTACTCGATTCAGAAAGGGACTTTGTCCACTAAGATAGTCTTGGCAATGAGTCTTGACTAACAAGAAATGATTCTCTATGATTATGTGTGTATGCCACAAAGTTTCATGTTTTAAGTTATGATTATTGGGATTACATTTCACTTCTATGATTTATCCCATGTTATGATATTATGAGCTCTTTTGCAGGTTAAGATTTCCAAACTTTATGTGCTTGTGTATACGATGAGATTTATATTTCTTTTGTTTACCCTTACAGAGCATTTGAGCTCACCCTTTTATGTTTTCTTTTCCCTAGGATATGAAGAAAGGTTTTAGGTAAAAAAAAGGGAAGATCTTTATGGGAGATATTGAAGATCTTTCACCACGACTAGAAGATTACGTTCTGAGTTTCCAAAGACACTAAACTATTACGATCCTTGTGTGTGTTTTTTTGTTATGTACTAAGTATTCCGCAAAAGTAATGTAATGTCCATGTACGTCAAGATACGGGTCTCTACAGTTCTGTAGTAGTTTCTGAGGCTTATTGTCCGGAAAAACATAGAATACACGGCGTGTAATGTTGAATACATGCCATGTGCTCTTCTATTTGGGAAGGAATTGTTTTTCTCAAGTACATGTTGTGTACTGTATGTACACTCCATGTAGTCTCTAACAGCATCTTAGACTGTGTGGGTGGGGACACAGGGGTTGAAAATCTTTGGTAGGACACGCCATGTATATGATGTACACATCGTGTTGTAGAACCGTGTAACCGGCCATGTCACTAACAACATGGGTCAGTTGTGTCTTTTTTAATACACATCGTGTCCATATGGAACATGTCGTGTAGTGTAACCCGAGTACCCGGCTATGTAACAAACAACATGGGTTGGAAAAATCTTCTTAGAACACATCGTTTCCATCTAAAAAACATTGTATAGTGTGATCTGTGTATCCAGTCACATCACTAACAACACAGGTCGGTGAATCTCTTCTAGTACACACCATGTCTGGAATGAACACTCCATGTAGTCTTGTTCTAGGAGAACTGTGTGGCTTAGCTGTGTAGAAGAACTCAGGTAGGGGAAGAGAAGTCAAGTACACACCATGTGTTCAAACAACACACCGAATGTTTGGGGTGTTAAACGACCTGGGCTGGCAGGAGTACATGCCCATGTGAAGGCTTAAGGGAACATGCCATATAGGAATTATACATGCCGTGTATCCATGTTTTTAAAAAATTGAATGATTTCTTTCTCCTATTCCCTTATTTTACTTCTAAGTTTTAGTCCCTATTAATCTTGAACTAAGGTGTGTGCTTGACCATGAAAATCCATGCCACCAAGATTTACTCCGGTTGTACGTCAGTTGCAAGGCGGTGATCAGACACCAGACATGGCTGATCAGGGACTACTAGCAGATCCTCTAGTTGTGAAATTCTATGCACCAGCCGTCATTCTTGACACAAGTGCTGATACACAGTTCTGAGAGGGCTTCATGAGGTTCATGTAGACCTTCCACAGAGTACCGCATCCTGCCCCTTCTATGGAAGAGCTGACATGGGTTTTCCATTAGCAGCATCCTCCCACCTTCATTGGGGAAGGAGGACCTTAGGCTGCAGAGTCGTGGTTAGAAGTCATTCTATCTATATTCGATCATCTGGAGACTCCTCCGGAGAGGAGGGTCAATCTTTCTACATATATGCTTCGGGATTCTGCCAAGAGATGGTGGTATGTGATCTCATAGGCGGGATGCCAGCAGGTTATGGCTTGGGATGAGTTCCAACGTGCCTTGTATGACTAATTCTATCCGGAGAATTTGAGGTACGATTGAGCCCAGGAGTTCATGAGTCTGGAGAAGGGTACTCTTTTTGTTATGGAGTATTATTCTCACTTCAAAGAGCTGCAGTGCTTCACGCCTATTCCAGGAGGTGATGAGTTATTACGAGAAAGGAAGTTTGAGGATGGTCTCAGGCATGACATCCAATCGCAGGTGAACATCTTCAGGTTGACTTCCATCACTTCTATAGTCAACTAGGTGCTGATCAAAGAGCGCAATCTGAGGGATTGTGGAGTTGTGAGCCATGGCAGCTCGACATCTGGAGTTAGTACTCATCCTAATCATAGCAGGAATCGTCGTAGTGGGTCTTTGCGTGGTGATACAAGGAGGTGAGATTGTTCTTCTGGTAGCCAGGTGGTATGCTACCAATGTGGGAAGATCGGGCACACGAGGCCACATTGCCTAAGAGACCCAGTTGAGTAATGATCTTGCAGAAATATGGGTCGTCTTTAGTGTTTATATTAGTTCTTCTAACCGGCAGTTGTTGACAGAGGTTCTTCTATGACTTTTCATTCCAGATCAGCACCACTAGTTTATCACCAGTCAGGGAACTAGAGTTATTCAGGTCGTTCAGGCCGAGGCGGAGGTCGTGGATGTGGAAGTCAGTTTCCAGGATTTTAGAGACAATATGGTGTATCATCTCAGAGTGGTCAGGCGGGGTCACAAGGCCGCGATACAAGTCAAAATTTTGTAGTGGAGAAGACCCAGTAAGAACAGGATCCCAAACCCTCTACAGTTCGAGGTACGATTCTAGTTTTCTCAATTTTATCTTCTGCTCTATTTGATATAGGGGCTTCCCATAAACTTATATTTTTTGTTGTTGTGGAAATACTTGGGTTATGTATCTTTTCTTTTTCTGATATATTTATGCTAGACACTCCGTTGGGGACTAGAATGGCTAGTGTACGTCAGTTCAAGGAGTGCCCCCTAGAGGTTGGTGGGTGTCACTTCTTATGGAACCTCTATGTCCTAGAGATGACAGACTATGATTTCATTCTCGTAATGGACTAGTTAGTTCCCTTCTAGGATTTTGTTGATTTCTATCACCGTAGGGTGAGTTTCACATCACCATAAGGTGAATATTTTCTTTATAAGGGTGAATGGGATGTCCAGGCGAGCAGGGTGGGACCTGAGCATCATGGGTTGGGAGGAGTTACAACCTAGATTTCTAGTCTATATCTAGATGACCAGGGGACTTCACAGTTGGAATTTCCTCCAGTGGTGGATCGTTTTAGGGATGTCTTTCCAGAGTACTTTTCAGGTTTGTCTTCGGAGCGAGAGGTGGAATTTTCTATTGAGCTTGTGCCAGGAGTGGCACCGGTGTCCATTCCTCCTTATAGAATGGCTACACCAGAGTTTCAGGAGCTCAAGAAGTAGTTGGAGGAGTTGCAAGCTAAGGGTTTTATCCGACCCAATACTTCTCCTTGGGGTTTTCCTGTCCTGTTTGTGAAGAAGGTGGATGGTACTCTCAGACTGTGTGTGTATTACCAGAAGTTGAACCAGTTGATGGTCAAGAACTAATATCCCTTACCAAGGATTGATGATCTCTTTGATCTATTTTGAGGATCCCGAGTGTTCTTGAAGATTGAATTGAGATCCAGTTGCCATCAGTTGTGTGTTAGACCATCTGATATACCTCTTATAGCCTTCCAGAGCAGGTATGGTCTATACAAGTATGATGTTATGTTGTTAGATCTCACAAATGCACCTGCAGTATTTATAGAACTGATGAACCGAGTGTTCCATCCATACTTGGATTCTTTCATGGTAGTCTTCATGGATGATATCTTGGTGTATTCTCATACTCGACATGACCATGCTACCAATATTGAGATCATTTTGAGTACATTAATAGAGCATCATTTATATTCTAAGCTCTCAAAATTCCACTTTTGGATGGATCAGATTTACTTCTTGGGTCATGTTATCTCAGAGACAGAAGTATCAGTAGACCCAGAGAAAGTGAGAGTAGTAGTTTCTTGAGATCAGTCAAAGAACGTCTTTTAGGTAAAACGTTTTCTAGGGCTATATGGTTACTAAATACATTTAATAAAGGATTTTTTATGATTAGAAACACCACTAATAGGCCTTAATAATAAGGGTAAAAAGTTCTTGTGGTCCGACCCTTGTAAGTAAAACTTTCGAGAGCATAAAGGGAGGTTGAATTCAACACCGATACTAGTATTACCAGAGCTGGGAAAGAGATATACTATTTATTTTGATGCTTTAGGTGTCAGTTTGGGAGCTGTGATTATGTAGGAGTAAGGATTCGTTGTGTATGAGTCTCAATAGTTGAGGCCACATGAGAGGAATTACCCGACACACGATCTCGAGTTGGCTGCAGTTGTTCATGACTTATGCTGTTGGAGACATTATCTTCTGGGAGAGCATTTTGTGGTTTTCACTGACCAAAAAAGTATCAAGTACATCTTCACTCAGTGTGATCTGAATTTGAGACAGCGAAGGTGGGTTGAGTACCTTTAGTCCTTTGACTTTGAGATTGCCTACATGCCTAGGAAAGGCAATGCAGTAGCTGATGCGTTGAACATGAGGACTCAAATACAGGAAGTTCAGGAGGCTAGTAGTGAGTGGAAACTTATGTCTCTATTATCTGAGATTCATTTGGAGGTGCACGACAGGCAGGGGAAGAATTTTCTTTCTTCTATAGCTGTTACCTCTACTCTTCTTGATCGAGTGTGAATAAGGCAGCTATCAGATTATGAAGGCCTAGTCCTATGAAAGAGTGTTTCAGGAGGGGACCCTATTCCTGGATGGACCATAGGTGAGGATGATACCTTGTACTTTCATGGGCGCGTATGGGTGTCAGTAGACATATGTGAGGAGCTGATACAAGACTTTCATTCCTCATTTTGGGCAGTTCATCTTGGTGTCACCAAGATGTATTGTGATCTACACCGTCAGTATCGGTGGCTAGTTATGGAGAGAGATGTTGCTGGTTTCTTCATGAGGTGTTCCACCTATCAGCAGGTGAAGGTAAATAATTAGTGACCAACAAGGCTTTTGCAGAAGTTACCCATTCCCAAGTGGAAGTAAAATGATGTCGTGATGGATTCCGTGACAGGTTTTCCAAGGTCGCCTCGAGGGAATGATGCAGTATGGGTTTTCATTGATAGACTCATGAAGGTTTCTCACTTATTTCCGGTTAAGGAGACCTTCAGTGTTGATGAGCTGGGAAGGTTGTACATAAGAGATATTGTGTTTCTACATGGAGTCCCACACTCCATTTTTTTTCAGAAAAGGATGCTCGTTTTACTTATCGGGTCTGGAAGGGGCTTTAGAAATCTTTGGGTACACAGGTAGTTTTGAGTACAACTTACCATCCCTAGACAAATGGCCAGTCCGAGCGTACGATTAAGGTACTTGAGGACATGATTTGAGCATGCATACTAGATTTTGTAGGTTCTTGGGAGAAGCACATACCTCTTGTGGAGTTTTCCAACAATAATAGTTTTCAAGCAACTATTCAGATGGTACCTTATGAGGCTTTGTATGGTAGGCCATGCCGATCACCCTTATGTTGGCTAGAGTTAGGAGAAAAATCTATGTTGGGACATCATCTTGTCCAGGATACCACATAACAGATAGAGTTGATTCAGAAGAGTATGGATACTTCATAGTCACGACATAAGTCTTATGTTGATTGATGGAGACGACCTCTGAAGTTCGAGGTTGGAGATGAGGTTTTCTTACATGTCACACCGGGGTTGGGACATAGGAGGATTAGGAGATAGGGTAATCATTTGACGAGAAAGTCGGGTTGTTTGAGGTGTTGGAGAGAGTTGGGACGGTTTCCTACTGGTTGTAGTTACCTCAGAGGTACTAGGATATGCATGAAGTCTTCCACATTTCTCAGCTTCGATGTTACCTCTCAGCCCATCTCATTATTTTTAACCTGAGGAAGTTGAGTTATAGGTGGATGAATCTTTCAAGGATCATCATGTCTAGATTATTGATCGAAGTATGAAGGTTCTTCATGGCTGGTCTATTCCTCTGGTATGAGTTCTATGGCAGTATGGGTGAGTACAGGACGAGACCTGGGAGTGGAAGGTCGATGTATGATCACAGTGGCCAGAGATTTTTGAGGATTCTTCTTCTATGTCGCCTTTCTAGGGAAATTTTGGGATGAATTTCTTTAATGGGGGAAGTTTGAAAGAACCCATATCTTCCTTTCAAGAATTTTTTCCCTTTTAAATTGTTTTTGAGAAAAAGAGGTGTTCTGGAAAATTTTGAAGCACATGTCGTGTACTTTATAAGTACACACTGTGTACTCGGTTACCGTGGGTAGCTATGTACTGGCAGTGTAGTGACCGTGCACATGTTAGTGTGGGTGACCTGGAGACCACCTAAAGCGGAGGTCAGAAAAGGAAAGTACATGTCGTGTAATTCAAAAGTACACATCATGTACTTTCTTTTTTTCATTAAACGGACCGGGGTTGCGTCTAATCGACAGAACACCCTCCTTCTAGATTTGTATCGTCTGAGAACAACTGTAGAACCATAGATCTTCTTCGAGCCCTCGAGCCATCGTCCGTTCTCCGAATCGACCTCCGTCAATTGCCTTTGGATCACCACGGTAAGCTCTTCCTTCTTCTAGAGCTTCATTTCCTGATTCCACCTCTTTCTCAAGTTATCCTCAGTTTAATGTTTTAGACATTTTTATAGATTTATGGTGTTCAAAGATGATTCAAGGCTTGAGATTCAAGTATATCGATCTTACAACACCGAGGTAGGTGGTTTGTGACTTTCTGTAGAAAGTATTTTATTTTTATGTGAAAAAGTGACCAATACCCATGAATGGGGTATTGTGTGTTTACGGTTTTAACCCTGTTAATTTATTTCTATGCTTTTATGCTTGAGTAGAGGTTAAATTGAATTTGAATAGGGTTAATTTCTTTGATTTGGAAGTGTTTTCCCATTAATGTTTTGTTTATGATCGTTTGGTCTTGCTTAGCCTATTAGGCTACCTTGTTTTTCCCATGCCTAGTTTTGTAGGATGGTGTGATTATTTATCTGACATGATTTTGTGCTATAGACTATTTAGCCAAGTAGTTCTTGAGGTATAATTTGGCCTCTATTTATTTCTGTGCTCGTTGACTTACCCATGGATGTGAGAACCTGGTGTAGTGCACCATAGGAAGAATGGATGTGATGGCTTCTCCAGAGGGTCTATTTTTACTATTACGATGCAAGACCATAGGGGGAATTGATGAAATTTCTTCCTCAGAGTGTCTATAGTTCCTCGACATAGGCCACATGGGGAATGAGACATAAGTGCTTCCATAGATCACCTTTTAGTTACCAATACGATACTATAGGGGGAATTGACGGCGAGTGATTACTAAGAGAGTCTATGCTTAAGCTAAACTAGAGGGGAAAGACTGTGTGTACTTCCTAGAGGGTTTCTTGTGTTGTTTTGGTTGAACCAGAGGGGTTAGGATGAGAGTAATTTCTATAGGGTTACCTGATTTGATTATCTACTTACTTGATATATTCAATTGAATGCAATTGAACTGTAGGAATGTTGACTGTTAAGTACTTCCATGTTTACTATTTCTTTTTATTTATTGTCCGCCATATATATATTCACCAACTGTTAGGCACAAATCTTTTGGTGGTTGCCTACTAGGATTAGTATCACACCCTGTTTGGGTCATGATTTAGGGCCCAAACATATTATATTGCTACAAGTATAGATAAGGTCAAGTGCCCTTCTACAATAGGTACTTGATTGCTGAGGAGATAGAGAGCATGGGACCAAGCTGAGACTTGCGATGCTGAGGAGTTTATCTGTTTTATTTTGTACTTTGGATTAGTAAGGTATTCCAACATTGTGATTTGTTTTTATTCTTTCCTAGACATATGTATCATGCATCATTTATATATGTTATAAAGTTGTTTCTTACTTTTAGTCTTCCGCTGTTTACTGTTGTATGGTATGTTTACTAATTCTGCTATTGCATATATGTTTTACTTCCGTTGTATTACTCTGCCAATGAGGGCATAGTTTCCCCACTATCACACCCAAGTCCCTCACTTCTAGTCATAAGCCTCTGGAGTTTGAGGAAATGCACTTGAGTCCATGTGACCAATTGGGTATGGGGCGCCTCTGGGTGGCATCCAGAACTGGGACGTTACATGGGGTGCACCAGTCCTCTTTGTCAAGAAGAAGGAAAGATCAATGCACCTCTACATTGATTAATGTGAGATCAATAAAATCATTATAAATAACAAGTATCCCCTATCGTGGATAGATGACTTGTTCGAACTGCTTCATAGGGACAATTATTTCTCCAAGGTGGACCTTTAGCCGGGATATCACCAATTAAAGGCGATGAAGGAAGATATTCCCAAGACTGCCTTTCAAATGAGGTAGGGACACTAAGAGTTCATAGTGATGCCCTTAAGACTCACTGATGATCTAGAAATTTTCATGGATTTAATGAATAGAGTCTTTAGATATTACCTTGAATTTTTTTTGGTTGTCTTCATTGATGATATTCTGATATACTCCAAGAGCAAGGTGGAACATGAGGAGAATTTTAATACTATGTTAAAGACTTTGAAAAGAGAGACGTTGTATGAAAAGTACAATAAATGTGACTTCTGGATGGAGGAAGTATCATTTTTGGGGCATGTTATCACCAACAAAAAGATATCAGTAGAACCTTCCAAGACAAAGGAAATTGAAGAGTGGCCCAGGACAACTTCTATAACGGAGATCCACAGTTTTTTGGGTCTACATGGGTATTATCAACGATCTGTGAAGAACTTTTCACGATTGTAGAACCCAATGACCAAACTGACACGGAAGGGAGTAAAGTTTTTATTGACTCAGGAATGTGAAGATTGTTTCAAGGAGTTGAAAAAGAGGCTTATCACTACTCCAGTACTCACACTCCCTACAAGTGGAGAACTCTTTGTGGTGTATAGTGATGATTTTATGAAGGGATTAGGATGTGTGATAATTAAAAATGATAAATTGATAGCCTATGCCTCAAGGTATCTGAAAATACATGAGTAAAACTATCATATGCATGATCTGGATTTGGCAGCAGTGATATTTGCATTGAAAATCTTACGGCCTTATCTCTATGGGGAGAAGTGTGAGATATATACTGCCCACAAGAGTCTCAAATATATATTCAAACAAAAAGAGATTAATATGAGCTAATGAATATGGATAGAGATCATCAAGGATTATGACTACTCAATCCACTACCATCTTTGTAAGTGTCATATGCTTTAAGTAGAAAGGATCCCACATCTTTGTCAATGATGAGAATTGAAAAGGATACGATCTTCTTATATTTTCAAAGGATGGAAATTGGAATCATTAAGGGAGGAACATAATCAATACTTTCTCAAATTATTGGTCAACCATCTCTCTTGAATAAAATAAAGGATGCTCAAATAAAAGATGTGAAAATTCATAAAAGGGTGGAAGCTTTCAGAAATGGTAAATCCTCATAGTTCAAGGTGGATGAGGAAGGAGTTGTAAGATTTGAGACATGATTATGTGAACCATATAATCCAAATATAAAGAAGGATCTATTTAATGATGCACATAGATTGACCTTTTCTATCCACCCAGAGAGCACAAAGATGTATCGAGATCTCTGAGAAAACTTTTGGTGGGACAATATGAAAAGGGAGATTTATGAATATACATCAAAGTGCCTGGTATTTCAACAAGTGATGGCTAATAGGAAATAGTCTAAGGGGATGATGCAACCAATACCCATACCAACATGGAAGTGGGAGAACATTACCATGGACTTTGTCACTGGAATTCCAATGCCATCTAGAGGAAACAATGTTGTATGGGTTATTGTGGATCATCTTACAAAGACATCTCACTTTATCACAATTTGAGAGGACTTCTCATTGAATTAATTTGCACAGATTTACATCAAAGAAGTGGTAAGGCTGCATGGAGTACCACTATCTATTGTATCTGATCGTGATCCAAGAATTACCTTGAAGTTATGGAAAAGTATCCAACACGCTTTAAGAACTGAACTGAACTTCAGTACCGGCTATGATCCTGAAACTGATGGCCAATCTAAGCGAACTATTCATACAATTGAATATATGTTGAGAAAATGTTCTATGGACTTCAAAGGAGGATGAGACCAACATCTTACACTGGTTTAATTTTCCTACATCAATAGTTTCCACTCAAGCATCTGAATGGCACCATATAAATCCCTTTATGGGAAAAGGTGTAGAACACTGGCATGTTGGGATGAAGTTGGTGAGCGTAATCTTCTAGGACCTAAAATGGTCGAAGAAATGGTGGAGAAGGTGACAACCATTTAGCAGCATATCAAGGCAGCACAAAGTAGATAGAAGGGTTATACAGATAATCATCGAAGAGACTTTGAGTTCAAAGTTGGATAAATGGTATTTCTATGCATATCTCTATGGAAGAAGGTCATGAGATTTGGGAAGAAAGTAAAGCTAATTCCTAGGTATATCGGGCCCTTCGAGATCCTAGATTGAGTTGGAGCTGTGGCCTATCGACTGGCACTTCCACCTACCATGTCGAAAGTACATGACGTCTTCCATGTATCTACCTTAATGAAGTACATACTAGACCCTTAACATGTACTCTCTTCAGAGGTTATACAATTTGTGGATGATCTTTCCTATGAGGAGTAGCTAGTGAAGATCTTGGATCATAGAAATAACGTTTTACATAACAAGACTACTCACCTAGTCAAAGTACTATGGTGGAACCCCAAGTATGAAGAGGCAACATGGTAACTGGAGGAAGAAATGAAGTAAAAGTACCCACACCTGTTTATGAATTAGAATGTAAAATGAAATTTCAAGGGTGAAATTTCATAAGGGGGGAAGAATGTAACAACACGATGTTTTATAAATGGAAATTCCTTTCTAATAATTATGTCATGAAATCACAACATAACGAACTACTAAGTTCTATGTGACCTTTAAAAATAATTTTGTCACTTATGTGTTTGGAATTTCAAAAATTTAATTTCCACGGTTGCGATTAGTAAGTTATTTGGTGTCTGCTAAGGAAAAATTGATTTTTGGTGAATAGTAACCTACCCTTATGAATAGAAATACACCCTTATGAATAGTAATACAACCTTATGAATAGTGATATAACCTAATTAATAATAACCTTGCCTATGATATTATTAAAATAATATTCAAATGAAACAAGGATGTACCTATATTTTAGAATAAGTAAATGAATGTTTTAAAACAGGTTTTTGATAATAAATTATGATTTTAATTAAATAATAAATTAATCATATTTAAAAAATTATTTTTGAAAAATAGAATTCATATTTGATTTCTACACATCGAAAAATGGTCGGGGTGAATTTTTGGGATTTTCCCGAGATACTTTAATTTTTGGTGAATAGTATAATACATTAATTTACCGCATAAATACATTATAATTCAAATCCACTATTCCTGACATCCCAAGTGATTTAAGCACCAAAATATAGAACTCACATGCATTTATTAATGTTTTTAGTCATGTAATCATATCTATTTCTGGTCTTGAGGGAAATTAATAAACTAATGATTATAAAATTATGAAAACTCCTCTCTCCATTATAAATACCACCCATTCTTACCTCTTCTATTCACTACTCTCAAGCCTTGTGCCTTGAAAATATTCTGACCAAATATTCCCCAAGATTCTACCCCACGTCCAAAGGCCTCTATTCTCTTCAAAATACCAAAAACTCTCCCCTTAAGAGGTTCTCAAAGGAGGAAGTCTCAAGAGGTAAATTCCTCTTTCCAATTCATTCATTTCTTTTAAGTTCTTTTCTGTTTGTTTATATTCTAAAATCCCTTCACCCAAATGGTATGATAACTCCAGTAACATAAATTTACTATAATTATATTATTATAATGGGATACTTCATTGTCTTCTCTCCCTTTTCCAACTTTTTTTGAAAGAAATGAAAGCACCATTTGAGATGTGCTAATTTAGTACATTCAAGGACAACGGTTTATCAATTTATATTATCATATTTAATTGTGGTCATGATACCATTATTGTTATGGTTTAACTAGATTATTATTTATTTAATATATCCTTTTTGGTACTTTAATCCTTTTTTACTAATGGTATTAAGTTATAAAGAAAAACATGTTCATTGTAATCAAACCCACCGATTAACCAAAACGGTTATAACTAAAGTTTTATATATAATATTTTGAATTCACTCTAAGTAACCAAATTAAAATTGTAACCATGTAATCTCTTATATGTTCATTAATAGCATACATCTTTAATTCTGGACAACCACTTTCATCATATGTGTTTAACCGAACATGAATATAAGTAAACCAATCTTGAAAACCAAGAAAACAAATGGTGCCGAACAATGAAATTGAGAAACTTAACCCATTAAAAAGGCCATGGATGAAATTAAAAAGGTTATAATAAATCCTTTAAATATATATTAGGTTCTGGAATTATTAATTAATAAACATAATTTGTTTATTCAGGTTATTAATAACAAGTGGAGAACACCACCGGACTTAAGGTATGGGATCCTCTCCATTTCACTCTTAAACAAGATGTCCTCTATGCTATTCCATTTTATGTGTAAACCCTAATTATGGGGTATGTTTTCTCACCTCCAAAATACTTCCCTCATTATGTATAAGTGATGAGAAACCCCTTTTATCTCTCATCAATCTCTCTTAGGTACACTCAACACCATGCCGATAAACCATAACAAATTCTACCCGAAACGTTTTGTTCTTTCGGGTTACCTTATCTTTATTTATGTCAAAATAGAGTTATCTTATTTGTTTATGTAAATATTATAAATTATGTTTAGTTTTAAAAAATTCATTTATGAGTACCCTTTCATCACACTCTTTCGGGGATATACATGTTTTTAAAAGATTCACTCCTAAGAACTTTCTGATAAGCAAACCTGTTTTAAGGGAACTTCCAAAAATTTTACACAATTTCAAGTGCATGATATCCCCTGTTTTAAGACACCATGGTCTTTATAAAATCATTCTTTTTATTATGAAAAAATTCTTTCTTAAATTCTGGTTTTATATAAAAGATTGTCCTCTTTTCTATTTAAAAAGCTCCATAGTATTTTTCTTAAAACCACACAAAAATATTTTAATGCCAACGTTTCTCAAATACATTTATTATATGTTGTCACTTATGTTTGACACCACTTACCATTTTATATGCATATTTTACCTTATTAGCATCTATGTATGTTCTAATCCCTTTCTTTGATGGACAGTTTCATGATACGCTCATTGGTTATGCTTTATGTCATGATTGTGGTACCCAATTATTTCCATGGGTATCCTTATGTTTATGTATGGTTGATTATGTATCATTATTTATGTGGAAAGAATATTCATGAAAATTTTGATATGAGTATGCCCAGATAGTGCTCCAATGCATTGGGTAAAGTTAAGTCTAATGAGATGCAATGTGAAACGGGTTTGGCGGTTAGCCTTGACTTGTACTAAAATGGGAACCAAGATTGACGGTTAGCCTTAAACAGTACTAAAATAAGAAATGGGATTTCCGGTTAGCTTGAACTGTAATAAAGACATGTTTTATGATTCTACCACATTTATATGATTCCATGTTTATATTATCCCATGATTATATAATATGATTTTATATGTTCCATGCTTTAGATATCATTATGTCATGGATCCTAACTCATCGGCTTAAGATGTATCCTTATGTTCATTACCTTATTGGGCTTTTCAGCTCATCCCTTTGTTCATGTGTTCCCCAGGGTACCCTATGCATATGTAAGGGCTCAAAGGAAGTTAGGATATCTTTATGGATATTAAATAAAGAAATATTTTTTTAGCCCCATGTTTTATGTTTTATGCACCTAGTCTTCCAAGACACTAGACTTAACGATTCTTGGACTGTACTCTGATTTATAATTATGCTTAAAATCATGAAATGTTATATGTAAAAGGATTGAGTTGATATATCTATGATGTTTATATGGAATGTTATGGATTATTCTACCTCTTAGACCTAGATTATTGGGAAGGAAGAGTGGTGTGATTGTTATTTTAAGAAGTATTTATACATGTTCTAGTTTCTATAAGCAATATACTAAATTTCTTAAATATTTTTTGAGGTGTGTGATTGTCATTGCAGCATTATGTCTCCATGAAATCCTTCGATTGCATGCCCGAAAGAAGGTGATGACCATATACCTGAGGTGGTAGGCCCTGAGCTGTTAATGGATCCTCCTAAAATACCACCTATGGAATGTCTTATAGTTCCAGATATGGGAAACTGATGCCCAGTTCCAAGAAGGGTTCTTACATATGGTGTAGTCTATGAGAGGTGTAGTTTGACATTACCCAAGCATGGCTGAGTTGACTTGCGAATTTTAGAAGAAGAATCCTCCCAACTTTCCGAGGGATGGCATACCTCATGATGTGGATTCTTTGCTCAAATTAATAATTTTTTTATTAAATAATTAGGAACAGTTTTCAGATTGAAAGGTCAAGATTGATACCCCATTAGGTATCTGATTAGAGGATGTTTTCCATTTTAAGGATTAACCCATTAAGATATGTGGTTAAATTTTTATATGGAATCTCTTCATCTTCGACATGATGGTATTTGATGTAATGGACTGGTTAGTTCCCTACCAATCCCATATCGACTGCTGTCATTAGTGGGTGACATTTACATCACTAGAGGGAATTAAGAATATAATGGGATCTTAGTGGGACATGAGTAGGGCCTGAGTATAAGAGGATATGATGTGTTACAACTCATATTGTAAGTATTTTTTATGCATGATAAGGTGATGTGACTTGCTATTTTTCCTCATATGGTGGATCATTTCAGAGACATTTCTTAAAAATTTATATAGTCTGCCTCTTTTATGAGAGGTATAATTCACTATTGAGTTAGTTCTAGGAGAATAACTAGAGACTATTCCTCCATATAAGATGGAACCTAAGGAGATTATAGAACATAATAATAAACTGGAGGATCTAGTGGCTAAAGGCTTCATACGCCCTAGCACATTTCCTTTTTTTTCACCAATCCTTTTCTAAAAGAAGGTGGGCGGTGCCCTTAAGTTCTTCATGGATTAACATTAGTTGAAGTATCTCAATGTAAAGAATCAATATCCACTTCCTTGAATAGATGACCTATTTTATTAGATCTAATGAGATAAAGTATTTTCAAAGATAGATATGAGTCCAGGCTATCATCAGGTTCATGTTAGGTCTTCATACATACCTAAAATGTATTTTAGGAGTAGGTATGGTCTCTACGAGTACCTGGTTATTCTGTTCAGCCATGAGAACACATCTATAGTCTTTATAGATCTAATGAATTGGGTTTTTCACTCATATATGGTTTCATTCGTGGTAGTATTTTTTTAATGATATCTTAGTGTATTCATGTTCTATACACAACCATGGAAACCATCTTGAGATCATGTCAAATACATTAATAGATCACCAGATCCTTGAAAGGATTAGTAAATACCACTTTTTGATGGAAAAATTCCACTTCCTGGGTCATATCATATTGAATTTAGGAGTTTTAGTATACCCAGAAAAAGTGAATGTTTTAGTTTCATGGGATAATCCCATGAACATATTTGACATTCATACGCATGGCCCCGAGCTAGCTATTGTACTTTATGCCTTACGTTGTTAGAGAGACTATCCAGATAGAGATATTTTTTTGGTGTTCACATACCATAATACCCTCAAGTACATATTTACATATTGGGATCTCAATCTCATACTACACAGGTGGGTGGTGTACATACAATCATTTGATTTTGATCTTTCTTACATGCCTAGTAATGGAAATTCTTTAGCTGATGCTCTGAGCTGAAAGAATCAGACACAGGTGGTTCAATAATTTACTAGTGAATGGAAGATCATGGACTTATTCTCAAAGATTCATGTTGAGGTTCTAGAGGACCATGGTCAGACTATCCTCTTTTCCTTATAAATGACTTATTCTCTTCTTAAATGGGTAATAATGACACAGATATCTGACCATGAAGTCCTTTTCATAAGGGAAAGTATCTAAGATGATGATATATCTTCATGTTGGGCTGTGGATGAGGATGAAACTTTACTATTCCATGGGTTTTATGTATCCCATCAGACATATGAGAGAAGCTGATGTGGTAATTCCTTGCCTTAGCATGGTCTGTTCACCTTGGGGTCACCAAAATGTATTTGGATCTACAACACTAGTATTGGTGGCCTATTATGAAACATGATAATTCTAGCTTCATCACTTGGTGTTCTACCTATTAGTAGGTGAAGGCAGAACACTAGTGGATGGTAGGGATTCTATAGCCATTGTCCATTACTGAGGTAGTAGAAGGCCTTGGGTACTTAGGTACTTCTGAGAATGTCATATAAACTATAGACTGATGGAAAAATGGAGTGCATGATTTAGGTTTTAGAGGACATGATTTATTCATGTGTCCTTGACTTTGAGGTTTCCTGGTAGAAACACAATCCCCTCATTGAGTTCTCTTATAAATACATATTTCAGGCTACCATCAAGATGGATCATTATGAAGCCTTATATTTTAGGCCATGCCGCTAAATTATGTGCTAGATAGTGGTAGGATAAGTAGGTATTCTTGGACCAAGTATCATGTAGGAGACTATAGAGAAGATCCAGTTGATCAGAAATCACATGATGACAACTCAGCCTAGACAACAGTCATATTCCAACATACACTGGTGACCTCTCAAGTTCGAGTTTGGAGACTAGTTTTTCATGAGAGTCTCACCTTGGTTATGGAATAGTCATATTTGAAAGCAAGGTAAGCTCTCACCAAGGTTTATTGGACCCTCAGTGGTTGTGAAATGGATTGGAGAAGTGGATTAATAGTTGGAACTTCCTCAGATATATCGTTCAATGCATGAATTCAGTCATGTATCTCACCTTTTTTGATACTATCCATACTCAACACATGTGATTCAGCCTAATGAGTCCGAAATGGATGTAGATGCTTCCTTCGAGGAGTATCCAATGTGTATTTTTTATTGGAGTGTGAAGAAAATCTGAGGAAGGTTAGTTCCTCTAGTACAGGTTCTATGGAAACATGAGCGAGTATAGAATGAAACCTAAGAATGGGAAGCTGTTATATGAGCTCATTGGCCAGAGCTATTCTATAATGATACCTCTTTATCCTCATAAGGAAAACTTGCGGATGAGTTGAATTATGAAGTGGACGTTGTAATGACCCATCTTTTCACGAAGGTATGGATTGTTTGTTTCTCAATTTGAATAATTTAATTAATCATGATAAATGTGTAATACAACCTAAAGAAGGTACCAAGAGAATATGGGGCTTGTTCAGAGCTTGGAGATCTATAAAAATGGGGAATATAATGGGATTCATGGTTTGGAAACCATGTCACCCAGCCCGCATGGATTTTTTGAAACATTTTGGTTGCAGACAATGCCACTTGTATGCCACATGGTTTTTTTTTGCAACCATACGACCTGAGGAGCATGACCATGTGGGTCTTTTGAGTTTTTTGACAAATCCATTTTTTACATTTTTTGCAGGGTTATTAAAACCTTGTGTCTAACCATGTGGTGTACTCCCTTATAGTAGTAACTTGTGTATGATTTGGGAATAGTTTGTAAATCGTGCACCTTGATATTTTTGGGTGAAATGATAAATTTTACCAAAAATAATTCCTAAAGACTATTTCACTTTTTTTCTTCTTCCTCCAGTGGATGAAGTAGGTCCTCCACTCTCGTAGCTCAAAATACCCTCAATTCTTAGATCCTTAGTATCTCCCTCATCTGGTCATGGAATCAACATCCATCAAAGGTGTCGGAAATATTGATGTATTCTCACTATTATTCTTATAGTATATCTAATTTATTCTTCAAATATATCATGCTATTTAGGTGTAATATCATTTGAACTATTTTCAAGGCATTATACCATTTCTCATATCTCTTACAATATGCATCAAATTTGTGGTAGATATTGAGTGAGGTGTTATCTACAGCCTTGATGTAGGTGGTCACATCATTTTTTTAATTGAGTTATGATGTTTTGTAAATATGTCTTTGTGCCACACTCTAGATTTTGATGAGTTTCTACTTTAAATTGTTTTGTTAATATCAAATTAAATTTCTCACCCAGATACATGCCTATTGATTAATGTTTAGTTTTTTAGAGGGTTTTTACCACACATATGGACACCCCTTGGGTGTTCCAAAGTTAAATCGGCCTTAACTATTAATTGGTTCAAATGCATAGAACACCTAATTATCTTATAGATAGCTTGTTAAATGATTTTTCCCTTGATATATGAGTATTAAATGGAACCAAAGGCACCTATTAGGTGTTCCCCCCCTTATAGTTGAAATTTTAGAGGTAAAAAAGTTCCTTATTACCTATGGCACCTTTAAATGCCTATTGAGTCCTTAATTTGAATTACCTTGAATTGGTTTTGTTAAATAGAATGGCTAATGCATGATGATTTCTTTTCCTTAGGTGAATTTAATTAATTGAATTAAGTGTTTCATGTAGGGTGGTAAGGCCATCCCTTATTTATGATTTAATAAATTATTATTAAAAAATGTAATTCCATTTATGTAATTTAACATGGATAGATTTCCAAATGAGAGGTAATAACTCATGTAATGAATTATAAATATGACTATGCCTATTCTATATATATAATTGGGCTGAATAAAAGAGATACATGGGAGGTATTTCCCCATTCTAGTTATAATTATAATATTCCTTTATAGAGGTTGTGACATGATGGTAACGGACAAGTTGATCATGTCAGTATCATGATCCCTTACATTGGGTGTTGGGAATGATGTCTCACATCATTGACACTAGTTGAGAATTGGGATTTACATGGCACATCCATTTTTTGAGTGATTACATGATGTCTCACACACCATCTCAACTGTTGTTCATGATGAATCACACTATTATTGGGGTGTATGGAATGTAACCTATTGCTTGAGCTTATAGGCTAGTTAGACTGCTAATAGATTTATGAGTTATACCTCAATCCAGCCAGCACTAGTACTCCAGGAATATGTCCACTTACATATGCAAATACATGGTTCATATAGGTATATGTAATATATATAATTATAATATATATATTATTACTATATATGTGTAGTAACTATTCAGACTCCTTTCCAGACATGAGCTGATGCAGGTAGAGCTGTCAGGTGTCCATCTGAAACCTGAGCATCCTGACAATTTATTTCAACATTGTTTTTCTTATTATGTTATACGTGCACATTTTTTAGTTACGGGCACTAATACGATTACATGTATACACCATTGGTGGTGTCCTATAGAGATTTTTATCCCACACCCTACTTGGGATGCCTTTTTTAACCAAGAAGATTATCTATCTGTAGGCATTGATAATTGAAGAGGCCCTTCTATAGGTTGTTCATATACTTACCTATAGTTAGATATTAGAAGCATATGACCATACATTCGGTCAATATTCTTGTGGAGATTTTTTTTATTTTTCTATACTTTTTATATAGCATGATTGTATGCATGTTCCCTTGTACCCATTTTGTTCATTAGAATTCCATGAATCCATGTATTGACACTGCTATATAAGATTTTGATTATATTATCAGTTCTTCAGTTTTATTTATTCTTCTGCTGCTTATCCATTCTGTCTATTTATATTATGCTTCCAATGTTTAATGTTATCTATTGAATCCATTGTTCCATTGTGATATGTGGGAATAATATCCCCTCCATACAACTTCCACACCCTCGCTTTTAGTTGGATGCCTCTGGTGTATGGGGATAAGAACTTGAGGCTATGTGACCCACCATATTAGGGCATAGGTTAAATGGATCCTAGGCCAGGACATCCCAAGTTTGAATAAGAAATATGCTAAAAAAAACTAGATATATTTAGAGGGGTAATCTATTATAAGTATATATTAAACATTTGATAATGACTATTTTTATGATTATGGTTCAAGATGTGATAAATAAAATTCTATTAAATCACTTAGTGATTTTTAATCAATATTCAAAGATTATTTGAATAAATATTCTACCAAGGTTTTCACTTAAATAATTAATTTTATCAAGGGACTACACGAAAAAATTTCACAACTTGAAGAGTAATATATATATATGGAGAAAGTTTTGGGAAAAAAAGTTTCAATGATAGAAAATTAGAAAAAAAATTATTGATGCTAAAGAATAAAGTGTATCACTTTGAAATGAACATCTATATTATGTTGAAGAAGAGTTAAAAAGAAATGTGTGTGAGAAAGAAGTAACTGAAAAGGTCCTTATTGATAATATTCATACACATGAATAATTTAATAACACTACCATGAGTTTTAATAACTCTTAAGTGTAAATCAATGAAATGTATAAGATAATCATCCTGGATGAATGATCAGATGAAAAGTCTGTATCACATTTCAATTATTGATGTAATTTGGTTGAAAATTAATTACAAATGACTCTTTGTGAGAAGTATGTGATTGAGATGAAATATACAGAAGTGATCTAGGAATTGGGTAAAATTCACACAACCTATATGAATGTTAAACAAGCCCAGCTAGAGGTTAAAACAAAGGTAAATAAAGAGCTTGATAATTTTCCACTATAGGCAAATAAAATTCATGATGATCATGTTATGAAAATTAAGTGTCATTGGGAAGACTAATTAAATTTTGTTGAGGAAGAGAAAAATTTCCTCAATATGAACTGTCATAAAATGGAAATTAAATTTAAAAAACTAGAGGAAAAATAATTAAATACCTCCCAAAAAGAGTGTGAAGATATGGTGAAATCACTTGAAGACCAGAATGAATTCTTAAATTTGAAATGCCTTCATCTATAGGTAAAGTTAAAAAATATAGGGAGCACCCAAGCTGAATCTTAAAAAATTACTATGATCAGGAAGGTTACCAAGAGTAATTCTGAAAAGAGTATTACTTATGACAAGACTCTTTATAGTGGAACAAATAGTTTGATATTATCTAAATATAAACATATTTCAAGACCATTAAAATGGGTAAATATTATTCTATAAGTTATTGTTTACACTAATATTGTTTCATCTCTAATTACGAGTTCCAAAAATATTTCTATTCAATCATGGGTGAGGATTAATAATCATAAACCCACTAAATAATCAAAGGTGGATGTGAAGAAAAGATGGAATTATTGTTCCTTAAAAAAGGTAAAATAAATAATCATATTATCCAAAAACAAAAAGATGTAAAAGCCATCCAAATTTCATCACAGAAGAAGAAATCAATAATTTTTGGTTTGTGTTGGTGATTTATGAAAATTTGGAAATTGGGCCATTGACTATTGTTATAATTTGTCAATGCATGGTAATTATAGAAGGAAAATATGAAGGGGGAGTAATTATGAAATGTATAGAAATCCTATAGGTTTAAAGTATAATTCACAGAAGAATAGGAATCTATATATAAATAATATATTTGTATATTTTGATTACTTTTATGATTGTTACAATATAAGTGGTTACAATTATGATGTGTGATGATATGTTGCAACTATGAACTATGCATATGATGATATACAGAAAAGACCACAACAAATTTATAGATAATGAACAAAAGAAGAAAATTATTCCTTGGGTTATAAACTAAAAAAGATATTTAATAAAACTATTTTTCAAGATACACCCATAAAGTAAGATGAAATGAATGTCACACCAATTAAAATATACTTCAACTTTGGCTGAAGAGGCCATATATTAGAACATTACAAATAGGTCATAAACACACATGCTAGTAGAATAAAGACAAATAAGAAAAATTAATTAATCTAAAAAACATATAAAAGTGTTGATTTGGTATAAGAAAATCAAGATGGAAAATTTTAATTTCATGTGTGGTTTTTTAAAAAGGAAAACCCTATGATTTTTATAGATTTTCGTTGAAGTTGATGAATGTCCAGGTATATTGATGATAAATTCATGACATGGAATCCTGAAAAAAAAAAGAATTAGTGAAGAATAAAGGAAAACACCATTGGCTTCCTATGTTAAAAAATCTACTGTATAGGAGTATACTCACAAGGTCTGATCATTTACCAAAGAAATGCTTATTCATATTCATAGAGAAACTATAATTTTCAAAGAAGTCAGAGTAGGAAAAAAAGAATGGAAATGAATTACTTTCTAATGTGAAGAAGCCTATTACGTATAAGAAAAAATATATTGAAATTATGAATCTGATGATTCCATTAAATTATAAAATATAGAAAGTAAAATAAGGACCATGCATGAAGAGTTTTCATAAATCTGGAGTTTTATTTAAAGTAGTTTCTCAATTGAGAAAGAAATCTCATCCCTGCTTTCCTTACTAAAAATTAATAAAGAACCACCATATTCCCATTTTTATTTTGTGTTTATTTATTCATTTCATGGAATTCAATGCAAGGAATATATTCAAGGAGATTCTTGAAGAAATGAATGCTGTGAAAAATTATACATCACTCATGATGCTATCCATAATTGAGTTCTTTATTTCAATTGGTGACATGTTTTCTCAAGACAAAACTTTATTTTATTTTAAAAAAAATTCTTGGGGTTGACTCTTGAAGAAAGTCAACCATGTTGAAGAATATGGATGAAGATCATCCCCTATGTGGGAGAAAAGATAAAAAATACTAGAGCTAAATATCTCAATTGGTATCACAATAATATCTGATGTTTTGATATGGGATTTATCTGAGGATTTTAAATTATATAAATTTCATCTTATCATTAAATACTTATGTTTTAATATCTCTATATGAAAAATAATTTTTAATCATAAGGGGATAATATGATAACTTCATGAAAAAAGTAAAATTGATTGATAAAGGGGAAGTAAATTCTTTCTGTTGAATGTTTTAAACCTATTTATTGAGATAAATATAAGAAATTAGATAAAAATAATTTGAAAAAACCCTAAAATAATGTTTCTGTGTTGGTATCACATTTGAAAAAAATGACTGATATGTTTTCTAGATCAATCAACCTTGTTTTCCACACATAGTTATCCCACATAGACTTGGAGCTAATTAATTAATGACTCATTTATTTAATAATAGCAGTGCTTTACCCATATCAAGAAGATCAATTTGAATTTATATTAAGTGGGATTGTTGTCACCAAGTTGGATAATGAAATTTTTGGATTTAATAAGTATTTTATTTTGTTGTCAAGGAAGTTTGAGAAGATAGGAAATTGCTTCACTTTATATAAGTTGGTGAGGAAAGATAAGAAAGTTACAATACTTTTCACGATAAATATGACAATGATTTTCTGGTATGTATTTCAGAAAGATAATAGGTTGGTTGGAGAATTTTTGATACCAGATTTATAAAGTAAAGGGGGAGAAAAGATGCTGTCAATTAGCATGGTTGGTTTTGCAGTAGCAGGTGTCTATGATCACGCCGTTTTTCTAATGTTTGCCAAAATTTTGGGGTCTACAGTTTGGATTTTGGTGAGAATTGTGAAAAGTGTATTTCCTTTAAGATCTCATCAAAACATGGAAAAGTATGAATTTCGTGAATATTGGATTTATGAAGTAGATTTCTCAAAGACATGAAGAATTTTGATGATGTTCTTCGTGATTACGACGAGTTTTGTAAATGGATGAGGAAATCAGCTTTGTAGGTGAGCATTATAGCGGTGAAGGTGAAGAGCATTGTGGTGATGCAAAGGAATAAGGAGAAACGTGATGACACAAAGGAAGTGACAGAGAATTGTGGCACAGAGAAAGAAGGAGCATCGCAGTGATGCTTTGAAAATCCAGAAAATAGTCATAGTGCTTCACGAAGTAGCGAGATTTTTAGCTTAAATTTCAGAGCTCTACAGTTTGGCCTAATGTGGCGCTGACTTTGCACAGAAGGTTCTAGGATTGATAGAATCACCTATAAATAGACCTTGAACCCCAGATAAAAGTAGCGAGACTTAATTATAATTTTATATCTCTCTAATTTCAAAGAAGGTTCGTGGAGAAATCGATCTCAACAAAGGCAGTAAGCTCTGTGAAGGGAAGGAGATTCACGATGAGTCATTGAGCTTTGTGAAAGAAGTGAACTTCGTAAAGAATAATCTGTGCTCAGTGAAATTGTAAGCTCTGAAATCTATTGAGCTCTATGAACTAGAGAGATATATTAACTAGAGTGCTCTGTGAAGCTTGGTTCTTCACGAAGGAGATATGAAAAGGAGTTCTGCGAGCTGAAGATTTGAGTACCCAAATTAAGTGAGAAGTGCTTTCAAGTGGATCAAGATATAACTGGGGTATAAGACTAAGTATTATTATGAAGTCCATGTAGTTTCTATCAGCTTCTAAATAGGAAATAGAAGAGTTTTTTTCAATGATCATATTTGTGAATGTTTTTCAAGAAGTATAGAGACATTGTATTACCCTATTTGTGCTAAGAGGCTGCACAAACATCTGGGTATTATCTCCCAAGTACTACACGAGTGAAAGGGAATATATTACTTGTTGTATTTCATATTAATGGAATATCTCTTTAGTATATTGTGTGGTATATTATTATCTCCATACCATACCAAGGACTAGCTACTCTCATTGAGTAGTGAACCATATAAATTCTTGTGTTCCTATGGATGTGTGTTTGGATTATGTCCAGCAAGGAAGGAGATCCTTAACAGGAGATGAAGGTTGTTTTCTTTAAAAAGAAATGTAAAAATAAAAGATATCATTGATTCACTCCTCCCCCTCTCAGTGATACTTGGATCCTGAGTGGGTAACATCAATTGGTATCAGAGGGAGGTTCCCTTTTTTTATTTCTTAAAGTTTTGAAGAGAAATTGTGACGGAGAATCTGAATTTTTTGAATAGTAAGGGGATTATGATATTTTATGGGAAGAATTGTCATATTTGTAAAGATATAATGATGTCTTATCTTATGCCACTTGGATATAAAGTTCTTGAAAATACAACAGATGGATTTTCAGCTATAGATGACAAGGTTCCTATGACTCCTACCGATAAGAAGAATATTGAGAATGATAGAAGAGCTAAAAATGAATTACTCTCATCTCTTTCTGAGAGTGAATTTTTAAGATTGAAAGGTGTTTCTATATCCAAATGAATCTGGAAAAAACTAGAAAACATATATGATGGAAATACAAAAGTGAATAAAGAAAAACTTCAAATCTGGTGGCTGAAGTATGAAGACTTAAAGATGGGTGAGCATGAATCTATTAGGTACTTCTTTACCAGGATAAACGACATTGTAAGTACAATCATATTTCTTGGTGAAAATTTGGAGGGATCTACAGTTGTTGAAAAGATCTTGAAAATTTTTCCCGAATAATTTGATGCTAAAGTTTCATCACTAGAAAATAGAGACCTTGAAAAATTATCTATGGATGATTTTTATCGCACTCTCATCACTTATGAAATGAGAAGGGAGAATACTATGAAGATAAAACCAAAAGATGATAGAGAAATATCTTTCAAGGCTGAAAATAAATATAAGTCGAAAAAAATTATTATTGAAGATGAATCTGGTGAATCTGACTCTGAAGACAAGGTATGTCAAAAAATTTATGAAATTTTATCCCTGTTTTCTAAAAATGTGAAAATAGGCATAGGTAAATACAAAGGGAAACTCCCTTTGAAATGTTTTGAACGTGAATATATTGGACACTTTGTGGCTAATTTCCCTCAAAATGAGAAATATGAAGATAGTGATGAAGAATAAAGAAGACCAAGGAGGTTATGGAAGAAACTGGGTGACAAAGATAAATATTCTGGTAGAGATAAGGACAAAAATTTCTTCAAATAAAAAAGAAGAATCTTTTTGTCAAAAAATGTAGAAGATGATGATAACTAGACTCAATATGAAAAATATATTGTTGAGAAAACTAGAGAGAGTACCTTTTTTCCAATAATGAATAATGAAGATTATGAGATAAGTGGTTCTAAAGAAGAAGAAACTCAACTTGAATAGTATCTGAAAGAAGAGATGAAGGAATGTTTGAGAAAGATCAGAAGGTTTGAGAAGGAAAATAGGAAATTGAAAAATGAAAACTCTTCATTAATTAACCAAGAAGGTTTTTCTGATAAGAAAGAAAATTTTTAAAAGGATATTGATGATATGGAGAATTATCTTGGGAGAGAAAAGAATCATAATGATCATCTGGAAGTAAAGTTGAAGGAAAAAAGAAGATGAGTTAGAAATTGTCCAACATAAAATTTCCAAATATGTGGAAAGAAAAATAAGGTTCAAAAACTTGGTTACAGAAGTTAGTGAAAAAACTGTTGAGAATAAACCTAATAAGGATCAACAAAATTTACCTTAAGAGGTCGAAAAGAAATATAGAAATGGTTCTGATAAGAATAATTATGGAAAGGCTACATATGTGGTCAAAGTTAGAAATACTGAAAAATCAGAAGCATCTAAAAATCCCGAGTCCATAAAGATTTCTACTACTTCTGGTTCTGGTAAGTCTGAATAGAAAACTAAGTTAAAGAAGAAAATTACAATTGAAAATATGAAGGCCAATGGTTAGTATAGTTTTGGTAATACGATTGTTGAGAATAATGTTCACAACTCCATTCAGTATGTAAGTTTTAGAGGGAAATATTCATTCTATCGCTATTGCTGGTATTGTGGTGGATTCATACACATGGAAAATATGTGTTGGTTTAACGAACAATGCTACCACTATTCCACAATCTTTGAAAGATAAAGATTAAGGGGGAGTCAATATTTTTACAAGAAAAAATCTCAAAATAAATTCTAGAAGATATCTAAAAAGGTTGGTGTGAAAGTTGAGAATAGGTTCCAACCAGTGGAAACTATCTGTGAAATATGTGATTGAACTGGACATCTTGCTAAGGGTTATCTGATTGTGTTACTGAAACAAGAAAAGTTTTTTAAAAATTATCATAAGCTGGAGATTTTAGACGATAAGAAAGATAGGTCTTCTAGGTCTGAAAAGAAAGAGTACGTTCTTTTCTAATAATAACACATTGAATTGGATATGAAATTGTTGGAAGCATGGTAGAAAGTGGAAGAAAAGGACGAACATAAATCTCTTATTGTTGAAACTTCTTTGAAAGCTATGAAAGGAGAATGGACCAAGATCCTTGATAGTGGTTTTTCATCTCATATGATAGGATACATAATTTTTTTAAAGAATGTAAAAGATTTCAAAGAACGAATAATGAAATTTAAAAATGATGAATCGCTAAGGATCAAAGGTGTTGGATCATCCATCATTGGAAAAGAAAAGATGAAATCCAGGAAAACACTATACGTTGATGGGATGAAACACAACCTTCTAAGTGTGACATAACTCTGTGATGAGGAAAAAAAATCCATCTATAGAAAAGATGGATTTGTTGTAAAAAATGAAAATGATGGAAATATTGTTACAGGAGGACAACATAAAAAAGGAAACTTTTTCCAAGTTGGTGAAGTTTAGAACTCTTGTTACATGGGTTTGGTGGATGAAAATTAGTTGTGCCACAAAAGGCTAAGACACACATGTCAACGAAACATGATAATATTATCAACATAATATAGTGTTTGAGATGTTCTAGATTTATCAACAAGAAGATATTATTGCTGCACTATTTTTCAGAAAGGGAAGATCACAAATACAGTGCACAAGAAAGTTGACATTTGTTCAAAATAGCCTCAGAAACTTATCCACTCTGATATTTATGGGCCAATGAGAAAACAATAAAAAAATGGATATAATTACTTCATCACTTTCATTGAAAATTTTACTCGCATTACTTGTGTTATGTATATGAGGTATAAATCAAATTCTCTGAAAATGTTGAAATGTTTCAGAAGTAAAGATAAGAAGGAATGTGATTATTCGGTGAATAATTTGAGAACTGACAATGGTGTTGAATAAAATAATTAATAATTTTAAAATTATCTTGAGAAGCATGGAATTCAATATGAGTTCAGTTCACTATACACACCTCAACAAAATGGGGTTGCTGAAAGAAAAATAGGAGTTTGGTGAACATGGGGAAAACTATGTTACTTGAACAAGGTCTATCTTATTACTATTGGAGGAAACCCTTGAGTACTACCGTGTATATACAAAACCAATGTTTCTATAGGAAAAATTTAGATAAGACTCTATATGAAACGTTTTATGAAAAAACTCCAAGTCTGAAACACCTAAAAATTTTTGGGAGTCCATGCATTATAAAGAAGAAAGGTAGAAACCTTGAAAAGTTTGAACAAAGAGGATATGATGAAATTTTTATTATCTATTCTCCAAAAGGAAGAGGTTATAGATATATCAACAAATAAATAGGAATAATTATTGATTCTATATATGTGATTTTTTTGAAAATGTTGATAAAGAAAAGCAATCATATGCTAATGTGGAAGTTGAGAATGATAGAGAATATTTTGTTAAAAATATTGATAATGATTCAGACTATGTTAATCCTACTCATGAAGAATAACCAGACCCAGAAATCTCAAGTGATGAGAATGAAATTCAAATATCTCATCATAGGCTGATGAAACAAGTTGAGGCTTAGAACATTATTGTAGATCAACATTAGAGGGTTCAAACAAGAAGAATAAATAATGCTATTACACACACTTCTGTCTATTAGAAAGTTAAACCAAATGATTGGAATGAAGTATTTGAGAATCCATAATGGGTTCAAGATATGAATGAAGAGCTTGATCAGATAGAGAACAATGATACTTGAGATATTGTACCTAAGCTAGACAACAAGGACATTATTGGTACAAAGTGGGTTTTCCTAAACAAGCCAAATAAAGACAGTAAAGTGATAAGAAACAAATAAATATTGGTTTGCAAAGGTAATTCACAAATTGAAGGCATTGATTTTGATGAAACCTTTTCTACAATGGAAATTCTAGAAATAATAAAAATCTTTCTTATTTTTTATTTATAACGAGGCTACAAGATCTTTCAAATGGATGTTAAATCCACATTATTGAATAGTGATCTTCATGAGGAATTTTACATTGATAATCCTTGTTGACTTGTTATTGGAAAAGATTAAAATTTTGTGGGCAGGTTGAATAAGGCTTTGTATAGGATAAAACAAGCACAAAGGTCATGGTATTCAAAACTAGATACTTTCTTGAGGAAAATGAATTTCAAGAAAGGAAGAGTTGACAACAATCTTTACATAAAGGAATGTAAGGAGTTCTCTCTGATCATAATTTTTTATGTTGATGAAATTATCTTTTCTTAGAATGATGAAAGATCTAGTGAAATATTTTCTGAGGAGGCGAAGAAGTTGTTTGATATGTCCATGTTGGGAGAAATGAAATACTTTCTTGGAATTCAAATTTCACAGAAGAAGAATCACAATTTTATATCTCATGAAAATTATGCTAAAGAACGTCTGAAAAATTTTGGAATGGAAAATTCAAAACTAGTTTCCATGACAATTTCAATGGTAACCAAGTTTTCTAAAGATGGAGAAGGTATGGAAGTTGACCAGAAAGAGTTTCTAAAGCTGATTAGAAGTCTGTTATATTTGACTACCTCAAGACCCAACATAGTCTATGTTGTTACCTTATATGCAAGATTGTAGAGAGATACTAAATAATCACATTTTATTTCTTGAAAAATAATTCCCAAATATATAAAAGGCACAAAAAAACTTTTGAATAAGGTATTATGGCTCAAAGAATATTGATCTTTTCGGGCATTCTAATGTTGATTGGACATAAAACATTGATGATATAAGATCTACATCTGGAGGAGTTTTCTTTATAGGTAAAAGTTATGTTATTTGACATACAAATAAATAGAATTCAGTAACTCTTAGCATATATGAAGTTTAGTAGGTTGCTTCTACTCAATCTGCTACCCAACTAATGGGATGAAGACTCAGTTAGAAGATCCACTTGTTGAAGTAAATCTATCTTTGCTCTTGGGTTGCAACAATCAAAGTGAAATAAATCTTACACGGAATCTGGTATAACATTCTCATTCAAAACATATTGACATAAATTATCACTTCATCAAAGATAATGTAGATAATAATGAGTTAAAACTGGAGTATGTTCCTATATTGGAAAAAGTTGCTGATATATTCACAAAACCTTTATTGAAGGAAATATTTTCAAAATTGAGGATGAACATGGGTGTCCAACTACCTTCTCATCAAGTTTGAGGTAAATTTTTCTATCCCCTCTCTCAACTTACCTTTGGATAGTGTTGTAAAGGGGGAAAATTATCATAAATCTATCTGTATGGAGGCATGCATAAAGGGGGAGTTATGGGTAAGCTGTGAATTTAGTATGTAAGTGTGTGAACTATTCTAAATGTTTGTTGGAATGGTTGTAGAGTGGTTGTAGGAAACAAATTTTTTTATTCCAGGAATGTTGATGAAGTGAAGAAGGCTGAGGAGGAAAGCTAATGTGGTGTGGTTTCATAGTCACTACTTTTGGACAACAAGGTCTTTATGTCAATAATTCTTATTTCCTATAATGAGTTAGCTCACTTAGTCTTAGAATTGTTGATAAGTGGCACATTGCTTGAGGTTTCAAAGTTCAGTGATTTATGAATCTTGGTTGAAAAAAAATTCCAAGGGATAGATTTTTGGGACCAGGTTAGTTGATGAAGTTTTTGGATTCATGAATTATTATCTTTTATTGTCAAGGAAGTTTGAGAAGATAGGAAATCACTTCACTTTTTATAAGTGGGTGAGGAAAGATAAGAAAGTTACAATAATTTCCACAGTAAATCTAATGATGCTTTTCTTGTATGTATTTCCCAAAGATCATAATTTGGTTGGAGAACTTTTGATGCAATCTTTATGAAGGAAAGGGGGAGAAAATATGCTATCAATTGGCATTGTTGGTCTTGTAGAAGTAGGTGTCTAAGATGGAATAGTTTTCTAGTGTTTGCCAAAATTTTGGGCCTCAAAATTTGGAGTTTGGTGAGAATTGAAAAAATTGGATTTCTGTGAAGATCTAATCAAAATATAGAAAAGTCATGAATTTCTCGAAGATTGGATTCATGAAGTAGATTTCGCGAATACATGAAGAATGTTGACGATGTTCTTCGCGATTACGATGAGCTTTGCGAATGGATGAGGAAAAGAGCATTGCAGGTGAGAATTATGGTGGTGAAGGTGAAGAGAATTATGGTGGCACAAATGAATAATTAGAAATGCGGTGGTGAAAATAAAGTGAAGGATAATTGTGGTGTAGAGTAATAAAGGGCATCACAATGATGCTTTGTGAATCCATAAAATAACCATAGTGCTTTGCGAAGCAACGAGATTTTGGACTGAAATTTCAGAGCTCTGTGGTTTGGGATAATGTGGTGCTGAATTTGCATGGAAGGTTCAAGGGTTGTTGGAAGAACCTATAAATATACTTTAATCCCCTTGAGAAAATTATAGATAATTAATAATAATTTCAGAGCTCTTGAATTGCAAAGAAGGTTTGTGGAGAAAGCGAGCTCTGCGAAGGCAGTAAGCTCTACGAAAGGGAATGAGCTTTGAGGATAGCCATTGATATTTGAAAAATAAGTGAACTTCACAAAGACCAATATGTGATTAGTGAAATAGTGATCTCTAAAGTCTAGTGAGATTTATGAATTAAAGAGCTCTGTGAACTAGAGTGCTCTGTGAAGCTGAGAGCTTTGCGAAGGAGCTCTACGATCTGAAGATTTGAGTACCCAAAGTGCTTTCAAGTAGATCATGGTATAACTGGGGTATTGGAGTAAGTATTATTACAAAGTCTAGGTAGTTCCTATCATCTTATGGATAATAAAGAGAAGATTTGTTTTCAAAGATCATATTTGTGAAAGTTTGTCAAGAAGTATACATACATTGCATTACCCTATTTATGATAAGAGGGTGCACACACACTTTAGGATTATCTCCCAAGTACTACACGAGTGAAAGGGTATAAACTACTTGTTATATTCCACATTAAAAGATTATCTCTTTAGTGGATTTTTTGGTATAGGATTATCTCCATACCAAACCAAGTACTAGCTACTCTCATTGAGTACTAAACCTTGTAAATTCTTGTGTTCCTGTGGATGTGTGTTTGGATTGTGTTTAGCAGGGAAGAATATCCTTAATAGGAGACGAAGGTTGTTTCATTTGAAAGTAAACACAAAAAGAAAATACATCACTGATTCACCCCTTCCCCCTCTCAATGATACTTGGATCATGTCTGGGTAACTTTAGGGATCTCTTATGAAATATTGATATTGAAGGAGAGAATAATAATAGTTTAGTTGTTACATAATTGTATGAGTTGAATTATTTTCTAGACTTATATATTTGTTTTTATTTTAAATTTAAAGGATAATAAAACATTGAATTTGGTAGAAAATGGGCATTAACAACAAATACAAAGTGGGAGACTGAAGATAAAAAATTTATTGAAGTAATAATTTTGTAGTATATAATTTAAATGTATTTTAATTGATGAAAATTCAATGTGATAGTGATTGAAGGATGGGTTTTCATTGAATTATTCTATATAATTATTAATAAAATGTAAAATATGTTTGAGATGAAGAGTTTCTATAAATATCATAACATAAATATGATGATTGCAGATTTGTTCATAATTTACAAGACTTGTGCCCAAATTAATTAGGAGAATGGAATTTTTTACACCATTATAATTGATTATTTCAGAAGTTAAAATAATGGGGAGTGAATAAATATATTATGGGTGAATTGATTTTATATTATTAAATTTATTTACTTATTTACTAAGTAAATTTGTTTGGTTTATTAGTAAAAAAATATACTAAAACCACCCAAAAGAATGGGGACTAACTCAACCCATAATATGTTGGAGGAGAGATCTTCCATTATAGGCATCCATCCAAAAAAGTATTAAATAAGTGGAAGAGCATGTGATAGAGAACATACATGGTGATCGTAGTGTGTGTGTTAGAGGGCATGGGGGATGGTATGCATGGATCGACCCATGGAATGTGTGTAGTGTATTTGGGTGTCAACCCCTGGGTTGGATCGACATAGAGATGAAGCACCAAGACTTATTAAGGAGTGAAATTTATTGTGTGAGATCAATGCAGGATTCAACTTGACACATACTTTTCATACAACATTAATAGATACGTATAGAACCACAACTATCTGTTGAGTTTGATCTGCACTGTTTGATCAAGGTGCTAAGTTCATATTCATTCATGACCACTCGAGTACTACTCATGTGTCGATATATTATATAGTAACATCCAGAGATCAATAAGAGACCATGAAGGAGTTGAGATAAATTATGAGTCATAATAATTTCCTCAATAGGAGGGACCATACTTAGTAAAGTATTCTTTTATGATAGAGGCATCACATGAATACTGCATGAAGCATTCTATATGCAACTTGATGTTCTTATTGCTATGAATTTGATGATTAATCCAAGAACAAAATACGATCTAATTGTCTTGAAATTTTATTTTCATGATTAAAACTAAGTACATACCAAGTAAATGTGAAACATATTTTGTTTTTTTTAAATAATATGGTGATTTCACATAGTCATGAAGTAGGTGAGCTATGGAGGTGCACACAGGTGGAGTAGGTCGGTGAAAAATCTCATTTTAGGTCATGGTGGATTGTATATAAATACCCAATATGCTCTATAATTTATATATATGAAACTACAGATTAATAGAAGGATTTAATTGAGCTTAAATAGAGACTCTAGGTATCTTTGTATTCATGATGTATAATCATATGTGTCGGTGTACTGTGCTTCCAAAAGCCTTCATGACTGCATAATGTTTGTTAAGATTCTATGTACTCATGATTTTTTAAACCATAATCAAGATTTTATAGATGGTTTTCCTCATATAAACCCCTAAATGTAAGTTTTTGTAACCTATATGTTTCACAAAGAATAAACAACATGTATAGTGTATAACTACATAAAGTGAAGTGATTTCATGATATGATGCATGATTCATTCACTCTCATGAGCTATGTGAAGTAGAAGTGATATTACATGACCTTAACAATTTCATGACAAAAAGTATCCACATACTATAAGTTTCATGTAGAATAAAAATCATTCACAATATATAAATTATGTAAAGAAACAATGGCATTACACATACTTATGTGAAGGAATAATTGATATCATAATATGACACATTTTTTAGAAGGGAGATGAAGTTGATTTATATAAAACGTATTCATGAAATACAAATTCATGAATGATATACACTAAGTTGTATGTTTGTATCAGGTAAGTAAAAGAAGCTATGTAATTATTATAACAAAAATATGGGTGATTATTTGGAAAGCAGTAACGTTACACTATAGTGACATGAAAAGGACAAGGAAAAATAATGAATGCATTAGAATATCATGTATGAAAATATAATTTTCACCCAACATTAATTAATATCCTATAATATCATATGATTAATGATTGAAAATATTGTTTGTATGTTTTTTGTGAGATTATGTGATACCTTTCATTAAATAAAGGAACAAGACAACTTTCAATGTGTTTTGTAATCTTCACTTGTTCATTATGACATTAAAGTGAGGTTAAATGGAAGATATGTATTCTAATTACTCATAATAGTATAAAAATAATACATTCATAAATATTTTTTGATTACATTCTATGGTAGTCGATGAATTTCATTTTTTGAGTATGTGTGGAATTAGTTTATTTTAGTGGCTTGAGGAGAAAGATCAGTTTTGTGTTGTAGTGTAAACTTGAAGATCATGTAATCATTATCAATGTGTCAGTGTTGTGTTTATGAAAAATGGATAGATTCAAGTATAAATAACAATAGAGGGATTCCTGTTTAATGTTAATCTGTAGGATTCCATAATAATTTGTGAAATTTCTAATACATTCCCTTTATGGTTTCATGATTATAACTGAATGAACCATCTGTAATAGTAGATTGAATTCTAGTCGATAATCTGTGTCTCAGATCAACATAAACATTGAAATGATGTAGTCACACACATCGGGGGTTGGGGGGGTGGGGAACCTTTTAAAAATACTATGTGTTGTGCTTCATTTACTTTTTTCATTTATGTGGTATAATTGTTATTGTTTCCATGTAAGATCTATTCATCCTAATAGGTGCAGAGTTTCAAATTTAATAGGGAGAAAAATATAATGAAAAGAAATCAGAAAAACATGTGTATAATGAATAACCATTTGTTATTATAACTACACGATACACTGGGAACACAAATAATATCATTCAAAATGTAAATTCTTGCAACAATGATGTTCAATAGGAAATTGTATAAATCAAAGAATGGTGTTTGAGATAGCAAGTCGCTTAAAATTAACCTTTATTTCAACATAAGTTATTTGACTGATTATATCATAAAGGAAAAATTTTTAATAATCTATTTCAAAAACATATTCATGTACATTTGCTTTTATAATCTTCATTAATAACAGTTATAATCATGTATTATATTTTTATAATATCTTTTTGACATCGAGTGTTATAAATTTTAATCAATTTAAACTGAATTCATAAAAGAGTTATCAATATTACATATTCTTCCAAAGATCATCATTTCCAAAAAATTAATTTTAAATGAATTTATGATTTATAAATACATATAATGTAATAATTTCATTTTATGGTAGTTTTAGTCACGTTTCATGAAGACAAAAATGATAGTGAACATGCTTCGTGTTATTCACCAATATCGATGGATTTCCTTGTAATGATCATTACATTTTGTGTTATCAATGACATATAAAATTATTTATATTATATATATATATCATATATACACATCAAATATAAACTAAAACTATTCTTGAAGTTTGTTTTGAATGAAAATATTCAATGTTATAGGGATGCAGTAGTTCGCATGTATGCAAGGATAATGATTTCATTTTTCAAATGGTGGATGAAAGAAGTACAATATATTATCATTTTAGAATATTAAATATTAAATATATATATATATATATTAAATTTATAGTTAATTACCATTATTTACCATCCAAGTTAGTATTTTAAGAAAAATGAAATACATTTCATCATGGTGGTAGTAGACCACACACACACACAATTCATATTTTCATTTTTCATTTATAAAAAGAGAGGTTCTTCATGATTGTACCATCATTATAATATCATGATAGTTTATTGATGATACTTAAGTTATCATTTCATGATTAGGTAATGTAATTTGATGAATAATATGCGTACATAAAGAAATAGAAATGAGATAGGAGTGATTAGAAATTTATACATCGCTTCTTGGATTATCTACATTACAATGAGGGTTAAGCCTATAAGGGATGGACTTTTGAGAAGATCAGATTCCCTTTAAGGTTGATACAAATTTTTATCAATTGGTTTGGTATAGTTTGGTGTTAACTATGTTTTTTTATGAGGGTAATGTAGGATAAGTGTGCCCCTTTTACAAGTGAAAATCGATGGTATTTTTGTAAATACCCAATTTTTTTTAATAATGTGATGTCACTCTCAAGGTAAGTAACTCAAAATTTGAGATATAATATAGAGGGTAAGGGATAATTTTTTTAAAGGCCTCAACCACATATTCCCTCACATGTTTTAAACATGATTGTTGTATTTCTCTCTTGGTTAAGCCCTATTTATCCCTTTTGATTTTTACCGTGGTAACTAGTTTTTACCTAATTAATATATCATTTTTTTGGATATGAAATTTTACTAATTGAATTATTTTGAACAATTTTTTTTATTATACTAATTTTATAGATGTGATAAAAAAATTAAAATACTAAATATATAAATTATTAAGAACATTGTTTTTAAAAAATATATAACATATGTTCTAAAATGTCATATATTGGTTTGTAAATTAAAATAAAAAATTTAAATTATAAATTCACCTATAAAATGCATATTTGGTTGTATAAATAGGTTCAATAAATTTCAAATTCATATTTATATACTAATAATGTCGTAAAATTCATGTTATTTGTCAAAACGGTATTATACACTATTTAAATAAAAGACTATATATATTGAAAAATATTAAAATATTAATCACAATTTAATATTTTAATGATAAGTTCAAAAATTAACTTAATTTTTTCAATCTCACATTCTAAAATTTATTAATTACTATTTTAAAATAAATTCATAAAATATTCTATGTTAATTTTTTTAATAGGAGATCATTTTTTGGTATATTAATTATTATTCTAAAATTAGTGATATTCATAAATATATCAAACATTAAAAATATCCATTTTTTAAAATAAAATTTATGAATAAAAAAATATTTTATTATCTTCTTATCCACACTTGTTGAAATAGTATTAAAATATACATTTATTTAATAATTTTATTATAATTATTTTTTCCCAGTTATTCAATGGGTACCATATATTGATCGATATCTATTTCAATAATATGAGTTGTGGTCCATTTGGGTTTGGGGTTTATTTTGGATCATTATATCAAACATAACACATGTTTAAAGAGGAATATATCACTAAAATATTTGTCATTACGTTTTAACCCACTTAAAATTAATTTTATCCTCGATACATTTTTAACTTGATGAAAAAAAGTGATGGTACTTGTATATCATAACATCCTTAAGTTTCCATGTAACCTCCAAAATTTTTTTATTTCAAAAAATATCATTTACTAGATGAGTGGTATTGTTTTTATCCACCATTTATTTCTAATCTAGGATATCTACTGGTGATTATTTATATAAGATATCATGCTCTAATTGTACAACTTCAAAGCTAAGTATATATGATGGTTCAGGTGTGTACATTGTCGAAAGAGAGACATGCAACATATTATGTACTTGGGAGACATCTGTAGGTAGTGATAAGTAATGAGAAAAATTACAAACATGAACAAGGATCTTAAAAGGACCAATATACCTGGGGATCAATTCCACTTTCTTCCCAAATCTCATAATGAGCTTCTAAGGAGATATCTGAAGGAGTACGCTATCGCCAACAATAAACTATAGGTATTTTTTATAGTTATATACATGAATGTTCTATTAAATTTGTGTCGTATTCACATGTCATTGAATTTTTTGAATCCTTTATTTAGTTTCTTGAATAATTTCGGGTCATATTAGCTTCCTTTCTCAAACATCATCCCAACATGGTAGAGTCCAACCCCTTTTCCCATATAGAGCCTCATATTGTTCCATCTGAATACGATAATAGAAATTGTTGTTATATGATAACTCTATTAGAAAGAATTATTTGTCACATTATCCTTTAAACTCTAGTGAATGGGATCTTACCATTTCCTTCAGTGTTTGGATAGTCCATTCTGAATGACCATTAGTCTAATGGTGCTAAGTGGTACATACACTCAAATTTTTCTCTAGTGATTTATGAAGACTTCTCCGGAACCTCAAGGTAAATCTTAGAACTTGACCAAATACTATAGAAAGTGGTACTCTATAAAAACTTTCCAAATAACTTATATATATACTATAGTGTTCTTAAAGAGAGAAATATTTTTTATGGTAATACAATGTTCTGATTTCATTAATCGACCGAATAAATCCAAATTTCATTATGAAATTTAGAAGTTTTAGTGATTCCTTTGACTAAATCCATCATGATTTTTCATATTTCCCTAAACGTATGGGTAATGGTTACAACATAACATCTGACCTTTCTGTTCATCCATTTCTTTCTAGCATACAAAGCATCAACGTTTATATTATGTGATCAACCATATCATGTAATCCCAACATAAGTTTTTCTTTATAGATCTACACATATTTGTGATTCCTCAATTAATAGAGAAGGATGAGTTATGATCATCATAAAAAATTATCTTCTCTTGTTTTGGTTTTATAGGAAGACATATCTAGGTTCCAAACCTTATATCTCTATCATTATTAAATATGAACTCTAGAATATTTGCTTCATTTTTTTATCGCTCTACATCATCTTTATTAATGTATTTGATATTCACACATATGGATGGTTAATTATTCATTTAGTAAAGATTAAACTTCTCACATTCCCTTATGAATTCAAGAATTAGGATTTTAAAATCCACGAATCTTGGGTATTTTTCAACCCTCAAAGATAACTTAACACTATCTTTCCTTCTCAAGGTATCATCCACCTTGTTTTCCATACCTGGGTGGTAATGTATTGACAAATACTTGAAATTTATAAATCCACAACCATATCATTTGGTATATATTTAAATCCTCCTATGTGAATATACATTTAAAAATATTTTTGTTAGTATATATATCACATTTTATTACATAGAGAAAAAGGCACTAGTTTGTGAAGAAATTATCATTGCCGCTAGCATCAAATCATATGTCAGGTAATTTTTCTAATGAGTTTTAAATTTTATAGAGGCATAATAAATTTCCTTTTCACATTTCACAAGGAAACATCCCAATTTCTTCGTTAAGGAATGACTATATATTACAACCCCTTCCCTAATTAAGGGTAAATAATGTAAAGATTTTGTGACTAGTCCCTTATTTAATTACATAACAAATTATTATTATTTCTCTATCCAATGGAACTTCAATACCTTCCATGTAAACATGGTTAGTGGATTTGAAACATGTGACAAATTTCTCACCAAGATTCAATGGTATATAGCTAACTAGAGAAAACTATAGATCTTGGTTATTGTTGTTGGTTTAGGACATTATTCAATAACTTATATCTTTGAAGGATCTATATATATTCCCTTAGTAGTGATTATATGACCCATGAATAACACATTTTCTAGAAGAAAATCTCAATTTATAAATATTTTATAAAACTTCTCATTTATTTAGTTCATCAAAAAAATCTACAAATGATAATTATGCTCTTTATTACTTAGCCACACTTTTTGAAATAATATTATTAGTAAAATTTAATTCATATTTGGATTTAACTATTTTTACCCACTTATTCAATAACTACTATAAATTTATCATTATCTTATTTTAACAAAATTAGTTGTTTTCTATTAGGGTTTATTGTTTCATGTGTAGCAACCTATCAAACATAATAATTATTTAAAGAGGAATATATCACTAAAATCTTGGTAAATAACATTTTACTAGGACAAACCCATGTTGAAATCCCACAAACACAGTATGAGGGGAATCATATGTGAGAGAAGTTCATGCTTGTAGAAATTTCCAAAAGGTAGATTCTAGTAGAATAACCACCTCTGATTATAACTAGAGATTACTACATATTTAGATCTTACATAGAGAAAATGAGGGGATATAAAAATAGATATTAGGAATATATAGAAAAGTAATCATTATGGTAGTATGTTATTTATCACAAATATTTTACCAATATCACTTTTATCTTTTAAATAAAAAATAATTTTTATTTACTAATCCATTGATAAAAATAACGAGATCATATTTTTTTTCTAAAATTGGAATTTTATTAAATGTTTTTTATTAAACTAAAAGTATCATGAAAAACTGAATTGTAGATAGTAGATTAACAAAATTTTGAATATTAATTGATGGAATGTAAAATAAGAATAATTAATATATAAAAATCCATTTTTGAATTAAAAATTGTTTTCATTATATTTTATATTTCTCTATAAAAATTAAATTTCAAAAGAATAAATTTGAAATTTGAAAAAATAACTTATTTTTTGGATTTACATAACAATATTATCTTAAGATGAATATTTGGGTTTTTTAAAAAAATATTATGTTTAACTGAATAGTTAAATAATACAGATAGTGTTAAAACCTTCACTTTTATGACATTAACATAATATGTGGTTGAATTAAATAAGTTTTAAAACTTTTCTATCTGAAAATATTTATTTTTAATATAAAATAAATAATTTTAAAATACTTATTTTAATTTATAAATACCATGACTAACATTTTGGATACAAAATTAATATATTACTCTAAAAAGAATATTATTCACCTATGTTAAAATTACATTTTCATCTCTTTCAAAAATTAAATTGAAAAAATGAATTTAATATTTTAGATCATAAATTTTATTTAATATGACAAGGTAATTTTAATTTTTAGTGATAATAATATGATTAATATGATTGAATATATTGATCATGATATTTGTGGAAGGGTTATTTTTAATGATTTGTTTTACTAATGTTGTGTAATTTTTATCTAAAAAATTAAATTTGTATATTTTATATGATGAATCTCATATAAATTTTTCACACACATATATTATTTTATTTATAATTCAATAATTTATTATTTATATATTATATTAATAACACTTAATGTTTAAGACATCATTTTTCTGCATAAACTGTATTTTTGATACATTGTATGTTTTAATTTACAAGTTTATTTTTTGATATTTAGAAATTTATATAGATTAAATAGAGATTTAATTTATATTATTATAACGACCCATAATTTACATATCTTGTCATTACTTAAGAATTTAAGCACACTTATTACAACATATAACAAAACCAGGAAAGGACCGTATAAGTATAGAGTCTTTAGAAACTGGGAAACATAAACAACTGGTTCATAAAGCATCTACTTTTCCTCCCATTTATTTCATCATATCTAGAGTCCCTTTTTGGAATATCCTACTTAATAACCTTCTTCCTGACCTGGGGAAAGAAAACATAAAAAAGGTGGTCTTAAATTCTCAGTAAGGGTAAACAAAAGAAATATCAATCACATCATATTCATAAGAACATATCATTTTGGAAATCTTAACCTGCAAAAGAGATCATAATTTCATAACATGGGATAAATCATAGTAGTTAAATCTAATCCCAATAATCATAACTTAAAACATGAAACTTTGTGGCATACACACATAATCATAGAGAATCATTTCTTGTTAGTCAAGACTCATTTCCAAGACTATCTTAGTAGACAAAGTCTATTTCTGAACCGAGTTCACTCCTCGTTTCAGTCCTGTTTCACTGAACCAGTTTAACCTGCCATTCCAGCCATGTCTATCTCATGAGATAAAAAATCTTTAACCAATGCATTGGAGGGATATATAGGTCCCACCCATCTCATAATTATACCATTCTTATGTGTTCCACAAAATCAGAAACCATACATCATAGCATAACCCATGTAATAAAAATGGGAATCTTAAACATCGTGACATCATAAAACAATTCATATAAGATAAAGGAATTCATAAAAATATAATTCCTTCACAACATAATAAAATCAATGTAATAATAGGTATAGAAACATAACCCTTTATTATCTTATATGGAAAATAATTTTGATAAAACACTTGAACTCCATTCTTGAGGAAAATATCCTTTCTACTTCAAAAACACTTTTCCTTTCTTAACATGTCGAACAATTATAAACTAAATGAAGTTGATTAAAAGTAAACTTGAAAAATTGTAAAGGAAGCTTCTTGGAAATAATTTTTTAAAAATCCATTCATGCCGTATAAGTTAAAAAAACATTCTTCGTACTTTTGTCGGAAAAGTCAAAAAGTACATCATACGAAAAACGACAAAAGATTCTTATCATATCCTTTACTAAAAACTCACCGAAGGGTAAAATTGGATTTAAACAATTGTAGGTGGATGGAAATAATGTTAAATATTAAGGAAACATGGATGTGGATGATAAAATACAACCCAGTAAATACTAAAGTATAAACAATCTCGGATAAAAATGAGATTGTGATATTTTCCTTACCTTAAGTCCGATTTGCCTCGTAAGTGTCCGAAACTCCTGTATAATGATTTAAATAATGTTATTGACTTATTACAGAATCATAATTATTGTTATGATATCATATATGGTCATATTCTTAGCTTCTTAGTAGTAATATTTCATTGCTATTTGTTATTCAGGTGTTTATAACTTTTTGTTCTTATGCGTGTTTTGTCAAATAAATTCTTATTCTTCTCTTTAGGTTATAGATACATCATTTCCATAATGGTATTAATGTACTATATATCATATTTATTCATTCAATTAATTTATATAATCATTATGCAATGAAGATCATGTAGAACAAATCACATCACATCGTGGAGACGGTATTCCGTACGTACGCACAAGCGATGATATCGTTCCCATGATCGTGGAGTTGTATTGGAGTGTATGTATACTATTTCAGAATCAATATCAATTTACAATAACCACATATAGTAATTATTTACACCATTATACCCATACAATTAAGGTGGTGGGGGAAAATAGATTACACCACGGCGTGGAGACGCTATTCCGTACGTATGCACGCGCGGTGATTTCGTTTTCCATAGGATGGATAGATGTTGAAATAGGGTTGTTTCATACTTATAATAACATATCAGTATATGAGTGATACTGATTTTATTAATTCATAATTAAAAAACTAAAGAAGAAGATGTTGAAGAAGAAAGAATTTGGAAAGGATCGATAATGGATATTACCTCTTTTTGACGCGCCTCTTCTTAACCTCCTCTTAGGGCACTAGGGTTGGTCTTTCAAGAAGACCAGAACTTCTAGGATGATTCTAGGGAAGTGGGGAAGTTAAATGGGCAGGTTTTGGCTGAGCTTGAAGGCTCAAATTGGTGTGAGGAGGAGAGGGAGGAGGTGCCCTTTTATAAGGGAGGAGAGGGGCACCTTTGGAAATATAAGAAATATTTGTTTATATTAAATCCCAACCCCACTTAAAAACTTAAAAAATGACTCATATCTGAAATATTATATGAGATAGGGTTGTAATATCATCAAATAATAAAATTTAGACATGTTAGAAATTTATTTTAAACATTACCAACTTGATTTATCCGTATTTATCAATTTAATTTTATTTGTGGTAATAATATTCTAAATTTTAAATTATTATTAATAATTACATATGTGTTGTGAATTTTCCATAATTTTACACTCTATGACATTGTAGAACATATAAATTTTAATTTATAATTTTTAAATATTATTGTGATTTTTAATCAATTTTATAATATGTTATTTTTATAAAATAACAATAGTGTCAATTTTGACACGATTCATTTATTTGAATTTAAATAAAATATATACAAAGGATATGTTCAAACTAAAAGCATTAATAGATTAATAAAATGTCATATGTATCTAGAAAATTAGTGGATCACATTAAATAGTGCATATAATAATTATTTTAATATTTTAAAACCATTTATTTGATATTTTAATTAATAAAATAATTTCAACATCACTATTGTGTCATAATTAATGATAATTATTTAATCCCTAAAACTTATAAATAAATTCCTATGATGTAGATAATTGTATTATAGTTCTTTAGAATATTCATTTTTGAAGTTTCATTAAGTTTATCACCAAATTAAAATTATTATACTTATAATATTCAAGAAAGTGACATGTTGTCACATTCTTTGGTTTTAATAATAATTAAATTATTTTCATGGAAAAAAGTCTATTAAATGAACCTAATACGACCCTTAGGTGATATTTGTCGACTCTTAGTCATCAAATAGGATTTTTGCATGTCTTAGGGTAATTTTATAATCTTATATTTACCCTTAATTGTCTAATTTACCTTTAACTATGGTAAATAAAATTTACCGTAGTTACTATTCATAATGCCCAAAAATAAAAAGTAGCCTATTAACATAATTTAGAGCCACTGATTCTGAATATGGAATCCATTTTTCAAAATTCAAAACATATAAGTCTCAGTAATTAATTTAAAATAAATCCCGTTGTTAAGAAAACGGGTTTTAGAAGTTAAAACATTGCCAAAGATTGAAATGTTTTTACCTATGAATTCAATGTGAAATTAATGATAATGACACACATTATATTAATTGGTAAAAATATATTATATCTATACTTTAAAACCATTCAATATTATAATTTAACCATATAAATTATCTCAATGAAAAAAGTTGTTTTTAATTAAAAATTAGCATATTTTTACTATTCATCAAAATATGAAAGTTATCAGAAAAATATCAAAACTTTATCCAAAGTAAATTTTTATATCCTGATTCAAAATAAGAATTTTATTTTGTCAAATTGAACTTATAAATGTGTCAAAAACTAGATTTAATGTGTCTGCGCCATCAAAAGGCGGCAAAACTGCATTTTTTGATAAATACTTATTTTACACAAAAAAATTATTTTGTTCTCTTACCATGTTCTAGAAAATGTGTAAGATGAATAATAATGTTGTAAAATTTAAAATTCAGTTAATACTATTCATAACATCTAGCTTATAATATTATAATAATATATCGTTGTTTAGTGGAACTCGGTATTGCGTACTACACACGCTATCGAGGAAGGTCGTGATTACGTGCAGCGAAAGATTCCTTTGATGATTTATATAACATAAAAACAGAATATTACTCATAAAAGTCTCGGGTGTTACTTTCTACCCCCCTTAAAATGAATTTCGCCCCTGAAATTCATCACTTTGTAACAAACGGATGAGGATACCTCTCCCTCATCATATCCTCAAGCTCCCATGTAGCTTCTTTTAATTGGTGGTTCCTCCATAAAACTTTCACCAAGCAAGTGGTCTTGTTTCGTAGGACTTTTTCACTACGATCCAGAATCTCTATCGGTTGTTCTTCATAAGAAAGATCTTTCTCCAGCGGTACAACTTCTGAGCTGAGTACATGTGAAGGATCAGGTATGTACTTTCTCAGGAGAGATACATGGAACACATCGTGAACTTGAGAGAGATTCGGTGGAAGCGCCAATCGGTAAGCTACCTTCCCAACATGATCCAGTATTTCTAAAGGACCGATATATCTAGGGCTCAACTTCCCCTTCTTTCCAAATCTCATGACCCTCTTCCAGGGAGATATTCTTAAGAACACTTTATCACCCACTTCAAACTCTAGGTCTTTTCTTCGGTTGTCGACATAACTTTTCTGTCGACTCTGAGCTGCTCTTATGTGTTGTTGAATAGATCGGACCTTTTCTACCATCTCATTAACAATATCAGGTCCTAATAGCTTTCTTTCCCCAACTTCATCCCAGCAAGTTGGAGTCCTACATTTCTTTCTATAGAGAGCTTTATCAGGAGCCATCTGAACACTAGAGTGAAAGCTATTATTATAAGAAAATTCCACCAAAGGTAGGTGTTGATCCCAACCACCTTTGAAATCCATAGAGAAAGCTCTAAACATATCTTCTAGATTTTGAATTGTTCTCTCAGACTGACCATCTGTCTGAGGATGATAAGCAGTGTTAAAACTCAACTCTGTATCCAGAGTATGCTGAAGACTTCGCCAAAACATTGAGGTAAACCTTGGATCCCGATCAGATATAATAGAAAGTGGTACTCCATGCAATCTTACCACTTCCTTCACATATATCCTGGAAAGATGATCTAGATAGAAATCCTCTCTAATAGCGATGAAGTGTGCAGACTTTGTAAGACGATCAACTATGACCCAGATAGCATTATTGCCTTTGGATGTTTTAGGAAGTCCTGTGACAAAGTCCATAGTGATGTTTTCCCATTTCCATTCAGGTATGGGTAATGGTTGTAACATCCCCTTAGACTTCTGTCTCTCAGCTTTAACTTGCTGACAAACCAAGCATCGAGAGACATATTCAGCAACATCTCTTTTCATGCCATCCCACCAGAAGTACTCTTTCAGGTCCCTATACATATTTGTGCTTCCAGGTTGAATAGAGAATGAAGAACTATGAGCCTCATCCAGCAGCTCCTTCTTTAATTCGGGGATGGGACGAACACAAACCCGATTCTTGAACTTTATTATCCCATCACAATCAAGGTTGAATTCAGGAACATTTATCACCTTCTTTTGTAACTCGACATCTTCTTTTTGTGACTCTTTAATCTTCACATGTATAGATGGTTGAACATTCATTTGAGAAAGATACAATTTTTTCCCTTTCATTATAATTCCAAGATCCATCCTTTGTAAATCCATAAATATTGGATCTTTTGTGATCCTCATCATGGATAAACTGGCATGATCTTGTCGACTTAATGCATCTGCCACCTTGTTTGCTTTCCCAGGGTGGTAATGAATTGAGCAGTCGTAATCCTTAATCAACTCCAACAATCTTCTTTGGCGCATATTCAGCTCCTTTTGTGTGAAAATATACTTTAAACTTTTATGATCAGTATAAATATCGCACCTTTCACCATAAAGGTAATGCCTCCAAATCTTTAATGCAAAGATTACCGTAGCTAACTCCAAATCATGATTGGGGTAATTTTGCTCATGTATTTTCACCTGTCGTGAGGCATAAGCTATCACCATATCATTTTGCATAAGAACACACCCCAAACCCTTCTTGGATGCATCACTATAGATCACAAACCTTTCTCCACTACAAGGCAGTGTGAGCACAGGTTCATTGGATAACCTTCTTTTCAACCCCTTGAAATTCTCTTCACATTCCTCCGTCCAAACAAACTTAACTCTTTTCTGAGTCAAATTGGTGAGTGGATTAGATAATCGTGAAAAATATTTCACAAAATGTCGATAATATCCAGCCAAACCAAGAAAACATCGGATCTCAGTCCCTGTTGTTGGTCTCGACCATCTTTTGATAACCTCTGTTTTTGCTGGATCCACAGATATCCCCTCTTTTAAGATTATGTGACCCAAAAATGAAACTCTTTGAAGCCAAAATTCACACTTGGTAAATTTGGCATAAAGCTTCTCCTTTATCAGGGTCTTCAATATAATTCTCAAGTGATCTTAATGTTCTTCCTTGCTCTTTGAATATACAAGAATATCATCTATAAAGACTACCACAAACTGGTCAAGATAGTCTCTAAAGACTCTATTCATCAGATCCATGAAGATAGCAGGGGCATTAGTAAGACCAAATGGCATCACTATAAATTCATAGTGTCCATACCTTGTACGGAAATCCGTCTTTGGTATATCCTCCCTTTTGACCCTTAATTGGTGATACCCTGAACGAAGATCAATCTTAGAAAAGTATTGAGCTCCTCGTAGTTGGTCAAATAAGTCATCAATGCATGGGAGAGGATATTTGTTCTTGATAGTGATCTTGTTAAGTTCTTGATAATCAATGCAGAGTCTCATTGATCCATCTTTCTTCTTAACAAACAGAACAGGTGCTCCCCAAGGTGACGCACTAGGGTGTATGAACCCCTTATCAAGATTCTCTTGGAGTTGCTTCTTCAATTCCTGCAACTCAATTTGGGTCATTCTATAAGGTGTCTTTGAAATAGGCAAAGCACCTGGTATGAGTTCTATTGAAAACTCAACTTCACGATTTGGTGGGAGACCCGGTAATTCCTCCGGAAAGACATCATCAAACTCTCGTACAATGGGCATATTCTTAATCGTGAGTTTCTCACCAACCATTTGAGATAAATAACCTTCATTTAGTGGAATCAATACCCATAAAATGGAAGAAATTTCCACTGGAAGGTTATGTTCATCCTTGCATCGATAGACGATCATAGATTGATCTAGAATATGAAATGTGACTTCCCTTCTTTGGAAATTGATATGAGCTCCATGTAGAGAAATCCAATCCATGCCAAGAATCACATCAAATTCCACTATAGGAATGATCACAAGATTTTCAGGAAGCAATTTCCCACAAACATCAATCGGAGAAGAATTATAAACTTTTGATGCGACTGTTGTTCCATTAGGGGTTGTCACAGCTAACTCAAAATCTAACTATTGAGGTAATACGGTGATATCCTTAGAAAATTTTTCAGAAATAAAGGAGTGGGTGGATACAGAATCAAATAAAACATTTGCTACTTTAGAGTGGATGGTAAGTGTACCTTTCACCACATCGTTATCGTACTCCACATCGCTGATATAAATTGCATGTGACTTTCCTTTGTCTTTATCCTTAAGAGTTTGTTAACGTCGACCATCATCATCAAACCTTGGATTTGGGCATTGATTGGCATAATTCCCCATCTCCTTGCACTTGAAACATTGAAGCGTAGTAGGTTCATTCTATGTGTCCCTTCCTTTGTTTGCATAATTAGACATCTTCTTCCCATCATTGCAGCATTCAAATTCCTGATGACCTTCCTTTCCACATTTGAAACATTTACTTGTCCCTTTAAGACAACTCCCTCCATGTTTCTTTCCACACATTGAGCATAAGGGAAAGCTCATCTTTTTTTCAGTGTGCTCTTTAGATTTTCCTTTGAGTTCCATTTTCCTCTTCTTATCAAACCCATATGACTGATGGGTTACTCCAATCTCCATCTCGACTTTGAGAGCACATCTAACGATTTCCTCTTAGCTATTGAAGTCCCTTATGGCTAACGCCCTTAGAAGACTTGGTTTTAAGCCACTAAAGAATCGATCGATCTTACTCTCTGGTTGGATAATAATACCAGAAGCGTACCTTGAAAGTCTTGTAAAATTTTCTTCATAAGTACCAACAGATTCATCATCCTTTTGCTTCAGTTCAAGAAACTCTTTCTCCATCTTTGTTCAGAGAATACAAGGGAAGTACTTATTGAAAAATAAGTTCTTGAACTCGTCTCATTCCATGGACTCAATTTCATCCCTTTGCCTCATATTCTTAATAAGATTTCACCATTGATCAGCATCTCCTTCCAAACGATACACTGCTAGGATGACTTTATCATGTTCAGAACATTGAAGAACTGAAAATATCTTTTCAGTAGTACTAATCCATTTTTCAGCAACTAATGGATCAGTAGACCCGCTGAAAGAAGGTGGACGCTGCCTCATGAAGGATTCAACAGAATGTTGCTCCTTCCTTTTCTCATTTGGAAGTCATGCATGATTCATAGCTTGAGAAAATTATGTGAGCATGGATACAAGATTTTTCATTCCAACTCCCATAACATTTGGTTGCTCAGGGGGACAATCATTGCATTGACCATCGCATTCCGCATTAACACGGTTCCTTTGGGTTCCAGTCATTGACTAAAACCAAGAAGAATAGTGTGAGCAACACTAATTATAATAGGAAAACCTCATAATAAAGAATAAAATTTCACACTTAAGGTCTTATAATATGTTGTTCATGGCCATTTCTAAAACACTAATATTGTGTTCTATGCTTAGATTTATCCTTAGGATTCTTACTAAGGCATTCACATCCTAGTTTCCAAATGTTGACTATACCTTTCCTCTGATACAAACTATAACGACCCATACTTTATACACATTGTCATTACTTCAGAATTTAAGAACACTTATTACAACATATAACAAAACCAGGAAAGGACAGTATAGGTATAGAGTCTTTAGAAACTGGGAAACATAAACAACTAGTTCATAAAGTATCTACTTTGCCTCCCATTTATTTCATCATATCTAGAGTCCCTTTTTGGCATATCCTACTTAATAACCTTCTTCCTAACCTGGGGAAATAAAACATAAAAAAGGGTGAGATCAAATTCTCAGTAAGGGTAAACAAAAGAAATATCAATCACATCATATACATAAGAACATAACTTTTGGAAATCTTAACCTACAAAAGAAATCATAATATCATAACATGGGATAAATCATAGTAGTGAAATGTAATCCCAATAATCATAACATAAAACATGAAACTTTGTGGCATACACACATAATCATATAGAATCATTTCTTGTTAATCAAGACTCATTTCCAAGACTATCTTAGTGGACAAAGTCCATTTCTGAACCGAGTTCACTCCTCGTTTCAATCCTGTTTCACTGAACCGGTTTAACCTGCCGTTCCAGCCATGTCTATCTCATGAGATATAAAATATTTACCCAATGAATTGGAGGGAGATATAGGTCTCACCCATCTCATAATGATACCATTCTTATGTGTGCCAAAAAATCAGAAACCATACATAATAGCATAACCCATGTAATAAAAATGGGAATCTTAAACATCGTGACATCATAAAAAAATTCATATAAGATAAAGGAATTCATAAAAATAAAATTCCATCACAACATAATCAAATCAATGTAATAATAGGTATAGAAACAGAACCCTTTATTATCTTATATGGAAAATAATTTTGATAAAACACTTGAACTCCATTCTTGAAGAAAATATCCTTTCTGCTTCAAAAACACTTTTCCTTTCTTAACATGTCGTACAATTCTAAACTACAAGAAGTTGATTAAAAATAAACTTGAAAAATTGTAAAGGAATCTTCTTGTAAATAATGTTTTAAAAATCCATTCATGCCATATAAGTTAAAAAACATTCTTTGCACTTTTGTCAGAAAATTATAAAAGTACCTCGTACGAAAAACGACAAAATATTCCTTTCATATCCTTTACTAAAAACTCACCGAAGGGTAAAATTGGATTTAAACAATTGTAGGTGGATGGAAATAATATTAGATATTTAGGAAACATGGATGTGGATGATAAAATTCACCCTGGTAAATACTAAAGTATAAACAATCTCGGATAAAAATGAGATTGTGATATTTCTCTTACCTTAAGTCCGATTTGCCTCGTAAGTGTCCGAACCTCCTATATAATAATTTAAATAATGTTATTGACTTATTAAATAATAATAATTATTTTTATTATATCATATATGGTCATATTCCTAGCTTCTTAGTAGTAATATTTCATTGCTACTTGTTATTTGGGTGTTTATAACTTTTTGTTCTTATGCGTGTTTTGTCGAATAAATTCTTATTATTTTCTTTAGGTTATAGATAAATCATTTCCAGAATGGTATTAATGTACTATATATCATATTTATTCATTAAATTCATTTATATAATCATTATTCAATGAATATCATGTAGAACGAATCGCATCACATCGTGGAGACGGTATTATGTACGTACGCACGAGCGATGATATCGTTCCCATGATCGTGGAATTGTATTGGAGTGTATGTATACTATTTCAGAATCAATATAACTTTAAAATAACCATATATAGTAATTATTTACACCATTATACCCATCCAAGTATGGTGGTGGGGGAAAATAGATTACACCACGGCGTGGAGATGGTATTCCGTACGTACGCACGCGCAGTGATTTCGTTTTCCATAGGATGGATAGATGTTGAAATAGGGTTGTTTCATACTTATAATAACATATCAGTATATGACTGACACTGATGTTATTAATTCATAATTAAACAACTAAAGAAGAATATGTTGAAGAAGAAATAATTTGGAAAGGATCAGTAATGGATATTACCTCTTTTTGATGCGCCTCTTCTTAACCTCCTCTTAGGGCACTAGGGTTGGTCTTTGAAGAAGACCAGAACTTCTAGGATGATTCTAGGGAAGTGGGGAAGTGAAATGGGTAGGGTTTGGCTGAGCGTGAAGTCTCAAATTGGTGTGAGGAGGAGAGAGAGGAGGTTCCCTTTTATGAAGGAGGAGAGGGGCACCTTTGGAAATATAAGAAATATTTGTTTATATTAAATCCCAACCCCACTTAAAAACATCCAAAATGACTCATATCCGAAGATTAGATGACATAGGGTTGTAATATCATCAAAAAATAAAATTTAGACATGTTATGAATTTATTTTAAACATTACCAACTTTATTTATCCTTATTTATCAATTTAATTTTATTTGTGGTAATGATATTCTAAATTTTAAATTATTATTAATAATTACATATGTGTTGTAAATTTTCCATAATTTGATACTTTATGACATTTTCGACCATATATATTTTAATTTATAATTTTTAAGTATTTTTGTGATTTTTAAACAATTTTATAATATGTTATTTTTATAAAATAACAATAGTGTCAATTTTGACACTATTCATTTATTTGAATTTAAATAAAATATATACAGAGGATATGTTCAAACTATAAGCTTTAATAGATTAATAAATTTTCATATGTATCTAGAAAATTAGTAGAGCACATTTAATAGTGCATATAATAATTAGTTTAATATTTTAGAACCATTTATTTGATATTTTAATTAATAAAATAATTTCAACATCACTATTGTGTCATAATTAATGATAATTATTTAATCCCTAAAAATTCTAAATAAATTTCTATGATATAGATAATTGTATTATCCTTTTGGAGACTATTCATTTTCGAAGTTTCATTAAGGTTATCACCAAACTAAAATTATTATACTTATAAGATTTAAGAAAGTTACATGTTGTCATATTCTTTGGTTTTAATAATAATTAAATTATTTTCATGGACAAAAGACTATTAAATGAATCTAATACTACCCTTAGGTGATATGGGTCGACTTTTAGTCATCCAAAAGGATTTTTTCATTTGTTAGGGTAATTTTATAATCTTATATTTACCCTTAATTATCTTATTTACCTTTAACTATGGTAAATAGAATTTACCGTAGTTACTATTCATAGTGCCCAAAAATAAAAAGTAACCTATTAACATAATTTGGACCCACTTATTCTGAATATGGAATTCATTTTTCAAAATTCAAAACATATAAGTTTCAGTAATTAATTTAAAATAAATCTCTTTGTTAAGAAAACGGGTTTTAGAAGTTAAAACATTGCCAAAGATTGAAATGTTTTTACCTATGAATTCAATGTGAAATTAATGCTAATGACATAAATTATATTAAATGTTAAAAATATATTCTATATATACTTTAAAACCATTCAATATTATAATTTAACCACATAAATTATCTCAATGAAAAAAGTTGTTTTTAATTAAAAATTAGCGTATTTTTACTATTTATCAAAATATGAAAGTTATCAGAAAAATATCAAAAATTTATCCAAAGTAAATTTTTATATCCTGATTCAAAATAAGAATTTTATTTTGTCAAATTGAACTTATAAATGTTTCAAAAACTAGATTTAATGTGGTTGCGCCATCAAAAGGCAGCAAAACTGCATTTTTTGATAAATACTTATTTTACCCAAAAAATTTATTTTGTTCTCTTACCATGTTCTAGAAAATGTGTAAGATGAATAATAATGTTGTAAAATTTAAAATTCAGTTAATACTATTCATAAATACTAGTTTATAATATTATAATAATATATCGTTGTTTAGTGGAACTCGGTATTGCATACTACACACGCTATCGAGGAAGGTCGCGATTGCGTGAAGCGAAAGATTCCTTTGATGATTTATATAACATAAAAACAAAATATTTCTCATAAAAGTATCGGGTGTTACAGTTATGATCACCCAAATTTTTTAAAAGGTTTTATATTATATTTTTATTAATACATAAATTACTTAGTTTAAAAAATAATACCATGGAAAAAACTAAAATGGTAATGTGTAAAAATCTCATGGTTAAAGAATAAAAACATGTTTAAAAAATGTGTAAAAAATCATGGATGAGTCTTACTAGACCCACACCTCTCTACACTCAGTTTTATAACAATTTTGGAGACATTTATCTTTGAATAGTGTCATGTTATCATTGAGATTTAATGGGTATTTACAGAAAAACAATTTACCTCACTTATAATAGGGGCCTCTCACAATACCTTTATAACCACACTATTCTTCACCTTATATAGGGATAAAATTCTAATTTATCTCTCTTATAAGTCAATTATACATCTATAATCCCCTGGTCTATAGAATTTATCATTGTACCTTTATTTCAAAAAAAATTGAATATAAAGCTTATGTTCTCCATGATATTAGGTACACATATAGTATTAATAAAAAACCAAGATAAGGATTTTTAAATATAAATGTTGTCTCATCAAGACACGATTCATGTTCACCAATTTTTCCTTTTTTGGGGAGTATATATTGGAAATAGTTTTTATTTTTTCCTAAACTTCATGAAATCAAAGGTATTGAACAATTCACCTCATGTTATAACTTATATTTATTTTTAATTTTAAAAATTCTAACACTTTTAAGGGTTTTTGTGAATTGAAACCCCCATTAATTGGGGTATATTGTCACATCTTGAACTTGTAAATTTTATTCCTCATTCTTATACCCTATTATTTTATATTTAACCTTTTTCCCTCAATAAAAATGGATATTTTTCATTAAAATATTCCTCTTACATGACTTTCATACCCATAAAAGTATGACATTGTTAAGAATAATTCCAATGACATATAAATATGTTATATCTATTATGTGCATATATCCTATTTCTTCAAATATTGTACTTTAATTTAGAAAATGATTTTTTTTACCTCTTGTAACATTAATCTTTACCTTATCCACTTTTCAAATTAATGTTTTATTTTCCACTTTTTTGAAATGGGATTACAAAAAATATTATTTTCACACATAAAATGGGATCATTCAATCCACCCTCATTATTTTTTGGATACATATAGTATTTATTTTTCACAATTTTACCTATGTTTTATTTTCATTAACTTCCCAATTATTCAGTTTATATATTCCTTATATATATACCAATATTACTTTTCCTTTCATTATAAGGGATAATACATTTTTTTTGTTCCCAGAGAAATTTTCTCTTTTTAATTAACTCAATTTAGATGAATTTTATAGTTTCATATTTTATTTCTAGTAGCACACCCATCAAATGTTTTAGAAATGAAATGATTTTAAAAACAAGAATTATTTTAGGGGAAAAACCAAGTTCAATTACAGTTTAAAGAAAGATAATAATACCATTTTCCCTTAAAGGGTCCCTTTCTCATTTTAAAAAGAATCACCAATGAATTTTTTTATTATTACTTATCTATGATCACTCTCTTAAATAATTATACATTGTAACTCAATTTTCAATATCTAGGCTTCTTTATAAAAATATTATCATCAAAAAATGATTTAATTCCATATTATATTTTTAATTATTATGATATAGAATTTAGTTATTATTTGTGACTTGATTATGAAACCAACTAATTTATCATGGGTTATATCGTGCTAATGGTCAATTTATGGTTTCATTTCCTCTTCCAGCACAAATTTTCTTGTATTTGTTATTTAAATTAAGGTAAAACCATAATATTAATCTAATTCATTGGATAAGGTTTATATATCATGATATATTGTGTATGTTACATGTGTGGTTATCCTATAAAAATTATATTATGTTTCCTTAGAGGTGATCCTTTAAATATTCTTAATGTTTATATGAGGTTATACTAAGTTAATTTTTTTTATGTTTTCTTGGTGGCGAGCCATGAAATATTCTTATAATGCCCTGACTTATGTTGCTGCCACATATTCATGATTCCAAGGTATTATGGTATAATTTATTTATTCTATGTTTCCATGCTTATCTAACACTATTATATCATGGTAAATGTTTTTTAATTTGAGAATACATATCCTTCAATAATTATTTATGGAAAAATATTATTTTTCCATGTCTTATTTAATAATAAATTTATCTAAGCTTATGTTTTATCTTATGCTTATGATATAACCCTTGAATACATGATGATATAATTTACCTTACAGAGGGTTTGGGCATACACCTTTCTTATGTTTCCCATTCATGAGTTATGAATATAAGTATAAATTATGAAATGTTTATATGGATTTATAAAAGTTTTCGATTATAGAGAAACTCTTACAATTTTTGTAAAATAAGTTTCCTATGTAATTGGTTATCAAAGGCAATAAACTAAAAGGTTCTTTGTGCTCTTTGATATTATTATGATATGTAATGTTTCAATTTTTTAATGATGAAAAATATAGATATAATTATATTGGGAACTTATATTTTTTTATAAATGAAATTTTATTTATTTTATGGGTATGTCCAGTTATTTTGGGGATCGGGATTAGACACTTTAGTGAATACCCTAGGGATAAGTATTAGGGATAATACTAGGTTTAAGATAACATACAATTTATTTGGTATAACATAGTGTATGTGGTTTCCTAGTAATTATATACATGTATAGATACTAAAAATTTAATGATTATATGTTAAAAAATCCCTTATATGTAATCACCTTAAAAAAGGTTTGTCATGTATTAACTTGATCTTCGCTTGGTGCAAGCTATGTTGGCCTAATATAATATGCCTTGTTGGAAACTCCCATGGGATTTGCATTGGTTGATAAAATTCTTCTTATGAGTCATTTTGAAGGATATTAATATGTTAAGGATTTAAGTCCAGGATTATGATAGAAATAAAACTAAAGAATTCTAGATTGAACTAATAGTGATTTAGGATGAACTAAAATATACTGTGATGGTTTCAAAGATACATTCATTTTAGGGTTGAGTATTTCATGATATAATTTATTATAATCAACTAATAATGTTAATTTATCACCAATCACATTAACCCCTTTTGGTATTAGTACTAGATAATTCTCAAAGGTACTAAGTTGAAGATGGGCGTCATGCAAAAAGAATAGTTTATCCTAATGAGAAAACTAACGAGATAAGAGATAGAGTGAAAAGTATTTTGATTATGAAGAATCATGAATCATGAATTTTGATTATAAAAGGAAAATTTTTGTGTTTTGAAACCCCCAATAAAGATAAGGATGAATTCTCATGGAATTCTAGGTGTTGAAAATGATTAATGAAATATTATTCAACTTTATTTAAAAGATATTGGAAGAGGAACCTAGGGGAATGTCTCTAATAAACTATAATATGGTTTATCTATGGTAGAAAAGGGTATAGTGAAACTAATTTTCTAGGAAAATTGAAGAGCCTCATGATAACGGTGAAAAGAAGAAATAATTATCCATAAGGCACCACTAATAGTTTAATTTCTTAAATATGATGAGCATGGGAGTTTTTCATGGTAATTACCTAATTCAAAGGCTTAAAATGATGATATGAATCAATAATATCTAAGGGCATGGGATCTAGGAAAAGTTTATATAACAACTATAATTACCCGAAATCGTGCTTCCAAATTCACTGCTAAATAATGTTTTATATTTTTATAAACACTAAATTAGAAATACACAGTGCATTATATAATTGAGGTCATTTTTTAGTCTATTTTCTGGAGAATTATAAAAACCCATACAACTAATCAAAGTTTTTAAAATAAAAACATTATTTCATTGAATTTTGGATAACTATTTAAATAAAGTTTTATGACTTAGAAAATCTATGATACCTATGAAACACAATTTAAAAACTTGGTATGAGAATAAATTTTATTAGTAAGGGGTTTTAAAACTGCTGAAAAGTACTTTTATACATACATTTCTAAAAACTCTTAGTACATTTTTTATCGAATATAAATATTATATATATATAAATTAATTTTCAAAAATACCTAGCTTTTTAAAATTTCATTTGAAAAATAATATTTTAAAAAAATTGGATTGATCCTTAAAAATCATTTTGAAATTATTAATACTTATATGGATTAATTTGATACTTGATAACCATTGTGGCCACATAATAGTATCACTCATGGGACAACATCCTGTTGAGGTCGTGGGTTCCATCCCCATTCCTACTCATCTCATTTGATATGCATATACTAAATTTTAATTTAATAATTAATTTTTATGAACATCAATATTTTTCACTAATAACCCATTAAAAACTATTAAAACACTTTCATAAATTTATTAAAATTATTTCCAATACTAAAAATAATTCAATATACTCAAAACTTTTTCAAAAATACTTTTTATAAAACACATTAGGGTTTTGGAGAAATCCATATTTCCAAAATAATTTATTACATTTAAAAGTCATAAAAATATTACAATTTAAACAATTTATTGAATTAAAATGAATGAAATATCAAATATACTCATAGAATATGTCCATATCTACAAGAATAAAATTCATGGTTAAACAAAATAATTTTTCATATAATAAAATTACTTTTATGAAAAATATATAAATGATAGTTTTAGTTCTTCAAAATATAAATAATTCTTCAAAAAAAGACGGGAAGTAAACATACTAATTCTTTACAATATTGGATTGAACAAACTTTTTATAATAAAATTCCCTTAAAAAATAAAATTCCTTAATTATAAACATTAAAAAATAAATTTAAAAAATAATAACCATGTTTTATTTTCTAAATTTATTCCTTGAAAATAAAAAACTTGTAAAATAACCTTATAAAGAATCTCTAAAACAAAATTTTATAAAACATATAGAGGTACATATTACCCTTACCTTAAGATGAACTAAGGAAGTCTACAATCTATTACTTTAACTCACTATATTGAATGAGAAGGAGAAGATTTAGGGTGTGTAAAAGACTCTTTCTAATGATTTATTTTAGAACTAATATTTTAGACATGAGATGATGGATTTTAAATCTATATGATCTACTATTTGGATAAAAAATATTAAAAGATGAAATTTAATGCATCGATATCCATATGAATTAGTTAATATTTGGTTTGAAAAATCATGTCTCAAAAATATATAATGGACTTGAAAAATTAAGTGATGAAGATATTAGACCAGATATTCTCTCAATATACATCCATAGAGAGATTTGATCAAGAAAGATACTCGATTTTCCTCGACTTTTTGAGAAAGTGTAGAACTAAATTTAGAATATAAAATATATTACATATATGTTATATATATTGATTCAATTGAAAAAATATGATGATCTGTGAAATTAATACACTACATTTATATAGATTCAGATAATATATAATTGGTTCATTGAAACTGATGCAACACAAAGAAAAGTAGATAAACACAATGGTTTCATTTTTTTATTTTTGATTCAGAAAGAATTAATCTTCTTCATAAGGCAAGGATCACCAAAATATTAAACCAACTATTTTTATTTAGAATTTAAAATAAATATCGTACCAAAAAAATACATTGGGATGAAGGAAACCCTATATTGAGGGAAAATAGGACCATCAATAATGATAAAAGAAGAAACAATCAAAATAGGGTAATTAATAAACTGAAAATGATTAGGATACCTTTAATAAATACAAATACCTACCTATATAAGATTTGAAAATTAATATACAAGAAGACAATGATGAGATATACAACATGAATAGCCATCACTTGATTTCATCCCACCTACATATGAATCTCCCTTCACAAAAGAAACCCCTGTATGTAGTCGAAACACTATCATTATCGAGAACTAAACTGATCAAACCTCGATCAGACTCCCTAGATAATAGATGATCCCTTTCAGCATAACTAGATCTTGATGAAACTCTTCATTTGCTGCTCAAATCCTCCTAAATCCCTCGGTCTAATCTCCCATCTACGCTGGATTATTCCCAAAACACGACCCCCTTTACTGCCGAGGATCACAATAGTAGCTGAACCCTTCTGAGTTTACCTCCCCCGTATGAAATCAAACCCCATCAGTTTGATTTCTTATTATCTGATTATTTTTTTTAAAAATAATTCAAGGTTTTATTTTTTATTTCATCATCATTTTTTTAATACATATATAAGTAATTTTTTGGGTTGTATATATATATTTATATATATAAATTAACAATACACATAATTCATCAATCCATATTAATTATATTCATAATTCAAACTAATAATTTTATATTTAACAAAATATATTCCCTTTAAAAAAATGTTTATTTCAAATATTTTATTACTTTTCAAAAGTAAGTTTTAATGAAACAATTAAATATACATAATTTTATTTTTCTTTCAAAACCTTTAACATAATATATTATGATTTTATTATTTCAATCACTAACATTTTAAAAATAAAGAAATAATTTATTTTTTTAAAGATAAAATTAAATACTTTCATTCAAATTATCTACTTTTAATTATAATATCAAAAAGTACATTTAAATAATTTTCCTTAAAATAATATAATATATATCCAAATATGTTAATATGAAATCATAATTAAAAATAAATAATCTTATATTTTAGAGTTGTTTAATAAAAATACATTTACTTAATTAGTATGTTAATTTATTTTAATTAAGATATAAAAAACTATTTCTTAAAATATAAAGTAATATTTTAGTATTTAATTTAAAACTTATTTTGATTATAAAAAATATCTTAGTTTCATAAAAGTGTTTTTTACTAAAAACATTCATATATGTTTTTAAATTATAATCAAAATATTAAATAATAATTTTTTAAAATAAAATCACAATTGGTATTTCATGGGATGTTAAATCCACCCACAAAGGAATTGTGCCCTTCCAATTCATTCACCGGACATAAGAAAATTTTCAATTTCCATCTTCATAATTAAAATGAATATAATTGTAAATTCTTTATGGTATTTATCTAACTAGAAGTTCAAAAAAAAGTTAAATTGCATAGATTTTTTCCCTTAAAAGACAATGTATAATCACCAAAGTTTTCTAGAACGTTTCTCTGAAACTAAATGTAATGATTTTAACTCGTGCTTCCGAATATAGTACTAAAAATTATGATATGTATTTTCATTTGTAAACATTGACTAAAAATTGCACAGTTCTTTATATAATTGAAGATATTTTTGGATCTAGGTTCTCAAGAATTTAAAAAAACCATAATAATAATAAATTTTTTTAAAAGTAAAACAACTGATTCATTTCACATGCGCTAACACCATAAATAAATATAAAGGACATAGAACTTCTAAGATACTTGTGAAAAACATTTTAAAAATAATGGATGAACATTACATTCCTTAGTAAGGGGATTTAAAACTGTTTAAAAGTAATTTTATACATACATATCTAAAAAATCTTATTTTTTTATATCAAATATAAATATTTGAAATATATAAAATACTTTTCAAAAATTAAAAAAAATTAAAATTAATTTGAAAAATAATATTTGAAAATCAATTGGATTTCTCCTTGAAAATAATTTCGAAATATGAGTACTTTTATGGATTAATATGATACTTGAAAAATCATTAATAACCTTTCTGGCCACTTAGCAGTATCACTGGAGGGACAACATCCTATTGAATTCATGGGTTCACTTTCTATTCCTCCTTATCTCATTTGATATCAAAGCACCAAATTTTAATTTAAGAAAAAAAAATCATGAAGAACTGTATTTCTCATAAATATCCCATTAAAACCCATTAAAACCCTTTCATAAATTTAATTAAATTATTTCCAATACTGAAAATAATTTTATATCCTAAATACATTTTCCAAACTATTTTTATAAAACACTTTATACTTTTAGAGAATCCATATTATAAAATAATTTCTTACATTTAAATGACATAAACATATTACAATTAAAACATCTTCTTACATTAGAATGCATGAAATTTCAAATACACTCATAAAATATGGCCATATCTACTTGAATTAAATTTATGGGTAAACTAAAAAAAATTTCACATGAAATAATAAATTCTATGAAAAATATATAAGTGATAGATTTATTACTACAAAATAGAAATTAGTCTTCAAAAAAGAGAAGGGAGATGAATATACCAATTCATTATAATATGGTTTTGAATATAATTTTGATAATTAAATTACCTAACAAAATAAACTTCCTTTAATTAATTATAAACATTAAAACATAAATTTTGAAACTGAAAACCATTTTTGATTTTGGAGATTCATTACAATAAAAAAGAAATTTAGAAAACACCCTTACAATGAATTTATAAAAAATAATTTTATAAAGCATATATAGATACATATTAACCTTACCTTAAGAAGAACTAATAAATTATACAATATACTACTTGAGAACACCAAATAAAACTATAAATAGAGGATTTAGGGTGTACAAAATACTCTGTCTAAACCTTTAGTTTAGAACTAGTATTTTAGACACTAGATGGCGGATTTTATATCCATATAATCTACTATTTTTTATAAAAATATTAAAATATGAAATTTAATGCATTGATATTCTTATAAATTAGTTAAGATTCTATTTAAAAATTATTAGCTTGAAAATATTTATTGGACTTGAAAAATTTAGTGATGAATATATTAAACCATATCTTCTCTCCATATACAGCAATGAAAATATTTGATCAAGATAGATACTATATTTTCCTTAGTTTGCTGAGAAATCATAGACCAAAATTTAGAATATAATATATATTAAGTGTAAGTTATATATATCATTATAATTGAAAAAATATAACTATTTGGAAAATTAATAAATTGCATTTACAGAGATTCAGATGATATAGATTTGGTTTGTCTAAACTGATACAACATGATGAATGAAAGATGCACTCAATTGTATCATTTTATTTTTTTTTTGATTTAGACTGATTTAAGATTTTTTGTGACGTAAGGATCACTGAAATCATTGAAAAATGATTTCAATTTAGAATTAAAAATCACTATTGTATCAAAAAAAGATATTGGGATAAAGGGAAAATCCTGATTGATGTAAAAAATGACCTATAATAATGATCGAATAAGAAATAAAACTAATATGATATTTAATAAAATAAAAATGATTAGGATACCTAAAATAAATACAAAAACCTACCTGAAAATATCTGCAAACCGATATACAAGAAGACGATGATGAGATCTGCAACATGAGAATCTTGTAATTGATTTCTTCCCACCTATGTATGAATCACAATTCGTAACTGAAACCCCATCTATAGTCGAAACTCCGTTGGGGTTGAAAATCTAAACTGATAAAATCGAATTCAGACTCCCTCACATGTAGCTGACCCCTTTTGACTTATCTCAATCTTGATTGAGCTCTTTATAAGATGGTATATTCCTACAAAATCCCTTGTTAGACACTCACATATTCCCTTGATTCTTCCTGAAACAATACCAGCACTTTAGTAGAAGCTCTCACCAGTGGTCAGACCCATATTTTGTCAACCTACCCCTTATGAAATCAAATCCCATCGGTTTGATTTATTCTTATAAATTTTTTAATTTTAATTAATGATTTTATTTTTATTTCATCATCACTTTATAATACAGTTATATTTAATGTTCCAGGTTATATATATATATATATATATTAATAATTGTATTTCTAAATGAGGAATACACATAATTCAAAAATTCAGGTTAATTATATTCATAATTCAAAATAATTATTTTATATTTAAAAATATATATTCCATTTTTAATAAAATATTTATTTAGAATATTTTATTACTTTTCAAAAAGTATTTTTTAATAAAATATTTAAATGTAAATAATTGGAATTTTATTTTTAAACAATTTAACATAACATATACATATTTTATTATCTTAACCATTAAAATTTTTAAAATAAGAAAATAATTACTTTGTTTAAAGATTGAATTAAATACTTGTATTCAAAATATCTAATTTGAATTATAATTTTAAAAATAAATTTAATTATTTTTCCTTAAAATAATATAATATATTAAAAATATTTAATATGAAATCATACATTAAAATAAAAAACCTTGTATTTCATATTTATTTAAAAAAATGCATTTATTTAATGAATATACTAATTTATTTTCATTTAGATATAAAAATACAATTTCTTGAAATAAAAAGAAATATTTTACAATTTGAATCAAAACATATATTGATTATAAAAAATATCATAGCTTCATAAAGGTTTTTTATTAAATCCATTCTTTCTAAGTTTTCAATTATAATCAAAATAATAAATAATTAATTATTAAAATACAATTACTATTGGTATTTATAGTGATGTTACAACTATAACCTACTAAATTTATTTCGGAAAATGATGTAGAGTGAGGAACACTAATGATCCAATCGAGAACTATGAGCGTTGTATTTTAATATTTTTAAATCCATATAATTATACATAGAATGTTTTATACGTACATCAAAACCTCATATCGACAACTAGATGTTGATTTATTATAACAAAAACTAGTGATGTGACAATTGTATCCCATTTTTATGTTCATAGGAATGTTCTTTTTGAAAATCATATTATCTATCCATTAGATAAATTGATTTAGATTTTGGAAAAAGATTTACCCTCACCAATTAGAGGAAAATTAATTTGAATAAAGAGATCAGAATACATACAACCTATGATACTCCATCAATTCCAAGATGATTATGAACACCCTTAATTTATATAATGTGGGTCCTCATATAGAATAAAATAGTCTCTTAGATAATTTTTTTGGAGAAAAACTCAATATTATGGATAAACATATTAATAGAAAGATTATATATTTCCAAGTTTGTCAGAAAGATATATGACTTGAAATTATATCGTGATATATTTCAACCTTTTTGGTACCCTGAACTATTTATAATGGTTTTTGGTAATTATAATTACAAGTACATAATTTTTTAAAGTTGATAATGTGAGAACAAAATAATTTATAATATTTCTACCTTTAAATCCTAAAGAGTTAAGTATCTATGTTCACAAATATGGATAACTTAAACAAAAAAATGACGCTTAAAAAATTATTAAATTTCATCACTATAATATAGATGTTTAATTAGAAGGTAAAAAAGTAATGAATAATATCATTAAATCATTGATGAAATGAAAATTAAAAGGAATTGGGTATAATAATTTTTCTTTATGAATTTCATTTATCCAATATTGTAATGGAGGTTTCTTCACTAGTGTTTTTACTAGACCAAGACTAAGATGATCACTAGTAATTATGGTATGATTGAAATCATACACATGAAAATTTTAATCTCATGGAAATTTCCACAAGGTCTATACAAGCAGAATCACCATTGGGGACTGCCACTAGAGCATACCATATGTTCAGATATTACACATAGATATTGAGGAGCTGTGTAACTAGAAATTACGATTATATTAAAATTTATACTACAGTAGTATGTTATTAATCAAATTTATTTTACACATTTCTATTTTTGAATTTCATAGAAAATAAGGTTTAATTACTAGTCTACTGAAAAAATTAATGAGATCATTGTAGGTATTTTTTTCTATTATTTAATTTTATGAAATTTATTTGTAAGAAAATAAATATATAAATGGAATTTTATTTTGGTTATAGGTTAACAATATTTTAATTATTATTTGATAGGAAATAATAATAAGAATAAATAATATCTAAAAATACACTTTCCCATTAAAAATGTTTTCATTATATTTTATATTTCATCTTAAACTATGAATTAAAAAAATATATAATTTTAATTTTCAAAAATAAACTTCATTTTTGAATTTATAATATCAATAATATCTTAAGATATTTTTTTTTATTTTTTATGAAATAATTTATTTTTAGGTGAATCGTGCAAAATACCGGGTTTTTTAAATCCATCACTTTTATGACAACATAATAATAAAATAATGAACTAAATTTTATTGAAAAAAAAATTCTCTAAAATTTTAATTTTATAAAGTAAAATTTGTAATTTATAAATACTATGTTGAATTTATAAACCCCATGATTAACTTTTTAGAACCTTAAGTAATATATTATTTTAAAAACTTTTTTATGTTCCTATTTAAAAATTATTTTTCCTTCTTGAAATTATATCTAAAATATTAATTTCATATTTAGGATCAGAGTTTTTATTATTATTTAATAAGTCTTATTTAATTTTTATTCATAAATTTATGATTACTATAATTAAAGATAATAACCATGATAACAGTGAAATGGTTATTTTCAAACAATTTTTTTATTAATATTTTGTAATTTTTACATAATAAATTAAATCTATATATTCTAAAAAATGAAACTATTTTTGTAAATATAAAAATATATTATCACTCAATTCAATAATGATTAATTTTATATAATATTAGGAACAATTAATGTTCAAAAAATCATTTATCTATAAAAATTATTTTCCTATATAGATTAAATTTTTTAATTGAAAAGTTATTTTTTTACATATTTAGAAATTGAATTTTTAAAAATAGAGGCTAAAATTAGGTTCTAAACGCCAAAATTTGGTATAATATTTTATGTTATATTAACAAAAATTTCTTATTTAATAACTAGTTACCACAACCCAAACCATAAGGGTAATGTGTAAAATTAGAATGGTAAAAAAAATAACAACATATATAAAACATTTGTGTAAAGGAATGGTGGAGTTTTTCTTAAACCAAAAACCATCCACTCAATTATGGACCAAATTTTTATAAATTTACCCTTCAATATATTCATTGATTCATTGATATGTAATGAGTATTTACTATAATTCCATTTTCCCTCATCTGTAAAACCAATTTCACAACCCCTTTAAGTCCACTCTATGATTTAGTTTATTCCTGAAACTCTACCCAATTTACGTATATAACAAGTTTCTTCCTTATAAATTATCCCATGATATCTGGAACACATCATAAGGCCATAATTTCCAAGATTAAATTCAAGTGAAATATCAAGATCTCTATGACGTTAATCCCATGCACATAATAAATAAGGACTCAAGGTAAGGGTTTTTTGATCTCAAATTTTCTTTAGTAAGACATGATTAATTTTAAAAGAATTTTACTTTTATTTTGGTGTATTAATTTGATATTTATTTAATTTGGAAATAAATTTCATGAATTCAATGTGATTTACAAATCTATCTCACATTCTACCTTCCTTATATTTTCAATTCGAATGATTGTGACTTTGTAAAGGTTTTTATTAACTCAAACACCCATGTTCTGGGTTATAAGGTATCATCATGAAATTATTCAATATATGTATAATTCTATACAAAATAAGATTTTATATTGAAATTTGTCTTTATCTCTGATAAAATTATCTTTATTTATTAAAAACATCATTCTAGATGAATATCTTCCCATTAAAAGTATGACAGTATTATCAATAATTATTTTTCACTATAACGATGATTTTTCTTCCATACCCATAATTTCAATTCATTTTAATGATATAATTTATTTTTGGAAACCAAATTATGTGTTATCAGATGTGACCTTCATATTTATCTTCTCATATTTTTAAAGTAATTTTTTATTTTCAACTCTAAAGAATTGGGATTTCAACAAACAATATTCAAAAAAGGTATCTTGAAAACCACCCTCATTATTTTTTTGGTTCGGTATTCACATTCATTTTATAACATTTCCTCTATTTTATTCTGATTTATTTTATCCATATTTTTAATATATGTTTCACTCATATATAGCTTGTTTTATTTTCCATCATTTGTTTGATATAATGTATGTCTTATGTTCCCTCCACAAATTTCACTTTTTAGTTACCCGATTTAAAGGAACATTCTTATTTATTATTTCAAGTTTAGCCCCACCAAAAAATATTTTATACTTAAATAAATTTTTAAAAACCATTATTATATTATATAAAACCAACCTAGGTAAATTATTTTTTAAATGAAAGTAATAATCCTTTTCAATCTATAAAGGATCCTTCATTTATTTAAAAAAGAATCACCCATGTGGTTCATTTTTATTCATCCTTCTTTTAGATAGTTCTAATGAATGTTTATACATTGTAAATAAATGTTCAAGATCAATGATACTTAATTAAAACATGAGAATGAAATATGACTAACTTCCTTATTCTATTGGAATTTTTGTGATATATGCTTCATTTATGTTTTGATACAAGATACGAAACTAACTTATTTATCATGAGTTTAATCATCCTAATTATCTATGTATGGTTTTTTTTCCTCTTGAGGAGATCATATGAATGTACATATTATAAAAATATGGTTTTAACCCCCATAAAACTTTAATTAATTGTGTAATGTTTATGTCTCATGGGATACCATTAATAGTGCATGTGTAGTTATCCTAAGAAAACTTTGTTATGTGATCTTGGTGGTGAGAATTAACTTATTCTTATGGTGCATGGGTGGTAAGACTAAGAAAAATATGTTATTATTTCTTTTTGGTGATCCATGAATTATTCGTATGATGTCATGATTTCTATTTTCTCCATATATTTATGGATCCATGATCTTATAATATAATTTCCTTATTCCTTCTTTCCATCCTTATCTCACACTCGTATGTCATGGTACATATTTTTTTCATCTGTGATTACACATACTTCATGATTTTTGAAAAAGTATTTTTGTTCCAAGTCATATTTAATAATAAATTTCTTCTTTCTTATGTTTTCTCCCATGTATATGACTTATACCTTTATGTCATGTTGATAAGTTTTATTTAACTGAGTGTTTAAGATCACTCCTTTCAAATGTTTCTCTTCCCTAGGTTATAAATATATGTATAACTTATAAGAAGATATTAATGGGGTCTATAATAGTAATATTATAATGAAATATTCACAAGTATTATAAAATAATTTTCCTATGTAAGTTATCCAAAAAGAAACTCAAAAAAGGTTCTCCGATATATGTGATATTATGATGATATTAAATTATTTAGTTTTGGTAATCATATAAAATAATGATATTATTTATCATGGATTTATAGTACATAATCTAGAATATGTATTAAATAAATAATTTCACATTTTCTATAAAACATTTGTGTTCCATCAAATTCATATTTCTATAATAAATTTCATAGAGAAATTTATTAGAGAAAACATTATTTTTTTAACAAAGTTATATCCTTTGGAACTCATAATACTTATATTTTTAGAGAACCTAAAATCTTTCAACATTGTATAGTTGGAATATTTTTTATTTTCTATTATTTGTTTTAAATATTTATAGACCAAAAAATTTTAGGTATCAAAAAAATATATCTAATTGATTTCAAGAGTAGTTAAGTAACAAAATCTAGAACATTTGGCACATGAACAATGGTTTTCATCCCCGCATTAATAGAGAAAACCCTAATTTAAATTTTTTTTATAGAAAGTGAAAGGATAAAAATTCACCTAGGGAGAAAATGAGAAAGATTAAACTGTGAGGATATGAGATATTTTTTTCTATATAAAACATTAATTTAAAAGTTATATTATGTTTTTTTTAAATCATCAAAATATTATTAGAATAAATAAAATTGTGAGATGCTTGTTAATCTATGAATACTAGGAATGATAACTGTTCCATCACAAGTTTGGATATATTTCAAATTTTATCAACCAATAAGAATGATAATGTCTTCATTATTAACATAGAATACATTAGTACTTTATATTTTCCTTATCTTGGTATTGTTGAAGATTTTTCAGGGCTCTTACATAGAATTTTAGGATACTGCATTGTTCTTACCACAATTATACTTTCTACGAATAATTTATTGATAAAATATTAGGATCATATGTTTAACACTATAAGATTTTTTGGTAATTCAAAACATGGTAATAAAAAATGTTTATTTTTAAACCCTCTATTGAAATATCAGCCTATATAGATTTATAGTTAATTCACATAAACCCTTTGAGGCCAAAAAAAACTATATGAATCAGTGGTAAAAACTATTTGTATGTCTTATTTTATAGTTACAATAGGATTTCATAGACCTATTATCTTACACTTAGTTGAGAATAATACTATATTATTAAAATGGTTGCATCGGTACTTAAAAAATATGAAAAATGTACATGTAGTTACTATATTATGTAAATTTGATAGAGAGTTTGTAAATTAATTATTTAAATTTTTTGTATTAAACATGGAATTAAAAATGATTTATCATCACTATAAAATCTATAATATTATAGTGTAGTTGATTGATGAACATGGACTCTTCTGGAAATCATGTTGTACATGTTTTTGGAATATTTTCTTGATAAGTATTTTTAGGTGGATGCCAGGGTTATAACCAATTACATTGTAAATTATAATTCTCTATCTTCGATTTTTATGTAATACCAAATTAGCATTTTTTTAATCATAATAATCCTAGAAATTACTATTAATCATGGTATTTAATGTTTTATTTTGTGTTTTTAATTTCATGTGGATACAATTCAAAATTTACAAAAGTGGAAAGAGTTTTATACTAAAATATCAAATTTTTATCATGATTGTTTATGCATAACTTTATGATGATGAAAATATATATTTATTATCTCAAAAATAATATGCTTTTTCTTACCATTTTTATATTTCTCTAAATTATAATTTTTACTTTCATTTTCCACTCTCAATGCACTAAAAAGTATAAAATAGTGATTTTAAAGAAAACCGACATTATTTATTCATTGAGTTTAGAATATTTTCTCTTCTATAAAAATGTTTTCAAAAATATTTTTAAATATGTTTTTACTATTACAAAATTATTGTTTAAATTCAATTTTATTAATATTTTACAATATATAAAAAAGATTAAAAATAATATTCTTATAGTTTTTTAAGAATATAATTTTTTCTAAGGGGATGTATAAAATATTTTTTTTCTAAATTTACTTCATGAAATATATTCCCTATTTTCATGAAAATAATTTTCCTTGATTATTCATTTATAAGTGTCCATGGTTATTTAAAAAAATATTCCCTAATATTTATGATTGTTTTGGATTTTAAATAAGTGTTTTCCAATTAAAATGGATATTTTACCCAATAAATGTTCCAATAATATTTTAGTGCTATTTTCATCTATGAAAAAAATAAATTGATGATAATTATGCATCATTAGTGATACTATATAATGAAACCATTCTTATTATTTCTCTGGATAGTAATTGATAATGATGATAAAATATTGAAAAAAATTATATTAATTTCCATAGTGTAATATATGATGAAATGATAAATGTTTTTAAGATATTGTTGAATAAATATGAATGGATTATGAATATGTGTTGGTTTTTTATGATATATCCCATCAATGAATTGGGAATGTTAAATATTTATGAGAAAAATAGTTACATGGGTGGTTATCCCAATTCCAAAAGAGGTTACAAGCGAGGTTATTCCATGATTAAAGAGGGTACATAAGTTCTTATCCCAAGCCCAACATGTGATGAATGTATTGGTAAATAACTTTGACAAATTATTTCTAGGATTATGATTATTCCACATAGTATTTCACACTGTTATGACATATTCTTATTCCAAATTTATATTTTCATGGATCTTTATCAATCATTCCCCTTTGATTTAAGTCTTATGTTCTTCCAGATTACTATTCCATGATTCATGATATTTAACTATGCATTGTTGTGTAATATTTTCTAATGATAATATCATTCTCTCATACCCTTATATATATATATATATCATATTACCGCTTATGATTATCAACCATTATCTCCTATGTTTACCCTTACTGATCATATGAGTTCACCCCTTATTATGTTTCCATTTACAAGGTATAATAAAAATGTTTTTATATAAGTTATCTATCGAAATTTTTATGTGAGATGTTAAAAAAATTTCATGGAATAAGAAAATTTTGGTGTTATGAAAAAAATTCTCACTAAAAGACTTGTGTTTTTATAAGTAATACTTTTCCCAAATTGTCATGAAATATATTCCTAAAAAGGTATTTTGGATGTAAGTGACTCAATATTTCTTTTGATATAGTAATGGATAAAAACCGAGTCATGTTTATTGGTATCAAATACATTATTTAAAGAATATATGTTTTATAATTGAATCCTAGTGTACATGTTGGAGGATTTTATATACAATGTTATAGTTTTGATAAATTTTGTAATATAATTACTTCACAGAGCATGTGGCGTGTTTTCATTTACAAATAATACCTTCCCCCATGGATGTACATGAAAAAAACCATTTAATTTATTTATTATACTTAGATATGTAACAAATATTCATATAAATGATAAAAATGTTTACTAATAAATATTAATAAAATAGTAAAAAAACTTTGGTGTGTGGGTGAAGACATATATGATGTTTCTTAAAAACAAACATTGCAGCTTCATTTGGTTCCTATATAGTTGATAAATGATATTGTTAGTTATGAAATGATATCTGTTTATAACATGAAGGATAAACTATCATTTCATTATTATTTACGAACAAAAAATCCATAAGGATCAAATATAATCATAGTTACAGTTTCATGGGTCATCAACAATACTTTCTAAAAAATCATTTATTTAAAACAATCATCAAAGGTTTTAAAAAACAGTGTTAACTAATAAGGAACCAAAATATATATTTGGAACAAAATTTATTAATGAATTAAAACATAACAGTTTCCCTCTTGGGTAAAATCAGATAAAATAAATAAATTTTAAAGTTTAATTCCACTGAATTGAATTACAATTAGAGGAAGAAAATGATACACTTTAATTTTCCATAACTATAAAAAATTACCAATTATTAAGATCTAATAGACATTAAAAAATATAAGTGAAATGTTACATTTAATTTTTATTAATTTCAATGTGAATACGAATAATGATTGATGATATCAGTGTGTCTTAGTGGTTTGGGGTATTAAAGAAGAACTTTAACCCAATATTATCAATAAAAATAACTAAATACTACCTTATTCTATTTATGAGATGAAAATTTTATATAAAAACTAATTTCTATATATACTAGAGACCATTAAGTTTTGTTATTATTATTGAAGTGATATATCAAAATGTTTTAATAGAATATAGGTGAGGTATAATGATATGAAAAATCATAACTATCACATCCTTCTTCATGAATTAACTACAATATCTATTTTTCATTTACTGCCCTATAATTTAAGGGTTACAATGATTTAATTGTCTTAATTTTATAAAGATATTTATGAAAAATATTTTTCCATGTTTTTATTGGAAAAAATAAAGAACATGCACCATTAAATATTTCAATTTTTGAGAAAATTTTCACTCCACCTATTTTCACATCCACGATATATCTAACTATCCTTAATCATACTTATATACCTCTTGTGGGACCTATTTCATTCCATTGGATTAATCCAATCAAAACAATTATGTATGTAATGATTTCTAATATCATGAATAGGAATCATCCTAATGGTTTCATTATGAAAGGTTATTTAGATCAATAATGAATGAATTTTTGTTCAATGTATTTGGATAATGCTAGCATGAGATGTAAGCATCCGATAAAAAATGGAGATGATTAGTATGTGAACATTGAGACCATTATTCCTTGAATTCAAAAAAATAGGTAATTCCAAGAGAATATACATTGGGTGAATTTATCCATAAATGGTTGGATATGTCACATCACACAATCTTGTTTAACTGTAATTTTTTTAATGAATACATCAAGTGAGTAATTATAAAATGTATATGTTATCTCATCCTAAATAATTGTTCACATATCATAAACTTTAACTAAATTAATATATAATGAATATCGACAACTATAAGTAGAATTAATCATTTGTAACCTTTGATAAGGAAAGATATTATTCATAACAAAGAGTTTCCTACTTGGTTTAAATCGAAGTCACTTTAATTAATTTTATAAAAAGAGATAATACATATTTTGTCTAAATTTTAATATTCTTATATACAAGTATTATTGAGTTTATCAGTTACTAATGTCTCCTAAGAAGTAAGATCATTATATTTTGGTGTCAATAATGTGGTTCTTGAATGAAATTCGTTTTGATCAATAGAAAATTCTTATCATAAGTATCAATTCACTAAACATGTGAAAAACATAATGGTATTTTTTTAAATACAATAATAGATTATTATATTTGTGCATCAAAAAAATGGAAATTTCTTGAAAATGTTTATTATTATGGAGTTATATATAAAATTTTAATATTCCATTATTAATCTCATGATCGTGTCATTATGAATAAATAAATGTTGTTTCATTAAATGACATGGTGGAATAAATTTATTGATTATTATATATTTTAACTTATTTATATGAGTTGTAATTCAGCAATCGATGTGCCATATATTTTGTAAACAATGGTGAAACAAGTTTTTTGTGTTAATGGTCCTCTAAAACATGAATTCAATTTAATTACATAATTGATCCCATGTCATATTTTTTATGATGGTGCAGATGAAATTGGACCCATTAATGACACCATTTCTCTTGAACAATATATAACATATGATAACTCCAAAAATTAAATTGTAAGAGTTGAATGAGAACCTGAAGTAGTGGTGTGTAATATAAAGAAGCAACAATTTGTGGTCTCAGTTCATTATCTTTTTCATGTCTTGGGTTATATCAAGTTGGTGCTATTAAACTTTCATTAATGTGGATTTCTTTGATTTATATTGTGGTGGTTTACATATTTTCATGTTTTATTTACATTGGAAGAGTACGATTGGTATATTTTTGTTTTCATTGGATTAATTTATTGATATTATCATATAGTCTATTAATTTTTTTTATTTATTTAATTTCTATTTAATTAATTTAATTTCAATTCATTTATGTTGCTTCAGTTTAGTTCCTTGGTGTTTATGTTGGTTTTCCATGGATTGTACCAAAATTAACTAACCCAATTGTAAATAAAAATGTCCTAACCTAAATCTAAACACAAATAACAAGTGAACCTAAACAAAATTTAAATAAAAAGTACCACAAAATAACCTAAACCAAAATGAACTAAAAGTCTAATTGAATGAATAAACTAAACTATATTAAACAAAATAACCAAATGATCAAACTCAAAATGAACCAAGATTATCAAATCAGATTTAACCTAATTTCATAGATAAAAAATTCTAAAAAATAGATTGAATGAACTACCCAAAAAATAAAAAATGAACAAACCCAAAATTGAACCAAATGACCGTAACTAAATGTAAACCAAATGAACCAAATGAATAATTAAACAAATGACAAAAAACCTAACAGAAAATGAACCAAATGAGAAAATAAATAGAATAAAATTTAACCCATTTTCTAAATAACCAAATGAACTTACCTACAATGAAATAAAATGATTGAATTGAATTAAAAAAATTAAATTACACAAAAATAACATAAATTAAAAAATTGACCAAACCCAGAAATAAAGAAAATCACTTCACCCAAAAATGAATGAAACGATCTAACCAAAAAATGACCTAACTAAAAAATTACCAAGTCACCTAATAGAATAATAAAAAAAATAAAAATATGAATAAATTACCTAACCCAAAAATTACCAAATAACCATAAAAATGAAAAAATGGCTAAATTAACATAATGACATGAACTAACCTACCATGTCCCTACCTAGGCCAATGATTATATGGGTGTTCTATCTAAATCTCACCTATTATGTTCCAGGGGCTAGTGACTAGATCCAAAAAGGAATATGTTATATATTTGAGGTCTTATCCTATATAACCTCTACACACATATATCATCAAACAACTAGAATATTGCATCCATTCATGAATACTTAATTATCTAAAATTTATATTTCTTGAAAACATTCCCCAAAAACAAAACATATATAGTACAAATTTCAATAAAACAAGGGAAAAATAATACAAGACCCAATACCCAGAAATACAACACACATCAAGTGACTGTGAAAAATGGAATCATTATTGTATTCCAAATCTAACCTAAAGTATTGATGGACATGAGCCCCACTAGGATCCACTGATCTCTAACCCCACTAGCTCTGCACCCACCAAAATCACCACCATCGTATATGTCATATTTATAGAAAAAAAAATTCTGGGCATAATTATTGTGAATAAGTGAATATAAATACACCTAGTATGATTCTATGAAAGAAAAAAGGGTCTTAGGATATGGATCAGCTAACTACCAAGGGTCAAATAACACAACCACAAAACTCAATACAAAAAGGGTAAGAAACATTATAGTGGGTAGGATCTGAGGATTTTCCCCCTAAAAATACTTTAATCTAATATCATAGTGGAATAAATTATAGATCAATAACCTAATCACTATATGTAATAAGCACACCACATATACACCTCACACCCTTGAGGAAAACACATCTTTTCCCATCAGCGTTGAGGTAATAATAACCCAACTAAAATTCTTTAAGGGTGATCCATCAACATTGGTCTATAAAAGGGAAACTGTAACCCAAATAATCATGTTAGAATCAGATGGATATATTCAAAAATATCCAAATAAAAAAAGTTTCATTGACCATGATCCATTACACATACACCGGAATCACCGCTCTCTTATCAGGTAGGAGAAAAAATGAATTCACTGGAGAAATTGTAATTAATAGAACTCATTATTACCCAAAGGCCCATCTTAACACCTCTTAATTGAATCATATAATTTATAGTTTTATCTGAGTGGGAATCTCACACTATTGAGAATGGTACAATATCTGAGGTACCACTGAACCCATAGATGGGTGACCCTCACCCAGTTCCACATTACAAGAGTGAAAACACACCCCCTCAACCAATATAGGACCAAAATAAGTATTTTAGCCAATAAAAAATAAAGGTGTTCATGATCAACCCATCATTATATGGTTCTTCGTCCACTCAACCCATCTCCACGGGAGTGGCATACCATGAGTAAACTAGATTCCTTTTGTACCAAATCCACAATAATGTTATACCATATGTAATATTTTAACACAAACACTATCATATAATTAAAAAACATCCATTGGTGGTACAATACATCACATGGTGATGTCAACTAGCTGATAGGTTGTTACCGAATAAAAATATCCAAGATATTTCTATTACTCGACCACTATAATCATCACATAACCACTCATAATGATAATAGGGAATCCATTACATTCCAATGAATATAAGTCATGCAAGGGAATATATAAAACCCATATCAATACTACACTCACCCCATCACCATTAGAACTAGCAGTTTGATGAAAGGGACCCCAAAAATATTTCACAACCTTTAATATCTATAACATATTGCCGCAGTCCATGAAGAAGAGGGAAGGAAACAATTTTCTATAATGTATACTGGGTACAAAGGCCAATACAGAAATAGAGTGACTTAATATCTCACCATCCTCCAATCCAAAACACATAAACCAACTCTAACTTAAGAGTTCAGGTGGAGGAGATAATAACTTCAAGATTTATATGCATCCATAAGTTCCTTCATCCAACCCGGTGGTATAAAGGGTACTATCGAGACTAATCCAAACTTTGAATTTTTTAATGCAAATAAAAATTAAAAATAATACCATATCATAATGAAAATGGCCTCATATGGACAAATACAATACATAATTATGATAAATGTAGAAAAAAAACTCATGATATGATATTTTCTTGTATGCAATAGTCATAGAGGAAAAAGGTGGTGAAAACACCACATAGACACATATAGATCCATGTAGAGGCATCCCAACATGCCTAACAGAGCACTAGGTAGAAGTCATTCTTAGCCTATCAAGATCATACCCCCCCATGCACATTTTTCACCTGAAAAGGTTAGGTCCGATGGACATAAACTCAACCATGTTGAGTATGTCTGTGTATGTGTGTGTGTTTGTGTTGGGGGTGGGGTGGGGTTAGCCTGAGACATACACCCCCCAAAAATGAAGATGGTGGGGTTTCATCATATCCTAGTAGATTATATGGTTGGGAGGAAACCATATTATTTCTCCCCTTCATTACCCACTTGTTCCCCAATGTTTTCATGGGCATCCAACTTCTACTATACCAGACCACATAAGTGGTCTGCCCTAATGTGGCATCATTGTTCACCACATGTAGACAAACCCCCTCTATTACATAATCTTTCATTTTCGAGAACACCTGAGCTGCCCCATTCCATGATTCTACCCCTCACACAACTTCCCTTCATTAATAAACTCTTCAGTTCTGCCACCATACCCTCATTCTTATGAGGTGCCAAAACCACCCAAGAATTGATCCAAAATCTAAAATCACTAGGGATAATAAACAATAATTAGTGGATAACAATTCTACACTAATTATACACCCATGGTATTTAAAATCATGTACAATTCATGAATTAAAATATTAAATCCTACCACAAAATGAATCACTGAGGCTTCAGGTTAGGTTCTTTGATTAATCAAAACAGCTACTCAATCTAGCTCTAATCGACCACTTTTGATAAAGATCCTACCCCCTCTCTATACTTCTACTCTTAATTCAGTCAAATAAATAACAGAGTAATCCTCCCTAGAATATTCATAGTGGAGATATTAAGGGGTGGGAAATAATAACATAACACCCATTAATCAATTTTAACCCGTGACTGGATAATTTATGAACCCCAATTAAAACATGAATTATATCCTTCCTAAGGTAAAACCATGTCCTAAAAATTAACATGGTCTCATATTTCCCATTGTAGGCCCTTTTTTAAATCTAAATCATAATTCCCAATGAATCATATGTATGTAAAAAATATTATTTTTATACTTAACATATATTTATCAAGGCTTCAACAAACTCACAATACCATGTTGTCTCTGCTCGGGGGTAAACACCACATGCTGTAATCAATGAAACCATCATATTTTTTTGAGATAATATTCATGGTTAAGTTAAAAAATTTACCCATATCAAGGTACAATGGCTCTAACACTAAAAAAATACACAAATCCTAAATGGGAAATTTTGGGTAACTAAATACACCCCATAATCATGGTATTTCATCCTCGAGAAAAATGTTTGAATCCAATCTCTATGAATCCCATAAACCCTCCACATATATAAACGTAACACATCATCCTATGAGCACTCATAATTTATAATATTAAATGTATCCATTGGGATCTAGAATAGAAAACCTATTGGGAATTTATTCCTTTTTAACCACTCAGATCATAGACACCTCATCTGATATTCTCACTTCTAAATGAATTCCAAAACACCTCAAACCACCCCAGTAGAGGCCACTAAAACCATCATGAAACACCTTTTTTATTCTTATCAAGAAATTCCATCCAAATCCTTTTCTATGAATTGTGTGATTCCTATCAACACCAACAGACTCCATGAGGCATTGGTAAAACATAGATATAGTCCAACTACCAAGTAATTACCTACTGGAAAATCATACTCCCCGCATTTGAAAAAGGATACACTAAATATTTTCATACTGAGAAAATATATCCACATCAAAATCAATCATCAGATGCCTCAATGAGAGAAGTATTCCATCCTATATAGGCTCACTACCACTCCTCATTATCAACTTACAAGTGCATACATTGATGCTGCATAGATTAGGGAATGAATAAATCATATATCCTCTAATTTATTCCTTTCTAAAGAAACCAAAATAAAATTCTTATACCATTAGCCTCAATTTTGTTCTTATCTTCTATATATTACCTGATCTGAATCCATATGATCCAATGTCAAATTTTTTTAAAACCCAACATGGAAAACTACCATATTGTGAAAGGGAATACCTCACCACACTTCTATATATGATATAAGAGATTCCTATAAACCCTATTCCTCTACCTTATTAGTTTTTACATAGCTAAGACCACTGACCGTTGATCAATAAGATACTTATGATAGTCAGAAACAAATTTTCATTTCCATTTTGACCTTTTCACATAAACAGAACTAATTCTACGAAAAACAAAAATCACTTCACATGCCACTCTATCCTCTAGAAAACCTTGATAGGGAGAATATCTAAAATTATACATCATGTCCTTAAAAACTTCTAAAATAGGAAATTCCAAAAAACTCAACAACTATATCTCCCAGATCACCCAGGATATATCCAAATAAAAGAAATATATCCATATCTACAACTATAGTATTCAACCTTTGAAACATCCACACTGCTTAAATCCAAGCTTCACAACTAGTGTAATATCTAATGGAAGTTTCCTAGGAGTTTTCCTTACTTGTCTCATAGGAATCAATCCTTAGTGAAAGCTAACTATGATTTATCTACTCAATCACAATGATTTCATTAGTGAAGTGCCTCCAACCAAACCTAGACTTAAGGTGATAATAATTCACCAACAATATCATCACTGAACCTTTCTCCTCCCTTGGATATTTCCTTGAAAATGTCTATGCCAAAACTGCCTCACATCCTTGATAGAAATGGGGTATATGTTTTCCTCCAGTTAGAGTTTCTAGTCATAACATGATGGTATAAGGACACTACTGAGATCCAAGGCTCCCTAACTAAAAATGATACCATTATAGGAAAATACATATTGATACCAATAGATTATGAGAACCAAGAAAATAACCAACATATACAACTGCATGCCATATTAGGAACAACTCGATCAATGTTATCCATAATTAATTCTATGAGATATTTATCACAATGATCATTATATTTCATATTTATACCAACAATAAGATAAGATATCTTTACAAAGTATGACTCACATTCATGAGGAGGTACATACCTCAACAAAAATGCCCCAAAAACTAGAACTCAATTCCTTTACTCATTATCATCTGTAATAAAGAGACTGATAGGCCACACCAACTCCTCACAAAATATTATCATGTAGCTTCACACCCAACCTGGAGAACACAATCACACGTATCAAGCTTCTCAACTCATTCCAATCAATGAACTATGGCAAGAGACCCACACCTTTGCTGAGGACGACATGCTTGTTAAGGAAATACACCACCATATCAACCTCTATAGTGTGTGGACCCACTCCCCACTAGAGTATTCATTAATGAGGGGGTATTGAACCCTACTATCATATATAAATAGGTATACTAAAAAATATATTTCCTAGAATAAATAAAGGATTCCCACTCTATAAAGGCTAATAGTAGGATAAATTCATAACGTAGTTCCAAGAATCCAAATTACCAAAACCCACATAACCTCTCTAGGATTCTATTAGGGGAATCATTCTTCATTATAGGAAACCTTAATAACTGAAGTTATAATCCTAGTGGAAGATCACATGAATCTACTGAGATATTAGGAAGAACAAAAATTATATCTATAGATGAATTATCATATGCCCTGAGTATGATTTTAATAATACTAACCCTACCATTAAGATGAGACAGATTATCCAATTCCTATAATATATGTGGAAACACTGAACCTATCTGTAAATCTACATGGTCACACCCTAGTATCTACAAAATTATTATGATGGATTACTGCCTATTAACAACAATGTCCCCATGGGGTTAATGACTCCATCACACCATGGTATCCACACTTTTCCTAGGTTACATGTCCCATAATATCAACATAGCTTTTAAGGGGGTTACTTACCCCTCTGTAACCTAAAATCCACATAGATCCTATGTTTTTTGGAGAGATAATCACCAAATAATCTCACAATTCTATGAGTGGTCCTGTTACTCCCATAATCTACAAAAGTTATATATCATACATATAGAATAAATATTTCCATTAGTGTAAGCATAATCATCATCATCATATGATCACATATACAATGTAGAATTTCATTCCATGAAACTGGAAAACAATTACTACTATATGATGTATGAATATACCAACTGTATCCAGCAAACAATTCCCTAATAACTGATGATAGTTAATAAATTGTAAAAGTCCTTTTCATAGGAATGAATTGGCCACAAAACCATAGCCAGCTTCCATGGTATGTTAACCCAACAAAATCACTCTTAGGAATATTCACCCATCATGTCATCAACCAATATCATGATAAAAAAATCTCCAAACTCCATCTCTAGAACCAACCTCACTATAATACCAATCTGAACTGACCTCTTCCAATGGGTCCTCACCTGAGTGGATGATGAGCCGGGTGTTCCACCCCAAGCCCATCTCTATTAGGAAATGTGCTTGTGACTAAAAACAATAAGTCATAAATCACTTATGGGAATCCTTAAACTATAAAACATGTGTATCCATATATCATTAACTAACCATAAAATCATAAGTTCCTCGAGGTTTCACTAAGATCTGATCCCTCTAGCACCATGCACACCAAAATTTCCACCAACTAGTACATTACCATCATGATCAAAATATATGTGTGAATAAGGATCCAAAATGTGTGAGTATAAAGATACCTAGTGGGATGTTTTTTAAACACAAAGGAATTTAGGTTGTATTTCAACTCACTACTAAGGTTTAAATCACACAACTGCCCAAAATAAGAAAAAAGAGATAAGAACACATGAGACTAGGAAGGATTTTAGGTTTCACCTACCAACAAACCCATAACCTAATTTCATAGTTGATTAAATGATGGTTGAATAGTTTACTCACTCCCTGGAATGAGGAATCCAAAAATATACCTCATTCCCCATGAGAGAATACATATGTGAATATTATACTTCACAGAATAAAAATCCCTACTCAAATTCCTCATGGATGACCCATACACATAGGTCCACTTGAGGGTAACCAAAACTCAAATCACCATTTTTCAACAAGAGATATATAATTAGAAAAATCCACATCATAATAGGACCGTCAACCATGAACCACTCTGAATGCACGAGCATTCCCAGTTGCTCATCATGAAGGTGAAAAAATTAACTCACTATAGAAATAATAGTTCCTAGAACACCTTATGCCACAAAAGGTTTTTGGAATACTTGAGACATGATGTATTTAACTTATAATCTAATCATAGTGGGATACTTTCACCCTTGAGATCCATTCGATGTATGAGGGATTACCAACCCCATAGATAGGTGACTTAAACCTCATTCCATATTATAATATGGAAATAATTCCTCAAAAATAGTAATATGAAATGATAAAGTTTCTCATCATAAGAAAACTCAAGGGGGAACGATTGACCCACCACTAGATTGTACCCCATCATCACAACCGAGCACCACAGGAGTGGAATACCGAAGGGGAACTTGGAGACCCTATGTACCAAAATTCTTAAGAATATGATCAAATCCATGCTATGAGGAAATCAATACAATAATAACAGTGATATAATATGGCCATCGAGGTTCCCTCTTCTTTCCAAGGTATGAAAACTAGTTGAGTATAGGTTACCAATCCTAGATAATTAATAAATTCCCACTACTCGATCTACACAGTCACCATATCACCACTCAAAATCTCAACATAGAATCCACACCACACCCATGTTTATAATCTAGTCAATAGAATATATAAAACAAAAATCCATACCAATATCAACCTATCATCATCAAAATTGGCGATTTGATGAAAGGGACACTGAGAATATTCAACACTCGCTAATATCCACCTATCATATCCATAGGCCATAGAAATTAATGTATAAAGAAGAAAAAAATGACATATAACACAAAAAAGTCACAAAGGCTAATATATAAAGGGATAGAACAACTACCTTCCCATTATCTTATCCAAACATAATCAAATAACTCAATGTTTTAATTGCACATGATTGAATTAATCTCTCTATACCCATCTATAATTCCCACTAGGCCACCATACTTTATTAATGGAACTACTAAAGAGTGAAATGAACTACGATATTGATAAAAAAATGTTAAATTAATGATAATCATATATCATGATGAAAATGGAATCATATGTGCGAACCAACAACATAGTCATGATCTATGTATAAAAATAGGTTTGATAGGATAATTACCTGTCCTAAATAGAAATTAGGGAAAAATTGGTGTATATGCCGTATAGGAAGGCTGAGGTCCATGTGGAGACTTCTTGATGCACTCCATGGGGAACTCATCCGCCCACATGCATATATCTAGATATAAGAATATGGGGCCTATTTCTTCCTAACATGCACTTGAGCGGGTCAATTCAGGTAGTCCTAACTGGGTTTGAAATGGTTACAATCATGAGACACCTCCACTTTCCACATGGAGGGAAGGGAATAATACCATATCATATGATCATATATTTGGGTGGAAACCTATTGTTTCCCCTCTTTTAATCTCAATTTAACTGTGGTGGATGTATTAGCCTCTTCCCTCCAGTACTGCTAACTACTTATGTATCCAATCCTCAGAAACCACCATCAGCAACCATGTGTGGCTAACCACACTCCATTTCACTATCCACCGTGATAAAGAATTACCAAGATTACATGTTCTATGCACCCTTTCAATTTCATGTCACTGAACACATTACTGCCTTTTACATCGATCCATCACAACCTTCATCACATCCTCATCCTCACTCATCACTAAAATCTCTTAGTGGTCTAACCATAATAACAAAACTGTATGGAAAATCAAATTGAATTAGGGGATAATAATTCTATAAGAATAATAAAACCCATAAGAATAAAAATAATGAATTAATAAAGAATAAAAATAATTAATCCTACCTCACAAATATTCATCGAAGCTTTAGGTTTGATTCTATAGTTTTTCATCACTGCTTCCTGATCTAACTTCGGTCATCCTTTTGGATGAATCTCCTCCTGCCACTCCCTTATTTTCCTCTCAACATAATATCATTGAAAAAAAATGTCTCCACCCTAATATTCCCAAGGATAATTAAATAAGGTAAGGGTAGAATTTTTTTTAAAAAACATCAAACACCAATAAATAAGTTCCCAACCATGTTGTCTTGAACCAATGAACCTCAATCTGAACATTTACATTATAACTCTAATGGTAAGACCTACATATTAGACACAACTGAGGTAAAATATTTCCCATATAAGGTTCTGTTTCTTAGGGATTGAATAATTTTTGATGATGTGAACAGATAGTTAAAAATATATATTTTTTATAATTAATACATTTTTATTGAGTCTCCTCGACACCCACATTTTTTTCTATCTCATCACAAGGGTTAAAACCTCACCTTGGAATCAATATAACCATTAGAATTTTTTTATGCCATTAATCTTGTTAAATTTACTAATTTTCACTTATGAAGGACATAAGGATCCATAAAATAAAAAAAAACTATTCCTCGTACATGGGAAAAGCATGATCACTTCACAAAATGACCAAATGACTAAATTATCAGAAGGGGAAAATGAAAAAAGGAACATATGAACAAATTACCTTATAAAAAAATAACCAAATCACCTAACAAAAAAATCGAATTAATGACTAATTAGAAAAATAACAAATTGAATTAATAATCAAATGAAAAAATAACATAACAATGAAATAATCACAAGAACCAAATAGACAAATGAAAAAAATGAACAAATTAATAAATAATAAATGAACAAATGACCAACTAAGTAAATGGAAAAGGGACCAAATAACCAAAAATAACCAAAAAAACATAATTCATGATATTAAACAAAATGTCCTTAACCAAATTTACCAAACCCAAATGTAAATTGAATCACATTGAGCTAAAATTTCTTAAAACAATTGTAAATAAAAATAAACCAAATTGATATGAACTAACATTTACAAAAAATACCAAACACAAAATAATAAAAATACATTAAACTGAACTTAACCAGACTATCTGAATTTAATGTGATGTGAAGATAACTAATTTGAGTTGACTCAAACAAACTAAGATAAAAATAAAATTAAAATAACATAAAAAACCAATAAAAACATACTTGACTCAAATTCACCACCCCTAATGTGTAATAAAATAAAATAAATATAGAATATTAAATAAAAAAATTAAAATTTAATGAGTGTATTACTAAATCAATCCACCCCTAACTAAACCAAAACGACTCGAATAGACTTTAATAGAGAAAAAATAATTAAAAATTTACTAAAATAAATGGAACTACATATAAAATATTATAAACTATATTCCAAAATTATTATTCTTTGGTTGTGGTATATTAACTCTTTTTTACTATTTGGATTTGTAATTAATACATCTTAATTAATTCATTCCACCTCATTTTTCTTATAATTTTCTCCCATATGTATTATATTTCAAAAAAAATTACATTTTATTACTATAAAGGATATTAGAAGAAATATGTGAGAGGATAATGTAAGGGAATCATTGAAAAATATGATACATGGTATTATTCCCTCCGATTTGTATTTTGAGTATAATAATTATGATATATATCAATTATAATATATTAAATTTTATTTTATTATTCTTTTTTTTAATTTATTTCACGAACAACCATCCAAAAGATAAATTTTATCTTATTAAGATACTCATAAGGGTGAGCATCACAACTGATTGAGTGTAAATGGTGATAGAGGTACTAGGAATAATTTATATACACGATCATGGAAAAACCTTCCACCGTATATCCCATCTAGATTTTTTTTTCATCACACTATTATAATTGAGATACCCAGGATTCTCACACCTATAATATCTCTTTCATTTCAAATAGTCACTTCATCTTCCATGTCCCATGATGGATCCTCATCCACTCTATCATTTTCTACCAACTTATATTACAAAAATAATTCTGACATCTTCTATCACTCGATGATTATATGATTCATCTCCTATGAATTTTTATTTACAACTTTCATATCATCCATAAATACATTGGATCTTACCTATTGTTTACATACTACCAATATTCTAGAGACTATAGATCCTTTTGAGCCCACTAATCATCCTAGATTAGGTGTATGTTTATAAGTTCATTAAATTTTGTCACATAAATTTTATTTCGATTGTATTTTGTGTTAATTATATTTTTTCATTTTATTTTTAAGCTAGATATTCAAATTGGTTTCATGGGTGTACTCATATGCATTATTTATAGAACCTCCACAATAAATTATGGTAGAGTAAAATAGTGACAACCAGCTGATTTGTAAACATAGTAAAGAGTATATAAGTTTTTTTTTTGTAAATTTTAGAAAAATATATTAATATCATTCTCATGAAATCAATCTCATGTTTATGCATTGGGGATAAGATAAAAGACAATACAATGACTGGGATATAGGTATGATAATTTATTAAATTTAAACTCACATTATTATTTTATTTATATAAATTGATATTTTCCTTAAAGATATGATTTAATATTCTGAATTGTCATTTATTGAGGGATGTATGGTTGAAAAAATTAGGGTAATTGTGGGGAGAGTATACACATGATTTATTTTTTTGATAAAACATTATAGTTTACATTAAGTTAGATGGTATACTAATCAATAACGAATGTCTATTTATATAGCATCAAGAGACGATTGAATATTAGAAGAGTGATCAATTTAAGGTATTATTCAAATTTAAAGGTTTTTGGTTGAAAATGATTATCATTTATGTTATTAAGTTATTACATATTATTAAATTTTATAATTCATGTTTCTCTAAAAAAATATAAAAAACAAGGATACTATGATGTTTTGGAACACATTGGGATGAAATAATATGCAGGGGATGATATAAACCAGGTAGTATTCATGTAAAATTATGTCTAATCAGTCTTGTTTAGATTTCATATAAAAATATTAAAGAAAATTTGGTTAATGATGAATTTGATTGTGTTTTTTATATAAATATTTTATAATTGAATATTTATTTCTTACATATATTTTTTATTTTAAATGATCACTATTAAACAACTAAGGTAATATACCTCATTCAAAAAAATCATGATTAAAAATAAAAAATAAATAAGTTATATTAATTTTACAATGCAATAAAATATTGTATATTTTATTCTAATACATAAAAATTATTATATTTATTTAATAATGAATTATCTCATTTATGTTATTAATATAATTATATGGAGGACCATGATGATAAAAAATGAAAAATTAGAGTAAAATGATCATTTGTAACATATATTTGGTAGTGATTACCACGAGGGACTTCATTATTGGATAAAGAAGTGTATGATTACTAGTATTTATTGGCTCACATTATTAAATTATAACTCCTTAGAAAACACCAAGTTGAAATAGGATCGTGAAGAAGTAGAATATGTAAAAAATTATTCATAAAATATAATGAAGTATGTAATAAGACCACTGAGTAGTTTATAGAAGCTATGAAATCATTTTTTCCATCAACTCCAATAGATACTACCTTTGTTATTGATACATTCAAGCCAATGATGTTCTCTTAATATAGTGATATGGTAAATAGTGATGAAGTTCATAGTGATGGTTAGGGTGATGACCTTCCTAGGGGATTATGTTGATAGTGTTTATGAAAATTATGATGGAAGTTATGATGTTCATTATAAGGGTTATGAGTATTTATGACCAAGATAGTAGTGTTTATTATGGTGTTTATTTTTTATCAAAGGATACATATCTGATTCTCTTTTGAAATTATTATTTTTTTCACATTTTTGTGGAAACTAGAATATTTTGACTAAAATCGTTAAATTTTTAGTCATATTAATTTGAATTTATTAATACCATTAATTTAAAATATGTATAATTTATCCCGGTTTAAAATTTATGACTAGCATTGAATATCTTTTGGTTATATTTTTTTGATTATCTTTGCAACGGGTGTGTCAAAATATGTGTATAGAAGTTGTAATATAGAAACACCCTTATACCTATTGTTTATAAAACCATTAGTATTCACCTATACCAATTTTTTATAAAAACTATTATTATATAACAATGAATAAATAGATAATAAAAATGGTTTTTAGAACTTTTGGTACATTATATACCCATAATCTTCTAGCCTATACCAATGATTCAAAATCACGGGAAGAGGCTTTACTTCTAGAATTTAATGGAGTCAAAAATTTCCTTTGGTCCCCTTTTTTCCAGTACATTTGAAAACTCAAGTGAATTATTATATTATTGTCATAATAATCTAGATTCTCTAGCTTAATAAATTCATAATTTGGTTACCTAGGAAGGTGTTTCACTAAAACATAGAATATTCTTCTTGTTTAAGAACAATTATTAAGTATTTATACATATTAATGAATATTCATACAATAAGATTATTCTTTACAACATATATCTCAATTTCAAACTATAAAATGATGACACTAGTTATCTATATCAATATATTCTATCATATTAGTATCTTATTTAATATTATTTTAATAAGGACTTTTATTAAATTTTATCCCACTTAAATGATGACCCCATTTAAATTTACATCCTACCTATTTGTGTTCCAAAATCTATATTTCCCAATGAACGAGTAAACCTTGGAATTCCTATCACAAAAAAATCAATTACTTAAGTACATTATTCCAAGAAGATTATATATATCACATGGATAGTTGGGTAGAAAACTATTTTACCAATATATCATATTGATATAATACCAATATAAATCATGTGTCCTTTATAAGGATTTATCAAATAAGTTTAACCCGGATAAAATCATTGTATTTGGTTACCTAATTCTTAGGGTTAGTTATTTCCATCATGCCTTTAAAAACATAATCCATAGACAAAATTCTATAGCAGTACCTACCAAGTTTAATGATCAAATCTAGATACGTGCTTAATTTTTATATAATCTATCACTTAGTATTATTTTAAATAAATTTGATCTAACCATCTTTTCTCAAATTATTCCATTAACAAGTATGCAAGAATTTAATGATTTATTATTGAATATTATTACTTCTAAAAAACAAATATGTTAAAACAATACTTATGAGTAACCCCATACACATTTCATAGATTTTTTTTATTATTTCAAATTATCAAACAATTATATTTAAACATATTGAAATGCAACTCATGCATAAGGTATATAAAAAATATTATGTAATGTCATAGAATGATATTTTATAAACAATACACAAATGATTGATCTGGGAGTGAAAGATAGGAAACATCCTCTTTTCTAGGAAAGGATTAAGCCAATTGGACAATGATAAATTCATTCAAAATTCTATCTACCCAAGAAAACATTACTCTAGAGAGTCCTTAATTCCATTATAATCTTAATACATAATATGTATAAATTTTAATTAATTCATTAATTTATCTTCATAACCAAGTACAGGTAGTTTTCATGATCAAGGAGAAATCAATCAATAATCATACCCATCATCTAGCTCATTATATATATGTTCTAAAATTTAAAAATCCAATTTAGGAGTTTAAACTAACAAAGACAACCATTAGTGATATAACCATTATATTTATGAATAAAGTTGGGAATAAAAAAATAACTAAAATTTTAATACATCTAAACACAAGAAAAACTATTTAGGAAAATCTATTTGTAACAAAATTATGAACATATTATAATTTAGATATGCATTATGGATAATCCATAAATAAATAAATAAATAAATTTTTTATTTTTTTCTCAATATGAACACCTCATATTATTAATTTATATGAAATTCTTATATATATGGAATTTAATGAAATATAAATATTTTATCTTAAAATTATATTTTGTAAAAAACAATTACATAAAGACTTTAATTTGAATAATTCAAATTAAGTAATTTATAATAATTCACAATGTGAAATAAAAACTTCTTTATGTTTTAGCCTTATTTTTTATTTTATGAAAAAATTATAAATTACCATTATAACTCCTATAAAATAATTTTATATCAAAATTATATGGTGTGTCATATAAGATAAAAATGGTATTTTATATTATACTTTAATACTATAAAATATTTATTTATTAAATATTTCAGTATTTCTTAATAATTAATGATAATTATTTTATTATTAAATAATATATAAACACATTATAAGTTTAATAAATACCCTATATATCTTTATATATAATTTATAATCAATTTAATAATTGTATAATTCAATTCATTACTTTCTTAAAGCAAAGGAAAATCCATTTTTATTAAATGGAAAATAAAATACAAAGAGAAGATGGGTCAGGTCCTATAAGAAGTTAAACCCTCATTCCAAGAAAATCCAAATAAAAAGAAGCACGAAGATCATAATCAAACTAATAAGAAATATCATAGTCATCATACTAATCTAAATATGAATCTAGGGATCCATGAGACCACATTATCATTTTTAGCTTTAGATATGAGTAGTCTCTCCTACATCTTCATTTCTGAGGAGGGATGTCTTGAAATCCTTCATCATTCCCAAGATTTTTTTTCATTTAGACAATACTGAAATAAAGGAACACCCTTTTGGGGAATCAACCCATATATCATCCCATTTTCCACAGAATCCATGTGTTTCCCTTACTTTGTTGATTTCCTCAGGGATTATTGAAAGGTTTTAAATACTACATGGATGGGGGTGCTCCTTAGTTGCAAGATTGGTGGACACAAATAATGATCCATTTCCAATGTATATCTAGGTTCAATGATTCCCTCCTCTTCTATAACCTATTCTCTTGTTTTTGGAACTAAAGATATAGCTAATCCCAACCTTGATACAAACAAATTATTCCTACAATCCATAGCTACATGGATTAGTAACTGTTTTTCATTTTCCTAAGCCTCTTGAGTTACTTTTTCTAGCTTTTTATAAGATTCCACATACATTCTTGAAGAACCATATCTGACATGCTTATTATCCCTATCAAAAGTGGGTTGTTTTCTAAAAATAGAAAACACATTATTCTATGTTGTCAGCCTCATCAATTTCTTCTAATAGGAAGCCTATATATTTGATTTTATTGAAAAAAGAGAAAATCACATTATCATGAAATATATCCTTAACATGAAAAATAAAACGAAGATATGGGTAGAAATCAGTTAGTCTCTCATGTTCAACTTTTAGAGAGATATCATCATCCAATGCTGATAAGACTATGTTATTAATCAAAATGGATCTCATGTGTACCTTGAATATGACCTTATAATAATGATTGTATTTGGAGACCTCAGAGGTCCTATCCATTTCAATTAGGATTACCACAGTAGAGTATATATCAAATAAAATATTAGGCTTCCATGAGATCCAATTAAGACAAAAAATTTAGTTATGGAGCTAAGAATTATAATATTTTATAAAAAATGGGGTCAATACAAAATCTCAACCATGAAAACAAACCACACCTACCTTTAACAAAATTGATCGGATCCCCCACATTTTACACTTCATCCCCTCAGATGAAAAAATGATGTGATAGAGAACCCAGACCATTCAAATACATCTACAATCAGAAGAAACCTACACCAAATTTCTCTTATGAACTATATCATCATATTCCCAATTTTTTACTCCATTAGGAAAAATAGTACTAGCAGTGATGGCATGATCACAAATATTGAATCTGTCAGAAATAGAATCCTCATTAGAAATTCCAAAATAAGTTTCTCCATTTTTAATTATTATCTCTTGATCGACATCCTTTATAAATAAAAAAGTACTTATGTTGAGTAATTTTTTCACAATTCCATATTGGGAATTCCCTAATGCTGGAAAGTTAAAAAATTTCTTCATCACCTCGACAACTGTCATAGCACCAGGTTGATGAGGCCAGACCAACACATCTGTCAAAGCCACCATAGATTAAGGATAGATCCCCTCAACCACCAGAATAAGATCATATTAGAGAGAATAATTCTTATCCACCACCTCTATAGTCATAATCACATTGTAAACTTCTGTTGCGCCATGAAATAGAATAAACATCTCTACCATCAACTCTGAAGATCAACACACACCATCCGCCTCAGATGACATCTCCATAGTTTATGGAGCCCCAATCATCTTCTCCAAATATCTCACCTCAACAATTCTGAATAGTCCAAATGAAAATTTTGAGATCCTATGGTAAATAGATCTTTTATCACTACCTCAACCATTAATTATTGACACACACCATCCACCACATCCACCATCACCGTAGTTTTCTTGCTCAGACCATCCTCATCGATGATATCGACTCAACTACCCCAGACATCTTGGCTCTATATTGGAGAGATCTAATATTTCTAACCTTAACTTGATGATCTCTTTGAGAACCCTCTCCAGCATCCAATAGGATATATTTGATAAAAAGAGGTATCATCATTTTTGATTAACACTAAACTACCATAGTATCGAGATCTTCATCATGACGGAGCTTCGAAAACCTCTCCATAATTATTGAAAGTTAGGTAAGTGAAATTTTTATACTATATGGTAATTAATGATATAATAATATCATACTATATGACTAATATTTCATGTTACTCACAACCTATTAAGATTCAACTATTGTATCTAATAGTAGATAATATATCTTATAACAGTCAGGGTGGATTGTGTAAGATTATACAAGCGGTGCTCGACAATCATTATTTATGATAGGCCATTTATGACATTACCACATCACACAGGGACCTATTTAGGGATAATAAACTAGTACATGGAGTTATAATACTTGAAATTCAACATTATTAGTTATATTTAATAGTTATTGTTTTTATAATGTAGGGAGACACTATCAAAGACAAAAAATAACTTACATCATATAGTATTAAAAAATGTAAATTAAAGGAATAATGTTGTGTCTTTAGATAAAATATCATATTTCATATATAGTATAACAATCATTGATAATGATATCCAATACCATATATCATGTTTTAGAACAATGTATCAATTGCATCTTAATATAGAGAATAAAATTTATATATGATATATTATTATCTTTTTTTTCAAAACTTCATTTTGAGAATGAAACAACATTTTCTTGGTTTGATACCACTATTGGGTTTCTACAGAACTAAAAACACACATTCAATGTATCAAGGATAATTAGAAACCCCAATATTCTGATATCCCCATGTGTAAACCCAAAAACATTTATAATCTTAAATAGAGAGTATGTTGTGTACCTATCACCAAAGAATGCCACAATCATTGTATTTAATCACATGATTTATGAAGATCATTTAAATATAGTTGTGGGATTATATGTTTTTTGGTGTATTCACACATTTATTTTAGTAACATGATGTTTGGGAAGGAATCTTCTTCACCTACACCATATTATAGTATCTATCAATATAAATGAGTAGATAAGAAAGATAACTTTAATGTGACAGAGAATCATTTAAAAGGAAAGAAATACCAAACAAAAAAACTAAATGGCATTACCTCTTTCTAAAGACTTTGGAGACAATCCATAAATATCTATATAATTTACTTGAAAATTATGAAACTTTTGAGTATTGATAAATTTATAATGTTTTATACCCTTTCTTCTCATATTAATATATCATATGTTCCATCTTATTAAATTTAGGTCATAATTTAAAACAAGTATGTATTATTATTCGAATGTTTAAATTTAAAATTTGGTTATTTTATCTATCATAGGTTGTTTATTTGAATCATAGTATATGATTAAAAATAGAATGATATTCCATTTTTATATATTATTACTAGATAAGAAATAGAAATTCAATCTCTATATATTATATTAAAAAATATACCCAAACAATATATTGCATGAATAGATATCATACTATATGATATTATCATATCATCACATATGATATGGACAATGTAAATAAAATTTATATAGTATTGGGGGTATATAACCCTTATTTATACACTTAGTACTAGTTTTTAACCCATGGACAATTTGAGATAGTCTTAGTGTCTCATTCATGGTCTTTTTTACATCTCAAGATATGTCTTAGTGGGGTTGAATTGTGAAAATGTGTTATTAAAAAAATTCTTTTCGGGGATATTTTATAGTTCTCACATGCATGGATTGTATTAGGTTGTTGAGTATGTGGCATATATATTAACCTAGGATCTAAAATAAAACATGAAAACTATGTAATTCTGTTGGTGGACAATGCATTCATAAATAAGGATCTTTATTAACTATTTAATATTCATAAATGATATGTGTGCTCACTATAGGAAAATTTTATAGGTAATACAATAGATATCATATAGTTTCACATGGAATAGATCCCTTATTTTAGTTTAGGAATATTGAATATAAAGGGAGAGATTAGGTACACCCTAGATAGATAATAATAAATGGAAAATGAATTATTATTCTCCATACAGATAGATGTATTTATATCATAAATATTACTATATCAAATAATGTGAGTTTTTGGTAACTCTAACATTAGAATCATATTATATAAAAGATTCTTGATATGGTGATTTATGTATTGTAATAATTATTTTAATATTTATTTATTGTCATATTTCAAAAAAAATGATTTATATTTATTAGAGATAATATGATTGAAAAATAATGATTAAATCATGTGAATGTAAAAATCACGACATGGTTGTGGTTCAAACATGATTTGGTTTAGATGAGAAAAAATAGCATGTTAATAAGTGTGAGAAAACATACTTGTTTTTTTATCATGATTTCTAAAGGTGGATATTGAATTCACTTTCCACCACAAGGAATAAAAATACATTATATTTTTATTAATGAAATCATAGTTTAAAGGGAAAATGTCCATGTGTTTTTATAGTTTCTTGAAGATATTATTTAAATAAGGAACAATTAACTATAATCTAAAACTATATAATTATGAAAAAAATTATTCTAATGAAACTTTCATGAGTATATTATAAAAACATATTTAGGGAGGAGGATATTATTTTTCTTAAGAATATTTTTCATGAAATTTTTGGTATAGTTATATAGGGATCCCATTCCATGGTCAAGGAAAAATTATATAATATTTATAGAAAAAATAATATATAAAATTTATAAATAACATCATGATTTTTTATATGCATAAGATATAGATTATAGCTTTCTAATCTATAATTTTAATGTGAAACCATGTCATGTTGAAATCTTTTATTTAATATATTTATGATCTATAAAAATATTTGTATATTAAATTATAGGAAAAGTGAATGTTTCACAAAAATTAAAATCTATCGATAAAGTAAATCGAAGGTTTTTTTTTATAAAATAGTTATGGTCATTAATAAATGATCAAGGAAAATTGTGAAGGAAGGGATGAAACATTTTTTTTCAATTTATACTTGATCAATTATCATTCTTTAAATTATTTTGAAATTTTTATTATATAATATGTGGGTGGATTGTTGTGATTATGTAGAGACATCACTATAAACGGGATAATTGAATCATATACACCATAAAAAACCAACATTGATGAAAATAATTGCATTGTATAAAATTTCATAATACGCGTAGAAACACAATAGATACTTACAAAGAAAGAATCTATGAGACTTTTAAAAAACCTAGAATTCATGATCATTATTTATTATATTTTCATTCATAATATTTTAATTTATTGAGAGTTTGATCCTATCTCATAAATAGTACTATGAGAAAACATTTTTTGTTTGAAAAGTTTTCATGGGAATTGATTCACACCCCTTTTCTCAATGCTCCTCAAATTTACCCATTCACATTAATTTTTATCAGATACTAGGGACTCTCACAAGTATATTTAATTTATTTCATATCATAGATATCAAATTTCATTAATATATTTTTTATCTATCACATTAATTCTATAAATAACATTTGGATTACTTTGATAAATAGTAATTTATTTTAGTTATAAAGAGGGGGGTTGATTACTTACTTGAAATAATTAGGTTTGGATGTTCTTGATATGATGTAAAAAGTATTTATTCCACTCAGAGAAAGTGTGACTTTTAAATTATTGACTAGAAGAACATTAAAGCTGATTAAATTGCATGAAATGTGCTTTTATCATCACTCGTGAATAAAAAAATGATAAATTTTATGGGTACTAAAACCAATAAATTGATACAAGATAACCTCTATGATATTCATGAGGGTAATTAGAAAGTGATTAAATCATATTTACAATTATTTAATTCACTATGTGATTATATCAAAATGTCCAAGTGTGAAATATTATAAGTTTTTTTAAACTGATGAACAATTTTTTAATACTATATGTGTTTATAGAGAAACTCTAGAATTTTCAAATAGTCTAAAGAAAGCAATGAGAATTTTTTCTAATACCTTTTAGATAAATATTTTAGTCCTTGAAGAACAATACATAGTTAGTTTCAAAATTTATAAATAAAAAAATCTTGATTTGTTATTATATTAGTTGAGGCCTAGCATTAAATAAGAAAGGAAGAACAAAAAAAAGAAATTGCATTCAAAACTATCAAAGTCTTAATGATTCATAAGAAAAAGAAGTCCCACAATGGAGTCCTTATGAATGAATATATTGACATGAATTAAAAATAGTTTTTTTATTTTCTAAAAGGTACTCTAGAAATGAAATTTAATGTATAAGGGAAAATTCCATTTAGGTGTTTCAATTAATAATATATTTAAAATTTACTAAAAAATTTTATAGAGATAACCCTTTTTGATGAAGAGGATGACCAACCTAAAATATTATTTAATAAGAACAATAAAATAATTTATGATGATTGAAATATATGAAAATTCTCATCTTTTAAAGAGAGGATATGTAAATCTTCAAAGTGATAATTTTTATTACAAAGGTAGAATTCATTTTGGGATAAGGAAAGAAAATAGGACGGTTAATATTAATAGGAAAATGGTGGATGTTATTTTACTTCTCAATACAAAAAATAATAAATTATATATAGGAGAATAAAATTCTTATTATATTAATTGTCACGACCCATCCTCGGGGCCCGTGCCGTGACTACCCCAAGACCGCCTTCCATAGGCCAAGGGATGGCGATTAGCACCAAAGGCATAATCCTGATAAAAAGGGAAGGTATTGCCTTTTAACCTATAATGCACACACAGTCTGAACACAAGCAGTAGAGGAAAAAAGTACTAAAATATAAAAGTATGGTGTCCTGAAAGTAAGTGGTACAGTATACAAACCCAACTGAGCAACAAGTACAAGTAAAAAGGGAAAAAAGCTCTTAGATCATCCACCGGGGAATCCTACCCAAAGGGTAGGTACAAAACTCGAACAACTCATCCCTACAAGACATCCCATCTAGTCCAGATCCGATCAGCCTCCCGTCCATCACCCTCAGCCTCGATCACTATTGTCTGTCGTCTGTATAGAACACAATAAGGTGCGGGTGAAGCCCATGCAGGGGTGAGTATAACAATACTCAGTAGGGGACCCTGAGACACCCGAAGGTCTCCCAAAATGCAAAAAGGATAAATCAAAATAGAAAGATACAATCACTAAGTATCAACCAACCCTACTTAGGTATACGACCATACATATACCTAAGTTATCAATCACAGTCCGACTCCAACTCTCGAGCCCAAGAACAAACCATTCTACAAAGGAAGTAAAGTCAACCACCATAATGTTAATAGTTGAAAGACATGACTCAGCTCACACAGGTATACATATTTTGTATAGAGATAGAGATGATCAGATGTAGTCACTGATTCATCTAAGCTATCGGACCCACATAGGATACAGGACCAGTTAAGCTATCGGACCCACACAGGATACAGGACCAGCTAAGCTGTCGGACCCACACAGGATACAGGACTGGCTATTCTTTCGGACCCACACAGGATACAGGAATAGAATTCAGAACTGTCAGACCCATGGAGGATCATAGTACAGTAGTCATCGCTGTCAAACCCATGAAGGATTCTGGTATAGTAGTCATCGCTGTCGAACCCACAAAGGATTCTGGTACAGTAGTAATCGCAGCCAGCCCTAGGGTCCCCGCACACAGCATGCTCGATTCCGAGAGGGTCCGCTCCTCAGTCCAAGTTTCGATACATAAACTATCACGAAGTCCCTTTTTGATGTATCTCGAAGTTCTGTCTCATCGAAAGGAACCCAATGCGACAAACGACGCGTCAATCAGACGCCCGGTCTGAGAGTTATTGGCATTTCCGTTCCAGGGGCCCGGTTGGATTTATGCTCGATCCAAAACTGGAAATTTTCCAAATTTTTCCAAAACTCACTTATATTATCCCAAAATGAACGAATCATTGTGATGGTCCTAGTGCCAAAGATGGCGCGTCAATCGGACGCGCGGTCTAGGAGTTATTCGAATTTAAGCGAAGACGGGCCCGACCCCTCAAGCTCAATGGGCTGGTGGGTCGGCCTGACCTTGCTTGGCGGGTCTGACCTAGCTGGGGGTCGGCCTGGGCTCGTGGGTCATGACCCACCCGCGGACTCGGCCTATGCTGCGGGCCGGTCCAGTTCACCTAGCAGCACCGCCTCCTCCTTTGCCTCGGCCGGCTCTAGCCGGCCAGTTCGAACCAGCACACGCGGCCTGCGTTGCGGGCCGTGGTTCTCCCCACGCAGCGCCTGTGGGTGCCACAGTTCTCTAGCCCGGTCAGCACGTGGCTGGCCGGTTCGCCCAGCCGAGTGGCCTGCGGACGCGGGCCGTGTCCTCCTCCACGTGGCACCTGTGGGCGCTGCGGTTCTCCAGCGGGCCGGTCAGTCGGCAGACCGGTCGTCCCGCAGTCCAGCTCCACAGCAGTTGGCTCGGTTGGCCACCTCCGTACCTCCATCACGGCATGACGGCGGTGTGCCACCACCGCCGCGGTCTAGCCTAGCCGCGGCCTTCGGCTCCACCACCCGGCATGACGATGCCACACTTCTTCATCCGCCACGGCCCTCCTGACCGTGGTTCCTCTTTCGTCCACTGCGGTTCTTCTCTGGCGAAGTGCGATGACACCACACCCTTTTGGCTATGCCTCTGACATCAGCCAAACAAGATTCAATGGATGGATGTCAGGCCGTGTTTGTTCAGCCCCCGCCCTCCATGTTAGGTGATAATAATTTGGTCACCGTCAATCCAAAAATAAACGTCGAAGTACGTGGGTATAATTCATACGTAAAAATAATCCAAATCCCTCTACCTCATATTTTTTTCATTGAATGTTGTCGAGTCGCGGAAGAGGAACGTCGCGGAAAACGAACGTCGTTCCATCAACATCGGAGGAGGTAGAGCTCGGTGAAGACGAGTCGAGTCGATGGCCTCGTTGTACTTCGAGGGTGGCGGTGCTTCCCTTCCTTGCTCTGAGTGAAGAAGGAAGAACTTGATGCTCGTTTTTCTTCAGAGATGAGAGGCATTCTTCATTGGAATATAATGGTGTTCTTTCATGAGTTCTCCAAAGAAAGTTAAGAAAAAAATAATAGAGATAGTTCTCTATTATTTTTATGGCACAACAACTCAAGAGTTGTCCTTCATTAATTGTGACAACACATTTGATTAAATGCGGAGGAATGAATTCAAAATTCAAACAAGGGAGGTGGAGAGTTTCAACATTAAATTGGGAGAGTTGGAAGTTTAAGAGTATCTCCTCAATTAAATAAGAGTTACATGGGGGTTAATGGGGCTTCAAACTACAGTGGTCCACACCTAGTTATAACCTCCCAAGGGAAGTTAGGGTGTGGTGGGCCCCACATCTAACCTCCACTTGGTGGTTTTAACCACGAATCAAATAAAATTATGTCACACATAATTTTTATTAAATTTATTAAAAATCCCCAAAAATTAACTTCCAACCTTGATAAAACACAATTGTGGTAAAGGTATCCTTAAGAGAATACTAGAACTACGAGTTCAACGGTGCCCTCAGATTTCAATTCTGAGCACGGGTTCAAAAGATATAAAATCCCGCAGGTACGTTTACTGAACGTACCCGAACAAAACTTCAGAAATTGATTCTGGGCACACTGGGCCTCGGAATCAGGCTCTGTCAGAAACTGCAGACTCGTAAAATTCCCATGTATTTAAGAAAAAATTTCCATTGGATTTCTGGGTCTTGAAATTCTCCCCAACTCAGAGATTTACGTCTCCATAAGCTACTACACTCACTAGGGGAACAAATGGGGGTACTGAGAACACGTCTGAGCTTCCTGTTCCCATGTGCTCTCCTGAAGTTTCTCGTGGTGCCAGCGAATGCGCACTATAGTAATCGACCAACCACGTAGGACCCGATCCTGTCGATCCTCAACCTCCACTAAAACCTCCATGAATTTTTCCCTGTCATTGATGTCCAGCTCCCTGTGGTCGATAATATGGGACGGGTCGTGCACGTATCTCCTCAGTTGAGATACGTGGAAGACGTTGTGCACTCGGTGTAACTAAGGTGGAAGAGCCAAATGGTAAGCCACCTCACCTATCTTACTAAGGACTTGAAAAGGTCCGATGAATTGTGGAGATAACTTTCCGCCTCGAACAAATCTCTATAGACCTTGTCGAGGTGAGACCCGTAGAAAGACGTGGTCGCCATCCTCGAACTCTAGTGGTCTCTGTCTCCTATCATCATAGGAATTCTGCCTACTCTGTGCAGTCTTCATCTGGTCCTGGATGATCTGAACCTTCTTTGTCATATCTTGCACCATCTATGGTCCTACAAGTGCTGACTCCCCTGGGTCAGTCCAAAACAGAGGAGATCTGCAAGGTCGGTCGTACAATGCCTCGTAAGGTGCCATCCCAATGGTGGAGTGGTAGCTATTGTAATACGAAAACTCTACCAAGGGTAAGTGATCCTCCCAGCTACGACCAAAGTCGAGAACGCATGCACGAAACATTTTCTCGAGCATCTGAATGGTCCTCTCAGTCTGACCATCTGTCTAATGATGGAAGGCGGTGCTCAAGTGAAGCTGCGTCCCGAAAGCCTCCTGCAACCCCTTCCATAGTCGGGAAGTGAAATATGCATCTCGATCTAAGACAATCATCGATGGCACCCCATGAATTCGTACGATCTCATGTATGTAGAGGCATCCCAATATCTCTACTGAGCCCTGCTCTCTGATCGGTAGGAAGTGGGACAACTTGGTGAGTCAGTCGACAATCACCCAGATAAAGTCATGTCATCTAGATGTACGTGGAATTCCCATCACGAAATCCATGGATATCCCGTCCCACTTCCACTCTGGGACCTCTAAGGGCTGAACCAAGCCTACTAGAACCTGGTAATCTGCCTTCACATGCTGACAAGTGAGGCATCGTGAGAAAAACTCTTCTACTGCCTTCTTTATACCTAGACACCAGTGCTGACGTTGGAGGTCATGATACATCTTCTCTACTCTTGGATGTACCACTAGAGGAGATGTGTGGAACTCCCTCAACACTTCCTCCTGAAGTGAAACTGGTACCATGGTACGTCCTATGAAGAGAATGACGTGCTCCCCACCTTCAGAAAATCTATCAGGTGTCTGCCCTAAGGATATCTGAGCAAGTCGCATTTCACAGTCACCGTCCCCATGTTGTGCCTCTCTGACTCGCTGAAGAAGTGGAGGAGTGACTATGAGAGACTATAGAAAGGCTTATCCATCTCTATCCACAAAGGATATCTGCAACTCAACTAGATTTTCTGTCACCTCTCCTAACAGCTGAATGCATGATCTCTTGCTGAGAGAATTTGCTACAATGTTCCCCTTCCTAGGAGTATAGACTATCTCGAAGTCATAGTCCTCGAGGAACTCGATCCATCGTCACTGTCTCAGGTTCAGGTCCTTCTGCGAGAAGATGTACCTGATACTCTGGTGGTCAGAGTATACTATAAAATGCTCTCCCATCAGATAGTGCCGCCACATCTTCAAGGTTAAGACCACTGCTGCTAACTACAAGTCATGGGTAGTGTAGTTATGCTCGTGTTGTCTCAATTGTCATGAACCATAAGCGATCACTGCTCGCTCTTGCATCAGGACACACCCAACTCCAGTCCCTGATGCGTCGTAGTAAACTATGTACCCAACTCCCTCCTCCGGTAGCCTCAAGATGGGCTCACCGGTCAACCTCTGACTTAGCTCCTGAAAGCTCTGCTGGCATCTCTCTGAACAAACGAATGGGTTCCCCTTCTTTGTCAATGCTTAAAGTGGTGCTGAAACTCTGGAGAAGTCTGGAAAAAATCTCTGATAGTACCTAGCCATTCCCAGAAAACTTTGTACCTCCATCAAACTCCTTGGTGGATCCCAAGCAAGTACTGCCTCAATCTTCACTAGATCCACTATAACTCCCTCCTCCAAGATGACGTGTCACAAGAAGTGAACCTCTTGAATCAAAAACTGGCACTTCAAGAGCCTACCATAAAGCAAGTGCTCTCAGAGTGTGTCCAGTATTACCTAAAAATGGTAGGCATGCTCCTCCTTAGTAGTCGAGTAGATCAGTATGTCTTCGATAAAGAATATGACAAAGCGATCGAGGTATGGTTGGAAGATCATGTTCATGAAACTCATGAACACTGATGGAGTGTTGCTTATGCCTAAGGGCATAACCAAGAACTCATAGTGGCCATACCGACACCTGAAGGCTATCTTCTATACATCCTCTTCTCGAAATCTGAGCTGGTGATAGCCTGACCTAAGGTCTTTCTTCAAGAACCATCACGCTCCCTTTAACTGATGAAAGAGGTCTTCAATCCACAGAAGTGGGTACTTGTTATTCACGGTCACCTAATTAAGGTGACGGTAGTCAACACACAGTCGCAAGATGCCATTCGCCTTCTTGGAAAATAAAATCGGGGATCCCTAGGGTGAAATACTGGGTTGGATAAATCCCTTCCCCTGTAAGTCCTCCAGCTGTACCCGAAGCTCACGAAGCTTGGAGGGAGCCATGCGATATGATGGAGTATATATCAGTGTCGTCTTGGGGTACAGTTCAATGTAGAAGTCCACCTCTCTACGAGGAGGTAGTCCTGGAACATCGTCATGGAAAACATCCATTTACTGATCCACCACAACAGAAAAACTTAGACTCCGCACATCAATTGCTCTGAGGATGTGACTAGCCAATTGATGTGTGATTGGATTCCCCCTCCTCTGTGTAAGTCCATCCTATGCTGCAAAGGCTCCCTTCTCACTGGTGAAGGTGAACCTGGTCCCATTCGTGTAGATACACTACACTTTGCGCCTAATATATTCAATCTGAGCATAAACTATGGATAACCAGTCCATACCCAAGATGATGTCGTAAGGCCTCGACTCTGCTACGAGGATATCCCAGTCGAAGCTCTCGCCTCCTAGAGTAAGATCACACTACCGGAAACAGTGCGTAATTGTCGAGTCTACTCCCGTAGGAGTCTCTAGTCATAAGGATCAATCCAACGGCTCCATCGGAATCTCCATGCTCTGAACGAGGGCAGTGGAAATAAAATAATGACTCACACCTGTGTCTATATGTACTATAGCAAGGGTGGAGTAGACACAGATAGTACCTCAAATCATCTCAGGTACTATGTGGTCATAGGAATCGACTGCCTAGAGCTGAGCCAGCCTCTGTCCGCCAGCTCCTTGTGGTCAGGGTGGGCCTCCTTGTAGTGGTGGTGGTAGAGCCTCGAAACGTCGTCCACCACCCCCTGCTCGGCCTGCTCCTCTGCCACGCCCGCCTGATCCCATCAAAACTCCACGTTCGAACCTCTGCCTCTGCCTGGGAGGTACCTCTATTGTCTACTTCTCATCTTCATGGAGAGTCAGGCAGTCTCAAGCCATGTGACCCTGCCCACCACATGCATAGCACTGCCTGATCCTCGTATAGCTGACTCTAGATCGTGTGCCCCGCATAACCAAACCTATATCATAGGATCTCCCACCTGATGGCCTAGTCCGCTTGGACCTCTATGACATCTATCTACTGCCGGCTGCAGAAGACTCCTCTATGTGTCGCCCTGTGGTGGGTCTCGCTGCTGGTGTTTGCTTAAGAAAGAAAACTCTCCACTAGTAGGGCTCGCTCCAGCACCCCCGCCTGTGTCGGGATGCTGAGGGAAATCGTCGAAGCCCTGATCTCATGCATGAGTCTCTGGTCGAAGGTCCAGGACCTAAAGAATGGGTCCCATAACATATCTGTGGAGTATAACGAGAGGTCTGTGAACCTCACTGAGTACTAAGCTACTGACATGCTACCATCCTATAGATGAAGTAACTCCTGAATCCGCACCGCACGAAGGGTGGATGGAATAGACTCTGAGCGGAAGTGACTCTCAAAGTTTTTCCAGAGTAATGATGCCTCATCATGCACCTAGAGAATCAGGCTCCACCATCTGCCTATTGCTACATACAGGAGACTCACGGCAAGGATCACCATGAAGTCGGCTGGTGTCCCTACCAATATGAAAACTCTCACGACAGCCTCCAATCAATCCTCAGCTACCTGTGGGTCCGTCTCTCCCCGTAACCTGGGCGACCTCTAGTACTGGAACTCGTGAAATGCACTCAGATGGTGTGCACTCTCTCCTACTGAATCTGGTGGTATCGGTGGCCCAGCGGGTAGTGTTACCACTGGTACCTCCGCTGTGATGGGGCCCTACAGCAAGTCCTCGTCGCTCGGTGGGCTACCATATCGTACGTAACTCAGAACCCTATCTGGATACCTTCATGGGGCCATCCTGAAAAGAAATAGGTGCGCCAAAATTAAAACAGTATACCTGGTGAGATGAAACAAATTAATCATGAAGAAAACTTTTTCAAAGGATACACACACGCAATCAGTGTTTTCGTGCACTGAGTCAGAGATCAGAAGTCAGAGTCCTTGTGTATGGATACGTCAGCCGCCGCACCAACACCAGTTTACCTAAACTGATAACCACACCCAAAACACATAACACTATTGTCGTTTAAAGAATCAGAGTCCACGTTCTATGGTAGAACTGACTCCTATGATACCAATTTGTCACGACCCATCCTTGGGGCCCTTGTCGTGACTACCCCAAGCCCACCATCCATAGGCCAGGGGCTGGCGACTAGCACCAAAGGCGTAGTCCCGATAAAAAGGGAAGACATTGCATTTTAACCTATAATTCACACACAGTCTGAACACAAGCAGTAGAGGAAACAAGTACTAAAATAGAAAGGTAAGGTGTGATGGAAGTAAGTGGGCCAGTATACAAATCAAACTGAACAACAGGTATATGTAAAAAGGGAAAACAGCTCCTAGATCGTCCACCAGGGAATCCTACCTAAAGGGTAGGTACAGAACTCGAACAACCTTTCCCTGTGGGACGTCCTGTCTAGTCCAGCTCCGATCAGCCTCCCGTCCGTCACCCTAAGCCTCGATCACTACTATCCATCGTCTATACAGAACACAACAAGGTGGCGGCGAAGCCCGTGTAGGGGTTAGTATAACAATACTCAGTAAGGGACCCCGAGACCCCCGAAGGTCTCCTAGAATACACAAAGGATAAACCACAATAGAAAGATACAGTCACGAAGTATCATCCAACCCTACTTAGGTATATTCCCATACATATAAATAATTTATCAATCACAGTCCGGCTCCAACTCTCGAGCCTAAGAAAAAACCATTCCACAAAGGAAGTAAATTCAATCACCATGATGTTAATGGTTGAAAGACATGACTCAGCTCACACAGGTATACATATTTTTTTATAGAGATAGAGATGATCAGATGTAGTCACTGATTCATCTAAGCTGTCAGACCCACACAGGATACAGAACTAGCTAAGCTTTCAGACCAATACATGATACATGACCAGCTATCTCTTCTAAGCTGTTAGACCCACACAGGATACAAGACCAACTAAGATGTCGGACCCACATAGGATACATGACCAACTAATCTGTCAAACCCACACATGATAGAGGAACATAAGTCAGAATTTTTGGACCCACGGAGGATCCCGGTACATTAGTCATAACTGTCAAACCAACGAAGGATTCCGGTACAACAGTCATCGCTGTCGAACCCACGAAGTATTCCAGTACAGTTGTCGTTGCAGCCAGCCCTAGGGTTCCCACACACAACACGCTCGATTCCAGGAGGGTCCGCTCCTCGGGCCAAGTGTCGATACATAAACTATCATGAAGTCTTGATTTGATGTATCATGTAGTTCCATCTCATCAAAAGGAACCCAACACGACAGACGATGCGTCAATCGGACGCCCGGACTGAGAGTGATTGGCATTTCCGTTCTAGGGGCCCGGTTGGATTTACGCTCGATCCAAACCCGGTCGTTTTCCAAATTTTTCCAAAACTCACTTATAGTGTCCCAAAAGTACTTCCTCGTCACGAGGGTCCTAGTGCCGCAGACGGAACGTCGATCGAACACGCAGTCAAAGAGTTATTCACATTTAGGCGAAGATGGGCCCGGCCCGTCCAGCCCAGTGGGCTGGCGGGTCGGCCCGACCCGGCTCGGCGGGTCCGACGCGGCTGGGGTTCGACCCGGACCGGTGGGGTGCGACCCACCCGCGAACCCGGCCAGTGCTTCGGGCTGGTCTGGTTCGCCCAATGGTGCCAAGCTGCCTCCTCCTCTGCCCCGGCCATTTTGGCCCAGCTCACACAGCCCGCGCTGCGGGCCGCGATTCTCCCCATGCAGCGCCTGCGGGAGCCGCAGTTCTCCAGTCCGGTCGGCATGCGGCCGGCCGGTTCACCCAACCGAGCGGCCTGCGGATGCGGGCCGCGTCCTCCTCCACGTGGCACATGCTGGCGCCACGGTTCTCCAGCGAGCCGGCCGGTCGGCCGGCCAGTCATCCCGCGGTCCAGCTCCACGGCAGTCGGGTCGACTGGCCACCTTCGCACCTCCACCGCGGCGTGATAGTGCCGTGATTTTTCTACCCTCCGTGCGGCGTGACGGTGACGTTCCACCACCTCCACGGCCCGACCTGGCTACGGCCTTCGGCTCCACCGCGCGGCGCGACGGTGCTGCGCTTCTTCCTCCGCCGCGGCCCTCCGGGCCACAGTTCCTCTTTCGTCCATCGTGGTTCTTCTCTGGCACTGTGCAACGACACCGTGCCCTTTTTTCTCCACCTCCAACCTCAACCAAAAAATATTCAATGGAGGGATTTCGAATCATGTTTGTTCGGCCCACACCCTTCGTGCTAGGTGATAATAATTTGGCCACCGTCAATCCAAAAATAAACGTTGAAGTACATGGGTATAATTCATACGTAAAAATAATCCAAATCCCCCCTACCTCGTATTTTGTCGCTAAATGTTGTCAATTCGAAGAAGACAAACGTCGTGGAAAACAGACGTCGTTTTGTCAACGTCGGAGGAGGTAGAGCTCGGTGAAGACGAGTCGAGTCGACGCCCTCGGTGTACTTCGGGGGAAGCGGTGCTTCCCTTCCTTGCTCCAGGAGAATAAGGAAGAACTTTATGCTATTTGTTCTTCGGATATGAGAGGCGTTCTTCGTTGGAATAGAATAGTTTTCTTCCAAGATTTCTCCAAAGAAAGTTAAGAAAAAAATAATAGAGATAGTTCCCTATTATTTTTATGGCACAACAACTCAAGAGTTGTCCTTCATTAATTGTCACAACACATTTGATTAAATGTGGAGGAATGAATTAAAAATTCAAACAAGGGAGGTGGGGAGTTTCAACATTAAATTGGGAGAGTTGGAAGTTTAAGAGACTCTCCTTAATTAAATGAGAGTTACATGGGGGATAAAGGGGGTTCAAACTAAAGTGGGCCCCACCTATTTATAACCTCCCAAGGGAGGTTAGGGTGTGGTGGGATCTTCCTCTAATCTCCACTTGGTGGTTTTAACCACTAATCAAATAAAATTATTTCACACATAATTTTTATTTAATTTATTAAAAATCCCCAAAAATTAACTTCCAACCTCGATAAAGCGCAACTGCGGTAAATTTATTCTTAAGTGAATACTGGTGCTGTGAGTTCAATGGTGCCCTCATATTTCAATTCCAAGAAACAATTCAAAAGAGATAAAATCCAACATGTACGTCTACTAAACGTACCCAAAAAAACTTTAGAAATTGATTCCGGGCACACCGGGCCTCGAAATCAGGAACCGTCAGAAACTGCGGACTCGTAAAATTCCCATATATTTTAAAAAAAAATTCCACAAGATTTCAGGGTCTTTAAATTAATGATCAACATGAGATATAAATAATGGTAGGTATTTAGAATGGATCTCATGATATATTTCTAGAATATCAAAAATCTTTAAATAGAGAAAGATTTACTAAATAACAATATTCATTCACATGATGTTAGAATATGTGATGTAAAGGAGGTGATTTATTTATAGAGATTTTTGATCTCATTGACATTATTTATTAAATAAAAAATATCATTGATTATAATATCACTTTTTTTATTACATAAGAATAATTTTTCTTAGAATATTTTAATCTACACGAAGTTAAACAATTTGTAAAGATGTTTTGCATTAACATTAGAAATTCATATTGATGTAGTTGCAGAATATTATAAATAAAAAATAGATATGTTTTCAATTATTTTGAGAGACATACTAATTAAAAATACTAATTAGTGGTCATATTCTCTAGGAATTAATGTAAAATAATTCATTGAAAGTTGTGTAAATAAGATAGAGAAGATATCATCTATCTCTTATAGAAATGTTTCTTCACTATTTTTTCAAGTGAAAGTGCTAAAATAAAAAAAAATAAGGGTGTGTGGATATATAAGAAGATTAAGTATCTTATAAAGGGTAAATTATTTAAAAATGGACTCAATGATTATACAAAATAAAGTAATAAAAATAAAAAATGATAATAAACTGGTGGAATAGAAACATGAGTTTTTTTTCAAATTATTTCATCTTGGGAGGAGATAAAAATTATACAATAGATGTTGGTGTAGTTGTGTGTTTAGGAATAAATAATACTTTTGTTTTTATATTAATCATTTCTATAAAATATTAATGGATATCTAATCAAGGAGGTCATTGAATCAAATCATAAAGAACAATCTGACTCAATAGATAAATAATTAAATAAATAGGTTGAGTGTTCAATATAATTTTTATACACATGAGTATAGTTTTGGAATATGTGATCAAGAAGGTAATACCACTAATAATAGTGTCACATTTCAACTAGAACTTATAAAGAAAACTATGAACTCCAAATGTTAAAAGAATATGAATGTTTAAAAAAAAGGAATGGTAATAATGGTTAATTATAAAGAATCAAATAATTTTAAGCCATGGATTTTGGAAAGTGGTATCTAAACATAGTTTTCCATGAAAATAAACCAATTAAAAGGTACTAATAATTTTTATGGAGTTTTTGTTACATTAGATAATGATATTTTTTTAATAAAACAATGCATATGAATAAATTAAATTGATGGGAAAAGGATCTCTTATTAAAATATTCTTTTTATTGATGGGTTGAGATATAATTTCTTAAGTGTATATAAATTATTTGAAAATGTAAATGAAGTTATAATTTTGGAATATTAATGTTTCATTATAAGAATTAATGATTCCATTATAATCTGTAGAGGGAAGTAAAAAAATATAATTATTTTTCAAAATAAATATTAAAATATATTTTTTTACGAGGGTGAATGAAGAGAATGAGAACTGACATCAAAGGATTATTATTTTCCAAAATTAATGGGTAATTAAAAAGGAAAATAGAGTTTAATAATATATATATATATCTATATATCTTCCAAACACTACATTCTGATAAATAATAATTTAAAATTCCATGATCTCTTACATAGAAAACTATTGATAAAAAAATTACTACTTTTAACTGAAGTTTAGAAACAAATAATGAAATTAATTTTTAATAGAATTTAAACTAAGTAAATAAACTTTAAAATATATTCATGGGATAAGAATCATAAATCTTGGATCATTATGTGATTAAAATTAAAATATATCTTAAGTAATGAATCATTATTGTTCAAATTTAGTTTAGGAAATCCTGTGGTCTCAAATGTTTTATATAATTACAAAATCCACATTTTCTTATGATAAAAAACATTGATATATTTAATAAATAAGTTATGTAAACCATGATTAACCATAGATAATTGAAATTCATTGCATGGCCAATAAATAAACTTTATAAATCTAGTTCACATAATTAATACAATCCTTAAATCAATAACTATTATCCATGATTATTAATAGATTAATATTTTTGAGAAAAAAGATAAATTATTGAACCTAAAAATCATAATTGAAAATAACTTATATATCAATTTCTATTTATTAAAAATTTCATTAAAAATTATTTTCAACCATCAATATTTTCATAAAGCCCTATAAATAAAATCTTGTTCTATAAGAATTATCCTTATTTAATATCCCATCAATTATTAACCCTATGCCTTAAAGATCCAAAGAAATATTATTCAATGTCACCCTTCAGTATATATTCATAATCCTTCTACAAAATACTTTTTTGTAGAATTATTTAACTTAATTAAAACTATGATGTTTACAATAAAACAATAACGTATCTTCTATTTCTACTCAATTAAAATTGAAAATATCCATAAATATTTACTAGTTCTTTGATTATTTTTCACGGTTATAATTTTATATCTTCTCATATCTAAAAAACCTAGATGTGTTTCTAGTTCGTCCTCTTATATTAATCACCTCATTTGACCCATAACATAGAATTTTATCATGGTTAAATTCCATTTTATATTTCTAACACAGTAGAAACTATAACACGGTTTTATCCCATGTTATCTAGTTTTTTCATACCTTTAAATATATCTTTCATTATTAGTATTTTATGTTGTATTTATAAAATGGTTTATTTTTTTTACTCTTTTCACACTAACCAACACATGTTTTCTTTAAATCATGCATTTTTATTTCAGTATGTTGTGGTTTTATACATTCTATAGGAATAAATATTTAAAACATATAAAAATATTAGAATTAATACTAAACCCCTAAAAACCATAAAAAATATTATATTAGAATAGTAAAATTAAAACATAGCTCAAATAATAATACTAAAAAATATGTAATATTACATTAAAAAATTAAAATATTAATAATTACAACTATCCTAAATTAAATTAATATAAAACCATTAATTTCTTGATATCTTTTACATGTCATATACCCACAAAATTAATCATTTTCCCCAATTTCTTATATTCACACATAATTATAAATAAAATAAATCATAGTACAACATTAAATATCATAGTTAATGAATATAAAAAAATTATAAATTAAGGTTTACTTTTCTAAAAAATAAATTAGAATATATTTTCAACTCATCCCTTTTAAAATAAATAAATGAACAATAAATTTTAATTTCCATCAAAATTACCACATTTTTTGGTAGACGACTTCAAATTCATTATTTTATCAAATAAATTTTTAATCATCCTTTCAAGTTATACATAGGAACCTAACTCACATTTTTATCTTGATATTTCAGAAATATTTTGTAATGAAATTTTTTCATGGTACAAGTCACACATCACCCAATATACCTTTATTTAACACCTCCCCATAGTATTTTTGATATTTATTACATGATTATTAGTTGTCTATAGATGACCATTATAGAATCTAAAACATTAAAGGAATTCAAACTAACTCTAGCACATCAATACCCACCATAAATCATCTCTTAAAATTACATATGATAGATAAGAAAAGAAGAGTGATGGTTGGTAGTTATAAGTCCCCCAAGGTAATTTCATTATTTTTATAACACATTATTTTGATTTTTTTCAACATTTTTAAAAATTATGAATAATAAATTGAAAATAAATTTATTTAATAACATCTAAAATTACACTAAACAATGATCATATTAAAAATGATTTAAATAATTTTGTTGAACAAATTAAATTTTTTAAAATATATAAAATCAACAAAATAATGACTCATTAATATAACATTATCATTCCTATATTTACTACTAAGCCCAAAATTATTCTTATTAAACATAATCAAAATTACATTTGAAATCTTATTTATGGTAGTCATTGGAAAATATTTGTATCATAATTAAAGAACTGGGAATAATCTATGTATTCCATGTAATTTTCTATATATATAAAGATGTAAATAGAATAAAATGTTGAGAATATAAGAATATAATAAATTTAAAATAAAATCCATATATAATTCAAATTCATTCTCTTTACATTCTTTCATTTTGTAGTTTTTATATAAAATTCATATAAAAAACAAAACATGGTAAAAGTTCAAGATCCATTCCATTTAAGATGAAAAAGAAAAGGGTGATTAAATTATATCGATAAATAGACCCAAAAAAATTCTTAAAATTTACTTTCCATGATGAAAATATTAGGCTTCTTCTAGAGGCACATCGTTTTTATTTTTTATCCATTAATTTCCTAACCAAGTAAAATCACATAATAATAGAAGTAAGTTACCTAATTAGGATTAATGAATGATTTTAGTTGAGTCACCTCTATACAAATCAGTGTTTTATTTTCTATGAAATAATTTTTGACACTTCATTTAGGTAGAATCCTTTACCCACTATTTGATATATCCACTAAAGTTTAGTTAATGATGAAAAATTAAATATGAATTCATTAAATAATTAAAATTAGTTTCCTTATTATATATCCTCTTTAATTGCATCTTTTTTATCATTATCTACCATCTCAACCCCCATACTTTTATACATCATCTCTATAATTTCTCCTTTTTACTTATAATATACAGTAAATATATCATTATATTAATTTATAGAAATGATACTATTAATTTATAGATTGTTTTCCTCACTTTAAAACACTTATTCTTCATTAATACTTTCCATTTCAGTATTAAAATATAATGTTTCTTTCTCAAAACCAATATAAAATGATATATTACAACTTTCTAACATCAATAAATTCCCTATGTATTTTAAAATCTATTATAAAATTATGTTTGGGGGTTTTATCCTCATTTATATAAATCAATAAATTAAATATATTTGATTGTAAAATATATCTACTTCAAAAAAACATTCACATTTAGAGTACATGGATGTCATAATAATATATATGCAAATTTGATAGAATGTTTTACAGGAATCATTAATTCTAAATCTGGGTTTCTGAATATTGAACATGACATGATTATCACATTTAGACATAAATTACAAAAACAATCTTCCAAATATATAATATCCAATATTCTTATGCTTTTGAAACAATACCTTGAAAACAATGCTTCTTTAGTTGAATATTAAAATGTACAACTAAAAAATCTTTTGTGATAGGTATTGTACCTATATTCTTATGGTTCCTTTTTTTCAACTAATACCTTCATGAAAAGTTTTTATATGTGAGTCTTATTAAATAATTTTATTAAAAAATTATATTTATGCTCAATATTTTTTTTAATGTAATAAAAAAATTATAGAATGAAATTTAAAAAATCCTAGATATTAGGCTGATCATGAGCCTATGCTAGAACTAATAACTATCTTATGGAATTAAATGTGCATAACCTCAAACAAACCAGTGGTGTTACCTCATGAAACCCATTGTGCACCCCCATCTTCAACCATCACATGAAACCCTATATAGATTTGTGTTCTAATAGTGTGTAATAAAATTTTTGGGTGTATAGGGTTTACTTTCCAATAAAAGGACCCCTAATCTAAAACATTGACACCAATTTGAAACCCCAATAAACAAAGTGTATTGATACCTATTCAACATTATTGTTAATTCCCTATAGTACTATACATTTTTTCTAAAAAACACAGGTAAAGATGTAGAAAATGAGTGTATATGAGTCATACAATGGGTTTATAGACATAAACCTTGTGAAAAAACAATTTGGAAACATATTTACATATACTTTAGTGAATTAATCTTTTGGAGGATATCTCTTGGAAATTAGGGAGAAACACCATGTTTCTCAGGTCCCCAAAAAATTGATCTTTCATACAGAACCCTCAAGGAATAACATGGCTACCCTACTCTCCCTGGTCACCTATCTAGAAAAAGTATATACAATTTATACTTAATAGATTTAGTGAATATGAATCCAACCTTCCACTGTGTTTTACCACTCAAATTTCCTACATCGACTAATCATATACATTTCAACCCAATAGATATGACCGAGTAATTTTGTATATTCATTTGTCCCTTATGATCATGTATTAATTGAATAATGATAATTTAACAACATATAATAGATATCCCCTTATAATTCCACTTCCATTCATGGATTTATAAAGTCATTCAATAATGCTCTCCATTTATAATTAGAACACCCCATATGAAAGAAATCAATGGAATTTTTATTGGATATGACTATTTAAATTGGTTTCCCTAATTGAAACTTAATTTCCTTGAATATAATTAATGATGTAGATATAAAAATATGATACTATTCTAATGTAACATCCTCATTATTTCACCTAGATCATCTTCAAAAGAAAACCACGAAGATATTCTCATGACTAAGTCTCACAACAACAATTCCTAGATATTAATCACTTATAAGACCTAGTAATATAAACAAAAACAAAAAACCCAATATCCTTTTATGAAATACCATAAAATTTTAAAAATAATAGTCTTTTATATGTGAATATAAAATCCACAACTAATGGTCCTTGTCATATAACCATATAAGGTATAATGTTGAAGTTTATATGTCACAAAACTATGAAATATTTGATTCTTTATATAAGGATGTGTTAGAAGACTCATTATTGGTCCTGATCAATTTATCACAACAATTACTAACTTCTGGGATTTCATTAAAATATAGGGTTCCTTCGTACCTAAAATTGAACTATGTATTAATTAAATATTTACAACAAATGTGAGAAAATAAAATTACCTTATACATTATTCTTTAACAATTCATAGCTTCAATCAATCTATTTCATGAAAAGTGTATCTAAAATTATTAATTTGAATGATTTCATAAATATTTCACATATCTATATGAGAGGCCTAATACGATAACGTCATTCTCCATTGGATGATTTTACCTCCCATCCTCTCAATTTTGACATTTTTTCTTTGATGAACAAAATTAAATAGACGCAGTAAATATTAAACATAAAAACCATAAATATATTGAATCCAATGTGAAATAATTTACATATGAAGAAGATATATTATAAATGTGTTTTCAATTAAGATACTACAAGGAGGGGTTTATTTTCAATTAATTTCTTAAAAAATTCAAATGGATTCCTCGGATAAAATTTCATATGGAACTAGGATTACCATTCAATACACGGGAAATAAAATGGTAACATGGGTTTATATGAGTCATCAATCAGTGGAAACCCAATACTATGCTATTATAAAATATATTTTAAGGATTTAAAGGCACACATTCAATGAAAAAATAAATTGGAACCCTAAAATTATGAAGATTTACCATCTATGAAACTACAACTATGCATAAATATAAACTAATAACTATTTTTGTACCTTACATTGATGATATCTGCAACATCTGACTTCATTGATATAACTGAATAATATTACAAAGTGAAATCCATCTAACACCCTCTTCTGTAGTGTATCCATAGGTTTATATGATTCAATCTATGCTCAAGTGAGATTATACTTCTTTTCATTATATTCTAGTATATCATATGAAAAATGATAAATAAGGAAATATATCTAGATATGAATAATCAATATGAATAATCATCATCTCAATGGTTATAGTTGGTATATATAATGCTTGGGAAAATTCCTACCCTTCATGGTATTTATTTGAAAGATATATGACCTTAATCAATTATATATTATATTAAATATAATGTCACCCAAATGTTATCACATAATTCCCATAAACCATTATCAATAATCATAAATCCATGTTAGTCTTATGCTACGATTAACCTATTATGATTCATCTAATTCATTTAATACAATTTACGGGTAGATGTTTTATAGTTCACTATATCATAATGAATGATATACCCATGCATAACATATCCATTGTATTTTTCAGATAAAATACCCCTATATAATACCTTATTATATATAGTAACATATATCATATATATATTATGACTTAGGGAATATCTCCTTCAAAAATCAACTTTCATTAATTCCATGTATATATATTTTTTCCCTTTGACATTATATTATATCATATACAATGACTTATAAAACCATATACAATTTTTTTGGACATTTCCAAAACACCTCTTGAAATATATTATCAATATCACATTATATCACACCATTTTTAACACCTTTTTTATATCTCTTTAAAATTATGTTTGGATAAAATCTAAAACATTTTCATAGAATATCATTGAGTAAAATTCAATCCCCATTCATTCAACCAAAATGTGCTTCCCCGTGGTCTTTTCATTTTCAAAAACAAATATAAATCCTTGAATTTAGAAATTTAAGAAAAGAGTGGACTCTAGTAATTCATCAGTTCTACTAAGGATTTTAAGGGATAAGGAATGGTCTCTATCAAAAACATGTTTACTAACCTATATCTATAAGCAAAATGAAATGATATAATTAATTTAAACACTATTCCTTTTTCCAAGACTTTTAGTAAGAATCACACAAAGGGTAGGTCAATCCCATGTAGATAAATCATATATTCTAGATTCTCCAAGTATCAACTAACCAAGTCAATGAACACACCACATGTTATTCATGTAAGAAAAAATAATATCACATGACCCTAAACAATAATAAAATTACATCAAAAATATAATCTAGGTATAAATTTACACTAACATGGACTATGTTAATCATGGGTGCATATGGAATAATCATCATATGATAGGATAAATCCCATCATTGTTAAGATCTAATTGACAACATGACTGAAAAAATACTCAACCAACCCAGATTAGATAATCCTAAAGGCTTGAAGAAGAAATGTAACAAAGTATAAAGGTTCTAATTCTATGTATAATTCCATCCTATGGTATTGGGGAAATATAAATTTAAATCATGTACCCATGATTTAGGAAATACTTTCTGCATAACACTCAATGTGTTATACTTGGTGGCACATCGAGTGCACAAACCTAGTTTCCTATATCATGAGAATATTACACATGTCTATACAAAATCCCACTCATTCTAAAATTACTATTGGGTCATAACCTATTAATAGTACATATTGAAAATAATCTAGGGATAACTCAAGGTAATCCTTTGAGAGGTTACTTATAATTTCACATCAGGTGTATATGTACCCATTATGAAATAATGATAAAGTGGAGTCTAAAATTATTTATAGCACATTAAATTTTATATTCTAAAAATCCTATAAGAATATTAACAAATACATACATAGGAACCTTCCTCATTATATCATATATGATAGACAACTAGATCAATCTTATGTTTGTTTAACTTTTAGGGTTTTTAAGGTCATCACATACCCCTCTAATTCCGACCAATTATCAATGTGAGAATCTGATAAAACCCTATAACAAAACTATTTTTTGAGAAACATATATGAAAAAAAAAATTCTAGAATAACAATAATATATAGGGATTATATTCCAAATGTTAAACTCTTTAAACAAATATTCAAACACCACAACTTCGTAACATCTAATATTAAGATATCAATAACTGATGTTTTAAATATAGAATTATTTATATGTTCATCATCATTGTAACATCTCGGTTTCATGTGGTGCCCAGAGGTGCCCTGTACCTGGTTGGTCACATGACCTCAAGAGCATTTCCCCAAATACCAGAGGCTTCCGACTAGTAGTGAGGGTCTTGGGTGTGATAGTGGGGAAACCATGAAATCATTGGTATAGTAACACGGTGGAATGGAAATTAGATAACCATAACAGAAGCCATAATACCATACAATGAGGAAACAAAAAAAGACTGAAAGTAATAAAAAACCGCAACATATATATAAATAATGATGCATGTCAAAATTATCTAGGAAATCAGCCAAATAGTCATAATGTTGGAATACAATACTAAATCCAAGTACAAAGGATAACAAGTAAACAACTACAGTAGTATTTCAAGTCTCAGCTTGGTCTCATGCTCTCCAGCTCCACAAAAATCAAGTACCTAAAGTAGAAGGGCGCTTTCCCTTATATATACCTGCAACAATATAATCTATTTGGGCCCAAAAGCATGACCCAAATAGGGTGTGAGATGAATCCCAATAGAAAATCACCCAAATATTTGTGCCTAACTGTTAGTGAATATATATGGTAGGTAATGTGGACAATGAAGAAATAAATAAGGAAGTACTAAAAAGTAAAAAATCTTACAATTTCAACTATATCCATTTACCTTTATTAAATAACAACCAAATAATATCAAGCAACCCTTTGAGAAGTTCTGATAGTTTAACCCCTTTGGTTCATCTTAACAAAGACTCTCTGAGGAAGCACTCACCATCAATTCCAATTGTAGTCTTTTATCAGTAACCTATAGACACTCTGGGGAAGCACTCAATGTCCAATTCCCCCTATGGTCTCGCAATGAGGAACTACAGATACTTTGATGGAGCAGTCACATCCATCCTCCCTATGGCCTCGCAATATGAAAATTAACAGACACTCTAGGGAAGTCCTCAACGTCCATTCCCCCTATGGTCTAACTACACTAGGTTCCCATAGCCCTATGTAAGAAATCATGCACAAATGATATTCAGTAGCCAAAGTAAACCTAAAATTACTACTTGTATAAGTAGCTACAAATCATATCATAGCATATCAGATAATGTCACTCAATCCTAACAACACTAGACATTGAAAGAAAGCATCCTAACAAGTAAAGATAGACCAAATGGTCAAGATCAAATCAAACATGGAAAACGCCTCCATAGCATGGAAAAATAACTCTATTGACAAACAAGAGCCCTAAATTAAGAAAACAAGAATAGCAGGCATCAAAAGGGTTCAAATCCCCAAACACACAATACCCTGAACTAGGTTATTGGAAAATTTTGCACATATAATTCAATTAAAAACTATGTAAAGTCACAAAACACCTATCTCGACGTTGAACGATCGATATAGCTGAGCCTCAGCCTTTTAATCGACCTAGAATGTCATATATCTACAAAAAATTAAAAAATAATCAACCAAGTATATCTCACGAAAGAGGAGAAATCAAGAAACGAGGCTCTAAAATAAGGAATAAATCACCATGGCGATTCCAATGCAATTGAAGACGGTTGATTCGGAGCATGGAAGGTCGATCGGGGGCTCAGAGAAGAATCACAATCTTCGGTCACTCCTGGACAAGACGACGTTAGAAGAAGTTCTTTTTATGAATGTGACGCAACCCCGGTATGATTTAAAAATTAAAAAATAAAATTACATGAATTTTTATTTTAAAAGTACATATAGTTTATATTCCCTTACAAGGACCCGCTTTAGGTGGTCCTGCAATGTCGTCATATGGTCGTGTATGCAGCCGCGACACAGCTAGACACAGCCTGGACTCGGTTCATGAGTACATGGAATGTGTAAGTAAGTACACAGAGTGTACTACTAAAACTTTCCTTCTACCCATTTTCCTCAAAAATAACTTGAAAAGAAAAATCATACCTGAAAAAAAGATCTGGGTTCTTACAAACATCCCCCTTTAAGGAAATTTGTCCTATAATTTCCCTAACAAGGTGGCAATGAAGAGGAATCCTCGAACAGCTTCAGCCACTATGATCATACATCACCCTCCCTCTCCTGAATCTCATCTTGTACTCTCCTATGCTACCATAGCACTCGTACCAGAGGAACAAACCAGCCATAGAGAACCTTCTCACTACGATCAATGATCCAGATAGGATGATCTTCGAATGAGGCGTCCACCTCTAACTCAACCTCCTCAGGTTGAAAAAACATGAGATGAGTCAGAGTAGTAATGTCATTGCTGAGAAATGTGGTAGACATTATGCATATCCCGATACCTCTGAGGTAACTACAACTGATAGGAAACCGGTCCAACTCTTTCTAAGACCTCAAACGGATAGACGTATCTTGGTAAAAGCTTACCCTGTCTCCTCATCCTCTTATGTCCCAACCTCGGTGTCACACATTGGAAAACTTGATCTCCAACCTCAAACTTCAAAGGTCATATATTTCAATCAGTATAAGACATCAGTCGTGACTATGCAGTATCCATAATCTTCTGAATCAACTCTATCTACTCCATGGTCTCCAAGACAATACGAGGTCCCGAAATAGCTACCTCTCCTGCCACTGGCCAATATAGGGGTGATCGGCATGGCCTACCATACAAAGTCTCATAAGGTGACATATGAATATTTTCTTGAAAACTATTATTGTAGGAAAACTCCACCAGATGTATGTTCTTTTCCCAAGAATCTCCAAAATCTAGGACGCATGCTCGACGCATGTCCTCTAGCACCTGTATCGTATGCTCGGACTAGCCATCTGTCTGGGAATGATAAGTTGTACTCAGAAGTACCTGTGTACCCAAATACCTATATAGTACCTACTAGATCTGAGAAGTAAAATGGGATTCCCTATATAAAATAATGAAGTGTGGAACCCCATGTAAACGTATAGTCTCCTGGATGTACAACCTTCCCAACTCATCAACACTGAAGGTCTCCTTGATCAGTAAGAAGTGTGCAACCTTTGCGAGTCTGTCAACAACAACCCAAACTGCATCATTCACTCAAGGTGAACTTGGTAAGCCCATCATAAAGTCCATCACAATATCATTCCACTTCCACTTGAGAATGGGTAACTGCTGAAAAATCCCTACTGGTCACTGATCCTCCTCCTTCACCTGCTGATAGGTATAACACCTCATCAACAAACTAGAAACATCTCTCTTCATGCTTGGCCACCAATACTGATGGTGTAGATCTCTATACATATTTGTGACACTAGGATGAATAGCCCAAAATGAAGAATGAAAATCCCACATCATTTCCTTACATTTTTCTGCTGATACCTATACGCACCCATGAAAATGAAAGATCTCATCCTCACCTATGGTCCATTTAGGAATAGGGTCCTCTCTTGACACACTCTTCTTTAGAACTAGGCCTTTAGAATTTGATAGCTGCCTCATTTTCACTCGATCAATTAGAGTAGAGGTAATAGCCACATACGAAAGAAATGTCTTCCTTGTCTCTCATTCACCTCCAAATGCATCTCAGAGTACAGATCACTAAGCTTCTACTCACTACTGGCCTCCTAAACTACTTGTATTTGAGTCCTCTAACTCAAAGCACCAGCTACTGTGTTGCTTTTCCCAGGTGTGCAGGCAAGCTCAAAATCCAAGGACTGGAGGTACTTGACCCACCTTCACTATCTTAAATTTATGTCACACCGAGTGAAAATATAATTGAGACATTTGTGGTTGGTGAAAACTACAAAATTCTATCCCAAAAGATAATGTCTCTAATAGTGCAAGGCATAAAAAACTGCAGTCAACTCAAGATCGTGCATTGGGTAATTCCTCATCTGTGGCCTCAACTGCTGAGACTTGTACGCAACAACTCCTTCCCCCTGCATATGCAATTCTCCCAGCCCGATACCTGAGGCATCATATTAAATAGTATAGATCTTTACTAACTCTAGAAAAACTAGTATCGGTGCTGAATGTAACCTCCCTTTCATCTCCTGAAAGGATAAATCACAGGAATCTGTCCACAGGTACTTCGTACCCTTTTTAGTCAGGTCCTTCAGTGGCGCTACTAAGCGTTAAAATTTCTGTATGAAATTTCTGTAGTAACCAGATATCCCTAGAAAACTTCATACATAAAATAGGTTCTTCATCTTCTCCTAGGAAACTATTGATCTCACTTTCTATGGGTCTACTGATACTCTTGTCTCTGAGATAACATGACCCAAGAAGTGAATTTGGTCCATCCAAAAGTGGCATTTTGAGAGCATATCATATAACTGATTCTCTCTTAGTGTACTCAAAATGATCTCAATATGTGTGGCATGGTCATGTTGAGTGTGAGAGTACACCAAGATATCATCCAAAAAGACTACCATGAAAGAATCCAAGTATGGATGGAACACTCGGTTCATTAGTGCCATAAAAACTGCAGGCGCATTCGTGAGACCAAACAGCATAACCATATACTCTTATAGACCATACCTACTCAAAATGGCTATAATAGGTATATCGGATGGTCTATCACACAACTGATGATAACCAGATCCCAAGTCAATCTTCGAGAACACCCAGTCTCCTCAAAGCTGATCAAAGAGATCTTCAATTCCAGGATAAGGATATCGGTTCTTGACCATCAATTGGTTCATCTTCTGATAATCCACACAAATTATGAGGGTACCATCTAACTTCTTAACAAACTGGACATGCGAAACCTGAGGAGAAGTACTAGTTCATATGAAACCCTTTGCCTATAACTCCTCTAACTACTTCTTGAGCTCCTGTAACTCTAGTGTAGCCATCCTATAAGGAGTAATGGACATCAGTGTTGCTCCTGGAACAAGCTCAATGGATAATTATACCTCTCTCTCTAGAGGAAAACTTGAAAAGTCCCCTGGAAAGACATCACTAAAATGATCCACCACTGAAGAAAGTTCCATCTGTGAAGTCACCTGGTCATCCAGATACAGACTAGAAATATGGGTTGTAACTCCTCCCAACCCAAGATGCTTAGGTCCCATTTTGCTTGCCTAAGAATCCCATTCTCCCTTATGAAGAAACTGTCCACCCTATGGTGATATGAAACTCACCCTACGATGATATCAATCAACAACAACCTGGGAGGAAACCAATCAGTCCATTCTGAGAATTAAATCATAGCCTATCATCTCTAAGACATAGATGTTCCATAAGAAGTGACACCCACCAACCTCAACAGGGAACTCCTTGAACTGAAATACACTAGCCTTTTTAATCCCCAATGGTGTGTCCAATGATAAGACATCAGAATAAGTAAATATAAAGATTCCAAGACTCTCTACAAAAACAACAAATATGAAGCTATGGGAAGCCACTATATCAAAAAGTGAAGAAGATAAAACTGAGGCAACTGGAATGATACCTCTAACTGTAGAGGGTCCAGAATCCTACTCATGCTGGGTCTGATTCATTGCAAAAGTCATACCTATAATGTAGCCCTACAACCTTACTTAACCACCGTGAGATGATCCACCCCGTTATCAGTGAAAACCTGGTGACTGGCTACCATGACTATGAACTCCACCTTGGCCTGAACAGTCGGACGAACTCCAGTTCCCTGAATGATGAGAAACTGGAGGTCCCGCTCCAGAACGAGGAGTCATAGAAGAACCACTTTCACCCGCTGTTGGTGAGATGTACTGACAAAAACATTGAAGATGACCCATCTTGCTGTAATATTGGCACTCAAATCGGTCCCTTGGGCAATTTGACCTCGTATTCCTGCTCTTCCTGCAGTGATAGCACACCACCTGGCTACCAGAAGAAGTATCCTTCCTCCTCAGATATTTATGCGTAGACTCCCTATGTGCTTCCTGTTATCAGTAAGAGGGGTACCGACTCTTGATGTCGAGCCACCTTGGATCAAAACTTCATAATACCTCAAGTTTCACTCTGTGATCAGCGCCTGGTTGACTGTAAAAGTGATGGAATTCAACTTGAATATGTTCACCTGAGATCAGATGTCATGCTTGAGACCATCATTAAACATCCTCACTAGGAATAACTCATCACCCCTGGAATGGGTGTGAAGTACTGTAGCTTTGTGAAGTGATAATAATACTCCATGACTGAGAGAGTACCCTTCACCAAACTCATGAACTCTTGGACTCTGTCGGCCCTCAAAGTCTCCGGGTAGAAGTAATCATAAAAGGCACACTGGAAATCATCCCTATCTATACCCTACTAGCGCCCTGCCTGCGATATCACATCCCACCATTTCTTGGTAGAATCCCAAAGATTATACCCAGCGAGCTTCACCCTCCTCTCTAGAGGCATCTCGAGATTCTTGAAGATTGACATCATGGATTCTAACCATGACTCTACAGCTTGAGGTCCCCCATCCCCTGATAAAGTGGGAGGATGTTGTTCTTGAAAGATCCATGTCAACTCTTCCATAGATGGGGTAGGACGTAGTGCTCCCCTAAAGGTATGCATAATCCTCATGAAGCCTTCTCGGAATTGTTCGTTAGCACCTGTGTGAGGAATGAAGGCTAGTGCCAAGACAGGCCTGACATGAGGATCTGCAGGTAGTCTCTGACCAGCCATGTCCAGTATCTAATCGCTACCTTGTATCTGGCATACAACCGAAGGACGTATCAGTGTCATGACTCTATAAGGTTTGGCGCACACATTAGATCAACATTATCAATGACAAAAACTTAGAAGAGCAGGAAATGAATAGGAGAAATAAAGCATTCAAGTTCTTCAAAGCATGGATACATGGTGTGTATAACCCCTACATGGCGTGTTTCCTTAAGCATTTACATGGGTGTGTTCTCCTTCCAACACTGGTCTTGTGACACCCCATACACATGGCATGTTCTCCTTGGACACGGCTTGTACTTGAATCATTTTCCCCTGCTCGAGTTCCTATACACAGCTAAACCCCATGGTTCTCCTATGTCAGAACTACACGACACACATGTTCCAGAAACGATGTGTACTTGAAGGATTTCACCAGCCTGTGTCATTGGTCACACAGCTGATTACATAGTCGACTTCACATGGCATGTTCAAGATAGAAACAACATTTACTACCTATGTTTCAATCGCCTGTGTCATTATTCACATGGCCGGAGACACAGTTGACTCTACATGGCATGTTTTCGTCCACCTGTGTCATTAGTCACACAACTGGATACATGGTCTCTACAACACAACATGTACTTCAGGTACATGACATGTTCCACCAAACATTTCCCAACTTTGTGTTTCTACTCACACATCCATTCACATGGTGAAAGACTACATGACTTGTACTCAAAGTACACAGTGTGTACTTAAGAAAATTTGTTTCTTCCTGAATAGAAGGATGCATGGAATGTATTCATTAATACACACTGTGTATTATGGGATTTTTCCAGACATTAAGCCTCAAAAACTACTCCAAAAACCCATAAAAACACTAAAATGAACATTAAAGTGCCAAGTTCTAATCCATGAGGGCCCATACTCCCCACGAATCAAAGCTTGGAATCATATTCATGTCACGTCATAGTATAACAGTGCAATCAAACACATGATCTACAAAATTAGGATCCATGAGGTCCCATAACACCTTAGAAACCAAAGGTTTTCCTTAATTCAAAAGAAAATTTTTATATTACGAATACCCTATCAAATAGCAGGTATTCTATCAGGGCATCTACCACAACAACAAGAATATGTAGCACAACATATTTCACAACAACATGAAATTGATAATTCAAACTAAATGGAATTGAAAGAATGCATGATATGTGATCTCTAAGAAGTGTTTTTATGATTCATGAGATTACATACCCTCATTTAATCGGGTTGGAATAGAAATGGAACCTCAATAATATCATCAATAATAGCACAAAACATTTTAATCACCCAACATTGAAATCAAATCAACTGCAATAATTGAAAAACCATAAAAAATTTAATAGTCAAGGTAAATTAGCTTTTCTCTATATGAAGGTTAGCTACTCCCAGGAAAAAAATATTATCAACTACCTATTACTTACTATCCCTGGCTATAGGCTCCAAACAGTAAGTCAAAAAGAAAAGAATACCCTTTGATAACACTTTGTAACGTCCCAGTTCCGGGTTCCACCCAAAGGTTTCCCATACCCAGTTGGTCACATGACCTCAAGCACATTTCCCTGAATTCCAGAGTCTGCCAACTAAGAGTGAGGGCCTTGGGTGTGATAGTGGGGAAAATATTCCCCCATTGTTAGAGTAACACAACAGAATGGAAATCAGATAACAATAGCTGAAGTCATAATACCATACAATGAGCAAAAAATGGAAGACTAAAAGTAATAAACAACTACAACATAAATATAAATAATAATCCATGTCACAAGTTCTAGGAAATCAATCAAACAGTTACAATACTAGAATACAATACTAAATCCAATTACAAAGGAAAACAAGTAAACAACCCCAGTTGCATCACAAGCCTCAGCTTGGTCTCATGCTCCCCAACTCCACAACAATCAAGTATCTGATGTAGAAGGGTGTTTTCCCTTATCTTTACCCACACCAATATAATATGTTTGGGCCCAAAATCATGACCCAAACAGGGTGTGAGAAGAATACCAGTAGGAAACCACCCAAATATTTGTGCATAACTTTCAGTGAATATATTTGGTAGGCAATGTGCAAAATGAAGTAATAAACAAGGAAGTACACAAAAGTAAACAATCCTACAATTTCAAATATATTCATTTACCTTTATTAAATAAACAACCAAAAAATCTCAAGAAACCCTCTAGGATGTTCTCACAATATAACCCCTCTAGTTTAGCTTAAAAAATACTCTCTGAGGAAGCACGCACCATCAATTCCCCATGTGGTCTTTTATCGGTAACCTATAGACAATCTGGGGAAGCACTCAATGTCCAATTCCCCCTGTGGTCTTGCAATGAGGAACTACAAACACTCTAAAGGGGCACTCTCGTCCATACCCCCTATTGTCTCACAATGTGAAAAGTAACATACACTATGGGGTAGCCCTCAGCGTCTATTCCCCCTATGGTCTAACGACACCAAGTTCCCACAACCCTGTGTAAGAAATAATGCACAAATGATATTCAGAAGCCAAATAAAACCTAAAAGTACTATTTGGATAAACAACTACAAAGAATATCACAACATATCATATAATTTCACTCCATACTAACAACACTAGGCATGGAAATAAAGCATCCTAACTGGAGAGCTATACCAAACAGTCAAGATCAAATCAAACATGGAAAACACCTCCATAGCATGAAAAATAACCCTATTTACAAACAAGGTCCCTAACTCAAGCAAACAATAATTGCAGGAATCAACAGGGTTGAAATCCCGAAACATGAAATACCCCGAACTAGGGTATTGGGAAATTTTACACATATAATTCAAAGAAAATCCACATAAAGGCACAAACCACCTACCTTGACGATTTACGATTGATATAGTTGAACCTCAGCCTTTGAATAAACCTTGAACATAGTAGATCTACAAAAATGTCCAAAATGTTAAATAAAGGATATCTCAAGAAATATGAGAAATCAAGAGACATGGCTCTAAAAGAAGGAATAACTCACCTTGGTGATTACAACACAATCGACGACGATTGATTCATAGCATGGACTGTCAACTGGGGGCTCAGAGAAGAATAACAATCTTCAGTTGCTCCTGGATGAGATGACGTTAAAAGAAGTTCTTTCTGTGAATAAGATGCGACCCAGGTCCGATTTAACAAATAAAAATAAAATTACATGGTGTGTTCTTTTAAAAGTGCAGGGCATGTATATGCCTTTACCAGGCCCTGCTTTATGCGGTCCTGTCACGTTGTCACATGGTCGTGTATGTGGTTGTGACATAGCTAGACACGGCTTGGACTCGGTGCCAGAGTACATGGAGTGTACAAGGAAGTACATGGCGTGTACTCCTAAAACTTTTCTTTTTACAATTTTCCTCAAAAACAACTTGAAAAGAAAACTCATACATGAAATGAAGATCTGGGTTCTTACAATCATCATCATAATTATCATCACCCATAGAACACATTCAATTAAACTTTTTTCATTGTTATATTTTATGTAACCTTTTTCTGATATACCACAAACTTTTTTAGGATATTGAGCAATATTAAATCTAGTTTTTTACTATGATAACAATTTATTTATTACACTTGGTTCTTCTAAAAGTTAAAGTGTACTCCCACTATATAAAAAATTTCATTTATAAATTACTTTCAAAACTATGAATAAATGTTTCATTTTAATTTTTAAGAGGTGTTCTTCAAAAACTCATTCAAATTCATTTTGGGTTATTTAAAACCACCAAAATTTCAAGGTGGTTTTTTAGAAATGGATAAATCCACATCAAAATGTGAAAATTGGTATATTTTATATGACTTAATAATTTTAGTGATAGTTTTTTAAAAAACACCTAAGAATCAGTTAATAATTATTTATATGTTTCTTTTTTATTTTTTATTTTTTATTATTAATTATTATTAATTATTAATTAATTATTATTTTTTAATTTTTAATTATATACAATTATTATTCAGAAATTATTAATTATTAATAATTAAGGATTATTGATTAACTACAAATTATTAATTAATAATATCTTGAAAATGGAAATTATTTAATATTTAAAATTCAAATTACTTATAAAATTTTCATCATTAATTGCTAATTAATAATAATTATTAGTCAGTAATTATTTAAAAATGAAATTAATCATTAATTATTGATTATTTAGTAATAACTATTTATTTGTTTTTAATTAATAATTAATAATTATTTATATAACTCAATATTTACATATAAACATGAACACACACACACACACTATAATAATGGACAAATCATTCTCACTTAATTAAGGTTATAAGAGAAATTGAAAATCAGGCTTCAACAAAAAATGATTTTAACATTCGATATTAGTGTCTCATGTGCTTTGTGACCCATCAAATAAAATCTTAAAAAAATAAATTTGATAATATTAAATAAAAATTTAAAAATAATTAGTAAATAAAAATTTATTATTGATATAGGAGAAGTTAAAAATGCAACTTAAACATCAAAAACCCAAAACTTTTGATCAAGGTGTCTGTTTGGGCACCGTGATCTATCAAATTGTTACTTATAACATTATCTATGAATTTTATTCATATGGTACCCTATAATATATTTTTTATTGGTCAAAATTATCCAGAAATATTTCAAAAAAATTATAATAATAGGTAATTCTTGTACTAGAAGGTGACCCATGGTGTTTATGGCTCATTAATTTTAAACGTGGATTAGATTATCAAATATGACACTATCAGGTTATAAACATGGTATGAGGCTCAATGTATTTACTACAATATGTTGAAATATAAGGATATGGTTAGGGAATAAAGATTTTATGAGGCTCATATAGTGATGACATTGATTCAATCTATAGAGTGTTGATAAGATATATTATAAAATATATGTTTTCATAGTTAATAGAACTATTTAAATATGGAACCCATAGATAAATCATGGGATGCCTTGGAATATATTCCTCATGAATAGATATTATGGATGATTTCTCTAATTCACATTAAACTTGGACTTATAAATATGGGGTTTGTGGTATCTCCATCTTTCATTTATTAATTGATTATAATATAGACATGATATAAGGACTGTCATGGTTCCTTTTAATTTCATGTTCCCAGGACCATCATGTATCCATTATACATGACATAGTAATGGGTTGATTCAAGATAAAGAGTATAGAATAGGTATTTTGGAAAAAAACAGCATAATTAAAGTGACTAAGCGAATAGGGTTCCCAGGTAATAATACTAAGAGGTTGGGTTGAATATTCATTATACTCAGATGTTGTTAAGTCTTTCTCCTCCAAACTACATACATAGTCAAAAACGATCAGGGGTTTAGGGATTCTCCATTTTCCATTATTAATTATTTAAACAAGAGTTGTGTGAAAACGAAAATAATTTTACATTTTTTATGCATATAATACCATCATGGTTCCATTATATCCAACTCAATAACTTGTTTATTCAGGATAATTAGTGTCAACTAAGTGTTTTGGGAAATTTATTTTTCATAATTGAAGGATCTAGGAGAATAGGTTGGTCATGGGGGAAGCTATTGATGATTATCCATAGATTCACTATGCTAACATATTTTAATTAATTTATCCTCTATAGTTCCCACACAGTATTTTAAATGGGTATTCTACGGGTCCTTATATAGACAATGCAAACTGAGTTCCCAAATTACCACCATTTGAAAAAGATAATCATGGTTCCATTTAATTTCATGAAACCATAACCAATTATGTGCCCTTTAATATTATACAACATAAACCATCATAGTTAGTTTTAATTTTGTGAATCCAGGACCATAATAGTTCCTTTGGAAGCAACCTAATAGAAGTTTAATTTGGGTTAGACACAATTTGAATGGTCTTTTGGGAAATTTATGTATTCTAATTAAAGGATCTGAGTAAACATGGCTATGTAACGACTCAAACATTTATCAATGGAATTTCTCCCTTCTTATAGTAATTTAATATAGTATAAATCACATAAAATCTCTTATAGACCATAATACAAACTTTATAAATGAATAATTAATGAAATAAGAAGTATTTCTATAAATTGTGGAACCAATAATGATAAAATAGTAACCTGACCTTAGGAATTCTATTATAAAACTTATGAATAGTGAACTGGTCCAATAAATAGTACCCTCACCCATAAAATTATAAAAAAAAATCAGCATCTTATAAATTAAATTAATGTATAATTATATCATAGTCTAAGTAAATAAATGTTTTAAAAATTTCTAATTAAGTGTTGGAATTTTTCTAAGCCATAAATATTTAATTATAATTTTTTGATTAATGTAATATTTTAAAACAAAATATATTTTCATTAAATGTGTCAAAAAGTTAATATTTTATTAGCTTATGGTTTTTAGGTAATTTTATGATACCTTAATTAATTTTCCTAAATGTTATAAAATTAGTTATAATTTTAAAATATGTATTTTCCAAGTAAATGATGATTTAAGTAAAACAATAAATTACACATATTTAGAAAATTATTTTAATAAAATGGAGTTAATTTTTGAATTATAAACATAAAAAAATGTATGGGTAAATATTTGGGATTTTTCTAAAATAATCTATTTTTTGGTGAATAGTAAAATACTATAATTTATGGTATATATACATTACAAATTAAATACACTATTCATTGAGTCATCTCTAATGTAAGAACTATAATATCAAACTTCCCTTAATTATTTTAATATTTTTTGTGATAATTATCAAACTATTCTTAGTCTTGATCAAAAAATAATAAACTAATGAATATAATATTGAGAAAACACCCCTCTCCTCCATTATAAATACCACCCCAAACCCCCTCTTCTCTGCACACCTCTCCAAATTTGATCCTCAACCAAATTATACCCTCAACTATCTCCAATACCCTATCCTATGTCCAAGAGATATTTTTCTCATCAAAATACCAAAACATTTTCCCTAAGGAGGATGAATCCAAAAGGTAAAATCTTCTTCCTTTTTCTTTTAATTTATTTTCAATTTCATTTGTTTTCTTGTCTTCTCCCAACCTTATCTTAGCCAAATGATATTATAACCCCATTATATTTGATATATTGGTATGATATAATTTTAATTGAATATCCACAATAAAACTCCATTCTCTCTCTCTCTCTCTTGTATTCTAAAAATGAAATTGTCGCCCGTGATATGTCAATTTACCGACATCATGGGGGACACACCTTCATATTACTTTAATGCCTTTAAAGATGTTAATAAAACCATTTAATGGTTGAAAATAGATTGTAATTTTTATTTTAAAACTCTATTTAGGTTCTATAACTAACATATCTAAATAATAAAAAATGATAAAACAAAACGAGTTCGTTGTGATAAAAAACCCGCCAAAATGAACCTAAAATGATAATCATTAACTTTTATCTAATGATTCATCCTTATAACATGTAAAAAAATTATTTATAATTTAATTTAAAATTATTTAATAAAATTAATAATATATAATAACAATTATGAATATTTATTCTCATTTTACATGAACTTTCATTCGGGTATAAAAGTGAACCGATCATGATAAATAAGAAAACGAACACTTCCAAACAATGAAATTAAACTCTATAACTCATCGAAAAGTTCGTAAATGAACATAATAAAACCATAATGAATCAAATTAATGTATAAAAGGTTATTTATAATTTAATTAATTAATATAAATTGATTATATAGTACATTAAAGTGAAGAAAGAATTCATACATAAGGTAAGGGGAATTATCGAACCCAGCTCTCTTTCTTTGTGTTTTCCCTATTTCACCCAATTTTCAGTATGGATATTATTTAAATATAATTTATTCATCATTATCTTTAATTTTATGGTATATAAATGTTTTATACTTGATTTTATAAAAAACAAAATCTTTTCCAAAAGAACTCTTATTTAAAAAAATACACCTTTTACTTCTCAAGAATATTTCTTCTTCACTCAAGGTTGATGATTATAATATAAACTATGTTATTCCCTATTTCATTTGGGAACCCAATTTTTATTAATGTATTATTTATGAAATAAAACCCATTACTTTCTAGGGGTTATTTTATGTCCAACATTGATACACGTTCTATATGGCATGCATGATAATGTAAATGTTATCATGTAATGGGTGTGCCCAGAATTATATAGCATAGTGTAAATGTTATGATGTGAAGGGTGAACCCTGAATTATTTTGTGATCCAATTAATTGTGTAATGTGATTTATCTCATGATAATATTTAAATATGAATCAACATGATGCTGTCTTTTTTCATAACTATGTGTGGTAGTTGACCACTAAGACATGATGTTTCATTTTTATGAATTTACACATTCCATGCATTTATCTAATGATTCCTATCTTGATTATGATGATGATGTTATGACTATTCTCACACCATGTTATACTATTTCATGTTATTTTCTACCCTCTTACTGGTCTTTTATCTCACCCCTTTCTTTGATGTATATCATCAGGTGACTACTTATACTAAGGAGAATTCGAGGGCCAATAAGAAAATATTGAAGAAGGAATTAAATAAATTTTTATGTTTTACTTTGTAAATGTTATGTAAGGTAATAATTTTCCCATGACACAAAACCTTTGGATCATAGTAATGTAATGATTTTATTTTTTTATCATTAAAATGATGTAATAGTAATGTAAGAAAAAGCATAGTCGCTATAGTTGGTATCAGAGAGTGGTTTAATTAATTTGGGGATTAGGATTATAGAACCATAGTGAAAACCCATAGTATGAGACTAAGTATAAGTAAGAACCCAAGAATATATTTTTTAGAAAATACTAAATATATAGATCCCACATGATTTTAATTTATAATTAATTTGAAAAAGGAATAAATTATTTATTCATGAATTATTAAATAATGTTTTGTTCTAACCTTTTATATTTTAAAAAATGTGGGGAACCAGGAGAAAATAGGCCAACAACCCATGCAAGGGGAAATGCAGCAATTTCTCGAATGACATACCCAATTCTTTGGGAGGTGAAGTTCAAAATTTCATGGAAATTATTACCCAGTTTTCACAGGTTATAAACAATAACCTCAAAAATGTAGAACGTCTGCCTTCACTTAAGAGGGAGAAACTAGATATTGAGTATTTTATGTGGCAATGACCACTAACATTTAGTGTATCTTCTGATCTACTAGTCACAAAATAGTGGGTCAACTCAATAGAGAGGATCTTTTTTATTCTTAACTATTCTGAGATGGATAAGGTGACTCTGGTTGTTTACCATTTAGATGGATAGGCCGATCAATGGAGGGCTTTAATTAAGAACACCAAGTTGAAGGACGAAATTTAATAGATAGAGTGGGAAGACTTTAAGACATTATTTCTTAATAAGTATTTCAATTGAACTCTTAGAACAAAGATAAAGATATAATTCATATAGATGAATCAAATGGAAGGTGAATCTATCACAACATATGAATCAAATTTCACAAGGCCTTCAAGGTACAATTTATGTTTTGTTGTAAAAAATGATAACAAAATTGATAGATTCTTTAGTGGATTAAAACCATACCTTTGAAAGGCTCTTGAAATTCAAGACTTTGGGAGTTATGAATAATTTTTTTGATGTTCTATCAAAGTGGATATGGAGTTCAGAGAATGGTCCCATGACTATAGTGATATGAAATGAAATGTGGAGTTTCAATAAAAAGGATCTAATTAGAAAGGTAGAAATAAAACTAAACCACCAACATGTCAAAAATGTGGGAATAATTATCTTGGTAACTGTGTCAAAGGGATGGGGAAATACTTCAAGTGTGAGAGAGAAGGCCACCAAGATCATGAATGTCTAAAAGGAAAGAAGAAGTATGATAATGTGGTGGAGGAAAGGAGAGCACCACCCATGGTATATTGCAACAACTATAGGGAGAAAGGGAACTATTAAAGCCAGTGCACTAATCTTTGAGTCCTCAAGGGTAATCAGAGTTAGAAACCACCAAATCCAAAATATAAATTCAAGGCTTATGTCATCACTACTGCTGAAGTGGAGCAATAAAATGATGTCGTGAAAGGTACACTTCCTCTTCACTCGATAATGGAAAAAGTCTTATTTTATTATGGTTCTACACATTTCTTTATATCATGAAAGCTTTCTTGAACTATTGAATCAAAGACCCAAAACCTTTAAGTAGAGATATATTTAAAAAAAATGTAGTCAAATCATTTCAACCTAAGTGTTATACTCTTCTTCTATTGGAATCTGTGAGATAATTCTTTTAGAAAATCTCATGATACATCCCTTGGTGGAATTTGACGCTATAATAGGAATGGATTGGAACTTTTTATATAGAGAAGATAAAAATTTTCCGGAAAAAGAAATATATTTTCATATTAATAACCATCCCATTATCCTCTATAAATACAAAAAATATCATTAACCTCTTTTGGAAAATTGTTCAACAGTGTGGGTGTTGATTCCCTATGAATAAACATACCTCGCTCAAATTTTTGAGTTAAAGGAAGGTATCAACCTAGGGGAAATAACCATTGTGAGGGAATACAATGATGTATTTATGGAAGAGTTATCCATACTTCCCTTGGATATTGAGTTAAAGTTATCAATAGAACTCATACTAGGAGCTACTCCTATCTCAAAGTGTCCCTATAGGATGGATCCTATCAAAGTGGAGGAGTTGAAGATGAATCTTCATGAGAATTTGAAAAAAGGGTTCATACGCCCTAGTACATCACCTTGGGATACGCCAGTTATCTTTGTCAAGAAGAAGGATGAATCAATGTATCCATGTATTTATTATCAAGAACTCAACAAGATTACCATAAAGAGAATGAATCCTCTTACAATGATTGATGACTTGTTCGATCATCTATAAGGAGATCATTAATTCTAAAAGGTGGATCTCCCTTTTGTATATCCTCTTCAAAAGGTGAATAAGGAATATATTCAGAATACAACATTATGTATAAGGTATGGGCCCTATGTGTTTTTAGTCATGCCCTTAAGACTTAATAATTCCCCTACAATCTTCATTTATTTGATGAATAGAGTCTTTAGACATTACCTCAATAAATTTTTAATAGTGCTTATAAATTATATTCATAAACACTCCAAGAGAAAGGAGGAACTAAAAGAACATATAAGGATTGTGTTGGTGACATTAAAGAAGAAGAATTTGTATGAGAAGCTCAGAAATTATCACTTTTGGATGTATAAAGTCACATTCTTGGGACACTTGATCACAAGTGAGGTAATTTCTATAGACCCTTAAAAAAGGCAATTAAGGAACTGTACAGACCCTCTAGTGTTAAGGAAATTTATATTTTCCTTGGATTAGCTGGGTATTATTGACATTTTGTGAGAAATTTATAATGATTTTCAATCCTTATAACTATGTTAAAAAGGAAAGTGGCAAAGTAGTTCTGGATGGAAGAATGCGAGGAAATAATCAGTGATCTAAAGGTAATGATGACCATTACACCTGTACTCACATTAACAAAAAGTGGAGAAAGTTTTTTGATATATAGTGATGCTTCAAAGAGAGGCTTGGGTTGTGTATGAAAAATGAAAATGTGATATCCTACTCCTCATGAAAGTTTAAGATTCATAAACAAAATTACCCAATGCATGATCTTGAGATAGTAGCTTTGATTTTTTCCTTGAAAATCACAGAACACTCCCTCTTTGGTGAGAAGTATGTCATATATACTAATCAAAAGATACTAAAGTATATATTCACACAAATGGAGATCAGCATGAGTAAAATTTGATGGTTAGAACTAATAACAGACAATGATTTCTCTATTAACTATCATCCTAGAAAAGAGAACAAGGTATCTTATGCTCTAAGTAAAAAAACCTACTAATCTATCCTTGTTATAGATTGATAAGACCTTATCTTCATTGATATGCAAAGGATGTATTTGGAAATCATAATAGTGAGGAATAAATCCTACCTTTCCCAAAGTATTTTCCAACCATCTATCTAGTAGAAGATTAAGTAGGCACAAAGGGATGATCCATAGTTACAAAAGAAGGTGAATGTAGTAAAGGAAGGGAAACTTCAAATTTTTTATATCGATGATGATGGTGTGATTCAGTTTGGAACAAGGTTCTATGTTCATTCATCACCTAGGATAAAGAAGGAGCTATTAGACAATTCACTTTGATAAACATTCTATACCCATCTTGGGAGTACCTAGATGAACCGTGATCTTTGAGAACAATTTTGGTGGGACAACATGAAAAATAAGATTGCTTAATATATCTCTAGGTGCTTGATATGTCACTATGTTAAATAAGATAAAAATAAGTTCAAAGAGATGACGTAACCATTCCCTATACCCATGTGGAAATGGGAGAATATCACTAAGGAATTTTTCATGGGTCTCCTGATGACATCCAAAGAAAATAATGCAATATGGGTTGTGGTGGACCAAATCACTAATACTGACCACATTATCACCATTTGGGAAGATCTCTCACTTGAAAAACATTATAAGATACATGTGAAGGATATAGTGATACTTCATGGGGTTACACTCTAGATTGTCTCGGATCATGATCTTAGGTTCACATCTAAATTATGGAGGAGTATTCAACATTCTTTGAGTATTGTATTAAATTTCAACATGGCCTATCACACCCAAACTGATGGACAATCTGAAAGTAATATTTAGATTCTTGAAGATATTCTAAGATCCTTCTCTTCAGAATTTAAAGGAGGATGTGATCTGCATCTCCCATTGGTTGAGTTCTCATACAAAAATAACTTCCAATTGAGTATTCATATGAATCTATATGAATCTTTTTATCAAAAGAAATGTATAACTCTAAACTAATGTGATGAAGTTGGAGAACAAAAGCTAATTTGATCTGATCTTGTGCAAGAGATGATAGGGAAGGTTTAATCCATCTAGAAACATATCAAAGCTACTAAGAGTTGAAAAAAGAGCTATGTTGACAACTATCCAAGGGACTTGGAGTTCAACATTGTAGATAAAGTCTTCCTTACAATATCACTATGGGAGAGAGTCATATAGTTTAGAAAGAAAGGGAAGATAATCCCAGGGTACATTGAACCCTTTGAGATCATTGATCACATAGGATCTGTGGACTATTGGATTGAACTTACAATGAATATGGGTTAAATTCATGATGTGTTCCACGTATCACTCCTGAGGAAGTACATACCAGATCCCTCAAATGTACTGAACTTAGAGGTGGTACAGCTAGAAGATGATCTCTCTTATGAGGATAAGTGATTAAAGATTCTGGACCAAAGAGATAAGGTCTTATGCAATAAGACAACCAACCTTTTCAAAGTGTTTTTGATGAATCATAAGTATGAATAATCAACTTGGGAACCAGAGGAGTTAATGAGAGAGAATTACCCTAACATGTTTATGTAAAATGAGATTTCTATAGAATAATTTAAAAAGGGGGGAAGAATGTAACAAACCAAACATTTATCAATGGAATTTATCCCTTCTTATAGTCATATCATGTAGTATAAATCACATAAAATCAATTATAGTCCATAATAAAAAACTTTATATGTGAATAATTAATGAATTAAGATGTATTTATAGAAGTTATGGAACCAATACCAATGAAATAGTAACTTGACATTATAAATAGTAATATGAAACGTATGAATAGTAAATTGACCAAATGAATACTAACCTCACCCATGAAAGTATAAATAAAATTTAGGCATCTTATAAATTAAAGTATGGTATAATTATATCATAATATAAGTAAATAAATGTTTAAAATTTATTAATTAAGTATTGGAATTTTTATAAGTCATAAATATTTAATTACAAATCTATGATTAATTTAATAATTTAAAATAAAATTATTTTTTATAAAATTTATCCATAAATTAATATTTTTATATCTTATGGTTTTAAGGTAATTTTATGATACCTCAAGTAATTTTTAAAAGTTTTATAAAATCGGTTATAATTTTAAAATCTATATTTTCCAAGTAAATGATGATTTTAATTAAAAATTAAATTAATCATATTTAGAAAATTATTTTCATAAAATGGATTTAATTTTTTAATTCAACATGTAAAAAATATTTAGGGTGTTTTTTTGGGATTTTTCTAAAATAGTTGAGTTTTTTGTGAATAGTAAAATGTGGTAATTTACAGTATATATACATTATAAATTAAATAAATTATTTATTGAGTCATTTCTGATCTAAAAAACATAATCTATAACTTACCTTAATTATTTTAATATATTTGGTGATAATTCTCAAACTATTCATAGTATTGATCCAAAATAATAAACTAATTAATATAATAATGAGAAAACACCCCTCTCCTCCACTATAAATACCACCCATCACCCGTCTTCTCCTCACATATATAAAGCTCTGATACTTGACCAAATTCTACCCAAAACATTATATAAGACCCCATCCCATGTCTAGGATCTCTTGGTCTCACCAAAATATAAACACTTTTTCCCTAAGGAGGTTCACTAGGAGGATAAATCCAAGAGGTAAAATTCTCTTCCTTTTTCTTTTAATTTCTTTTCAATTTCATTTGTTTTATTATCTTATACTAACTTTATGTTATCAAAATGTAATGATAAATTCAGTATGTTTGATATACTAGTATCTTATCATATTTATGGAAGATCCATTATAAAACTCCTCTCGCTCTCTCTTTTATTCTAAAAATGAAATCATCGCATGTGATGTGTCAATTTACCAACATCAATGGACAATGCACTTTAATTTTCCTTTAACACCTTTAAGGATATTAATGAAACCATTAAATTGTCGAAAACATATTTTAATGTTTATTTTAAAACCATATTTATTTTATATAACTAACATATATATAATAGTAAATGATAAAACAAAATGAGTTCATTGTGATAAAAAACCCGCCAAAATTAACCTAAAACGACCATCATTAACTTTTATCTAATGATTCGTCCTCATAAAATATACCAAAATTATTTATAATATAATTTAAAATTATTTAATAACATTAATAATATATAATAAAAATTCTAGATATTTATTCTAATTTAACACGAACTTCCATTCATTTATAAAAGTGAACTGATCATGAAAACTAAGAAAACAAATACTCCTGAACGATGAAATTAAGCAATATAACTCATCAAAAAGACCGTAAATGAACTTAATAAATCAATAATGATTCAAATTATTTTATAAATTGTTTTTTATTTTTTAATTAATGAATATAAGGTGATTATATAGGACATTAAAGTGAAGAAAGCATTCAGACATAAGGTCAGGGGAATTCTCAAACCCAACTCTCTTTCTTTGTATTTTCCCTCTTTCACCCAATTTTCTGTATGGATATTATTTAAATATATTTTCTTCATAATTATATTACCTTTAATAGGATATACATGTTTTATAATTGAGTTTATGAAAAAAATTCCCAAAAGAACTCTTCTTTCAAAAAAAACACACCTTTTACTTCTCGAGATTGTTTCTTCTTCACTCAAGGATAGTGATTCTAATATAAACTATGTTATTAAATATTTAATTTGGTAACCCAATGTTTATGAATGTATTATTTTTTAAATAAAACCAATTACTTTACATGTGTTATTTTATTTCCAAAATTGATACATGTTCTATGTGGCATGCATGATAATGTAAATATTATGATGTGATGGGTGCACCCTGAATTATATAGCACAGTGTAAATGTTATGATGTGACGGGTGATCCCATAATTATTTAGTACTCCAATACATTGGTTAATTAATTGTATGTCTTGATAAAAGAGAAACATGCATGAATATGATGTTATCTCTATTCACAACTATGTGTGGTAGTTAACCACTAAGACATGATGTTTCATTTCTATTCATTGCCATTTTCCATGCCTTTATCTAATGATTCCTATCATGATTATGATGAAGATGCTATGATTATGCTCACCCCATGATATATGGTTTCATGTTCATATATATCCTCTTACTATGATTTAATCTCACCCATTTCTTTGATTTATATCCTCATATGTCTACTTGTATTAAGGAGAATTCAAGGGCCAATAAGAAACTAGAGAAGAATGAATTAAGTAAATGTTTATGTTTTATTTTGTAAATGTTATGTAAGGTCCAAATTTTCCCATGAATCTAAACCATTGGAAACTATTCATGTAATTATTCTATGTTTTTCATCATTAAAATTATTTAATAGTAAAGTAAGAAAAAGTTGGCTCTCTCTAGGCTCCATGGTTAGAAGCATGGTAGGTTGGGGTGTGGAATCCTTACGCTAAGATGTTTTCAATTAATTATCATATATGCATCATACATTGTCCTATAATTGGGTGGGGGTGGGGATACTCATATTATAAATGGGAATTGGGTACCGAAATAACCATCACATGACGATGAAAATCAGGATTACTTGTAAGGTCATTCATCCATGATCAAAGATGTTTAATTGTATTATATATATATATATATCATCCATATATTTTTTCTCTTTATTTTTCAAATAGAATTCAAGTAGTTTATTCTATAGGAGAATGTTATTTTCTTATGTTTCAAATGTAGCAGCCCAACCCTAGAAACCTGGAGCAAGTGTCTACTAATATTATATGGGTAGGATTATAAGGAATTAAATCCTGAATTAAAGAAGAGTTTTGTAGTCTTAGTAATCCAGATACATACATGAGTCTTGTAATATAAATAAATAATCTAATTATAATATATTTTTATTTCTTTTTAAGATTTTAACTTTATTCTATCTCGAGTGTCCTTGAATAAAATTATCACTACACTTCATGGAATCCTAGAGAAATGTAACATGATAAGGGTGATCTCAAATGCTCAGTAAATGTAAATACAAATAAAGAAATAATAAATCGAAGAGAATAATCAATATGAAAAGGTAATAACTGAAGATAGATTCCATGAAATTAATAAACTATAAAGGAAGTGCGCAAAAAATATGGAAGGGTAAATAACTAAAAACATATTCTATTTAAAATAAATGGATAACTCAAAATCAATAAGGAAAGGTTAGAAGATGAAACACATTCCATTTAAACAATGATTAGATAATGAAATGAATTCATAGATATATTGAAACAAAGTCTCATGGATAAATAATAACTGAATGTAAATTAAGGAAATTATTAATTATCTAATGTTATGTCTGAGGAACATGAAAACCTATAACATTAAGACCTTTCACAAGATGGTTTAACACTATGGGTAGAAACCCATATATTATTCTTGGAAACAAGAATGATTAATTATCTAATGTCATTTCTGAGGAACATGAAAACCTATACCATTAAGACCTTTCACAATATGGTTTAACACTATGGGTAGAAACCCATATATTATTCTTTGAAACAAAATCAAAGGGTTTTCTCCAACTAATTTCGTCTCATGAGACTAAAAATGCATCGAGGGGATAAAATTCAACAGTCCATAACCCATAGGGATTTCATTAACCAGTCCCCAACCCATATGTATTTAATTAACCAGACCTCAACCTGTATAATGTGTGTCCAAATCATTCCTAATATATCGAATAATCAATTTAAATATATAATGTTCCCTATCAAATATCTGTATTGAGTAAAGGATACAATTTTATCAATATTTCTTCAGTCAATCAAACAACTATCAAAGTAAAAACCATATTTGAAAATTATATATGGTTTAAGAAATAAACACATCTAGGATAAATAATATGTATAATTATAAGAAATTCAATGTTTAATGATCATATGAAATTGAATATTTCAAGGGGACTAAAAGGAATCAAAGAAGTGAATGTCAATACTATCATTGTTCAAAGAAATCATAAACCATCCAAAGGAATAATAACGATGGTATCAATACAACATATCCCAAGTGGTGTAAAAATAAGGTTTTTTTCATTGGTAAATATAAATTCTATTAAAAGATATATTAAAATTATTCTTGAAGAAAAAACCCTTTTTAAATTTTTTTGAAAATATTTTTATTTTAAAATCACTTTTGAAAACATTTTCTTTGAAATATAAACTTTTAAACATGCAAACAAAGCTTCAAGGAAATGATGGTAGGTAAATCCTTTCATGTTGTATAAGGTAAAAAAGGACATTCATTTTTCACGACAAAATGGTTATAAAAGTGCCTAGTTCATAAAATGAAATGATTATTGCTTTGAAAACATTTTTAAATGAAAAAGGGTAAAAATTCCTGTATTAAATCATTTTAAAATATCTAAAAAAATTATAACCTTTTTATAAAACAAGGCTTTTAGAAAAAAACATGTTCTCTGACTAAAGAGTGAAACGATGTTGGGTTTTCTTATTAAATTTTTTTAAAAGGTTTTAAGAACCAAAGAGTAGAAAATGGTACTATTACGTGAAAATGTTATGAATAACCAATTAAATTTTATATTGAAAAATGGTAATATAACTTCCTTGAATTGAAAATCAAGTGTAAACAATCTTGAATAAAATAAGATTGTGAAGTAAACCCTTGAAAAGACAATAATTTTGATGTAAGAATCAATCAACTAATAGATTATGTGTGTAAAATTTAAATACAAATAAAATAAGTGGAAATAAAACAATAGACAGTAAAAATTTATTACACATGAAATCTTAGAATATTAATAATAACGAGGATATAATATAACCCAATAAAAAGGAATTGGGTTATGAAATTATTACACTTGGTAACATATAATTCAAATCTACTAATAATGAATATTTAAAATTTATACTAAATATAACATGAATATAAAAAAATTCATGACTTAATATATCAAAATGGGAAGTATACACACCACAAAAAATAAGTAAGTGGTGAATGTGACATTTATCTCATAGATGTAAAAAGTGAGATGAAAATATCTTACCTTGTGATTCATTTTGGGTGAAAATCATTTAAAATAATATAAAATGGTTTTAAACAAGTTAATAAATTATTAAATAACCATATTAATATTTATTATATCATATATTATCATCTTATAATATTTTATTACTCATTTGTTAGAAATCTTTCATTATTTTCACTATTTTGGGTGTTAATTGCCGAGTTTCTCAAGTATGTTTTGATTTGTTACTTATTGTTCCTATTTCTTAGATCATGATTTAATCATCTAAATAATGTAAAAAAATATTTAATTATCATATATATTCATTATATATATACTTATAATAATCCTTTACATTTTAAGATAAGAAATGAAATGCACAGTTCTTAGAGACGGTAGGTCATACGTACACATGAGTGTTACCTTCATTTCTTTTTCGTATTAAAATAATGAAATGTAAATGATATTTATATATGTATATTATAATTCCAGTATCATATATATGTAATATATTTCAAATATTTTAAATAAAACCATCCTTTATATGTTTCATGTATAGCATAAATGAATCACATCGCTTTGAGGGGGCGATAGTCCACACTTCCACAAACTATATCATTATATTTATTCAAAATGGAGAGCATAAGGGTATGTGTGAAATATAAATTAAAGAAGAATAAATAAATTAAAAATATCATATATATAATATATAAACATAATTTCCATCACAATTCCCACTATGATAGGTGGTAAAGTAAGAATGAACAATCTTCGTTTTATGAGGTGGTAGTTCATTGTACACATAAACGATAAGTTAGTTACCCATTAGATGGAAGTGCTTTTAAGTGTTTGTATAACCCTTATAATAAAAAATATCATTATATTAATGATACTAGGGTTATTATATGATCATATAAGAATAATATTTTAGGGGGTGGATAATGAAAATAAAGAAAAAGAGCTTGAGGAAGGATGTTACCTATTCTTCAGGTAACTCCTTTTGGTTTGCACAATAGAGATTCCTTGGATATATTTATCCACAATGTGAGGATTATAGGTTTAATTTAGGGATTTAGAGGAGCTATTTAGGAAGATATTTTTCGATCCAAAGTTCCTTGAGATGTGTGATGAAGTGTGAGGGGTGAGTGCCTTTTTATAGTGGAGGAAGAGTGAAATTCTTGTAAATTTTTGAAAATGGAGTTCCTCCCATGTTTTTATTATTAAATTGGATAAAATAATGAAAACAAACTATATAATGGAGTATAGGTTCTAAATATTTATACCCAATGGATTTTGGACAAGTATCTAGTTTATTTTGGGACTTAGGTTTAAGGTTTATTCCCTTGTTAAGCTACTTTTCCTCTTAATTATTTTAATTTAACTAATAATTTTGGTAAAAAAACCATGTTGAAATTATTATAAATTAGAAAATATTTATATTACAAACATGGAATCAATTTTTCCAAATTCCAATCAAACAATTGAAACAAATTAATTTAACTTTAATCCCGTAGACGGGATAACACTGCAAGGTTTTAAAGTAAGAATGTTCAAAATTTTGCTACGTTTCTATATCAAATTTAAAATTGAAAAAGATTCCAATGACCTAAATTTGATTAAATTGTATAAAATTTATCTAATTAAGATTCAAAAAAAATAAAAAATAATATTTATATTTATAATTAAATTATATGAAAAAATAGTTTTGAAATAAATTCATTGTTTTTTCACTATTCATAAAAAATTAAACTTCACCGAAGAATAAAAAATATTTAACCTAGGACAATTTTTATTTTAATATTTCATATATTAAGTTTATTTTGACATATAATGTTTATAAAAGTTCCAAAAATTTTATTTAAAATATATTCTATATTAAAAGGCGGTAAAAGTGACTTTAGAAGAATATTTATTTTAATCTGAAATATTAGATTTTTCTTATCTTACGAGTATCAAATATATTTGATGAATGTTAAAAACATTTAAATGAATTTATAATATAAATATTTCATTAATATCACTCACTAATTTTAATTAATTTAATTTATTATGATAAAACACCTTTGTGGGCATAAAAACTTGTTTTCAATAAAAACAATCTCTTTATATTCAATGTATTATTATATTTATTTCTTGTTAATTTGTAACAATCAAATTCATCTTAATTGTGTGAAAACCATATATTTTGATAATTTAGTTAATCCTTTTCATAAATACTAATTTTATGGCTAACTTTCATATTATTATATTAATTAATAGCATTTTAATAATATATTTTTGTTTTTTAAAACTAGGTCTTTCATGTAACACAAAATATCAAAGAAGGTCATTTTCACATGTGAATAATGTTAATTAATTATTGTTTGAATTGTAAGTCATATCATAGATTGAATTTATTTAAAATGTTAAATATATTTTAAAGTATCATGATATTAAATTCCCTTATACACTTAGTGTTGCATGTTATACACACTATTGAATATAACGTTCTTACTTTAGAATTTCAATGTGTGACATCCTCCCTACCTTAAATAAATTTCATCCTCACAATTTGAACTCAGTATTTGTAATATATTGTTTGATATTTCCTATGTTGAAATCCCACAACTTGAGAAGGTTTTGTAAAACTTATTCTAGAAAAGAGAGAATTGGAAGTACAAAGGTCACATGGACTAACATATAACTAGGTATCTAAGTAGGATAACATGAGTGGAAAGTGTAAAACATACATAGAGTAAAAGTGTAAATATTTATAGGGTGTGATTGAGGTCATAAATAAAAAACAAGTGAAATATAAAGGTAATGTTGAGGGCCTCAAATCCATAAATCTGTGATGATTTGAAAGACCACTCATTCAACAAAAATTAAGCTATTAGGACAACATTTTTTTAAGATCCTTTTTCTAATGTTGAGTACTTTTTTATTACTAATGAATATAATGAAATATACTTACATAATAGATTTTTATGAACACAATTTTAATCATTTTGTTTACGATTTTTTCAATTTCCAATTAATCCATTACGTCATGAAATGTATATCCAAAAATTAATTTTGATTTTTAAAGCACTAAAATTAAGTTTTAATGGATAATAATACCCATAAAAGAGTGAAAAGTCTAACTATTTATCTCTAAATATTCTCTAAATCCCAAACAGTTAGTATATTAATTTCTAAACCTAGAAGTGATACTAATAGTTCCTTATTAATATTTAGTCTTTAAATTGGTCTAAGAGAAACAATGGAATATTGACAAGGAAATTATGTATGTTAGTAGTTGGTGTTAAACCCTTATCATCCTTCGTTCATGGGTTCATGTCTCATGGCCTTTCTGGAATTAATGGGTTATCACTCGGCATATAGGTGGTTATTTTCAAAAACCATATTAATATAATTTCCAAACTAAATATGGTTTAAATACTTGAAATTTAATCATTTAATTTCCTTCTAAGTTTTTCAACACAACCTCAATATAAAAATACTTCAACTATTTTATTTCCACATAGGTCCTTTCTTGGTTAAAGGTTTATCCTAGATCATTTGTTTTCATTATCTATTCAAATCCTTCATAATGGTTTGTAAATAAAATGTGAATTATCCTAAGAATATCCCTTGGGAGTATCAAACTAGGTGTGTATTAAGGTCTGTATTCATATACCAGGTTATGCTCATGTCAGGCTTGACCCACCTTGTTGGAGTTGTTGACACTAGTTACATATTTTCGAGAACAATGTCCACTTTTTTTTGTCTAGACATTGATGTATTTATAGTAAAACCCACAAAAACTATACCTTACCAAAACTATATGGTTTTATTATATACATAACCTCAAATTATACATTAGGGTTATGTTCTCTAATCAATTTTCCCTAAATCTAGTTTCAAAGGTTACTACTAAACTTTCTTTGATACCAACTATAGTTACCCAACCACAAAAACCTAGAGCCAGTGCCAATTACCGTTATATTTTCATGATTACAAGGAATCAAAACCCAATGAAATGAAGAGTTTTGAAGTATTCATAAACCAGAAATATACATGAGCCTTTTAATGAAAAAAAATACATGAATTACAAAATAATTTTTTTTTCATTCTAGGATATTTACTTTATTTTATCTAACTTATCCTTGAATAACCGTCCCAGTACACTTTAGGTAATCTTGTGGAAAGTAAATATAGTAAGGGTGAAATCAAATTCTTGATAAGGTTAAATATAATAAAAGAAATAATGAATCAATGAGAATAATCAATATGTAAAGGTAATAACTGAATACACATTCCATAAAATCAATAAACTGAGAAAGAAGTGTGTAAACAATATAGAAAGATAAATAACTCAAAACACATGAAATTTTAAAAAACTGGATAAGGAATAACAAATATGAAAAGGTAAGAAGCTAAAACACCAAACTATTTAATAAATGAGTTTAAAATGAAATGCATCCATTGATAGGTTGACTCAAAATCTCATGGATAAATTACAATTGAATCTAAATTAAGTAAATGATTAATTATAAAAAATTTGTATGATTTAAATTAAAACCTATATCATCAATAAATTTCATAATAAAAATTTAAACTATGGGTAGAAACCCATCTATTCTTCTTGGAAACAAACTCGAAGGGTTTTTCACCAACTAATTTTGCCTCCTGTGACTACTGATGCATTGCGGGGCTTAATTTAAATAGTCCCCAACCTTTAGGTCTTTCATTAACTAGTCCCCAACCTATAGGGATTTCATTAACCAGTCTAGACCCCTTATAGTTCATGTCCAAATCAGTTTTCATATATCGAATAATCGATTTAATTTTACAAAGTGCCTTATCAAATATTTGTATTGAGTAAAATATATGTATTTATCAATATTTACTCATTGAATAAAAAAAATTCAAAATAAATACCATATATAAAAAATGATATATGGTTTATTCAATAAAAATATACATTATAAATGATATTGATAATTAAGAAAAAAATCAATATTCAATGATCATAGAAAATTGAATATTTAAAGGGGAAGAAAAAGAATCAAAGTGGTGAATGTCAATACTATAATTGGTCCAAAAAATCATAAACCATCTAAATTAAGAATAAGGATGGTATCAATAAAACATATCCCAAGTTTTGTAAAAATAATGGTAGTTATCATTGATGAATAAAAATATTATATAAATATCTATTAAAATTATTCCTGAGAAAAATAACAATTTTGTTTTGAAAAACATTTAGAAAATAATTTTCATTGAAAAATAATTCTGAAAACAATATATTTGAAAATTATCCTTTTAAACTTGAAAATTAATCTTTGAAGAAATTATGATAGGTAAATTTGTAAATGTTGTATGAGGTAAAAAATTATATTCATTTTTCATGGTAAAAAGGTTAGAACAACTCTTTATTTGTAAAAAAAATAAGATTATTTTGAAAAAAAAATTAAAATAAAAAAGGGAAAAATTACTTAAATAAAACATTTTGTAATGATTAAAAACGTTTTTGAAAAGTCTTTTAGAAAATAGGGTTTTTAAAAGAAAACTGGTTCTCCGAATAAAGAGAGAAATGAAGTTGGGTTTGCTTAAAAAATTCTCTAAAACATTTTAAGTACCAAAGAGAAAAAAATGTGTACTATTACTTGAAAAGGTATTGAATAACCATATTATAATATAATTATAGTTTTTATTAAACAATGTTCATATAATTTCTTAGAATGGAAATTCATGTTTAAAAAATCCTGAATAAAATGAAATTGTAAAGTAAAACCTTGAAAAGACCATAACATTGATGTGATAATCAATAAATGAATATATTATCTGTGTAAAATGTAAATTAACATAAAATAATTGAAAATATAAAAATATATAGTAAAATTTTATTACACATGTAATCTTGTGATATTATTGACAATGAGGAAGTAATATAACCCAATGAAAAAGAACCAGGTTGTGAAATTCATTATCACTGGGTAACTTTTAATTAAAATCCCCTTAGAAGGAATAATCCAAATTGAGACTAAAAATACTATTAATATAAAACAATTAATGATATAATATATCCAAATTTTTAGTATATACGCTACACAAAATAATTAAGTGGTTAATGTGACATTTATCTCACAAATATAAGAAGTGAGATGAAAATCACTTACCTTATGTTTCCATTCAGGTGAACATACATTAAATTCATGTATAATGTTTTTAAACATGTTATTAAATTATTAAAGAACCATATTAATATTAATTATATAATATATTATATTATTATAATATCTTATTACTCTTTTGTAATAAATCCTTCACTATTTTCACTATTTCGGGTGTTAATCACCTTGTTTTTGAAGTATGTTTTAACTTGTTACTTATTGTTCCCATAACATAGATAATTATTTAATAATATAAATAATGAAAAACATTAAATAATTATCATATATATTCATTATATAGATATTTATAATAATCCATTAATTTTGAATATAACAAATGAAATGCACCACTCATGGAGATGGTTGGCCGTACGTACTCATGAACTTTAACTTCATTTCATTTTCATATTAAAATAGTAAAAATTAAATGATATATATATATATATTATATTTAAAGTATCATATATATGTTATATATTTTAATAGTTTTAATAAAACCATCCTTTATATATTCCATGTATAGTGTGAACGAATCACATCGCTTTGAGGGGGAGGTAGTACACATTTCCACAAGTGATGTTATTGTATTTACAGAAAATGGAAAAAATAAGTGTATATGTTATATAAAAATTAAATAAGAATAAATAATTTATAAATATCATATATATATTATATATAAACACTGTTTACATTATAGTTATCACCATGAGAGGTTGTAAAGAAAGAATGAATGATCATCGTTTTGTGAGGCAGTAGTTCGTCATACACATAAATGGTATATTCATTACCCGTTAGATGGAACTGTGTGTAATTGTAGGTCAAAAAATTATAATAAAAAACTTTAATTATATCTAGGATACTATTTTTATTATATAATCATGGAATAAGAATAGTTTATGGTTGGATAATGAAAATAAATAAAAATAGTTTGAGGAATGATGTTACATATTCTTTGGGTAACTCCTTTTGGTTTGGACCAAAGGGATTCCATTGAAAGATTTATTGCAAAGTTGAGTCATATAGGTTTAAGGGGGGGATTTTTAGGAGTTTTTTTTCAGATAATGTTCTATCCAAAGTGGCTTGAGAGGTTTGAGGAAGTTGGAGGGGTGAGTGACTTTTTATAGTATAGGAGGAGTGACATTCTTGTAAATTTTTAAAAATGGAATTCCACCCATTTTTTCCTATGAAATGTGGATAAAATAATGAAAAACATTTTATCCAACATATTATATGGTCTTAATATAGTCATAAAATAGATTTTAGAGAAGTTTATAGGTTATTGTGTCCATTAAGTTTAAGGATTAGTCCCTTCTTATGCGAATTTTCTTCATAATCATTGTAATTAATTGTAATTAATTTCATTAATTTTTTTTGTCAAACACTAGATAGAACTTATTAGAAATTATATATTATTATAATTCCAAATATGGAATCAATTTTTTAAATTTAAATCACATAAGTGGTAGAAATTAATTTAAATTTAATACTGCATATGGGACAACAATGTGTGTTTTTAGATTAAAAATATTCAAAAGTTTGCTATTTTTTTATATCTAATCCCAATTTGAAAATGATAAAAATGAACTATATTGTATTAAATGGTATAAAATTTAACTAATTAATCTTCAAAACCAATAAATAATATAATTAATCATTATAATTAAATTATGAACAAAGTGTTTTTTAATTAAAATTTAGTTTTTTCATTATTCATCAAAAAATGAAACTTCCCCGAAAAAAATTCTATAAGTTAATTTTCATGTTTATAGTTCAAATATTATATTTATTTTGAAATATAATTGTTATAAAAGTTCCATAATTATATTTTAAATAAGTTTTATTTTAAAAGGTGGTAAAAGTGATTTTGAAAAATATTGGTTTTTATGTGAAATATTGGGTTTGTTTTTATCTTATAACTATCTAATATATTAGATAAATGTAAAAATACATTATATTGAGTATATAATATAAATATTAAATTAACATCACTAAACAATTATAATTAATTTAATTTATTATGATAAACCATATTTCTGGGCTTAAAATAAATTTATATAAAAACATTCCATTTATATTCAATAGGTTCTTATATTCATTTGTTGTTAATTTTTAACCAATGGATTCATTTTATATTTTTTTACACCATATATTTTCATAATTTAGTTAATAAGTTTCATAAATACTAATTTAAAAACTAAGTTATATCTTATTATATTAAATAATAACATTTTAATAATATATTATTTTTCGGTAAAACTCGGTCTTCTATATAATGCAAAATATTGAAAAAAGTCATTGTTGTGCGAAATAAAAATTAATTAAATATTATGTCTATTAAAATATATATCATAGATTGAATTTATTTAATATAGTAAATATTTTTTAATGTCTTGGGATATTATATTCCCTTCTGTGCTTGGTGTTGTGTTTCATACACGCAATTGAATATAATGTTCTTACTTTAGAACTTCATGGAAAGACATCATATGTATAATATTATAGTAGTTAATGAACAATAATTTATGATAATACATTGTAGTCAATTGGACATTTATATTTTATCTCTGAAAGTTATTTCTAAAGTTGTTTTGAATAATGTGAGATGTTTGATATAAATTATAAAAGGTATTGGAATCATAATAAATGTAGAAGTATAAAAACATGAGTAATGTTCATTGTTATAAAATTTCCCCTTGGTTAATTTTTGGGGTTGTGTTTATTGAAAATGAGGCTGAAGACTTCTAAATAAGCCTACAAAGTGGTGGGATATGATAGAATGAGTTATGGAAGTGGCTTGAAGGAGACTAATAGTTATAAATATTGGCTAAAATTCATGATGTGGTGTTCATGTTCACCCCATGAACAAAATTTCTAGGAAATGACAAAGGAGATACGTACCCTTCACATATAATAGTATTCAATATATAATTTAATAGTTTTTAGGTCGTTTTAGGAGGTTATATAATTTCTATTTATATGATTAGTAGTTTGCATGCCATGAAACCCAACGTTGCACCATTACCCAGATAATAAAGAATAACTTCGGATTATACATGAAGGTTTATGTCACCACATAGCCTCATATTATTTGGGATATTACCTATTTTTGAGGAGATTTGAAGAAAAAACTTATGGTAGTCTTCATCAGCTCTTAAATGTATTTTCAGATGAAATTATCAAAACATTCTTTCAATACATAATATTTTTATTAAAAAGATGAAAATAATACATAGTATTGTTTATTTTTAAAAAATATATAAGGAAATAGTCACACAACTGGGGATAGAAACCACACTATGAACATGATAAAGAATATTTTTGTTGTTATTTTTTATATAGGTTTCCATGCCTTTGTGGGAAGTTTCAACATTGAATTAAAAAATTTTATAGTTGAAATTATGAAAAAATTGATGGTTTCTTGATGACTATAATTATCACCCAATGATATTTTTTTATTTAGAATATCTATATATTTATATTTCCTATCTTCATTAGGGAATTAATGATATTTAATTAGACATCGTGACTTATTTTTGAAGAGTACATATTGTTGATTTTTCTCAAATATCTAGGGTGGTTTAATGTCACTCATAAGAGTGATATAGGGGTTATCTTAGTCAGAAGTGTGTCAAAATTGATAAAAATCCTTTATTGTAAAATCAATTTTATTAATTTAGATAAAAAAATCACACTCGTGGAGGGAAAATACTATTTGAGTTATGAGAGTAGTGGGTTTTTTTATTTCTGTGAGGGTTCTAAACTAGTGAGTCAATATAACTGCTCTGAATGTTTATGCAAGTAATGTACATTGTATTTTAGGTGAATGAAACATTTCAATTTCCTTTTCTTGGTTTATACCAGTCTGAGTGAACCAGGTGTAATTACTTGTGTCACAATATTATTTTCATTAATTCTGCATAATAGTTTTCAGGGAGAGGAGAGTTCTTAATAACTACAAAACGTGATCATTGATAAGGTATTTTTGTGAAAAATTAATATACATTGATTCCCCAAATGAGTGTATTGAAATTGATTGGTATAAATTAGTGGTATCAAATATAACTGCTTCTATTTTAGTATTGTCTCTCAGTAATGATGGTAGTGGTCATCAGGCCTAGGATAATTATGATTTAGGAATGAAACAACTTCTAATTATAAAAGAGTCAAATTAGGCACTATTTATAAATATTTTAAGTGAATTATTACACAGTTTATGTGCCTATAATCTCAGTCATAAAGTAGATCATAGAATTATTAAATAAATACTGAAAGGATATTTATGTTGATTCCAAAGGAGTTAACCTCTTAGGAGGTTCTTTTTTCTGATGCAATTTATACATAGGTGATGTGATTTAAATCCTCTCACACAATATTGAAAAAACATATCAATATATATGAAGGTGATTAAAACTTAATTGATGTTAAATTATAGGTACTATGGAATTTTTATGAGGATATTAGGATACACCTGAATGAGTCTATTGATGCATTCCTTAATCGGGTGAACATCATTATATAGGACTTGAACAACCTCATAGAAAACCTAAATGATATCAAAATTATGATGAGGATCCTCATAATAATACCTCAATGTTTCAATATGAATGTATTTATACTTTAATATAATGACCCAAGGGAGGTAATATTGGATAGTCATTGTGTAACTCTAATTACATAAAAGATAATTAACAATGAAAATGGGTTCATAATAAATAAGTATTCTATGGAAGTGTTGTCCAATGTGATGAAAAACATATAGTGTAATATAATATTAAAGATGGTGAAATAAGTGTTACAATTTTATTTTATTCCTTAATCCACAATATGGGGATATGGATATTTAGAGGTAACATTCCACTTTCTTTCCTTCAATGTGTAAAATTGAATAATCTTGTAGAAATGTTCCCAAGGAAAATATGAGATGATGATGAGAGCAATGAACCCATGAAAAAAATCATATAAGTGTTTGTATTGCATGAATATCTCATATTATAAATTATTCAAAATTAAGAAATTATTACACAATAAGATGTATTCTTGTATGAAATAGGAACAGAAGAAGTTGAGGACTTAAAAGACCTCAGTGAGTAATTTCTTTTGGTTTTCATTAATAAAAAAATTGGAGGAAAAAATAATGAAATTATTTAAGATGAGGGAAGAGTAGACCAAAATGTTGACCTAGAATATTGTTTTTATGAACCCATGGAGACTTTAGTGAATTATTTAAGATCAAGAAATAATTTTAACTCCAGGTATAACATTTGGAAGTTATATTATATAGGATGTAGAAAATACTTTGGAGTAGTACAGGGAGTCAATAGAAAATGTGAACATGTTACAACAAGTAAAATAGATCAATAATAAATGAAATTATATTGAGTTACTTGATCAAAAACAAAAAAATGGGGGTTGATGTGAATCCATAATTAAATACACTATAGATGAAGGCTGAACTTAGTGATTTAAAAAAGACTAAAAATATCACAAGAAGGGTAGTGAGTACAAAAATTAATACACCACAAATTTTTTGTTAATTTTGTGTGAATACGGGTTTAAAAAATATTTGTGTTCCATTGATAAAAAGATTTCTAGGATCAAGATCAATAAAAACATATGAGGAAAAAAAATTACACACATTATTTATTTAACAACTGCTAGTTTTTACGTGAGGTTTATGGGAATAAAGATATGAATTTATTATCTAGGGTACAAATAAGCATACCAATTGAGAATTTTAAAATGAGGTTTCATTTGAGGGAATATTCATCAAGTGGGTCTAAATTTTTTAATTAAATTTCATTCATATAAGATGATAATGATCCAATAAATCTAGAGTTGGAACCAACTAATTCATCACTAAATGAAGGCAAATATTTAGAATTTATCAAGAAAGGAAATGATGATATGGATAATATCTCATAAGTTTCAGTGAAATTAATATATTGGGATAGATTATAGATTATTGAAAGATGATTCACTTCAAACATTATAGGGAACCAAAATCCTATCATGAAAATCAAATACAACAAAGAAATTTTAATCCATTTTAGCATTGATAATGTTATGGTGATTATTGGTATGAAAAAATAAAAAATAGGAGGATGAGATTTGTGGTACATATATGTCTTCATATTTGAATACCTTAGTGACACCTTTATATGTGTTAGTTGATTGGGTCGCTTGATGAATTTTTTATTCCTTGATAAGAAATCTTTGATCATCAAAGGAAGAGATGGATCAATTGTGATGTATGGAAATATAATGAATGGGAAAACCTATCTCATTATTGGAGAATAAGTCATGTTCTTTCAATATAATGAATAAATTAACAATTTGTAGAATAAGGGCCTTAGACATTTGAGTTAAATTTCCACGGAAGAATTTGGGAAAAATAATTGACCTCATGATATCCATAAACATTAACATGATCACCAACACACATTTGATACTTGTTAAAAACTGAAAATCATTTCAAATACATACAAACTAAAGGATAATTAGTCGATGAGATTATTTGAGTTTGTGAATTTTGAGGTGTGTAGACTAATATCACTCAAATAAATCAACGGTAAAATTGAATAATGATATTTTATTGATGATAATATTAGTATGAAATGTCTGTTGGTTATCCCTCACAGGTCTGAAGTTTTCATGTGGATTTCACATTACTGTTTATTGTTGGAGAAGATGATTGGTTTGAAAATTTAGATGTTCTGTGAAGATAAATGTATATAATTCACTAATAATATGGTGGAAGGATTTCTCTCTAATCCAAGTAAAAATCATTAAGTCTCAGTAGTGAGTACCTCTAAATAAAAAAAGCATCGTTTAGTGGGGAAATGATATTTTCAATAAAATGGATAAGAGAATGGTAATATAGATGTATTAATAATAGAAATATTGGAATTAATTTGTTCTTACATGGGTTTATGTCCGCAATATAGTATTTTTATGTCTAATGAATAGAACACACTATGAGATATTGTATATGTTTCTGACACTTTCTACCGAGGCGCGCTGCCTTGCGTTATTGTTGACAGAGATGACCGCGTCTGTTACCTCACATTCCCTCTTTCCAAAGGAGGGTGATATTCATCAATTCTTTAGATATGTTTGTTACTTGATCAAAATGTGATGATGGGTTGTTGGTCTCTCCTTTTGTGTATTCCTCCTCATAATTTTTTTCCTAGTCTGGGTCTCCCTTATTGATTAAGATGTTTTTCATGAAACCTGTTCCCCCTTCCATATCTTTGTAGACACTGGTTAATTACACTGTTTATTTCAAGAAATTATAGAGGGTCAAGTCAGGTAAGCAAACTTTGGTTGGGGGAGTAGTCACACTGAGGCACATATGGCATGTCTTGATGATGGAACACTTGGTTGCGCCCAAATTTACCCTACAAGTATGTTGTCATTGTAGTATAGGTAGGGGTCAAATCCACAGGGACCAAAGAAGAAACCTAGAGACACTCTGATTTTGGAAGGATTTTTCTATGGAGTGGCCAACTATTTGGATTGATTTGATTTGACTAACTACTGATTTAATTTAAAGAAAATAAATTAAAACATACAATTACTTAGTCTAAAACAATTAATGGAGATGAGTTGATCCTAAGTTGTTACTAGGGTTAGATTGGTGTATTTATTTTCTTATAACGTTTGTTTCACTAATTCAAGACGTATCCAAAAAATGATATAATTACTCAAAATAATTCACCATTTTAATACCTAAGAAATTCCAAGGCTAATCACCAATGCACTTAGAGGATCAATTTAATGATCACTCCAAGGAATTGGATCATACTAGCACTCAAAATGTGTCATTGTTAAAGTTGGCGAAGATGAAGAAGAAAATAATCATCAAATGGAAATATTAAATTAATGAAATGATAACAGAATTTTATATCATAAAATAACATCTAATATGACCCATTAATCTCCAAAGGACCAACCCATAAGTTTTTATCCCTCCATTGATTCTATGATCTTAAACGAAGCGGAAAAAAGACTCAATGGGGCGGAATTGAAGAAGAAAAATAAAACAAAGAAATGATCACTCCACCATTGTGTGAATAAATTCACAAGTGTTGGTGTGAATAAGATCACACCTCTTGGAAACGGTATAAATTTGAAAATAAGAAGAATAGAAAAAGATAAGAAGAATAACTTTTATTGAAAACTAAGGTGATTCAAACAACTTACATATGAAAGAAGAACGTTACAAAGGAAATTTGGCATAACAACATTACAATGAAAAAAAACCTCCACGATCCTTAAAATAATCCAGAACTACTGCCTTAAATAGGAATTTTGGAAGTATTTGGACGAGACCTAATCATACCATGTGCCTTTAATTAATTTTGTTGGGGAATGGTGGGTGGACAATTAATGGAGATGTGACTTTTCAATTCTTGTCCCGAAGTAGCATGCAACTTGCATCCACCAGAACGACGTGCTGAAAGGACCTTCTAAAAGGAATAATTGGAGTAGGAGATAAAAGACGTAAATGAATCCCATGATGTCACCTAACATCCTGTAAAATTTCATCCCAAAATAATATTCCAGTCACGAGATATGATTTAAATGGTGGGCTGTTTTTCCGGGCCTCAGAATCTGGCCCAGAATTGCATCCTCAACTTCGACCACCTTAAGAACCTCCATTTAGGAAGAATTATCACTAGCTCTAGAATAATTAGTTCTTCCTCTATATTTCTTCTAGACTTCCATGAAAGTTTGGCTTCATTGGGCCTTTATTGTGGGCCCCACATTCTCATCAGTGGGATGATATCCAATCCACCTTCTCCAGAATTGTTTCCTTTCATCACCAAATATCCCCATCATCCTTTATGAATCCTTCATTGATATTTAAATAAAAAATGTTCATATTTAAGTGTATGTCCATTTACCTAAATATAAAATTAAAATATGGATAATTACATTCGTTAAAATCAGATGAAACATTGGGAATAAATTGGTGCACATTAGGCATGAAGTGCACAAATGATGAGAGTGGATGTTCAAAATTAAAATCCACTAACTCAGGACCATAATATAAAAAATGAACATTTAATACCATTAAAATGTAATCAACATATGTGTTTTTTATTGGCTAATCACACCCCCCAACTTGATTCTTTCTAGTCCCGAGCAAAATATATCTCACAAAAATGAAATTCAAATGACCTTTTCCAAAAACATTTTAATACACATTGCTCACCCAAAGACCTCATACCAAACAATTATGAAACCCATCAAAATAATTTAAAACAAGATTCCAGAGGAATAACCCAAGCCCAAGCCCACTCCTTTGTTCAAATTCATCACCATATTTCATCCAATTTCAATTAAGCATGATGAAGTGTTGTGCATCATAATAGACATGGGGGTTCATTTTCATTCAAAGGGAGAAAATATGGAAGCGCTAAGAGGAATGAGATTTTAATATTAAGATGAGTATTGAAAATATTTTTGTTTTTTTGTTTTATTTTGTTTTTGTTTTTGTTTTTTTTTTTTTTTTGCAATTTCGCCATGGTAATTGAAATTGAACTCAATCAAGTAAACCCATGTAGCAAGACTTTGCTGATGACTCCCAGGCTCAAAGACCTTAGGAAAACCATGTGAAGATCACATACTCAAGAGTCATCTAGAGTTTACTCAATCAAAACCAAATTTAAATTACCACAAATAGAGATAAAATGCCCAACTCTGGGCCAGACAACTATGGAGTCGTGATTCCCAAGTGCTGAAAGACACAAATTAGGTCATTTCATTGCTCTACGTGAAAATTGATTTTTTTTTGATTTTTTTGAATACTCATATTAAAAATACAATTATCACAAAACATATGCTATTTATTATGGGTCCCCAAGAACTCAAACTAAAACCCCACAATCTAGAGGACGCGCATTGTGTTTTTTTATTAAATGGATGAAAATATAACGGTGAAAAATCACATCGAACAACCACACTTTCCAAAATCTATGCACATGAACCTAAACTTGAATTAAAATCAGAATCAAGGCATGAAAAATTATTTGATATCCAATTTCATAGTTTGCAATGTGTGTTATCATGTTCAAGGTTAATTAAATTTTTCTTTCCACACATGTTTTTTTGCACACAAGATCAAAATTTTTTATTTAATCTCCCCCCAAACTAGAATAACACTATCCCAAGTGTTTAAAGAAAATAAAGGTTGGAAGGGGGTATGAGAGGACTTCGAAAATGATAAACATGGAACAAATTCACCTGGTTTTTGAAGTTGAGGTTCATGATGCTCCAGATTACTCCTTTGATCTCATGGGGGATGTAGGCACCTCCTTGATTGAACATGTATCACCCAAAATAGTTCTTGAACCATAAAAAGATAAACAAAGAAGAAAAAACAAACAAAACAACAATTTATTTAATACCAAGTATCAAAATTTTTATGGCTTTCCTTGTTTTTTATTTTTATTTTAAATTAAAAAAAATTGATGATACATTGTCTTCTTTAAATTTTCTGGGTAAGTTATTACTCAGGGATCACACCGCGTGACACATATGAATACGGTGCTCCCCTTTCATTCCCATCCTTACTCATAAAATAAGAATAGGTCAACAATCTATTTTATTTTAAATACCTACAAGAACATAAAATAAAATAAAATAAACTGATGATACATTGTCTTCTTTAAATTTTCTGGGTAAGGTATTACTCAGGGATCACACCGTGTGACACGGATGAATAAGGTGATCCCCTTTCAAACCCATCATTACTCAAAAAAGAAGAACAGGTCAACAGTCTGAAGTACTAATTAAATAAAATAAAACATGAAAACCATGGGTTGCCTCACATGCAGCGCTTTTGTTTAACATCGCTAGCTTGACACGGACCCCTAACTTACCCAATACAAACTTTCAACATTTTAAATAACCCATATTTCTCCACTTCAACATAATTGAGAATTATTCTCCCTTGTGATTGGAAATAAGATTTTGAATTTGATTCATGAACAATCCTATTTTCTAAAATGAATGGGAGAATGCAAGGAGTATCAGAAATGGATGTCCTTTTTTCTTTTGTAGTCTTTCCTAATAAATCAACGATCAACCCCACTTTTTGGGTTTTATGAGATGAATGAATGAAAACCACAAGATCTTTCCTATCAAAAATGATGGGATACTCGAGTGGGGAATGAAGGACAATGATTTTGAGTTTAGGTTGATTGAAATTTCTTAAAGAAGATTGGGAATTTGAATGAAAATAAGTTTCTTCTCCAAAAACTTTAGAATGAATTGGTTCCTTACAAAAATATGTTTTATCCCAAAAGTTTTCCATTTAAATTCTAGGAGTAGGTATGGGCTCAATGTTTGGGATTTCTCCCAATTTTTCAGTGATCGGTGGTCCTCAAAATTCACTAATGGAGCCATGTTCAGGAAACTCAATCCATGATGTCAAGTTATTATCTTTTGAATTCAAAAAATCAATTTCATCAATATTTAAACACTCTTCAACTTTACTTTCAACATTACTTGACCAATTCACTTCATTATCTAACCCTGATTTCCTAGAATCTAAAGTGGGTTCTTCACATGTTTTAATGTTTTTTAGTTCTAACCTCAAAGATGAAACCTCAAATTTCATTTTCTCCATTTGATTACACAATTTTTCAAGAAATGATTGAGTAATATATAGGATGGGAGGTTGAACATTATGTACTTCACTAAGATTGGACTCTTCAATCATCTTTGAGAGGGTAGGAAATTGATCATTTAAGCATTCATTATCCCATTGATTGTACGTCTCATCAGGTGTGGGGTAATTAATCAAGGGTTGATCAAAGAAATTTACTAATTTATGGACTTCTTGATATTTATTTTCAATTTGATTCTAGGATGAGTTTGTGACATGGTAATTTGGAAGATACTTCATTAGAGAAGATAGAAATTTGGATTCTAGATTCTTATGACACACATAAACAGAAAGGGGTAAAGATAAGAGATCTGGGGGTGAGAATAGAGAACATGGGGTGAGAAAAGGATGATGTGTGTCAATGTACTTACTTGGGTCCCCGACAACGGAAACAAAATTTTGTTGCACCCAAATTTACCTTACAGGTATGCGGTCATTGTAGTACAAGTAGGGGTAAAATCCACAGGGACCAAAGAAGAAACCTAGAGACATTATGATTTTGGAAGGATTTGGATATGGAGTGGCCAACTATTTGGATTGATTTTATTTGAATAACTACTGATTTAATTTAAAGAAAATAAATTAAAACATAAAGTTACTTAGTCTAAAACAATTAATGGAGATGAGTTGATCCTAAGTTGTTACTAGGGTTAGATTGGATGTATTTATTTTCTTATAACATTCATTTCACTAATTCAAGACGTTTCCACAAAATGATATAATTCATCAAAATCATTCACCAATTTAATACCTACACAATTCCATGGCTAATCACCAATGCACGTAGAGGATCAATTTAATGATCACTCCAAGGAATTGGATCCTACTAGCACTTGAAATGTGTCATTGTTAAAGTTGTTGAAGATGAAGAAGAAAATAATCATCAAATTGAAATCTTAAATTAATGAAATGATTACATAATTTTAGATCATAAAATAAAATCCAATATGCCCCATGAAACTCCCTAGGACCAACCCATAAGAGTTTTTCCCTCTATTGATTCTATGATCTTAAAGGAAGCAGAAAGGAGACTCATAGGGGCGGAATTGAAGAAGAAAAATAAAACAATGAAATGATCACTCCACCATTGTTTGAATAAATTAACAAGTGTTGGTGTGAATAAGATCACACCTTGGGGAAATGGTATCAATGTAAAAAGAAGAAAAATAGAAAAAGAGAAGAATAAGAACTTTTATTGAAAGCTAAGGTGATTCAAATAACTTACATATGAAAGAAGAACGTTACAAAAGAAATTTGGAAAAACAGCATTACAATGAAAAAAAAGCTCCAAGATCCTTAAAATACTACACCACTACTGCCTTAAATAGGAATTTTAGAAGTCTTTTAATAAGCCTCCATCATCCCATGTGCCTTTAATTAATTGTGTTGGGGAAATGTGGGTGGACAATTAATGGAGATGTGACTTTTCAATTCTTGTCCCGAAGTGGCATCCAGCTTGCATCCACCGTAAAGATGCACTGAAAGGACCTTCTAGAATGAAGAATTGGAGTGGGCCATAGAAGACTTAAATTAATCCCCAGATGTCCCCTAACATCCTGTAAAACTTCAGCCTAAAATAATATTCCATTCTCGAGATATGATTTAAATGGTGGGCTATTTTTCTGGGCCACAGAATCTGGCCCAGAATTGAATCCTCAAATTGGGACACCTTAATCACCACCATTTAAGAAGAATTATCACTTTCCCTAGAGGAATTATTTCTTCCTAGATATGTTTTCTAGACTCCCATGAAATTTGGGCTTCATTGGGCCTTTATTGTGGGCCTCACATTCTCATCAGTGGGATGATATCCAATCTACCTTCTCCAGAATTGTTTTATTTCATCACCAAATATCCCTATCATCCTTTATAAATCATCCATTGATCCCTAAATGAAAAATGTTCATACTTAAGTGTATATCAATTTACCAAAATATCAAATTAAAATATGGATAATTACATTCTTTAAAATCAGATGAAACATTGGGCCTAAACTGGTGCACATTAGGTATGTGGTGCCCAAATGGTGAGAATGGATGTTCAAAATTAAAATCCACTAACTATGGCCCATAAGATCAAAAATGAACATTTAATACCATTAAAATGTAATAAAAATATGTGTTTTTATTGGCTAATAAACACTGAAACACGTGTATTCTTCCTCATTAGATGTCTTCTCATGGGCGTAAAACCCGAGGCTTACCATGTAGATTGCGGGGTATATTATGTCAGAGTAATGTCTCCGAGTTTTTACTCATCTTCCCATTTTTAAAATAGGATAGTCCATGTGTTTAATGTCTATAAAATAAAAATCATACAGATCAGAACACTATCGAGAGATGATTAGGTGGGTTCATCCCTATGAGGGAGAACCTGGATAGTTTACCAGATGGGAGGATCAAAACACCCAATGAGGACAAACCTAGGCATGTCCCAAAAAGGGATGGTTTCAAACCTTCAAGGATAATATGAACACCACTAATGACAGATCAGAAAGGATTGGTCCACACAAAGGGGGACACCAAGGTTTACCATTTTCTAGGATTGAACCTCACGGGGGATTCTGATATACCCTATATAGAAGATAGGGATCAAATACCATATATTTCAAAGGGGAAATGATCCACCTGTGGAGGTGTCTTCGGAGAATGGATCATGTGGATGGGGACCCGGAGGAAATGAAGCCTCCGAGTTGGGGCATGATCTTCCCGAGATGAAAGGGCTTGAGGGAGAGACCAGGATGGACATAGATGATGGGATTAAACCTCAGGGAGGCTTCCTATGTCCCCTGTGTAGAATATATGGATCAAATTCCACGAAGTTAATAATAGAGGAATAAAATCAGGGTGTATGTAAAGGGAAGTGACCCAGAGACATGGTAAGGGGATTACACATGGTTAGTGGCCCATCGTAAGAGGGACACTGTTGGTGGAGAATTATGGTGAAGTTTGGGGATTATGCATGGTTATCTGCCCATGTGGATTAGAACACCCCAGAGAGGAAAATCCAGAATAAACATCCAAAAAAGGAAAAGTATCACATCAGGAGGGTACATCCCTAGGAGGGAGAACCAGAGTTTACCATTGGTTGGTATTGAACCTAAAATACATGTCCTATATAGCCTGTATAGAATAAGGGGATAAAAAACCCCACATAGTTTGAAAGGGGCTGCAGATTAACATCGTGCGAGATGAGGGAAATATAGTTTAACGTCAAGCAGGAAAAATGAACCAATGTGGAGTAGTTAGGACAAATTGATTATGGGGAGTTATTGGACTAAAACCTTGGAGAGGCTTCCTACATACACTATCTAAATGGAAGGGATTAAAGTCCACGTAGTTCAAAGGGGCATACAGTTTAATGTCATGTAGGATGAGGGGGTAATGAGGATTATTCATGGTTAGCATCCCAAAGAGGATGTTATGGTCTCTTCTTACCCTATTCCCATGTGATTCATGCTTGGTGTGGGAAATAAGAGGTATCAAACCTGACAATCATATTGTGAAAGGTGCATCCATGAAGGATGGTGTGGGGATAATGCATAGTTAGTGGCCCAGGGAGATTGAGATTGGGACTTACTCTATGAGAGAAGCCCAAGGAGGGTGATCCGATATACAAAGAGGATATGTCCATTGTATAGGGAACACCATATCAAAGTGTGTCAGGGTTTACATAAAGACTTCCTTAGGTGAACCTGGAGACAAATCCCAAAGGGAGAGAGGGATGGGAGAGCATTGATTCTAATTCTCCTTTGATTCCCCCAGTTTTTCACAAATATGGTAACTCACAGTTTAATGTTTTGTGTTGGTGAAGAGGGTTCTTGGAATTTTAACATCATGTAGCTCGGATGAGGAGAAATCAATAATCACCCCTGGGACTTACATAACTTGTACCAACCCACGATTGGGGGAAGGAAGGAAAAATAAATTTTCGGAGACAATGAGGTGGAGGAATGGTCAGTTGAGGGGCTCACATTAGCGTGGATATGTGAAGAAGAAATATCCATTAGTGTGCCTATGTGAAGAAGCATGAGGTTGAGAAATTCTATATAAAACACCACTTGAGTAACCATGAAATAAATTTGCACAAGCATTGATAGTCACACGGTAGAATGATTTGTGAATAAGAAGGCATCATAGAGAAGTGATTCGCAAATATCTGGTGCTTCATGAAGAGAAGGGGATTCTTGAAGCATGATGACCCACCTGAGGCATGGATTCAACATGTGATTGTAGGGTGATTCATGAAGGATAAATGTTTCGTGAATACTGAACACTTAGAGAAGACCCAAGGGCCCAAAAGGGACTCCTAAATTTGGAATGTACATAGGGATTCGTGAAGGTAATCCCCACTTGAAGCGGAGGAAAATTGGTGCAAAGGGAAAGTTGGTTCATAGTGATCAGGTACCTTGGGTGGTGTATTTTATCACTGGTTCATAGAGAAGAGGGTGATTCGTGAATTGAGTTCTTAGAAGGTGAAAGGTTAAGTTATTAATCCTTTGAGGCGGGGGGGTGGGGTTGGGGGGGTGAGCCACATATTTTTAGGTACCAGGCATCATGATTCTCTGGGGGTGTGCTGTGAAGGAAATGGTGCTTCATGATCGGAGATGACTCTGTCAGACTTGTAGAGGCTTCCGTCATTTCTCTTTGGCAATAAAAAACATATCCATCATGATCTTATAGACTTCCTTCATATCTCTATGGAGGTCATGAATGTATCTTTCGGGATCACATAGGATCCCATCAATTATCTATGGTGGTCGTAGAGGAGTTTGTTTTGCTAGATTTGTGTCGTTCATGGTGGCCAAAGACTTCATGACGGCGCTTTAAGAGGCAGGACCTTTGTTGATTTTTATCCCTTTTCCCTTGAATCATGGATTTTGGCACCAAAAAATGACCCCCCCCCCCCCCACAAAATGGGAGATGAGGAGAAAATGAGGGTCATATTCTTAGGTTAGATCACTAAAAAATGGTTATCACAAACTTGACTCGTGATGAGGGAGTACATAGCATGGGGCAAGATCCCTATGAAGCTCAGAGTAGATGAGAGCACCAAAAATATCACGAGTCCATTTCATGTAAATTCATCATGAGGACCCACATTGTATGCATCATGTATTTAAAAAATTTTACTTGATCTCTTGAATCACGAATCTCTATCACACCCCACAAAAGATATTTTTGAACCATTTTCCACTGATCTGTGCTCTGTGAATGATTCTTAGTGAACCGGTGCATTCTGATCCCTTGTTTATCTGCAAATAACACTGGGTCCTTCATGGCTCTGTTACCATGTGCCTCACAAGTTGTGATTTTTTAACATACTCTAAAAATGATATTTGCAAGAAAATAAAAAAATGATAAATTCTTTGGAACAAATGGCCCATCCAAAATTTGGTCGGGAGGTTCTTGTAGATGTCGCTCTAATGGAAGATATGGAGAAAAATCCTAAACTCAGAGAAAGTGTGCGAATTCATTCTGATCATGAGTCTCTAGTAGAGCTACTAATGAAAGTGAAGATAAATTACCCTTTCTACAAGAGATTTCCTTTTTCTGGATGTGGTCCGAGTGATAATGTATTAATCCCAAAAGTGACCAGGGATAGACCAACTTATTGGTTCAGGGGCATGCCATGCCAATATCAGTGGTTCAGGGCTACCGATGGCCATATCTGGAAGGACCATATAACTTTTTTCATCGAATGCTTGTACAACCAAATCAATAATTTTGATAGGAATATGTTGCAACCAGATGTATATACACCACAATTCCAAACCATTATAAAGGTGGGATTAGTGAAATCAGAGAAAAGGTGGACCGATAGTTAGGACCTTCTCTAGTGTGACAACTTCATGAAGGAATGGGCCTATTTCTACTAGGTTTGTGCATCTTGTGATGAATTTGGGGCTGAGATGAGGCAATTAGGCCTATATGAGGCTGCGTAGGATTCTTAATTCCACATCTACCAACCAAATCACATGATACCATAGATGCTGAGTAGGTGGTCGTCAAGGACCGACACCTTCAATTTTTACCATGGGGAGGTCGACATCAGCCTCTGGGACCTCCACCAAATCTAAGGGATTCCCATCATGGGGGCGATTTATAGAGAATTACTCCCTATGGAAAATACATGGGAGGATCTGGAGAAGATTCCATAGTTAGAAAAAATGTTGATGGACTTGGTGTCATGTGACGATAAGTAGTTAGTGAGGGATATCCACTTTAAAAAGTGGTTTGTTCATTTCCTAAAATTCCCACTGAAACATCCCGTTGAGGGAGAGGAGGCACCTAAGAGATTGCCGATAAGGCCCCTAGCCTATCCAAGGGGGGCTCGACACAGTAAGGAAAGTTCCTACTACCGAAATATGGAGGACAACCAGTGAAAGTTGTGGAGGTACAATGTTAACACTAAGTAACAACTGGTGCTTAGGTTGGATGGGTTCATTTTCGAACTCATTTGTAGATGGATGTTTCCAATCAGAGATGTGCACATGGGTGTGTGACTGAGCACATTTATCATGGAGTCTATGCTGGTGATGGGGCAATGTTTCAACCTTGGGATCCCAGTGTTGGACAAGTTATACAAGGTGTTATGGTACATTAGTGAGGGGAAGAATACATAATGTGTATGCGGACCATTTCACTTTCTGTATGGCCGGATAGTGGTGCACATGAGAATTTATGAATATCCAAACCCCATTTACCCTCATAGTTCATACTTTGAACTAACTATTCTGAACATAGTGGGGAGTTTTCCTATAAACCTAGCTTCACTGGTAGCGCTAAATTGGCACAAAAGCCTCAGCCCAGTTGGTGAGGACTCACTAGGTGCATTCAAGAGACCCGAGATCAAATCCGGGTGGAGGCATATTTCTAGGGGTATTGTAGGAGTACTATAGCAGGTACTGTTCAGTACTGTAGTAGTTGTAACTATTCATCCATCTTGGCCTTCGGGCCACCGGTTTGGTCATCAGGTCCTGCAAGGCTTTCGGACCACCCAAGGCCTTCGGGCTAGTAGATTATCAATGCCTTCGGGCCACCTTAAGGCCTTAGGGCCACCCCAAGGCCTTCGGGCCACATGAATACAGGCCCTAGACACACTACAAAAAAGCAGCAGCCCTAAAAGAGGATTCAGAGCAGGTGCACTCACCAGAGAAGAGCCAAATGGATTTTCAGAATGAGAGGGTATTACTATGCCATCTGTACCAGCCTGTGCTTGCACGGGAAGCCTAGCCAGATGGTCATGAAAAGGTGGATAGATACTATCAGGATGCAGATGCTGGGGAGGGGCAGTTCCTTGTAGATAGTCTGGTTGAATTCCCTAAGACCTCTAGTTCATGTAATCTCTTAATCCTATGGGCCATGTAATCTCTGAGCCTACGAGCCTTGTAAGGGTTCCCCCTCATCCCTTGAAAGGGGGGTTATCAAAAATCAATAAAAATGAAGGCTGGTAGTGCTAAACAGAATCTGGATGGTGGGAAAATTGAACTTTCATTCCTTTACACTGCCAATGAGAGTATTCACCGATGATAGTCAGGGAACTGAGGAACATCAGTCATATCTCTTGGAATTCTGAGGCGGGGTTCTAATGACGTGGATAGATCGTGATCCTATCTGTGATCCATATACCCTGCATTGATTTGTGAGGTATTTTTGGTGCATGCATAGGTTAACCTCGAAATCTTACCTAGGGGTGTTCCATGAGGATCATATGTGTGTTATGAGGAAGATGTGTCTCATGTTCACATGGGAAAATGGGAATATGTAGAATGAGATGCCTTCACCCATTGTTGCTTATGGGATGGTTTAGGAGTACGCAAAAATCTAGGAGATATCCTACCTGGGGGAGATACTAAAGAAAAGGACTATCCATGTTGATGATGGGGTGCCCCCTCAGCCTTGGGGTCGGGGTCAGAAAATGGAAAGAACACGGTGTGGCAGAAGAGTCGGTGCACGCCACAGTGATGAGGCTGCAGTGGTGGTGAGGTTAGAAATTATGGGGCCTTCACTGAGAGGAAGTGGAAGAGGAACGATAATAGAAGATCTGGTGGCCTCAACTCGGCATATTCGGGAGGAATGAAAGCCACAAATGGGGTTTCATAGAATACCTACCCAAGATCTTGGGAAACGGTTGTGCTGTGTGGACATACATGAGGATACTATCTTCCCAAAGGCTTGGGAAACCTGGGACGTTAACAAGAAATTAATTATCTCTTCTGAGATATGGGATCTTCTCAGCCAATTTAGGATGGTTCTTTTAGAGATTGTTCTAGCTAGGGCTGACTTTCTAGTATCTCAGGCAGAGGGGGAGCAATACATAGCTGATCTGGAAGACGTTGTGCATTCTCAGGGCACCCCGCATCCAATGAATGATCGGGTAAAGGTACTGCTTGACCAACCATCCCCACCAAAACTATATTCTTCCAAGCAAAGGGATAAATTCTCTTTTCCTAAACAATCATAGGGGTCTTTGGGAGAAGATGTTGATAGGGGAATACCTTTGGAGGATGGTGAGGCTTCAGGCTCAGAGTTGGGAGAATTCACCAAAACTCATGAGGTAAGATTTAAACCATTCTATTAGAACTACTTATTTACATTATCCAGGTTTTTTAATTGAAATTTGTTCTATGCAGTAGATCCTCATATAATGGACCCCTTCCATCATGGAAATGATTATAGAGGGACAAGCTCCAGGACCTACGTCAGGAGTGATGGAAAGCACAGGGTCCAACAAGACTGCGGAAACCAGGGCAGCCATTCCAGAATCTTTAGTGTTCCCAACCATATACGGGGGCCACATCCTAGGATTCCTACAAAAACAAATTTGGGAAACAATAAAATATTAGAACTTTGTAAGTCTTCTTCCTTATAGAGTTTTAACTACCATCCTCCCGATCAGGCTGATTGATATTATCTCTGTCTAAAAATTTATTCAATAAGTGACCATAATGCTGACAAGGATGGCCAGGGTTCCTAGACCTCCTTTCTTGAGGGGAACGCTGATCGACATGGAATTAGATGCCCAAGTTGACCAGGTCATGAAAATCATGGTTGTAGGAAGAACTGTTAGAGATACGGAACCCAAACCTATCAAGGTCGAATCTAGTGATGAAGATCTGCCACACGATATGCAACCCAACTCATCTAATGAAATTACAGAGGAGGATCCTGCTACTGAACTTCTAGAGGCATTTCTAGAATACAAACCTACTGACCCAGAGGAGATGGACGAGGTCGACTATGATGTGTAGGACAACCAGGATATCCATCCCCTGTCTTGGAAGCTAATAAATTGCTTCATCTATGAAACCCTGCCTAAAATGTGGATAATTTGAGGATACTACATTCTTAACTACATGCCTTATCCTCCGATGGGGTGGATGCACGGAGTCTACATATGCTCAACTAGGATTACCTTGCCGAGAAGGTATGGGATAAAGACTGTGATTTCAGTTTCACCTAGCAGCGGATGATTTTTTTTCATAATTCAAAATATTTAGGAGGACGAAGATGAGATCTAATTATTAGAAACATGGATGAACGAGCACTCTTATTTTATCAACACCCAATCAGAACTCATATCAAAACTACAAGTTTATTTGGCAGAAACAAAAGACCAATTGAGGAGATCATCCCATGAGGTAGCTAATATCCGAACTAAGAGGGATCAAGCATGGATTAGGGATGATGAGATGCACCCCAAAACCAACAAATAAGGAAGGGAGATCATGGGTTGATAGTAAATCCTAGATTCCACACACCAAAGTGTGGTAGAGCAGAGATTATTCATTGAAGGGGGCAATCTCTAGGGAATTTACTTTTTTGAATTCATAAACATGTTTTTTATGCTTTATTTCTCACTTAAGCTACATTTATGGCAATATTTTTTTCTTTCTTTGATTATTGTGGCTCAATCATACCTATGAAACAACCAATGATCAATCCCTAAGCTCACATGGGTCATTCCTGGTGTGAGAAACCAGGGATGAGCATGTAACCAGTCACTTTATATATGAGAGCACCATCCAACCATCGAACACTCATGGTTTTACTGACCACTTGATGTTTTCTGACTGGGATAGGGGCTATGACTAGAGAATAGGGTTCTTAGAGTATCCAAATTTATTTTCCCAACATACTCTAGTGCATGATCGAGATAACTCCAGTGGAGTTAGAATCAATTTGAACAAAGGGGAATGAGATGTGTGAGTCAGGATACCTAAAATCCAAAACACAAGGATGATAGCATGATGATGAAGGATAATTACTGACCATGTTTGTGAAATAGTACCCATATCACCTTAGCTTAAAATAGGAACAAACAAACAAGGGCTGACCACTCACCGAATTTGAAAACACGGGTCCTAACTCGAAATATCATCTGATGTTCTCCAGAACATTGTCCCAAAATGGTAGGTGATCCAAAGTGCCGAGCATCCATACATTCAGGGGGTTCCTTTGAACATGAAAGGAAATGGGGATCCAAATAAGGGGAACATAAATCATCGAGATAGAGTGGTGGAATATTCTAAAGGATTACAATACTCCTGAAATTATTCCATTGTGATGAAATCACATTGGGTGAGAACACCAGTCGGAACAAAGATCAAACCTATCTTCTTGGGGGCATCGTCTCAGAAGCCGAGTGACAGCTGAAGATGCAAATAATGTGGTAGATGACTAGTAATGCGGGAGAGGACCACTCAGTATGAGGTCCTAGGATTCTTTTTAGTTTTACATCATGTAAATGAGGATGGTTCATATGTATTTTAACATCATACGGTGAGGATGATCCATGGTATAGTTTAACATAGTGTTATCAGGATGCGTCCTGCAGTTTAATTCCATGTGATTAGGACATTACACATAGTTTAAGGTCATACTGCATGGACCCTGGACAATAGTTTAAAATAGTGTTTCATAGACTATGATGTCTATTCACATGATATTTTCATGGAACAGAGGATATGAAACTGATATGAATAAGCTAAAGGAGTCTTGCACATCATATAAATGCTAAGGAATAGATGGGAAAGGGGGAATTTATGATGCGGTAGTTGTAAACTTGACATGAATGGAGGCCATGGAGACCAATACACCACATATCCATGTGTGGATCCAAGTTTAAGTTAATAGAGATTGGACCATAATTGGGGCCAAAGGTAAAAGAGGGTTAATGAACCTGGGGATGGACCTGAAGGCAAGATGTACTGTAATATCTACATATCATATGAGGGTAGAAATCAAACCATACATAGCTATATAATTCCATACAGTTTAACATAATACAGTAAGAATGGAAGTTGAGACATAGTTTATTGTCATAAGACTAGGACATGGGAGTCACAAAGAAGAAATGTGTGGTTTGGGACATAACCTGGAGTGAATGAGGACAATAGAAGTCCACACCACACCACACATTCCCATAGGGGAGACCAGGACAAGAGTGCCAAAGTGGGGAATTAATAATTCTACAGCTAGACTCAGGGATAAGATCTTTGGATCTTGCTATGTATCCTATAAGGTCATGAATCGATCCATGTTTAGTTCTTCAATTAAGTGTAGTTTAATATCATATGGTAAGGATGCAACAATTTAACATCATGTGGGATAAGAGAGATCATAGTTTATGGTTATGAAATTCGGGACATGAGGTTTCATAGTCCAATATTTGGGTATTAATTTACAAAAACCGATAATCCCATGTGAGATATGCACGGTGTGGGAAACAAAGGGTGTTATTGGGCTTTCTCCATCACATGAGAGTGCACAACAGTGAAAGAGATATGTCAGGTGAGGAAATCCCAACTTGACCGACATTCCTACTCGACATACGTGAATTTATAGGGGAACAAAAGGGAAGGAAACCCCAATAATGAGGACACAATAGGGTTGGAATAATGGTAATGGATAACTTCTGACCATGTTCGAGACATAGTATCCATATCATGTAGCCTAGGTGGGGAACAGACAAGTGAGGGTCAACCGCTGACCGTATTTGAAACGTGGAACCTGTCTCAAAATGTCTTTCAAGATCCTCTAGCATATTATCCCAAAAGGTAGTAAATCCTAAAGGATGAGCATCCGTACCATTCAGGGGTCCTTTGATATGTGAAAGATGATGATACCCTAATATAGGAGACATGTAAAATGAGAACATGTCGATGTAGTTTAACGTCATGCAGTAAAGACAAAGAAGAGAAAACGTGCTCTCAAGGGAGGTACTTGGTGCGGTTTACCGTAAAACTAACATGAAGGAGGACCATATAAGTCTGATACCACACCCCATAATTCTAAGAGAAACCCATCCCTAGAAGGGGGAACAAAGGTTCATGACTCTATGACTAGACCCTGGGACAAAATTTATGGGTGTCACTACGTATCCCACAAGGGTGAGAATCAAGCCTCACGTAGTTCTTGAAGATGTTGCAACAGATAGCCAATGCTAAAAGTGAAATTCCTTTTCAAATGAATACATCATGGTTCTGGGTAGTTTATCACCATACAGTTTAGATGCATAAGGTATATTTTGATGTCATATGATAAGGAATTTTGGGATCTTAGTTTACAGTCATAGAGATTGGACAATAAAGTGAGGATTTCAAAGAGGAAATGTGTAGTGTGTCACCTTGAAGAAATATGAAGTGAATGAGGACCAAATAGGTCTCATACCACACCACACATTCCTGAAGGAATTCACATATGGTTTAGGGCCATAATTCTTAGACCCTAAGATGTGAAATCCTTGTTTAAGGTCATAGGGTTCAGACCGCAATGTGGTACAATTCTTCTCTGTGGGTAAACATATTACCAAGACCCCTAGGACCACATGATCCATGCTCGGTGTAGTAAACATGGGGAAGATAAGATCATATGAAACATGGAATCACATGATAGGGTGAACAAAGATTCAGAGTTAAGAATGACCCCTCGACAATAATCGTCCCACTCAACACGCAAAGGCACACAAAGGAGTAAAAGTGAGTGTAAAAATTTTGTATAGACATGAGGATGTGAAGAGGGATATGAATCATGAGATCTGACATTTAGGATGTAATGGGGGTGACATAATGATGGGTCATATTTTCTAATCATATTCGAGACACAGTACCCATATCGTGTAGCTTGGGATGGGAACAAACACATGAGGGTCGACCATTGACTGTATTAGAAATATGAAATCTGTCTCAAAATACCATTCAAAATCCTCCAAGACATTGGCCCAAAATGGTAGGTGATCCTAAAGGCTATGAATCTATACCATATGGGGGTCCTTTCAGATGTGAAAGATTATGAATACCCAAATAAAGGGACATGTAAATCATGGTGAAACGGAATGAAAGCATTCCATGAAGAATCCATCACTCTATACCCTACACCACAACACATATGAGCATTTTGATGAGTCATAATAGAGGTATAGGGACCCAATTAAGGAAAAATGACTATAAAATGTGAGTAGAGGAAAAAAGAAAGGTGGGTTGATGAACCTAAGGATGGACCCGAAGACAAAATGTCTAGGTGTTCCTACATATCCCATAAATATGGGAATCAACCCATATGTAGTTCTGGAATGTTTTTTAGTTTAATGTCATGAGGTAAGGATGAATGTGAGGGAGAAGTATCCCAAAGAGGAAAATGTGTATGGCATGGTAAATTAACCTGATGTGAATGAGGAACAAGGTCTCATACCACACCATGCACAATCCCAGAAGAGAATTTGGGCCAAAGGGTTGGAAGAGAAATTGGAGAACCTGGAGCTGGACCTGATGACATAATGTCTGGGTGTTCCTAATTATCCCATAATAATAGGAATCAAGCTACATGTAGTTCTGGAATGCCATGCAGTTTAACATCACGTAGTAAGGATGAATGTGAGGGATGCTCTCAGGGGAGGTACATTGTGTGGCTATTGCAAACCCGAGGTGAATGAGAACCAATGAGATCTCATACCACACCACATTATCTTGTGAGAAATCTAGGCCAAGAGGATGAAAATGTGAAATAAATTTGTGACTTTATGATTGGACCGAGGAACAAAATGTTCGGGTGTCACTATGTATCAAGCCAGAGTGGGAATCAAGCCACACGTAGTTCTAGAATGTCGTGTAGTTTGACGCCATGAAGTAAGGACAAAGGTGACAGTTTAACATCATGAAAGATTTTTGGTGAAGTTTATCATCATTCAGGATGATGATGTTGTGTGGTTTTACGTCCTTTAGCCTAGACAGGAAATTTGAGGAGGTCCCTGAGGAAGGATTACATGATACAGGTTTTGTAAAAATCGATGTGAATGGGGACCAAGGAGGTCTTACACCACACGATGCGATCCTGGGACACTCAGGACATAGGGAAGAAATGATGAAAAGATTGGTGATATGTGGGGTTAGACCCAAATACAAAATGTCTAGGCATTCCTAAATATCCTGTGAGGGAAGAAATCAAGCCATACGTAGTTCTTATAGATGTTGTGTAGTTTAACATCATACGGTAAGGACGTTATCCTAATGGGGGTTGTGTATGGAATGGTAGGGTAACTCGATGTGAATGAGTACCAAAGAGGTATCATACCACACCATTCAAAATCATAGGATATAAGGGGAAGTTACCTTTTAAGGTCATGTAGAATGGACAATAAATGCTATGTAGTTTAATACTATACAAGCAGGACAGAGTAGTTTAACAGCATGTAGGACGAGAGATATTATATTTTAAGGTCATAGAACTCAAACTACAGGGTAAGGAAGAAAAGGGTCGGAAAGGTTGAGGAACCAAGGGATGGAATTGAAGAAAAAATGTTCGGGTGTTCCTACATATCTTGCAAGGGCATGAATCATGCCATACATAGTTCTGGAGTTCTATGCAGTTTAACATCATGCAGTAAGGATATAGGTGAAGTGGAAGATCCATGAATGGGGATACATGATGTGGTAGTTGTAAACCCGTTGTGAGTAAGGATCAAGGAGGTCTCACACCATACCATGGGATCCCTATACACTCATGATGAGAGGCCAAAAAGATGGCATGATTTGAATTACCTAAGGCTGGACCTGAAGAAAAAATATATGGGCATTTCTATGTATCCTATAAGGGCAGGAATCAATACATAAATAGTTCTTGAATATGACATGTAGTTTAACATAATGCAACAAGGATGGGGGTTGAAGAAGAATTATTCTTAAGGGAGGTACAAAATGTGCCTATTTCAAACCCGACGTGAATGAGCACCATAGAAGTCTCATACCAAACTATTCACTCTCAGGAGGAACCTCAGGACATGGGGATGAAAATGGAGGCACACAGGGTTAGACCCGAAGACAATAATGTCTGGGAATTCATACATATCCCATAAGGATGGGAATCAATACATACATAGTTATAAAATTCCATTAAGTTTAACGCTATGCGGTAAGGATGAAGGTGAAAATTTAACATCATGTAGGACGAGCTAAAGGAAAATGGGGATTATAGTTTAATATCATACAAGACATATGATACAGTTTTTCATCATGAAAGATGATAATTTTGGAAAGTTTTACATCTTGAATCCTAGACAGAGTAGTTTAATGTCATGTGGGATGGAAGAGATCCTCATACGAAGTACCGCTTGAGGAATTTAGCATTGGTCGGAGGGGTGATATACTCAACATCCATGGTGATCAAAGATCATGCACAGTTGGGGGAAACCTTGTGAATGATATAAGTTCCCTTCTACTTGGGCTTCATCTTGGGTGGTTTCCTATAGGGCATCATTAATGTTCTTAGGGACAATACCATGTCACCCTGAAGGAAAGAGAAGAGATGAACTTTCTTGTCTAAATCCCTAGATATTTTTTATAGTGTCTCTCTATATTGTGCAGGGCTCAGAGTAAAATCTCATTGAGGGATTCTAGCTCATCCAAATGGATGTCTGATATCTTGTTTGATGTCTTATGATGATAACAAACTATATAGAGTGATGGAAATTTGATCTCTATGGGCATGACTACCTCTGCACCATACACCATAGAATATGGGGTCACCTGGGTAGAATTAGGAGTTCTTGTCTGATAATCTCAAAGAGGATTAGAGATATTGTCTAGAAAACTATTTTTATTTTGGGAAACCATATTTTGAAAATTTTCAGATAGGGAATTGTTTAATTCCTAGATCTTCCCATTTTTCTATGCACAATAGCGAGAAGTGTGGTTGGACTGGATGTTGTACTTAGCGTACAATTTCTTCAGCTCAGCTGCTCGAAATTTTGTGTCGTTATCAAAGAGGATGGAATGAGGGACCTCGAAATGGTGGATGATTTTGGGTCTCATGAAATAAATGATAGAATGTTCCTTGACTTCCTTGAGCCGAATCGATTCTACCCACTTGGAGAAGAAATTTGTGGCAGTAAGAATGAACCTGCACTGGCGAGATGTTGCTGGTGGGTATGGCCCTATGACATCAAGCTGCAGACCACAAAGGTTCAAGATTACTTAGTAGTGTGTAGGGGATCCAATTTCTGATATGTAAAATTGGAATGGATCTGGCATGAGTGACACCTCTTGGTGAACTCAATGTAGTCATGGACCATAGTGGGCTAGAAGTAGCCCAACCTTCATATCTGATGAAAGAGGTTCGACCCATCCTGCTAAGCTCTGTGGGAACCGACATGGAATTCCTGTATAACCTAGGTAATATCATCTCCTTGAATACAATGGGGAATAACCCCCATCAAAGACACATTTTTAGAGGATCTACTCAAGGCTGGGACTACTCTGGTGGGTGAACTGTACTGCACACCGATAGATTCTATCATGTTCAGCTCTGTCTGTTGGGAGATGACCTTGTTGGAGGTAATCTACAAACAAAGTCATCCAATAAAGGGTCTCTTCAACTATGAAAGGGAGATATGGAGGTCTCTATGTGGATTAATCGGTGATAAGATAGCCTACCTACTAGGTATCTTCATATTCTGAGATGATGGGAGTGACGACCCTTTGATGCGCTCTATAGATAAATAGGTCATTCTAGTTAGGATCTATAAGAGACACTACAAGGATAGGAAAGGAACTGGAACAACCATTTTGTGACATCAAAATGTAACTAATATCGGGGCATGAAGGGAGTTGTTCTATCAGCTGGATAGTGCGCTCTAATAAGGTCAAGAGCTATGGATTTATGATGACATAGTCACTGTTGACTTGATTGATGACTAGCTCAGAGTCCCCCTTCACATGTAGGTGGGGAACATAAATCTCAATGGCCAGCTCAAGACCAATTATGAGATCCATATACTCTTCTTCGTTGTTGGTGTAGCCTTCTAAAAACAATAATGACTGGGGAAAGACCGGTTGTGTGGGCGTAATGAAGAAGATTCCCGAGACTGCCCTATTGAGTCTGGGGTCATTGCGCCTTTGACCAATGGGGCTCCGTGAAGATCCAAAGAAGTGTATCTACCAAAATGGAACAACATGATCCACTAAGATGATGGAATCTTCTAGGAAGTTAAGATCCAAATACTTCTCTATAGGGGCTATATGGGTAGCCAGAAAATTTGAAAACACCTAACCCTTAGCAAATTTCCGCAGAACGAACCTCATGTATAATTTATGAAGGATCACTACCCACTAAGCTAGATTTCCTATCAACACAGGTTGATTTAGAATATAATTCAGTAGTTCCACATTGGACACTTTCTATAACTCATGATGTTGTAGATAGTGCACAACTTCGGCACTATAAAAAATATCATGAGGCAACTCTTTACAATAGGGGAATATATGGTCTCAGTGTTGAGGAGAATGCGACTGAGATTATATAAACTATTCTTTGTCCCTTTTTTATTCCTCTAAGTGAGAAGGGAACCGAGGGACCATTCTAGTGTGGTAACTTAAAGGAACAAGAACTTACCGGAGATGGGTGACATCAAAACCAAAGGCCAGAGTAGATACTAATTTATTTCCTCAAAGGAGATATGACATTATTCATCCCAATGGTATAAAACACCTTCTTCATGAGTCAGGAAAATTTCTTACACTTTTCATGAAATTTTTAATGAATCAGCATATGTGGGCTAAGTGACCACAAATGCCTCAGAGTTCTCATAGGTTTCTCAAAGGATGAACTTGAATGATAGCCTTGATCTTCTCTAGATTGATATTGATGCCTCTGTACCTGATGAAGAAGCCAAGAAACATTCCATAGGTAACCCAAAAGGCACACTTCAAGGGGTTCATCTTTAGATGGTGAGATCAGAGTAATACAAAGACTTTTTCAAGATCACCGAGATGGTTCTAATGCTGGAGGTATTTGACCACCAGATCATCCATGTAGAATTCCACTAATATACTCAGGATCAGTTTGAATATGTGGTGCATAGAACGCGTATAGGTGTCTCCTGCATTCTTCATACTGAAAGGAATTACCTAATAATAAAAGGTAACTTGAGGTGCTCTGAAGGAGGTGGAATCTTCATCCTTAGGGGACATTCAGATCTAATTGTATCTAGAATAACCATCCATGAAGGAGAGAGCCTGTAATCTGGCGGTGGCATCAATCAACATCTCTGTCATAGGAAGTAGAAAATCATCATTTAGACAGTGACAGTTAAGATCCAAAAATTCGATGAAGACCCTAATCTATGCATTATTATTCCTAAAGGGAAGGATATTGTAAAACTATCTAGGGTACTTTAATTCCTTGATGATGTTGGATTTAATGAGATTATCAACATTGGCCTTGACCATGGAACCTTGAGAAGGGTGCATCTTCCTAGGAGTTTATTTGAACCTGCGATGACTTACCAGGAGACCGATATGGTGTATGGATACTTAAGGATCCAATCTTGGCATCTCATCATAACTCCAAGAAAATGCATCCTGATGTTTCTTCAAGAAATACACATGCTTCATTTTTCTCTTTTATAGGCATAACTACACTAATTAGTGTCAGTCTCGGATCTACCTCGCTACCGAGATTTACCCATACCAACTCATCAACAATATAAGATATACCTTCCTATAATGAAGTAGAAGCATCCTCTAAATCCTCTTTATCATCCATAGTTAGAGGACCACTGAAAAGGGGAAATTATTCTGGGTTAACTGACCCTGGAGGAATACTAGCTCTGGCCTGAGCGGCGGTGGAATCTTCATTGGGAGACTCTAGAACTACTGAAATCATGGCAATGAAAGTTGTCATTCAGATTCTATCAGGTCTTCTACCCAAGGTATCATGATTGATAATATCAAATAAGTAGTGGCGTGTTGTCTTGAGTCGATTCAACCCAGACTGGTGAAACAAGAAAGTATGGTATATTTCCATTTCCATGGGGAGAATATCTTGATACCCTACAGGGGTAAGGGGCTCTCGCATTACCCAATCCTGGTTCATGTAGGAATAAAATATGATACTTTGGTGTTCCTTGTATTTAGGAACATGTCTTCCCATTATCTTAGAATTGAAAAATTTGTATCCTAGGTCTGGGGTTGTGGATTCCAACCTATGAATTGGGAGAATGAAAGCACCATCCAAGTCTGTCCATGGGACGATTGACAGAGTAGTGTGGTCAACCTCATTGGTTTGAACCCGCTTTTCCTTGATACTGTAATAGTCGACATATAAATAGAGGGATTCATAAGAGTTAAAGGGATAGGCATCACCCTGAATTACACTCACTCTACATTAAGGGAGTACTTGAGGCACTGGTGATATGAGGAGGGAACTGCCACGTGCAGATGGTTCTAGGGTCTACCCATAAATGAATTATAGGTGGTTTCCTATGAGATGACCATGAATCCAGTGCTAGAAACTAGTCCACTGAACAGAGTCTTCATATGAGTCTTTCCAAAAAAAATCTATACGGTCTAGTCATAACCCTGAATTTTTAGGTCAGAGTGATCCAGATCTGCTTTAGATAGCCCCAACTTGTATATCTTTTGGGTTGGAATGAGATTGATCCTAGAACCTGTGTCGACAAGGTAGTGATGTACTTCCATGCCATTAAGCTGACTCATGACATACAATGGACAGATATTCCCCTATATAAGGGATCTTTCATCTTCTCCTAAGAATGAGATGATGACTCAAAATTCCGCACACTTGGATGCCTAGGAATGGAAGACTTATGCGGTTGATATCTCTGTTTCTAACTGGAGGGGGATTCTCAAAGCCACTATGAGGGATTCACACATTTCTTCAAACATGGAGATATCCTCAAGGATTGAGAGATTTTCAGGAATGATAGAAAGGTACTGAAGCACATCATACTTCCATTTTAGGCTCACATTTATGCCAACATGGAGTTTCTTTGCGATAGGAGGTATGACAGTCACTGCTGGTTGAACTGGAGAATTCTGGATAGTGGTAGGATTTTCCCATTTCTCAGTAACTGAACCATGAAAGATGACTACCAAATGATTACCATATGACTTAGTTCTGTCTGTATTTGTATGTGTGTGATCATGATGTGGTCGCGGTGGCTCTGCCTGATCAAGGAGCACAAATGGTAGCAGTCGCGAACCTAATGAGACACAATGATAAGGATATGCATGCCAAGCTCTATGATGAAGCTACTATCTAGTCTCAGTATCATGAAATTATTATCTAGAGGCACTAGCCTGGGTATTCTGACGGTTCATGTATCCACAGTTATGTCGACGATGGCATCGATTGGGAACATTAGGAGGATCTACCCAATGTTTCTCATCACTGTGAACCATGTATGGGTCCACCAGTTCGATGGTATTTACTGAGGCATACTTCTAGTCATCACTTTAGGAATCCTCCATTGTTGGGTGAATCCTTAGGGAAATCCCCATTTCTAGGGGCATGAAGTCACCAAGAGTATGAGATGGCTTTGGCGCCGGAGGGGGGCTCTGATTTCCCTTTCACAATTGGCGTCTGCTCATCTAATAGGTAAAAGACTAAGATATGGATGTTGTAGTGGAAGTTGGGGAAGGTGTAGTGCCTTCGTGAGGCTCGAGCCGATTCAGAAAGGCACATATTATTATGTGGGCATGAGTAACTGCTCTGTGAGCCATCTAATCATCACATTTCTGAGACCCATGGCTAGAGACTTGGTTTCATTCAACCTCACTATTGTTTTCTAGCTTTGAGAATAAACACACTACCAGAGTCGGGCCCAAACACAACCAGACTATATTGTTGTTGACCTGGTCCTAAATCTAGTCTTTGAACACATAAAACTACTTAAGGGTTTGTCCAAGGAATCAGTGGTAGGGGAAATAGTTGAGGATATCAATGATATTAGCCTCTTGGGGTCTTCTACATTCTCAAAACTACTATATTCCCTGATCTGAAACACTCTAGAAATAGCCATGGACCTAAGCTTCTTCAAACGAGTAGGTCCATTTTCTCCTGTTTAAAAAAGGACAATGGGAGCCTAGCCCTGATGGGGGGATAGAGACTGATGAGGAGGTGGAACGTGATTGTCTTACCTAGATGGTAGTGGTGCCTTACATGGTAGTGCCTACGATTTTTTAGGTTGTTGAGGATGAACCTGAGGCTGAGGCCCTTAGTGAGGCTATGTAGGAGGCTCTACAGGAAACAACTCTAGTAGCTTAGGGGCCTCTACCTATGCAAAGATAGTGGTCTCAGCCTTGGTTTTCTTCTTGTAGGGGATGTGGGAGATAACAAGAATGTATGTTTGGTATGCTTCAAGGCAACATCTAGGCACTGAGACTTATTATAAAAACCCCATAATGTACCGAGAAAGTTCTAAGTAATAAGAGAAGAAACCAGTTTAGTCTTTACATTACACACACACATCATTACCAACTACTCATGATTCAACAACATATCAAAGGAATATATGAGGCCTTTCCACCTAGATACAAAGTCTACAATGTTCTTATCTGACCTTTTCTTACAATTGAAGAGGTCTGCAATACTAGTCTTATGAGTGGTGGAGTTGAACTAGTAAAGAAAATATCTGTGAAGATTTTCCCAAATAGATAAAAACTTGATGTATAGTTGGGTATACCAGACGAACATGGGACCTTCTAGTGTTTAAACGAATCACCATATCTTTGTGGCCTCTTATTGTACTGGAGTTCCCAACATGAGTCCACACCATGAGATGAAGTGGAACAAATGCTATTGTGGGTCACCTGTCCCATTGAATGGGGAGAAAGTAGGATTCCCAAATATTGGAGGTGCCGAAATATCATCCACCCATGCCAGATATGGATTTCCATAAGGTGGGATCACCACATGTCAGGTTTCAAGGGCCTCAAGGAAATGTAGGGGGTATAGACCACATATTCCTTGGCTTGAGAGACTGGCTGGCGGCATTGACATGGCCTGGTGGGAGCCCTCTTCTACGGCTCTCATGCGACAATCAAAGTGGGAATGAGTCGAGCATACCTTACCTCACAGCTATAAGGGAACGAGTTGTAGTAATTATCTTGGGAGAGGCTCTCAAAATTATTGGACATCGGAGTGGGGATCAGTGGCTCCCTATGTAGCCCTTGGGTGTGGTGGTGATGATGAGGCACGAGAGCCTCAAAATCTTGGCGGGCCATGTCCCTGGTTGGGATGAACCCCTCATATTCATATGGTAAAATAAGAGTATCAATCATACTCCTCTAAATAAACTTATAGGGTGAGAGGGGCATGTCCTCTCAGTGTCTGTGGTTGTGGATGACATCGTGGAAGAGATGGAGCCACTTGGGAATGTCGTGTTGGTATTTCCCCTGCCCCTGCATTTGCTGGTGGGAGGAGAATGGTTTCCTATGGATGTATCTTGGGTCTTTCAAATTAGGAAGATTCATCCATATACACATATGTTAGGAAAAAAATTACCAATTCCCCAATGATGTTTAGTCTTCCATGTTTGGATAGAAATATCCACACTGACAATGCCACAAACTGAAATTCCCCATGATCAACTGCCCCAAATTCTGGTGAGTTTCATGATAGTCCCACTATGTTCTTGGTGAGGCCTGAAACCAGATACCTAAATCCAGTGATACACTCATCTACTTATGTACCGAGCACTACTAATCCCCATATTTGTAGGATAACTAGTTCACGCCGGGTTCACCATTTCTATTTCCAACATTTTTCACTGGGGCATGCCACCTCATGTCATCATTGATGGTAAAAACCACATCTATTTCCCCACATTCCCACATTCCAAAGGCGAGAAACATTAACCACTTCTTTAGATATTTATTCTACTTGATCGAAATGGGATGATAGGATGTTGGTCTCCCCTTCCATGGATTCCTCCTCAGAATTATTCACCTAGTTTGAGTCTCCCTTATAGATTAAGACATTGTTCATGAAACTTATTATTGGTTCCATATCACAATGGATTCTAGTAAATAACCCTACTTTTTTTAGGATATTTCTGGGGGTTAACTCAGGGCAGAAAACTTCGGTTAGGGGAGTAGTCACACTAAGGCATCTGTGGAATGTCTTGACACTAGAACACTAAAAACCTATATTCTTCCTCATCATAGGGCTTATCAAGGGCACAAAAACCCAAGGCTTATCACATCGATCATGGGGTATCTTATTCTGGAGGCATGTCTCCGAGGTTTTCATCATCTTCCAATGTTTAATATAGGGTATTCCCTGAGTTTAACGTCTAGTGCAGATAGATCAGACTGATCATAACACTGAAAAGAGTGAACCAGGTGGGTACATCCCTAAGAGGGAGCACCTTGATAGTCTACTGAATGGGAGGATCAAAATTCCCAATGAGGATAGACCTGGGATGGCATGTCCTAAAAAGGTAAGGTTTTACACCTTGAAGAGGATGTGGACACCACAAAGGATGGATCAGAAAGGATGGTCCCACACAAAGGGAGACACCAATGTTTACCATTGGCTAGGATTTAACCTCAGGGAGGCTACCTATATACCCTATATAGAATACATGGATCAAAACACACATAGTTAGAAGGGTTGATGAGCCACATAACGAGGTGACTCATGAGAATGGAGTGCATGGATGAGGACCTAAAGGAAATGGAGCCTCCGATTTGGGGAATGATCTTCCCAAGACACAAGGACTCTAAGGAGAGACTAGGATGGACATGGATGACATGCTTGGACCTTAGGGAGGCTTACTACATACCCTATGTATAATATGGGGATCAAAGTCCACATAGTTTATAATGGACTCATAAAATCAGGGCGTACACAAAGGACATCAACCCCAAGTCATGCCAAGGGGCTTACACATGGTTAGTGACCAATCACAAGTGGGGAAATCTTAGTTAGAGGAGTATGGTGAAGTGTGTGGATTTTGCATGGTTAGCTTCCAATATGGATCAAAACGCCCCAAAGAGGTGGATCTGGGAGATACATCCCAAAAAGGGAAAGTATCTCATCAGGATGGTACATCCCTTGGATGGAGAACTAGAGTTTACCACTGATTGGTATTGAACCTCAAAGAGGCATCCTATGCAACCTTTATAGAATAAGGGGATCAAAAAACCCGTGTTGTTAGAAAGGGGATATAGTTTAACTTTGTGTGGGATGAAGGACATACAATTTAACATCATGCGAGATGAATGAACCGATGTGGATTAGTCATAAAAAATGGATTACGGGGAGTGATGGTATTTAACCTCATAGAGGATTCCTACATACCCTTTCCAAAGGACAAAGATCAAAGTTTATATAGTTCAAAGGGGTATACAGTTTAACATCATATAGGATGAGGGGGCATGGGGCTTATGCATGGTTAGAATCCCAAAGAGGATTTCATGGTCACTGCTTACTCTAAAGCCACGCAAGTCATGCTCGGTGTGGGAAACAAGTGGTAGCACAATTGATAATAATTTCATGAATGTTTCGGCCACAAAGGATGGTTTGGGGGATTACACATGGATAGTGGCCCAGGGAGATGGAGGTTGGAACTTACTCCAGGAGATAAGCCTGAGGTGGGTGATCCTATGAATGAGGAGGATATTCCCATCATACAAGGAACACCCTATCAAAGTGTGTTGGGGCTTACATGAAGACTGCCTGAGGTTCACATGACAAAAAATACAAAAGGGAGAGAAAAGTAGGAGAGAATTGATGCTCATTCTCCTTTGAGCCCCCCCAACTTTCCATGCATGAAAAAACTCAAAGTTTAACATTATGGGATTGGGACGAGGGTGCATGGAAATTTAATATCCTAAAACTCGGATAAGGACTCAATCCTCACCCCTGGGACTTACATAACTTGTTCCAACCCACAATTGGGGGAAGGAAGGCACAAGAAATGGTAGGTTATAATGGGGTGGAATAATGTTCCCTTTAAGGCCTCACGTTAGCATGGCTATGCAAAAAGGAAATATCTATTTGCGTTCCCATATAATGAATCATTAGGTAGGGAAACAATATATGAAACACCAATCAAGGAATCATGAAATCACTTCACACAAGCTTGGAGGGCCACACAAGAGAAAGGTTTGTGAAGCATAAGGCCTTATAGATAAGGGATTCGTGAAGCTATGGTGCTTTATGAAGAGAAGGTGCTTTGCAAAGGGAAGTGGTTTTCTAATCATGATGAAAAGGATCTCCATGAAGGGAGCATATTTGTGAAGCATGATGACCCAACCGAGGTATGGATTCAACATGTGCTTGGAGGGTTCTTTATAATGGTCAAATGCTCCATGAAGACTGGAGTGACCAAAAGGGACTCCTACCTTCATGATGGCCATAGGGATTCATGAAGGAAATCCCCACTTGACACAATCCATATTTTTTTGTATTTTAAGATGACACTTTTAAGGGTAAGTGTGAAACAAACACAAATCCAGCCAAATACAAATCCCCGCCCACTGTAAAAACCAAAGAGCATACAAATCCTGCCCACTAAAACATGGACCAACCACGTCTAAAAAAGAATTTTACACTTAAAATTTCAAATTTCAAATGTGGGCCCAACCCTCTTCACCGGCACCATAATAGCCGGCCAACATCCATCACCGTCATAGAAAACAACTTCCCAAGACATTACTGCAATCATCGCACTCCAACCTTATTCTTTTTCCATCGTTACAACTGTCACCATGTTCTATCACTATTGAAATTGTCTTAAATGAGTCGCCATCATCAACCACTTCTCTGAAGTTCTCCACCAGCACTGAAAATCCTCTCCAACTCTGATCCATCACCACATCTCCATTGCTATTCAAACATCCACCAATAATGTTGAACTATAAATAGTATCAAAATGTCGCCATTGACTTATATTCCCACCACCAAAAAACAACACCAAAGAACGAAACCACCTTCGTAGATCACAAATTGCAATCGAGGAAGAAAACCAAAATATACAACAAAATGGGGGCAGTATCCCTAAACAAAACCGAAACAAGAGGTGAATGAGAATGAAACCCAAACAAGAAGAAAACAAAAGAAGGTTGACCTGGCGGGCCTTCATGACCGCCGAACCACAATGCCTAAAACCCCTATGTATCCATCACTCCAAATCTGAACTGAAGAGGATTATTGAAATGCTAGGTCAGAACAAGGTGAGGTGGATGAGGAAGATTTTGGGTTTTTTTAAACAAAAATATCATCGCCACTGCTTTTTAGTGGATGGTGGGTGACCTCTATTGAAGACTAGCCACTAGAGGAGACCTGGTGCAGTTGTTTGGTGTCACCCATTGATGACTTGCAGAGGCTAGTGCCACCGAAGATGACTCGCTGCAGCTGTTGGTGGTTGTCTGGAGAAAACTTGAAGAGGAATTTTGAATTTTCTTCTCCCTCCGCTGTTATATATATATATATGTGGGTGGTTGTTGTGTGATACATGAGAGATGGAGGGAATTTTTAATCCGTTCTTCCCATTTGAATAAGAATTTTCTACTGCCTTCCCCATGGACATAGGTCATCTGACCAAACCACGTAAATCTGTGTGCCTCTATTTGTGTTTTTTTCTCTATTTTGTATGAAATCTACAGTGTGTGAGTCTTTTTCCCCTACAAGTGGTATTAAAGATGAGGTGGATTACTTGAAAAAAATATCACTCTCAGCAAACCTGTTGTCCGTACTTTCTGCTTGAAGCTGTGTCTGAAATCTGAATCTGTCCCTGAGTGCTGGTGTTCGCTGGTGTCCCAATCCAGATCTGCTCCTAAGCCAATTTGCTGTAGTTTGCGGTTCTGCAACCCCTCTACCCGATTCCCAGTGGCTATGCAATTTTTGGGGATATGGTTTGATTTCCCTTAAGCCCTCTGTTTTTTCCTTTCGGTGGTGTGAAGTAAAGGAAGAAGGGAGGATAAAAATCTGAAAATAAGAGGGGGAGGAAGAAGTGTTGGTTGTGGGATTAAGAAAAGAATAAGAAAAAAAAGAGATAAAGAAAGGGAGGGGACAAGGGAGTGTGGAATTCATAAAAGAAAAAGTGAAAGGTCTTTTTACTTTTTGTCATGTTGTGTGTTTGACAAAAAAATAAGAGGGTAATTTTTTTTCTATTTGTTTAAGTGAGTGGGTTTCGTATAAGAAATTTGAGGGATTTGTTTGTGTTAAAAAAATTGAATTGGTTGTTTTTTTTTTGTATTTATATTTTTTAAAAAAAATTCCTTGGGGATTCGATTGAATCAATGAAATAGTTGATTTCTGTTTTGTCAGTAATTTCAGATTCATCGGTGGTGTTTGTTTTTGGAAATTTTAATATGTTTTTGTGATGGAGATTCTTGAAACCAAAAATAGTTTGGTACCACCCCAGGAGGCCCAGTAGTCTGTTCCAGCTATACACACCGGTACTGAAAATACTTCCAGATATAGAATTATGGTGTCCATTACCAAATTTGAGGTGGAGAAATTTGACAGGACGAACAACTTCAGTATGTGGAAATGTGAAGTTTTGGATATTCTAACTCAAAAAGAGTTAGATATCACCTTGGAAGAAAAGCCCATCGACATCACTGATGGTTCTTGGAGAAGACTCATCCATCAAGCCTGTGGTACAATTCAGCTTTGTTTGGATAAAGACCAGAAATATAGTGTGATGTGAGAAACTTCAGAAAAATGTTTGTGGATTATTTTGGAGAATAATTATATGTCCAAAAGCATTGAAAATCGATTGTACCTGAAAAAGAAATTGTTCAGATCTCAGTAAAAGCAAGTTATGTCTATGATTGAGCATCTTGATTCGTTTAATAAAATACTGGCAGATTTGAAAAGTTTGGAAGTAATGATCAGAGATGAAGATAAGGCTATATTGATGTTGAACTCTCTACCAGAGAGTTATGATCACCTTACTACAACATTGATGTATGGTAAAGATGAGGTGAAATTTTTTGATGTTTCAAATTATTTAGTTAACAATGAGTACATGCAGAAAGAAAAATATGACCATTGGGATTCCGCATCAGAGGGATTGATGACAATTAGATGAAGGTCGTGTGATAGGAAATCCGGAAGATTCATAAGGTATGAATCACAATTGACGTCAAAAGGCGAGTCCGACTTTAGACGTCCAACAAAAGAAGAGTGCGCCTACTGTCATGAAAAGGGGCACTGTAAGAAGGATTTTCCCAAAATTGGGAAATCGAAGGCGAATTTTTCATAGAGAACCGAGGTTGTTGAAGATTTTGAAGATACTATCCTCGTTTTCCCAACGGTCAACCATTTAGAAGGTTGGATTATCGATTCAGGTTGTTCATTCCATATGTGCAGGAATCGAGATTGGTTTTCAAACCTCGATGAGTCAGATGAAGGTGTGGTATTTATGGGAAATAACCACCCTTTCCATACAAGAGGTATTGGAATGATAAAGTTTAAGATTCATGATGGTACAACTTGATGCCTTACAGATATAAGATATGTACCAGAATTGGAGAAGAACCTCACATCGCTTAGAGTTTTGGATAAGCTTGGTTACCAAATAAATATTGAAGATGGATTCATGAAAATTATCTGCGGTGCACTCCTTGAGATGAAAGGTATTCAAAAAGGTACTTTGTATTATTTGAATGCTGAGACTATTACAGGTGGAGCAGTGACATCAGATAAGAGTGTCACCACTGGTAGAACACAAAGTATTATACGAAGACCTTACAGGTATGGAAAATCAGTTAGTTATGCTCGTTATATGGTTGAAGATGGTGTTTCAGATTGTTATCAAGATTTTTTGTATAACAAATAAATGAACCAATGGAAGTCTGTTATGGAAGAAGATATGAATTCACTGCATCAGAATATGATATGGGATATTGTTCCTCCTCTGAAGGACAAGAAAGCTGATACAGGGATTAAGTTCCAACATTGTTTGGACTTGATCAATATGACTCACACTTGAGATTCCTAAAGGCATCGAGAAGGCAGCAACAAATAGAAATATTTGTTTCAGCGGCATCATTAAGATTTTTTTTAGTTACATGATGTTTTGTTTGAGCGGAAATATGGTGATATTTTTCCTCAAGGTGGAGATTGTTGGGTTTTTTTTACACAAAAATATCATTGTTGCTGCTTTTTAGTGGATGGTGGGTGACCTCCATAGAAGACCAGCTGCTAGAGGTGACCTGGTGTAGTTTTTTAGTGTCACCCGTTGATGACATGAAGAGGGTGGTTCCACCGAAGATGACTTGTTGTAACAGTTAGTGGATATCCGGAGATAAATTAAAGAGGACTTTTGAATTTTCTCCTCCCTCCATTGCTATATATATATATGTGGGTGGTTATTGTGTGACATATGAGATATGGATGGAATATTTAATATGTTCTTCCCATTTGAATATGAATTTTCTACTACCTTCCCCATGGACATAGTACATCCAACCAAACCATGTAAATCTGTGTGCCTCTATTTTTGTTTTTTTTTCTCTATTTTGTATGTGATCCAGAGTGTGTGAGTCTTTCTCCCCTATAGAAGAAACCCAGGTAAGAAACCCTAGGAAGAAATCCCAAAATGATGAATAGGAAAGTGGTAATGAAAGCCTATAAAGAAGAACTGATACTAGAGCTTTTGTAAATCTAAGGGTACGACATGAGGGAAATGGTTCTTCGCGGTCAGAGGCGGCTCCATCGGACTCATAGAGGATTTCTTCATTTCTCTGTGGCAGTTGAAAATGCATCCTTCAGGAACATAGAGGCTTCTTTCATGTATCTACGATGGTAGAAAGAATATCCATTGGGATCACAGAGGCTTCTGTCATTTTTCTATGGTGGTCATAGAGGAGTTCGTTCATCCATCTTCGCACCGTTCACGGTGCTGAAGGGATTCACAACGGACCTTCGTGAGGCATTACCTTTGTTTATTTTTATTCCTTTTCTATTGAAGCACAGATTTTGATGCCAATAGTATGGTAAGACACCAACATTAATTTATATTTGAATATTTTTAAGTAAATGATTTATTCTCAAGAAGGATAAAAATTATATGTTTGAAGATCATTATTATAAAGGAATTTCTCTTAGATATTCATCCAAAAGAAAGGGGTATAAATTTAATAAAAAATATCTAAAAAAATTGTTGAAATTATATATTTTAAAATTTTAGATGTTGAGGATATTTAAAAATATTGTAAGAAGTTTTGAAATAAAAAATAGTAAGTAACAATCATAGGAGAATTATGTTTAAGTGATCATCTAAGGGGGATAATATAGGGCTATAGAAAACAAAATTGAAGAAACCAATGATGAGGAAATTAAGAAAGGTTTGGGATCTACAAGGAAGAATAGAATCGTGGATAAAATCAATGAAAAAAATACCATTGGTGATCAGATTGATCTGGTGAAAATACAGAGGATGAGTACTCTATAATAATCATATTTAATATGTTAAGTATATCATATATGTTTTGAAGAATATAAAAAATATGGAAATTTTGTTAAATTGATGACTAATTAACATAATTTTTTTAAAAGATTAAAATATTGGAAGTTGTCCAGTGGATTGAAGAAAACAATGTAATTTAAACAAAGTGGGTGTTTCATAAATAATTCATTGAATATATAAAGTTGTCCCTAAGAATCAAATGAATGTAGTGGAAGGGGATTTAAAAAATTGATGTAATTGATGTTGATGATGAATTTGAACCTATTTCCTATTTGAAAAAAAATCATATTTGCTTGGAAATTTTAATGAAAAGAGGATTCAAATTATACCAAAAGGATTTTAAATCATAATTCTGTAATGGATAGTTTGAGGACGCACTTTAAATTGGGAAATAATCTGGATTTACTATATATTAATATTAATATAAAATATTTCGGTTAAAGTAATATTTTATGGAATGAATCATACACATGTGAGATGGAATTGATCATTATATCTACATGAATAAAAAGAATGGTAAAAGTATGTTTGTTTACATTTTATTTATTACATTGTTTTTATAGAAATAGATGATTCAAAATGTAATCTTCTTGTAGAATATAAGAGGTGTGAGTTTAAAATTTCCTTAATTTGGGAGTTAACATTTTCAATTTGTTTATAGGTATTTTAGAGAAGCATTGACAAATTTATTTCTCAACTATAATATAAAAAATGTTCATAAGATATTAATAATTAAGGATTATAAGATAATGAAAACACCAGTGTCTATATGAATGAAGTTCTTAATAGTTTATTATTGAAAAAATTATTAATGAAAAAATATATATGAAAATCATTGGAATCATACTGTACCTAAAAATGAAATGACCAGACATTGTGTTTGACACAGTGTATGCCACACATTATCAGTGTTTTTATAAATAAATATGCATGATAGAAGTGAAATTAGTTTTTATATAGATCATAAAAAAGGTGGTCATGAATATGTTTTATCACTACATATCACAAAAAGAGTTGTTGGGATACACTGAGGCTGATTGGGATGGTTCAGTAGATGTTTGTAAGTTGACATCTTGAGGTGTATTATTTATTATAGGATAATTCATTTCATGGTTGAGAAAGAAGAACGAATGCATCTAACTTATCACTATAGAAGATGAATATATAATATAAACATAATAATTTAATCAACTACAACAGATGAATAAATAATGTGAGGATGTCAGAGTTTATTTGAAAAAACCTCTTACAGTCATATGTGATAACTTTAGTGATACTAATCATATAAGAAAATCATCTTCATCGTTTAAGGATAAAGAAAAAAATGATAAATTAATATTTAATCGACGAAAAGTTTGAAAAGGGGCTGATGATATTGGATTATGTGTCATTAAAAAAATTAAATTATGGATATCATGCTGAAGGATCTACTTAAGACATAGTTTATGAAGCATAAATTGGAACTTCAATCCCAATTATCCCCATCAAACATGATGGTTCAGAGAAGGGACCCTCACTCCCTAATTGGAATTCATTTTTTCAATAAAGAATGGGAAATCTCTCCTAAATTAAATTTTTATATTTACAACCCAGTCTTGTGAGCATTTAGAGAATTGTGATTTGATTTCATTGTCAAATGGGTTGAATTTTTTTAAGAATTATATTGGAGATGATGTCCATAGTGAGTGATAATGATAGTTGAGAGTGTTCTTTCTTATTGGAAGAGGGAAAATAATCATTAGATAATGTTTTGGAAATGAGTAGATTTATTGAATTTATAGTCAAGGGAGTATATTGGTATATATATTTTGATGACCATGGAAGAATGGAAACAATGTAAGTGTTTTGATTGGGAATTTTTAAATCAATCCCCCATCCTTTGGGTTTCAGGATCTAGGATTTCTTGGAAGTGATTTATATGATGCACTGCTGGTGTTTACATCACATTGTTAATATATTTTAAGATGGAATTTTTGGAAAATAAATTCAATATGTATTATTTTTATTAAATAGTATTGGATTATATACAGGAAACTTTACTATGTCGAAAAATTGAATGAACCATTCGCTTCAAGGGGTATAGGGTATACCCTACACATCGGATGGAGAATATTTTCATATTTCCATTTTCTATAGGAGTCCACACCATGGTTGAACATTATACCCTGGTATTTATAAAATTTACATATGTAGTTTTGAATATATTTAAGATCACACCATTATTTTATTTATCACACCTTGACATTGTCATGTTAGTATATCTATAGATTCATATTTCCGATCTTTTTTGAGGAAATACAAATGATTGAATTAGAGACATTGGCTTGGTTTTGGAGGGGATATATTGATAAATTTTCCAACCTATAAAGGCTGGTTTAATGATCTATATTAATGGTTATATAACGATTGTATGGATATATAAAATATGAATATATCTCATTAATAAGAAGGAAAATAATCATGGAAGATTAAAAACTTGCAGAGGGACTCCAAAAGAGATATATGAGGAGGCATTACAAACTAGTGCTAGAAAAATAATTATGGAAGATCCACTATGTATTTTCATTGAGGGGTTTCGGTGTTCATCAGTGGATGAATTGGTGAACAATTGATACACCTCATTTGGTGTAATCTCACTCTTTGTTTATTAGTATCAAAACAAACACACTCAAGGATTTAGTGAGCTTCTTGAGTGGTTGAAACCAGATAGATATTTATTTCTATGAGTTTTTAAACCTATGAAGATAGAGTGAATACTTTGAATTATAATAAAGGTATTTTTCTTAGTGTTCTAGGTGTGTGATCCATCCCTATTGCATCCACTTTAGATTAGTCTGATTTGGCATAACCAAGTCAAATTTATTATTTACCCCTATTTTATTCATTAATGCTTCATATCAGTAGTTATGGAGAGGTGTATTTTCTATAATTATAGGATATGATCATTTTTGAGGTGTTATGTGTGAAATAATGACATAACCAGATCCCCCCTCATGATTTTTTCTCTCAGACCATGATTCATAAGAAATTAAAAAAGAATTATACATAGATACCCAAGAGAAACATATGTTTATTTTATATATTTTCCTCAATTTGAACATTATATATCACTAAATACTCTCCCAATCATAGGAATATAATGTTTTGTGTTGTTTATGACTAGATACATAATTAATTTTATTTTATAATACTTGTGAACAATTATCCAAAATTGGTCTACACTAGACTCCCACTAGACATATCAAAGGTTATACACATCTTCATAATCTGGGAAAATAGAAACATAATTAAGAGGTGATCTCAAAGGCTTAGTAAGGGTAAACATAAGAAATAACAATAAAATATTATAATTTATCAAAAGATAATAATATGGGTATAATAAAGATATATAATAAAATCATATGGAATAAATATTAGAACATGAAACATGAGTCATAACATAACATAATAAATAAATAAATAGATTTTTGGAATACATGAGTCAATAAATATAGTCCATGGGAGGATAATGTAAGATCATGTAACATCATTAAATTAAAGAACAAAATTTATTATAGGTAACATCAAATTCCTAATCCACACTATTAGTTCATATTCTTATGAGAAATTAAAACATACTCAAAAATAATTTTCTCATGAGATATAATTCCATAAATAATTCATTAAAGGGAGATATAATAACCCACATATAATTATCCATATTTATTAGTTCCACTGAAAAATAGTCTTTTATCATATCATAAATATCACATGGAAAGAAAAAGAGTTTCATGTACTATTCAAATCGAATCACAAATTTAATCATTTATAAATCCATCAATAGTCATAACATGATAAACCGAAGTAAAATAATTTGGAATCCATAGATATTATATAAAATTATAGGAAAATTAATTTCAATAAATATAATAAAGGGTATGGTATTTTCACTATTTATATTAATGGTATATAATGAAGTCTATAATTTCCCCAATCAATCGATGTGTGGTGTCTAAGTGAACATACATAAATCAATGGAACATAAAAAAAGGTATTTATAAGTAAAGTCACTTGAATAAAATTAATTAATATTCATAGTGTATGAATAGTAATGAAAATAGATTTGATGGATCATATCGTTTATATGATAGAACATTACATAAGCTATTCAGAGAAAGAAGGTTGATGGTAACATTTTTGGAATATCTATCATCATTTGAAATAATTTTAAAAGAAACATTTTATAAATATAGGTGAAAAATAATTTATTTTAGAAATCATGAAAACATAGAGAGAATTATTCATATAAAATTTAAATGGTAATGCAAATATGTGTTCTAATGAAAAACATTAAAAAGTGATGCTTTTCACCCCATGGAAAAATGGCCCGTAAAATAATTTTCATTAAAACTTTTTAAGAAGGTCGATTAATAAAAGTGAAATAAATAAATTATTAATTCATTTATAAAAACATTAAAAAAATCATCCAATGATTATGGAGAGATAAATAGGGAGGTTCTCGGCTGAGAATAAATGACAGGGCCAATTTCTTTATAGTGTGTAAACAATATACCAAGAGGAAAAATTAAGTAGTTTAAAGACATATAAAAACCCATAAATAATCAAAGTAGAATATAATGATGTTGGTTTTTAGAAAGGAAGGTCATAATAATTCCCCATATGGATTATCATTCAAAAATAGTCCTGGTTTTAAATTGATATTGGGGAAGAAACCCTTACGGCGTGAGTAATGTATTTATCAAAGGGACATAAGAGTTTTAACATGAAATTGATGTTTATATATCATTAAATTCAATTAATTATTTTTAATTTATGGTAAAGGTTCATAATTTCAACATATAAAATAAATTATATTGTTTCATGTCCAATACGTATCGTCAAATTGGAAATAGAGACAAATAAAACCTTATAACCTTGATATCCTCTGAATGAAAAAAATTTAATGAAGAAATATGATATGTATATTAAACCCCCATTAATTAAATTACTATGGTGAAATAAAATCATAAGTAAGTGATAAAATTATATTACATATATCATGGTGCACAATAAGTATTATGTCTCAAGAAATTAAATTTGTAAAACAGAGCCTCTTACGTTATTTCTTGATTTCCACTAAAGTTATTGAATCAATTATATAAAAAATATTTATCTTAATAACATATTTCAGGACATTTTCACATTTTAAATATTTTATAAACATAATCTAAAATTATTCTATATATTTATATTAGTTAGTTAATATTTATCATCAATATAGGGTGTGAGTGATGTTGATCATTGTGAACTAGTTTTGTAATATTAGTGTTGTGATTCATTCCTTTACAAAAATTAATCATTCCAAGATCATGAATTGTAATATAATTTATTATTTATAATTATTTATATTGGTATAATTTTATTCTATATATTTGTTTGGTTATGGCTCTCGTATATGAAATTAGTGAAAAAAAATGTTTTAAGGATTTAAAACAAATGAAGGGTGGAATATTAATTAATGATTTAATATTACTGTTAAAATTACAAAAATAAAATAAAAATATTAATTTTCTTTTTTATAACATATATTATCATTAATTATTTTCTCATAGTCATCCATGATATTATTTTATAGCATTGTTCTATTTTTTTATAATGACGAAAACATAAATATAGATTAATTAATTGATGATTATGATTATAAAAGTGGTTTCATTTAGGCATAATATAATTATAAAATGAGAATAATGATATTATTTAAATATTATTTAGGTTAATAATTAATTTTTAATAGGTTTTAATGAATAATAATGAAAAAATATGACAAAACAAGATTTGCTACTTCACGGATGTGGTAGTCTGCACTATACACGGTTAACACTTTTATTACTCAAATCATTTGAGGGAAAATATTTTTATTTACTTTTTATCTTAATAATCATAATTATATTATATATTTAACATTTATTCTTAAATTTCACCCATATAACCAATGAAGAGATCTTTTTTTGTAATACAGAAGTTTTCACCTCATGGATGTGGTAGTCTGCAGAATATATGAATGATGGTTTCAATATTCATAATAGAAAATAAGAAAGGTAGTAAATATTTATTTCCATTGAATAATAATATTCATTATTCAAACAGTACCTATTTAATTATATAGGAATTTGAAAATTATATATGGAAAAGTAAGAATGAACATAAAAGAACTTAGGTAAAAAAGTACTCCCATTGAGTAATCGGGCTTTCCCTTGGAATACTGCTTGGAAGTTGGGGTCTTATGGAAATAACATGGACCCAAAATAAAAAACGAAAAGGAATAGTATTATAAATTAAAGTAAATGGGTATATGTTCAGGTGGAAACTAAATTCTTTTAGTGGACTTGAAGTGGTTTTGAGAGGCCCATTTGATAAGTGGTGAGAATGACTGTTTTTTAATTATAAACACTTAATATAAATGGAGCACATGTTAAACATGACAAGTGGATCGAAAATAAATAAAAATAAGGTATTATAGGATTAAACAAGGTCTATAATCCTAAAAAATATATATTTTTACACTTTTTTTATGTTAGTTAGTCTAATAATTTTCACGTTTACCATTTTGGGTTCTACCATGGTACGTAATTATTACAAAAGTAATTTAATTTTAATGAATAAAAAAATTAACTTATTACATAATTTGGATATAATGATTCCAAATATTAAATCCACTTTATTAGATAATTTTTTATGAATAGGTAAAAACCAATGTTAACATTAGCGCATGTACCACATAAAAACTTATTTTTAGAATAAGTGTATTTCTAGGCATAAAATATATGTGTAGGTTAATATTTTATATGCCTATAATTTTTATAAAACAATTAGTATATTATAAAAAAATTTGTCTTTAAATGATCTCCAAAATCAAATTTTAACAAAATATTATTTATATAAAATATTAGACAAAAAAAAGTTCTTACGGAAAAATATTACTTTTGTCCACAAAATGTTAACCATAATTTTTCTAAATTTAACATAACATTTTCAAAAATTTATATTTTTAAATAATAAATACATATTTAAAGAATTAATTATATTTATACACATCTAGTTAATTCTTATTATGTCATATAATTTATAACATTGGTAAAAACTATATTTTATGGAATTCACATAAAAATTCAATTATTTTAGAAAATTCCAAAAATTAATCTTATAATAATATAGACATGTTGAACATAAAAATTATTTTTTCACTACTAATTTAAATTTTTATAATTTTGTAATTTAAATTTTAAATTAAAAACATAAAAATATAATGAATACTATTTTAATAGGAAAATAACATTTTGAGAAATATTAATTTCTTTTATTCATATAAATTACAATTTAAATTAGTGTTAATATATGGTTATTATCAATAACATATCTAATATATAATATTTTCACTTTCTTTAAATAAATTTTATAAAATGAAAATACCAAAAATACATTTTTAAAGTGATATTTTAATTTTTATCAATGTATTAGAAAATACATATTATTTTTCTTTAAAATTAAAGATATAAAATGTGTAAAATCCATGTGACAAGTTACTTCTTATATTAATAATTACCTAATTGTATCATCCAAATTTCAAGTTAAATATCCCTTAAATTTCACCATATACAATATAACAATAAACTAACCTCTTGTGGCAGTCATACGTAGTGATTCAAGTTGAATAGATCTTATAATAATTTCCACCTTCTCTCACATACGATTTCTCGCATACTGTAATTTTTGAAATTTAGCTTAAGAAAGGTCTATGGAATACCTTAGTGAAGGTACATCCTTTCCAAGCTCATAAAAATGATATTCATGAGGGATAATTTAACTACTTAATGTCATTTCATTTCTTTCTCTTTATTTTTTATTGTAATATGGTTACTTCCTTTGGTACCTACTAATTTAATCTATATATTATAATGATAACATTTTATTTTAACATATCATAGTTTAATTTTTCCTTAGTTTTTCATGTAGGAATATAAATTAATGTAATATTTTTAAAGAAAAATAAATAGTGAACACATGGATCATTACATTCTCTAATATTAAATAAATTGCGTCCTTATAATTTTAAGTACCACTCACTAATCATAATTATATAAGTTTGTCTAAAATAAATTCATAATTAGGGTATTTTTTATATGATGTGTATACCTTAATACATTAGATAAAACTAAGAAGCGATTGTTTCTTTAAATTCATTGATTTATTGCTTCATTTTTCATAAGATACTTATTTATTTATGCCCTCATTTTCCATACATGAATCATATTATAGTTCCATTGAGACAATCCATTATGTGCCACTTATTATATTTTCGATATGAAGGAATTTGATTTTTTTTTTCTTCATCACCTGAACATCCATTATACTCCATCCTTCTCTTCATTGGGGTATTTTGAAACTCAACTAATTTTACATTTGTATTTATAATATTTGATAGGTGGTTTGTAAAAATCAAAATATTTCTCACTCTAAACCTTATCCATTTAAATTTTCTATTAGGAAATATCTATATTATCCCTTTCATCTATTATTAACATGGTTCCTTTGGGCTTCATCCATAACTAAAATAAAAGGGGTCAACATGAGTAATGTATACATAACATCATATGAAAATTATCATGAATGATCTTATAAAAAAATTATCCTAAAAAATAATTGATCTTTAAAAAAAACACATTGGTGTTCAATTCAGACTAAGTAACTCTTAATTTAGTCTATGTTCTAATAGTCTGTTTTGTCTCATATTCAATAAACTAATTACATTACATAATAAATAATTTATAATTACCTGTAAAGAGACTGTGTTTGAACAAAACATATCCCTAGCGAGTGTTGAAGTAGGTGTACAGTCATAGGAGCACTCATTATGTATTAGGGTGAAGATTGAGTTGATAATCTATGGTGAATAACCATATGTTCTTCTATGCCCAAACTACATCCACAGTCCATTATCTTTATAAGGATGTAATTTATAAGAAACTCATATAATATCGATATCACCATAACATCAGGATATTATATTATACTTAGAATTATCCATATGGGTTTTAGTATAGTTCTCTAATATGAATCCTCAAAAATAATCAATCCCTACCCTAATGCAAACTTTCAGAACCCATGAAAAACATATATTTATATTACAACATTTCCACATTGAAAACATTAAATCTCAAAACAAATCACAATACCATGAACATAAGGTTTAGTTACCTTTATAACTAAGTATGTAATCATTTTTATTTTACAATAATTTTAATCATTTCTCTATAATTTAGCCACACTATACTCCTTCTTGATTTCTTATAGGTTATTTCCTTCTTCCTAACCAATGGAAATAGAAACATAAGAAAGGGGTGAGATTAAATTATTAGTAAGGGTACACATAAGTGACAACCATCAAATATCATAATTGATAATAAGATAATCACATGGGTATAATAATGATACATATGAAAATAATACCCAATAAAGATTAAATCACAAAACATGAGTAATGGGATTTGATATAGAGTAACATAAGAAATAAATTTATTCAGTGGGGAAAACATAATTCAATAATCAATATCCATGTGAGAATCATATATGAATACATAATATCTTATAAATATTATAGAAACATTAGTACTGGGAATATTACATTCATGAGTCACACCATCAGTTCCCATGCTTACTCAAAAATAAAACATACTCACTAATAATATTCTCATAAGATATAGATTATTAAAAAATGAATTGGATAGAAATAGTAGACCACACCATTCATTAACCATATATATGTGAACCACTTAAAATCAATCATTCATCACATCATTGAGATCCAATAGAAAAAAATAGGCTTCATATCTTATTCAAATAGAATGACATAAAGTAATCACACATAATTCTTCCAATAATAAAAACATGATAAACCCATGTAAACTAAATGCACACTAAAATATATTTACTAACACTCTAGGTAAATAATCGTCAATCTAGATAATAATTAATATAGTATATACACTGTATAGATAAATGGTATATTTCTAAGTTATTAATTTACCTAATTAATCATCATATGGCATTTAGATGAACACCCATCAATCAAATGAATGGAAAATAGGGAATCACCCAAAAAAGGATATGGAATAAATGTTATACCTATCAAAGGTTGATGGTTTGGAAAGAAAAATTAGAGATGGATCAAAACTTTCATAGAAAGTAACACTATATAAGCCATATAGAGAATAATTCTGGATAATAACATTTGATGATTATCCTATATATTTTGAAATCAATTTCAAAAAAATATTTTATAAATCTAGGTGAAAAATAATTTATTTTTAATGTCATGAAAATATAGAGTTATAGAATCATATAAAATTATAAATTTGGGGTAATGATTTGTTCATATGAAAGATATTAAAAATATTTTCTTTCTGGACATTGAAAATAATAATCCAGATAACAAATGATAAAATTTTCATTAAAACGTTTTAAGAAGTTAAAGTAGTATAAAATGACATTAATAAATTATTTAGGACAATATTATGACATTAAAAAAATTATCCAATGAAGATAGGCATGAAAAAAGGGAGGTTCATGATCGAGAAGTAGTGATAGGGTTAGTTTCCTTACAATGGGTAAATTGTGAACCAAAAGAGGAAAAAAATTGTGAGAAGAAATATAAACCCAAAAAATAATCATGTGAGAAGATAATGATTTTGGTTTTCTGAAATGAAGAGCATAAAAATTCCCCATTTTTATTATCATTGAAAAATAATCCTTATTTAATATTGATATTGGAGTAGAAACCCTTAAGGTGATTGTAATATAGGAATAAAAAGTGCATAAGAGGGTTACCATGAAATGGAAATTAAAAAATACTGAAATTAAAGCTATTAATTATATTTTAAGAATAAATGAGTAGAAATTATACAATATAAATTAAATTATAGAGTGAAATATCAAACATGTCTAATGGAATTAGAAATAGATTCAAATAAAACCTTATAACCCTTATATCCTTTGAATCAAGATCCAATTAATGAAATAACATGATATGGATCTTCAAAACCCATTAATTACATGAATATAGAAAAATAGATTCATTTGGTTGTAATGAAACTATTTTAAATATAAAATGTCTCATAATAACAATTGTGTCTCATGAAGTTAAATTTGTGACAAAGAACCCATTAACATAATTCCTAGCATCTACTAAAGAAAATGAATATCGTGAATGATAAAAATAAATATATTATTAAAATATTTAATAAACTTATTAATACCTATAAAATTTTATGAATTTTAATTATTAATATTATATACATGTATATTAGATAGTTATTAACTGTCTTCAATATTGGATGTGAGTAATCTTGATTGTTTTGAACTAGTTTTAGAATAGTAGTGTTTTTGTTTTTTCTTCTCCCAAAGATTATCATTACTAGATAATTTTCTTAATATAATTTATTATTTATAATTTTTTATAATGTAATAATTTCATTCTACCATCATTTTGGTTATGGTTATTGTAAACATAATTTTTGACAAGCATGTTTCGATGTTTTTTAACAAAAAATGGTGGTATCTTTATTAACGATTTAGTACTAATGTTGCCATTAAAGAGCCAAAATAAAATCATTATGAGATTATTTATATCATATTTTATCATTAATTATGTTCTAATATTCATCAATTATATTATTTTATATCATTGCTCTAGTAGGTGGTTAGACAGACCCAAACATGAACATACCATAATTAGTGGATAATAATGATTATGAAATTGGTTTATTTCGGGTATAATATCATTATTATGGAAAAATAATTGTATTATTTATATAATTTTATGGTGGTGAATAATATTTTTAAAGGGTTTTATAAATAATAATGAAACTATAATAAAAATGGAATATGTTACTTCATTGAGATGGTGGTTTTTACAATACACGTTTAACATTTTCATTTCTTGAAGAATGATAGGAAAAGAAGATGGATTAATTTTTTATACTAATAACCATAATTATATTATATATTTCACTATTATTATTCAATTTAATCTATATAACTCTAAATGATATTTTTTGGTGAAAAACTTATGATGTCGCTTCATAGAGGTGTTAGTCTGCATAATACAGAAATGAAAATTTCATTTTTCATAATAGAAAGAGAAAAAGAAGTTCATATTTATTCTCATATCATAAAAAAAATTATTATAAAAAATTTATTTCATTATATAGTGATTATAAACTTAGATTTGGGTAAGAAGAATAAAAATAAAAGAAGTCTGGGAAAAAAGTACTCACATTTAGGACACGTGATTTTCCTTGGAAGATTCCATAGAAATGGAGGTCTTAGGACAATATATAAACCTTATGATAAATTTAAAAGATTATTATTATAAATTATGGAAAATATGTAATGTTTTATGTCTAAAATTAATTCATGGGTGTTCTTGAAGGGTTGGTGAGGGGGCCCTTTTATAAGTGGAATTATATTTTTTTTAATAACTAGATAATATAAATGGGGAACATGTTAAACATATGAAGGGGATCAAAAAAATGGACAGTAAGGGATTATCAGATGATATAATTTCAATAATTCCTCACCCATCCATTTCAACACATATCTTAAAAAAAATTCATGTCCTTTAGTATTAGAATTTTAGATTTAACTATTATTTGTTTTATATGGTAATTATTTGTTACCATAATAATTTAATTTTAATTGATAAAAATGAAATGGACCTTATTACATAATTTATATATAACTACTCCAAGAATGAAATCCATTTTATCAGATAAAATTTGAACCTTTATGAAAAATAATTTTCAGCAATAACACTTTTAACACATGAAAATGTTAATTTAGAAAAAATGTATTTGTATGCATAAATTTTTTGTGTACTGTAACATTATCCATGTATCTGATTATCATGATATAAATTGTTTTATTATAAAATATATATATTTGAATCTTTCAAATAAATTAAACTCCTACATTTTATCAAAATATTATTTAATTAAAATAATATATAAAATTGTTTTTATTGTAAAATATTACTTATGTTCCAAAAATTATAATCAAAGGTTTTATAAATTTAAAAAATTATTTTTAAAATTCATATTTTTACTTTATAAATATTTTTTTTCCAATTAAAATGGTTTATACACTTTTAGGTCATTCGTATAGTCACTAAATTTACAATTGTGTTAGAAACTATATTTTTCACCATTCACTTAAAATATAATTATTTATGAAAATTAAAAAAAGTCATACTAATATAATATTGACATGTTGAATATAAAAATAAATTTTAAATTATCATATTTAAATTAAACATATATAGAATTTAACTTTTGAATAAAACATAAAAATATAATGAAAATGGTATTCATAGTAAAATAAATTTTTATAAGATATTATTTATTCTTATTTTTATCAATAAAAATTAAATGTATTATTAATATCAATAATATATGTTACCCAGGATATATTTAGTTTCTTTGAAAAAATCCCCTAAAATGAAAAATTAGAATATACATTTTTAAGATGATCTTGTCAATATTATCATTGCATTAGTAAATACAAATTTTGTTTCTTTAAAATAAAAAATATGAAATGTGTAAAATATATGTAATAAATAACTTATTAAATTAAAAATTACTTAATTATATCATCCTAATATTTAATTACATGTCCCCTCATGATCTCCACTTAAGATCTAAGAATTAGTTTACCTCCAATAGAAGTTATGGGTGGTTATTCTGTTAGAATAGTTCTCATGGACATTTCCACAAACATGAACATTTATTACATATTATTTTTATCATAATATAATAATTGGATTTATTATTGATATTTTTCTAGAGAAAAACCTATTGAAGATAATTCCTTTCCAAACTATGAAAAATTTTCTTCATAAGGGATACTTTTTCTTCCCAGTTATATTTAATTACTTTAAATTCATAGATTTTATAATATCATTACTTAATTTTATTACTACTAATTTATTGAGTATATTATAATGATCAATTTTTTTTATATCAAAATTTTTTATTTTGGTGTTTCACGTATGAAAATTTATTAACATAATATTTATTTAAGGAAAAAACTTAGTGAAGACTTAGATCACCACATTAGATATATATATATATATTGATAATATATATAAGGATCATATTATAGATATATAAAGGTTACCATGGTGTTTAGAATATATCAATAAATGGTAATGTCCCATAAAAATGGGAAATAATAACATAATATATAAAGGTATCAAGTCCAATATATAAAGGTCACAATGATGATATGTGAAGTTTTCCAGTAGAAATTTGAAAAACTCATGATTCATAAATTTCACTAGTATGATATATAATCAACAATATTATATGTAATGGATACCAAAACATTTCCTTTGATACATTAGGGTAATTAGTATGATATGTAAGGGTTATTCTATCTATAAGTAAGAGTCTTTCCTTTTGTAATTGTGGTGAATTATTATAACTATGGAGAAATATAAGTGTATTTCTAGAAGAATTCATCAACAAGATGTATATTACTATAATATCACGAGGTTATAAATTAATATTGTGTTTGATAATGTATAAAACATGTATCATCAAGCCAAAATGAATGTTGAAATAGTATTAATTTAAATCTGCCTCTTATAACCCAAATGTTTAATTGGAGGGCATGAATATGGGTAACTATATAATGATATATATATATATATATGTCATAATCAATAAAAATTTATTGAGAAATTATAATTAAATAAAGACTTTATATTCAGTAAAGTCGTTTTATGCTTCTAAAATATTTTTTCTCTAAATATGAATTTAATTTTCTTTAGTGATAAAATATTATAAATAATTTTTTCTACTTTTAGAAATAGTATTTTATAAAAATTATTTCATTTTTTATATCATCATATGAAAATTATCTTAGGGTTAAATGTTTGTATTTTTTGGAAAAGTTTGATTTTTTAGTGAATAATAATATTTTTATTTTTTAAAACTATAATTTAATTTCATTAAAAATTAACATTACAATTTTAGTTTGATATAAAATAAACTTAAGTATAATTTAATTGTATATAATATAATTAATTACATAAACTAAATATTATGCATGATTTTGATTTAATTTCATTTTTTGGATTAAAAATGCATTTTTGTAAAAAATAATTTTAATTACATTAAAATAATTTCGTTAAAAACTGATTTCAGACACTTCCAGGAATATAAATTTAAATAATTATTTCATATATTTAATCAGGATTTCTTAATTTTTTAAATATGTACCCTTTATGTTTTTCCATTATAAATAATGATCATAGTAAATTATTGCTACTATGGTAAAAGTAAATCAGATAATTAAGGTTAAAAAAAATATGATATGGTCTCAAATCAACCATAATATTTTTTATATTTCATTGTGTTAGTATATTTCATCCATAATCATCCAAACTTCAATTATAAGAAAATATATTGCAACTTTACTTTAATTATAACTTCTATATTATTTTATGTAAATATAAAGTCAAAAATATCATTCTCTAGCATTTAATATCTATAATATTTTGTAAAAAGGATAAATTAGATTAATATTCATTATAAATGTTTATTTTAAATGTAGAGTTATCTTTTTGTCAATATAATTCATTTTTTATTTTTAATGATGAAATAACTGCATTAAATTCTTACACAATATTGACAGAGTGCATGCACAAGTTGTACAAAAATCAAGTAAATAATTTCGATATTTCAAAAATTAATTTCTTTTGGTAATTTTTAGTTTCCCATATATTTTGTAAGACAAATTACATATTATAAGTAAAATTATAACCCTTTTATAATAAAATATCCATTACCACTATTAAGGATTAAATTGGTCAACTAAGGGGTTAAAATATAAGATAAGGTTCAATATGATATTTAAACTTATCTAAATTAGATTGGATGATTATATATTAAGACCATATCCCCATTATATTCAAATACATTTAATTTTTGAATGATATTATATGATTTATACACATATTATATTACAAAATTTCATGTATTTATAAAATTGACATTAATAGTATTTTATAATGAATAATATTTTATTAAATTATTTAAAGTTTATAAAAGTCATATATTCATCCAACAGAATTAGTTGTGTTATAAGATATAGAAAATGGTACATTTATGTGTCACTTATCCTATTATAGTAAAATTAATTACACCTAAAGAGTAAAAAAAATTGATATCATGATAATTGTCAAAAGTGTTAATGGGGGGTTAAAACAAGGAGATAAGGGTGAAAACATAATCTAAACATGTCCAAATTTCATTAGATGAGAGAATTTATAATCATAAAAAAATTTATTATAATTATATCAATTTTGATCCATTTTTTCCATGAAAATTTATTAATTTAAAAAATTCCAAGAATGGACCTCTCCTCACATAAAACTGGGAACCCCCTTTTCTCTCCTATCCACATTTAAAGAGACATTTGTATTATCTAAGCCCTAAAAAACTATTCCTTGAATACTATCAACATTATAGGTCTTATTTTGGTAAAAATATCATAAATATAGGGATACATTTGTAAATAATACGATATTTTCCAAATAAGATGTACAGTTTTTAATCGAATGTTTTTTATTTATTCTTTTGAAAACATTAATTAATTTTAAGTACATTATTAAATAATATAATCATTATATTATATATATTAATATTTTATTATTTTAACTTAAAAACCTATATCTATCTTCTCTTCCATCAAATTGTAAATGAAACCATTGTTTGTGTGTATAGAGGACTACCACCTCTCAAATCGTCCAAATTCGTTTTCCATCAACACCTGTCACGAATATTTATAATGATAGAGTTAATATATATATATATGATATTAATTACATATTTATAATTATTTTAAAAAAATTTACCTTTTTCTTCTTACCTTTCCTTACATTTAAAAATGATAAAATCATTTGTGTGTACATGTGGATTGTCGCCTCCATGATGCAGTGTGATTCTTTTTTCGTAACTACAAAATATGTTTATTATATATATAAGTGTAATTAAATAAATAATATGATATTTAATGTATAATAATCATTCAATAATGTTAAAATATGTGTTAGCTTATTTCCAAAACGATCATTGAAAAATTGACACTTTACTCATGTGTACATACAACCTACCGTCTCTATGACTATAACGTAGTTCATTTTTCATTAACATATTTAATGGTTCATTTTAAATGTACAATTAATGAATAAAATTTAAAATTATTTCTTTAATTTTTTTCATGAGATGATTTAATAATTACCACACTTACCATAATCAACTTACTAGATTCATTTTTGATATATGGGCTAAATATAATCAAAACATAAAATGTGAACTTAATTAATTCAGTAATTATAAATAACATGATAATAAATAAAATAAAATGAATACAAATTTTGATAAGGTTCTTAATAAATAAAATAATTAACATAAGTTTATTATTCAGGATGATATAGAATATATGTGATGAGACAAAATTGATGTCCATGACACATTATCTTGAAAACCACATTTTAAATATTTAGGGATTTTTTAAGAATATTTTTTTTCCATTTAAATATTTAAAAAAAATTATATGGATATATTTATATATAAATTAATGAATTTAAATGTAAATCTTATACACATTTTTACTTTCTTTCAAGGGGTTTTAAAAAGATCTTATTGGACTCACCTGTTTTGATAATCTCAATTATGTTTAGATTTACTTTGATAATCCCAAATAATGTCTATCTATATATTAATTATACTTTCAAGGTATGTCATCATACTAATAAGTAGATATGAATATCAAAATGATCATATCTTATCATTGGAATATTTTATTCAATGTGTATTTATGATTATAAATGTTCACTGATGATTAATCTTGATAACTAACTCAATCTGGAAATGAATTGCATAGAACAGATACTTTATAAGCATTCAAGTTTTAAAGTCACGGATATAGTCATAGCTACTAATAAGAAAAGGTCATCGATAGAATAAGTATACTGATAGACAAGGTCACTGATACAAGCTACCGGTAGAATGGAGCTACCGACAGAGGAAGCTGCTGATAGAGAGAGTTACCGCTACCGATGATAACAGCTACTGATTGCGAGGAAGAGCTACTGACAGAACTTTACTAATACATGGAGCTACCGATACAAGGATCTACCACTACACATGGAGCTACTGATACATAAATCTACCGTTACAGAGAGTAACAGCTACCGATGCAGGACCTACCGTTACAAGTCCACCGCAACAAGTTCACTAATACAAAGAGCTACCGATGGAAACCAGTCACTGTTTCTCTGAACTCTATCTCTATGTTTGTTTATTAGAAATGGTCATATTTTGTACTTTTAACTCAACTGATATTAATTAATGTTTTTTGTTGGATATCAGGAAACCGTACCTCGTACCTACAAAAGTAATCACGCCATATGTCTGAAATTAATTAATGATATTTGTTGGATGTCAGGAAACTGTACCTCGTACCTGCAGAAGTAATCATGAATTATGTCGAACCACCGCATGATCTATAAAAAGAAGATCAAAGCTGCATATAAAGTGTGTGACATATAGAATGAAAAAAGTGACACATACAAGAAGAACACACAAAGAAATCGGATAACACTCATACACATCAAGAACATAAGTTCAAAGAGGAGGTTCAAGCGCTACAAGAAGTACTCTCACATTCAAGTTGAACACCTGTACTGGAAGTGAAGGAACAAAACCACGACACTCTGTTTTTCAGAAAAAATATAGAGAAGGACTCAAAGCTTCATTTTCTTCAATCCAAATGAGTCCAGAGCTGCACTAACATCACACAAGAGCATTCTAAACTCATATCCATATTATTGCTCTACTGTGATCATTTTTACTAAATTACGAGTTGTGTGTGTGCTTATGTTCATTTGGACACAAAATTACTCCTAAGCTAAACTGGATGATTCTGAAATCCTCACACCAAACTCTTTATACCTTTGTGTATCCCACATAGAACTGTGGTAGAGGTCTGAGGACCTAGACAGCCTGTGTGCTGTTGTTTCTGCTTTCCCATGTAGAACTGTGGTAGAGGTCTGAGGACCTGGAAAGTCTTATTACTATTATAAACCCTGATCCAAGGTGTGAATCAAAGTTTTATATAAACTATTTGAGACGACTAAGTATCATCTTGAGACTGAACCTCTTGGTTAAAACTATTGTGAATCTTATTTTAGATTAAACTATTTTGAATATTCTGCTACTAATTACTTTATAATTCAAATCTATTTTAATGTAACTCTAATAGTTGAACTAGAAAGTGTTTTTGATTATTTTGAACTAGTAAGTTAGTTTCAAAAGCTAACTTAATCTTCAGATCAAGTTAAATGAGAAATAATCAATCTTTGAGAAACTAATTGAACACTTACACTCTTTATAAATTCACTACAGTTTAACTTGTTTTATGAATTGGGGGATTTCAATATAAATATTTTAAATAGAAATTTTAATAGGAACTCAATTAACCACCCTATTGTGTATCCACTCCGACCAACATTTGGTATTAGAGGTAGTTTATAAATGTTTTTCAAAACCCTCTGTTTGTGAAAAGTTTTCAACTATGATTTTAGTTGTATCTGAAAGATCTCAAAATTTCTGTTAATTCTAAATTTTTATATCTTTATAAATCTTTTTAAAACTTAGTAATTATGGATAATAGATTAGAATTTGTAGCTACTAGTAGGCCACCTTTATTTAATGGTGTTAATTATTCCCAATGGAAAATCAAAATGAAAATTCACTTAGAAAGTATGGGATTTGATATCTGGACTGCTATAGGGACTCATTATAAGATTTCAGAAACTATTAGAACTAATTGGGATGAACCTACGAAATCTTCCTAAAATAATAATTGTAAAGAAATTAATGCTCTGTATTGTGCTTTAGGAGATGAATAATTTAATCAAATATCTGCTTGTAATACTGCTTATGAAATTTGGGATACTTTGGCTATTTCCCATGAGGGAACAACCAATATTAAGGAAATGAGACTAAATACATACATTATTAAGTATGATAATTTTAAAATGAAATATGATGAATCTATTTCTGATATGTATCTCAGGTTTAGTGATATAGTTAATACAATGAGCTCACTGGGAAATGTTTTTCCAGCAAAAGATCAAATCATGAGAATACTAAGATTCCTACCAGACAGATGGGGAGGAACTTATGTCTCTATACAAGAATCATGTGACATTGACAAGCTACCTGTCAAGGAGCTGATTCGTAAGTTTATGATGTATGAAGAAGAGCTAAAGGTAAAAAAAAGAGGAAGATGATGAACCTAAGAAGAAGTCAGTGGCATTTAAGTCCACTACTTCAAAAAGTAAGGACAAAGAGAAAGTCCACATACCTGTCAAAAGCTCAACAAGTGAAGGTTCAGATTTCGATAGTGATGAAGAGATGGCTCATATAGCTAGGAGATTCAATAAATTCTATAGGAAGAAGAAATTTTTCAGAAAATCAAATTATAAAGGTAAGTATGACCAATGAGGTAATTGGAAGAGAGACTAGAAGAAAGATGATAAAGATAATGAGATAGTCTGTTATGAATGTAAAAAAAAGGACATGTTAAGGCTAACTGTCCAGAATTGAAGTTTAAGAAGAAATATGATTTTAAGGACAAAAAATATAAGAAAGCTATGAAAGCTACATGGAGTGCTTCTGAAGAGGGCTCAAGTGGATTTGAAGCTTCTGATTCTGAGGAAAAGAATCATGACAACATGGGTTTCATGACTGAAACATCTAAGGTAACACTTAATTCCCTTATGCACAATGATTATTATTCTGGGAATGAAAGTGATTCGAATAATGATGATAATATGTCTAAAGATGAATTATTTGAATACTGTAATATGTTGGAAGATACTTTTAATGAGGTGAAAGATAAGTACAAATCATTGAAGAAACAATATTCCTTGACTAGTACTGTTAAATCTAATCTTAGTATAGAAAAGGAAAAGAATGCTCAACTGTTAAAGGAGAATAATGAACTTAAATTGTCTAATGAGCAACTTAGAAAAGACATAGAGAAGTCCACAAATGGAATGAATAATCTCACTCAAATTCTTGGAAAAAAAGTTTCACCAAAGTATACTACTGGTTTAGGATACCAACCTGGATAGAGATAGATTTTTAAGAATAAATTTATTCCAAAATCTGGACAGTATTTTGCTAGTTTAAGTTCTGGCAATTCTTATGCTTCATCTAGCTATTCAAATTCTTATAGACCAAAAAAAGTTTATTTATCAAAATCATTTTAATCTGTTAATTATAGGAAACCCATTAGACAAATATGGGTACCTAAAGTTTTTCTTGCTAACCTTTATGGACCCAAGAGAATATAGGTACCAAAATTATCTTCTATCTAAATCTATTTTGTAGGAAACGTGCTTGAAAAGTTCCTATAGGAAGATATAGGATTTGGATAGTGGATGTTCAAGGCATATGATAGGAGACTACTCATGCTTTAAGAACTTAATCAAAATTGATGGAGGACATGTCACCCTTGGTGATAACTCAAAAGGAAAGATCATCAGCTTAGGCCCGATTGGTAACAATGATTCAATTTTAATTTCTAAAGTATTGTTTGTTGATGAGCAAAAATACAACCTGTTAAGCATTTCTCAGTTGTGTGATGATAGTTTCAATGTGAAATTTGAAAATGATGCTTTCAATGTATTTGATTCTAAAAATATTTTGGTATTTATTGCTTTAAGAGATGAAAATGTATATGCTGTAGATTTAAATTCATTAGGAAAACAAAAGGTTACTTGTTTAAATTCTTTTCATAAAGAATCATGGCTATGGCACATAATATTAGGACACTTAAATGTTCATTCTCTTAAGAAACTAACTAGGAAAGGTTTATTTAGAGACCTACACAAACTAAAATTCCCAACAGACAAAGTTTGTAATCCCTGTCAAAATGGAAAGCAACATAAAGTTTCTTTCAAATCAAATAAAGAAGTTTAAACTTCTCAACCTCTCTAGTTGGTTCATATGGATTTATTTGGACCATATAGTGTTTCTAGTTTAAATGGGAATTAGTATGTCTATATTCTAGTAGTTGACTTTTCCAGATACACTTGGGTATACTTTCTTGATCACAAAAGTGAATCTTGTTCTGATTATATTAAATAATCCAAGTATGTAGAGAACCTTAGTGTACTTATGATTAAGACCCTGACAAGTGATCATGGCCGTGAGTTTAAAAATCATGACTTTGAAACCTATTGCTCACACAGTGGCTACAGTTACAACTTTTCTGCCCCTAGGAAACCTCAACAGAATGGTGTAGTATAAAGAAAGGAATATAACCCTTCATAAAATTGTAAGAACTATACTCAATGAGTATGAATTACATGTTTACTTTTGGGCTGAAGCTGTAATTACATCTTGTTATATTATAAATTGATTCTTGATTAGACATTCTCTTAAAAATACACCTTATGAACTGTTGAATAATAGGAATCCTAAACTTAGTTGCTTTGGAGTTTTTGGTTGCAAAGTCTTTATTCTCAATACTAAAGATAATCTTGATAAGTTTGCATCAAAAAGTGAAAGAGGAATATTTATAGGTTATTCTATATCTAGAAAAGCTTATAGAGTATTTAACAAGATGAACAAATGTGTGGAGGAATCTGTACACATCAAATTTGATGAAACTGATCTACATGAACTTAAGACCCCTCTTGAAAATCTTGAAGAAGATATGACAATTTTAAACATTAATGATAAAAACAGTGAACCTGCTATTAATACCACCAGTTCTAGAAATTTTCCAGAACCTGTTTCTGTTGAACCCGAACCTGTAAATGAACCTGAAATTTATATCCCTACATTTTCTAGACCAACTAGAACCCTTAAAACCATATTGTAGATGTTGTTGTAGGAGATTTAGATAGAGGAACACAAACTAGATATTCTCTAAGAAATCGGGTTGAACATCAAGCCTTCCTTTCACAGTCAGAACCTAAAAATATCAATTATGCTATCAATGATGAATTTTGGATAATAGATATGAAATAAGAGTTAAATAAATTTGAAACAAAGTCTGGGAATTAGTAGACAGACCTAAGGACACCTTGACCATAGGCACTAAATGGGGTTTTAGAAATAAAGTTGATGAATCTAGAAATATATTTAGAAAGAAATCTAGGTTAGTTACACAAGGATATAGTCAAGAAGAAGGAATAGACTATGAGGAAACATTTGCATTAGTATCTAGGTTAGAATCTATTATAATTCTACTTTCTTATACTGCTCATCTGAATTTTATGTTATATCAAATGTATGTTAAAAGTGATTTTCTATATGGTTTTATAATTGAAGATGTTTTTGTTGAAAAAACCACTTGGATTTACTAATCCTAATTTTCCAAATTGAGTTTTCAAACTTTCTAAATATTTGTATGGTTTAAATCAATCTCCACAAGCTTGGTATGATAGAATTATTAATTTTCTTATTTCAAAAGGTTTTATTAAAGGGATTTTTTATCCAACTCTTTTTATTAAAATTATTTCCAAATATGTTTTGATAGTACAAATCTATGTTGATGATATTATTTTAGGATCTTCTAAAAATTATTTATGTTTTAATTTTTCACAGAGTATGCAAAGTGGATTTGAAATGAGTTTAATGGGAGAACTAAAATATTTTCTTGGATTTCAAGTTTTTCAAAATGAAAATGGTATTATTTTAAATCAAATTAAATATACAAAGTATATTTTAAAACATTTTGGATTGTATAGTAATAAGGAAATTCATACACCTATGAGTACAACTTGTAAATTGGATGTAGATGAAACTGGGAAACCAGTGGATCAAACCAATTATAGAGGTATGATTGGGAGTTTACTTTATCTTACAACTAGTTGACCAGATATTATGTTTAGTGTGTGTATGTGTGCAAGATTTCAAGCTAATCTAAAATAGTAACACTTGCTTGCTATTAAAAGGATTTTCAAATATCTTAAACATACTACTAATTTAGGATTATTTTATCCAAATGGAAAATCATTCGATTTAACAAGTTATTCAGATGTTGACTTTGCTGGTTGCAAGTTAGATAGGAAGAGCACTTCTGGAACATGTCACTTTCAAGGTAAGTCCTTAGTATCATGGAGTAGTAAAAAATAGAATTCTGTTGCGTTGTCTACTGCTGAAGCAGAGTACATAGCTGCTGGTAGTTGCTGTGCACTAATTCTATGGATGAAACATACTTTATTGGAATATGGATATCAATTTAGTCATGTATCTGTAAACTGTGATAACTCTAGTGTTATCAATATCTCTAAGAATCCTATATCTCACTCTATGACTAAGCACATTGATGTAAGACATCACTTATTAAGGGATCATTATCAAAAGGGTCATATTAATCTTGAATCTATAGGCACTGAACATCAATTAGCTGACATATTCACCAAGCCTTTAAGTTCAGAAAGGATAAGTTACATTATACATGAGTTAGGAATGATAAAATTTCCTTAATCCTCATTGTTAGAGAAACCTCACTGATAGAAAATCTTCACTGTTAGTGAAACCTCACCATTAGAGAGACCTCACCATTAGGATTCTCACCGGTAGTTGTCACCGATATATTTTGTGTTGTATGGATTTCGTGTTTTTAATGGAAACCTTTATTATTTTTAATGTATTTTATTTTATTACATATCGATTCCTAAATAATCAAAATTAAGTCTAAGTCATGTTTCAATCCACCGCGAACTCTCTTATCTTCAAACATTACTTCTTTAACCGCCACATTTCTTGCGAACCCTATGTTATTCATTTCAGAAATGGTAAGAGTAAAAAGGCCGGAAGTCAGAGATGAAGGTGATGCACTGAGTGAAAAGAGGCATAAAAAAGGATCTAAAGGCAGTGGTAGTGGAACAAGTTGTGAGAAGAGTGCAGTGAATCCACACTTACTGGGTAGAAATATCTTAATCGAGAAAGAACTCTATGCAGAATGGATCATGCCTAGAAAATCTCTGATTCTAATAATTTTGAAGAAACAAGGGTGGATCGAATTTTTTGTGAATAACAATTGTCCTTATTATCTGAAATTGTTAAAGGAATTCTATAAGTTTTTTCATTTTGAGAAATCTGAAAGTGAGAACAGAAAGGTATCAGTAGTGAATGAAAAGATAATATCTTTTTCTTCCATTGAATGGGATTAGTGCTTGAAAGTTCCACACAAGGGTGAGTTTGGATATTTAACAAAGTCAGTACCTCCCACTAGAGACATTTTTGAGTATGAAACTGCTCTGGAAGAGCTCACTGGATATGGCACACCAAGAAAAGTAGTTGCTACAGAAATGGATGGAGAAAACCGGTTGCTATTCAAATTTATCCAGAATGTGTTAAGTCCTAGAAGATGGGATTTTTCAAACCTTATATTCCAAGATATATTCTTGTTGTATCTACTAAGGCATGGTGTCAAATTGAATTTTTGTAGGCTTCTGATGATTCAAATTGAAGATATGACCTGGCCAAAATCAAAAACAAATCCTCTATTCTTTGCAAAACTGATCTCTTTGATGATCAAGGTAAAATGTGTGGCTGAGTCTCTGGATGAGACAGTGATTTTAAGAGACAACTTTTGTACTAAAAAAATAGTTTGTAAGTACATGAATATTGGCTGGAACCCATGGAAAATGGAATGGGTAAATGATGATGATAAAATTTATGATAAATTTAACCATGTTGAGCATCCAAATCAACCAAGAGATAATAGAGATCCAGTTCTAGGAACTAATGAGGAAGAACCTCAATATAGTGATGATGTTGTTGAGGAGGATACCTCTATAGAAGATAGAGGGGATCCTAATTTACCTCCAAGCCTAGATGCTGAAAAGGTATCATGTGGAAAGGCAAGTTCACCTGTGACCCTTCCTAGAAGGGAAGCAGTTCAAGGGGAAACTATTGAAGAAATCTCTATAAATGAGGAAGACTTGCCTAGATCAGATCATAAATAGAATGCTCTAGATTCCAATAGTAGTGATGATGAATAGGAAGAAGTATCTGAGAATGAAAGTACCTATTTGAGTCTCAGTCCTCTGATTGAGAACTCTATTATTCCTATTGAGGAGATTCCTGAAGTAGACAGACCAGTACCTGTTACTGACATACCCCTGCCTATAAAACCTAGTTTGGATATGAATTTGGTTATATATGACTCTTCTAAAGAGGAATTACCCAATGCTGCTGCTACTACAGATATAGTGATGGAAGCTCAGGTTGAGGGAGAGCAACTTGTAAGGATAGGATCAGTTTCTATGACCTATGAAGTGGATAATTGGTCTATGGATCCAGGATTTGTTGTATTGGGACTAGAATATACTGATTCTGATGATGAGACACCCATTAGATAGCATCCTTTTTCTTATGATATTTTCTCAGAGGAAGTTACTGCTCAACAAGTAGCTTCTCTAACTCTTCCTGAAGACATTGTGAGAAAAGAAGATCTTGAGGCACTGAAATCTGAAATGAAAACCTGTTTTGTTGAAGAGATAAGTAAGATGTAATGTTATTTGGTATCTTCTATAGGATGTGTTATGTCAAGTGTTGTGACAGAATTTATGGATTAAGTAAAATAATTTCAAAATCAAGTTAAAATTTTGACAGAGGCTGTTGATTCTGTGAAGCAATCTGTTGCTTTATTTGACACCTTCATGAGTTCTAAATCTCAAGTTGATACTGACATCAACTACATTCGAGGTGTAGTGAAACAATTTGTGGATGTGTTTGAAGATTTTAAGAAGACCATAAAAATGCATGTCAGTACTCAAGATTTGGTTGTGAAAATTTTGATAAGTATTTTAACACAATCCTTCAAAGAAACAGTATCCTTTACTGTAAAACCTCTTGATACCTCCAGAGTTTCAGTTGATTTTCAACAGTTTAGATCTATGCTGAAAGAAGAACTTGGTCAAGTTAGTGCCAGTAGCTCATCTGATTCTCAGGTGATTACTACCACCAGGGATATCAGAAAAATCATTCAGGACTATATGAGAGATGATACTACAACATAGAAGGAAATCAAAGACAAAATTGATTACGATTTATAGAGAGTGTACACCAAGCATCAGCTAACCAAGCATTTCAAGCTGCTGTTTGAAAATCTGAAACTGGCTCCAGTTACTCAAGCCTTCAAAGAAAAAGTCAGTAAGCTCTGGTAGTTGACCCCTGCTTTGGAAAAATTTATGGATAACAAGGATGATTTCATCTCTACCGTGGAGAGAGGGGGAGGTATTATCATGGATTTTAGGAATCTCTTACTACCCTTTCTGCATGTGGATAGTACCTCTATTATTGTACCTCTGGCCCTGCATGAGTCTGGTCAGTCTGCTTCTACACCTCAGTTGACTCCAGCTCAAGATATTAGAAGTCTTACTTCTACGATCACACAAAGGAGTACCCATTACAGTCCCATCAGTTTTTGAGTAGCTCAACCACCTTTGATCATCACTAGTGTTTCCAAGCCTTCACCTATGCCTACCAAGCCTGAATCCTCTTCTAATCCCAAATCCAAATCCAAATTACCTATTGAAGAGGTTGATTGATTAGTGTCTAGGATATTTGATAGGAATATTTTTACCTATTGTATTTCATTTGTGCTATCTCATGTACCTTTGTCATGTGAAATGAAAATTTCGGTTTTCTCTCTTATTATTTTATACTCTAAACAATTATTTTTTCTCTTTTTTCTAATCAAAAAGTGAGAGAAAATTATATGATGGGGAGAAATTACACTAAGGGGGAGAAAATAATAATATGTATATTTGGAAAATATATATTTCTTTTTACTCTTATGTTTTTCCTTAGTTTAACTCTGATACATTTGAGAGTTATGATCTGAACACACTGAGAAATTCCATTAGATGTGTTTTACACTGATTCATTAAAGTTTATTCTCGATTATAATGCCATAATTTGTGATTATCTAAATGGGGGAGATTGTTGGACTCACCTGTTTTGATAATCTCAATTATGTTTAGATATAATTTGATAATACCAAATAATGTCTATATATATATTAATTATACTTTCAAGTTATGTCATTATACTAATAAGTTGATATGAATATAAAAACATATCATATTATTGGAATATGTTATTCAATGTGTATTTATGATTATTAATGTTTACTGATGATTAATCTTGATAACTAACTCAATCAAGAAATGAATTTCATAGAACATATACTTTATAATCATTCAAGTTTTAAAGTCACTGATACAGAAAAATCTACCGATAAGCGAAGGTCACCGAAAGACTAAGTCTACTGATAGACAAGGTCACTGATACAAGCTACCAGTAGAATGGAGCTACTGATAGAAGAAGCTACTGATAGAGAGAGCTACCATTACCAATGTGAACATATACTAATAGCGAGGAAGATCTATCGACATATTTTTACCGATACATGGAGCTACTGATACATGGAGATACCGATACAAGGAGATACATCTACACATGGAGCTACTAATACATAAAGCTACCATTACAGAGAGTAACAGTTACCGATGCAGGACATACTGTTACAAGTTCATCGCTACAAGTTCACTAATACAAAGAGCTACTGATGGAAACTAGTCACTGTTTCTCTAGACTCTATCTCTATGTTTGTTTATTAGCAGTGATCATATTTTGTGCTTTTAATACAACTGATATTAATTAATGTTTTTTGTTGGATGTCAGGAAACCATACCTCGTACCTATAGAAGTAATCACGCCTTTTGTTTGAAATTAATTAATGATGTTTTTTGGATGTCAGGAAACCATACCTCGTACTTGCAGAAGTTATCATGACTTATGTCGAACCACCGCATGAGCTATAAAAAGAAGATCAAAGCTGCGTATAGAGTGTGTGACATAGAGAATGCAAAAAAGTGACACATACAAGAAGAACACATGAAGAAATCAAAGAACACACATACACATCAAGAACATAAGTTCAAAGATGAGGTTCAAGTGCTACAAGGAATACTCTCACATTCATGCTGAACACCTGTACTGGAAGTGAATGAACAAAACCAAAACACTCTGTTTTTCAGAAAACTTACAGAGAAGGACCCAAATATTTGTCTGCTTTAATCCAAAGGAGTCCAGAGCTACTCTGACATCACACAAGAGAATTCTAAACTCATCTCCATATTATTTCTATGCTGTGATCATTTTTACTACATTACAAGCTGTGTGTGTGCTTATGTTTGTTTGGACACACATTGAATCCTAAGATGAATTGGAGGATATTTAAATCCTTACACAAAACTCTTTATACCTTTGTGTATCCCACATAGAACTGTGGTAGAGGTCTGAGGACATGGACAACCTGTGTGCTATTGTTGCTGCTTTCCCATGTAGAACTGTGGTAGAGGTCTGAGGACCTGGACAGTCTGAGTACTGTTGTAAACCCCGATCCAGGGTGTGAATCAAAGTTTTATATAAACTATTTGAGAGGACTAAGTCTCACATTGATACTGAACCTCTTGGTTAAAACTTTTGTGCATGTTATTTTAGTTTATACCATTTTCAATATTCTACTGCTAATTACTTTGAAATTCAAATATGTTTTAAAGTGACTCTGATAGTTGAACTAGCAAGTGTTTGTAATTATTGTGAACCAGTAAGTTAGTTTCAAAAGCTAAATTAATCTTCAAATTAAGTTAACTGTGAAATAATCAATCTTTAAGAAACTAATTGAACACTTACACTCTTTATAAATTCACTATAGTTTAACTTGTTTTATGAATTGGGGAATGTCAATATAAATATTTTAAACAGAAATTTTAATAGGAACTCAATTCACCCCCCTCTTGAGTATCCACTCTGACCAGCATACCCTTTTTTCTTTTTTTATAGGGAATTTTTTGAATTTATTAACAAAAGGTAAAATGAATGTTTAATTTTAACATATACACTATCAACATATTTTTCAAAATACCAAAAATGATATTTTATTTTTTACTTCCATTATAAGATTTATTTTTTTCTTAAAATAAAAAACCCTTATACTCTTTTTTCTAGGTATCTTAGTTTTTAATATTTTATTTTAAAAGGAATTTGTATTTCAATATCCAATTTTTTATATGGGTTTGGAAGAGTTTTTCATGGTTTTTATAATGAAAATGTTCATGTTTAATTTTTTTTCATGATAGGTACATGAGAATTATATATGATAACGGGTGAGCCTCATAAATATTATATGAATTAGTAAGTATGATACTGCTTATACAAATGGGTGAGCCCGATATAGGTTATAAAAATGGGTGAGGTTTATATAGTTTTTCAATGAATTGGGTAATGTTAATTTTCCTAAAAGGAAATACGGAGGGAGTTAGATTGGAAGGTTTCACCTCTGTATTTAAATAGGCTCTAGTTATTTCTTACACATTCTTAACACTGGATATGAATACAATTCTCTATAATGCCTAAATGTTTTTATATTTTCTTACTATGGTTTTCAAATAATTCCCTTGAGAAAAGATTGAGTTTTCAAATTGGTATGTTATTTTTTATACTATCAATGATATGTTTTATAATGGTAAAAAATATATGGGTTTTAATTTTTTTTCATTGAACTAAAATATTTCTTCATTTTATGTCCCTCACTTAGATTTTAATGCTCATCGCACATTTTCAAATTTTTTTCATAGGGTTTCAGGATGAGAAGGGATAAAAATTAGAAATTAATATGGAATAATTACATGTGGGTATAGTGGAAAAATATTATTAATTAAATACATGTTTTCTTTATTTAAGTGTTTGTGTTAATTCTCAAAAACTCTAAACTAAAGAGACCATTGGGTATGTAAGTGATCAAATCGTTTAGTTTGATATTATATGTTTTCATTGGTAAAAATTGGGTCATGTTTATTAGTATCAAAGACAAATATGTAAAGATCAATTTTTTATAGAATGATCTGTCAATGAAGGTTTAGGTATGTTATAGTTGATATTAGGGAATGATATAAATAACATCATATATTAGGATGTTTTCATGTGAAGTTAAATTAAGATTTATGGATACCACTATGGGTTTATAATTTTATGGTTGATAAAATTATTAGACACCCATTTTGAAATTTTATGTGATGGTATTTTAAAGTGAGTAATGATATTTTGGGAAATGGTTTATTGGGTTTTGGTATAAGTAAACTATAGATTTAACATGAAGTATTATTTAAGAAAAAGTCTATTACATTTTTGGGGATGTATGATGTATGGTATGAGATAAACTTATTTGTTAAAATATTCTTTAGTGTTGAGGTTATTGAGGTCATATGGGTATACAGTTATTTATTTATGGAATGATCTAATTTGTTCCTTTGGTGTCACTATTGAATTTGGGATATTGATGTATTATTTCTTCATATCATTTATTGTACATATTTGATATTATTTTATCTTGTGATGACCATTTTTAGTTTTTGTTAAAATATTTTAAGGTAGGAGGAATATCTTGTTATGAGTTTTCAGATTATGTGATATGTTAGACGATTATTTTATTACTTCCAAAATGAAAAAAAAATGATCTTGAATACTCATCATTTTCAGAAAAATGATATTGTTGTGGAAATCGATAAAAGGATGAAATTATAATAGTTAACTAAGTATATATCCTAATGTTATTAGTTTATATGGTAAATGAATTGATCAAAAATGATAAAAGGATATTCAAATAAAAGTTTTTCCATATTTCCTTCATTTCCAATGAATCGATCATCTTTTTCACTCCTCATTGATTTATGGTTTTATGGTCATTAATATTCTAATAATAATTCATGTTATTCTAATAAATTTTATTTTTCACTCTATATAATTATTTGGATATTATATTTTTCCTCATTGTCTATATTTTTTGTTCCCACTAATATTATTCAATTTTGAAACTTAGTTTTGTGTTATTCCATATGGCCTTCGTATTTCACTTTTACTTTTTCAAGATAATTATTTAATAACCCTTCTTACAATGTGGGAAATTAAAAAAAGGTAATTTAAAATTTCAAAACTTTTACTTAAAAGATTAATTTTAAATTTCATGTACATAACTTACTAATTTTATTCCATTTAATATCTTGATATTCTTAAAGATTACTCTATTTGACAGCTTATAAAACATAGAACATTGAGCTTAAATAAACAAAAAAAATATGAATTAAAACATGACCATTATAACCTATATATTGAAATGGTGGGTGTGAATAGGAGTGACTAAAATTTTAAATATAAATAAATTTAATACCCAATAAAAATTCATTAATTAATTCTTAGAAAATAAGAACCCAATTTTCTGTGAAGTCATTTTATACAAGATTAATACTTTTTTTTAAAAATAATTTTTATTCTTTTTTGGGATAAAATATTATAATTATTTAAATTAACCTTTATAAAATTTAATTTATAAAAATGAAATACTTTTTTAAATAATCATATAAAAATTATCTTAGGATGAAATTTTGGGACTTCTTTGAAAAGTTTTATTTTTCATTAAAAAGTTAAAAATACCAATTTCTATAAAATTTCTATTTATCTTCATTAAAAAGTATCATTACAAATTGAATTTTATCTCAAAGTAAAATAATAATGATTTAATTTTATATGATCTATGTATTTAAATTTCATTCATAACTATACATAATTTTGGAATATTTTCATTTTTGAACATAAACCATAATTTTTCTAAAAAAAATCAATGCATTTTATGCTTTTATATTAAACATTATTTCATCCAATTATTTTCATTGAATCTTGAATAATGGATTCCATATTTTGATTCTGGACGTAAATCTATTCTTAATTAGCCCCTTTTATTTTCAGTAATTATGAATTGAAATGAAAATAATTTTTTATTACCGCGACAAAGGTAAATTGAGTGATTGAAGTTATAAGTAATATGATAATGTGTCAAAATCAATAAAAAAATTCTATATTTGATTTCATGGTTATATTTAATCAATAATATTTGAAAATTTAATTATATAGAAATTTATTGCCACTTTCTTTTTATTATAAAATTAATATTTTTTAAGTAAATATAAAGTCAAAAATATCACTATATTTGTTTAAAAATATATAATATTTTGTGATAGTGATAAAATAAATTTATGTTTATTTATAAATGGTAATTTTAATGATAAATAATTTTTTATCATGGTTTTATTTTTATTTTTAGTTATGTAATCACTACCATACATGCTTTCGCAACACCGACACAATGCTTGTTCAAGTAGTAGAAAAAAATGTAAATAAATTTAAAAAAACTAAAACTAATATTTTTGGGTAATTTTTAGTATCCCATGAATTTTATAGTTATAAATAACATATTAAAGATGATTAAATTTTTATATTATAATTTCATTTTTGTCATTATATTTGAAAAGTCAAATTAGATGAATAGTTTCGTAAATGACACTAATGATATTTTACGTTAAATAATATTTAATTAAATTATTTAAAAATCATAGAAATATTAAAATAGGAAATTTAGTTTTATAAATGGTCTAAATTTAATCACACTTCTATTTATAATCCAATTATTAACTTATAATTAATATTGTAACCCATTAATATTGAAATATCCATTCACATTAATAACATTAAAATTGGTTAATCTAAGTGTTAAAATAAATGATAATGTTTAAAATAATGTAAACCTATATAAATTTTATTTTATGATTATATTAACACCATATGCACCTTATATTTTATTCCATTCAATTTTCTGGAAAATTTAACTTGATTTAGACATATATTTTATAATAATATTTCTTTTATTTCCAGAACTAGAATTAAAGATATTTTATAATAAACACTAATTTATCAAATGATTTAAATTTCATTAAAATTATACCATTTCACAATTTATTTATATATGGTCTATAATATCATCAATTATTTATTTATGGGTCATTGTTTCTTTTATGATAACTTTCTTCACTGTTGAAGAGAAAAAAATTGATATCATGGTAATTGTTACTAGGGTTAACTGGAGGTTAAAACAAATATATAATGGTGCATACATCACCTAAAATTTTAAAAATTTTATTTAAGGAGATTAATTTGAATCATAATTTTCTTAGATTCTAAATTTTTTTTTCTAGGGGAAATTTGTTCATTAAAGTTAATATATATTATTTTAATACATTAACAAATTTTAAGAATGGCCCTCTTCTCACTTATAAATTCATGCCTTTTATCCTCTCCTATCCAAACTTCATGAGTGATTTGTATTGTAAAATAAATAAAAAAATATCATATTAAAATACCTCTCCATTTTATATAGGTCATAATTTGATAATAATACCAACCGTATTGGGATTAAGGTGTAATGAAATGATGATTGTCAGAAGAAGAGGTAATGTTTTTAATCGAATGATTTAGTTTTATTTCTTCATCTACCTCCTTCAAATAAAATTCTACTATGTAGAAAAATTTTCATCAGTATATTAAATATACAATTTTGTTATTATTTTAATGTAATATCTTTAATCCTAGTCCTCTTCCATCAAATGGTAAATGAATCCATATTTTATGTGTACGATGGACTACTTCCACGCAAACCGATGTAATTATTTTTCAATAAAAATATCTCAGTACTAGTAATAATGATGGATTAAATGTATATAATATGTTAATGATATAATTATCATTATTTAAATATAATATATCATCTATTTTCTTACCCTTCCATCCATTAGAAAACGATGTCCTTGTTCATGCATATGTGTGGATTATCAGCTCCATAGAGCGATGTGATTCGGTTTTCTAAACCACATCACATGGATTCTATATATAAATATATTTAAAGAAATAATATGATATAATGGATCTAATAATAATTTCATAAAAAATTATTAACTTATTTCCATCATGATCATCGAAAAATAGTAACTTTGTTCATATGAACCTGTGATCTACCATCTCTGCGATTGAAACATAGTTCATTTTTTTAAAATAATTCATAGTTAGTTTTAAATGTATAATTGATGATTAAAATGATAATTAAGTCATGATTTTTATTTAGGATATTATTGAATAATGAACTCGCTGACCATAGTCAACATTCTAAATTCATTTTTGACATATGAGCATAATATTATCAAGACATCTGATGTGGACATAATTGATTATGTAATTGTATATATGTCATGACTCGACCTGTACCGGGGCTCGAGCCGCAACTACCCCAAGCCTACCTCTATAGGCCAAGGGCTGGTGACTAGGGCCGAAGGCACAACAAACTAGGGGGGTTCTTTTCCCAAGAAACTATATACACAAACACAGCCAACTCAATGCAAAAGTGCAGATGAAAAGAAAGAAAGATACAACACTGCTAAAAATGGGAAACCAAACATAAATGCATCGACCTCAAAATAATAAAAGTACAATAAAGTTAAATATGATTGGGAAAGGGTCGAAATACACACCGAACTAGAAAAGTTCGACAACTTGGAAACAGGTGAAAAAGTAAAATAGTTGGGAGAGTCCCACTACTGAAACTCAAGCTACGACCACCACACATGGTCTAAGCACCCAGTATCCCTAAGATCCTCTGATATCAAGATCATTCTATCTGTCTTTTGAAAGGAAAAACCAAATGCAAGAAAATCCCATGCAGGGGTGAGTATGATAATACTCAGTAGGATGCCCTAAAGGGTCAAGGGAGCAACAAGAGAGGTACTGAATAGGGTTACAGTAATAGATATAATAGAAGAAGACCAGTACGGGAACAAGGTGTCGGAACTGGGCGTGCAATGGAATCCCCAAATAGGTGGGTTTTAAAAAATTTCCACCAAAGATCGATGTAAACTTGTCATCGTCGGTGAAGAGTAGCCCGATCAAATTTGAGGATCTCGTGTGAAGAGTTTTAAGCACAAAAATAAACCATAAAATACCTGGATTAATTCTGAAGTCGCGCATGATGTCTGCTCTTCGTTGGTGATCACTTCTCAAAGAATCTGAAGTCGAATTCCTCAATATCTTCCACACACTCTTCAAGGAATCCGTGGGAGTGTCGTTTGTCATAATTCGGGTGCTAGTGCAGAATTGTGACGATGCCTTTGATGCTCCAACGATCACCGCACCGCTTCGCTAGTGATGCCTGAGAGAGTTCTCGATCCATGCTCCTTGTATCTAGAGCATCTCTCTCTAGATTATGGGAGAGGAGAGGTGAGAGAAGCTCCATGAATAGTACTTTGAAAAATCCCCTCCTCTTCTATTTATAGTGCTCAATTAAAATACCCGGTATAGCCTCGCTAACCCCGGATACTTAACGCACTATAAAAAACATTTTATGACTACTAATCTAAGTCATAAATATTATTATCATTAACTTTTAATATATTAAAATGTATTACATGATAATAATTGAGTCATTAACTCAACTCGTCGCTCCCATAAATATTAATTGAACCTTGAATAATTTAATATTCGTCAATTAATATTTTTTAGGTATTTACTAAAACTCGTAAATACATTTAATAAATATATTCAAGACTAATTATTCTAAACTCTAATAATATGAATTTTGTTACTACATTGGTGATTGTTTAACTTTGGACAAATCCCGGACCTATGTGGCGGGGCCCACTATGTCCAAAACTCCTATTCAACTGAATAGGGCAGATTCTTGAATACGCTATTGTGTGTGACTCTCTAGGACCTTATTTCAATAGCAGTGAATAGTATTCACAGACTAAGAGAAGGATCTAGAAACCCATTATGGCCCCTAAAGAAATAAGGATTGTCATAGTAGCGAAATCCAACCAACGAACACGAACTGTGTAATATAATATATTTGTCTTTAATATCTCATAAATCAGGATGCACTCACATGTCATCGCTATTTTCTTGCTTTATTATTTATTGATTTAACTGGACGATTTTACCCTTGATTTCCATGGTCATGGCCTTTTAAAGGTACTTCCATCCATATCAACAAGGAATGAGACTTATTACTTCCATAACCTAGAAGCGAAAAATCCTTTCTTGACCATTCAACCAATGTCATGCCACCAATGACGCACCCAACACAAACTACCTTTCCACGACTTCATTGCCACAGTTTTTGTCTTGCATCAAAATGCACAATCAAATGACATTCATTGGTAATGATCTCAAGACAAGAGACCATTACACACGATCATAGATAGAAACATCCAATGATACCTAAAATATGTGGAGTTCCTATTGGCGGGTCAGTCCTCATGATCTCACTACTAGAGATCACCAAGTGATAACTTCATGAGAAGAAGTCTCAATGCTTGTGATCCCCCAACACCTGATAGTCAAACATCTACTGTATCCAGTTAGTAAGATGTATCTAGACCATAGAACATATATTTAAGATTAATTTCATAGTATCTAGAGGTTCTCATTATTGCCTGAGAATTGTTATAACCTTTCAATACGATAATTAATCTTTGAACATTACCATTTCAATAATGGACGTACAAAATTATACACTATAATGGTAAGATTACATCATGTATAGCTATATGTATACATGATATAGTAATCAAAAGCACTGAATAGTTGGGTCTAGGGCATCCACTATTTCAACATTCCCACTTGCACTAAATCCAACTTGCTAACCAAACTTGTTAGCTGCTCACATGATGAAAATCATTTTTCTGCTGAATAATGGCTTTAGCTACTGGGTCCACCATGATTTCATTGCATGAATGTTCTGCTATAGAGACCTCATCTCCTTGAGTAAAACTTCTCAAGAGATGGTATCCTGAGTATATTCATTTTTTTCCACTATCATAGCTTGACATCTTAGCTAGTAATAATATCATAATTTACATTATGATAATACTTTTCTTACTAGGTACAATTCCAAGAACAAGAAAATATTGTTGCATATCTGCTGCTTAGCTGCCTTAGAAGCTGAAACATACTTGGTATTTGCAGGTATGGATACCACTGGATTATATGATCTTTACTCACTCATCGTCTTTAGCCTAACTGCAATAGTAGATCAAATTGATATATGGAAGACTAGTTTTTATTCCCCAAAACTAGTGTCCTTTATTCTCCAGTTACCAGGTACATATCTTTTTATACTTTCCAAAGTACAATTAGAAAGTTTTGATGGAATCCCTTGTAGTGCTTCTGGATATAACTAATATCTACCTATTGTAAAATATACCTTGGAAATATCGGTTCTTGTATATATTATGGCATGTGTGATTGATCCATCACATCGACGTATGGATTGTAACTCACCATGCTTATCTCTTCCCATGTCACGAACATGTCAACATGGTAAGATTATACCATGTGACATAGGCAATCAATTCAACTCTTGAATTATTCCAACATGTATTTTTCAATACAATGTCATTATATGTATGATTGACTTGGACCAAGAAACCTATAGATCTACCTTAGTAGATCATGTTCCCTAGAACTTAGGTTGATACTTTAAGTCAATCACTGAAGAATAAATTTCATTTTGGTCTTAACTAACTGTAAGACCAATGTGTGTTTTCCATTTGTTTCTGAACACACTTCACTTGGAAAACATTGGCGCTCCCACTAACCTCTAGTAGATGCATGTAAATCATTTGTTGCAAATGTATATTCTATGATCTTGTTGATTACTTTAATCCTAAACCAGATTTCAGTAACTTGCAACATTTATTAGCATTTTGAGACATGACCATACCTTTCTTATTGTGTCTTATAGACACAATCCATGATTGGTGGCCATGACATCAAATGCTTAATAATTTGATCATAGATATTAGCTATGATAAGTAAAATTCTAACGGATTTATGCATAATGACTTGGTCAAACCAATCGAGCCTTATTGGTACTGTGTTTGTACCATCCTTGTATCAACTCACTTGAATACCCACTGCAGTATTCAAAATAATAAGACCCTTTTCACTTTGATACATGGAATCCATTAATTGAATTTTAGTTGGTCTTATCAATTTTAGATAATTTCCATACATCACTTACTTGTAGGAAATATTATTCACATTGAATAATCGATCACCGACTGTGGTGAATATAAAAACCATCACCATGGTTTTATCCTTCCTACGTAGTATGTGTCTCTAAAGCATACTATGTTCCACATGCGCTTGTGGAACTAGTTTATATGCCAACTATTTGTGCATCTTGAGCATTGACTAAAAACAAGTTAATATAGCTCCCACTATCTCAAATAGAGATGTGCGCCCTCTTATAGAAATACAGTCTATAACTTGACTATATCTTTTCTATGATAGGGATTTATGTAACATCCTATGAAACTGTTAGGATGATTTACAATAGATTCACAATGTGTTTATCTGGATGCAAGTTTGTTTGTATCCAAAAAACCTATTTTCATCCAACCACATGTCCTTATGACATAATAGATTTACATCATACTATGACTCGTATGATATCCATCTGTCATTATAGTTGGTATATGGCTATGGGATTTCACCATTATTCGCAAAGCGTTTCATAAAATATAATGGAAGTTTCTGCTAGTTACAACATTGATACTACTTACATCAAAATTTTGATGTATGACATATGTGTTTAGGAATTGCTCCACGCTACATGTTTATTGATAAATGTTGATATGTAAGACTTTATCATCAATCCTCCTTATTAACATCAATGTCATAATGTCGATAAGGTAATATGCATTTATGAATTGTTCCACACTACATTATCATGATTGATTAATGATTGGTCGAGATATTCTTTGGTATCCCAACCCGAAGCAACTCATATCTCTTGACCATGCATATTCTTCACTTTATTATTTCTTAATTACTTAAAGGAATCTTAGGAAGTATATATACCTCTAGATTATACTTGGAATAGTTCATACTTACTTGTTAAACTATTACCAAATGATTTGTGACATACCTTTATTTCTAAAGGTTCCTTTGTCCAAACTAAAGATGTAGATAATACTAAATGTATTTAGCTATGCTGAGCCTAAATACCATACTTGGTATATTGATGATGTTCACTTTTAGTATTACTTGACAAAGAATTATCTTGTCACAACTGGGTATAAGTCTTACATTTATATTCATCACTAATTGCCTATGATTCATGTATTACTGAACTAGTGATTGAGTTTACCAAAACAAAATTCATTCCAGAACATGAAAGAATGTCACTTTGTGTCCATGGATATATGAGATTAATGTTTGTGGTTATACTCAATAATAGTTCAACACGAATATTTTACTTGGAAATTTAAAAAAGTCTTTTATTTCTCATCACTGGCCTATGTATCACCCTTTTGCAGCCAATTAGAGAATACACCTGACTTATAGTAATGTTTCAATACTTACTTGGTTAATGTATTTAAATACACATATGTAATAAGCATATAGCATTAAATACCCAAGTAGTAAAATTAAATATTACATTTATGAATATGCCTAATGTAGAAGCGGAAACATTATCCTTTAAATTAGTTTATTTCTTTTAAACATCCATTGTATTATTTTATAATATGCAATGCAATAACCTTTATTAATACCTCATTAATTGAAGGACGTCATGAATGTGTCATTGGCATTAAATGCCTTTAACCTTTCCACATTTTCTTTCAATTTTATTTTCCATAAGAATTAAAACTAAATTGTATTTTATTCTTATCCACTTGGAAAACCGTACCTAGATAGGTAATGGAGCGTTTACTCAATACTTGTTCGTTTTGTAACTTAAAACGAGACATGAGAAAAGTGATGAAAATGATATGAGAAAGGGATTCTTTTAATGATCATGATCAATATTTCAATTTACACATTCCGGTGTAAGATCACCTTATTCATATCATTGCTTCACTTTCTCCTTGCAAAAATCTCGGAGATGAGCCTTTATGTTATATCATCCATGTCCTATTGTAGCCACCGCAACTAACTACAGACATTGATTGAAGCATAATGATATGAATATCATATGATTTATACATTAGTCTCCTATAAGCAATTTCACCCATGATTCTTGAGGTAGTCCAACAATATTGGGGACACTGGAACCTTGATTTTCCAATATCATAGTACTATGCACACGCGCCTGTACTATTCATTGATTCTCATGTCAGTGTGGACATTTACTTTTTCCAATATTTATCACAGTTTAAACAAGTGGTGTAACTGGCCATTTTTCTAAAAAAAATTAATTTTAGCAGATGAGTGCCTTTTATTTGGATTACCGGTTTAGACATTTGGATTAATTACTTAAATCATTTAATGTCACCCACTATTTTATCGGATTCTAGGAACCCTCTGTGCTAGAATCAGAATAATCTATCATTAGAGTATTTTAGTGTCAAGGATCCTAGAACCACCCCTTATAGTCTACAAGCTATGGCTACACCACTACTTGGAGGGTTCTAGGTGGGATTTTGGTTGGCCGACCATTTTAACTTGTAGTTCCTTGATCTGTTAAGTGAAGTCTCAGCTTTTGGAAATCAGTACATGATTTACTCAACGTTTATAAAATTACAACAAACTAGTTATGGCTATTTCTTTGCTGCAATTTTTGTTAAGTCGACCCATCATTCTTATAAAGAATCCCTAGTAGTAAGAGACATCCTCAGTTATGGCATGACCGACACATAAAACAGCTGGTTTTTTCCAAATTTTAGTGACGAAAGGCTGTTTTGACTTAATATATTATTGAGGGTTTTATTATTTTTAGTGTGATGAAAGAAATCCTCTTCTATTTTTATAAGCATGTACTATGTGATCGCACTCATAACTGATCATGCAAGAAATTGAAATTTCATCGCGTCACATGTTTATTTTATCTTGCAAGCTTGTTTATTATTATATTATGTGATAGCGTAATAAACTACTCATGCAAAAAAATAATAAACCATGAAAAAATAAAATGAACACCTGATCATTAGCCGGTACTATTTGTTGATTTGTTGAGTGAATAACGGAGCAACTAAAACCCTAGGGGTAAGTACCTTTAGTCATGTGGCTTGTAACTTGAATAACAACATCTGCTGATCCAATTCACCCAAATCCTGTTTGGTTCGTCGCCGTCACTTGGCGCGAAGTGTGTCATTTGTCGTCTCGTCATTATAGAACATTACTCACACACAGGCGAGGGGATACCGGGGAGTAAAAAAGTACAACTCAGAGAAGTGGACACGCAGGTCCTTAGACATATAATGACACTGATACGATACGCATATCACCTTTAAATTAATTTAACTAATTATTAAAATACCATGCAATAATTAATTAAATAAATGCACTAAACACACATTGGTAGGACCGCGGCTCATAACCTGTATACGCTTTAGTTCGCGTATATATAAAATAAATGCAGAATAAAATTAAACTTGCATTAAATAAATTATGAGGGAATTTAATCAAATTAAAAACTTATCTCTTGTTTTTAATTCAATTTAACACCATTTGGTCCCGGTTAATTAATTTAATTTTAAAACTAAAAATTAAATTAATTAATTAATTTAATTAGTCACCTAATTAATTAATTACACCGCTGAACATTTTAAACCAAAAATCAATATTTAATCAATTTAATTATTAACTGTAATTAAATTAATTATTTTAATAAAATTTTGATTAATTTAATTTCCAAGCCCCTCGAAAACTGAGAAGGACTTGTGTGGGTTGGGGTGAACCCGCACAGGCTCAGCACGGGCCATGCAGACCCCATGCGATGATGATCTGGTCTGGGCAGGCCCTCCCAAAACCGTTTTGGGCTGGGAAGACCCATTAATGCCCGTTTCACAGTTAGTCTGGTTTGTATGAAGTGGAAAGGGATTACCTTGCTGTTAGGTGTGGAGGAGGTCGGGTCGAGTCTTGGTGCCTCTACTGCCTGTTTGCTGGCTACGCTGCTGTGTGCTGGGTTCAGCTCCGCGGGAGAGGTGGGCGCGGGAGGATGCTTCAGTAGGGAGGTTGAGGGGGCCGCTGTGGAAGGGAGCAGGAAGGAGGAGGCAGCTGGGGTGCCCGCTGGGCATGGTGTAGTGGGTCACCGTGAGGGAGGAGGCTGCCCGACCTTACACATCACCAAGGGAAGAGGCTGGCAACTTGGTGCGGATGGTCTGCTGGAACCATGGGAGGAACGAGCGCATGGGGGGGCAGGGTGTGGCGGCGTACAATGGTTGTTGTCGGCGGAGGAGGCCTCAGTGTGCGGCTGGAGGCCGGTCGGCTTGCTGCGTGTCCGTTGGGAAGAAACAAGCGGATAGGGGCTATGCCTTGGCTGGTGTAGAGCCGGTTCCGCGGGGTGGAGGCTGGCAGTGACACCAGGCTTTTCGATGACACTGCTTGCTACTTCGGGAGGAGGTACTATGCCTGGGTTCACCGACGGGCACACAGAGGACCTGCAGAGGGCTCTGCAGGTTTTTTTTAATTTTTTTAACCAAATAATTGCTTTTCAAGTCTTTCCCTCCCCACTTTTTTTGTTTTTCTATAGCCTAATATATAGGCTTTATCATTATAATAATAATATATTATTATAATATAATATTATAATAACAAAATTATTATTATAATAAAACTATTATTATTACAATAAAATTATTATAACAATAATAATTAATCGTGCTCACCGAAAATTCTATACCGGTGGGAATTCATTTAGATAAAAAATAGTTCATTAATTATGAACTTTGTTAAATGACCGATTTTAATCCGAACTTAAAATTTCGGATGACCACAGAATGGTCATCCGGTATCGGATTAAAATGCGTTCTGTAGCGTTGGAACCGTATCGACACGCTCTTCATAACTCAATGAAAATTTGATTTTTTTTCTTGGCTTAAAATCGACACGCGTCACTCTGATACAACTTGTTGGAACTGGGTGTGCATCGGAAGCCCCAAACAGGTGGGTTTTAAAAAAAATTCCACCGATGATTGATGTAAACTTTTCGACGTCGGTGAAGAGCAGCCTGATTAAATCCAAGGATCTTGCGTGAAGAGTTTTAAGCACAAAAATAAATTGTAAAATACCTAGTTTAATTCTGAAGTCGCGCATGACGTATGCTCATCATTGGTGATCTCTACTTGAAGAATCCAAAGTCGAATTCCTCTAGATTTTCCACATGTTTCAAGGAATCTACGGGATCTCCATTCTTTATAATCTAGGTGCTAGAATGGAATTGAGACGATGCCTTTGACATTCCAATGATTACCGCACCGCTTCGCTAGTGATGCCTGAGAGAGTGCTTGATCTGTGCTCCTTGGATCCAAATCATCTCTCTCTAGATTATGGGAGAGAGGAGAGGAGAGAGAATCTCCATGAATAGTACTTGGCAAAATCCCTTCCTCTTCTATTTATAGTGCTCAATTAAAATACCCGGTATAGCCTCACCGACCCCGGATACTTAACGCACTATCAACGACATTTTATGACTATTAATCCAAGTCATAAATATTATTTTCATTCACTTGTAATGTATTAAAATATATTACATGATAATAATTGAGTCATTAACTCGACTCGTCACTCCCATAAATACTTATTGAACCTTGAATAATTTAATATTCATCAATTAATAATTTTCATGTATTTACTAAAACTCATAAATACATTTAATAAATAAATTCAAGACTCATTATTCTAAACTCAAATAATATGAATTTATTTACTACATTGGTGATCGTTTAACTTTGGACAAATCCTGAACCCCTGTGGCGTGGCCCAATATGTCCATAACTCCAATTCAACTGAATAATGCAGATTCTTGAATACGCTATTGTGTGTGACCCTCTAGGCCCTTATTTTGACAGTAGTGAATATTATTCATAGACCAAGAGCGGGATCTAGCAACCCATCATGACCCCTGAAGAAATAAGGATTATCACAGCAACGACAACCAACCTACGAACACACACTGTGTGATATGATCTATGTCTTTAATATCTAATAAAGCAAGACTCACTCATGTGTCATCGCCCTTTTCATGATTTATTATTTATTGATTTAACTGGATGGATTTACCATTGACTGTCATGGCCATGGTCTTTTAATGGTACTTCCATTCATATCAACTTGTCCTGAGATATATTACTTCCATAACCCAGAAGCGACAAATCCTTTCTTGACCATTCAACCAATGACATTCCACCAACGATGCACCCAACACAAACTACCTCACCACAAATTCATTGCCATGGTTTTCGTCTTGCATCAAAATGCACAATCAAATGACATACATTGGTAATGATCTCAAGTCAGGAGACCATTACACATGACCATAGATAGAAACGTCCAATGACACCTGAAACATGTGGAGTTCCTATTGATGGGTCCGTCCTCATGATCTCACTACTAGAGATCACCATGTGCGAACTTCATGAGAAGAAGTCTCAATGCTTATGAGCCCCCAGAACCTGATAGTCAAACATCTTTTGTGTCCAGTTAGTAAGATGTATTTAGAACAAAGAACATATAGTTAAGATTAATGTCACAGTATCTAGAGTTTCTCATTATAGCCTGGGAACTTCTATAACCTTTCGATATGACAATTAATCTTTGGAAATTACCATTTCAATTGTGGACGCAGAAAATTATATACTATAATGGTAAGATGACATCATATATAGATAACTGTATACATGATATGTTAATCAAAAGCACTGAATAGTTGGGTCTAGGGAACCCACTATTCCAAAACAAGGTACAATAAAAGTGAACACGAGTACAGCTCAACCCAACAAGAGAGTGAAAGTAGACTCATCTAAACACAAGGAGATCGAAACAGTGAGGAGATAAAGACCACGTAAAATCATTGATACCTATAGTAGGAGATGGGACTCGTCCAACCATGAGAAGCTAGACATTGAAAGAAAGTGGCATACCCCACGTGTCTTCGCCTCTCTTGGAAGGGGAGTAGCCAAAGCCCAAGGAGTGGGCACTGGAAACATGATATGTGTGTGTGTGTGTGTGTGTTTGCTCAGTCAAAGAAACTCAAACGAGGGAGTAAGGGGATCTCCATCTCACAGCTTAGCCCGAGAAAGTGAGTATCCCATATTTTTATGTAAAACCATCTGCAATGGTCAACACCTCATCACATCTGCCCAACACCTCATCACATCTTACCAGGAAGCCCAAGTCAAAGGGGCCCAAATCACCGCACCTCAATACTATCCGTTTTGGGCGGCATTGACTCGCCTACACGGTTTTAGGTCGGGTCACAAGGATACCTATAGGTGGGGAAAGTGCCCCTTTTCTTTGTGGGTCTATAGGTAAGTCGAACCATGCCTCACCACCATGTCACACGGTCAAGGGTCTTCTCTGAACCATCGGGGACTACGCAACCCGACCCACTGGGAGGGTCAGCCCGATATCTCCTTAGGGACTACACTCTGAGTCAACCCGATATCTCACCGGGTAATACGCTCTGGGTCAGCACAGTATCTCATCGGATACTACTCTCTAGGTCAGCTCGGTATCTCATCGGGGACTATGCTCTGGGTTTGGCCAGTATCTCGTTGGGGACTACTCTCTAGGTCATCCCGGTATCTCGTCGGGGACTACGCTCTGGGTTATCCCAGAACTGCACTGGTCAACCCTGCTAGATGGTACCTCTCAAGAATCACTGAGGATCACTGACCATCCCTGATGGATGGTACCTCTAAGAAAAGAACTGAGGAACACTGATCATCCTTGTTGGATGTCACCTCTTGGAAAAAGAATCTAGGAACTCTTATCATCCCCGTTAGATGGTACGTCTCGGAAAAGCATTGATGAACCATGATCATCCATGTTGGATGGTACGTCTTGGAAAAGTATCGAGGAACTCTAATCATCCTGGATGGATGGTACATCTCGGAAAGGCATCGAGGATCTCTGCTTATCCCCGCTGGATGGTACCCCTTAGAAAAGCATCGAGGAACTCCAATCATCCTTGCTAGATGGTACCTCTCAAAAATCACTAAGGAACACTGAACATCCCTGTTGAATGCCACATCTCGGAAAAATAATCTTGGAACTCTGATCATCCCCACTGGATGGTATGTCTCAGAAAAGTATCGAGGAACTCTAATCATGATCGTTGGATGGTATGTCTCAGAAAACCATCGAGGAACTCTGATCATCCCCACTGGATGGTACCCCTCAGAAAAGCATCGATGAACTCTGATCATCCCTGCTGGATGGTACTTCTAAGAAATCACTGAGGAACACTGATCATCCCTGCCGGATGGTACCTCATAGAAAGCATGCCGCTGTTGTCATCGGGTGTCACCCCGAATAGGCGTCGCGCCCTAAACATCTCCCATCTTATCTCAAAAGCCACTACAGAGGGAACCATCGCATTCTACACAGAAAAAAACTCATGATAGGCTACACATATGCCAAAGTTTGAGTCCAAAATAAGAAGATACGAGAGATAGAAGATTCGTAAAGTGGTACACGGTGCGTGTGGGTAAGGGTGTAGTTTTGGCCCGGCGGCCCAAAAGCCCGACAGGCCCGACCCGGAAGCCCGAGCGGCCCGGCCAAGCAAAGCCCGCATCGGGCGAGGCCGGGCTCGGGCCGTAGGTTCATCAGGTCGGGCTTATGCCTATCCAAGAAGGCCCGTGGGCTAGGCCGAGCTGGCCCAAAAAAGCCCAGCCCGTTGGCTCGTGCGAAGCCCAGCCCGCTGTAAAAAAAATTAACGGGAAGCTGCTAGTAGGGATATTCGATCGCCCTACCTCAAGCTTCCAAGGCTGCGCCTATTATATTATCACCAGAATTTATATATATATATATATATATATATATTATTATAATGTGCATGTGTATATATATATATATATATATATATATATATATATACATACAACGATATATAATTATATATACATATATAATGTATATATATAAACAAATCCATTAATAATATATATCAATTAAGTGTGGCTTTTAAAAATCCATTAATAATATATATATATATACATAAATGATTTAGTATAATATATATAAAAACAAAGCTATTAATATATATATATATATATAAGATTTAATAATATCTCTATAATAACTTGTTGTATATTAATAAAAAAAATAACACACCCACCTAATAATTTTCGTGCACGTCCCACAACCTTATTAATTTTTTAAAGTATGTTGAAACTTGCATATATTATATATACTATATATTTACAAATCTATTTAGAAAAAACAACTAACCCACCCACTTCAGTGCACCCCTCAACCCCTAATTATTATTTTTACAATTTTCTCATATTACATATATATATATGTACATCAATCATTTAACATTATATATATATAATAACTTATTATATATTAAAAAAATAACTCACTCACCCAATGATGTTCGCGCACACCCCTCAACCTCATGAATTTTTTTAAAATATGATGAAGCTTGCATATTATATATCTATAAATAAATCCATTAATAATATATATATCCATGATATGATAATATATATATATATATATGTATATATAACCAAAGCCATTAATAATATATATATATATAAAGCTATTAATGATAAATATCAATTAATTATGGCTTTTCAAAATCCATTAATAATATATGTGTGTGTGTGTCAATGATTTAATATTATATATATAATAACTTATTTTATATTAATAAAAAAATAACACACTCACCTAATGATGTTCGTTCATGTCCCTTAACCTCATTAATTTTTTTAAATATGTTTCAACTTTATATATTATATATAAATCTATTTTGAAAAAAAAATTATCCCACCCACTGCGGTGCACCCCCCAACCCCTAATTATTTTTTTACAATTTTCTCATATTATATATATATATATATATATAATAACTTATTATATATTAACAAACAAAATAACTACTCACCCAATGATGTTCGTACACCCCCAACTTCATTATTATTTTTTAAATATGATGAAGCCTGCATATATTATATATACTATATATACATATATAAATCTATTTATAAAAATACTAACTCACCCACTGTTGTGCACCCCCTAAGGCTGTAATTTCAGCCCGGCCCGAATAGGATCGGGTGGGGCTGGGCCTACCCTGCAAAAAAAATTAAAAATCATTTAATATTTTTTTAATTTAACAAATACTTAAAAATAATTTTCATAAACAAGTTAAATAAATAAATGTAAAAAAACATTTTAAATAAATGATAAAAAACGTTTAAATAAAAACACTTTAAACCCACTACCCACTACTGTGCACCCCCCAATCCCTAATTAAAATACTTTTTTTTTCAATTTGCACATAATATATATAAATTCATAGACATATATAAATCTATTTAAAAAAAATAACAAATCCACCAACTGTAAAATGTTAATAAAAAAATGATTTTACATAAAACATGTTAAATGTTTTAAAAAATACATGTAACAAACATGCATTCAAAAAAATGTTTTAAATTAAACGTCTAAAAATAAATGTAAAAACATTTTCAACAAGTGTTAAAAAATATTTTAAAAAAATGTTTAAATAAAAATGTTTTAAACAAATGTTTAAAAAATGTTTTCAAAACAAACACTTAAAATTAATATTTTTAAAACAAACACTTAAAAATACTTTTTACATTTAAATATGAAAAATGTTAAATGTTTCATAAAAAATACTTGTAAACAACATGCGTTTAAACAAAATTAAAAAATGTTTTAAATTAATCATTAAAAAAATGTAAAAAAACATTTTAAATATATGATAAAAATAGTTTAAATAATAATTTTTAAATAAAAAAAATTAACAAACGCTTAAAAATTTGTAAATAAGTTAAAAAATTAAATGTAATAAAATGTTTTAAATAAATGTTAAAAAAACATTTAAATAATAAGGCTTTAAACTTTCCCACTACTGCACACCCTCAAAAACCCCTCATTAATTATTTTTATAATTTTCAAATAATATATATAGATTCACAATATATAAATCAATTTAGACAAAAAAACATATCCACCCATTGTAAAATGTAAATAAAAAAATAAAATAAACATTTTTACAAAAAAAATCCGTTTAAAAATAAATGTAATTTTTTTAAATAAATGTTAAAAAAATGTTTAAATAAAAACTTTTAAATTTTTTTTTAAAACAAACAATCATTTTGAAAATAATAAAGGCCCACCATGGCCCAACTCGAAAAAGCCCAGCCTGACCCGAAAAGCCCGGCCCGAACTGATGCTTGGGGCCGGCCCGAGGCTGGGCTCGGGCCGCCTCATCGGGATATTCGGGTCGTCCCGACCCAACCCGAATAGTGGCCAGCGGCCCGATTTTTTTCGTGTCAGGCCCGACCCGAAATTACACCCTTATGTGTGGGCCCACACGTTGTGAGACCTCGCCTCTTCACCTGGCCGTGTACCTTTCCATAGTAGGGTACTAAATTGAAAATCAAGTACCCCTTAGGTGTGCAAGTATACTCCCAGAGTACATGACATCTCTAGCCAAAAGGCTGACGAGCATGCAATGCTCATTTTTAAAGCGAAGGGTGAAAACGTACTTTTGCTCGCATGCCTCCTCAAATGGCTCTGGATAACCAAACGGATCACACTGTTGCGATCCATGGAGTAAAACACACAAGATCAACTATTCATTCTCCCTGAACGGACATCCAATGGAAAAGTCATATATTGCCACATTGCGCTTGAATGACGTTGCGTAGGGCCCAAACCTTGGTCTCGAAACAAATTTTATGGATCATGTCATTGTCATCCTCTCAGAAAAACACAGAGGATCGACGACTATTTTTCCAAGAACGGATACCCGGTGAAAAAGTCGCATTCCACCGTAACATGTGCGAACTAGGTCTCGTGAAGCCCGCTCCTCGACCTCTACTTAAATATAAAAAAAATTGATCTTGAAACATTTGTCTTAATTTCAGGGTCGCAACGTCACATACAGTTTGTCATTTCGACACCGTATGAGGAAGATAAGTCAGATACAAGATCCCACAATAATAATAATAATAATAATAATAATAATAATAATAATAATAATAATAATAATAATAATATTGGGTGTTTCGAGGACCCGAGTCACAAACCAGAATTTAATATTCAACATTGGACTTGAATCGACCGTCTTAAAGATAGGGTCACATCGCCACGGACGACAAGTCAATCAGACGCCGCACGTAGGAGTTAGACCGGGTCAAAGATTTAATAATAATAATTTATTATTATTATTTTTAGTGTTTCAGATATCTGATCCATAAACCCGAACAAGATATCCAATATTGGACATAGAATGTCCATCTTGAATTCAAGATCGCATTGCCACCAATGGTTCATCAAACCGAGGTCGCAAGGATAAGTTATGAATGAAACACGGTTTTCCCAACGAAAATAATAATAACATTATTATTTTATTTAATCTTTTATTTCTTCAATTCAACACCCATGCTCAAATCCTTGAAATATATCATGTACAACGCATAGCCCCCAATTCACTCCTTTATCATTTATTTCTCTTATTTTTATATTATCATTATTATGTTTCAGTTTCTCTCTCCAATTACCAAATTCTCCAGCCCTAAACGTAGGGTTCTTCTGCACACCTAGAACTACCGCCACCACCTCCAGCTAGTCGCGCCTCCAGCCTGCTGCGCCACCACGCCTCAAGCTAGCCGCACCACTTGACCCCCGCTGGACCACCTTCGCAGCCGCCTCTGATTGACTGAGCCCATCTCACTCCGCCTCAAACCACCGGCCGAAGCCGCCTCGCCTGCAAGCGACCGGTCGCCTTCCTCCTCAGCCATCTCCTCGGAATCCGCCCATGCCACCTCGACCTGCTTCGCCTGAGCCGCACACTGTCGCACCAAACCGTCCCGGCTGCCACCAACACTGCCCCTCCGTCGAAGCCAGACCACTGCCGATCTGCTCGGGAAACGCTATCTGAGCGTTGCACCTCCCTCTCTCCATACCGAGTTTCTCTTGGATTATGCTGATCAGAAATTTGTTGCGGACCAATCTGTTTGTTTTTGGATATTGTTGCACGACGGTCGCTAAAATAAATTGTTCATGATTGCACGTAGAACGGAGGAATAGGATGTATGAAACACAAACATGGATGGCCATCATTCTCCAGACTCAAGAATGATACGAATTGACAGTTAAATACTTATCATACTCCAATAATTCCAAAAATCAAGATAAACGAGAATAAAATTTCTTCAACCAATGTTTTTGTTCGATCCACGAATTAAATAATTCAAACAAATTTAATTCTCATTTATCATGGCAATTCAATCGGGATAAGAAATCCAAAAAGAAAAGTCATACCAGAAACTTGAATCTTCTTTCGATGAAGAACACGCTCGCTAACGGAGGAGGAAGATCCATTGCATTCGTTGTCATTCGATCTGCCTCAAGCCAAGGGTTCTTCTTTCATCGTTCTTCACCACGGATGAGTTCTTCTAGAGAAGATTTATGTTTTCGTGATAGAATTGCATAGATTATAAGTCAAAACCCTTAAAGCCTCATATTTATAACCTCTTATTAGGTTAAAAGAGTTTTTAATCAAATAATTGAATAAATAATCATTTAATTATTTAATTATTTTCCCACGATGGTGCATAAGCCGAACACTCGACGCCGACAAAGGTTATACCCTGCCTTGGGTAAAGCCTACGTTCCAAGCTCATCGGTAGTCTCAGATTCCTCATATGGGCCCCCATCCATGAGTTATTTAGGTTTGAGCTATTAAATGGAGACATTAATAATTTAATTTTTCCATTTAACACATTGCCAATGAGGGAGGGGTCCGAACATCCTGTGACGACTTATTTTATGTCACGACTAGGGGAAACACTACGTTCCGGAGCCAACCATAGTCTCGTATTTCTGATCAAATAAACCGTTTAAGAGATATCCCATTTTCTTTAGTTAACCGTGCGTCTGTAATATAAAAACACTTAACATTTTTATAAAATTAATTATAGGCACACCGGGTCTCAGAATTGCACACCGTCTCAGCGCCCCGCTCTGGAAATATTTTTAGAAATATTTCAAAGTCTTATTAGTCAAAAACTGGGTCTCTAAAATATAACATGGTAATAAAAATAATAAAATGAATAATGATCAAGAAATTATGCTAATACAAGTAAATAATTAACACAAGTGTCTTATTCAATATGATATTGAACGTACTTTATGACTTATGTTTGAAGTAAGGGAAAACATAAAATAAAAACTGAATTTTAAATGTTTTAAAGATTTATTTTATTTATATTTTTCACCATTTAACATATTGTTAAAACTATATCATGAATTTATTTTTACACTACTACAAAAACGGTCTTTATCAGCGCTCAAAACGGGCTTTATCAGCGCTAAAAAAGCACTATAAACCTCAGCACTGATAAAGGGGGTGGGGGTCCCCTTTATTAGTGCTTATTGAGCACTGATAAAGGGGTACTTTATCAGCACTAAAAATAACGCTGATAAAGGAAACCATTATCAATGATAAAAACGTGCTGATAAAGGGGGTCTTTATCAACACTAAAAAGGTGCTGATAAAAAACCCCTTTATCAGTGCAAAAAAAGCACCGATAAATGTGTGTTTTATCAGCGCTCTTTTAGCACTGATAAAATGATCCTTTATCAGTACTTTTTTAGCGCTGATAAAGGTCGAGTTTATCAGTGCTTTTTTAGCACTGATAAAGGTGAATTTTATCGGCGCTTTTTTAGCGCTGATAAAGCCTCCCTTTATCAGCCCTAAAAAAACGTTGATAAATGCCCTGTCTGCTGCTACAAAATATTCTGCAGTAACACACCAAAACAACACCTGCAAAAAATTCAGCATCTCAATAAGTATACCCATAAAAAATTAACACATAAATCATAAGATAATTACACTAAGTATACCCATTCAACAAGTATTCCCGTACACCATTAACATATAATTCATAAGTTAATTAAGTACATAAATAATTCAATTCAGAATTCAGGGGGTTGGGACGATTGTTTAGGGGTTTGGGGTGGCTGTTTAGGGGGGCGGGGGGGTAGGGGTGTCCGGGGGGATGGGGGTGTCCGGGGTGAAAGGGGTGTTCAGAGGGGTGGGGTGGCTGTCTAGGGGGGGTAGGGGTGTCCAGGGGGTTGGTGGGGCTATCCAAGGGGGGTGGGATGGTGTCCGGGAGGGTGGCAGTGGTCGTCCATTGGTGGGGGGGGTTTCCAGGTGGTGGGGTGGTGTCTAGAAGGGGTGGTGGTGCTGTCCAGGGGGGTGGTGGTTGTCTAGGGGGTGGGGGGGGGGGTGTCCAGGGGGTGGGGGTGTCTAGGGGGATGAGGGGGATTTCCAAGGGTAGGGGGTGTCCAGAGAGGTGGGGGTGTCTAGGTCGTAGGTCAGTTGTTGTTTTCACTTAAATCTGAGTCCATTTTAAACAAAAAGGAGACACTTTGAGTGATGCCAGCAACACTGTGCCTCATATTGAGGAAGGGTTGACTCGTACACATCACAAAGGACCCATGGATCGTTCTCATAAAGGATCAAGACAATCCGAATGCATTTGGTCAGATTTCCGTATGTCAGTTGTTGTTTTCACTTAAAATTGTGTCCATTTTAAATAAACCAGAGACCCTTTGAGTTATACTGGCCACACCATGCCTCGGATTGAGGCCGGGTTGACTCGTACATGTCTTAAAGGACCCTTGAATCGTTTTCCTAAAGGATCAACACAATCCGAGTGTGTTTGGTCGTATTTCCGTATGCCAGTTGTTGTTTTCACTTAAAATTGTGTCCATTTTAAACAAACAAGAGACCCTTTGAGTGATACCAGCCACACCGTGACTAGGATTGAGTCCGGGTTGGCTCTTACATGTCATAAAGGACTGATGGATCATTATCCTAATGGATCAATACAATCTGAATGCGTTTGGTCAGATTTCCGTAGGTCAGTTGTTGTTTTCACTTAAAATTGTGTCCATTTTAAACAAAAGAGAGACACTTTGAGTGATATAGACCACACCGTGCCCCAGATTAAGGAAGGGTTGACTCATACACATCACAAAGGACCCATGCGTCGTTCTCATAAAGGATAAAGGCAATCCAAATGCATTTGGTAAGATTTTCGTAGGTCAGTTGTTGTTTTCACTTAAAATTGTGTCCTTTTTAAACAAAAGAGAAACACTTTGAGTGATATTGGCCACACCGGGCCCTATATTGAGGCGAGGTTGACTCATACATGTTTCAAAGGACCCATGGATATTTCTACTATAGGATCAAAACAATTCGAGTGTGTTTGGTTATATTTCCATACGTCAGTTGTTGTTTTCACTTAAAATTGTGTCCATTTTAAACAAACGGGAGACCCTTTGAGTGATATCAGCCACACCGTGCCGCGGATTGAGGCCAGGTTGACTCATACATGTCAAAAATCACCCATGGATCATTATCATAAAGGATCAATACAATCCGAATGCGTTTGGTCAGATTTCTGTAGGTCAGTTGTTGTTTTCACTTAAAATTATGTCCATTTTAAACAAAAGAGAGACACTTTGAGTGATACCAGCCACACTATGCCTCAGATTGAGGAGGTGTTGACTCATACACGTATAAAAGGACCCATGGATCTTTCTCCTAAAGTATCAAGACAATCCAAATGTTTCTGGTCAGATTTTCGTAGGTCAGTTGTTGTTTTCACTTAAAAATATGTCCATTTTAAACAGTTGAGAGACCCTTTGAGTGATACCGGCCACACTGGGCTTCAGATTGAGGTGGGGTTGACTTGAACAGATCTCAAATGACCCTTGGATAGTTCTCTTAAAGGATCAACACAATCCAAATGTGTTTGGTCAGATTTTCATAGGTTAGTTGTTGTTTTCTCTTAAAATTGTGTCCATTTTAAACAAAAGAGAGAAACTTTGAGTGATACTGGGCACACCGTGCCTTGGATTGAGGCAGGTTTGACTCATAAATGTCAAAAAGGACTTATGGATCATTATCCTATAGGATCAAGACAATCTGAATGCTTTTTGTCAGATTTTCGTAGTTCAGTTGTTGTTTTCACTTAAAACAGTGTCCATTTTAAACAAAAGAGAGACACTTTGAGTGATACCGGCTATACCGTGACTCGGATTGAGGTAGGGTTGACTCATACACGTCCTAAAGGATCCATGGATCATTCTAATAATGGATCAAGACAATCCTGATTCTTTTGGTCGGATTTTTATAGGTCAGTTGTTGTTTTCACTTAAAATTGTGTCCATTTAAAAAAAGAGACACTTTGAGTGATACCGGCCACACCGAGCCTCATATTCAGGCGTGGTTGACTTGTACACATTTCAAATGAACCATGTATCATTATTCTATAGTATAAATTCAATATTAATGCTCTTGGTTAGATTTCCGTACGTCATTTTTTGTTTTCACTTAAAATTGTGTCCATTTTAAACAAGCGAGAGACCCTTTGAGTGATTTTGGCCACACTGTGCCTCGGATTGAGGCCGGGTTGACTCGTACATGTCTCAAAGGAACCATGGATCGTTCTACTAAAGGATAAACACAATTTTAATTCATTTGTTTGGATTTCCATACGTTAGTTATTATTTTCACTTAAAATTGTGTCCATTTTAAACAAACGAGAGACCCTTTGAGTGATACCAGCCACACCGTGCCTTGGATTGAGGTCGGGTTTACTCATACACGTCAAAAAGCTCCCATGGATCATTCTCCTAAAGGATCAATACAATCCGAATGCGTTTGGTCAGATTTCCATAGGCCAGTTGTTGTTTTCACTTAAAATTGTGTCCATTTTAAACAAAAGAGAGACACTTTGAGTGATACCGGCCACACTGTTCCTCTGATTGAGGTGGGGTTGACTCATACACGTTAAAAAGGACCTATGGATCGTTATCATAAAGTATCAAGACAATCCTAATGTTTTTGGTCATATTTTCAAAGGTTAGTTGTTGTTTTCACTTAAAATTGTGTCCATTTTAAACAAAAGAGAGACACTTTGAGTGATACCAGCCACACCATCCATGTACTATGAGTTCTTTTTTGAAAACCAAAAGGATCCACTCCATGCATAGATAACTCAAGATGAAGGTTTCTCAGCTCTTTTCCAAATTTAGGATACTCATGATCAATTTTCTTCCATTGAGGAGAGTCGGCCGGATGACGTAATTTACCATCATTATTTCTTTTATCTTCATGCCACGACAATTGTCTTGTAGTTTCTTCACTTCCATATACACGCCTAAACCTTGGAATGATTGGAAATTACCATAAAACTTTTGTAGGATTGGATTCATCTTTCTTGTATCGAGAATAACCACACTTTGGTCATTTTATAAGTGATTTTTTCTCATTGTGAAACAATATACAGTCTTTCGGGCATGCATGTATTCTTTCAGAAATCATACCCATCGAGCGTATCATTCATTTAGCTTCATATGTCCAGCTTGGGAGATCATTATCTTCCGAGAGTATGTCATTCAAGAGAGCAATTAGTTCCATAAAACTTACATCACTCCATCTGTTGCCTCCTTTCAATTTATACAACTTCAATACAGCTGACAATGCTATATATTTAGTGCAACCAGCAAACAATGGTGTCTTTGCACAAATCTTTAACTTCCCAAACAATTTTGGGCAATCACGGAGTTCTTATTCAATTATCTTTGTCATTTCCTCAATACGATATTCATCATCATTGACATATGTAATCACATCCTCCATATGGTCTTCTTCATTATCCATATTTGTATTCATATCTGATGATCCATAAAACACAATTTTTTTCCAGCCAGTAGCTATATTCGCCTTTTCTCTGTGTTTATTCCAAAATTTATAACTCCAATCTATTTCGTGACATATAAAATGTTCTTCCAACTCCTCTGGAGAAAGTAGTCTAGAATAACAACAACGTAAACACAAACAAAGGATTTGAGAAGGATCCTTTGCGTGATCCTTTGTAAACTTGATAAACTCTTTCACTCTGTTCTCATACTCTATTGTAAAACTATTAGCATCCATCCAATAATTATTCATCTCCATCCTATTTGAATATCAAATATTAGTATTTATGGTTCATGTACACAAAACAAGACTTCCAAATATAGTAGAAGATAACCAATTATTTATAAAAATAAAGATTAATAGAGCCTACCCATTTCCAATAAAGATTTGGAAATCAACAGAACCGGGATAGACCCCCCATCAAAATCAACAGAGTTTCCAAACACAAAGGGGTTCGCAGGTATAATCAATTGTGTCATAGATTGGAAAACTCACATGGCATCATCCTCTATGGCTCATCCTCCTCTATTAGGTCAACCCTTCTATGGTCAAATAGTCCATCCTTTTATACCTCACCAACCTAAAATACATATGGATGAAAACCAGTATCCAACTCTATAAGTAATGAAAGGATTCTCATAATCTCTACAACATGGAATTCATTAAATATAATTACTTTAGATTCATTATAGTTTCTTCAAATAACCCCAGTCCAAACACAAGAATAATCAAGAATGATAAATCTACCACTCCAAGGTCTCTGCCCTACATTCAATATCATCATGCCTAAATACCCATATATCCACACATACACATGTCACAAACACATAAAAAACCATATCCACATCAGAACCAAATTACCCATATGGATTTCAATCAGGTTACTCGACTCAAGTGGTGGTGTGTAAGAAATAATAAGAAAATATAATAAGTATAGAGTCACACATAAATCTCAAACTCCTTGATCTTGAGCTGGTGTTAACCAAACTAAAGACCGATCTTAGAGAACCACTCCCCCCCTTCATAAGATCTAATACATCAAAAATATAGGTCAACAGATACTTTTTATTGATCATAAACCGATTGAGATTCTGGTAATCAACACACAAGCGAAGGGTTTTAATGACCTTCTTGGTGAAAAGCACCAGTTCTTCCCAAGGAAACACACTAGGTTAAATAAAGAATTTGGAAACCAATTCATCCCACTGATTATTTAGTTCCTTCAATTTAACTAGTTCTATATGGTAAGATAGAATAGATATTTGTTTTGTACCCATCACCAAGTTGATAGAGAACTCCTTCTCCCTCTCTAGTGGTAGACCAAAAAAGACTAAAGGAAACACTTTTGGAAATTCAATAGCTACTAGAAGAAGTTCACTACAATAGGCTCCCTACTCTAGTTCAATAGCATAAAAGGATATCATCCTACTCAACTCTGAAAGAAGAGGTCTAGCTTGACTAGACCTCAGGTCTGATTCTCTATGGAAAACATGGAATTCCCCATTGGGGGTAGTGAAGGACACCCACCGATGATATTAGTAAATCCAAGATTTATTAGAAACTAGTCAGTCCATTCTGAGAATAACATACAAGGGAATCATTTTAAGAACCAAAAAATATCATATGATCTAAATCTCTGAAAAAGAGAAAGCATGAGAGGGGAATCAAAGACCTTACTCCCTCTTTATCTAGAGAGATGTTACAATCTCTATCACATAAGCCATGAGCTCTATTATAAGTTTCAATAGTTATATATTGAGGTTTGATATGAAATAATGATGGGAACCAATGTCAAATAAAACATACACTAAATAAAAAGAAATGGAAATGGTGCCTCTCACTATCGCATGACCCACATCAGTTACTACTAGAGATTAATCCACTGCATGAAGTTGTTTCGTTCCTAATACATGTTTCTAAAATCACACTATTATTGAATAATATTACTATGATTTGTCACCTCTCAATATTTATGATTCCATTCCACTAAATAGGGTAGTTAAAGAACGCAAAACCCTCTTCAAGTGGGTTTAATGTCTGTACGAGATGTAAATATTCAATGTTTTCATGCAATAATGCTTTGAATGATCAATTTTTCCACATTGGAAAAAGTCATTTGGCCTTTACTAGACACTACAAATGATCTGGAGGAAGTTTTCTATAAAATACCACCACTACTATTTTCACTATGAGGCTCATTATACTTTCTATTCCACTTATAGGAACCACTAAAACTACCACTGGGAATATAAGTAATTCTAGTTAACCTTGGCATAATATTCATTCCAATTTCTTCCGTCACATCCCTATCTAGAACATCAAAATTTTAGGTAAACTTTAGCATAAATACTTGATATTGGATATCTGATCAAAGACCCATATAAAACCTCTGGGACTTAAAATTCTTGTTTGACACCACTTCAAGTGAAAACTGAGCAAGATTAACAAAATTATTAGTATATTGAGTCAATGTATAATAACCTTAGATGAGGTTGAGAAACTCCATGGACTTACTCGATACCATCGAATCTAGATATAATTGCTCTGTAAAACATTTCTTGTAGTATTTGCAATCTAAGACCCCATTTAGCTTAACTATAACTATATCATCACTTTCACAAACACATTCCAAGCATCATAAGCACATAAGGATATCACCACTTTCACATTTTCACATTTTCACATGGATCCAATGATCGAAATCTCACACCAAAACCACTATTTTTCACAAAAATCCACTTTCTATTTCACATGCACACTAAAACCATTTAGAAACACATTTCACACCACTTTCAAAATTTATGATACACATTTGGAAACACAACAAGAAGAAAAAATATGGAATCCAACCATTTCCAAGCAAAAATCCCCTTTCCAATTCATACTCACATAAAATCTAATTTATAACATGTTTCCAATCACATTCACAATTCAAAGACACATATAAGGTTAAAAAAAGACAACATGAAACAAAAATTAATTTATCTTATAAAATCCACATTCAACACATTCAAACCATTAATTCTATTTGAAAACTCATTTCACACCTTTCACACAAGACAAAAAATATATTTAAGAAACCCCTCAACAAAGATAACATGAAACATAAAAACATTCCTTTAGAAAAAAAATTTATTCACATGTGGATCTCAAAACCTTTCCAAAACATATTTCGCACCAAAAAAGTAATCCATTGAACACTTTCATGAATCTAAGAAAGCATATCAAAATAATCTAACAATGTAAAAGCTTTGAATCACTTACCACACACTTGGAAACATCCAGAGGTGGAGGTGCATGAGAGGAGGTGCACGGGAGGAGCCGCCACCCGAAGAGAAATGGAAGAGTAGGGTTCGTGGGGAATGGGGTCGAGTAAAGAGGAGGAGAAGTAGGGTTTTCAGGGAGGAGGATTTGCAGAAGGGGTTAGAGGGGGAGGATTAGAAGAAGGTCTAGCAACGGAGGTCCGAAAACGCGAAGATTGGGGGCGGCAGAGGTCCGACAACGTGAATATCAGGGGCGGCGGAGGTCCGACAATGCGAATATCGGGGGGCGGCGGAGGGGAGTCGCAGGGTTACAGTACCGTGAGAGAATTTGGTTGCGATAAACCGAGGAAACTGTGTGACAAATTTTATAAAATACGGGAATATGGTTTTATCAGTGCTTTTTTATCACTGATAAAGGGCCTCTTTATCAGCGCTAAAAAAGTGCTGATAAATCCTTCCTATATGAGCGCTAACATTTTAGCGCTGATACATGCCTTCTTTATTAGCGCTTTTCTAGTACTGATAAAGAAGGCCTGTATCATCACTAGAAAAGCGCTGATAAAGATTCCCAGTATCAGTGTTAAAATTTTAGCACTGATACAAGGTTTCTTTATCAGCGGTTTTTTCTTAGCGCTGATATAAGGTGGCGCTTCGCTTGCCCATTTTTGTAGTAGTGATATTTAAATAAATGAATTATAAAACACATTTTGTCATGATTTTTAATTTAAATTAATGGTTTTGAAAATGAATCATTTTACTTTTTTATGGATTTTTTGACATTATTTACAAAAGGAAAAAAGGAATGTTCAATTTTAACATATATGACGTCAACAAATTTCCTTAACACCACAAATATTAAATGATGTTTTGATTTATTTATAATATTCCAATTTTTCTTCAAATAAAAACCCATATTCCCTTATATATATATATATATTAGTTTTGAAATGAGATTTTATATGGAAAGGGTATTTTGATATCTGAAAATGAATTTTATATTGGGTCAAATGAGTTGTTCATTGGTTTAATGATGAAAATTTGAAAGATTAAAATTTATATTCATGATATGGTATATAAAAATTATATATGATAAGAGGTGAGCTTAATATATACTATATGGATGTGTGATATTGACACAACTTATATTAATGGGTAATCTTGATACATGTTATACGAACAACTGAGCCAGATAGAGCACACCAATACATTGGGTAATGTTTCTTATCTTCAAAGGAAATATGGTAATATTTAACCATAATAGTTTCTCTTATAGATTTAACTTTTCTTTGTTTATTTTTGTCATGGTTTTTAAATAAGTTATGATCTTAATTATCTCTTTTTGTTTATTTTTTTTCTTTTCTAGCTATGGGATTTAATGGTTTTCCAAAATAAAAAAGTGGTTTTCATGTGGGTATGTTTTATTTCATTTTCTCAATGAATCTTGTGATAAATGTTAAAATTTTATGGGTTTTTATATTTTCACTGGACTAATAGATTTCTTAATTTTTATTTACGTTATTTTTCTTTTTTTCTCATACCATGCTTTTAAATTTTTTTCACAGGGTTTAAGGATAATTTGGAAGAATGATGGAGTCTTAATATGGGAAAACTAAAGTTGGGTATAGTGGGAATAATTATTACAAAAATACATGGGTATTTTTATGTTAGAGTTTTTTCTAATCCTTTAAAATACTAACCCAAAAAGGTCCTTGGGAATGAAAGTGAACCAATATTTCAGTTTGATCTTATATGTTTCTATGGGTTATAATTAGATCATGTTTATAAGTACTAATTACAAATCTATAATGATTATTTTTAACATCATATTTGGAAGTGAGGGTTGAGAGATGTTATAATTACTATGTACATTATTAGTGATAAAATAAAATTTATAATGTTTCTTTTCATGGACATTTTCATGACATGTTTTATAGAACCACACTAAGAATAATGGTAATTCACACATAAAGATGAAATCTTTTGCATGATTTTTAAGTTTTAAGGAAATAAAATATAATATTTGAGGAAAATTTTGATAAATAAATGGTTAATAATTGTGGAGAGTTATTGCTATTTGAAGGATCCATGGATCATGGGGGGATGATTCATGTGATTCAGTAGAGAAGTTAATATGGTTAAAATCATGGTTTTAAATAGTATGGAAATGATATTTACATGGTTATATGACTATATATAAATAAAATACAAAGAAGAGGAAAGTAAAGCAGGTTGTACTAATTGTAAAAACAATAAGTATAAGAAAAATATTGGAGAGGGATTCTGTTGTGAGAAGTTCAATTAAAAATTAGAAATTAATCGATGAATAGAGGGAAAAATGAAACACCCTTGTTAATATGTTGTTTATATTTTATAAAAGAATAATTATATGTGATCATGGAGTCACATTTTCATATAATATTCATTTTAAAGAAGTTCACAATGAGTTGGGAAGATGGAGTTCCCCTAGAATCGATAATGCATCATTCATAAACTTTTGTAACATAAAGAATGAATAGTTTTATATATTTCTATGTTGAAACACTATTGTAATACACTCCATGGATTATCCCTTTGCGGTGGACTATGTAAATTCATTATATCCCTATATTAAGTTTCATCATTAATATATTTTTTTTACATGTGAATTAAAATGTTTGAAGTTTTATTTCTCAAATGATAACAATATTAAGTGAAATATTAGAATAATTGAACAAGATAATTATCTACTTAAGGTAATTGGGTTTCTGATCACAATAAGTTTTTTTAGAACACCAAGGTTCCATGCTAGAAGAATCTATTACTATAACATTTCAGTGATGGAGAATATGGTTAATGAAAAATGAGTTCTTTTGTTCGGTGGGTATAACCATTATATATAGAATACTTATATGACCTATCACTTTTTATCTCTTAGATATTATTAGTTTTTTTTAATTTCATATGTTGCAAGTCAATGATGTTATAGAAATGTTAATGAGTGAAGAGGATATAAAAATTAACTTTGTTAATGAAGAGGAAAAAATGACTTATATGGAACCTTATGAAACAAAATCTATATTAATTAAATGAGATTTAAATTATAAAAATGAATTATTAATTTGGATAATATTAATAATATGAAAAAATGGTAAAATATGAATAATTACAAGTGAAGTATAAAACAATTGATGATTTGATGAGGAGCCTAAATGAGAAAATTTATGGGTCATTCACTAGTCTCATTCATGTTTTGGGATCCATCCATGGACTTGGTGATGAAGTTATAGATTTTTATGTTATATAGAAAATTCTTAGTAGGATGATGCTTTTTTACAATGCCATGGTATACACTCTTAAATAACAAGATATCATAGAAATGTCTCTTGATGATCATAATATCAAGCTAGTAGATTATAAAATGTATGTAAAAATGAATACACATACATAAAATTGGATGAAGTTATTTTCTTTAAATACAAAATGAATTGATATGTATATGAATATTGAAGAAATGATTAAGATGTCAGTGATTAATTTCTATTCATAGAGGAGATAATATCAATTGAGGGAAAGAGTGGTATGAAAGAAAGATAGAGATGACTTACTTTATTTTTAGAAAGGTTGGGTATATCAGTTAAATATGTCCAAGAGATGTGAACTTTGTTGCATAAATACAATAGAAAGTTTTCTTCCAAGAAAAAACATTAACTCAATAATTTAGATGGGAAAGATGTTCTAGTGAAAAAAATTTACGCTAAGAGGATGAAAATGATGAAAGAGGATTTGATGATGATGTTTTTGATTTTATTTTAGTTATGGATGATGTCATGATTTAAATAATTTATGAAAAAATAATGAAAATTTCGGAAGAATACTAAATTGAAGATGTAATTGATCTAAAAGTTGAAATCTTAGGAGAATATGAATAGTTAGGCATTCTACCCATGAAAACCCAAAATAATGGTACCATCTTAATGGAAGAAAAAACTGTTGATAAACTTGAATATAAAAATTAATCATTTATAAAAAGTGGCAGAAGTACATGAGGTTACTCATGTAACTTATGAAAAAGGGTCCTATATTAGGGTTGAGATCAAAAATAAAGAAAAGATAATTAATAATCTTAATAATTAGATAAAAGAGATGAAAAATGGTTTAATCTATAGATAAATAGATTCTGATTCATATATGGAATCTTGAGGATGAAGCAAAAGTCCATGGTGAAAAGAAGAAGTAGCAGATCAACAATTTATTCAATAAAGAGTTTATAGGAATATTATGAATAGGTATAAGAAATATCAAGAAAATGATTAATGAGAATGTGAAGAACCTAAATTTATTGAAAGTATATTTTTTTTGTAATTATTTTCAATAAAATTGTTTCATAAAAATTTAATGCGACATTAGTTGAAGTATGGAGCTACTGTCATTGAATTGTTCTAGATTGGAAAGGTTTTTTTTTAATTTGAATAAGTTTTTTTAAATAAAGAAAGAATTTAAGTGTGATGATTTTTGAACTGGTCAGTAGTTCAAAAAACACATGTCATTGGTTATTGACATAGTTTACAACAATGAATGATTTGGAAGTCATATGTGATTTTATTTTGAGAGGATGATTTGATTTGATGTATTGCTTCTAATGAAGCAATATAAACGTGACCATTATAAATCTGGTCAATAGTTCTAAAAGACATGTGTCATTATTTGAATTGAGATTGACACATTGTTTACACCATTTTTTGGAAGATTAAATAATGACATGCAATATGAATTTCTTAGTAAATATGTGGAATTTCCATTAATTTGAAGAAAGAAGAAGAGACGTAAAATAGTTTTTGTCATTTTGGATGAGGGTTTAAGTAGGCTGGCTTATAGAATTTCTTCAAGATTTTATATGAAGTATATAGGTAAAAATTTTAAGTAAGGCCATAATTAATGAGTTACTATAGCATTTGAAAAAAGGGGCCACGCTAGCCAACATGAACTATAGCTAAGGGAGATCGCGCCATAGAGGTGTGAGCGAAAGAATATATTGATGAATTCGATAGATCAATTTGTTTTTTGGAGCGATTCTTGGGTGAGTTTTATCTATAAATTCCTCAATCGAGTTCATTTGTATTGTTTTTACTATATCACATTCGATATAAATTTAATGATAGAGAAGTTCTGAAATAGAACCAATCTCACGGTCTGCATTTTCAAAAGAGATTCCATGCGATTGTTCTAATTCATCCACATTTTTTATCGTATGATGTTTCATTAAATCAGTTTCACTGTTTTGTTTTTGTTTTTAGGAGAAGAAAAAGAATTCAAATATTCTTTTATATGAAGGAGAATATTTTGTATTCCTTTAGCTGTATTCAATCCTGAAAAGTTCTATAATCTGTGTAATACATTTACATGAAATAGAGGTAGCGCGAAGAAGAAGAATTCACGAACTTATTTTTGCAGTGAATAACAGGTTTTCACATAAGATGAATGAGCATCCAGTTTTATGTGAATGAGGTGTGATAAGGTTGTATGCACGGTTTGTGTAAGAAAACATATATCTATTGCATGAAGGTTTTGCATGCATGATGTTAGTAAAGAGATTAAAGCATGATTCGATGCATGTATGAGTGTGCATACATTTAGAAACCAATAGTGTCTGTAAATTTTTAGTGTGTGTAAAGTGGACAGTGAGTATTCATATAAAAAAAATACTTACATGCATTAAAGGATGATTCCATACACACATGATAAATAAAGTGGATTTTATTATGTGTACATTAACTGTGAAGAGCATGCAATGTATTTTATATATGCATGAATATTGAAGAAGTGAATGTGCAATTTATGCTAATTGATTAGCGTGCAGTGTTTGATACTGAAGCCGGGGCATTTCTTCTAGAAGTGTTTCAAAAGGATTTGTGTATTTTAGTTTTTAGTGATTAGTGAGGTCGGGTCTTCAGCAGAAGAAAGAATGTTTGCCCGAGTTGTGTTGTGCCGAGGCAGTTTATTATATTCAGTGATCAGAAATATTTGATCAAGTCCAGCTTTAGTGAAAAGTTTATATTTTAGCTGAAGCATTATATTTGAGGTCAACTTGTAGTGTATTGGAGAATCTTCAGTTGTACATTCTGACATTACAGTGAGTTCAATTGGATGTATTATCTTTTATAATTTAAGAGTACACTGAACCAACTTGCATACAATGTTTTTGGTTAGATTCAGTGGTAGTCGAATTATTTTAGTTGAAGCAAGTCACTGCAGAACCAATTTATACGCAGTGGATCGAAGAGAATGATTATTTTTGTATTGTAGGAGAAGATTGAAATATTTATCAGAATGGTTGTGTTTTGTTTGTAAAATTATGTGAATCAGTGTAATATTTTTTTAACAGACATTGTATCAGGTATTGCTTGGAACCTACCCATATTGGTTTCAGGGTTATACTTGACCATCCCACTTGTAATTTGTGATTTCTTTTCAGTGGAGAATCTGTGTCTCAGCTAAAACCAAACACAACAAGGATATATTCACCCACATCAGGGTCAAACCATATAAAAAAAATTTATGTTGTGGTTCATTTAATTTTTGTCTTTCAGGTGGTATATTTTTGTCTGTCAATAGGTAAGATCTATTCACTCTAACAAGTGCATAGGTTTAAGTTAAAAGGGGGTAAGATAAAAGAAAAGAAAAAATGTTAAAACGTGTGTACACTGATTCACCCCCTCTCTGTGTACCTGCATGATCCACAAAGCACTTCAATTGGTATCAGAGCGACATTTTAAACCTATGATTTGATATATCTTACTGTCCCAGTTGTTTGTATCAAACTTATATAAAGTGCATATTTGATTTTCAAGAATTAAAAAAGCTGAGTCAGATGGAAAGTTCAATTCCTATCCATATCATTGTTAACAAATAATTTAATGAAAAAACCTTTAAGAACAAATAGAATAAATAGACAAGAAATATTATAAATAATTTTAAGAATAAAGAGGGTTAATCAAAATCCAAATATAGTTAGAGAGGTAGTCTATCAAAAGTATCTATTAAATTAGTTGATAAATATCCTTTTGATGAGTATGGTTCAAGTAGTGATCAAGAAGAGTTTATTGAATCACTTTGCAATTTTTATTCAGAAATCAAAAATTATCTAAATAATGTTCCTATTGAAGTTTTCACTTACATATTATCTTTTATTAAGGGACTATATGATGAAAAGTCATAACTAGAAAAGGAAGATGGAGATATGGAGCGAGCTTTGGAAGAAAAGTTTCAAAGATGTAATCTTCTCTCACAAATTACTTATGCCAAAGAAGAAACTATATCAACTCACAATGAAAATTTTCCCTATGTTGAAGAACAATTTCACATAAAGGTGTGTGAGAAAGAAGTTTCTGAGATGGTTCTTATAGAGATTGTCACGACCCGTCCTCGGAGCCCGTGCCGTGACTACCCCAAGCCCGCCTTCCATAGGCCAGGGGCTGGCGACTAGCACCAAGGCGTAAATCCTGGTAAAAAAAGGGAAGGCACTGCCTTTGTAAAGTAAACAAGCACCACAGAGTAAGAAAGCGGAAAAGTAAACACTAAGTAAAACAGAGTACAACTGTAAGTGCGGAAAAGTAAGTGGGCCAGTATACAAACCCAAAACTAAAAGTAAAGTACAACTCGAAAGGGAAAACAACAACTGAAAAGTAAAAGCTGCTACGCCGAGCTGCCCACTGGAAATCCCACCTGAAGGGTGGGTACAGATAGCTCCTCTTCTCCTCGGGTCCCGTCGTCCGCTCCGAGTACGTCCCGCCCAGTGGTCCACCTCCAGGTACCGTCCTGCTCTGCGAGCCTCAACCACGATCAACGCTGTCCATTGTCTGCAACCAAGACAATGTAGTGCGGGCATAGCCCGTGCAGGGGTGAGTATAAGCTACTCAGTAGGGACCCCGAGACCCCCGAAGGTCTCCCAAAATCCACAAAGGATAAACCACAAAGTAAAGATACGATCACGAAGTAACAACCGACACTACTTAGGTATATGACCATACATATACCTAAGTCATCAATTCCAATACGATCTAACCTCCGAGCCCAAGTACAACCCAGTACACATAGGAAAGTATTCGTATTCCACACAGGAAAGCAAAACGTAATCCACAAAGGATAGCACAACACAATCCACACAGGAAAGCAACAGGATTCAGCTCACACAGGTATACTTCTTCGAAAGACGATAGAGATGATCACTAATCCATCTAAGTCGTCGGACCCACAAAGGATCGATAGGTACTAACCCCCGCAAAGACCCACACAGGATCATACCCACACAGGATCTGTAGGCGCTGGTTCACACAGGACCGCTGAGCGCTGACCCACACAGGATCGGTAGAACTGATCCACACAGGATCGCTGAGTGTTGTAGTCGTCGTCGTCCAATCCACTAAGGATCTCTGTACAGTCGTCGTCGCAGTCACAGTAGCAGTCGCAGTCAGCTCTAGGGTTCCCGCACACAACAAGCTCGTTTGGGAGGGTCTGCTCCACGAGCCGAGAGGCTGATACGTCAACTGTCACAAAGTCTAGAGTTGATGTATCCAAAAGTTCCGTATCGTTAACAGGAACTCAACGCAAAAGATGACGCGTCAATCGGACGCCCGGTCTGAGAGTTATTGGCTTTTTCGTCCTAGGGGCCCGGTTGGTTTTTAAGGAAAAACCAACCCGACCATACTCCACCTACGTCCAAACCTTGGGTGGAGTATTCCAAAAGATCCGTCTCACTAAGAGGAACTCAACAAAGTCGACGACACGTCAATCGGACGTCCGTAGCTCAAGATATGAGCGTTTCCGCTCTGAGGGCCCGGTTGGTTTCGTGTACGAACCAACCCGGCCGAACTCAAAGTAATCAGAAACCTTGAGTGCGATATACTTAAACGACCGTCTCAATCCAAGGATCACATCGCCGCTGACGGCGCGTCGTTTGGAGGTCCATAGCCCGAGTTATGGGCATTTGAACCCAAACAGTTCGGTATCGGGGGTTTCGGGCCCGGGCCGACCCGGCCCGAGACCCCCCGGCTGGCCCGAACCGGGTCGACCCGCCCCGGACAGGGTCGGTCCGGCCCGGCCCGGCCCGGCCCGACTGGGCGGGGCCCGACCCGGCGCGGTGCGGCCCGGCCCGGCCCAGCCCGGCGCGGCCCGGCCCGGCCTGGCGGACCGGCCAGGCGCCGGTCCAGCTGGGGGCAGCGCGCCTAGCACGCTGCCAGCTCGGCTTCGGCCGAGCTGATTAAAAAAGAGGGGGGCGCCTGCCCCCCCTTGTGTAACCGCGGCCCCCCTCATTATGGGGGGCCGTTCGGCTGGCCGGGGGAATTTAATTCCCCCAGGTTTCTCCATTCCGGCCGGCCCGACCTGGCCGGCCGGCTCCCTCTCAATGGGACCGGCGGTGGCCGGTCCCCTTTCCGGCTCTGACACCGGTGGCCCGGCTGGCCGCCGGTCACCGAGCTCCGTCGCGGCCCTTGTCGTCCGGCGCGGTGCGACGGCACCGCGCCCCTCCGCCGCGGCCCCGCTCCGGCCGCGGTGCCTTCGATTTCCTTCGACGCGACACGACGGCGTCGCGTTCTTGAATTTCTTTCCACGGCACGGCACGACGGCGCCGCGCAATACTTGCCGTGTAATTCCCGCGTGGTGCGATGGCACCACGCCATCCCGTTCTATCTGCAAGGGAACAAACATGAACATAGGAGAGGGTTCAGCCGTGTTTGTGCGGTCTGACCCCCTCTCGTTAAATGTTAACATTTAGTAGATTAACCACGAGGTTCGATATGCTAGAATCAAGAACGGAAACAATTAATAAAATAACAATAATCCCCTACCTCGGTTTCAAGAGCGGAGCACGTCAACAAGCCGCAGAAGATAAGCGTCGCGGAGGTCGAGCGCCGCGGTAATCATACGCCGATTCTGTTGACGTCGAGGTGCGTCCGAAGAGGTAACGTCGCTGGAGAAGCTTCGTAAGCTGACGGAGAAAGCCGGAGGAGGAAGCGACGTCTCCCTTCGTTGACACGGGAAGAAGATCGAAAGAAGCGGCATCGTCGATCTTCAGAAACACACCGGCTGCGAAGAAGAGAAAAGACGACACGTCTTTCTCTTCTTATGGTGACAACGTTCTTCGTCGGAGCCTAAGTGTTCTTTGCGTTCTTCGTCGTGGTTTGAAGAAGAAGAAGAAAGCTTCCCAATCCTCTCAAGGTGGAAAAAGAAACTAACCAAAATAAAATAAGTCTAAGGATTATTTTATTTACACAACTAAACCACTTTGAATTTCAAATGTTTGAAATTAAGCCACTCAACTTAATTAATAACACAAGTTGTCAAAATTAAATAGAATGGAGTTATTGGGGAGTTTAAAGGGGAGTTGAAGAGTTAGGGTTCGTGTGGGCACCACCACACTTAATCCTTTCAAGGGAGGTTAAGTGGATGTGGGTCCCACCTCTAACTCCCTTTGGGAGGATATAACCAACATGGATAAAAATAAATTGTGTTTCCACAATTTATTTAACTTCATTTAATTTTTCCCCAAAACTAACTCTCAACCCACATAAAATGCAACCTCGGAAAAGGTCTCCTTAAGCAAATATCGGCGCTGCGAGTTCATTGGTGTCCTCGGAATTCGATTCCGGGCACCGGTTCAAAAGTTAGAAATTCCCGCTCATTCGTTCGCTGAACGTACCCGAGCCAAACTTCAGAAATTGATTCCGGGCACACCGGGCCTTGGAATCAGGTGCCGTCAGAAACCGCGCTCTTGTAAAATTCCAAAGAAAATTAAGAAAAAAATTTCCCTTGAATTTTACGGGTCTTTACATTACTCCCACCTCAGGGCTTTACGTCCCTGTAAAGATATATCAAAACTAGGAAAACAAATGAGGGTACTGAGCACGCATCTGAGCCTCCCGCTCCTAAGTGCTCTCCTAGAGGTTCCCGTGCTGCCATCTGATGCGCACTAGAGGAATCGACCGTCCACGTAGGACCCGCTCGTGTCGATCCTCGATCTCCACCGGGACCTCCGTAAAAGTCGCCCCATCGTCAACATCAAGATCCCCATGGTCAATGATGTGTGTCGGGTCGTGCACGTATCTCCTCAGCTGAGACACGTGGAAGACGTCGTGCACCCGGTGCAACTGAGGTGGTAGAGCCAGGCGATAAGCCACCTCGCCAATCCTGCTGAGGACCTAGAAGGGTCCGATGAAGCGCGGAGATAACTTGACGCCTCGGCCAAATCTCCGTATACCACGTCGAGGTGAGACCCGCAAGAAGACGTGGTCGCCATCCTCGAACTCTAGTGGCCTCCGCCTCCTGTCAGCATATGACTTCTGCCGGCTCTGAGCTGTCCTCATCCGTTCCTGGATGACCTGGACCTTCTCTGTCGTGGCCTGGACCATCTCTGGTCCCACAAGTGCTGACTCCCCAGGGTCTGTCCAGCACAAAGAAGATCTACAAGGTCGGCCGTACAACGCCTCGTACGGTGCCATCCCGATGGTGGAGTGGTAGCTGTTGTTGTACGAAAACTCCACCAAGGGTAGGTGGTCCTCCCAGCTATGACCATAGTCAAGGACACATGCACAGAGCATGTCCTCGAGAGTCTGAATGGTCCTCTCTGTCTGACCATCCGTCTGAGGGTGAAAGGATGTGCTCAGACGTAGCTGTGTCCCGAACGCCTCCTGCAATCCCTTCCATAGCCGGGAAGTAAATCGAGCATCTCGATCGGAGACGATAGAAGATGGCACACCGTGAAGCCGCACAATCTCTTGAACGTAGAGACGTCCCAAGCTCTCCACTGAGCCTTGCTCTCTGATGGGTAAGAAGTGAGCTGACTTGGTGAGTCGGTCGACAATCACCCAGATGGAGTCGTGACCTCTGGAAGTGCGTGGAAGTCCAGTCACGAAGTCCATAGATATCCCATCCCACTTCCACTTCGGAACCTCCAAGGGCTGCACCAAGCCTGCTGGTACCTGGTGCTCATCCTTCACCTGCTGGCAGGTGAGGCATCAAGAAAAGAACTCTGCGACAGCCTTCTTCATGCCCGGCCACCAGTGCTGTTGTCTGAGATCCTGGTACATCTTCGCCACTCCAGGATGCACCGCCAAAGGAGAAGTGTGAAACTATCTCATCACCTCCTCTCGCAAAGCGACTGGTACCATGGTACATCCTCAGAAAAGGATGTCGTGCTCTGCTCCAAAGGAGAAACCATCAGGTACATGTCCTGAGGATATCTGTGCACGCCGTGTCTCACAGTCAGCATCCCCACGCTGTGCCTCTCTAACCTACTGCAGTAGTGGAGGAGTGACTGTGAGAGACTGAAGGAAGGCTGCTCTATCTCTATCCACAAAGGATATCTATAAAGAGGCTAGCTGCTCCGTCGCCTCCTCAAGTAGCTGAATGCCCGTCCTCCTGCTGAGGGCATCGGCTACTACGTTCCCCTTCCTAGGAGTATAGACTATCAAAAAGTCATAGTCCTGGAGGAACTCGAGCCATCGCCGCTATCTCAGGTTCAGGTCTTTCTGTGAGAAGATATACCTGAGACTCTGATGATCAAAAAATACTGTAAAGCGCTCGCCCATTAGGTAGTGTCGCCAAGTCTTCAGAGCGAAGACCACTGCTACTAACTCCAGGTCATGGGTAGCGTAGTTCTGCTCATGCGGCCTCAACTGACGTGATCCATAGGCAATCACTGCCCGATCCTGCATCAGGACACATCCAAGTCCGGTCCCTGATGCATCGCAGTAGACTACGTACCCTACTCCCTCCTCAGGCAACCTCAAGATAGGGGCGCTGGTCAATCTCTGTCTCAGCTCCTGGAAGCTCTGCTGACATCTGTCTGACCACATGAAGGGTTTCCCCTTCTTCGTCAAAGCTGAGAGTGGTGCCGCAACTCTAGAGAAGGCTGGAACGAATCTCTGATAGTATCCGGCTAGTCCCAAGAAACTCCGAACCTCCGTCACGCTCCTGGGTGTCTCCCAAGCTAACACTACCTCGATCTTCACAGGATCCACTGCAAATCCCACCTCAGAGATGATGTGTCCTAAGAAGTGGACATCACGTATCCAAAACTGGCACTTCGAGAGCTTACCATAAAGCTGGTGCTCTCGGAGTGTGTCTAGTACAACCCGTAAGTGGTAGGCGTGCTCCTCCTCAGTCGTCGAGTATATCAAAATGTCGTCGATGAAGACCACGACAAATCGATCGAGGTATGTCTAAAATATCCTGTTCATGAGGGCCATGAACATTTCTGGAGCATTGGTTACACCGAAGGGCATAACCAAGAATTCATAGTGGCCATACCGACATCTGAAGGCCATCTTCTGTATGTCCTCGTCTCGAACTCTGAGCTGGTGATAGCCTGACCTGAGGTCTATCTTCGAGAACCACCGTGCTCCCTTGAGCTGATCAAAGAGGTCATCAATCCTCGGTAGCGGATACTTGTTCCTAACTGTCACCTGGTTTAGGCGAAGATAGTCAACACAAACTCGCAAGCTCCCGTCCGCCTTCTTGGCAAACAAAATCGGGGAAGCCCAGGGTGAAACACTGGGTCGGATGAACCCCTGGCCCTGCAAGTCCTCCAACTGTACCCGTAGCTCTCGAAGCTCGACAGGGGCCATCCGATATGTTGGAGTTGATATCGGAGCTGTCCCGGGGTATAGGTCAATATAAAAGTCTACCTCTCTGCAAGGAGGTAACCCAGGAACGTCGTCGGGGAAAATGTCCACAAACTGATCCACCACTGCAGGAAAACTAGGACTCCGCACGTCGACTGCTCCTAGGATGAGTCTAGCCAACTGATGAGTGATGGGCTGTCCTCTCCTCTATGGAAGTCCATCCTGTGATGCAAAGGCTCCCTTCTCGCCTATGAAGGTGAACCTGCTCCAGTCGGTGCGTACACATCGCACCTTACGCCTAAAACAGTCAATCTGTGCATGGACCGTAGATAACCAATCCATGCCCAAGATGATGTCGTAAGGCCTCAACGCTGCTACAAGAAGATCTCAGCCGAAGCTCTCGCCTCCTAGAGTAAGCTCACACTGCCGGCACCAGTGCGTAATCGTCAAGTCTGCTCCCGTAGGAGTCTCTAGCTGTAAGGATCAAGCCAACAGCTCTGTCGGAATCTCCGAGATCCAAACAAGGGCAGCGGCTATGAAAGAGTGACTCGCTCCTGTGTCTATAAGTACTGCAGCAAGGGTGGAATAGACACAGATAGTACCTCGAATCATCTCTGGCGCTCCGTGGTCGTAGGTCTCTGCTGCCTGGAGCTGTGCCTGTCTCTGCCCGCCAGTGCCCTGTGGTCAGGGTGGACCTCCTGGTGGTGGTGGTGGTAGAGCCTCAAAGCGTCGCCGACCACCTGCTGCTCAGCCAGCTCCTCTGCCTCATCCGCCTCTTCCCTGCGGACCTCCACGGTCGACCCTCTGCCTCTGCATCGGTGGTCCCTCAACCGTCTGCTGCTCCTCGGCACGGCGGGTCGGGCAGTCACGATCCATGTGGCCCTTCCCGCCGCACGAGTAGCACTATCTGCCTCTCGAAAGACTGGCTCCACGCTGTGTGCCCTGCACCGCTGAGCCAGGGTCCTGAGGTCGTCTGCCTGAGGGTCTGGTCTACCTGGACCCAAGAGTCATCCGTCGACTGCCTGCTGCAGAAGACTCTGCTACGTGCCGCCCTACGGTGGGTCTCGGCGCTGGTGTAAACTCAGCAAGAAAGCTCTCGATCAAAAGGGCCCGCTCCAGTACTCCCGTCTGAGTCGGTATGCTGAGGGAGATCAGCGATGCCCTGATCTCGTGTCTCAATCCCTGCTCGAAGGTCCGGGCCTGGAAGAATGGGTCCCGTACCATGTCGGTCGAGTAGCGCGATAGATCTTTAAATCTCGTCGAGTACTGAGCGACCGTCATGCTGCCCTGCCGCAGCTGAAGAAGCTCCTGAATGCGCACCGCATGGAAGGTGACTGGGACGAACTCCGAGCGGAAGAGGCTCTCAAAGTCCGTCCAAAGTAGAGATGCCTCATCGTGCACCTGGAGCATCAAGCTCCACCATCGGCCCGCTTCTGCGTGCAGTAGGCTCGCAGCGAGGATCACCACGAGGTGTGTTGGTGTCCTCACTAGCCTGAAAACTCGTACGACTGCCTCCAGCCAGTCCTCAGCTGCCTGGGGGTCCGTCTCCCCACAAAACCTAGGCGGTCGCTGGCACTGAAACTCATGCAGTGCGCTGAGGCGACGTGCATCGTCAGCAGCTGGTGCTGGAAGTATCGATGGCTCGGCGGGTAGTGCTACCGCCGGTGCCACTGCTGACAAAGGGCCCTGCACCGAGGCCTCGTCGCTCATTGGGCTGTCATCATTCTCAACTCTCGGAACCCTAGCTAGCTGCCATCGTGGGGCCATCCTGAAAAGGAAACAGGTGCACCACGGTCAAAACAGTATACCTGGTGAGCTGATACAAAGTAATCACAATGAAAACTTGAAACACACACGCAATCAATGTTTTCGTGCATTAAGTCGGGAATCAGAAGTCAGGGTCCTGGTGTACGGATACGTCGGCCGCCGCACCAACACTGGACTCCCTGGACTGATAACCACACTCAATACACTAAAAATTATTTCTTCACATAGAAAAGATTAGATTTCGTGGTAGAACCGAACTCCTCTGATACCAATTTGTCACGACCCGTCCTCAGAGCCTGTGCTGTGACTACCCCAAGCCCGTCTTCCATAGGTCAGAGGCTGGCGACTAGCACCAAGACGTAAATCCCAGTAAAAAAAGGGAAGCCATTGCCTTTGTAAAGTAAACAAGCACCACAGAGTAAGCAAGTGGAAAAGTAAACACTAAGTAAAACAGAGTACAACTGTAAGTGCGGAAAAGTAAGTGGGCCAGTATACAAACCCAAAACTGAAAGTAAAGTACAACTCGAAAGGGAAAACATCAACTGAAAAGTAAAAGCTGCTACGCCGAGCTGCCCACTGGAAATCCCACCTGAAGGGTGGGTACAGATAGCTCCTCTGCTCCTCGGGTCCCGCCATCCGCTCCGAGTACGTCCCGCCCAGTGGTCCACCTCCAGGTATCGTCCTACTCTGCGAGCCTCAACCACGATCAACACTGTCCATCGTCTGCAACCAAGACAACATAGTGCGGGCATAGCCCGTGCAGGGGTGAGTATAAGCTACTCAGTAGGGACCCCGAGACCCCCAAAGGTCTCCCAAAATCCACAAAGGATAAACCAAAAAGGAAAGATACAATCACGAAGTAACAACCGACACTGCTTAGGTATATGCCCATACATATACCTAAGTCATCAATTCCAATACGCTCCAACCTCCGAGCCCAAGTACAACCCAGTCCACACAGGAAAGTATTCGTATTCCACACAGGAAAGCAAAACGTAATCCACACAGGATAGCACAACACAATCCACACAGGAAAGAAACAGGATTCAGCTCACACAGGTATACTTCTTCGAAAGACGATAGAGATGATCACTGATCCATCTAAGTCGTCGGACCCACAAAGGATCGATAGGTACTAACCCCCGCAAAGACCCACACAGGATCGGACCCACATAGGATCTGTAGGCTCTGGTTCACACAGGACCGCTAAGCGCTGACCCACACAGGATCGGACCCACACAGGATCGGTAGCACTTGATCCACACAGGATCGCTGAGTGTTGTAGTCGTCGTCGTCGAATCCACTAAAGATCTCTATACAGTCGTCGTCGCAGTCACAGTAGCAGTCGTAGCCAGCTCTAGGGTTCCCACACACAGCAAGCTCATTCGGGAGGGTCTGCTCCACGAGCTGAGAGGCTGATACATCAACTGTCACAAAGTCTAGAGTTGATGTATCCAAAAGTTCCGTATCGTCAACAGGAACTCAACGCAACAGACGACGTGTCAATCGGACGCCCGGTCTGAGAGTTATTGGCTTTTTCGTCCCAGGGGTCCGGTTGGTTTTTAAGGCAAAACCATCACGACCGTACTCCACCTGCGTCCAAACCTCGGGCGGAGTATGCCAAAAGATCCGTCTCACTAAGAGGAACTCAACAAAGTCGACGGCACGTCAATCGGACGTCTGTAGCTCAAGATATGAGCGTTTCCGCTCCGAGGGCCCGGTTGGTTTCGTGTACGAACCAACCCGGCTAAACTCAAAGTAATTCTAAACCTTGAGTGCGATATACCGAAACGACCGTCTCGATCCAAGGACCGCATCTCCACTGACGGCGCGTCGTTTGGAGGTCCATAGCCCGAGTTATGGGCATTTGAACCCAAACAGTTCGGTATCGGGGGTTTCGGGCCCGGGCCGACCCAGCCCGAGACCCCCCGGCTGGCCCGAACCGGGTCGACCCGCCCCGGACAGGGTCGGCCCGCCCCGGACAGGGTCGGCCCGGCCCGGCCCGGCCCGTCACGGCCCGGCCCGGCGCGGCCCAGCCCGGCCCGGCCTGGCCTGGCGGACCGGCCAGGTGCCGGTCCGGCTGGGGGCAGCGCGCCCAGCGCGCTGCCAGCTCGGCTTCGGCCGAGCTGATTGAAAAATAAGGGGGGTGCCTGCCCCCCATTGTGTAACCACGACCCCCCCTCATTATGGGGGGCCGTTCGGCTGGCCGGGGGAATTTAATTCCCCCAGGTTTCTCCATTCCGGCCGGCCCGACCTGGCCGGCCGGCTCCCTCTCAACGGGACCGGCGGTGGCCGGTCCCCTTTCCGGCTCCGACACTGGCTGCCCGGCTGGCCGCCGGTCACCAAGCTCCTCCGCGGTCCGGAACCGGCCGCGACCCTTGTCGTCCGGCGTGGTGTGACGACACCGCGCCCCTCCGCCGCGGCCCCGCTCCGGCCGCGGCGCCTTCGACTTCCTTCGACGCGACGCGATGGCGTCGCGTTCTTGAATTTCTTTCCACGGTGCGGTGCGACGGCGCCGCGCAATACTTGCCTTATAATTCCCGCGTGGTGCGATGACACCACGCCATCCCGTTCCATCCGCAAGGGAACAAACATGAACATAGGAGGGGGTTCGGCCGTGTTTGTGCGGTCCGGCCCCCTCTCGTTAAATGTTAACATTTAGTAGATTAACCACGAGGTTCGATATGCTAGAATCAAGAACGGAAACAATTAATAAAATAACAATAATCCCCTACCTCGGTTTCAAGAGCGGAGCACGTCAACAAGCCGCGGAAGACAAGCGTCGCGGAGGTCGGGCGTCGCGGTAATCGTACGTCAATTCCGTTGACGTCGAGGTGCGTCCGAAGAGGTAACATCGCTGGAGAAGCTTCGTAATCTGACGGAGAAAGCCCGAGGAGGAAGCGGCGTCTCCTTTCGTTTACACAGGAAGAAGATCGAAAGAAGCGGCGTCGTCTATCTTCAGAAACACACCGGCTGCGAAGAAGAGAAAAGAGGGCACGTCATTCTCTTCTTATGGTGACGATGTTCTTCGTCGGAGCCTAAGTGTTCTTCGCGTTCTTCGTCGTGGTTTGAAGAAGAAGAAGAAAGCTTCCCAATCCTCTCAAGGTGTCAAAAGAAACTAACCAAAATAAAATAAGTCTAAGGCTTATTTTATTTACACAACTAAACCACTTTGAATTTCAAAAGTTTGAAATTAAGCCACTCAACTTAATTAATAACACAAGTTGTCAAAATTAAATAGAGTGGAGTTATTTGGGAGTTTAAATGGGAGTTGAAGAGTTAGGGTTCGTGTGGGCCCCACCACACTTAATCCTGTCAAGGGAGGTTAAGTGGATGTGGGTCCCACCTCTAACTCCCTTTGGGAGGATATAACCAACATGGATAAAAATAAATTGTGTTTCCACAATTTATTTAACTTCATTTAATTTCCCCCAAAACTAACTCTCAACCCGCATAAAACGCAACCTCGAAAAAGGTCTCCTTAAGCGAATATCGGCGCTGCGAGTTCATTGGTGTCCTCGGAATTCGATTCCGGGCACCGGTTCAAAATTTAGAAATTCCCGCTCGTTCGTTCACTGAACGTACCCGAGCCAAACTTCGGAAATTGATTCCGGGCACACTGGGCCTCGGAATCAGGTGCCGTCAGAAACCACGCTCTTGTAAAATTCCAAAGAAAATTAAGAAAAAAGTTTCCCTTGAATTTTACGGGTCTTTACAGAGATGATTCTTAAACTTTAATAATCTCATAAAGCTATCATGAATATTAAGGATTCTCAGTTGGAAATTAAAGATAAGGATGCGATATTCATCTTGACTGAATAATCAAAAGAACAATCCATATTACAATCCAATGAAAAATTAACTTTGATTGAAGATGAATTACCAATGACTGTTTGTGAGAAGGATGTGACTAAAAAAATTTATACAGAATCGATTAGTGCATTGAAGAAACTACACAAAACCTCTATGAATGTTAAATAATCCCAAATAGAGGTTATGGAAAATATAATTAATGATCTAAATAATTCAATACTGGATGTTAGTCAAATTCATGCTGATCAGGTTCTGAAAATGAAGAGTCAATGGGAAGAAAAACTGAAAACTGTTGAAGATGAAAAAAATATCCTCAACATGCAGTGTATTGAAACAGGAGCTAATTTGAGAAATATGAAGGAAACATAATTAATGAATTCCCAAAAAGAACTTGAAGATATAGTGAAATATATTTAAGATCAGATGAATTATATGAATATGAAATATCTTGAGTTAGAGGTCATGTTTAGAAATCTTGAGAACATTCAAGATGAATCTTTATAAAATGATAAGATCAGAAAAGATACTAAGAGTAATTTTTAAAAGAGACTTACCTTTGAAAAGACACATTAAAGTGGAAAGAAGTGCTTGATATTATCTAATGATAAATCTGATTCATGCCTATTGAATCAGGAAATCCTTGATCTAGAAGATTTTGTTTGTACTAATATTATTTCAATTATGAGTATAGGTTCCAAAGAGAATTCTAGATAAACATGGATGAGGAAGCCTAATAATAAATCCACCATGTCATAAAAGGTGGATATGAAGATTATTATGAATTCTTGTTCCCCATAAAATTCTTAGATGAATAATCTTATTATCCAAAAACAAAAAGATGTAAAAAACTAGTCAAGTTACAACACAAAATAAAAAATCATGAGTTGTTGGCTATTGTTGGTGCTGTTGGAAATTTGGGAATCGAGTTATTGATTCTTTGCATAATATTTCTATGAATAATAATTATATGAGGTCAATATTTAGGGAGAAAAGATCATATGTAAAAAATAATCTTATAGAATTGAAGTATAATTCACAGTTGTAGAAGAATCTGTTTATCATGAATAGATTTGAGTGTTTTGAAGACTTCTTTTATTATTTCAATAGAAGTGGTCATAAATATAATGAGTGTTGCTATGTACAAAACATTCACAATGCATATGCTGATATGGAAAAGATATCACATAAAATGCAGAGCCAAATAATAAATGCAGATAAACCATTCTTGGGGTGTGAGCAGAAGAAGAAAGTTATGAAAACTGTGATGCAAGTTGTACCTAAGAAGAATGATGGTATGAGTGTCACACCAATGAAAAGATGCTTATAATATGGAAGAAAATTTTATATTATGGACCATTGAAAATAGGTTATAAAAATCAACACTAGTGGAAGAAATTTTAATTAGAACAAGAAATTAAATTCCAAATGAAATGAAATGGTTGATTTGCTACATGAAAATCAAGATGAAAAACTTGAATTTCATGAATGGTTGTCGCAAAAAGATAACCCTATGATTGCTAAATATTTGTGTAGAAGGTGAAAAATTTCTTGGCATATTGTTGATAAATTCTTGACATGGTTTCCTGAACAAATAGAACTAGTGAAAAACAAAGGAGAAACACTAATGGATTCTTGTGATAAAAATAATACTTTAAAGAAGGAGTCTACACAGAAGAAGAAGTCTGAGCATGCACCAAAAGAATTCTTATTCATATGGACAGAGCAGTTGGAATTGGATTGAAATTTGTAATAGAAATAGAAGAATGAAAGTGAATTATGAGATAACGTGAAAAAGATTATTCCATCAAAAATGAAATCTAAAGAAATCAAGAAGACCTTGCATCCCTTAAATGATAAACATTGTAAATTGAAAGAAGGATCAACCATGATGAGATTTTGTGAATTTAGAGCATAAATTAATGGTGTATCTGGGTTGAAAGATAAATCACATCATTTTTTCTCTAACTAAAAAAAATCATTTAAGGACCACTTTATTCCTATATATATTTTGTATTTGTTTATTTTATACAAGGAATTGAAGGTAAATTCATATATTCAGGGGGAGTCCTAAAGATATGATTCCTATGAATATATTATATAGTATTCTGGAGTCTATCCATCATGGAGTTATTAATTTAAAATGAAGAAAAAATTGTTTTTGAAGATCATTCATGAATAAAGTTCACCATGATGAAGAAAATGAATGGAGCTTATCCCTCTAGGGGAAGAAAAGATAGAAAAATATCTGAGTTGAATAAATCTACTAGTTTCATTAAATATTTGAAGTTATGGAATGGGATTTATCTATTGATTTTAAATTCTTGAAATTGATGCTTTTTATAGAAAAAGGGTATGTTCTCCCATCTCTTTATGAGTGACAATTCTGTATCAGAAGGGGAGAATTTGATATTATGATGAAAAAAGTAAAATTTATTGATAAATGAGAAGTGCATTCTTATAGTTTAATGTTTCTAATATATTTTTTGATATAAATACAAGATATTAGTTGAAAATATTTTGAATAATTTATGAAATAATATTTCAGTTATGGAATTATATTTCAAAAATTTATTGATAAGATTTGTTTTATAAATTGATCACTCTTGTTTTCTACACCGGGTTAGCCCATGTAGACTTAGAGTTGTTAAATTGATGATTCCTTTCTTTAAGAAAGGTGATTCATTCCTTATCTCAAAGTAGATCAATTTGAATTTATAATAAGTGGAATCTCCTATGAAATGAGGATATTTTAGGCTAGAATAAGAAAATTTCAGTTATTACAGAAGGAGATAAGTTTATTTCTTTCCTATACTAATATATTTGGATTTTTTTCCAAGTATGGGGGAGAAGAAAATATTTAATTTTAAAGTGAAATGAATATTGAAAACAAATACAAAGGATGAGATTTAGGAACCTAAATTTATTAAAAGTATATTTGTGTTTTAATTATTTTCAATACAGTAGTTTAATAAAAATTCAATGTGACATTAGTTGAAGTATGAAGCTTCTGCCATTGAATTGTTCTAGATTGAAAAGGTTATTTCAATTTGAAGCAATTTATTTCAATAAGGCACCAATTTAAGTGTGACGACTATTGAACTGGTCAGTAGTTCAGAAAACATGTGTCATTGATTATTGACACAATTTAAAATAGTGAAAGATTTGGAAGTCTTATTTGATTTTATTTTGAGAGGATGATTTGATTGGAAGTATTTATTTTGATGAAGAAATATAAAAGTGATGATTGTAAAGCTAGTAAATAATTCTAAAAAACATGTTTCATTATTTGAATTGAGTTTGACTCATTATTTACATCATTTCTTGGAAGATTAAATAATTTCATTCAATATGAATTTCTTAGTAAAGAGTTGAAATTGTCATTAATTGGAAGAAATAAGAAGAGATGTAAAATATTGTTTATCATTTTGTATGAGGGTTTGAGTAGGTTGGGTTATGTAATTTAATGAATATTTTATATGAAGTGTATAGATAAAACTTTTATGAAAGGACCCAATTATAGATTTACTATAGAGTTAAAAAAAGGGGGTCATTCCATCCAAGGGGAACTATAGCCAAGGGAGATAAAAATATAGAGGTACGAGTGACCCAGGGATGTTCAATCTATATGATGAACATCCCAGGCTGTCCGATCAGTGCTCCATGTTATCTTCTCCAGTAAGCCATTTCAGAATCTTTTACTCGAAGGTAACTTCACGAGCTTAACCAACAACTGACTGGATTTGAGTTCTCGTGCATCGTTTAAACATATGAATCTATCGGATCAGCTATTCCACACCATCATTTCTCCATATGGCTTCTTCTTCATCCTAGGCCAACGCCTGAGAGTTCTGCTAGTAGAAGGGTTCTTCTGTGATGGTAATGTCTTATGATGCGAGGTAGTGGATGAATATGTTGATGAATCAGATGGATCTCTGTGTTTTTTATATATATTCTTCGGTGAGGTTTATCTATGAATTACTCAATCATGTTCATTTTTATTGTGCGTACCACTTAAAATACGAGATAAATTTCATGAGATTGTTCTGATTCATCCACATTTTTATTGTATGATGCTTAAACAATTAAGTGTGATAAGTTTGAATGCATGGTTCGTGTAACAAAACATATATTTGTTGTGCAAAGGTTTTTCATGCATGAAAGCATTAAGAATATTCATGCATGATTGGATGCGTTTATGAGTGTGAATACATTTAGAAATGAATAGTGTGTGTAAATTGTGAGAGTGTGCAAAGTGTATAGTGAGGATTCGTATTAAAAAAACACTTACATGCATTAAAGGATTCTCAAATATATACATGATAAATAAAGTGGATTTTAATATGTGTACATTAATTTTGAAGACCATTCAATGTGTTTTATACATGCATGAAGATTTAAGAAGTGCATTTGAAATTTATACTGATTGATTAGTGTGCAATGTTTGAGACTATATCCTTGACTTTTTTTATTAGCATTTGAAAATAATTTGTGTATGATTAGTGAGGACGAGTTTTCAGTAGAAGAAATAATGTTTTCTGAGGAGTTTTGTACTAAGGCAGTTGATTATATTCAGTGATTATAAATATTTGATCAAGTCCAGCATTGGTGAAAATTTGAGATTTAATCCAAAACATTATATTTGAAGTCAACTTGTAGTGTATCATAGAATATTTGGTTTTAAATTATGATATTGTAGTGAGTTGAATTGGAAGTACTATCTTCTAAAATTCAAGAGTATACTTAACAGACATGCATACAATGTTTTTGATCAGATTCAGTGGCAGTTGAATTGTTTAATTTTAAGTGAGAAAGTGAAGAATCATTTTATACTCAGTGGCTCGAAGAGAAATATTATTTTTTTATTGCAGGATCAGATTGAAATATTTATCAAAATGATTGTGTTTTGTTTTTAAACTAGTGTAAATCATTATAATTTTTTTCAGGAGAAATTATATCAGGAATTGGTTAATACCTACCCATATTGGTTTCATGGTGATACATGAACATCCCACTTATAATTTTTTATTGATTTTTAGTAGAGAATTTGTGGCTCGGATCAACACAAAAAGAGCAAGGACGTGGTCACCCACATCAGTGGAGAACCTTGTAAAAATATTATCTGTTGTGATTCATTTAATTTCTGTCTTGCATGTGTTATATTTTTGTTTTTCAATAGGGAAGATCCATTTACTCTAACAAGTGTATAGGTTTTATTTAAAAAGGTGTAAGATTAAAGAAAATAAAAATTGGTAAAACTTGTGTACACTGATTCACCCCCTATCAGTGTACCTGCATGATCCAGTGGGAACTTTATAATGGTCCTAATACTATGACCACAAGTGGAATTAATTGTGAAATGGAAAATTTAAGGAATGGGATGTTTCTATAAAGGATAAGGGGATGGAAAAAATTATAGAAATATCTCAACCACCAAGGACTCTTCTGGAATAAAGATATAGATTAGTGGGTTGAAATATGTGGATAGGTAGAAATGAAAAAATTATTCCCATTATAAAATTACATTTTATTTATATTTTTTATATAATGACATGCTGAAATTAGGTGGAAACATACTTGATAGGTGAACTTCCTGGTATTTAATAATGAAGGATAACAACATATCCATTAAAATAGATACAAAAAATCATTTTCTGTATATTTTTATAACCTCTTTGTCTTTGGCCAATAAGTTAGGTATTATAAATAATGAAGATTTGAAAATTACTATAATGTAATCCATGGGAGAATGGTAGCTAAAAAACTAAACATGTTCACATTGAAAAGTAGTTTACTTCCATGGAATTAAAGATAATATGACATTACAAACTATGCTCAGTTAAATGAGGAGATACAACATTATGTCATAAAAAAACCCATAATTTCTTAGATGTAAAATGGGATGAATGATAATGTTATCTTAGAATAAATTTCTCTCAAAGAAACTAAAAATATCATATCTTGGATTCTAAATAGTTTGTGTTTCACCCATATGACCAGAAATATGAATCTCTTATAAAATGTAAGTTTGGTAATAACATGTGAGTGTTTCACCCATATGACACATCTTTGTTGATGGTAAGGTTATTCTTGGTAATTATAGAGATATAATGTCTATGGATATCGAATGAAATGGATATATATATATATATATATATAAGATAAGGAATATAAAGGTACTTTATATAGATAGTATTGGACATAAAAAATTGAGTGTTAGTCAACTTTTTTTATTTGGATATTTGTTTATGTTTAATAAGAAAGAGTGACTTATGAAAGGAAATGAATGAAAATCATTAATTAAGGGATGAAGATCAAATGGAAATGTATACTGGTTAGATTAAAAATAGAACACTAGTATCCATACATTAGAATAATAAACAAATTTGGGATTAAATGATATGATATATTATTCAACAAAGAATGAAATTTTTTGAAAATTTGAATGTTGTGATGGACATTATAAATCAAAGACAAAATCTAATGAAGACATATGATGAAATTTTAAAAGGGAACACAGTTAGAAATCCCAACTATATGATGAAAAAGAGGGCCCCAAATCCATTGTATTTGATCTTTAATGATGTGTGTGGACCCACGAAAGCTCATAGAACTTACAGGGAGAAATAATTCTTCATGTTCATTAAATATTATAATAAAATATATTATATCATGTTCATACTGACAAATATAGAAGTGATAGAGTGTATTGAGACGTTTTAGAGAAAACATGGGAATGAAACTGGGAGAATGATTAAAATTACTTAGTATGAAAATATTAATGACTGAACCTATGATGAGGTAGAACATTACATATAGAAGAATTAAATTAACAATTAAGTATCATTAGTGTGAACATCCAAAAAAAGGGTGAAACATAAAAGAAAAATTGAATGGTAAACAACATATAAAATACATTACTAATTGAGAGTGTCATATCTCATCACTATTGGAAGGAATTAATATAGTTGGATATATAAATTAAAAATTGATCCTTACAAATCCCCAAAGGGAAGAAGACCAAATACGATATGTGTCATAGAAGAAGCTCAATTTTGAATTACTTTTAAATATTTCTAAGAAAGTATTATATTTAGAATAAGGAAGTAGTCCAAGGTAAATATAGAGAAATTAAGGAGACTAAAAGATTATGTACATAAAAATTTATCTTATTAGATAATTATTCATTACATATAATTACAATCATAGTTGGTTTTGTAGCCTATTAATAGAAAAAACCTATAATCCTACTTCAAAAATATTGTGATTTAATCCCGGATACCAAATATTTTTAGGGGATGCTTTACAGTATAGGGAGTTAACCACAGGTCAGGAAGCCTATGTAGCTACAGTTGGTCATAAGGGACTCAACTACTGAGGTGTTGGTTGACAGCATCAGGAGTAGTGAAGGCCTCATAATAGCACAAAGATTGAGGACACATAGTCTTAGAAGTGGTAATTAGGGTAGGGGCACATGCATAAATCGATGATGTCAAGGTTACATAGGTAGTGATGGGTCGTGATGGTTAATATCCATTAGGAAATGGAATGTTACTAAGATAGATATACAATGAAATATTTGGGGTCTCAAAAATATTGGATGAATGGTCCCCATCAAACATGGCAATGACATGTTGGATCAGAGTGACTCAATGTGTGGGTTCTTAGAAGATGGTGTAATACATGATACTTTGGGTAGAGTCTTGATCATTGTATAAAAAAATAAGGTCAAATCCTTGGTAAAATCCCCTGAAGAGGTATAAGGAAATAAATAACCTCCAATAATACTAATCATATTAGAATAATGAGTTGGTATTGATTTCTCCACTAGTACCAGGTACCATGCCATTTTTCATGGGGTAATTCTAACTGATCATCCTTGTAGGTCGAAAGCATAGGAGAATCATGAAGAAAATACTATGGAGAGGTTTGTTCCATGTTTCTAATATTTAGACCTTTATGTCATATATTAGGTATTGTTACTATGGGCCTATAGGCCATGTGAGGTTCTCCCTCAACTGAGTTGAAAATGGTATTATCCAAAAATAACAATAATTATAATAATAAGGCCATCGAGAAACATAGGATTATAATCAATTCAAGAATAATAACTTTTTAGTGTCTATATAAATAAAGATAAATAAACATATAATATATAAAATATCTAGATCATCTCCCACTATGTTCTTCATAACTATAACCCTTCTTAGACACCCAATACATAAAACCTTTATTTATATCATGGGTAAAACGAAACATAAAAATGGGTGAACTCGGTTGTTTAGTAAGTTTAAAAAATGAAAATACTATTAAATGATAACCTTTAAGCATAAAATGAGTATAATTATTTGATTTCATGATCTTATAATTTTAAAATAAAACCCATTAGTTCATAGATCCTAATAATGATTCATGGCACAATGCATGGTAGTTCATAATGAATAGATAAAAAATAAATAAAGGAATACGAGCCATGAGAGAATAACATTGGAAGAATATATTTATCTAAAATAGATACATAACGTGTGGAAAAATCATAATCATATAAATATTTTTTCAAGGATACCCACCAATATATTCAGCAAATGTTAAACTTTGGCTGACCAAAGATATACATTCTTTTGTCTAAGGATAACCTTTCATGTACCCTTATTAGGATTGGGATAACCTCTTATATAACCTTTGATATCATAAAACATTAATCATTACCCAATGAATTTGAGGTATATAACATAACCACCCTCACATAATCATTACCCTGTCATAATGATGTCATAAGATTATGGAAACATTTATCATTTCATCATATCATACTCCATGGAAAAGAAAACATGATTTTTTGATATTTCATCATCATAGTAAAAAATTTTCGAGAGAGATAATATGGATTTTATCATTAGATCATGATCCAATTAAATCATAAGAAACATCAAAGGATTCTATCATATATGAAAAATTCCTTTAATAGATCACTAGAATATTTCATGATGAAAATACACTCTCATTTTAAAATCACTAATTTAAAATATAAAATTTTCCAAAACATCAATAAAAATATTTTATTTGAAAAAAACAAAAGAAAACCATAAATTTATCTTCAAAAAAATAGTATTCTAGATTGAGGAAAAATTCATTCATATGGTGTACATTAAAATAATTATTTCATTTACACCTTTGGTAAACAGTAAATCATTTAGAAAACGATATGAAGATACCTTTTGAAAATTTTATTAAATTTAAAACATGGGTAAAAGAAAACTTTAATAAATAATTAGTTAATATTAAAAATATTCTTTGTTTTTTTTTGAAAAAAAGGGACCTTCAAGAAAATATTCCAGTCTAAGTAGAAAATAAATTAATTTTTCCTTAACAACATTGTTTTTAAACATATTATATATTGAGAGAGTAAAATAAATATAATAAATTGTGATTTCCATAAATAAAATTATGAGAATAAAATAAATATTATTTTTTATAGATAGATCATATAATTTCATCACTATAAAATCTAACCATGAGCAATCTTGGTAAAAAGTGATATTGTGACATTAAACTCTTACATTAAGATCGAATTGCATCGTAAGTGATCTAAAATCATGTATAATAAATTTAAATTTAATATAATTTTATGGAAGAACTATATTCATATTAATGATACCAAACACAGTTTACTTATAACATATTATCACCCATTCAATTATGTTCTTTATTAAAACCACTATTCTTGGTGGTAATTGTTTCATTCTCGATTTATGTTTATATTTAGTTGAAATAGTTCTTGAATCTTGATCATGGTTCTAAAAATACAAAATATTAATAGTGATATTAATATAATATATATATTTTATATAAGTTTTTATAACCATTTATCAAATTTAGAGAGAAAATTGTATAACACTATTCATAGAGAAGGTAGTCTGTAGATATGCATGAACCCTGTTTTCATTTTATAATAGAAAGAAGGGAAGAAAGATAAAAAATATTTTATCATTACATAATAATAATTATATCATATATATAGTAAATATTTATTAAATCCATATTCATATCAATTAATGTTAGACAATGGTGGAAAATAAATAATAGCGCTATATGGTCGTGATAGTCCACACATATGCACAAGTGATACTTTCATTTCTGATTTGATGAAAAGTTGGTTTAAATGGGTTTTATGTCATAAAAATAACATCATAGTATATTGATGATACCAGATTCATAATTTTATGATGAATAGAATAGGTTTAGACATAGTGGATGAATAAATAATGATGAAATAACTCAGTTAAGATTTATAACTCTTCTGTGAGAGGCTCCCTTTGGATTACACTATAATCCCTAAAATATTGTTTTTAAGATAATACTTTATGATATAATTTTAATTACAGTAATAAAAGAAGGTTCTTGTCTAGGAATTATCTAAGATAAACTCAAAATTCATTAATATTAGTGGAGATGAGTTTCTATTTTCTAAGTGAGGGAGAGGTCACACATGAAATTACATAAACTTATAAATACAATAATGTCACTTACATGTAAATGTGGAAAAAAATGGACATGTATTTGATGATAAGATTTTTTATTGTCTAATTATCTTCATCTAATAATAATTAATATTTTTTTGTTATTATTACCCTTATCTCTTAGTTTAACACCGAAAACCAGATTTAACTCTAACCATGTTAACACATTTTAACTATTTTTACTAATTATTATGATAAAAAATCATTTTCTACACATTGATAATTTTTTTTATTTATTTAAAATATTTAATCCATTTTACCCAATTCAATTTCCTTAAATGGAAGAATGTAATTTTGAAATAACCGTGAAAATGAAATGAAAACTAGTTTTTAAAAGATTGTATTTTTATGAATAAAACTGAATTTACAAACATTACATGTATTATAAAAACTATAAAATTAATTTTATAATATTTTATTGAATATATAGTCTATATATTTCATTAAAAAATTCACCAATAAAGAATTTTTTATTTATTAGAATAAAAACACATTATGTACATAAAAACAACATTATAAAAAATAACTCATTTTACCTTTAAAAGAGTTTATCTACATTCCTAACCATTAGAAAACTAATGTATGGATGATTATTAATTTATTAAAAAAATAAGTATATTATTTTATTGAAATATTTTTTTAATATTAATCAATATTATTTTTTAGTATAAAATACATAACAAGATAAAAAATATTTTTTTTAATAAAAACACATCTTTATCAGTAAATGGTTTTTTAAATTGAGTTTTTATCAACAAACAATTAAAATTATAAAAATATTTCATAATGGGATTAATCCTATTCATTCCCATTAATCCAAAAGTGACGTTATAAAGGTATATTATATCATAAGTTAATTTATACCCCAAGTTGTGTGTAATGAAATCTATCGAATACCTACATTTATTTCAAAGTATGTATATATGAAATCATGGGGCGTCACCTTCTATAACCCTTAAATTGAATTTCAATATAAACTCTGAGATAAAAATTGAGGATATCTTTACTTCATCATATCCTCGGGTTCCCTTTTTTTTCCTCAAAATTTTAATTACTCCCTAGAACTTTGACTAGTTAGTAATATTTTTATATTGAAATATGTCTCTAAGATCCATGATTTCAACTAGTTATTCTTAATAGGAAAGATAATACTCTAGTGGTACAACATATAAGTCTATAAAATTTTATGGATTACGTATGTAATTCCTCAAAAGTGATACATGAAACACAATATGAATAAGATAGAGCCTCCGTGGAAGTTCCAAGAGATAAGAAACCATCCTGATTTGATCAAGAATATTGAATGGAATGATATATCTAGGGATCTGATTTCCCTTCTTTCCAAATCTCATTAACATATTCCATTGAGAAATTTTCAGGAATACATTCCATGTAACGTTGAATTCCAGATCTAACTGAGGATTCTGAGCATAACATTTCTATCGACTCTAAGATTCCTTTATAAACTACTAAATGGATCAAACCTTCTCTATCATTTAATTTGAAATTTTAGGTAATAATAAATTTATTTATCCTTCGTCATCCAAATATGTTTATTTTCTAGACATCATTCCATAGATGGATTCATAAGGGTACATCTGAATTCTTTAGTAAAAGTTATTTTTATAATATAATTTGATAATAGGAAGGGTTTGATCCCAAACCCTATTAAAATATAGTGAATAAGGTACAACATTTCCTCTAGGGTTATAATGGTACTTGGTTGCGCCCAAATTTACCCTACTGGTAAAAGCGGTCGTTGAAGTACAAGTAGGGATCGAATCCACAGGGACCGAAGAAGAAACCTTAAGACACTAAGATTGGATACGGGATTGGCTATGCAGTGGCCAACTTTGGATTGAATTTATTTGAAGAAAAATTGATTTAATTTAAAGAAAAAAAACAAATAAAATTACTTGAATTAAAACAACTAATTAAGGTGAGTCGATCCTAGGTTGTCTCTTGGGCTTGATTGGATGTATTTGTTTTTCATTTGATTTTCTGTTCATCGGTTCAAGAGGTATCCATTAAATGAAATAATTCCTCAATATCATTCTCCGATTTAATCCATACAAAATTTCAAGGCTAATCACCAATTCACTTAAAAGATCAATTTAATGAGCACTCCAAGGAATTGGATCGTACTAGCACTCAAAATGTGTCGTCGTTAAATTTGGTGAAGACAAAGAAGAAGATAAATCAAAGAAAGGAACTCTTAAAATAAAGAACAAATTTAAGAATTTAAGAACATAAAATAACATTCAATACAACTCATGCAACTCCCTAGGATCAACCCATAATAGGTTAGTCCTCCATTGATGTTATTCTATCAATGGAAGTGGGTAATTGACTTAAAGAAGCGGGATTGAAGAAGAAAGAAAAAAAACATTAATCAAAATGAACACTCCACCGTTGTGTGATGAATTCACAAGTGCGGGTGTGAATAAATTCACACTACGATTCAACGGTATCAACGTGTAAAAAAAATAAAAAATAAAAGTGAAGAAGAAGAAATTTTATTAAAATACTAAACGTGAATGAAAAACTTACATTAGAGAAATTGACGATGTCATTACAAAACGAAAGCGGGAAATTACAATTGAAAGAAAAACTTGGATTCAAAGGAAAATGTTAGATGATAATTCCTTTCACTACCATCTCCTTATATAGGCATATTAGGAGCCTTATGTCCATCCCCCAATAATTAATTTATCCCCAACAATTAATAGAGTCAAAATGAGGGTGAATAATCAAAAGGAAATTGACGTTTCGAAGTTGACCCGGAAAACTGTCCAGATTCGTTCTCCATTTTGACGTGTGCGTTTGACACTTCATATGGCCGAATCCGAAGGTGTCATAAATATAACATATCTTCACCCATGTTTCTTCTAGAATCTCTCAAAATTTTAGGATATTTGGCGCACCCGTTTGAAAGTTATGGTCGAAATGGTGGGACGGATTTCTGTGCATTAATGACGAGTCCTCCATTTAAATCTCAACTTCAGATCCCTTTATCATCATGAAAACATCAGAATTAGCTCCGGCCACAGTTGAATAAAATGATCCTCATATTTTTATCTTTCTACTGTATAAATTTGAGCTTCATTGAGCTTGGTTTCTGGGCCCCACATTTGTTTGATGGGCCTTAGGCCCATTATGCTTTTTCCAGCAAGTTTCTGCCTTCAGGCGCAAAATTCTCCATCTTCCTTTGGGATTCATCCATCGGACCTAAAAGATAAAATGTTCCAAAGAAAGTGATAAATCATATCTCAAAATTGCAAATTAAAATGATTAATATTGTAATTTCCACAAGCAAATTATTGAGTGGTCCCAAATTGACATTTTAAGCATGAATTGCACAATGATGGGAAATGAAGTTCAATTTCTGAATTGGACTAAAATTGATGTTTATGAACTTTTAAAAACATTAATATTAAGATCTTAACAATGAATATTATCCACTTTCTGTGACTAATCACACCCCCCAACTTGAGGTTTGCTAGTCCCGAGCAAAATAAATTACAAATATGAAATCCAAATCCCCTTTTTCAAAAACATTTTAATACACATTGCTCACCCAAATATCTAATACCAAAAAAATTATGGAACCCATCAAAATCATTTAAAACAAGCTAGGTCCATAAGCGTATCCCAAGCCCAAGACCATTCCTTTGTTCAAATTCATCGCCACATTTCATCCAATTCCAATTAAGCATGATAAAGTGTTGTGCATCATAAAAGATATGGGGCCCATTTTATTGTTCAAGGGGAAAAAAATGGAAGCGCTAGGTGGGAATCACATTAAACCTTAAGATGAGTATCCCTTTTTTTTATTTTTTATTTATTTGTCTGGATTTTTTTTAACCACAATAGATATGAAAAGACTAACTCTGGGCAAGACAACTATGGAGTCACGATCTCCAAGTGCCAGACGCCACACATATTGTCAATTTCATGCTCTACAATAGAGATATAAAGCCTAACTCTGGGCAAGACAACTATGGAGTCACGATCCCCAAGTGCCGGACGCCACGCATTTGGATAAAACATTGCTCTATGTGGTCTTTTTTTTTGTTTTGGATACTCAAATTAAACTAAAAGTGACCCCAGAACCCTATGCTATAATGAAAGGGACCCAAGAACTCAAATTTACACCCACAATCCAGTAGACGTGCATTGTGGCATTTTTATTAAGAGGATGAAAATGTAAACTTTGAAAAATCACATCAGACAACCGCACTTTCCAAAAACTATGCTCATGAACTTAAACTTGCATTAAAATCAGAATCAAGGCATACAAAATTATTTGATATCCAATTTCAGAGTTTGCAATGTGTGTTATCATGTTTATGATTAATGGAATTTTTCTTTTCATGCATGTTTTTATTCACAAAAAAAAATCATATTTTTTATCCCCCCCCAACTTAGAATAACACTGTCCCCAGTGTTTAATGAAAAGAAAAGCTAGAAGGGGGTAGGAGAGGAGTTCAAAGAAGAAATTTAAAATGAAAATCATGGAATAAAGTCACCTGGTGGTTGATGATGATAGCGCATGCCATAGTCTCCCTTCAATCCTGGATTTGAGTCTCAGCGGCTTGGATGGTGGTGAATGGATTTCCTTATGGATTTCAACATGTCCTTTTTTTTAACCTATAAAAAAAATAAAACAAAACAAAATAAACTGATGATACATTGTCTTCTTTATATTTTCTGGGTAAGGAATTACTCAGAGATCACGCCACGTGACACGGATGAATATGGTGCTCCCCTTTCATACCCATCCTTACTCATAAAAGAAGAACAGGTCAACAGTCTATGGTAATTTATTATATGAAAAAGGAAATGATTCAAAATGATTAGAAAACATGAAAACCATGGGTTGCCTCCCATGCAGCGCTTTTGTTTAACGTCGTTGGCTCGAATTTTACCCCCCAACTTATCCAATTCCAACTTTCAGCATTTTAATTAACCCATCTTTGTCCACTTCAACTTTATTCATATTGATTTTTTTATAATTTGATTCATGTGAAATCCTATTTTCTACAATGATTGGTAAAATCCAAGGAATATCTAAAATTTTTGATCGTGTTTTATCTGGAGCATTTCCTAAGATTTCAAGGTTCATTCCTACATTATTGGTTTCATGAGATGGATGAATGATAACTGAGAGGTCTTGTTTGTACCCTATGATGGGATGCCTGAGTGGGGAAGTAAGGACATTGATTTTAAGTTCAGGTTGGATAGGACATTCAAAAATAGATAAGGAATTAGAATCAATATCAATTTCATTTTCAAATTTTCCAAACACTATTGGTTCCCCTTGAATTGAAGATTCAACCCCAAAATTTTTTAGATGAGTTTCATAAATGGGTATGGGTTTGATGTTTGTGATTTCTCCTAATGGTTCAGTGATTGGTGTATCTGAAAAATCATCATTGTAGAAATATTCTAAACATTCAATCTCTGAAGAAAAATTTCCCTCTTGTGAATTCATGAAATCAATTTCATCCTGATTTAAACACTTGTTAACAATTCCATCATGTTCATTAGCTTGACTTTCAAAATTACCTGACCAATTCACTTCATTATCCAACTCTGTTTTCCAAGATTCTAAAGTGGGTTCATCACTAAATTCAAATAAGTTATGTGGGTAACAAGATTCTTCTATAAGTGATGTGGAAGGGATAACCTGAGTTGGGGTGGGTTCCAAAAATGATTCAATGCTTTGTAGTTCTACTCTCAGTGATGAAACTTCTGAATTCCTTTTATCTATTTTTTCACACAAATGTTCAATAATTTTTTCAGAATTAGGATTGATAGATGTTTGGACCTCATGAACTTCATTAAGTTTTATCTCTTCAATCATCCTCGAGAGGTATGGGAATTGATCCTTTAAACAATCAGCATCCCATTGATTGTACAAGTTATCGTGTGTGGGGTAATCATTCAAGTGTTGATCAAAGTAATTTTCTATCTGAGGGGATTCCCATTGTTGATTTTCTATTTGATTCCAGCCTGAGTTTATGAAAGGAAATTGTTGATGATACTCCATTGGAGTTAAATGAAATTTGGATATGAATTTTTTTTGGACACACGAAAACAGAAAGGGGAAAAGAAAAGAGAAATATAGGGTGAGAATAGAGAATTTGGGGTGAGAAAAGAAGATGTGGGTCTAAGGTACTTACTTGGGTCCCCGGAAACGGCGCCAAAATTTGGTTGCGCCCAAATTTACCCTACCGGTAAAAGCGGTCGTTGAAGTACAAGTAGGGATCGAATCCACAGGGACCGAAGAAGAAACCTTAAGACACTAAGATTGGATACGGGATTGGCTATGTAGTGGCCAACTTTGGATTGAATTTATTTGAAGAAAAATTGATTTAATTTAAAGAAAAAAAAAACAAATAAAATTACTTGAATTAAAACAACTAATTAAGGTGAGTCGATCCTAGGTTGTCTCTTGGGCTTGATTGGATGTATTTGTTTTTCATTTGATTTTCTGTTCATCGGTTCAAGAGGTATCCATTAAATGAAATAATTCCTCAATATCATTCTCCGATTTAATCCATACACAATTTCAAGGCTAATCACCAATTCACTTAAAGGATCAATTTAATGAGCACTCCAAGGAATTGGATCGTACTAGCACTCAAAATGTGTCGTCGTTAAATTTGGTGAAGACAAAGAAGAAGATAAATCAAAGAAAGGAACTCTTAAAATAAAGAACAAATTTAAGAATTTAAGAACATAAAATAACATTCAATCCAACTCATGAAACTCCCTAGGATCAACCCATAATAGGTTAGTCCTCCATTGATGTTATTCTATCAATGGAAGCGGGTAATTGACTTAAAGAAGCGGGATTGAAGAAGAAAGAAAAAAAACATTAATCAAAATGAACACTCCACCGTTGTGTGATGAATTCACAAGTGCGGGTGTGAATAAATTCACACTAAAATTCAACGGTATCAACGTGTAAAAAAAAGAAAAAATAAAAGTGAAGAAGAAGAAATTTTATTAAAATACTAAACGTGAATGAAAAACTTACATTAGAGAAATTGACGATGCCATTACAAAACGAAAGCGGGAAATTACAATTGAAAGAAAAACTTGGATTCAAAGGAAAATGTTAGATGATAATTACTTTCACCACCACATCCTTATATAGGCATATTAGGAGCCTTATGTCCATCCCCCAATAATTAATTTACCCCCCAACAATTAATAGAGTCAAAATGAGGGTGAATAAGCAAAAGGAAATTGACGTTTCGAAGTTGACCCGGAAAACTGTCCAGATTCGTTCTCCATATTGACGTGTGCGTTTGACACTTCATATGGCCGAATCCGAAGGTGTCATAAATATAAAATATCTTCGCCCATGTGTCTTCTAGAAGCTCTCAAAATTTTAGGAGATTTGGCTCACCCGTTTGAAGGTTATGGTCGAAATGGTGGGACGGATTTCTGTGCATTAATGACGAGTCCTCCATTTAAATATCAACTTCAGATCTCTTTATCATCATGAAAAAATCAAAATTAGCTCCGGCCACAGTTTAATAAAATGATCCTCATATTTGTATCTTTCTACTGTATAAATTTGAGCTTCATTGAGCTTGGTTTCTGGGCCCCACATTTGTTTGATGGGCCTTAGGCCCATTATGCTTTTTCCAGCAAGTTTCTGCCTTCAGGCGCAAAATTCTCCATCTTCCTTTGGGATTAATCCATCGGACCTAAAAGATAAAATGTTCCAAACAAAGTGATCAATCATATCCCAAAATTTCAAATTAAAATTATGAATATTGTAATTTCCACAAGCAAATTATTGAGTGGGCCCAAATTGACATTTTAAGCATGAATTGCACAATGATGGGAAATGAAGTTCAATTTCTGAATTGGACTAAAATTGATGTTTATGAACTTTTAAAAACATTAATATTAAGATCTTAAAAATGAATATTAGCCACTTTCAGTGACTAATCACACCCCCCAACTTGAGTTTTGCTAGTCCCGAGCAAAATAAATTACAAATATGAAATCCAAATCCCTTTTTCCAAAAACATTTTAATACACATTGCTCACCCAAATATCTAATACCAAAACAATTATGGAACCCATCAAAATCATTTAAAACAAGCTAGGTCCATAAGCATATCCCAAGCCCAAGACCATTCCTTTGTTCAAATTCATCGCCACATTTCATCCAATTCCAATTAAGCATGATAAAGTGTTGTGCATCATAAAAGATATGGGGCCCATTTTATTGTTCATGGGGAAAAAAATGGAAGCGCTAGGTGGGAATCACATTAAACCTTATGATGAGTATCCATTTTTTTTATTTTTTATTTATTTTTTTTGATTTTTTTTAACCACAATAGATATGAAAAGACTAAATCTGGGCAAGACAACTATGGAGTCACGATTCCCAAGTGCCGGACGCCACACATATTGTCAATTTCATGCTCTACAATAGAGATATAAAGCCTAACTCTAGGCAAGACAACTATGGAGTCACGATCCCCAAGTGCCGGACGCCACGCATTTGGACAAAACATTGCTCTATGCGGTTTTTTTTGTTTTGGATACTCAAATTAAACTAAAAGTGACCCCAGAACCCTATGCTATAATGAAAGGGACCCAAGAACTCAAATTTACACCCACGATCCAGTAGACGTGCATTGTGGCATTTTTATTAAGAGGATGAAAATGTAAACTTTGAAAAATCACATCAGACAACCGCACTTTCCAAAAACTATGCTCATGAACTTAAACTTGCATTAAAATCAGAATCAAGGCATACAAAATTATTTGATATCCAATTTCAGAGTTTGCAATGTGTGTTATCATGTTTATGATTAATGGAATTTTTCTTTTCATGCATGTTTTTATTCACAAAAAAAAAATCATATTTTTTATCCCCCCCCAACTTAGAATAACACTGTACCCAGTGTTTAATGAAAAGAAAAGCTAGAAGGGGGTAGGAGAGGAGTTCAAAGAAGAAATTTAAAATGAAAATCATGGAATAAAGTCACCTGGTGGTTGATGATGATAGCGCATGCCATAGTCTCCCTTCAATCCCGGATTTGAGTCTCAGCGGCTTGGATGGTGGTGAATGGATTTCCTTATGGATTTCAACATGTCCTTTTTTTTAACCTATAAAAAAAATAAAACAAAACAAAATAAACTGATGATACATTGTCTTCTTTATATTTTCTGGGTAAGGAATTACTCAGAGATCATGCCACGTGACACATATGAATATGGTGCTCCCCTTTCATACCCATCCTTACTCATAAAAGAAGAACAGGTCAACAGTCTATGGTAATTTATTATATGAAAAAGAAAATGATTCAAAATGATTAGAAAACATGAAAACCATGGGTTGCCTCCCATGCAGCGCTTTTGTTTAACGTCGTTGGCTCGACTTTTACCCCCCAACTTATCCAATTCCAACTTTCATCATTTTAATTAACCCATCTTTGTCCACTTCAACTTTATTCATATTGATTTTTTTATAATTTGATTCATGTGAAATCCTATTTTCTACAATGATTGGTAAAATCCAAGGAATATCTAAAATGGTTGATCATGTTTTATCTGGAGTATTTCCTAAGATTTCAAGGTTCATTCCTACATTATTGGTTTCATGAGATGGATGAATGATAACTGAGAGGTCTTGTTTGTACCCTATGATGGGATGCCTGAGTGGGGAAGTAAGAACATTGATTTTAAGTTCAGGTTGGATAGGACATTCAAAAATAGATAAGGAATTAGAATCAATATCAATTTCATTTTCAAAATTTCCAAACACAATTGGTTCCCCTTGAATTGAAGATTCAACCCCAAAATTTTCTAGCTGAGTTTCATAAATGGGTATGGGTTTGATGTTTGTGATTTCTCCTAATGGTTCAGTGATTGGTGTATCTGAAAAATCATCATTGTAGAAATATTCTAAACATTCAATCTCTGAAGAAAAATTTCCCTCTTGTGAATTCATGAAATCAATTTCATCCTGATTTAAACACTTGTTAACAATTCCCTCATGTTCATTAGCTTGACTTTCAAAATTACCTGACCAATTCACTTCATTATCCAACTCTGTTTTCCAAGATTCTAAAGAGGGTTCATCACTAAATTCAAATAAGTTATGTGGGTAACAAGATTCTTCTATAAGTGATGTGGAAGGGATAACCTGAGTTGGAGTGGGTTCCAAAAATGATTCAATGCTTTGTAGTTCTACTCTCAGTGATGAAACTTCTGAATTCATTTTATCCATTTTTTCACACAAATGTTCAATAATTTTTTCAGAATTAGGATTGATTGATGTTTGGACCTCATGAACTTCATTAAGTTTTATCTCTTCAATCATCCTCGAGAGGTATGGAAATTGATCCTTTAAACAATCAGCATCCCATTGATTGTACAAGTTATCGGGTGTGGGGTAATCATTCAAGTGTTGATCAAAGTAATTTTCTATCTGAGGGGATTCCCATTGTTGATTTTCTATTTGATTCCAGCCTGAGTTTATGAAAGGAAATTGTTGATGATACTCCATTGGAGTTAAATGAAATTTGGATATGAATTTTTTTTGGAAACACGAAAACAGAAAGGGGAAAAGAAAAGAGAAATATAGGGTGAGAATAGAGAATTTGGGGTGAGAAAAGAAGATGTGGGTCTAAGGTACTTACTTGGGTCCCCGGAAACGGCGCCAAAATTTGGTTGCGCCCAAATTTACCCTTCCGGTAAAAGCGGTCGTTTAAGTACGAGTAGGGATCGAATCCACAGGGACCGAAGAAGAAACCTTAAGACACTAAGATTGGATACGGGATTGGCTATGCAGTGGCCAACTTTGGATTGAATTTATTTGAAGAAAAATTGATTTAATTTAAAGAAAAAAAAAACAAATAAAATTACTTGAATTAAAACAACTAATTAAGGTAAGTCGATCCTAGGTTGTCTCTTGGGCTTGATTGGATGTATTTGTTTTTCATTTGATTTTCTGTTCATCGGTTCAAGAGGTATCCATTAAATGAAATAATTCCTCAATATCATTCTCTGATTTAATCCATACAAAATTTCAAGGCTAATCACCAATTCACTTAAAGGATCAATTTAATGAGAACTCCAAGGAATTGGATCGTACTAGCACTCAAAATGTGTCGTCGTTAAATTTGGTGAAGTCAAAGAAGAAGATAAATCAAAGAAAGGAACTCTTAAAATAAAGAACAAATTTAATAATTTAAGAACATAAAATAACATTCAATCCAACTAATGAAACTCCCTAGGATCAACCCATAATAGGTTAGTCCTCCATTGATGTTATTCTATCAATGGAAGCGGGTAATTGACTTAAAGAAGCGGGATTGAAGAAAAAAGAAAAAAAAACATTAATCAAAATGAACACTCCACCGTTGTGTGATGAATTCACAAGTGCGGGTGTGAATAAATTCACACTATGATTCAACGGTATCAATGTGTAAAAAAAAGAAAAAATAAAAGTGAAGAAGAAGAAATTTTATTAAAATACTAAACGTGAATGAAAAACTTACATTAGAGAAATTGACGATGCCATTACAAAACGAAAGCGGGAAATTACAATTGAAAGAAAAACTTGGATTCAAAGGAAAATGTTATATGATAATTCCTTTCACCACCATCTACTTATATAGGCACATTAGGAGCCTTATTTCCATCCCCCAAAAATTAATTTACCCCCCAACAATTAATAGAGTCAAAATGAGGGTGAATAATCAAAAGGAAATTGACGTTTCGAAGTTGACCCGGAAAACTGTCCAGATTCGTTCTCCATTTTTACGTGTGCGTTTGACACTTCATATGGCCGAATCAGAAGGTGTCATAAATATAAAATATTTTCGCCCATGTGTCTTCTAGAATCTCTAAAAGTTTTAGGAGATTTGGCTCACCCGTTTGAAAGTTATGGTCGAAATGGTGGGACGGATTTCTGTGCATTAATGACGAGTCCTCCATTTAAATCTCAACTTCAGATCCCTTTATCATCATGAAAACATCAGAATTAGCTCCGACCACAGTTGAATAAAATGATCCTTATATTTCTATCTTTCTACTGTATAAATTTTAGCTTCATTGGGCTTGGTTTCTGGGCCCCACATTTGTTTGATTGGCCTTAGGCCCATTATGCTTTTTCCAGCAAGTTTCTGCCTTCAGGCGCAAAATTCTCCATCTTCCTTTGGGATTAATCCATCGGACCTAAAAGATAAAATGTTCCAAACAAAGTGATCAATCATATCCCAAAATTTCAAATTAAAATGATGAATATTGTAATTTCCACAAGCAAATTATTGAGTGGTCCCAAATTGACATTTTAAGCATGAATTGCACAATGATGGGAAATGAAGTTCAATTTCTGAATTGGACTAAAATTGATGTTTATGAACTTTTAAAAACATTAATATTAAGATCTTAACAATTAATATTAGCCACTTTCAGTGAATAATCAGTACTCTTATACAATCCATCAATATAAGGTTGATAGTTTGAACAAAAAACCACCCTATATCTACATCTTTCTGAAGAAATCTCCAAATCATTGATGTAAACCATGGATATGGATATGATACAAGAAAATGTGGTACCCTATGAAACCATAGAAAATAATGCACATTATGATAAGATGATCAAGAGATAAATATTATTTAATAGTAATGAAATTTATTGAATTCATAAAAATATTGACTACAACCCTAATATCATTATGGCTTTTAGATGTTTTGAGGAATCCAATGAAGAAATCCATAGTGATGATTTCAAATTTCCATTCTCGTATGGGTAATGTGTTTAAAACTTCATGACTCTTCTATCCCTATGACCTAAGGTACTATTATACCATTCCTTGATATACCGACTCCATAGTGTCAATATCTATGTTATCCCATTAGAAATACTCTTTCAAATATCTATACATCATCATAAATCCATGATGAATATAGAATTATTATCATGGATTATCTTCCAATACCTCCTTAAAGTATTATATTTATGGGACACATACTGAGTTCCTAAACCTTATCATTCTAACACTTTCATGGTTGAACTTGGGTATATTTCTGAACTTATTTTTTATCTATACGTCTTTCATATATTCCTATTTAATCATCTCATTGATAAACAGTTAAACAATCACTTGAGAAAGATAATATTTATCTACTTCCATAAATATTTCATGATATATCCATTTCAAGTCTTGAAATATTAGATCTTTTTTAATCCTAATAATATATAATATCTTATGATTCTTTTGACTCAAGTCATTATCCACTATGTTTTCTTTCCCTGGGTATTAATGTATTAAGAACTAATAATATTTAATCAACTCCAACCATATTCTCTGGTAAATATTCAACTGAATCTGAATGAATATATACATTAAAATTTTATAATCTGCATATATATCACAACATTATGAATAAAGATAATTCATCTATATCATTAATATAAATATTAATGGTTCTAAATCTAATTCATGGTTCTGGTAATTCATCTCACGACCCTTTAATTAAATAGGGGCATAATATGTCACAATTAAATTATTCATAAGAACACATCCCAACCCATTTTTTTATGAATCACTATAAATCACAACCCATTATCCACTTCCAAGTACTGTGAGTATAGGTTCACTGACTATCCTTCTCATGAGCTACTTGAAAATTTCTTAACATTCATCAATCAAAAGGAACTTAACTCAATTATAATTTAACTTGGTGAGTGGATTAGATATCAATAAAAAAACATTCATAAATAATTGACAATATATACCATATATAATAAAATGATGGATCTCACTCACAATGGTTAGTATTATATATTGTTGAATAAAATCCATTTTATAGACACACTAATATACCCACACTTGAGATTAAATTAATTAATAGTGAAACATCCTTTAGAAAAACTTCACACATGGAACAATTTTCATATAGATTCACATTGAGTAGGGTATTCGATACAATACTCAAGTGATCTTTTTGCTCTTTATTACTCTTGGAATATATATGAATATCACATATAAAGACTAACACAATCAGATCAGAGTAATATCTAAAGAATTTATTCATTAAATCCATGAAGATAAAAACATAATTAGGAAGACCAAATGTCATCACTATAAATTCATAATGTTAGTACCTCATAAGGAAGGACTTATTAGGTGTGTTTTCACTGAAAATTCAGCATCAATTTTTTAAGGTGGTAATGTAATACACTTAAAAAATTCATCAAGAATAAAGTTATGGGTAAATCTAGAATCAAATCAGACATTAGTAGTTCTATAGTGGATGATAAGCGAACCTTTAACCACATAATTCTAATAACCTAAATACAAAATTATAATCATATTATATTTCCATTTTTCTTTGGGATTAAGTTGCTTTTGACGTTAATAATTATCATCCACTATCAAATTCCAACAATAGTTAGCCTAATTCCCATACTCCATGCATTTGAAACACTGAACTATGTGTGGTTCTTTATGTGGATCTCTATATCCATTTGAATAATTATCTAACTTATTCACCTCACTTTGGATTTCAATTGTCTAATGACCATCCATTAAACACTTAAAGAATTTAATATTCTGGTTATGGAAATTTCCTCTCTAATCCTTTCCACACTTTTAGAAACATAGAAAATAATATTATTTCCTTCATAGAATTTTTATTAGAATTTCCATTGAATTCATTCATTCACTTCTTATCAAAACCATGATATTGATAGATGTATTTTATATACATTTCTTCCATGCTACCACATCGAATAATTTATAAATATCTACTGAAGTCTTTTAGGGATGATTCCCTTTGAACAAATGGTTTTATTCTACTAAATAATCTACTGGTATTTCTTTCATATTGGATGATAACACAAGATGTGTGCCTTCAAAATCATGTAAAATTTTCCTCATAGGTATGAATAGATTAAACATGATTTTACTATATATAAATGGATTTGTTAAGTATTTTTTAATGAAGAATATTAGGAATGGAATTGTTGCAAAAATATGTATAAACTCATTCCACTCCATAGATTCAATTTCATTATGTTGACTCATTGTATTGATATGATTCCATAATTTAATTTCTTCTCATTTAAAAAGAAAACTACAGATAACTAAGATTTTTATACATAGATATTATATATTAATTGATTAATTTAAAATTTATTTTTCAAATATACACATGAGAGCTATAATGGTTTTATTTATTTGAATACTAGAAACAAAATATTCATTTTTCATGAATTATTTTCAACATCACCAAAAAATATCTTCTTATATAGTACTTTTCTTAGATACACCCTACTTAAAACCTTTCTTCATGACTTGATGAAAGGCGACATAATAAAGTGTGAGCTAAGATTCTTAGTATGGGTAAATATAGAATATACCAGTTATCATAGAATCATAACATAAGAATAAGGTTAGAAGAACATGATATTAACGTTTTAAAACCACACCATGAATATTTTATATCGTAATCCTAAGTCATGGAATTAATTTTGGAATTTTATCAGATGTGAATCATAAATGAATCAAATAACAAGCGCTGTGAGAGCCTAACATTGACATAGTGTTGTTGAAAAAACACAAGATTATAAAATGTGTACATGTATAAATAGAAACTTGTTTAATAATTAATATAATGACAATAAACCATCCTCTCATATAAAATTTTGTATAAGAAACTAGTTCCATGCATAATCATATGGGATTGAAAATCAGGACCACATATAAAATTATGAACATGAAATCAGGTTCCTATATAACATATATATCTCATGTTTTATCCATAATTAAAAAATGCATTGAAGGGATATATAATGTCAATACCACACATAAAATAACCATAAATCCAATAATATATATGCTGCAAGGTCATAAAATCATTCATAATAACTTTACCCACATAAAAGAAAACATGATTTATATATAATTCATAATAATAACCAGAAACCATATATGGAATAAAAAATATGGTATCAATGGATTTTATTCAAATTAAATCACAAGTAACATCATTGGATATTATCATAGATGAATATTTCTTTGAAAGATCACTAAAATATTTCTAGAGGAAAATAATCTCTCATATTGAAATCAATTCCTAATAATATAAAAATTTCCAAGATATCATTGAAAAAATGTCTTCAAAAATAAAATTTTCTCCATTTTATGAAATTGTTAAATATTTAGTAGTCATAAAGGTAAGAAATTCATTTCATGTCATATACGTTAAAATAATGATTCCTTTCACATTTTTGGTACAAATTAAAAAGTAAATCATTCTAAAAATGAAAAAAAGATTCCATTAAATTTTTTTACTAAAAATAAAATCATGGGTGAAAATATAATTAAAAATTCATTTTATAATATTAGAAAAATTCTAGGAATAATTTCAATAAAGTACTGTCAAAGAAGAAATAAGATTTTTAGCCAAAGAGAGAAATAAAGTCGTATTTCCATAAAAATATTCTTTCTGTCTCTTGAATACAAAAAGAGATAAAAATGAGAAGAAAAATATATTCTAAATAAAAAACAAGATTAAAAGAGAAAATAATTTTATTTATCTAATAAGGATCATATAATTTCCTCAATGGAAATTTTGGTATAAACAATCTCGAATAAATGGGATTGAGATGTAAAATCCCTTACCTCACATCTAGAATCTCATTATATGTTTTTGAGCCTCCTGTATTATAAATATATATTTAATATAAATTTATTAAAGAACCATAATAAGATATATCATTTCATATATGATTTAATTATAACATCTTATAACCTTTTTATTAACAATCTACTTATAAAATCATTATTTTAGGTAAAACCCGTTTCATTTTTTCTGCATGTTTAGGTTCGGTAGTCTTGGTCCTTATACATTGATTTGTGTAACCACATATACATAATTATAGTAATTATATAAACAAAATATATATTCATTATATATATATATATGTATATATATATATATTAATCCATAAAAGGTATAGATGAAAAAATGAGCTACACTGTTGATGGATATGGTCGGCCATATGTACGCTTCAATGTCATTTTCATTTTTCGATGGATGGAACAAAATAAAGGTAAATAAAAATTATCCTTTTTATAATATTTATTACATCATATATAATATATACATTAATTAAATCTATCACTATCACTATCCATGTCAATTAGAAGAAAAAAACCATATCACTTCGCGGAGGTGGTAGTCCACACTTACGCATAACTAGCATTACTGTTTTCCAACAGATTATAAGTATGTACATAGATACGATATTATTATTATAGAATAATAATTATTTCATAAATATCATATATAAACATTAAATACATCATCATAACAATCCTTGAATTATGGTGAAGGAAAAGAAATTTTATTACAATGTGGATATTGTAAGTCATTTGTATGTAGGAGCGATACTTTAACTTCCCATTTAATGGAAAATATGGGTGAATAAATGAGGTTTCATAATAATATTAACATTTTATTTATATTTAGGATAAAAAAGTTATTATTTTGTGAATAATTTTATTATTTTAGAGGATGAATAAGAAGAAACAAATTAAAATAGGCTAGGTAAAATGACTACCTCTTCTTTGATGGGGATCCTTTAGATAACTTCTTAAGGACCCTTGGAATGATCATTTAAGAAGATAAAAACATGAGGTTCATGGATAAATATTATTATAGGTCAATGTTTTAGTATTTTTTCGAGCTAGCTTCCCCATATTTGTATAAAAAAGAGAAATTATTAGTGACCTTTTAAAAGTGGGCAATGATGTACTCTTGGAATTTCATAAAATATAAAATATAATAAATTAAATATAAATATAGACACATAAAAAAGGAAATATATTCGAATATAATTTAGTATGGGGATGAACTATCATAAAAAAATAATATTTGGAAAGGTTTATGTGATTTTTTAAAACTTACCTTTTTGTTTAACCCCTTAGTTAACCTATTTTAACATTAACAATAATAACACCTTTTCACTCTGAAGGGTTATAATTTAATATAGAAATTAATAATTGTATCTTAAATAATTAAGGGATGATAATTTAGACAACTTATCATCCTATTTTTCCTTTTTAATGATTTTTGATATTTTCAAATAATTTAAAAAATATATATTTTTACATAAAATAACATTAATCTCATTATTGAAACTATTCAAATAATTAGACATAAACACAACTTGAAAGAAATGGATTTCAAATATTGGACTTTAACACATTTCTAATATGTAATGATTATCTAAAAATCATCAAACATAATAATCAATCCAAAATTTACTATATTAAATATTTTAAAAAAATCATTAATTTATCAATTAATTAAATAAATACTCTATTAGCATTGCATATTCATTTAGGAAAATTATTTAAACAATAAAAATGAAAAATAAATCACTATGATAATTAAAATTAACTTATATTTCAAATAAACATTCATAAATAAACATTACATCTATTTACCTTTATGATAAAATATTATAGATATTAAATTCATGACTATGATTTTCTTTTATGATCTCTTGTACTTAAATTAAAATAAAGGTCATAATGAATGAACTATAGAACAAATAGGGCATATATTCAATAATTAGATGGAAATTTATGGTTAACATCAATATAATAGGATAAATTCATGTTTTGGAGAACTTTAAAACCATTATCCTAAAGTTATAACTCTATTTTACATGTTTTACCCTTACTGAGGTGACAAATATTTACTATAGTTACCACTCAAATTGAAAAAATAGGATGTATTTACCTAATTTGGACATGTTGATTCCAAATATGGAACCCATTTTTCATGATTGAATTTTCATAAGTGGATGGAATTAATTTGATATGAAAATTTAGAATTCAAGGATGAACAAATTATCTGAAAATACCATTTATATATAAAAAACTTATTCAAAACTCAACCATAAAATTGATTTCAATGAATTTAATTATATTATTCATAATATAAGGGAGATAATTTTACATTTAAGACATTTAATAAAAATTATAACTTTTTAAATGTTTGAATCAAAAATACAATTTTGAATAAAAAACTTTATTTTTATTATTTATTAAAAAATCAATCATTTTTGAAAAATTTGACAAACTCACTCTAATATTATTTTGACATTTTTATTTTCAAAAATTATTTTCATTATATCAAATACATTTTATAAATGTTTCAAAAAAAATATATATATTATTTTCTCATAAAAAATAATAAAAAACATATTTGAAGGAAACATATTTTTGAAGCATAATATGAATTTACTAAAAAAATTAATGTGTATTTTCTAAGAGTTTATGAAGAATTTTTTATTTTTTAGGAACATTATATACATTTAATAATTGTTTTATTTCAATTCATACCCACCAATTTTATGACTTTGTTATAATGATTATATTTAAATAATAATATTTTTTGGTTTTTAAGCTCCGGGTTGCATGTCATATGCGCTATCGAACGTAATGTTCCTTTTTTAAAGTCTTGATGTGTAACACCCCCCCAAAGTTAATAATTTTTTCCTTAGAATTTGAACTTGTTCTCAATAATCAAGGGTTTGTTATTTATAAATTCATCTATAGAAAACCCATATTATGAAGAGGGTTAATAAAGCATTCTCTTAAGAAGATGGAAAGGGAGATTCGATGATCATTTGGAATTACAGAAAACTAGGTTCCAAATTAGGATAACATTACTGTAAATTGAAAATACGGGTATAGAGGATAAAACTAACAGTTAAAGACTAATTGGTATAGATAAAGAATATGGTGATTATAAAGTTAATGGCTATAAAACCATAAATCTGTGATGGGATAAAATACCATTGATTCAATGTAAATGAATGTAAAAGTGTAAAATTTTATTTTCAGATGCATTCCAAAGGTTTATGGATTATTTTACAATCATGATATAGAACAAGATAAAATTTACATTCAAGATTTCTTTCCATTTAATAAGAATTTTTTTATCATCTAGTTGTGATTTTATGAAATTCAATATCATATGTTACTCCAATAAATGGATTTTAAATATTATTTTTTCCTAAACTACTAAAATTTACTTTAAATGGATCATAAGATCCTTAAAAGAATGAAAATTCTTTGATTCTATCTCCAGTTATCATCAAAATGAAAATGGTTTAAACAAGTTATCCAATATCGATAAATATAATACATTAATATCTAAATCCTCAACAATAACACCAAATGTACATCATAGTCCATTCCATGAATATTTAACCTTAAAAATCATCAAAATATGTCTGACTAAGACTGAAACCTAAATATTATAGTGATTTGATCTCATATCATTCCTTGATAAAATATTTTTTTTTATTTTAATAACTCATAAGTTCATATAGAAAAATGTATATACCTTGATCATATATAATCCATAATAGACTAATAATTTCCCAAGAAAAAGTCACAATAAAATCAAATATGCTTCCAAATGACAATTCACCCTTTATTCCTAATATAAAATATAATATTAACTAATTTATTTCTATTGGGTTCATCCTTGCATTGATTGATAATCATAGTTTAATTCAAAATATCAAATATGATATACTTATTCAATAAATTTATATTGATAGTAGGTAGAGAGAGATAATAAATAATCAAAACCACATAAAATATTACTAATGAATGAATAATATAATTTTCATAAGGATCATTCATACAATTGTCACAATAGAATCCCCAGCTCTATAGTGGAGGATAAGTGTGCGCTAATTATCTTGAATCACTTCAACTTTTTTTTTGTATAATAATTCTCATTTTCCATTAACATCATAGGTTTTTGTGTATTAGAATAATCATTACCCCTTAAATTATTCTATTTATCACATAATTCCTAGAATCCTTCAATCTATAGTACTGAGGTGTGAGTGTTTTATCTTGTTGAGCTATCTTTCCATTAATTTTATTGATTGGACTCTTCACATCACCTCTACATTCTTTTTCTTGATGGACATGATTTTGACACTTGAAAAATCTTCTTGTTCTATTGAGTAATTAAACCGAGTGATCCTTCCTATATATTTTGAATATAGGAGGTTGAATTTTTTTCCTCCGCATCACATACAACTGTATTCTCCATGAAATTCTATCTTCTTTTTTCTATTCACCAGACCTTTGAGAGTTTTTATCTTCTATTGCCACATTAAGTGTACTTAAAATTATTTCTTTATAGTGTCCAAATTCCATTAGGGATAGTTAATTTTAATTATTTGGTTTCAAACTACTAACAAATCAATCAATTTTACTTTTAGGGATGATGATTAAACCATAAGCATACATTTGGAAGTCCTATAAAATTTTCATCATAAATTATAGCATCGCCAGTTTAAGGTATGTAACCTTTTATACCTTTTTATGTGTTTAAATTTCATGAGTTGAGTTGGGAAGAGGTTGGGAGAGTTTGTAATGGTTTTGAATAAGTTTGGAGGCCTTTTTAAGGCCACACAATTTGAGAATGGTCGGGGGAAACCGTGCAATATGAACCGTGCGAGAAGTGGGGTACACACAATTTGTGCACAATTTTCCTAACCATGTGGGGTGGGCCATGCGAGGAGCCCCTTAGAGGTAGCAGGAGGCACACAGTTAGCACATGATTTTTCTAACCGTGTGAGCTAACCATGTGGCCTGTAAAAATGGGTTTTTAAATATATGAGATTAGTCAGGATTTCCCTAAAGATACCCAAACTTTCTCCCATTCGAGCCTCACTTGTAATTTCCTTTTCTCAAGGGTTAGGGGTTCTCTCACACTCGTTTTGGAAGGGATTTGAATGGGTTTCTTGGCGGTTTGATGGCGGTTCATCTCGATAAAGTCTCATCTCCTGGTTGTTTTGTGGTTTTCTCTAGATCTACTCTTCCCTCTATCTTGGTTTTCTAGATCTACATCTGTTGCATGTAGATCTAATGTTTTTGTTTCCTTGGATGTTGATATTAAGGATTTTTGATGTTATGGAAGGAGATCTAGAGTGGTTTTGGTGGAGCATTTGTCTAGATTTGTGGTGTGGTTGCTTGTGGGTCGATTTCGTAGGAACCCTAAAGGTAGGTGGCTTCTCTCTCGACTCCACATGGTTAGAATTAGTGACCTTGGTTGAAAATAAAGGAGTGTTTGTATTGTTTTAAGTTTTTTCACTATTGAATGATTTATATAAATTGTTTTATATAAATTTGCTAACGGTTTTATCCTAGTGGTGTGTGTAGGGAAGTCATTTGGGGAAGACCTACTGAGTATTTGTACTCACCCCATACTTTGGCACTTGGGTTCGTTTGAAAATTCTCTATTCTAGGAGACAGGTAAGTGTACAACATCTCATTTTTCTAGTTGATCAGCATGATGATTTGGTGATGTTGTGGTACTAGGAGCGTGGAGCTTGGTGTGGAGCAATGGATGATTTCCTAGTTCTTTGGGGTCTTATTATGTAGTCTTCTGCTCGGTACTCTGATTTTGGTTTAGTTATTTTGGTCTTTAGTATTTTTTATGTAACATATTGGTTGTCCTTTGGAAATGTATGGTTTGGGTTTCTATGTTAACATGCATCATGTAGTTTTGTTAGTAATGGCTTGTTGGGTTGTTTGATTTTATCTCAAGGGAAAATCATTCCCCAATTTATTCTTGAAGCCCTCAAAATTTATTGCTAGCATTGGGTGCCTTGGAAACGTTGCTTAAGGCCAAGTAGCATTCCTATTCCCTCTCAAGCCAATGGGATGGGGCAGTATGTTAAACGTGTTATCAGTTTGTTTGGTCCTTAGCTTTTAAGTGAGAGAAGTTGTTCGGTCCTTTGGTGTTTACATTCGTTCTTGATCTATTACTTGAGTCGGGATGGTAGTAAAGAATAGGATTGTCGGAACTTGGGGAACTTGGAATTTATATCATAAAAGGATAGAGATAACCCTTTTATGTAGAACTTCAAGTTACTAGGGAGTTGGGTACATAAGTGTTTGGAGACACTTATAGACAATCACAATCTCATTGTTATGGGTTTATCCTATAATATGACCATCACATGCATGATAGAAATGAATTCCCACAATAATGCACATTTCATTGGGGTATAATGATTTATGGTGTGGTATGAATGTGTGGATTTCGGAAAATATGAATTGGGTTTCAAAATGAAAGGGTTTGAAACATGGAAAGTAGTAGTATTTTGAAAATGGTTAGATTTTCAAAACATGGTGGATTTTTTTTTCAGAATAGTGTAACATGGGAAATGTGAGCTTGTGGAATGCTTGGTTGTTATAGTTTCAATGTATTGAATTTAAAAAAATTGTGTACCCTTTCTTGTTAAGAGCGTGGGACTTATGGTTGTTTTGTGTTGATAGAAATGGCACCAGGTAGGAATCATAGAGAACAACCAGAGGAAGTTGCTGAAAATGTGGTTGCACCTAAGACCCAAGTGAACCAGCAACTATTGAAGATTATAATGCAAGATTTTGAGGCTGGAAAAAGTGGGAATAAAGGGGATGAACTAAAGCATGTGGATTATGGGATTCAGTTTCAATGGCAGAATCTGTCACGACCCATCCCCTGGGGCCTGTGTCGTGACTACCCCAAGCCCGCCTTCCATAGGTTAGGGGTTGGTGACTAGAACTGAAAGGTGTATTCCCTAAAATGGGAAGGAATTTCCTTTCAACCTGTACAAACACATGGTCCAAGAACACAATAAGAAGCAACTGTGAAGTAAACTGCTGTAGAAAAAGTGTGTTGAAAGTAAAGGGGCCAGAATACAAGACCAAATGGAAAAGTACAAGTGCAACTGAAAAGTACAAAACAACTGAAAAGGTGAAAAGCGGCTCCTGGATCATCCACCACAGATCCTACCAGAAGGGTAGGTAAAACTCACGATCAGTAGTCCCTACGTCGTGTTACACCTAACATTATACCCCAGATCCTACCTGAAGGGTAGGTACAGCTCACGATCAGTAGTCCCTATGTCACGTCACACCAAATGGTCCACCTCTGAGCACCATCTAGTCCTGGCTCCCTCAGCCTCGATCAATGACGTACGTCATCTGCACAAGACCCAAAAAGTTGCGGGAAAAGCCGATGCCTAGGTGGGTATAACGATACTCAGTAGGGACCTCGAGACCCTGTAGGTCTCCTAAAGTTGAACAAAGTAAAAACCACAAGAAAGACATCAACTCTACTTAGGTATATGCCCATACATATACCTAAGTTATCAAGATATACTCATCTCATACATGAGGGAAGTATTCCACAAAGTTAACACCACAAAGGTATAAGTACCACATAGGTAACACCATGAAGATAGTACCATGAAGGTAAAAGACTTAGTTCAAACAGAGTCTCAGCTCAAACCAGGTATGCAACTCAGAGAAATAGGATTATGATGCTGACCCACACAGGATTGCTATGAAAGCTGATAGCCAGCCACATGATTATCTAGGGATAGTAAAAAGTAATATCCCCAATCACAACGCTGAACACCTAGGCTGCTAGATAACACCTCCTTTATCGAGTACAGTGGGCCTACCACATCACATAGAGGGGCTTCCCACTAACCTTGAACTGCTGAGGTACTCCTCCTCATCGCGTACCGTGGGTCTGCTGGGTCACACAGATCCGCTCCCCCACCATGGCCTTATAAGGTACTCCTCCCCATATTATATTGTGACCGTTCCCCACCGGGGCCTGCCGAGGTACTCCTCCCCATCATGTACCATGGCTATCGAGTCACTCCGAGTCAAAAAGTTAGCAGTCGTCAGGTCTCAGCCAATCGCAGGGTCCCATACGTTGTGCTCTTGGGAGAACTGCTCCCCAATCCATTAGTATAATTTTAACCATCACGCAATCTCAAAAAAAGTAACCCAATGATCCACCATGTCATAAGGGTTCCAATGCAACAGACGACACATCAATCAGATGACCGGTCTATGTGTTATTGGCATTTTAGTGCTGAGGGCCTGGTTGGATTTGGGTAAGATCCAACCCAGCCACACTCCAAGTTTCTACAAAAAACTCATGGAGTAATTCAAAAGGTTCATCTCGCTACAAAGATCCCAACTCCATAGATGGTTTATCAAACAGACGTCTAGTTCTCAAGATAAGGCCCTTTTAATGTCTTGGGGCAGTACAAGGTCTGGGTCCGACCCTACTGAGCTGTGGGTCGGCTCGCTGAGCGGTGGGTCGGCCTGCTGGATAGACCCAGTGGTGCCACTTACCTGGCGGCACAGGCCACCAGGGATACTCAGACACCGCACATCTAGGTAGGGTTGACTGGCATGGAGCCAGGTCAGCGGGTCAACCCTTGGGGGTTGACCCCAACGCGGCACCACATTGCGACGTGGGTACTCTATGCCGCGGCAGATGTGTCGCGACTTTGCCACCGGGCGCGCCACTAGCATGCACCCCGTCCACTGGATTCCAGTCAATCTGGCACCCCCTTGATACCATTGCGGCCAATGCAGGCCATAGCCATGCTGCCGCGTGGGCGCGCCATTGGGGGCGCGCCCCACCTCCGGTCTTCCGACTCCGTTGCAGCCGGCTGGTGAGCCGACTGACCTCTCATCCAGTCACCACAGCTGCTGAGCTGTGGTCCTCCATGTTCATCGGCAGCATGCGACGGCGTGCGATGGTGCACCGCGCCTCCTATACGTCCGGCCGGTGCCGGCCGCTCTGACGACTGCTGCGGCTTTGGGCCGCGGCCTCCTCTTGCAGCGTGCGTCGACGTGCTATCCACCATGTAGCCGGTCGGTGTGGTCGCGCTGTAGATCTTCCATGGAGGAACAATGATGTAACAAATATAGTTGAGGGTTCGGGCCGGGTTTGTTAGGCTCGTGCCCTCCGTGTTAGCTCGTAACATGAGGGGGGTTAAGGGTTTAATAACAATTGAATTAAACAACAAGCTAAACCCCACAAGATTCCCCTCAATAACCTCCGGAAAAGACGAATGAATCGCGGGTCAACCCATTAGTCGGTTCACCCACGTTCTTTGTGTAATTTCAATAACATGGAAGATGGAATCAAAAATGCACAAACGAAATAACCCCTACCTCATAACCTGTTGGAGAGCATCCACAACTTGAAGGCAGATCATGTTCTTCGTTCCTGCAACCGGTTCCCAACGACGACACTCGTATGTCATCCTTCGGTTTGTGGTTCGGTATCGCCCGTTACCTCCTACTAGGATTGGTTTTTCCTCTAAGGGTCTGGTGTCGCGATGCTCCATCAACACTTCGTTTCTTGTCGAAGCTGTGTCGATACCCCTCCCCAAGCTCTATATATATAGGAGAGGGGGAGGGTAAGTAACGACGTTAGAATTTAATGAGGCTCATCAATTAGGAAGCTTCCTAATTCCCCAACGACATTATTACTTAGGGTTGGAAGGTCAAGCCATTTATTGTCTTGACACGACGTTGGCCCCACCCCTTTTCTTGTCCATTGGAGGATATGAAATAAAATAATAAAATAATTTTATTTCATTTCTTTTAAAAAGTCGCAAAACATAACTTTTTCTCTGGACCTATTGTGGTCAAAGTAAATTCTTCCTTAAGTGAATCTTAGTGCTACAAATTTAATGGTACCCTCATATTTTTAATCCGAGCAACGATTCGAAAGTTAGAAAATGATGCACACACATTTACTGAATGTACCCAAAAAAAGTTCAATAAATTTATTACGTGCACCCTCGATCTGCGCCAGTCAAGGTTAGGCTTTAACTAAGGATAACACACCCCAAAAAAATCAATGGTACTCTCTGATGTTCAATCTGAGTTACCGTTTATAAGTTATGTATTTTTACAATAAAATAATTTTCACTTAATTATTTTATTTACGGCTAAAAACTAAATTTCACTGGTGGCTCGTGCTGACCAATGTTAGTATCTGCCTAAAGAAGGAATACCCTCATGATTTCAGTGGTGGTATCAGATTTTCAATCAGAGTTTCTGTTCTTGAGTTATAAGCATTTGGAAAATAAAACAATTTATTTAATTGTTTTATTTACAGTTATGCCATTTTTGGGTTTTCTCACAGGAGGCCTGTGTTGACTAAAATTAAGTCGCGCCTAGGGGAAACCCGCCATCCTGAATGTAACAGTGCCCTCATATTTTTGATCTGGGCAACCGTTTGAGATTTATTCCACTTTTCAAGAAAACTACTTACGCACACTAATTAAAGCTTAAAAAAACTTTGACGGATCATTTCGGGCACTTCGGGCCTCGAAATCACACGCCGTCAGATTTTGCGGTCTCGAAATAATTCCATAAAATTAAAAAAAAAATTATACAGAAATTCTGGGACATTAGATTCTCCCCACCATAGGGATTTACATCCTCAAAAGTCCAAAAAAAGGAAAATAAAACAAAATAGGGTACTAAGAACGAATATGAGCCTCCTTCCCCCATGTGCTCTCCTGGAGGTTCCCATGATGCTAGAGTATGCGCACCAGAGGTATCGACCGCCCAAGAAGGAACCACTCCTGTCGATCTTCAATCTCTACTAGAACCTCTATAAACGTCACCCCATCATCAAAATTCAGCTCAGCATGGTCGATGATGTGAGATGGGTCATGCACATATCTCCTCAGCTGGGATACATGGAAGATGTCGTGCACCCTCTCCCACTATGGTGGAAGTGCCAAGCATTATGCCACCTTACCAAAACTCTATATCCCATGTCAAGGGGAGATTCGTAATAATACGTTCCCCCCTCCTGAAACACCAAAGGTCTCCATATCCTGTCCGCATAAGACTTATGTATGCTCTCTATAGTCTTCATCTGCTCCTGGGTGATCTCCACCTTCTCAGTGGTAGGCCATACCAACTCTGGTCCCATAATTGCTGACTCCCCTGAGTCTGTCTAGTATAGATGTGGTCTACAAGGTTGTCCATACAAGGCCTCGAATGGTTTCATCCTGATGGTGGAGTGATAACTGTTGTTGTAAGTGAAATCCACCAAGGGTAAGTGATCCTCCCGCTATGACCGAAGTCTAGGATGCATGCACGAAACATGTCGTCAAGAGTCTCAATGGTCCGCCCCATCTGAACATCAGTCTGATGATGAAAGGCGGTGCTCAAACATTGCTGAGTCCTGAACGCTTCCTACAATCCCTTCCAAAATCGGGATGTGAAACATGCATCACAGCCAGATACGATCGTCGATGGCACCCCATGAAGTTGCAAAATCTCTGGCACGTAGAGGCGTCCCATGCCCTCTACTAATCCCTACCCTCAGATAGGTAAGAACTGGGCCGACTTGGTAAGTTGGTCAACGATCATCCAGATGGAATCATGTCCCATGGACGTATGTGGAAGCCCTGTCACAAAGTCCATGGAGATCCCATCCCACTTCCACTCCAGCACCTCTAGTGGATGAGCTATGCCTGCTGAAACCTGATGTTCAGCCTTCACTTGCTGACAAGTGAGGCATCATTATACTATCTCTTCCACTACTTCCTTCATCACTGTCCACTGGTACTAACGCAGGAAGTACTAGTACAATTTCACCACTCCAGGATTTACCCCTAAAGGGGATGCATGGATGTACCTCAACACCTCCCCCTGAAGCATCACTGGTACCATGGTGCATCCTCTAAAGAGGATGACATGCTCCCCCACCTTTATAAAATCCATCATGAGACTGTCTTGAGGATATCTGAGCACATTAAGCCTCACAATCAATGTCCCCAAGCTTCACCTCCCTAACTCACTGATGGAGTGGGGGAGTGATAGTCATAGACTGGAGGTAAGCTCCTCCATCTCTATCCATGAAGGATATCTACATCATGGCTAGCTGCTTCGTCACCTCACTCAGCAATAGTAGACCAGAACTCCTACTGAGTGTGTCTACTACCACGTTCCCCTTACCAAGAGTATAGACTATATCAAAGTAATAGTCTTGGAGTAACTCTAGCCATCACCTCCATCCCATGTTCAAGGCCTTATATGGGAAGTTATAGCTGAGGCTCTTGTGATCAGAGTAAACAGTAAACCGTTAACTCATCAAGTAGTATCACCACATCTTTATCGTAAAGACCACTACTACTTACTCCAGGTCATGGGTAGCATAGTTATGCTCGTCGGTCTCCATATCATCTCCTAAAAGCTCTACTGACAGTTCTCCATCCACATGAAAGGACCCCCCTTCTTCATAAATGCTAAAAAGGGTGCCGCTACCCTAGGGAAATCTGGTTCAAAAATCTGGTAGTACCCAGCCGAAGCAGAAGTCCCTCTCCCTTTGGGGAGGTAATCCTGGAAACATGCTTTGAAAAGATGTCCCCACACTCTTCCACTCCTGTTGGAAACTGAAAACCCCAAACTCCTGCTACCATGAGGGTAAGGCTAGCCGAAAAAAGAGTGATCAGCTGCACCCTCCTATGCACAAGTTTATTTTGTTCTGCTTGAGTTTCCTTTTTCACTGACCAAGGGAAACCCCATTCCAACATTGTAGATAAATCAAAACCTTTTTTCCTAATTCATTCAATCTGAGTATGAACTATGGATATCCAATATATACCCAAACTAATGTCATAAGGCCTCAATGATCCACCAAGAGGTTCCAACTGAAACTCTCTCCCCAAGAGGCAGATCACACTATCGGTGTAATTTTGATTATCAAGTCTCCTCCCAAAGGTATCTCCAAACGTGAGGGTCAAGTCGATGGTTTAACCAGAAACTCTAGGTCTTGGACATGATTTGTGGAAGGAAGTAATGATTGGTACCTATGTCTTATTGATACGACAACTAGTAGTAGACACAGACCGTACCTCGAATCATTCCTAGAGCCGTTGGGTCGCACTCCTTGACTGCATACAGCTACTCCCTTCCCCTGTCCTCCAGCTCCCTAAGCTTGATAAGGACCACATAGGGGGGTGGTTTGTAACATGTCTAAATGTACACCACATCATGATGCTCTCCTAGCTCTGCTTCCACGTCTACAGCCCTGCAGATTCATCTGTCCCTATCACATCCTCTTCCATAATCATTTTACATGCCCAAGTTTTTGAGACTGGCGCCAGTTTCTAGAATTCCAACTGCTAAAATTCATTGGTTGTATAATGTCATCCAAAGAATATTAAAACACAAAGGTTCTCTCTAGAACCCTATAATAGGTAAGAATACATAGAAGAATAGTGTTGAATCAGACGTCCTTAATCACACCATGCTTGGATGTCTGAGCCCCAAATCATTGATTGTACCGTATTCACCAAGTACCAGGAATGGTCGGTGCACCTTGATGAATACTCAACTACCGACATGTCATCCTACCGAAGCTTTAGAAGCTCTAGGGAACTCTCAACCACCTCCTCAAGCCTGTCCTCAACCGCCTGTGAGTCGGGCTTGCCTTGGAACCTGAGGGGTATCTGATGTTGAAACATGTATAAGGCACTAAGCCTACATATGTTCTCTACTGGTACATCTGGTTGTAACTGCTGACCAACATGCAATGATATATCTCACACACTACCCGAAGGTACTATCTCGAGCAACAACCCGCGTACCGAATCCTCATCACTATGTGGAACATCCTCATGGCCACTCACTAGAAAATACTAGAATCTAAGATCACCATCTGATCTATGGGTGTCTTTACTAGGCGGGAAACTCTTGCCACAGCCTCTAGCCAGTCCTCAGCTACCTACGGGTCCATATCGCCTTGGAACCTCATAGGCCTCTGCTGCTGGAACTTATGCAACGCGCTCAGTCGGCATGCATCCTCTGCTGGTGGGGCTGGTGTCAACGGCTGCCCAACGGGTAGTGGTTCTGCTGGTACACAACCCGAAGGTTCCAATGTTGTAAGGGGGCCCTACATCGAGGCCTCATCTCTCGGTGGGCTGTCATCGCATACTCATTCCGGAATCCTCATTGGCTGTCTATGTGGTAGCATCCTGATAAAGAATAGGTGCACCACATTTTTTAAGTTATACCTAGTGAGATGACTCAAAGAAATGAGAAGAAAAACTTTTCAAAAACATACACAATCAGTGCTTCCATGTACTGAGTCAGAAATCAGAATTCAGGGTCTTAGTGTATGGATACATTGGCCTCCGCACCAAAAATGGACTCCCCGAACTGAAAACCGCACTCATAAAACTTAACACTATTGCTTCATAGAAAAGTCCATAGTCCTAGTCCTTCAGTAGAACCGAACTCCTTTGATACCACTTTGTCACGAACTGTCCCCCTGGGGCCCATTTCGTGACTACCCCAATCCCACCTTACATAAGCTAGGGGTTGGCGACTAGAACCTAAAGGAATATTCCCTAAAATGGGAAGGCATTGCCTTTAAACCTGTACAAACACACGATCCGAGAACACAACAAGAATCAACTATGAAGTATACTATTGTAGAAAAGTGTGATGAATGTAAAGGGGATATAATAGAAGCTGAAATGGAAAAGTACAAGTACAACTAAAAAGTACAAAATAACTGAAAAGGTGAAAAGTAGCTCCTGGATCATCCACCAAAGATCCTACCTGAAGGGTAGGTACAGTTTACGATCAGTAGTCCCTATGCCATGTTATATCCAATGGTCCACCCTAGATCCTACCTGAAGGGTAGGTATAACTCATGATCAGTAGTCCCTGCATCACGTCACACCAAATGGTCCACCTTCGAGTACCGTCCTGTCCTAGCTCCCTCAACCATGATAAATGACGTACATTATCTTCACAAGACACAATAAGGTGCGGGTGAACTCCATGTAGGGGTGAGTATAACGATACTCAATAGGGACCCTGAGACCCTGTAGGTCTCCTAAAGTTATAAAAAGGAAAACCCACAAGCAAGACATCAACTATACTTTGGTATATTCCCATACATATACCTATGTTATCAAGAAATACTCCTCTCATACATGAGGGAAGTATACAACAAAGGCAACACCACAAAGGTAGAAGTAACACACAGGTAAAACCACGAAGATAGTACCACGAAGGTAGAAGACTTAGTTCAAATAGATTCTCTACTCATACTAGGTATACAACTTAGAGAAACAAGATTATGATATTGAACCACACATGATCGCTATGAAATATGATAGCCAACCATAAGATTCTCTAAGGATAGTAACAAATAACATCCCTAATCACAACATCGAACACCTCAGCTGCTAGAGAACTCTTCCTCTATCGAGTACAATGGGTCTGCAACGTCACACAATGGTGATTCCCACTAACCTTGAACTGTTGAGGTACTCATCCCCATTGTGTATCATGGGTCTTCTGGGTCACACAGAGTCGCTCCCCCACCGTGACTTACTGAGGTACTCCTCCCCATCGCGTACCATGACCGCTCCCCACTGTGGCCTACCGAGGTACTCCTCTCCATCGCGTACCATGGCTTTCGAGTCTCTCTGAGTAGAAAATTCAGCAGTCATTAGGTCTCAGCCAGTTGCAGGGTATGGTACATAGTGCTCTTGGGAGAACTGCTCCCCAATCCATCCGTCATATTTCAACCAGCATGTAGTCTCACAAGAAGTAACCCGATGATCTTCCATGACATAAGGGTTCCAACGCAATAGACGACACGTCAATCAGATGATCGGTCTGTGCATAATTGGAAATTTAGTGCCGAGGGATCAGTTGGATTCAGGTACGATCCAAACTAGTCGTACTCCAAGTTTCTACAAAAATCTCATGGAGTAAGTCAAAAGGATCATCTTGCTCCAAGGATCACAACGCCGTATACGATTCATCAAACAAGGGTCTGGTTCAAAAGATAAGGCCCTTTTAGTGTTTCGGGGTGGTACTAGGTCTGGGTTCGGTCCGCCTCGGTCAGACCGGTCTGACCCGGTTCGGCATGGGCCTACCTGGGTGACCCGACCCCTCTTGAGTCCGACCCAGCTGGGACGCGGGTTAGGTCACTGGGCCATGGGTCAGCCCACTGAATGGTGGGTCGGCTCGCTGAGCGGGGGGTCGGTCTGCTGGACCGACCCGGCGGTGCCACCCACCTGGCGGCGCATGCCGCCAGGGATACCTGGACGTAACACATCTGGGTAGGGCTGACGTGGCATGGAGCTAGGTCAGCGGGTCAACCTGTGGGGGTTGACCCCCATACGGCACCACGTGGCGACGCTGGTCCACCGTGCCGCGACCGACAGGCTGCGACTTTGCCGCCGAGAGCGCCGCTGGCGCCCCCCCATTCACTAGCCTCCGGTCGATCCAATGGCCCCTTTCTCCCATCGTGGCCAATGCAAGCCCTAGCCTTGTTGCTGCATGGGCGTGCTGCTGGGGGCGCACCCCACCTCCGCTCCGCTGGCTCTGTCGCTGCCGGCTGACGTGCTGTCCGACCTCTCCTCTGGTCACCATGGATGATGAGTCACGGTTCTCCTTATTCATCGGCAGCACGAGACCACGCACCGTGCCTCCTTCGTGGCCGGCCGGTGCCGGCTACTGCGATGACCACCATGGCTTTGTGCTGAAACTTCGTCTTACAGCGTGCATCAACGCGCTTTCTGCCATGTAATTGATTGGCGTCGTCACGTTGTCAGTCTTCCATAGAGGCACAAGGATGTAACAAATATCGCGGAGGGTTCAGGCTGGGTTCGTTAGGCTCACACCCTCCACATTAGCTCATAACACGAGGGGGTTAATGGTTTAATAACAATTGAATTAAACAACAAGATAAACCCCATAAGATCCTCCACAATAACCTCATGCAAGGACGAATGAATCACGGGTCAATCCATTAGTCGGTTGCGCCCCGTTCTTCGTGTAATTTCAAGAATGGTGAATAGGGAATCAAAAATGCACAAATGAAATAACCCCTACCTCATAACCCATTGGATAGCGTCTGCGTCTTGAAGGCGGGTCACATTCTTCATTCCCTCAACTGGTTCCCAACGATGGAACTCACACGTCGTCCTTCGGTTCATGGTTTGGTATCACCTGTCACTTACCGTTAGGATCGGATCCATCTCCTAAGGGTCCGACATCGTGGCACTTCTTCAGCACTTCGTTGCTTGGTAAAGCTGTTCCGATACCCCTCCCCGAGCTCCATATATATAGGAGAGGGGGAGGGTAAGTAACGACGTTATAATTTAATGGGGTTCATCAATTAGGAAGTTTCCTAATTCACCAACGACATCGTTACTTAGGGTTAGCAGGTCAAGCCATTTATTGGCTTGACACATCACTGGCCCCACCCCTTTTCTTGTCTGTTGGAGGATATGAAATAATATAATAAAATTATTTTATTTTATTTCTTTTAAAATGTTACAAGACATAACTTCTTCTCTGGACCTAATGCGGTTAAAGTAATGTCTCCCATAAGCGAATATAGGTGCTGCAGATTCAACAGTGCCCTCAGATTTTTAATCCAAGAAATGGTTCAAAAGTTAGAAAATACCACTCACGTGTTTACTGAACATACCTGAAAAAAAGTTCAATAAATTAATTATGTTCTCCCTCAACCTGTGCCAATCGAGGTTAAGATTTGCCTAAGGAGAAAACACCCCAATGAACTCAACGATACTCTCGGATTTTCAATATGAGTTACCATTTAGAAGTTATAGATTTTACAATAAAATAATTGTCACTTAATTATTTTGTTTACGGCTAAAAACTAACATTCACTGGTGGCCTGCGCCGACCAATGTTAGTTTCAGCCTAAAGAAAGCACACCCTCACGAGTTCAGCGGTGGTATCAGATTTTCAATCTGAGTTATCGTTAGTGAGTTATAAGAATTTGAAAAATAAAACAATTTATTTAATTGTTTTATTTACGATTATGCCATTTTTGGGTTTTCTCATAGGAGGCCTGCACCGACTAAACTTAAGTTACACCTAGGGTAAACCCACCATTCTGAACGCATTTGTGCCCCCGGATTTCTGATCTGGGCAACTCTTTAAAAGTTATTTCACATTTTCAGGAAAACTGCTTATGTGCACTAATTAAAGCTTAAAAAAACATCGACGGATCATTCCAGGCACTCTGTGCCTCGGAATCATGCGCTGTTAGATTTTTTGGTCTTAAAATAATTTCATATAATTAAAAAAAATTATAAGGAAAATTTGGGACAATACAGAATCCACCCATGTTTAGGGGTGATTCAGAGCCAGAAAGGGCTGAAGTGTGGATGGACCAAATGAATAGGATATTTGACTTCTTAGGAACAATGGCAGAGCTGAAAGTGAAGTTAGCCACACACATGTCATAGGATCTATCCCTTCAGTGGTGGGAGTTTGCGGTCCAAGTTGGGATGGACCAAGGTGTGACATAGGAGGATTTTGAAGAATTATTTAATAAACAATTCTACACTCATACGTTCAAAATTCAGCATACAACAAATTTATTTCGTTTGAAGTAAGGGAACATGGTGGTAACAAAATTTCAGCTAAGTTTATGAACTTAGTGCAGTTTTCACCTGAGGTGGCGGGTAGAACATTATTGAAGGCATGAATTTTTGAAGTTGGGTTGAGGCAGGAAATTCATTAAAGTATAGAAGTGCTGTTTATAAATGATTTCAATGAAATGGTGAATAGAGATATAGTGTATGAGAATGATATTTTGGGGGCTACATGTGAGGGAAGTATATTATTACCCGTGGAGAATTGTGGGAACTCAAACGCTGGATTTAAATAGAAGAGGTATACTTATTTCTAGGGTGAGAGTACAACTCAGAATCTAACGTCAGGATCAGTGAATCTACCTCTGAAGCCTTAGAGTAAGACGAGATGTTTTTAGTGTGGTTCTACGAGCCACATCAAGCGGGATTGTACAAAAAAACCTTGAGAATATCATAATTGTAAGAATATGGGGCATCTTTAGCATTATTGTCAGAATGCTCTGAGGTTGGATGTCCATGGCACTACTTAGGGGTCGTAGGGGTCTTATGCCTCAACAAGACAGGGGTAAAATTATACCCCTTGGAAGAAGAGTGAAGTTAGTCATGGTGGTTTGAGGAACACCATGACTCCTCAGCAGGGAAAAAAAGAGTAGAGTGTGGAAAGTAAGCAGTTTTTTGGAGCTGAGTAGGTTATGGTGGTTGATCAGTTGGGACCATCCACAGTGTGAGGTACAGTTCTCTTAAATTCCATGTTGATACAGGCTTTATTTGATACCGGTTCTTCACATTATTTTCTTTCTTCTCATATCATCGATTTTCTAGGTGTAACTGTGGAAATGATGCATACTATATTGAAACTACAAACTCCTCTAGGTCAAATAGAGTGTCAATATTTCCTCTGTAGATCTTGTTGATTAGTTGTGGATGACATTGAATTGATGTGGGATTTTTTAGTGATTGATATGGATGCTTATGATATAATATTTGGAATGGATTGGTTGCCAATGTTTAAGTCACAAATTGATCTCTATGCGTGAATGGTTAGTTTTATGATAGAGGATGGCATGGAACATCACTTTAGAGGAGATAGTAATGAAATGATGGGTGAAATGGAATTATTGGCACCAAATCTTGTCACAATTTTGTATCAGTTATCGGCTTTTTCATTGGCATCAGTGGAAGCAGTTGGGAAAAGTGTTTTTCTGGTTGTTGTGGATCAGTTTATGGATGTATTTTTTGAAGAAACTTCAGGTTTTCCTACACGCCGATATAATATTAGATTACGATACATGTAATACTGAGTTATCTTGTGATATATGCAAGACCAAGTTTTTACCACCTTTTAAGGGAGCACCTATTTTAAAACTAAAATTTGAAAATATTATAAATTTTAATTTTCATATTAAACTTTATTTTTGAATTTGGTATATCAAAATTATCTTAGGGTGAGTTTTTGGTATTTCTCTGATAAGTTTCATTTTGTTATGAATAATAAAAATTACTCCAATTTAGTTAAAAAAAACTTTTTGTTTAAATAATGGTTAGTGTTAAATTATATTCTAAATTGGGTTTTAAATTTAAAATACATATATTATTCATATATTAATCCATTTTTGTTAATTGGAATATGTTTTTTTATTGAAATTAAGTATAAAAAATAATTGAACTTTTTGAATGTTTTTATGTTAAAAACCTACTTTCTTGCCATGTCTGCGGGATTAGTGTTAATCTTAATTTTCTGAATTTTGTGATATGAATTTTAAAAAATAAAAATAAATAGTTATAATAAGTATAATATTTTTTGTCTAATTAGATCAACATAATTTTTGACTAAAAATATTAGTCAAAGTGATTAAAATTAATTACTGTGATTAAGGTAAAATTAAACTTAATAAGGAACTAAACCTTAAACATAAGAACCAAAATGACTTGGAAACTTATCCAAAAGACATTGGATGAATATAATTCAAGAGTATAAATACATGTTTTTTATTTTATGGATTATTGGGATATTATTAAATGGAAGTGCCCTATATAAATGGTTAAGTAAGGGAAAAAATAAAAAAAATGAAATTTCCTTACCTTTAAAATTTATAAAATATTGAGATATATAAAAACATTAGATTTTAGATTATAAATATCATCTTGAAATATAAATAGGTTATTTTTAACATAATAATTTATCATTAATTTTTTTAGAGATGATTTAGTTACAGAAAATTCTTAAGAAACACCACTATAGTGATTATTTAGTTAATAATTAGCTAAAATAAATGATACAATAAATATTAAAAGTGAAGTGAATTGATTAAATTGTTTTATTTAATTATTTTTTTAAGATGAAAATATAATTTTAAACATATTTAAACTTAGTATATTTTAATTCCAATAGTAGTTTTATATTTTAAAAATAAAATAAAATAAATAATGTCAAAATAGACATTATTGTTATTTTTCAATTAATTGTATTTTAATAATTGAGTTAAAATTAATAAAAATATTATATTATTCTAAGTTATTTTTAAGTGTAAAAAATTAATAAATATTTTATATTAAAGGATTATTTGATCTTTTATAATTAACATATTGACCCATATATTGTAAAACATTGTTAGCACGGTCTGGGTTTAAGTAGTGTTTTGCGCGTCATATCCAATTGTTTTTAAAAATTAATCTCTAAAAACATGATATTGTTTTTTGTAAATTAGTTTAAAATTTATAATTATTTGGCTCTATATTTAATAATAAATCTCACTTATTTTGTTTCTAATGGTTAAATTACTTAGGTTAGAATACAAGATATTTAATAAAACCCAAAATAATAAAATTGGGGAATAATAGAAGTTAAGGAACAAAATTATTAAAATGAACATATTTTTATGTGTTTTTGATATTTTTAGAACATAAATTCACATTAATCCATTAGTTTACCATTTTTAGGCACAATAGGTGAAGGATAGGTCCAATTATTGAATACCTTTTGGTATTTACAATAGTCCCACTCCCCTCCACTATAAAAAGGCAAGAACTCTATCCATTCCTCACACATCTGAAGACATTTTGTCTCATTAAAACTCTACCAAAATTATCTCTCCAAATACATCCCTTACTACTTGAATCATCTCTTTGGGCATAAATAAATTCAAGGAATCATTTTGGCACAAACCAAAAGGAGTTATCTGATTAAAATGTAACATCTTCTCTAAAGATCCTTTATTTTATTTTCTTTATCCTCCCCTTACAATATCCTTATTCCATGATCTTATAAAAAAACTAGTATATAAAATATAATATGATTTTTTATGCTAAGGGTTTGAGTAAAAATTACAAAGACATCCATCTAATGGGTAATGAACATTCCATTTATGTGTACGGAGAACTACCACCTCACTAAACGACGATTGTTCATTTTCATTTACTGCTTCTCATGGTGGAAATTATGATGGAAACTATGTTTATATATGAATTATATTATATTTATTATGTATTTAATATTTAATATTTATTTTTGCAACACATATCTATTTTTACTTTCCATTTTTCGTAAATACGATAATTTCGTTTGAGGAAGTGTGGACTACTGCCCCCTCAAAGCGATGTGATTAATTCACACACTACATGGAATGTATTAAGGATGATTTTAGTTAAATTATATGATATATATAACATTATAATTATACTATTATTATATTATAAATATATATATATTTCATTTTCATTATTTATTTCAATACGACAACAAAAAACAGAAACAATGGTCATGTATATGTACGACTTAGCGTCTCCCTGAATGGTGTATTCCATTTCATAATTCTATACTATTTAGATTATTATAATAAAAATATATAGGATATACATGATATTTATATCATGTTTGAAATTATGTAAATCATGATATAATTATAAGGACCAAATACAAAACAAATTAATACACAAGCGAAGAACAGAGAGAATATCACCCAAAGTGAATCCGTAACATAGGATTGTTAACAAGTTGGTAATATATGGTCATAATCAAACAATATATGGTAATAGATATAATAATAGGGTTATATAAAATATGTATAATAAAATTATATTTAATATACATTTTTTTGAATGAGTACTATGAGATTCAAGACACAAGATAAGGGAATTTCATCTCACCTCTTATTATCGTGATATATATGCCTTATTCACCACTCACTTTTATTGTGTGTTATATAAATTTTCAATTTGAAATGTTATATTATGAATTTTCTTGTCTTCATTATATTATAGGATTCAAGAAATTTCATTTTCATACATGGGTAATATGATTCTAATTTACCATGTGGTAAGATTCCATTGATACAATCTCATCATTTGTCAAGATTATTTATGATTATGCTTCAATTAATGAGATATAATGATCCATATCTAAAGAAAACCCATGAATTATATTCTAATATATTTTTTCATGATATATTCAGGTATTATTTACATTTTTCCACTCATTGGTACATTTGATAACTAAGAAAATGTTATAATAAAAATATGACTTTATTTCTCTTTTCATTCAATAATATGTGTTCCTTCAAAACCGTGATTTCTAAAAATGATTTCAAAATTGTTTTACTCTTATCATATTATTTTAAATGAAAATTTTACCCATGTTTTACCTTCTATGGTCTTAGAAGAAATCTTCTTGTTGTTTTCCTATCAAAGCACTTTTTGGAACTTTTAAGGTAAAAAAAGAATGTTCGGCACGTACGGACTTACTACTATTGAGACCGTCATTTCCTTGAAGTTTACATTGTATGTTTACCTATTTAATTTGATGGAAAAACGTTTTCTTAATATTATAGATATTTATTGTCTTTAAATTAGTTTTCAATGAAAAATGTTTTCAAAAGTTCATTATGGTTTTTCAAAGAATTCTATAAAATATTTCGAATCTATGTTCAAATAAAAAGGTTTTAAGAATTTTTTCTATTTATCAAATGTTTTAAACATTTTCAAGCATTATTTTTATGTTTTAAAATAAAAATTCTTCCAAAATGATTTCAAAATTTTCTTTATAAGTTCTCGATTTTATTTTTAAGGAAATGATTTTCAAAAGGTTTTATATTTTAAAAAAGATTTTTTAAAGAAGAAATAATAGTTACCTCAAGAAGTGTTTTTAAAAGATAATTTAAAATTATTTCCTATCTAAGATAAAATCCATTGGTGTTACTCATGCCTTTTTAGGTAAATGATTCAATTATTCCATTCATATTATTTCTATGAATGTATAATTTTTTTATGGAATGTTTTTTATGAAACTATTATATTTTTCACATGTTATATGATTTTGAAACCCAATTATTTTTACGGGTTCCAATAATGATACATACCTATTTCCCATGGGTAATGATATGATTAAATTTTCATAATGCCTATCTCATTTCATGGGTTATGATATGATTGTTGTTTATAATATTTTGGCCCTCTTATGTTTTATTTTGATTTGTCTTAGGTTGGATATATATATCCCTCTAATGAATTGGGTAACGATGGATGACTCATGAGTATATAGGTTATGCGTGAACCTAATTTCATATTCACAATGTTATGCAAGAACCTGATTACATGTTTACAATATTATTCATTGAATTTTTTACATGTCCATAATTTTATGCATTAACCTTATTACATGTTCACAATGTTATGAGTGAACCTTATTACATGTTCAAAATGTTATGAATAGACCTACTTTCATGTCCATAAGTTGATGTGTGATCCTGATGAAATGTTCACAATATAATTCGTGAACCTGATAACATGTTCAAAATGAAATGCATTGACATGATTTCATGTCCATAAGGTTATGCATGAACCTACACATTCAAAATGTTATGCATAGACCTGGTTTCTTATCCCAAAGTTGATTTTGGGGATTTATTTCATGTCCTTAACTTAATGAGTGAACCTTTTTATACATATACATGTTCACAACGTTATAAACTAATGTGCATGATTCAAATTCCATATCTTATTCCTATGTTATTCTTTAATGAATTTGTCTCTTAATTATCTTATTATCCATATATTATAAACTTCCTATCTTTATTATGATATCTAATATGCAGGAAATGATCTTTAAATGTTATGCTCAAGTTACACAACCTTTTTTCCATTTTATGCTCACATATTTTCTTTATTTACCCTTATTGAGCATCTGAGCTCACCCCATTATTATGTTTGCTTTCCCTAGGTTATAAAAAAAAGGATTTAGGTGGAAGTACTAAAGTAGGAGATCTTTATTAGAGATGTTGAAGATATTTGACTAGGATAGAATATTTTGTTTCCACATTTCCAAATACACTAAACTATTATGGTCCTCAACAATGTATTTTTGGAATGTACTGAATATTTATCTAACATGTTGTAGTATCCATGTATGTTAAGAATGGGTCTCTATAACGTAATAAAAATCCTGTAATGGGAAACTCCAAAAAAGAAAATTGGAATTCAAGATATAAGAAAATATTTTTTAGATTCTCTAAGAACATAGAGATCTAAAAAACATAAGGAGGAGTGAATAAGTGAGCTTGATATAGAGAAAATAAGAAGAACTCTTTATGAAAAGAGATAAGATGTTGTTTTCCTAGAATTTATCTTCATCAAAAAGGGTTTATAGAAACCAAAATGGGTTTTTAAGAGTCCTACAAACCGTGGAAATTGAGATATAGAGAGTTAGTGCTGACCAGGTCATTATAAGAGGGGTTTGGGGAATTTAAAATTAATTTCCTAAAATAATTTTTCTCATTTTAATTATTAGCTAAGAATGGATGAAAAGTTTTTCAAATTATGATCCCTGATTGTGTTCCCCTTTAAAGGATCCCTCCGTTTCTACTAGGTGGGTTCATGGTTTTTCAAATAGTGCGTTAACCGTGAAAGCGCTCACTACTTGGGTTTTCATAGTTTCACTTGAAGGGTGTATAGTTTGGGAAAAATATGTTCCAAACTTGCACATGCTAAGATCATTTCAAAATTTTCAAAATTTCTCTCAAAGAACCTGTAACGACCCGAATTCGGATCCCCTCCACTGGTGCCCTGTACCCGGTTCACCACATGACCTCAAGCGCGTTTCCCCAAATGCCAAAGGCTACCGACTAGTAGCGAGGGCCTTGGTGAGTCGGTGGGGAAATTATGACCTCATTAGGTAAAGTATACAGCGGAAGAACAACCAGACACAATAATAGAAATAATAACCATCATACAACAACTGAACTGAACATCAGAAGTAATGTATAAAATAATAATGATGCAACATGCTACATATGTCTATGGAAATAAGTAAACAAACCAACATGCTAAAATAAAACTGGACGCAAGTACTAAAGCAACAGAAAAAGAAAAATAGGTGAGCAACTCCTCAGCATCGTAAGCCTCAGCTCGGTCCCATGCTCTCCAGCTCCCGGCAAGTCAAACACCTGAGGTAGAAGGGCGCTTGCCCTTTTCTAAACCTGCAACAACATAGTCTGCTTGGGCCCAAAGCGTGGCCCAAACAGGGTGTGAGATATAATCCCAGTAGGAAATCACCCAATGATTTGCGCTTTACATTCAATGAATATAAGGCAAGAGTGCAAGAAGCAGTAAACAGAAAAGCACACAATAGCTACAATCCACAGTTCTAACATAATAAGTGCACAAGTAAACAACCAACAACAAGAAGAAAATAGGTAACCCTATGGGTAACTCTCAAAGCCAAACCCCTATGGTTCAACCTACAAGTTCTAGCAACCCTATAGGAGGCACACACAGTCTCACCCCTCTGGTTCAGCTAAGAATAGACTCTCTGAGGAAGCACTCACCGTAAATTCCCCCTATAGTCCTGTATCATGCTAAAGGTTCTCTGGGGAAGCACTCAATGTCTCATTCCCCCTGTGGCCCACATTGAGGAACTATAGACTCTATGAGGAAGCACTCATCATCAATTCCCCATGTGGTCTCGCATCGTATTAAAAGAAACTCTGGAGAATCCCTTACATCCATTCTCCCTATGGTCTACTACACCAGGTTCTCACAGTCCTGTGTGGAAATAAACATGCTCAGTGCGCGTATCATCCCAATTAAAACTCAATAACTACTTGGCTATCTTTCTAAGGCACATCAGCATAACAAAGCAACAGTTCCACTATCCTACAACTAGGCATTGCAACTGAAAAAATGTCAAACAGGCAGAACAAGCATAGAAAACATCCAGATTACAGTAAAAACTACCATAATCACAGGCAAAACATCTACTCTAGAAATCAAGAAAAGTAGGAAATACAACAAGGGAAAAATAGGAACACACAATACCCCGTTCAAGGTTATTGGTCGAATTTGCATAAAATACTCATCGACTTTCTCCATAAAGGCAAAAACCACCTACCTCGATCCTAGGAGATCGATATACTTGAACCACAATGACTGATTCTCCCTAGAACGTCATAGATATGAGAAAAAGTGAAAAACATTCAACCTTAGATAACTTGAGAAGGAGGCAGAATTGGAAAACAAGGCTCAAGAAGAAGGAAGAACTCACCACTGCGCTTCCAACGCAATCGACCAAGCTCGAATCGGAGAACAGACAGAGAGGTGGTGGCCTAGAGAAGATCTATGGCCGTATGGTCGCTCTTAGACGAAGAAGCTGGAGAAGAAGACATTTTCCTCAATTAGTCGCGACCCCAGTCCGTTTAATGAAAAAAAGAAAAGTACACGGCGTGTAATTTTAGAGTACACTGCGTGTACTAGATTTTTCCTTACTCCACCAAAATCGGCCTCCACATCACCTCTACACACCGTGTGTGTGGCCCGGACACAGCCTGTACACGACTTCGAGCGGGAAGAGAGTACATGGCGTGTACTCAGAAAGTACACGGCGTGTACTTCAAAAATTTCCAGAAACTTCAATTTTCTCAAAATCTTCAGAAAAAGGAAAGGCGTACTTGAAACGAAGATCCAGGTTCTTAAAAACTCCCCCCCCTTAAAGAAATCTGTTCCCGAATTTCCCTAGCAAGACGTAGAAGAAGAAACACTGAACAGCTCCGGCCACTGCGATCGTACATCGGCCTCCCTCTCCCAGGTCTCGTCCTGTACTCGCCCATGCTGCCATATCACCTGTAAAAGAGGGACAGAACACCCATGGAGAACCTTTGTACTGTGATCGACAATCCGGATGGGATTCTCCTTAAATGATGCATCCTCTTTGAGCTCAACTTCCGCAGAATAAAAGACATGAGACAGGTCTGAAAAGTAACGTCGGAGTTGAGAGATGTGGAAGACGTCATGCATAGCCCGGTACCTCTGAGGTAGCTGTAACCGATAGGCAACCAGCCCAACTCTCTCCAATACCTCAAATGGTCTGACGTACCATGGTGAAAGCTTACCCTGTCTCCGAATCCTCTTGTGTCCCAACTTCGGTGCGACACGCAGGAAAACCTGATCTCCGACCTCAAACTCCAGAGGTCATCTCCGCTGATTAGCATAAGACTTCTACTTAGACTGTGCTCTAGCCATCCTCTTCCGAATCGGCTCTATCTTCTCTGAAGTCTCTTGAACAAGAAGAGGTCCTAGCAAAGCTGCCTCTCCTACCTCTAGCCAGGATAAGGGTGATCAGCCTAGCCTACCATACAAATCCTCATAAGGTGCCATCTGAATGGTCACCTGGAAACTGTTGTTGTAGGCGAACTCCACAAGAGGGATATGATTTTCCCAAGAACCACCAAAGTCAAGGATGCAAGCTCGGAGCATATCCTCAAGCACCTGGATCGTGTGCTCAAACTGGCCATCAGTCTGGGGATGGTATGCCATACTCAGAAGTACCTGGGTTCCCAAAGCCTTCTGAAGTCCCTTCCAGAACCGAGAAGTAAAGCACACAACCCAATTTGGAACAATGGAGTGTGGGACTCAATGTAGACGTACAATCTCTCTAATGTAAAGTCGTCCCAGATCATCGACACTGAAGGTCTCCTTGATCGGCAAGAAGTGAGAAACCTTCGTGAGCCTATCGACGATAACCCAAACAACATCGTTCCCCCGAGACGATTTTGGAAACCCGGTCACGAAGTCCATTGCAACATCGTTCCACTTCTACCCCGGAATGGGTAACTGCTGCAAAAGCCCCGCTGGTCGCTGATGCTCTGCTTTCACCTACTGAAAAGTAGAACATCTCATGACAAAGCCAGCAACATATTTATTCATACTCGGCCACCAGTACTGGCGATAAAGATCCCAATACATCTTGGTGATGCTAGGATGAACTTCCCAAACTGAGGAATGAAAATCCCGAATCATCTCCTCGCGTATGTCTGCTGACACCCATACACATCCCTGGAAATGAAAGATCTCATCCTCGCCCACTGTCCATCCAGGAAGTGGGTTCTCTCTTGACACACTCTCCCGCAGGACTAAGCCTTCTGAGACTGATAGTTGCCTCATCCGCACCCGATCAAGTAGTGTAGAGGTAATAGCTACAGAAGATAGGAAGGTCTGTCCCTGTCTGTCGTGCACCTCTAGATGCATCTCAGAGAACAGAGCCATAAGCTACAACTCACTTTTTTCCTCTTGAACCGCCTAAATCTTAGTACTCCTGCTCAACACATCTGCCACTGTGTTGCCCTTTCCTGGCATATAGGCAAGCTTGAAATCAAAAGACTGAAGATACTCGACCCACCTACACTGCCTTAGATTCTGATCATGCTGAGTGAAGATATACTTGAGACTCTTGTGGTCAGTGAAGACCAAAAAGTGCTATCCCAGAAGATAGTGTCTCCAACAGCGTAAGGCATGAACAACAACTGCCAACTCCAGATCATGCATCATGTAGTTCCTCTCATGTGGCCTCAACTGCCGAGACCTGTACGCAACGACTCCATCTCCCTGCATAACCACAGCTCTTAGCCCGATACTTGAAGCATCAAAATAGACTGTATAGCTCTTGCCTAGCTCTGGAAAGACTAGTATCGGTGCCGACGTCAACCTTCCCTTAAGCTCCTGAAAGGCTAACTCACAAGAATCTGACCATAAGAACTTCGCCCCCTTCTTGGTCAGACCTGTCAATGGTGCCGCTAGGCATGAGAAGTCCTGAATGAAGCGTCTGCAGTATCCAGCCAGCCCTAGAAAACTCCATACCTCAAAAAAGTTCTTTGGCTGCTCCCAAGGGACTATAGCTCTCACTTTCTCTGGGTCCACAGATACTCCTGCCTCTAAGATGACGTGACCCAAGAAGTGAATCTATTCCATCCAAAAGTGTCACTTCGAGAGTTTAGCATAAAGCTGATGCTCTCTCAGTGTACTTAGAACGATCTCAAGATGTGTGGCATGGTCATGTCGAGTGTGAGAGTACACCAAGATATAATCCATGAAGACCACAACGAAGTAGTCCAAGTAAGGATGGAACACTCGGTTCATCAGTGCCATGAAAACTGCAGGCACGTTCGTGAGACCGAACGACATGACTGTATACTTGTATAGGCCATACCTGCTCTTGAAGGCTGTCAGAGGTATATCTGATGGTCTAACACGCAACTGATGATAACCAGACCTCAAGTTGATCTTTGAGAACACCCTGGCTCCTCGAATATGATCAAAGAGGTCATCTATCCTCGATAAGGGATGTCGGTTCTTGACCGTCAACTGGTTCAGCTTCTGATAATCCACACAATGCCGAAGGGTACCATCTGCCTTCTTCGCAAATAGGATGGGCGAACCCTAAGGAGAAGTACTGGGTTTGATGAAACCCTTTGCCTGAAACTCCTCCAACTTCTTCTTGAGCTCTTGCAACACAGTTGTAGCCATCCTAGAAGGAGGAATGGACACCGGTGCTGCTCTTGGCACGAGCTCAATAGAAAAGTCTACCTCACGCTCCGGAGGAAAAACCAAAAAGTCCTCTGGAAATACATCTCTGAAACTATCCACCACTAGAGGAAAGTCCAACTGTGAAGTCCCCTGATCATCCAGATAAAGACTATCAATCTGGGCTATCAGCCTTCCTTGCCCATGATGATCAAGTCCTTCTCGACTCGCCTGAACATCCCATTCGCCTCTATGAAGAAAAGATTCACCCTCTGGTGAAACAAAACTCACTCTGTGGTGATAACAGTCGACAACTGCCTAAAAGGGAACCAACCGGTCCATCCTGAGAATGACATCATATCCTGTCATCTCTAGGACGTAGAGATCCCATGAGAAACGATACCCTACAACTTCGAGAGGGCACACTCTAAACTGATGTACACTAGATGACCTTGTCCCCAAAGGTGTGTCTAGTGTCAATGAGTCGGCAGAAGAAAAGATGCAGATCCCAAGGCTCTCCACGACAGTAACAGAGATAAAGCTATGTGTAGCACCAGTATCGAAAAGGGTAGAAGATAAAACTAAGGCTACTAAAATCATACCTCGAACTGTAGAAGGGCCGGGATCCTGCTTCTGATAGGTCTGCTCCACGACAAAAGACTGTCCTGCACCGTGGCCCTGCACCCCTTGTCGACCACTCTGAGCTGAACCTCCCTGCTGGTGCTGAGGGACTGGTGGATGACCTCCATGACCTCGACCTCCACCTCGGCCCGAATGGCCGGAAGAACTCCAGTTCCCTGACTTGTGAGAAACTGGTGGTGCTTCTCCTGAACGAGGAGTCATGGAAGAACCACATTCACCAGCTAATGGTGAGAAAACCTGGCAGAAAAGCTGAAGGTGACCCATCTTGCCACAAGATCGACACTCCACGGGGTCTCTCTGGCACTGTGGCCTCGTGTGCCCTGACCGGCCACACTGGTAGCATATCACCTGGCTGCCTGATGATGCATCTCGCTTCCTCAGATCACTGCATGTAGACTCTATACGACGCTTCTTGCTATCATCTGGAGGAAAAATTGCTCTGGAAGCAGAACCACCATGGCTCACACCTCCGAAGTCTCTTAGATTGCACTCCGTAATTAGTGCCTGGTTGAGGATGGAAGTGATTGAAGTCAACTGGAAGATATTCACCTACGAGCGGACCTCCCGCCTGAGAACATCCTCAAACTTCCTTGCTAATATAACCCCAATCCCATCTCAGAGGGTTGTGAAACGCTGAAGCTCGGTGAAACAAGAGGAATACTCCATGACAGAAAGAGTACCCTGCTCTAGAATCATGAACTCCCGGGCTCGATCGGCCCTCAGGGTCTCCGGGTAGAAGTAGTCGTAGAACACGTGTTGGAACTCCTCTCAAGCCATAACCAGCTAATGAACCACCTTTGAGATCATGTCCCACCACCTCTTGGAGGAGTCTCGAAGCATTTATATAGCGATCTTGACCCGCATCTCTAGAGGTGTCTCCAGATGCTCGAAGATAGTCAGCATGGATTATAGCCATTACTCTACAGCCTAAGGTCCTCCTTCCCCCAAGAACGTGGGAGGATGTTGCTGCTGAAAAACCCGCGTCAAGTATTCCATAGTCGAGGAAGGAGGCGGTGCTCCCTGAAAGGTCTGCATCATCCTCATAAAACCTTCCCTGAACTACACCTCAGCGCCTGCAACTGGTATGGCAGTCGGTGCCAAGGAAAGACCGACTGGAGGATCGGCAGGAAGTCCATGATCAGCAATATCTGGTGTTTGATCACTGCCTGATGATAGACATACAACCAGAGGACGTCTCAGAGGTATAGTTCTGAAAGATCAAAAGTACACCTTAGATCAGAAAAACAAGGATAGAGAACACAAGAGTATAAAATGGGAACAGGGGAAGGAAAACACACAAGTTTAGAAAACACGACTACACAGTGTGTATAAAAACTACACGGCGTGTCTTCTTAAGCCACTAACATGGGCGTGTACTCCTGCCCTACAAGTCGTGTAACACCTCAAACTACACGGCGTGTTGACCCAATACACGACGTGTACTTGAAAACTATTCCCCAACCCGAGTCTCTTTACACAGCTAACCCACATGGTCCGAATTAACCCTAGACTAAACGACGTGTACTAAACAAACACGACGTGTACTAGACAAGGCTTCGGTGGCCCGTGTTGTTAAACACACAACTGTCTACACGACTGAAATTTACACGGCATGTTCCGAACAAACACGACGTGTATAGGTGAAGGTGACACCGCCCCGTGTTGTTCATGAAAAGACTGGGTACCTGAACAAGACTAGATGGCGTGTTCTGAAAACAACATGGCATGTCGAAGATAAGGAAACGCCGACCCGTGTTGTTTGTGACACGGCTGGGTACCTGAACAAGACTACATGGCGTGTTATGAAAACAACACGGCGTGTCTAAGACAGGGTAACACCGACCCGTGTTATTCGTGACATGGCCCGGTACCTGGACAGAACTACATGGCACGTTCCTTTATAACACGGCGTGTTATACTCGAGCTTCACCGACCTGTGTTGTTAGTGACACGGCCGGGTACACGACTCCAAACTACACGGCGTGTACCTTCCATACACGGTGTGTTCCTGAAGTTATTTCTATAATTGCGTGTCCCTGATCACACGGTCAGTGACATGGTCTAAAAACTACACGGCATGTAGTCAAAACGTAAACGCCATGTATTCTAGGTTTTTTGGGCAGTTGCCCAGAAACTGCACAGAAGCCTAGAAAACACCGAAAACAAGCCAAAGAGGTGCCAATTTCCGATTCGTGAGGGCCTATAATCCCCGTGAATCAAAGCTTGGCATCTCCTACAGTCATAGACAAGAGAAAACAGGATCATGATCCACTAATTTCCAATTCTAGAGGGCCAATAACACCTCAAGAATCAAAATTTGGCGTTCATTTAAGAAAAGTATGAAAAAAAATCCTCTAACAAAGCATCAGAGATTCTATCAAGCATCTATCACAAGAGCATGCATAATCTACACAAAGTCTATCACAACAACATGAAATAGCTAATTCACCCTAGATGGTATAACAAAAATGCATGGAATGTGATTACTACAAGTGCCTATATGATGCATGAGATGGAATACCCTCATCTCATCGGGTTGTGATAGAAATAGAACCTCAATCGGCAAGAAAATAACAGCACAAAGCATGTGAATCACCCTAGGTGAAATCATATCAACTGTAAGATCTCAAAACCAGCAAACTGCAATTAATGAGGTAGTATAGAATTTCCCTGTACACGGGTTATCTACTCCCGAGAATAGCTTAATACCAAGTACTAAATCTGTCATATCCCTGGCTAAAGTCTCCAAACAGCAAGCCAAGAGAAAAGAACTCCTCTGATACCACTTTGTAACAACCCGAATCTGGAGCCCCTCCACTGGTGCCCTGTACCCGGTTCGCCACATGACCTCAAGCACATTTCCCCAAATGCCAGAGGCTGCCGACTAGAAGCGAGGGCCTTGGTGAGTCAGTGGAGAAACTATTCCCTTATTTGGTAAAGTATATAGCAGAAGAACAACCACACACAATAACGGAAACAATAACCAACATACAACAACTGAACTGAATAGTGGAAGAAATGTATAAAATAATAATGATGCAACATGGTACATATTTATATGGAAAGAAGTAAACAAACCAACGTACTGAAATAAAACTGAATGCAAGTACTAAAGCAACAATAAAAGAAAAACAGGTGATAAACTCCTCAACATCGCAAGCCTCGTCTCGGTCACATGCTCTCCAGCTCCTGACAAGTCAAACACCTAAGGTAGAAGGGTGCTTGCCCTTATCTAAACCTACAACAACATAGTCTTATTGGGCCCAAAGCATGGCCCAAACAGGGTGTGGGATACAATCCCAGTTGGCAATCACCCAAATATTTGTGCCTAACAATCAATGAATACAAGGAAAGTAAGAGTGCAGGAAGCAGTAAACATAAAATCACACAATAGCTACAATCCACAATTCTAACATAATAAGTGCACAAGTAAACAACCAGAAACAAGAAGAAAAAAGGTAACCCTTTGGGTAGCTCTCACAACCAAACCCCTATGGTTCAACCTACAAGTACTAGCAACCCTCTAGGAGGGACACACAGTCTCACCCCTCTGGTTCATCTAAGAATAGACTCTCTGAGGAAGCACTCACCGTCAATTCCCCCTATAGTCTCATATCATGATAAAGGCTCTCTGGGGAAGCACTCAATGTCTCATTCTCCCTGTGTCCCGCGTCAAGGAACTACAGAATCTCTGAGGAAGCACTCATCATCAATTCCCCCTGTGGTCTCGCATCGTATTAAAATACACTCTGGAGAAGCCCCTACGTCCATTCTCACTATGGTCTACTACACTAGGTTCTCATAGTCCTGTGTGGAAATAAACATGCTCAGTGTGCGTATCATCCCAATTAAACCTCAAGAACTACTTGGCTATCTTTCTAAGGAATAATAGTATAACAAAGCAACAGTTCCACTATCCTACAACTAGGCATGGAAACTGGAAAAACACCAAACAGGCAGAACAAGCATAGCAAACATCTAGAGTACAGTAAAAACTACCATAATCATAGGCAAAACATCTACTCTAACAATCAAGCAAAGCAGGAAATACAACAAGGGAAAAACAGGAACACGCAATACCCCATTCAAGGGTATTCGTGGAATTTGCACAAAATACTCATCGAATTTCTACAAAAAGGCACAAACCACCTACCTCGATCCAAGGAGATCGATATACTTGAACCAAAATGACTGATTCTCTCTGTAACGTCGTAGATCTGAGTAAACTCGCAAAATGTTCAACCTTAGATAACTTGAGAAGGAGGAAGAATTGGAAAACAAGGCTCAGGCAGAAGGAAGAACTCACCGTTGCGCTTCCAACGCAATCGAAAGAGCTCAAATCAGAGAAAGGACGAAGAGACAGTGGCTCGGAGAAGATCTCTATATGGTCGCTCTCGGATGAAGAAACAGGAGAAGAAGACGTTTTCCTTGATTAGGCGCGACCCCGGTCTGTTTAATGAAAAAAAAGAAAAGTACACAGCGTGTACTTTTAGAGTACAAGGCGTGTACTAGGTTTTTCCATACACCGCCAAAATCAACCTCTACGTCACCCCTACACACCGTGTGTGTGGCCCGGACATGACCAGCACACGACTTCGAGCGGGAAGAGAGTACATGGAGTGTACTTCAAAAATTTCCAGAAACTTCATTTATCTCAAAAAATTTAGAAAAAGGAAAGGCGTACCTGAAATGAAGATCCGAGTTCATACAATACCCATAAACATGAACAAACCAAATAGTGGTAAAAATATTGGTTGATGAGTACCTAAAAATAGTAATTGGATGTTATAATGTCCCCACCATAGAATCTTTTTGTCTTGAGAAATCCTTTTAAGAATCTTCCATGTAAATAAGATGAGGCCACTACTCTCTCACAAGTTCCTCCCTCTCCCACATATCATTAGTATCATAACCATGCTTCCATAACACTCAAAGAAAAGGAATCATCCTACAATTAAGTACCTTGGTTTTAGAATCAACTATCCTGATTGGATGCTCAGTCATAGATAAATCAGGCTCAATTTCAAGATCATTCCAGCTCAAAAAATGAGACAGATCAAAAAGATATTTTCGCAAATATGATACATGAAACACATTATATATCAACTTCAACAATGGTGGTAGTGATAAATAATAAGCCCATATCCCCACATGCCCAACAACCTCAAAGTTTTTAGCAAAATGAGGAGAAATCTTTCCTTTCCTCCTTACCATTGATGACCTAATCAAGGTGAACATTTCAAGAACACATGATCAACAACTGAAAAATCCAATAGTCTACAAAAAATATCAACATAAGATTTATACCATCTCTATTCAATCAACATCCTCTAATGAATCAACTGAATATTTGTTGTATTATATTGAACCAAGATCAGTCCAACCAAGGAAAATTCAAAAATATCTGACAAAAAATGTATATTTATTAGTCTGCCTACATGGGGCCCCAAAAGGATACATTATAATCATAGAATGGTAACCATTCTTATAACAAAACTCCACCATCCCTAAATAAACGTCTCAATCCCCCCAAAAAATCTAGGACATAGGCCTAAAGTATATCCTTTAGAATATACAAAGATCCCTCTTTCTATCCATTCGACTTTGGATTTTATGCAATACTCAACAGAACCTAATAACCCAGTGCCTCCTAAAGGCCTCTCCAAAAAAGATAAGTAAAATTGAGATCCCTATTAGATACTATAGATGATATAACTCTTTTAATATGAAAAATATATCTCACATTGATATTTCATGACTCCTTAACTCTGGTTAGATCATTAATGTGTATAAATTGATCCAATTTGGTCATCATATCGATCCCAAATGATATTGCATTATTCTTATTCTGGGAACCCATATATCCAACCACAAATTCCATAAATATATCATCCCACATCTATGTTGGTATTGTAATTGGTTGGAGAAAACTTGAAGGCATATGGTGCACATCCATGACCTGTTGGAATGTATAACAGTGGGAGAAAATGTTCAAAATGAATCATATCATACCTATCTATACGAATCAATGCTTCACATCATATAATATTGTTTTGGTTATTGGGTGCACTTCCCACTAAGAATTAGGGTGAACCCCCATCATAGCTTATCTCACTGGTAAAGGTACAACATACCTATTCTGGAAACATAAAATAACTTTTGTGGATAAAAACTACATAAGAACAGTCTCCCCACAAAAAATAGAGTTCATAATGCCACAAAATGTCTCCTAAAGCTACTGTTACTGAAGAATCATCTAAAGAAGAGAGGAGGTCAAATAAACACTAGAAAAAATGTTATAACTTTATTCATAAACTTCTATATGAATATTTTAAAGAAGATCCATTAAGTTCCACTATTATGATGATTATTTTTAGTTCTGGGATAGATGTTTCTAGATAAAAGAATCTGCAATGAAATTTCCTTTCTATTGGGTATAGGCAATGTTGAAATCAAAATATTTTAGGTATTTAACATAATGATTATTGTGGAGATTCAATTCATCTTGATAGAAGATGTAACTGAAGGTATTATGGTAAAAAACATGGTAAACCTTTCTTTGAAAAGGTAATTTCACCAACCCAAAGGTGCATACCACACAACTGTGAGTTCTAGATCAAGGGTCGGATAATTATTCTTGTGTGGCCTAAGATAATGTGCTTTATAAGAAATGACCTGATAAGCCTACATAATAACACAACCCAAACCTGAACTTGATGCATCATAGAAGATCAAATGGAATTTCCCCTACCTCTAAAATATTCAACACTATCATAGTTGTCAAAATATTTTTCATCTCAACAAAAGATCTCTAAAATTTATCATCCCAAATGAACATTTCCCCTTTTGAGTCCGAGCGATCATCAAAGAAGAAAACTTTGAGAATTACCATAAGAAACGATGATAACACCAAGAAAAATACAAGAATATATTATTCTAGAATACATTCTATGGTTGTTCCCATGTAATAATATCTTTCACCTTAACAATATCAACGTAGATACCATGTTTTGAAACCACATTTCCCAAGAATGTTACTTCCTAAATACAGAAATAAAATTTCAATAGATTTCTTAATGTGTATGATTTATCAAAAAATCTAGACCTATTCTCAAATGATACACATGATCCTACTCAGACATAAACGAGGATGTCATCCCAAAAGACAACAAAAAATGTATCATGATACTCATGGATGATTCTTTTCAATAAGTTTACAAAGACTGTAGGGTCATTGGATAGAACAAATGGGATGACAAGGCAATCATAAAGTCCAATCCTACTTTGGATGGTAGTTTTATGAATGTTATATTTCTTTATTCCAAACTAGTGATTACATGATCAAAGAACAATCATTGAAAAACAATTCTACCCTTTCAATTGAAAAAAGACCATATATTCATGGAAATGGATATTTATTTATTACCATAACTCGATTGATCTTTTGGAAATCAACACAAAGGTTAATTGTTCCACCATCTTTATTAAAAAGGATAACAGGTTCTGCCTAAGGTGACACACTCAGGCATGAAAATCCTTTCTCTGGAAGATTATCCAACTTATTATTCCACTCTTTCATTTCAGTTGGTTCCATACAATAAGAAGGTATATAAATCATATGAGTACCAATTAATTAATCAATAGAGATATATACTTCCCTTACTAGTGGTAGACCAGAGAAGGAAGACTGAAAAATGTATTGAAACTAAAGAACAACTTGATGGAGATCTCCACTCAAAGATTCCATATCCATATCAATAGAAAACAGTGATATCACTTTTTGAAATTTGGATAATAAGGTCCAACTATACTCAACTTTGGGCCCCATTCTCTATACAATATTTTTCACACCCCATAAGATGTAGTAAATGTGACCAGTCAAAGGTAATAATCAAATTAGGATTTATTATGAATGATCTCGTCCATCAATAAAATTATGTCAATATGTTTTATATCAAGGACCATAAAATTACAAACAAGATCAATATATGACAATGAGAAAACAAAAGTAGTAAATTAGAGACCCAACTCTCTCTTTATTCCTAAGGGTGTAGTAATATCCATTAAGAAAGATATAATATTTGTATGAATATTTAAAATATTCACAATATGAGTGAAAAAAATAATGAGATTAACTAGTGTTAAATAAATAAGTCACTAATGACGAAGATATAGTGATGGTACCTCTGTTAGTCATTGGACATGTATCTTCTTCCTTTAGAGGCTCTTACACTGCTTGAAGAAGCATCATTATGGATGCATGTGGATAAAGCACCTTTTCTCATGAAGAAAAATATTATACACCATTAATTTTTGGAGATGATGATCCAATACTACTAAATGAATAAAAATAGACATGAGAGGACGTATGAAAGTGTCCTGAGTGTCCGTAGGAACCAAATATATTGGGTGTCTCAATGAAAACCCATTTTGAATTCCCAGTCGTTTCTAAATTGGTATAAAATCAAAGGGAATATTTCAGGCACTTCAGGAGGTCTAGAATAACCCTTATTTCAATATATACCATGAGAATCATCTTTATTTCAATTTACTTATATATAAATACTAGAGATTCAATATGGAGAAAAGGAACTCCCGTTAGCACTTACTTACTAGCCAGCTTCATATCAATCATCAAAGATCTATCCATCACATCAGCATAAGAAATGAGAATTAATAAGAAAACTAGAGAATGAACATCATATCAAATTCCCATATCGATCTGTGGAGTCTTCATATTCTAATTCAATACAATCTTAGTTTAAAACATCAAAAGCTTGGAAAAAATATTTTCATATTCTATCATATTCCTATCATCCTGATCAAGTTTGAAAAATTCTATTGACTTGGCCAACACCATCTAATCTGAATTGAACCGGTAAGTGAAAATATCTTCAATATCCTTCCACTCTAATCCCTTCTTCTTATTATCCATCACCATCATGTCACTCAATATTCATCTTGGTCCATCCAACATGATGGTGGGACATTTCACCTTGGTACAATCAGGTGTTTCTTGTAACACAAATAAAAGCACAACTATCCTCAACCAATACTCATACTCTTAAGGATTGTTTGATCCTTAGAGTGATGGTGGTTTTTGTAGAAGTAATTCCCAATCATGAATCATGAATTCAACCCTATGAGGTTCCATAGATGGAGCTTGAATGGGAACATGTGCAATTGCCTATCCCAGAGTATGGGCATCATGCATAATAACCTCAAATTGGATCTGGTCCATAAGAAGATTTCCTCACTATGGATCATCATCAGCTTCCTCCTAGATCCTATTCAACTATATTCTCTATGGCATAATGCTACACAACATCATCAAACAATATTAAAGACCTCAAAAATGTTATTCATATTGAAAACTCAACAAGTGAAACATGAAAATTAATCCCAATATATAGATAAATAAAATTTTTATTTCAAATACCCAAATAAAAATAATGGAAAATACTATAAATAATTCTCAAGGAATCATTCCCATACTACCCATGATGACTTAAGGATCATTACGATTAGAAATGGAAAGGCTCTCACTTCCAAATATCCCCTAAGTCCCAAAAAGATTACACAACTGCATACTGACATCAAGTCATGATTCTTAACATAATCCTGTTATACCACTTTGTCATGAAATGATATGGATACCCTAGTACCCTAATACCTTAACTGATCCTAACATTATCAGGTCAATATCATTTACATGCTCCTTTAATACCAATTTTTAATGAACCATCCAAGATACCCTGGTACCCTAATACCCGATCTGATCATGAAATTTCCCAAATTTTGTTCCAGATCCTCATGTGTTGGTGATTAGCTCCAAACATCATAAAATATAATCAGGGGACAATTTTTCCAACTAAATAGTTGAAGAAAAAAAACAAGTCTATATAATCAAAAGAAAAATTCATAGGGAGAATAGTACCAGAAGTCAAACATGTATATAAACCCAGGGTATAATGAAAATGCATTATAATAACCAGATAAATAGCCCAAGCCCCAATGGATATAGAACTCCAAGCTCAAATGATCAACAACCACCACATACAATTGGTTATTTACCATTGATCGAACATGGCGGGAGGAAATATTCAAACACCAAAAGTCAATGGTAGGGTGTGAGATAAAATACCATTGGGGTCTCACAGATTATTCCATAATAAGATTCCACAATAATTAACCAAATTATTCTTCCAATTCTAAATAAAACAGGCATGTAAGTACAAGGGAATATTTTAAAAAATCATTCTCTACATTTCATTTGATGGACACAATTCAAGAATGAATTAATAAATAATTTATATATAATATTTTTTAATAATTTATGAGGCATGTTATTTTTTTACAAACAATGTAATATATATCAAAGAATTAACATCGATCAACATGGTAATCTTCCAAGAGGTATGATTGTTCTTGGTTATGGGATCCTCACACACTCATATAGTAATAATGGAAATGTGCACACACGTCCCTATGACACCAGACAAAGATAGGAAACCAACATCCCACTGGTTATAAGATCATAAAACATGGTGATACTATTGAATATAAGAGACACATATTTCAGGTGAGAATAGTTGCATGAATGGATTAGTTACATCAATAAATTGGATAATAATAATGTCATAATGAATGAGGATGGCTTAAAAAAGATATACAATCATTGTTTTCTTGTAAATATTATGTGAATGAATTCATTGTGAGAGAGATATTTTAAACTAATAATTTCAAATAGTAAGTAAGTCACAAAACACAATGTTTTTGAGAATGTGTTTTGTGATAACATTATTCATACAAAAACGGGTTACATGAACAGTAACTAATTTTTATAGAATATCAATTCTAAAGTATATTTCATCATTTTTACAAAACATGAGCTTCATGACATAATTTTTTTGATGTAAACAATGTGAATCCAATATATTTGAGGAATCATTTGAATAAATAACTTTTATACTTCTGTTTAGATAATAGTTAGTTCTCAAATTTTGAGATAACATTGGGTCCTCAAAGTTATTGGTGAAAATTAGGGTGGATAACGAGTTTAATACAAAAATTGTAAACAACTAGTTCTCTTAGTAATTTTGTTACATTATCACATAAACATTGCATGCTCTTAGGATTAACCTAGTGTGGGTGAACCAAGTTTAAATTTATTTTCTCTCTCTTTATTTTCATTACCACTTAATATATGTTTTGTTAGATAGAGAGAGTTTTTTCTACAAATAGTGGAACAATATCATTATTGATGGTCATTTGACTTAATAAACATACCCATATTCTGACCACTTCAAGTTATTTAGATTTCATGAGGAAAAAAGAGATATAATTTCCATGTTTAAGTCAAAGGACTTCTTTTATAAGGGGAAGTGATGGATGCAATTAATCACAAATGAATTATTATCATTGATTTAAGAAACATTCAAATATTCAAGAATTAGATATAATTATCATCTTAATTGTTAAAAATGAATGTTTTTATAGTTTTTATGGATGGTATCTCAAATAGAATAGATTATAGAAATTTATCAGAAAGTGATCATAAGGATTTTGATGTTTATTCAAGAAAATCAGCACATTAAGGGGATATTTATCCAACACAATCTACATGAAGGTGTTGTAATGAAAATAATTAAACACATTGTGGTAAAAACTACTTAATGTCTATAAAGGATAGTCAAAGGTATAAGAATCAAAATTTCTGGTTCTATGGAATAATAATGAGGAATTGAGGATAAATGGTAATGAATCTTTTGATGAATTCTATGATTATTTGAATGTGATTTTTTATTTAGTGTGTCGACTCATAGAAATCCTCAATTATGTAACGATTTTAAAAATTATATTAACAATATTGAGGAATTGATTTAATCCAAAATTTTATGAAATTAAGGATAAATATATTAATAAGATAACATTGGATTGTATTTACAGTACACATAATTCATATTGGGTGTGTAAAGATAGTAAAAAGGCTATTGAAAATGAGAAGTATCTGGGGGGAATTCATGGAAATGAAAAATATCACCATGAATAATAGTAAACAAATAATAGGTTAATGAATTTATGTCATTCCTTTTTGTCATGAACCATCCTAGATACCCTGGTAGCCTAATAACGGATCTGATCATGAAATTTATTTAAGGGTGTTCCCAATCCCCATGGGTTAGAGACTAGCACTTGAAATCATACAAGATAAAGAGGGAATTGTTTCACCATATATATAGTGGAAGAAATAGAAACATTTCATTATGACCAAAAGAAAACATTATAGGTAGGACAATACTTGAGGTCAAATAGGTTTATAAACCCTAGGTACAACAACAATGTACTATAAAAAACCAAATAAATAGCCCAAGTACCAATATAAACAAAAATCCATGCTCAAATGATAAAACATCACTACCTACAATTAGTGCTTTCCCCTTGCTCGAACCTGGAAGAAGGAAATCTACAACCCCTCAAGGAAAAGGTACGGTGTGAGATAATATCCTAGAAGGGTGTAACCAAGTTCTACATAATAAGATGCCAGAATAATTAACCAATGATGATTCTAATTTTAAATAAAACATGAAATGAAGTACACATAAATATTTTAAAAAAATCATGGTTTACATTTCATTATATGAGAACATTTCAACAATGGTTTAATAAATTTTTTATATAAAACATTTTATCTAAATTCACAAGGAATATGTAAACGAATTTACATACAATGGAATATAAAAAAAATCATTAATAATGAGAAACATGGTCATCTTCTAAGAGGTGGGATAATTTTCGGTAATGTGATACTCACACATTTATATTGTGATAATGTTAATGTGCACACACATCCCTCCGACACATTCAAAAAGGGACTAACCAACATACCACTAGGGATAAGATCTTCCAATAAGTTTATGTTAGAGTTGTAAATAGTCAATCTATTTCTAGGGAAATTACAACCTAGCATGTTTATCCCATATAACTCACTATCTACCTAGGATTTCATGTGCTCAAATAAGAATAAATAATTGTAAAATTATTTTAGGATAATTAAAAATATAATATCCTAATTTCATATTTCAATATTCTAATTTCCATTTAAAACCCAAAATGGGTTTTTAATCAATTCATTAATTTTTTGAAGATAATACAAAATGGGTTCTTATAAAAACAATTTAATACATTTTCTCAAAATCAATTTCACAAAATATTTCCCCAATTTCCATTAAATCGTAATCATAACTGAATTTCAAATTCCATCAGAATTAGTGTTTTCACCAAATTTAATTCCAAATAAATTAAAATACAAATTCACCTAGAATTGGGTTTTACATAATCCAGTGGAAATAAATTTAATTTAAATCAATCAATTTGAGGTTAAATTAATCATCCAAACGTATATAGAACCTTTTATCTTAGGTCATAGGATCATGTAACAGAACACCCACAAAGAAAAACTCCGATAAAGAATGTCGAAAATAGATATCTGAGAATAAAACATAGATTAAAGATCCAAAAAAATGAATTTATATCCACCAACAACATTAACATATAAGAAACCCTAATGAGGAGAGAGGAATATAGCGGGAGATAGAGAACTAGATAAGAAAACTTACCAGCAAGAGATCATATGATGTTATCTTAGACTTGATTTGATTCAAAAAGGGTTTTGTGGATTCAAAGTGGGTCATTGAGAGAAATTCCAAACTTGTAAATTGATATATTGAGAATTTGGTCCGATCGGGTGATTTTATGGGGGTTTTGAAAATTTAATATCAATTTTTGGAAATAATTTTTCATGTTCACACCTTTAAATGGGTAGGCCCACATGGGTTTTCAAACCATTCACCATGACTATAAAACCCTCTAAAAGGGTTCATGATTTATACTAGGTGGTATAATGGTCATTCAAACAATGTTCCAACTATGAAAACCCTCCATAAAAATAAGGGCCAAGGAGTAACTAAAAATAGAAATAGGATGTTACAAATTTTTTAAATAAAAAATATAGAAATTGAATTTTCATTGGGAAACCTAAACCAATGTGTTGTCGAGGTGGAAATGTTGGGAACCTTTAATAAAAGTGTCCTTTAAAGATTTAAAATAGTTATTATGATGATGATTAGGTTCTCATGAAGAAATTTTCAAATAATTAGAATAATATTAATATAATTAAGATTAAAAAAAACTAAAATCACTTGAGAATAATATATCACAATAAACTGAAGGCGATGAAATTTGGGACTACAACGGATAACAATAATACATTCTCATCTGTATTGTAGAAAATTAATAGATAAAGAAACAAAATAATGATGAAAAAAATCGAATTATTAGGGATATTTGATCACAAAGCATAGTTATAGGATGCACTTGATGAGATATGTTTTGGGAAAGTAATGAAAATTAAATACAATGTATTGGTTCATGATTCCAAAATCTAAATAAAATACAAAGGATAATAAAATATTGTGTTAAAAGAATAAATTTGAATTCTAAAATATAAAAAATATAGAAATCTAAGAGAATTATATTGAGTAAAAATTGAAAATATAAGAGAATACTTTGTTTATCAATGGTTTCACTAACACCGAGAAAGATTGAATCAATCTTATCAAAGATATTTAGAGAGAAGTCAGCAGTCTATGGCGAAAAATATGATTATCAAGAGAGAATCATTAATCTAATTATGAAATTCGGAAATCAGATCAAACTAACTACATATATTGTGAAGGAAAATCATGGGGGTATAGTAGGAGTGACAACACTGGTAAGAGGCTTGATCAAAATCATAATGCAGTGATGGTTGATTCTATGCCATAAGAACCCACTCCAAATTTTATGGTTGATTTTGGTGTGACATATAATAATAAAACCGAAAGAACATAAAATCAATTCAATTATATAGAAAATACACAAAATAATACTCCCAAAATAATGTCTTATTACTCTATAAACATGAATCGATATTAACATTCATTTTTCAAAGAGACGAGGTTTCAAAGAGAACCTGAGTAACAAATACAACCGCGAAAAATTTAACATTAAAGAAATTGTTTCAATGACTAATATTTATAGTGTGTTGTATATGGTCAAATAGATATATATTTATGATTAATAGTATAGGTTAATTTCCCTATGAAAACCCAAAGTGGTTGTACACAATAGATCATAGAAGAATCAGAAAAGTCAGAAATGAAAAATCAATTTTATTATTTTTAAGATGATATTAGTCTATTATATTCCTTGGAGGTTCAAATATATAAATCATCATAGTTTGTGAAGAAAAATTAATGGATAGAAATGTAAAGAGAAAAGAAGGTAGTGGTTATATAAATCTCCCTAAGATAAGCATAACATAATGGCGTATGTTTTTTTGATAGCAGATCTACTTCACATATGATGAGATATAAGAATCAATCCATAGTAATAACATTTAATTAATATGGTATTTTAAAATCTAGAAATTACAAATGCCTGAAAATAATTAAATTAGGAAAAACCAAATTTTGGGGGAATGAAAAATACATTACAATGTCTTGGTTGTTTAAGTCCATTTTCTAAACATTATTAGTGTATGTCAATTGTGTGACTTAGGAAAAACATTGAATTTCACCAATAATAAATGTATCACCAAGGAAATGGATGTTTTAGTTATTATATAAGGTAATTAGATAAATTTGAATTTATAACTCAGTGGTGGAGAAGATGATAAGTGATTTCTATCAGATGAGAAGAATAAAAATATGGCAAAAATTTATTGGTCATCTCAGAAAACAATCCTTTAAATATATTTTGAAGAACAATTTAGATTGCGATGACCATAAGATTCTATGTGATTGTATGAACACATTAATGTTTTTCCAAAAAATGGATTATTATTCAAAAGTTATATAATTCAAAATACAATAAGTTAACATGTTTACATGGATCATGCATATTTATGTGTTTAGACAGATATCAAAAAGGTCCATTGAAGGTAATATATACAATATGTTATTTATTGAAAATTACAATAGGTTTTCCAGGTTGAAGGTTATCACCCACAAGTATGTGGTGTTATATTTCATTTATTTTCATTATAAAAGTCTAAAAATATGCTTAGTTAGAATATTCTAAAATTCCAAAATGATAATGAAATATATATTACTAATATTCTCATGGAGGAAGATCCTAAAATTCATGGGATAAGGAACTATGTTCCAATAGTGATACCTCGTCAACAAAATGTTATGGGTGATAGGAGAAACCATGTTATAAAAATATATCTTGAATAATGATTCTTGGGGATAAATAATCAGAGATGTTGTGAATGGGAAAAGATAAAACATAATTCAACATCTCCAATGGATCTTTGATTATAGTGAGTGAATGAAAAACTCAATATGAGATGTGGTATGGAAATAAGACGACACTGAAATAGTTTTGGATATATGAATCTAAGTTATTTATTTTAAACACTGAGAAACATAATATTTCATTATTATATAGATGAATTCATCATTCTTATCCAATCACCCATGAAAAAGGACTATAAGTCTTTGTATAAATATATTTAAAAGATTACTGAAATAAAAGTGACTAATATATAGGCAATTTTAGTTGCATCTATAATAAAATAGTGAGTAGATTCTGGAGGAGAGTGATGAGGGGTTTAGAAAATCAGGGGGAGTAAAATGGGAAATAGATTAATCTAAATAAGTCTCTGATGATGAGAATTGTGATATTATACCATAAAATACCTCAATCCAAAATATTGGTCTAAAATTGATTAAAAGAATATCATCCATGATCGGACAATACCAATACAAATGGGAAGAATGAATTCACTACAAAAATCCTCATCCTTAGCACAAGAAGATTCAAAGTGTTTCAAATAGGTTACAAAAGAAATGAATTGGATCATATTGATTCACAATGATCATAATTAAATGTAGGGGAACCATAAATGGGAGATTGGGTTGAGGTCAGAAAAGAAAAACATTATCAGGGCCAAATGGGAGTTTTATATCAATCTAAATAAATATGGTCTAGTGGTTCTAAATAAGGAAGAATTATTGTACAATTGATTCTCCTAGATTGAAGATATCAATGTTGTCCATTAATTTTCTTTCATGGATAGGTTTGAAACAATTTTATCATTTTGGTATTTAGAAGTGTAGAATATATTCAAGTTATTCCATATGGGCATCGAATAATTTTTTTAAAGGGATTACATGGAAAATGGGTGTCAATCATATATTCATATGATTTTATTGTTAATGAATATAATAAATATTTTTTAAGTTTAAACAAGGAAATATTTTGGAAAAATAAAGCACCAATATCATAGTATTCCATACACATTAAATAAATTAACATTCTTAGTTTTCTGAATGGTGGAAATCATCAAAACCTAAATATTTTTAGGGAGAGTGATCAAATGATAATAATATAAATATATGTTGATGAAACATTCATTGGTGGGTAAAATTAATTATGATACAATAATTTTTTAGGATTCATGAGTTGTGATTTAGAAATATTGATGATTAGATAGTTTATGTTTATCCTTAGATTTTATATGATATAAATAATGAATTTAATAGTCATCCCACGCTAAAATGTTTCCAAGGAATCTATAAGTAGAGTAAAATAAAGGATTCCCATGTAAATAAAACACTATTTTTTACATTTATGAAGTTGTTAATGAATACCAATAGTAAAGAGGTCAATGCCATGGAATACATCCATATCATTGGGAGCCACATGTACTTAAAATCAATAATAAACTCTAATTTGTTTAAAACTTTTCAACCCACAAGATAGAAAAGTAATCCCAAGTAATTAAACATTATAATAGTGAAGATAATATTGTGTTATATCATAGGCACATTGGATTTCACATTTATTTATAGTGAAATATCTCAAATAATGTTTTTGTAATTTATAAATTCTTATTGGGTTTGTTTAATAGAAATAAAAAAGTAAATATTAGGTGGTGCATTATATATTGGTTGATTATGTATTTATTTTCTTTGTATGAAAGTATATTTTATTTCAATGGGAATAACAGAATACGAATATATTTTTGACACATAACTTTGCACACAACTATTGTGGATGAAGAAGTTCCTTAAAATAAGGGATTTTAAGTGAAGTATCCTATCATAATAAATCATGATAATTAAATTTCTATTAACCTCATAAAAATTATTTTTTATCAGTTATGGATGATGGGAGTTGAAATAAAGTATCACTTTATGAGGATAAATTTTATCATTGGTTATTGAAATTTTAGTATTTCCACATTGAACATCAAGTTGCATATATCATGAAAAAGACCTTACCAATGAAGGAATTTGAGAAGAATAAAATTCCCCATAGAGTCTACTAGACCAATAAAACATAGATATTGTGGATGTGGAATCCCCAACCCTCATGTATGGTATGTATTTATTAGTGTGGTGATAATTTTTCTTTACCAATTTTATCCCATAAAAGAGTGACCACTAAGTTCCTTGAAAAAGGGAGAAAGTTATTATTCACATAGGGGGAAGATTACATGAAACCTTTGTAGGGGGTAATTATAGATGATAAATATAGAGTTCTATTGAATGTAAAATTTTGGGGAGAAGAGTGGTTATATCAAGGAAGTTTTTTAAACATCAAGTGGAGACTAATATTTGAATTAATGGATTCATTAATAATATTTGTTTATTAGTCTTATTTATCTTACAAAGATTTACTCATGTGGGAAAAGAGTACATGTTGAGTGAGTCCTTGATTACTATATAGATTTTAAAAGGGAGTATAATGTTTGAATATTAAAGTGTGTAATATTAGTCAATCAGATGGTTATGGTATTTGAGGTGTTGTTAACAAACCCAAGGGGGAATATTGTTGGAATATATACCTCAAGATGAAAATTTAGATATTTGTTTTTCAGAAAATGAATGTTGAAAATTTTCTAGGACCATAAAGACAATAAATCATTCATGAATGAGTTTTTAGAGGTTTTTTTAAGTTTTTGAGAGGTTTTATAGAATATCACATGATGTTGGTTTTTTTACACAAAATCATGCACACTCCTGAAAATATAGAGTTCCATGAATGTAGTGAATTGTTTGAAATAGAGGAATGATGAGATATGGAGTTTCATGAATGAATGATTCATTAAAGGGAGTTTTTTTACTATATTAGCATTCATTAATGGAGGATACAAGTTCTTATTTAGAGTTTGGGTCCATGAAAGGATTGGTTCTGCTCATAAATAGGAACTTTTGGCATCATTTGGAAGCATGAAGACATAGATATTATCTAAGAGATTTTTTTACAATGAATGTATTAAAATAACTTATTCCATTAATGATATCTCTTACATGACTAATTATTTCATGTAATGAAGAAGTTACATGAATCAATATTTGTGTGATATTGTGTTATGAAAACATTATTCAAGTACAAAATGGGTTATTCCAGCCTTAAATAATATTCCAAGAATATCTATGGTAAATTATAGTCAATCATTTGGATGAATGAATATATTCATACCTCACTAAATTTGGTGTATAAAATTATGATTCAACACATCTGATGAATTATATGAAGGATTAGTGAGTAAAAATTCAATTGAGAGAATAATGTGTTCTCAAATTTTGAGAAAGAAATGAGTTACCTAAGTGATTGGTTGTAATCTTAGGGAGAAGTGAGTCTTTATTGAATTTTTTACATAATAATTGAACTTATTTGTTATGTTACATAAAAAAATCACAATTTTATTCTTGTTGGATTGCTATAATGTAGGTGAATCGTGTAAAAAATTCATGTGTACCTCGTTACATTCTTTATAAAGTTATATTTATTATGAGGAAAAAATATAATGAATAAACCTGGGGTTTCATCTAACTCAATACCTAAACTGGTCTTACATAAGTATTTAAGGGAATTATGGATCCCCATAGTTTGGAAACTAGTGCATGGGAAACACATAATGAACCTTGGGAAGGATTTAACCATCAAAGAACAATTGTAAAATAGTGTAAATAAAATCAATAGATGTCCAATAAGATATAAACATAATTTCACTTCCAAATATTCCATATAGATGATGCATAAATAGAAGAACTATAGAAATTGATACACATAAATAGTTCATTAAATACAGTAGTAAAAATAGACAATATACAAACTCAAAGTTGAAGAAAAACCCAAACCATTTCCAATGAGCCACTGAAGGACCGATAATAACCATATGACCATAAATTACTTCCATAAGTTCTATAGGAGAATAAAAATAGAATGAAAATTGAACTTTAAATTATAGGCATGATCAATAGCCAAGTATGTCACCAAAACCCACCAAATCTAATAAATCAACTTTTGATACTTCAAAAAAATTATAATCTCAAATATTATAAAGAAATAATCATTTCCATAAGTAATTTTAAAAAATAAATCACAAAATATAAAAAATACATTAAAATACATTTTTTAGGATTTTTATTAAATCAAAACAATCTATTGAAGACCAATTTTCCCAACCAATACCTCTTTTCCAAAACCTTGTTTTAAAGTTTCATATTAAAACCATTATATATAATACCTTTTTGAAATAAAAGTTCAAAAATAAAAATAAGTTTCTAGTTTTCAAGTGGATTTACAAAATATATTTGAAACCAATATTTCTATAAAACTGGGCATAAATTCCCAAAACTATGTTTCCAAAACCCACAAACACTGAGAGTTTCAAAAACAAGGCATATAAAAAATCTACATTAAAAAATTTCCAAATAACTATAAAAAATAACTTATTAAATTTTAAATAACACACCTTTTTAAAAAAATTTAAAAAACTCTTTAAATTTACTTTGAAATCACACATTCATTTTTCTTATTTAAAAAATTTTCAAAATAAATTTCCAAACATTTCAAAAGTAAATGACACTTAGAAAAAAGAAATATTGTAGTCCAAAATTACTATGTAAATTCACAAATAAATTATAAAAAAAACATAGATTCCAATAAATAATCCAAGAACTTGGGGGATACAATTGATACAAAAGATAAATCCCCTAAAATATCTAAAAAAATACTAGAATCCTCAGAATGTTCTTTGAGATTTAATAATAAAAGGAATTGAACTAGAGATAAGGAACATAGTCCAACACTACTAAACAAATCCACATCCCTAGAAATTTCATCAAACTAATTTGAAATAAATATCTTTAGAATACTAACATCCATGGGATCAAAGAAGATATTACCCTTATAATTCCTTCATCTGTGTAATCAAAAAAGTTAATGTCCTCGAAATGACATTATCTAGAGGATCAAGGAGTGAATGATAGTAGAAGGTTATATTACTAATTCCATTAAAAATATATCAATGTATCCATGAAACTATCCTAAGTCAACCCACTATATCCACTAGGGTTTACTCTCATATAAGTTTTTTACTATATCCATAATACTCCCATGATGTGGAAGAAAATTTGAGAACAATCATATAGTTATATAGATCAAATTTAAAGAATTTGAAATCACACACACCACATTTCCCATTCCCTTATAAAGGGCTAACCCCATTACATCAAAACAGAAGAAACATAAAAATTTTTTTCAATAATAAATATCTACTCAAGGGATAAAAAACACCATGGTCATTCAATATTAAAAATGGGGTTAAGAAGGGTTCTAAAAATTTATGAAAATACATTTTCATAAAATTAAAAATAGACTATCTCATTTAATTTTTTTTGGAATGCCACATCTATTTACTATTTCCAAAAAAAATTCAATCTACACATGAGAATAATTATATGAAAAAACATTTAAAACTCCATAGAGACCCACAATTCCACATAATACACCTTTTAATATATCAATACCACAAAAATGTTTCAAAACTCCATCCACATTGGAGAACTCACCCTTTTGAAAATAATCAACCCACTTTAATCATTTTAAAATCTATAAATATTGTAAACTATTGATATGAAATTAAATCATGGTTAAAAATAGGTTTCTAAATAACACAAGGATTATCAAAACTATTTCTCAAAAACATTTAACCATTCAAAAAAAAATTATACTTTCAAAACACTAAATGACTTGGTTTAAATGTCAATAAATATAAGAAAAGTTTTAAAAAACTCAAACTAGTGTGGCCCACTACATTTTAAACCAAAATCTTTCTTTAAAATCCTGATAGGAATTTCCACCCAAAAATATTAATTGAATCTATTCCATTATAATGATTAAAATCAATTTAAGTATTCTTTGACCATCAGGGGTTATATATAAATACATGATTTTAAAGAAACCCCATTTTAACCCATCATGAAATTAAATGCATGTAATATAAAGTGAATAAAATGAAACTACTACATCAGTTCAATGAATATCATGTTGTAACTTGTCACCAATGCTGGAGAATGCTCACATAAACTAAGAATTTCCCTCTACAACAAATACATGAGAAAATTTCCATGATTTAGACCAAAATAAACCATAAAATCGGCTAACAAAGATATTATGGTTCATAATAGGAACTAGAAAACAAGGTAATTGATGAATAAAAGATAAAAAGAAGTTTTTAGGGATATATAATGAATAATACCACGTGAATCAATGTACAAGATCACAAAAAATTGAATTAGGATGAAATATACACCCAATGGGGAGGAACCTAGTCTATTCGAGTGAGAGGGGGTATAAAATAGAGGTTTGGTGGCTTAAAATCAAAGAGGTGATAAAGTAGATTTGTAATTTTAATGTATCAGTGTAGGCCATATAGTTTATTTTAATGGTATGTCAAACCACATTCCATACATGAATAGTCTGTTGGATCAAATAAAATCAACTCACATGTTTTACATAGAGACACCACACAGTATGAAAAAACTATTCTTCTAAATAGAACCATCAAATTCTAGATCCAATCTACATTATTGTTACACGGTTTACCAATCCATGCATAAGTTGTGTTCTATAACCCAAAATGACTAAAGAAACCACAAAAATTCAATTAATAATAGTATGATTTAAACCTAAATATGCACCAATGGGGATGATAAACAATGTGGATAACAAAATGAAATAAAAATCCAATTGATTAAGGGAGCCTACATGATTTCCTAAAAACTATGCATGGAAATTGTGAACTATAAGAAAAATTCAATATTTTCCATGATTCAGGTCAAGAATCCATGGAAATAAAAAAAAATTCCTCCAACATATAAAATAAATTAGATAAATAACACATTTAAATGTTGGGTATCACAAGAGAGGTGTTTCTACTATTAGTGTAATAAGATCAATGAACTGTGTCATTTGAAGAAATTGACATACTTTAATTTACCCTTTCTCTTAGGGTTTTTACCATTATTAGTTTCAATAAAATAGTAGTAGGTACTTGAATATGAGAAACAAGTTATGGATTTAAATACTAGTATCCCCAAATATTGTTGGAATTCATTTTGTTCGTGGGTAGTGTGGGGTTAAGTGGTGGGTGTAAATCAGCTGTGTCATGAATTTTTTGGGTTGGGTGGTGGGCTTATTTTGGCAGGACCAAGGGGCGGGATGGTCTTGGAGGCGGGATTAGGTTGTTTGGGTAATGTATTGGGTTGTTCTTAATGGGATTGATCCAGATGAATTGACTAATCCATTAAAAATATCAAACATTTTATTTTATTTAAAAAATTAAAATCCCCCAATATATTAATTTAAAAAATATTGCATTAAAATACTTCAATCAAATCAAATCAATTTAATTTTTTATATTTTTATAACCTCTAGTAAATATGTTTTTTTTCAATTAAAAAAACATAAAATATAAACTTTCTATAGAAACAAAAATAACGAACAAAAAAATTATAAAATAACATAAAAATTTATTTAATAAAAATCATGAAATAATCCCTATAAAAGGATACATGTTGGTTTTGAAAAAAATTATTCAAAAATTTAGAAGTGTCTTAAAAAATATCTAAATTCCAAAAAATAACCTCAACATAGTTTTTATAAGTATTATATTAGCTACTATATTATCTTTATAATATCATTCTAAGATGCTCACGACTCTTTTTATAAATTCTCAACCTTAAAAAATATTTAAATTGATTATTTAGGTAAGAATTCATATTCTTTAATTCCTGAAGACTAGTCAGATTTATATATTTTTTATAACTAGTCCAACACCCTTAAATAATAAAATCTAACATAACAAAGTGGACACTTCAATTCAAAAATTCATTTTTCCCATAACACATATATTTTAGGTTAAAAAATAAGTTTTTTTTCTTAAAATATCTTTACCATTTTTATCTTTAACAAATCATTGTCCCTACACATCATCAAAACCCCATTAAAAATATATTAATATGTTGTATGAGCACAAAAAGTTTTAGTACGAGACATATAAAAATAAAGGATGAAACTTGTTCGTCCTTGAATACTCATTATAAAAAATTTACCTTTTTTCAAAATAAAATTTCAGCTTGAAATATACATTATCTTACCCATGAAATCAATACAAAAATATTTTCCTAGAATAGTTAATTTTATGTATTAATGGAAAAAATAAACTCATAATGGTATCTTTACAAATAAGAAAAAGTCATGAGAACTTTTTTCACAATGTTATACATTTCACCCTTAAGAAGTGGAATCAATATTCCTTTAAACCTTTTGTTATTATATTAAGTTATGAAATAATAATATTTACATAGAACCCCATATAAACCAAAGATAAATATTTTATGTAAATTGGTATATTTTTTTATATCACACAAATAATCACTCTTACTAATAGAATAATAAACCCGATAAATTCGAATAATCTCTTAGAAGAATCCTAAACCAAGTTAAGTCAGTCCCTTTTCCTAGTTCATTAGAGTACTATATTATGCTCACCCATCATCATGAGTTATATTGGGCTCATTAATATTCATCAATAACTCCAAATAACCATAAAATAATCATATAACATTAATTATTTCATCTTTATTGTCAAACCAAGAAAAATTATTCTTTACACTTATAAGAAAAACATTTCTGGATATCAAAATATTCAGTCCGTCTAGAACCCTTTATAAAAATAACTTAGAAAAAGGATAGTAGGATTTAAATTTAAATAAAACATGGAATGCTATATTGTTATATAAAAATAAAATAATGGTTTTGGTGGCCAAGAAAAATTGTGACTCTATATATGTTAGAACAAAACATTCCGTTGTCCTCATTATGAAAACGTTTTGTATAAAATATGTAAAAAGATTTTTATTTAAATGATTTTAAAGAATATAAAAATAGACACAAAATTTATTTTATAATTAATTTGTGTCTAAATAAATATATTCATAAAATTTATTTATAATAATATGTTCATTGAAGAAAAAGTTTTATAAAATTAATTTTTAAAATATTTAAAATGAGTTTTCAAGGTAAAATGTCCCTTAACTTGAGTTTTACTTATCATGTACATTATTTATCTCATGCATAATAAAAATTTATGAATTAATTAATTCCATAATAAACCTGTATAGTTTTAATTCATTATCATTAAACATTTAATTTCATTTATTTTAATGAAATAATTAATTATAGAATTGTTTATGCCCATATTGGGTGTTTTGAGGATGTTTAGTTCATAATTTCAAAATGAATTTGGTATGTTGAGTATGTTCCAATAGGTAATTAGTAAATCATCTCTATAATATTAATATTTACACAATTTCAATTTTATACATTAATTATACTTTTATAATCGTATATGTAAGTTGGTTATGAAGAATTAATTATGTTACAATCATGGAGAGGGTAGGTCATACATACACCTGTGTAACATTACCATTTTCCAATGAACTTGAAGAAAATAAGGTGAGTATAAATTTAACAATAAAAAATTATGATTATATAATAAATATAATATTATATAATAAAATATACTTATATATACCATCCATGTGAGAAAAGGATGAAAAAGGTATCACATTGCTTCGTGGAGGTGATAATCTACACGTACTCCAGAACAACACTATATTTTTTCAATTGATGGAATTGTATAAAATTAGAAGATATATTATATTTCCATAATTAATATTATTTCATGATTATTATATATATACTTTTGATCCATCATTTTAACCAGTTGTGATGGGTGGTGAGAGAAAATCAATTACATTGCTCCTCAAGGTAGTAGTTTTCCAAACATATAATCAACAGTTTTATTGAAAATTAGATGAATAAAGAGATTAATTAAATTTTATAAATAAAAATTATAACATATAATTGTTTGTTATATATTTATGTTATTAAATAACATTGTTTTTAAGTGTTTTGAAGGATGTATAATAGGAAATAAAACTACTAATTTTGGTTAAAACATTTACCTCTATATAAGACTACCTCTTTTTCTTAATACCTTAATAACAACAAGGTCGGTATTATAACCAAAATAATACCTACATATTTTTTGGATGGATTTTATTAAGGTATTTGGGTAGGTATTAGCTGAAAAAATGGACTTTAACATATAAATAGGAGAGGAGAGGGTGTGTCCTTTAATAAGCGGGGAGATGGCACACTTAGATTTTTTTAAATATTACAATATTTTAAGGATTTACTCAAGTAAAATTTCTAAAAATGGATCATTTAAGAATATGAGATGATATATGTTTTAAATATAGTAATAAATTATGATTTATAAAAATATGTTTGGTCATTTTAACCCATATCAATTTAGATTAACCGCTGGTAAACCTATTTTAAACTTAATGTAACACATTTTTACAATTTTTATTATTAATTATGAAAAAATTAAGTTGACCTTATTAACTATTATTAATTATTCTTATTAAAAATATTTAATCCATTTTATCTAATTAATTTAACACAAGTGGTAAAATTTAATTTAAAATTAAAAATACAAAATGTAACGAAAAGCGGTAATCTAGAAAAAATTACTTTTTAGGTATAAAAACATTTTATTCCAAAATCAAGGATAATGTTAATTATAATGATGTTAAATATATTACTCAAAATATAAATATAGTAATTTTTTTTGAACCCATTTTAATTCAAAATGGGGAAATGTAAATTCTTGAAACAAAAAAGACCATTTTTAATTACTATTCATTTGAAAAAAGTAAAATTTCAGTAAATTATATTAAATTCATCCAAAGGTAATTTTGATATTATAATTTTAAAATTGATATAATTTTTTTCAAATTCAAAATATATTTTTTAATTATTATTTAAAATAAACAATATAATAAATATAAAAATTTATTATGAATAAAACTATTTCATTTTTTATTATAAAATTACATAATATTATTATAATAAATATAAATATATAAAATCTAATTAATTATTATTCATAAGACCTGAAAATTAAGTATTTTAAAATTTTATGGGTTTTTAAAATTTCTATTAGGAAATAAATATTATTTCTTTTAGTTGGAATATTTATAAAATAAATTATTTTTAATCATATCTTATATGGTACTTTTTTTAGAATAGATAAATATTTTTAAAAATATTATTATTTACAATATTCCCCTGATACGCTAGATCATAATTTCCCAAATATTTAAAAAAAATATGGATGGATTATTTTATCCTATTTGAAACACCATATATCCTTACCTTCATTTCCTAGATATTATAGATTCAAATGATTTAAAAACCATTTTTAACAACCCCATCTTTTAGTTAGGGGATTATCTAAGTGGTATAGTCACCTTGTAATCCAACTTGAAACCCATGTCCAAAACCAATTATAGGTGAATTACCATGGTAAATAAGGATTGTGGCTATGTTGGTATGATAGAATGGTTCTATAGAAATAAGAACTCTCATCTTGAATGAGATTTAGGGCCATATTATGGGCCTTCAATCCACCACTAGCCTTTAGTTCATATTATATCTGGTTTATCATTTGAGGGTGTTCTGGATATTTGGTGTATCTTCTATATGAGGATGCAATAGCATGATGGAAGTCAATAATAAATCATGATATATGATTATCATTTGTGGAACCAATCACTAGCTATGGATAACTATTTTTAGAGCACACACAGAGCCTTTGTGTGAGACGCAGATGGAAGGATCTAGATATGACATTAGAGAATCCTTCTGATGAATGATATGATAGATTAAATGAATGTTACAAAGTATGTCATTATTCTAATTAGTATTTTATAATTTACTCTAGGGACTTTATAACTTTTATTATGGGTCTTTCAATCCATGTAATTCTTTCCTATAAACCTAGTTAAAAAAAGGGATTATCCAGAAAAAAAATAAAAATATTTTCTAAGGGTATTAACCCCATCATCTTATATCTTTCATAACAAAATGGTTAATTAGTGAATTCTATAATCTCAATAGAATGTTGTTACCTTAAACTTAAAGTTTTCCTAAATATTGATCTCAATTTTAAGAAATATGATAATAGAAAAATTTTTCTAAACCATAATTCTTTTTCATATGAGTATCATTTTATATATTAATTTTTAAGGACTTTTATTAATTTTTCTCCCACTAATATGATGCCCCATTTTAGATTTACTTCATATTCAGCAGTGGGAAAAAAATTTACATTCCATCATGACTTAACGTTGTTAAGATCATAATATAAGGGATGAATATATCAAATATAAAGCCATGTTAATAGTATCATATATGAATCTTGGATAGTTAAGTGGTTAACTCTTTAACCCAATCAATCATACAAATACACTCAACTATATTCATCGACTATTTAAAAGGTTAGGGTTTCCCATCTATTTGTAATATAAATAAATTTCCAAAAATATATGCATGTGATTTTTAGGGTTACATCAATACTTTATTTCCTTAACCAATACAATTCTAGGGTACCCAAATTTAGCATGACCTATAGGTTGGATTATCAAGGTAATGAAAAGGGTATATTTTAAACTGAATTTTACCCTCATAATTTATAAGGGGATTTAATCTCACTCTCTTATCTCATGTTTTTTCAACTTAAAATTAGGAATTCTTCTAATGAATTTTATTTTAACATAATTATTTGCACAAAATCAATATGTTTGAACCATATTTATGTATAACTACTTGTACAAATCATATTTTTTGTTACAAACCCAAAATTAAATCCTAATACACTAAAAAGATTGAAATTAATATCATGCCAAAGACACATAAAACAAATCCATAATAGGTTTATAATAAAAGGAATTTAAAATCCCCATAAGACTAATCTTTTGGTGACACATAGATAACCCCCACTTTTCTAGACAAGTCATAATCCTTAAAGCAAGTGAGTAGTGTAACCCAAATTCACTCTCCCCAGGGATACTTCACACAAGAGAGACATCAAATACATCAGAATTCAAACACCTAATATGGACAAACTATATATAAATTATAAATTCAAGTTCATAACCCAGTATAATCAAAAGTTATGGTATAATAAAACAATATAAATAATAATACATGGAATATGACAACATATATGTATGTATGAAAATTTAAAAAAGAAGCTTATCATTTTATAATAAAGAATACATCATAATTCATAATATAAAAATTATATATATGAATAATTTAGCTAATAAAATAAATAAATGATTAATTTTTACATTTAAACATGATAAAATCAATTTATAAATATTTCATAAACTAGAAAATTATAAAAACATTATAATTTATCCATACATTATTAAAATTCTATAAAAAAAATAAATATAAACACGTTATAATTATTTCTAATAAAATATTATTTATATTATCCATCTATATGGTACTAAATATTGATATCTCATGTTAAATGATATAAAAACTTTTTTTATTCTAATTCTTTTATGTAAACTATTTACTTCATCTAAATATCATATATTCAACATTATTTAATCCATTATCATATTAATTATGATAACTCGTTTTTACATTGTTTAACCAAATAATGTTTTCTCATTTATTAAATTAAAATTAAATAATAATTAAGATTTATTAATTAATTAATATAGATTTTTTAATATTTTTTAATATTTTTAATTAATAAACACTTTATACATTACCCATATAATTTATAAATTATCATCTTATATATAAACTATAATATATTATATAGAAACTAAAAATGGTATTTTAATATTGAAATTTAATATTATGGAATTTTTATTTAATAAATGTTTTATAAAAAATTAATTAATTAATTATAAATATGTTATAATTAATTAATTTATAAAAATATTTTTGAAATTTAAAAAATGTCTTAAAAACTATTTTCTATAATTTCTAAATATTGTAAAAAAATTCAATTGATAATTATAATTAAGAAAAATAAAAAATTTCCCCATATATTATATTTAACAATACAACTAATATCACTATTTTTGAATCACTTATTTTATTTATTATACACTATGATATATAATCTTTGTTTTGAAGGTGTATGGGTATCACTGCTTACTATATGTAGTGTTCTATGTAACAATAAATCCTGAACATGATGGTGTGGGTCATATTAACATAGATCCTATTAGTTACGACTTTTTATAAGTCATCAGTGTGATATTAAATAGGTTTTTGTGTATATAATATAACAAGATACTCCTATTTGTCATGTTTGGTGAAAAATATTTTATATCATATTTTCTATATGATACTATGTTTTTAAGGGTTCACTTTATCATAATGGTACAATATAATTTACCATAACATATTATACAATATAATAATAAACTAGAGTATTGAATTTGGTTTCTACTTAATATATTCCATATCAGATGGTGTGAACTAACTGTAGCTAATAACATAACATGTTGTAAAAACAATGTCTACTTTAATTCTATGACATTTCATATTATTAGAATTTTGTCATTAATACACATTTTTCTTAATTTTAAACACACTTCATTGAACCATGAAGCATGAAATTACTTTATAACCACTGATTGGTTTTTATAAACTGAATAAAACTCAATCAATGTAGCATAAGTATTAAGAAACCACAAATTCCTTAGATCATTATTTATGAAACCCAAACCATGTATAAGTATAAATGAAGAACTCATTGTGAATCTTACCCTAAAAATAAGTTCAATATCAATCTTAATTTATATTTTTTAAGAATATCACTAAGATACATTGTTTCACGTCTCCCTCAGAACATGTGTTCTGATTAGTAAATTCTACTTTTAGCCATTTCCATTGGATTTATTTATGGAACCAAAAACATCCAATATATACTTATCTAAAGGGACCTACTTTCAAGGGCAGGTGTTCGTTAGGTTTGCGCCCATGACACTTAAGAACATACATTGGTTGAGCGGATGGGAGGTCAGACTCATCACACCCTTTTAGGGGGAATTATTTCCTACTATGGGACTCCCTTATAGATTTAACATTTTTCTTGTGAATCTTCATAAATTTACCATGTATAACATAGGTTTCCATTGAAATATGCAATCAATTATTAGCATGTGTTAAACTTAGAATCATCTGTATGTATTCTAGGTTGTTTATTAATGGAGTTATCCATATGTATTCGAGGTTCTCCTTTAATGGTATCATTTTATATACTATTGAGAGATTCTTTTAACTGTTTTTATGACAATACTGGTTTTTAAGCTAGTCAGTGGGGAACTCTGGAATTTATTGTCATCCAGGGAGACAAAAGTTTGCTTTGATGTCAGGATCATACCCATAAATGGGCTACCTATGTATCATTTTGAAAGGAATCAGAACCCTCATAGTTCGCTTCCACTTAATGGGACACATCATACCTTTTAAGGTCATGTGAAAAGGACCTAACCATATAGTTTAATGTCATGTGGTAAGGACACCTAAGAAGAAAGTTCTTAGTCAAAGATTGGTGTTGGACTTATGCCTAACCAGACCAAGTAACTTGGAAAAGATATTAGTTTCCATGTTTGATTAGACACTATTGTAAATATGGCCAAGTAATAATAGGGTTAATTTTATGTGTTGGGCTTGAACCTCATAGAGGATTCCTACATATCCCATTTGGATGGTAATCAAATCCCACTTATTTCAATGAGTCTCATAGGAGAGTTTAGTCCTTTGATAGAAATGAGTTTGGAATTACTTCCTAAAAATGATACCTTTTATGGATGAAATGAGATGGACCTTTGGCCTTTGGATGGATTCCAACATATTCTAGTTTTAAAGAGAATTAGAGTTCTCGTAGTTCATTGATCTTGGGTTGTGTGGATGTTGTGATCATAAATATTGTATGAGCCCGTGTGAGTCATGTTAAGTGTGAGAAACAAGAGGATGTAAAATATTCAACAAACCAAACACATACTTTTACTCTTCCACTGATGGAAGAGGATAGGCCTACGATAACGAGGGTGGATGAGGCCGAGGCGATAGTGGGTGAGGGCGCGTAGCAATGAACCTTTTAATGTGGGATGATATGGGAGGTCATGCGATCCGACTCTCGGATGATTAGGGACTTACCTTAGTGGGAGTTCCCTGATTAGATCCCAGGAGGGGAGGGAGACTTCTCCATTGTTTGAATGGAAAATATAGTTTGAACCTCACTCTCTTTATTGGGAACCGAAGGCTATGAGTCTTAGAGATGAAAAGGGGAGGTCATGACCCAAACCCTAATCCTCCATACCGGGAACTCCTAAACACTCTTCCTAGGAGAAAGGTCCATGTGACTGCATATATACAAACCCATAGACACCCCATGAATCGTAACCCCATTAAAAAAACAAATGTGGGAAACCTTTGACCGTGGATATACAAAACCAAATAGGGGACACACTGATGTTCCTTTCCCAAAGGTTTGGTAAGTCTGGAGGTTTTGGTAGAGGTTTGAACTTAGTCTCTTTCACATAAGGGAACCAAGGAAGGAAGTACCCTTCCATGAGCCGCTTTGAATAGGGTTTAAAAGATGATGCGTAAGCCCCGTGTGCAACGATGCAACTTAGCTATGTAGTGTAGCTGTACCACATAGGTATGCCATGTAGGCACCATGTGTATGTATGTTGCGTAGGTACCCCATGTAAGTGCACCGCATTGGACTCAACGATAACTAAAAAAGTGCTTAACATAGGAGAACCAAGCCTATGAAAGCTTCAAACATTGAAAGGACTTTAAAAGGTGCTTATCCCATATAATTATTTCTTATATTGTGTTTTTAGAGACCTACCGTAGAAAATTTGAGGGATATGGGTGAAAGGGCTATGCAATGGGAGCTTTAAGAGTTCTTATAACTTTTTTAGTTGTCAAACGAGGAGCCCAAGGGTCCTATTTATAAGAAAGGAGGGGGATAGTTGAAATAAGTTCATTAGAATAAGATGGCCTCACATCTCTTTTGTGTAGCTCCTTCATTTAGGTGTATAGAAAACATTGGGTCACGTAGCTCTGTCGCATAACTTCTCTACAGAGGTTCTTCACGTCGCTCCTTCGTGCAAGTCCCTTGCGATTTTTTTTTTCCATTTACTTATTTTAGCTTCATCTTGAGACTTTGAAATATCTGGAGGATGACTTCATAATATTTTTTTCTTACTAAGGAGTGTCAATAAAAGCCTCCACTCATGATTGGATCCTATTAGAAAGAGGGTCGAGTCCTGAGGTAAAATCATGGGGCAAAGACTATAGAGTAATTTCTAAGCCACACAGGTTTTCTGTGTAACTTATTTCACATAGGTTTTCCACGTAGTTACATCTTGCATGCTTTCCACAGAGGTCAACGATATCTATTAATATCTCTATTCATTTCCTATTTTCTTCACCCATGACTTTAGATTTTTCAATCTCGTTTCATAGCTCACTCATCCATCCTTTCCGCATTGTGCTCTTACACAGGTCCCTTGAAATTTTATCAAGGTGAAACCATTTGAGCTATGGAGCTACATGAAAGGATTTTGTCAAAGGATTTATGCTAGGATCCTTGTCAAAGGACCTACACAAATGATCTTGTCGACATACCTATGTGAAGTATTTAATTTTACAAATTGTTAAATTCCATTAAGTGGAAATTTGAATTTTCTAAAGTCAAAATTCCAACCTAATATGGAAAACTTGGTAAATATTTTGTAGTAAATAGATCACTTGATGACAACCACTGAGGATGCTAAGTCTCGTCAAAATGAGATGATGAAATTTTTCAGACCAGACTATTATGATGTTATTGGGAGTACACTACCTAGACTACTAAAAGGATTAATTCCATACCAATGAGAGTATCCACAATGTCCCTATATGACTCTATACGGACATGGGATTTTTAAATATTCCCATATTCAAATTATTAATAGATAATTACCAAATAATTGGTTACTCCAGTACTCCAACTCTCATTGCTTGAATATTACTACAAAGTGTATCCCTATTCATGAGGGAACAATCCCTATTGTATGTATCATTTAACATAGTGGTTTTACTCATAATATGAAAGACCATGTTGTAGATCCAAGTCCACATTATAATGATTCAAACTTTTTTTCTTTACCAACTGATTAGTCTAATGGTTGGATGAGAGACTGAGGTCTTCGTTTTGGAGGAGGAGTTAAACCTGAATGGATATGGGCATTTTGTGTATGTCGGATTTGTGCATAATTCAGGAAATAGATATCATATGTTCACATTTATAAAGCTGTCTGGATGGGAAAAACTTTTTTTTACAAGAACTAATCCGTCCCTAAATTGATGAGCCGATGGAGTCCACAGAAAAATACTCATAACTTGATGCATGGTGAGGTTGGTATCAGTCTATGGGATATTTACCAAATATCTAGGGTTCCTATTCTCAAAGAGATGTATGATGAGTTAATTCCACAAGTTACAACATGGAGAGATGTTACTAGACACCACCATTGGCTCATGAATTATTCAAAATAGCGAATGGAATACCAAAAGATAAGAAAGATATTCATACAAGGGTGTGGATGAAAACCTATTTAGAACCAACAATAGATAAAGGTCCCACCTACGGATGTCCTACTATTTTTCCATCTGTAGATAATCAGGGCATCTCTGGCACATATTAGCCAACATTGGGGAGAGGTGACTACAAGTACTGGGGCTATAAATTTAAATATGATATTTATGCAAAGGTATGATTATCTAGATTTCTTTCCATGTGGATAAGTATTTATTTGTTTCCAGCCTGTGTGTCTAGTGAAGGTGTAAGGCTGGGGAATTTTGTTATTGAATCCAAATTGGTAGAGAGAAAATATATTAGGTTAGAAACTCTTTTATTGGAAAGAATTTATTATTCCCTGCAGCATTTTTTCAATATGAATGATCTATTTGGACTTTCAGGGCCATTCCAAGTGTTGTGGGGCTGGATTGCAGTACAATTTTCTTCATATTTAGTGCTGAATTCAGTTAGAGTCCCCTATGGTCGATTTACCCCATTTTTAATGAAAGTTTCAAATATTCAACATCATAACTTGAGATTTGATGTAGTGCTGAGGGAATTTAATTTATAAGGAGAATTCAACTTATTCCCTTTTAGTAATACACCAACTGAAAATTTTATTGATGATAGTAAGGAAGGAAATTATGATCTTAGGTCCTATATGATGGAATTCAGGGACAGTGTGTTATGAACCAGAATTTAAGGTGAAATTATCTGTGAGGCTTACATACCTTATTGGTTTTCTCACCAGTTCCAATGTATTCAACAATCAAATACTTTTCCTCCCACGTATGTTAGACATGAGAAACAACCAATGGTAGCAAGATAATTTTGGATTTTTATGGATTTAGAGATATCCAAATTATCAATTATGTTACCTCTATCAAATGCACCAATTGGATTAGAAGATGGATATGATAAAGCTTGGGCTACTTCATAACCTCATGGGGCTCTAAAAAAAGGAATATTTTGGTTAGTGGCCATGAAAACTGTTGTACATATCAATCATGGTAAGAGGTCTAAAGCCAAAGATGATATAAAGGCTTCAGAAGTTTTAGAACCTTCAAAACATCTTCACAGAAGGTATACCAAGAAGACTAAGGATAAAGAAAAAATACATCCAGCACTGAGGCGATCTAGCTACCATCATTACAAATAGATTTCCATCCCATCTAATGACCTTTCTAAAGAAGAAGGGAGGACTGAAGATGATCATAAGTTATAGGGTGTTGAGTTTTATCCACATCCAACTATATCGAAACTAAATTATGTGCAACCTTTGGATATTCATTTTTGGGAGATATTGACTCATGATCTCAGGGATGCATGGGCATTCCTCCAAAATGGCCTTCAAATTATGGATGTGGGTGACATTAAATAACCTTCATGATTGTCATCCAGATAATAACATGGATGAAGTACAAGAGTATATTGCAGAGCTGGAGACCTTTATATATGACAATGATGAACAAGTCCCATCCTCTAAATGAGTATCTAATATGATGGAATTAGGTATACGTGAAGGGGTAATTATTCACCCTAAAGAGGAATAGGTCATTTATGTTAATACTGAGTATGTATTTTCCTTTTATTTTGTTAATATTATAATTATTCATTCAATATCATTAATCTTGATGAGATTACATTTTGTAGCTTTAATTCAAGGAAGGAACCTCAGGACAGGTTCCTGGGTCACCAAGTTATGGTCCTACATGTTCTCCCATAGGCACATTAAATGATCCTCCCAATTCTCCAAAACATTCTATGGGAGCAAGAATCATAATCGGGGTAATGGAGAAATACAATACTCAGCCATTACCTTAGGTTTCTACTACTATAATGAGTATTTCAATTTATCCACAAGAATATGAAAAGAAACACAAGAGAGAATTGAAATTGATCCAATGTGAGCATCAAAGAAGTAAGTATTTATACTATTCTTTGGTACCATGACATTCATGATACAATTTTGTGACCATGTTCATACTCTCACAGGATCTACATCTCTCTCTTCTCTTAAGTGATTATGAATTGATCCTTTAAGAATGGATAAGTAAATCCCAGGAGAAGTATAGGTTCATGTTGATGAATCTATTACCTTGATATATAAGACAAAAAATGTGAAATTATATCTGCTTCTGATTCTATTTATAGATGGAAAATTCATGATAATGTCAAATATATTTCTCTTGAATATTAAATTCTTTAATAATATTATTCTCTTCAAAATATCTCATATCTGTTTCCCTTGACAATTGATCCTTCAATAACCAATACTGATATTCCTATTACTCCAGAGGGAAGGAACAAAGATCCTGGGAAATATGAAGTAGATACTGGTGTTGATCCTAACTTGGAAAGATCTGATGATGCTGAACCAGTTGAAGAAATGATGGAACAGAATGTCAGCAGAGCCAATTTTGGAATCGACCTACATTTGTTGGATACCTTAAATGGTGAGGATGTTATAACATTCCAAGCTGAATACACTGAAATTATGGACTCCCTTAATCCAAAATTTTTTATTCCAAGTTCCATCAAGGAGTTTGGGGACTTTCATAAGGAATTGAAAGGATGTAAGTTTTATTCTTGAATTTTATATACATAATTGTTTTTATTTTACTGGGTACTTCACATCAAAGTTCAACTTATCCAAATTTTTCTGTAGAGAATCTTGTGAAGGCCCATCAAGAATAGGTAATTTCACTATATCCTTCTTCTACAGAAGTTGGAGAAATACTGACTGAGGAATCCATGTTTATAAAATCTTTAGATCCTACGATTATAGAAACTGGGATAGCTCAGGAGAATCCTTATCAAGAAACATTGTCTCAAACTAATGAAGCCTAGAAAACTAGGGTTGAATCTAATCAAGAAACCATCTTATTATTAGGTAAATGTTTCTGATTATTTAGATCATGCCCCATTTATGACATTCTTCTAAAACTGGAAGTGATTATAACTCACCACTTAGGTTTATCGACTCCCACAGCTAGATCAGAGGGTGAATCTTCTATCCGGCTCAAACATCAATAGAAGGTAAAGCATCCAATATTCTGAGAGAAGAAGATCAAGGCACCTATCTAAGTGATTTTTTAGAGTAAATTATACCCCATAGTAGTGACTCAGATTCATATTTAGATATGTAATATTCTCTTATCATGGCATGTAAAAAGAAATGGCATTGAATTTGGAAGATAATTGCAGAGAAGCCTTTGGATGAGCTACTATCCCATTTTGGAAAAATCCCAACACTATTTTTCGTATTGTGATTTGGTGGATTTAATTATCTCCCAGAATACAATGCCATGAAAGTGTCCATTCACCAATAGGAGCAAGAACATAAGCTGTGGAAAGATCTCAAAAAGGCTAAATGACTTATTAATGTTGAGAGCTTGCAAGATGAGGCAGAGGATGACCATAGCAAGTGGTCGATCGAAATTGGTCCATAAATTTAATAGGTGATGAAGGAGATGGTATATCCTCAATAAAAAATGGATGATGTTCATAAAAAACTTGATTAATTGAACCAAACATTGGGAGAGATCTAGTTGGGAGGGATAACTTCTATTTCAACTACCAAGGAAGAACTTCATCAAGCCGAGGAGGATAAAGTTTCTCAACTATCTCAACTTCAAAAGGCGGTTGATAGGGATCATGAGGTCATTCAGAAAATGAAGAGTAATGCCGAGAGTTTTTTAACACATGATAGAGAGGATCCATTTTGTGGATGTCCCTCTAATTTTACGATATGAATGAAAGGAATTTTGTCTCCAATCATATAGGTCACCATTCTTGCTTTCTGTAATTGTAATATTAGAGGTGGTGATAATGATGTTTTTTAACATAAAACTTTTATGTAAGGTAATCATAATTGCAATAATAGGAATGGGTGTGATCAATATTTTCTATTTAATCCAACGTTCCTAATGAGAATTGTTTTATTTTTACTAGTTTTATACAATCAAACACCACAAACTTTGTATATTTTGACTATTTATTCCACAATATTTCGTAAACCATACAAAAATGTAAGTCAAGTTAGCTGAGACTTGACTTTTGTCTAGAGTTCCCATTTTGGGGTTTCAATCAGGTGTGTACTATGTATCGTTTTATTCTAGTCTAGATTCATACATGTCAAACTAAAAATGATAATGTTTAAGGTTGAATAGCTTTAACCATAAATTTAGAAATTAGGTCCCAAATAAATCTTAGTGGCTATGAATTTATCCAATATTCTTTAGATTCTTCCAAGGGGAATCTTGATTCATGATTTTTATGGTCACCAAATCTAAAACATGAAGTATAAACATAAAGGATATCTTTCCCAAGAACAAAATTACCATTATTTGAGAAACCCATTATGGGGATTTGTAGTATTCAGGGCCAAATAGGGAATATGCTTCATAATAAAACAATGGCATTTTTTACTGACATACCTGTTATGTAAGAAACTTATGAAAGGCCACCTATGGGCACACACTTCATAGTCATGGAAAAGAGCTCTTAGGAATATAAAATTTTATTTTTGATAGACAATGGAAAATAAGATTTGGGTGACTCAAGACCAAAGTGGGTGTTTTTTCCAAGGAAATAGATTTTAAGAAGAAATGTCGATCTATGCCAACATATTTCATGAATGGGGAAAACAATACTATACTAATTTGTTGTATGGGGAATGATTAAAATTTTTTAGAAAGAGGATTTATGATATCATGATGTACAGTTTTAAGTCAGGCAGTGAGGACATTAGGTGGCTTTAATTTAAGGTCTTTAGATTTCACCCAAGGTTCATGAGTCTTTAATTTCTTGATAATTTGTCTGGAAACATACTTCCATGTTCAAGTATAGAAAGGAATAATTTTAAACTATGATTTGGGAATTTCTGGATCCAAATAATGATATGGGGAAAGGGCTGAAGGAATTATATGAAGTATTTTCTAAGAATGAAGTTACCATTATTTGAAAAACCCGTTTTGGGGGTTGTATTATATAGGGACGACTAGGGAATATACTGTATATCAAAACAATGTAATCTTTAGACTGACATACCTATTATGCAGGAAAAATTTATTCGAGGCCACTAGGGGAATGTACTGCATATTCAGACAAAAGAGATCTTGAAAATTTGACCTTATATTGCTAAAAGATGAAGACATTTTATAGAGATTCTGATTTCCACAGCACAAAGTTCGGTTTATAGAGAAAGGTACCTGAATATAGAAAGAGTATTTAAAATCAAGATTTCCAAAGAATCATAGGAATTGGATTTCTACAAAGGACTGAGCCAAACGTAAGAAGTATGGTGTCTATAGTTTTAGGTCATACGACTAGGACCAAAATATAATGGAGATAGTAGATGATATGTGGTCAAATGATCCTAGGTTATTTCATTATGATTTTAACACATCAAAAAGGAAATGTGTAAACCATGGTCTTAGAGACTTTCAGATCAATAGAAAAGTACATGGAAAATATACATAGATGACCACTTTAAAATACAGATTCTTGTATATTGTCATCAAAGTTTGAAGGGGACAAAAGAGACTTTTACCAAGAACAAATTTACCATTTTTTAACGAACCCATTATGGGTGTTGTATCATGCAGGGCCAATGAGGGAATATGTTGTATATCCAAATAGTTGAATATTTTTATTGACAAGACCATTATGTAGGTGACTTATGGAAGGCCACCTAGGGGCATGTACTGCATAGACTGGAAAAATAGTTCTTAGATATCAGAAACTTTACCACTAAAAACCATAATAAATTTTATGAAGACCTAAAAAAATTCAAGATTAAGAGTATGAAATATAGCCAAGGAAATGCACAATGCACATGATAAATATTTGAATCAATATTTTCCATGAATTTGGAGTCCCTTACATATATCTGATTCATATGTAAAATAGATATATTTCTTGTTTCCTTGGCTGACTCTCTATGGAGAGGACACAAAATGAAGACTCTCACATAGATTGTTAATTATATATGAAATATAGATAAAAATTTATCATGTGATAGGGAATAGGAACTAAGGATTATTTTTCACTATATATTCCAATGGGATGAGAATCAATCCATACGTAGTTCTTGAAACAATCATTTCCCACACCAATTGAGTTTTATGTGAGAGACGAGGGGTTTTTAACACATTCTAGAAGAATGGTTAAACTTAAGAAAAAAAATAATTTGAAGATCAAACCATGTATCATGGAAGAGTAATATGTATAGATCTAGTTCATATATATGATGTGAAAATGGAAATAATTTTTTTTATTACAGTTGGGATCATGAATGGAGATCTAAGTGTCTCTATATATCCCATTGGAATGAGAATCAATCCACATGTATATCTTGAAATGATGTATCTATGAAGATCTGATTCAAACATAAGGAGAAATGGAACCCATGCTTCACAAAGGAGTAACAATGATGTAGGTGATGCTTTCACATTGAAGCTCCCAACGTCAAATAAAGAAGACGTTAACCATACATTTTAATGTAGTGTATTGAGGAAAAATGATGTCATGTATTTTAACATTGTGTGGAAAGGACAAAGATGATACGCATTTTAACATCATAAGACATGGACGCTTATGGTTGTTATGCAATTTAAGGTATTGAAACTAGAAATTTGGGATATGTAGTTTAGATTCATGTAGCGAGGACATTTTATTGCACAATTACACAAATTACTTCTTTAATAATATTTAATTAGATAGAGTTACAATAAGTTCTCCATCCATTGAGATTAGGGAATAAGATCCATTAGAGTAGACCGTATGTATGGAATAAGGTCCTTCCCACTTTGGATCTAGTTTTGGAGGCTAATTTCCTAGTATCATTGGAGTCCATAGGAATAATACCAATTCTCCTTGAAGAAATGAGAGGAGGTGAAATTTCTTGTTAAAAGATCGTGATATTCTGTACTGATAGACATAAAAATGATGAAAAGTAAGCAATCTATTTTATTCTAATAATTATTTCTCATCAAATCATTTTTGAGATGGTTCATCTGTAGATAACAGGTCAAATATTGTTACTCAGAGTGAATTCAATTGAATTCTAATTGGAAAAACTGCTTCTATTTTGTACAGCAATGAATATGGAGTTTCCTGAGTGGAAATACAGGTAGTAGTCTAATAAGCATAGAAAGCTTTGAAAAGTTTATCACGACAATATTTCTTATATTTATTAATCATATTATAGAGTATATTTGATTGAGTCTTATTTAAATCTAATATATTTCCATTGGTCTCTTCATGATAGAGAGATGAATTATTGGATTTAATATTGTGCTCCTGATATCACTTATTTACCTCAACATAACAGAAATTGGTTCCATTATCTGTCAATATAGTACGAGGGACGCCACATCTGGTAATTATATTTTCTTTGAAAAAGCTAACAATTATTTTTGTTCTAACTTCTTTGAGAGGTATTGCCTCATCTCATTTGGTGAAGAAATCAGTAGCAGTAAGAATATACATGAACTACTTAGCCATAGATGGAGGATAAGGTCCAACTACATCCATTCCCCACATGGCAAATGACCTGAAGTATTTAGATGTATGTAGTAACTCTGGGGGTTGATGAATGAAGTTGGCATGCAGTTGGTAGGGATGAAATTTCTTGGTTAAATATTTTCAATCTCACGTCATTGAAGGCACGAAGTATCCAAGCCATCATATTTGATCAAAAATCCTATTCCCAGACTGGTGATCACAAAAAGATATTGCATGTACTTCTTTCATTACAACTGCATTTTCTTCTCCATTAATACATCTGAAGAGGACTTCATCAAAGCCTCATTTGTAGAGGATCTTCCGGTGATCTATACTATCATAAAGAGTGAAACTGTCCACTCATTGTCAGATCTATTCTTTTTCAACTCTATCTTGTGTAAGTACTCCATTTTGATGGTATTCTATGATGGGTACCATCCATCCCATAGTATGACAATAAGGATCATAAATAGGGATAATTCCATTAATTTCCTCTATTCTAGTTTGAATGAAAGGTGAAACCAAAAAACAATGGGCAGTACAGATAATTGTTCATCCCGATTTGGATCTTGTAAGGCTGTGGCCACATTAGACAATGCATCAACTTGGGTATTTTGTTTTCATGGGACATAAGAAAATGTTTTCTCTAAGGGAAATTCATCCATTAAACCTCTTACTTAATCACATAAAGGGGTTAAATATTCTTTTCTGATAGCATAGTCCCCATCGATCTATTTGATTACAAACTCTGAATCACCTTTCACATTTAGATGGTTCACTTGTACCTGAAGTGTAAATTCTAGTCCTACATTGAGAGCTTCATATTTAGCCTCATTATTAGTAACGCCTTCTGATAACAGAAAGGAATATGGAAACTTTGTTTTTTCTGGGTTGACAAGTATAATTCTTAAACCATCCTTTTTAAGTTTAGGGTTTTCCATTCTTTTTCTCGTTGGACTTCTAGAAGCACAATCAAAGTACATTTCCCATGTTTGGGGATTATCTTTAATAGAGACAATTTCTTCATCAGGATGTTCAGTATTCAAAGATGTATCTTATGAAGATGGATGTTTAACAAGGAAGTCTGCTAAGGATTGACCTTTTATTTCTTTCTTAGTCCCAAAATGAATATTGAACTGTTTCAAAATAACTTCCCACTGTGCCAAACTTCTTGTAAACATAGGATGGTTGAGGATAAATTTGAGTATGTTATTGCGAGATACAAAGTGAACCTCATGATGTTGAAGGCAGTGCCTCAGCTTCTGAACTATAAAGATTAATGCCAGGAATCACATCTCAATACTTGTATATTGAGACTCTATGTCAAGCATATTTTGACTAAGATAGTAAAGGCTATTTTCATTCCAAACATCATTCTTTTGTGCAAAGAAAGAACCTAGTGATCTCTCTAAAGCTGTCACTTAGAGAATAAGTGGATTTTTTTCAATAGGTGTGTAAACACAATGAAATTCGTTACATGTACTAATCCGCAATTGAATATGTATTTCCATGTACTGCGACTAGAAATTTCCTCAAAGGGGCTTGAAAAGCTCAAGGTGCGGCTCAACATTTTTCATGGGGGTCAGTGACAGTAACGAAGGAATTGGCCCGAAGGGCCGTGAATGCAACCTGGTACTAATCCCAATATGGGGTGCAGGGGCACATCCCCTGCAGTATGGAGAAATTATTTGTCTAAGTACCTAAAGTGGTGCCCAAAGGTACTTATCCACAAATAGTTGTACACCACTTTGCTAGAGCTGAATGAAAGCATTATTTTGGCTAAGTCCCCAAATGGTGCCCATGTCTAGCCAAAACAACGTCGATGTGCAGGGTACTTGCGCACCACAATTTGGGGCTCAAGTCACTTGTGCACCCAATCTCATTTCTCCCAGGGTCCTATTTTTGCCTATAAATAGACCTTTGGGGTCCTCATTTGTACAGATGAATTTCTTGGAAGCCCATTTGCTGCTCTGGTCACCATAGTACTTCTCCCCAGTCTTTCGAAACTTTCAAGGTAGTTCTTCAACACCTTGAGCAGAGGATTTAAGGGAGGATCATTGAACTTAAGTAATTTTAGTATTTGAAAACCATAACACTTGCACACTTAAATCATCCAACCTCCCCAAGTAATAAATACTTGCGCGATGCATATTCCTTTTATATGAACTTGAGCGCCCCACTTATCAAACCTTTGGGAAAGGAACATTAGCGTGTCTCATATTTGGGGTTGTATTTCCATAGTCAGAGGTTTCCCACATTTGTTTCACAATGGGGTTAGGATTCATGGAGTGTTTTTGGGTTTTCATATCCACTGTCACATGGAACTTTCTCCTAGAAACAGTGTTGGGAAGTTCCCAGTTTGGAGGAGGGTTAGGTCCTAGCCTTTCCCTTCTCATAGAGATGGCCTTGAACCTCATGTCTCTGGTAGGGAAGGTACAATACATAGTAGATTTTTCACAAAAGTATAGGATAATTCTTCCTCCCCTACCAGGAAGAATTTTAGTGAATCCATCCTAGTGTAAGCCCTTAACCTTCATCCCTTATTCCTTTCATTGGACCCTTGTCCAATGTAAAGTGAATAGTGGTAAGGCTTGTCGCCTCACCCTTGTCCACCCTCTCCGCCATATGTGTGCCGTCTTCCACCAGCAGAGGAGGAAAAAAATTGAAAGTGCCTTTGTTGAATCTTCCACATCCTCTTGTTTCTCACACCGAGAATGACTCATGTGGGTTTAGAGATTTGTAATGATTACAACATGTGCACAAACACACATGGTGAAGGAACTATAAGAACTCTGATTCCTGTTTAAACTTGGATACGTAGGAAGCCCTTCTCAGGGCTCAAGATCACCGAAAGGAACTATGAGAACTCTGATTCCTATTCAAACTAGGATACATAGGAAGAACTTCTCGGGGACCAAGCTCACCAGATATCCTCTTTAGGAATCCAACCTTAATTTCTCTAATCTGGGCATCCTCCTTAGGAATAATCCCCAAATTAAACCCCTAAGTCATCCAGGAATCCTTTTCAGGAAGTAATCCCAAAATCATTTCTCTCAAAGGACTATACTCTCTTATGAGACTTATCGAACTACGTGGAATTTTGTTCCCATATATATGGGATACTTAGGAAGCCTCCTTGAGGTTCAAAACCAAAACTTTAAATCAACCTTTTCTCCTTGGCCCATATTCCCAACAGGGTCTGATCATACTTGGAAACCTATATCCTTTCCAAGTTCCTTGGGATGCTTTAGTATAAGTCCCACACCATGTTTTGACTAATCAAATTCTGCTTAGATGTCCATACCACATGAAATTAAACTGTACAGTTAGGTCCTTATCACATGACCTTAGAAGGTATGATGTGTCCCATTCAATGGCACCGAACTAGGAGGGTTTTTAATCCTTTCACAAGGATACGTAGGTAGCCTATTTTATGGGCACAATACCAAGATCAATTCAAACCTTCATCTCCTTGGATGATAATAAATTCTAGAGTGCCCCACTAAGTGGATGAAAAACTAGTATCATCATAATTATGACTAAAAGAATCTTAAAATAGCATATTAGAGGATACCATGGATGGGAAACCATGAATACATACGGATTTCTCCATTAATGAAGAACCTTGAATGCATACTGATGATTCTACACTTTACACATGTTAATAAGTGATTGAAAATTCCCAGGGATACTTATGATATACTTGGTGAATTAATAAGGATTCAAAAAAATATCTTAAATTATAAAGAGAGTCCTGGAGTAGACAATAATTCCCCCCAAAAAGGGCGTGATGAGTCTGACCTCCCATCCTCTCATCTAATGCATGTTCTTAAGTATCACGAAGTTCAAACTTAACAAACACATGCCTTTAGAAAAAAGGTCCCCTTTGGATAAAGAAATGTTGGAATTTTCTGATTCCATAAATAAATCCAATAGAAGCCACCTCGAAGTAGTGATTCTTAAAACTAGAATACATGTTTCAAGGAACTAAGAAAAAAGGTGCAATTAATACTGTTGGACTCAAAAGATATCTCTTGATGGTATCAAATGCCTCTTATTAGACTTCATTCCATTGATATGTAACTCCCTTCTTCATTAATCTTGTTAAGGGTAAACAATTTCCTGCCAAATTGGTGATAAAGCGCTAAATATAGGCCAAGTGTCCTTAAAGTCCTCTTCATTATTTCAAATTTTGAGGAGTTTACATGATAAGGATTTCTTTTGTATTCTAAGGATAAACTTCAATTCCACGATGGTGTACAACGAAGTGAATGAATTTTCCCGAGGTAATCCTGAAAGAATATTACGAGGGATTCATCTTCAAATTATATTGTCAAAGTTTACTGAATATGGTCTCCAGATCAGTCAGGTGATCAAATATTTGTCTGTATTTAACCACTAGATCATCCATATAGTATTCAACTAACTTTCCTATGAAGGGTTTGAAGATATGGTGCATGGTACGTTGATACGTTGCACCTGAACTCATTAAGACAAATAGAATTACCCAATAGTGAAACACACATTGAGGGGATATAAAGGTTGTAGAATCCTCATCTTCATGGTCCATTCAGATTTTGTTGTACCCAGAGTAGCCATCCATGAAGGAGAGAGCTTCATATCTAGCTGTTGCATTGATCAAAAGTTATGTGATCGGAACTGTAAAGTCATCATTAGGACAATACCGGTTGGGATCTCTAAAATTAATGAAAACTATAATTTTAACATTCTTATTTTTCACTGGTACAATGTTGGCTAGCTAGTTGGGATATTTCACCTCCCTAAATAAGTTAGCTTTGACAATCTTGTCGACATCAGCTTCAATTTTAGAGGCATGAGTTAGGGTGTGTTATTCTTGCTACATACTTAAATACTCAATTCTCTTCTGGAAAACCCAACTGATTAGTGGCCACAATGGGATTATATCCTAGAATTTCTGTATAATTCTAATAAAATATATCTTGATGTTTCTTTAGAAATAATGTATACATCTCTTACTCTTCAGAAGTCATGGTCGCACTAATTAGAGTGGGGGGTGGTTCTTCCTCTATACTGAGATTTATTTCTTTGAGATGATCCATAGTGGTGGAGACGCCTTCTTCAAATGTTGGAGGATCATCCTTGAGATCTTCATTTTCTTTTCCCCTACATGTCACTTCTTCTATTTATGCTTGCAGAGTAGGTGAGGAAGAAAAAATTTCAAAGCTAGGGGAGGAATCATTTTTTAAAAATCCTGAATATATAGAAATAATTTATGACTCTACTAATGATGTAGGGTCTTCCTAGAGTATTGAAGATAAGATGAGGGGATGGGAATCAAAATCCTTATATTCCTTCATTACTGCAAAAACTTCTTCTAGACTGATTGATGAAGCAATGACTTGCTGTAGTTTGGTGGATGAAATGAAAACATCTACATTTAAGCTCTCACTATCTAAAACTTCTCCAATGATGTTAGGCTTGATTTCCACAATTGACATTATGGAATTCACTAGATGAGTGCTTGAATTTTGTTTTATCCTTTCAATTTGATTTATATTTAACACATAATCTATAATCAGATGTTTGAATGGGTTAGCTGATATCTTTTCCAATCCATTCAGAGCATTTATTTTTATTTCATCTTTTGTCATGGACTTCATTCCCTTTGTATGATATAATTCTGCCTCAATATACTGAGATTCGCACATTTTGAACCAAGCCTTGTAACTATAAAATGTCCCAATTTTACCATTGGAGTAATAATTTAGAAATTAGTGATATGACCAAGGAATGGTTGCATGTTGATTTTTCCAAGGCCTTCTAAGAAGAATGTTTAAGGTTGTGTCCTAAAGGACAACCATGAAATCCAAATTAGATACAAGATCTCCAAACTATGTTCTGAGTGTAATATTTCATAGAGGTTCTTGTTCATTATTTTCATAACCTTGTAACATCAAAGTGGAAGGAGATATGTCAGATTCAGTGAGACCCAATCGATGAAGTGTTCGAATGGGAATGAGGCTGACTCCTGAGCCATTATCAATGTAGGCTCATCAGATGTCTGTATCATTTACCCTGCCAGATAGATATAAGGTCCTGATGTGTGCATGTACAAAATCATATTAATCTTAATCAGTGAAATATATAACTGCATGACATTCTATAGGATCAATATCTATATGGTAAACCTCAGCATCAATAACTTTAGTTTCAAACTCTTGAGGACTTGACAAAGCCCCAATAATTACTTCTCTAAGATCCTTTGATAGAATCAAGGAATCTAGGATTGATAACTTTCTTGGTACACGAGCTATTTGTTTCAAAACATCATACTTTTAGTCCAAAGGTCTGTGTTTTATAGCATGGTGATGCAGTTTTGATTGTGCTTTGGAAGTTGATGCTTCTGATGCAGATGTACCATGTGTCGGGGCAGAAGATGGAAATACTTTTGATCTTGGTATATTATATAGATTAGGTCTATCTAGTTGATGAGATAATGATGGTATAACCTCTAATTTTTCCTCTAAGATAATTGTGTCAGGTCTAATCCTGTCATGTGTGGGAGAATTTCCTCATTCTTGTTGTGCCTGCTGAAGGGATCTCCCATGAGTTTCTTCTACATAAATGGTTTGAGCATGGGTGTAGTTAAAATAGTGATTTCTAGAATATCCACATCTTCCTTTTATCCTTGAACTTGGATTCTCCCTCTAGTTCCCTAATCAATTGTAGGGAATTTAGGTTTATGATAACTAGAATCATCATTTGAATAGGGTTCCATTAAGTGGATAATGTTAACGTAACAAAATATCAACTCTTCATCGGAGGAAGATCCTGCTTGACAGGTCGGTTTTGGTTGTGTCGTTTGGTGGGGCAGTTTTCATGATTTTAATATTTATGTCATGAAATCTTCCAATGTCAAGGAAAACATTGGCCTCTACCCAAGATCATCTTCTTATGATAGCTCATTATCTTTTTGATAATGTTTCTTCTTTAGTGATTTACATTTTAAGGACTGATCTTTTGATAAAGATGGATTTGCTGTAGCGGAAGTGGAAGAAGATACAATTAGTTGTTTCAATTGTGTTCGTAGAACGACATGATTTTGGTTGATCATTTTCCTGACCATCCAATCATCATAATTCTTTGCATTGTTTCTTTTGACTTCCTTTCATTCTTCTTCTTTCTCTGGATCTGTAGCAGTAACACATACTACTTGGGCTGATGAACTTTTTAGCTTCACTTATCCAGAGTCTACCATTTTTTCAAAAGATACTTGAAAATGAAACACTCCTGAATGAGATTCCCCAACATTTTATTAAATGGGAAATAATTGGTAGATCTTCATCTCCTTCTTTATTCAGTTTCTAAGGACTTGGTAACTGAACCAAATTGTTTTCCAAAGCTAAGATTAAGTAACCAAGAACCTATTCATTCTAAAAAGAATAAAATTTATTCGTTAATTCCTCAAAATGTATCCACCCTTGATCTTTTTTATCATCTTGATGAGGTGTCCATTGCTACTGATGCTCGGGAGGTGGATCCCTTCAGTATGATGATGGATTTGAAGTAGATGCAGGTACAGGTTTTTGTTTGAGTGTGGCTGTAGTAGCATCTTCTTTCCTTATTCTCATTCCCATAGATGATGGGATTACTCAAGATTTATATTTAGTTTCCACAATGGAATCCTCCACTAGTTGGGAGATTGAAGCATGGTCTCAAAACCCACCTATTTATTTCACAAAGATTAGTGGTGTGTGTAACTCATCAAAAATATTTTCCACACAAATTGGCAGCAACTCTTCTTGAGGGAGTGGTAGATTTAAGGAATATGTTAATACTTTCCATAAACAAATGAAATCTGATACTCTTTCATTATTTCTTTTTTTAATTTGTAAAATCAAAAACTATTGTCTTAAATAATGTTGAGATGAATTGAAGAAGGAATTTCTGACATAGGTCTTCTCATCCAGTAATTGATCAAGACTGCAAACTTGTATACTAGACAAAGGATTGCCCCTATAATGATTGCACAAAGCATATAAAATTTATTGATTATTTTTATTGATGGGTATTCATCATGGGATCAAAATGAGAAACAAAATGTGTTAAGCGATACTTCAGATCTCATAAACCATTAATGATTGGAAATGTAGTATTCACAAAGTTTGGTGGGGGGAAGGATCAGATCTACCCATTTGGGGTAAGATTTAATTTATGGTTGTACTTGTGCATGCCATTCCACTATAGATTTCAATTCAGTTGTTAATGCCTCAATTTTATTCATAAGAATTTGGGGAATATCTAGATGAGATGATACCTGTACAGGTACAACATCTGCAGTTTGAACTAGTGCAATGACTCGCGAAACCACTGGTGGTGCTGCTACAAATATTTTTCTTATATAACCCATTAGGATAGGTCTTTAAGGATGTGTTTTATCCTGTCCTGGATGTGTAACCAATAAATGGAATTCATTATCTGTATATGTAGTTGCAAAAAATATTATTTGCTGCGAATTTCCCAGAGGATGTGAAAATTGAGGATCTTCTTGGGGAGCATGTCTAGTAGAAATTATTCTTCTTAGTAACTCTGCATTGAGTCCTTTTAACTCCTATATATTCTCTTCTCACTGGTAAAATATTTCTTCATTTTAAAGATATTGACCTTTTCTAGCGGAAAAGTGAGACATGATCTGAATTTTATCTTTTATCTTGTCAGACACCTTTCAAAGGGGTGGGAGTTGGTTACATGATGGAATACCTGGATTCTAGTTATGCCTCTGATTTCTGGTACACATACCTCCTTAATTTTCTTTAGTGTGTACCCTGTTATGAATAATAACATTATCTTACAACTCCCCTAAACTAGACACATTTTCTAGAGGATCTTACATAATGGTATTAATGAAATATACTAATGAATAATGCATTGACTACATTCCTATAGTATCTTTAGAAGACTATCGTCTTTTGTGTCCTCCATGAGACTTTGTTCTCATATATGCTGAATTCACAGGAACTACCTGACATATAGTAACCTGAATGGAACTCTTTGATAGTTTATTTGTTTGTTCACTTTGTGGATTCTTCCCTAATCGGGAGAAAATTGAATTTTATTGAGGAGGGGATTGTAGATGTGAAAAATCCACCAGTCCTACGGGTTGGGGATTTTCATGTTCTTATTCTTCAAACATTATAATTTTGTTTGTTTAATTCGAAGGTTGAGTTAAAAAAGACCCCATCCCTACAGACTGGGGTGGCTTCTGAACTTATATGGCTGAGATAAGCACATATGCTGTTTTGATTTTTTGATTTTTGGTTTAAAAAATGGCCAAGTGCATTATTCGAAAATAACTAAAATTTATTATTTAGGTATACCGTAGTGCTATTTCAGACATTTGCACAATCTAATGTCTGACATCCTTTATGTGAGAGGCTTTCTTATTGTTATCAAATTCATGATGAAAAATTATCTCAATAACTTTCTCTATTTGGGTCTAAATCTGATGAGAGCTAGTCAAGGCCTTTTCTTGAGTGTATCTTTTATTACACACAAAATTTGTTGACTATCGTTGGTCATGGGAAATAACATTGCATGAGACCACTTTCGGAGATCTTTTCTGATTTTTGAGCACATTTAAATGAAATTCTCCATGTACACACCATCCTCCGATATGTAAACCAGATGGGCAATTAATAATTAACTAGTGCAGCCTTTTTAGTGCATCGAGGAATGCAAGCTGGAGGGTTCCCTTATACTTCTAAACCATTGTATGTCGGGAAACTGAGAGAGATTCCAAGTCAATTTGGAATTGAAACCCTTATATTACCTTTATATGACATTGATGCTCAGCATATGGAAATACTTTTCATTTTAGATGTCGAAGAATTTTCTATATGTTGAGGCAGATATCATGAATGCAATATTCTTCCATTAATTATAGAACATTGTTTTGAGAGGTTTCCAAACGTGAGAACATGAATGATATTTCACCTTTAACCAGTTTTTTTCTCATGTTCAACATATCTTCATAATCTTTTGATAGAGGTTTATCAAATTGATATGACTAGAGTGGACACTTCTTAGTTGTTTTATCATAAAAAATAGATTTAGTTTTTTTACTATACTATATTAGAAGACAAATGACCCAAGGAAGGTTCAGAGAATGATCATCGCCTTTGGATATCTTCTAATTGAGATATTATTTCCCTTTTTTGTAACAAAGAATCAGACACGGATGGCCGTATGTTGTAATTTTTCTCAAGATAAGAGGGATTTCTCATCACTTCATTGTCAGTTATGGAATTATCTTGACAATGTGAAATACTAATACAGAGAGAAATTTCCAAAATAATGCCATCATGGGGAGCCATATCATAATGGGAAGGACTGGTTATTACATTTCTGGGATAAGGACCTAAAATGGTTGAAGATGGTGGTTTGTATCGTCTTCTTCTTGACCACCAGTCGTCGATGATCGGACGATCGAGGGTTATTTTCCATTTGTAGATACTATCAAGTAGGCTCCAAGGATGGGATAATTCCATGTTAGTGGTATTCACATACCAATACATTCGAAACCTAGTTTTGAAGATGCTGAGTTGGTGATGACGTCCTTCGAGCAGAAGCAAATCCATCTTGTGCAGTAGTCGGGGCATTCACACATCAAAACTTGAAGGAATCCATTTAGAGTGAAGGGAGTTTTGAGAAACCTGAGAAACAATGATCTCCATTAAAGACACATATTTTATATAGATGCATGCATGATTTATTCCTTTTTTTATCCTTCCTTTATCAATTTATTGGGGCTTGAAATATGGGTAATACCATCAACTTGGTTAAGAATTCATGTTTGTTTCACCAGTTTTTGTTTCGTGTCTCACTTGGAACGTGTGTTATTATTAGGAATTAATACTTCTTGGTGGTTTCCATTTAATTTATTTATGGGACTATAAAAATCCAACAATTCTTTATCTAAAGGGACCTACTTCCCAAAGGCAGGTGTTCAGTAGGTTTGCGCCCACGATACTTAAGAAAATACATTGGTCGAGAGGATGGGAGGTCTGATTCATCACACCCCTTTAGGGGGAATTATTTCCTACTATGATAATCTCTTATAGATTTAAGATATTTCTTATGATTCCTTATTAATTTATCAATTATAATGTAAGTTTCCCTTGAAATTTATAATCAATTATTAGCATGTTTGATATTTAGAATCATCCATATGTATTCGAGGATATTCATTAAAGGAGATATCTATATGTATTCAAGGTTATCCATCAATTTTATCCTCTCATATACTATTGAGAGATTCTTTTAACCACTATTATAATAATATTGTATTTTAATACACTCATTGGGGAACTATGTAATTTATTATCATCTAAGGAGACAAATGTTTTTTAACGTCAGGATTGTACCCATAAATAGGATATCTATGTATCCTTGTGAAAGGAATCAGAACCCTTGTAGTTAGGTTCTACTTAATAGGACACATCATACCTTTTAAGGTTATGTGATAAGGACCTATCCATATAGTTTATTATCATGTGGTAAGGACACCTAAGAGGAATGTGCTTAGTGAAATCATGGTGTGGGACCTATCTATACAGTTTATTGTCATGTGGTCAGAACCCTCTGTCTGTGACTTTCTCCATGCCTCTCCAGGTCCGATATGGATTGATGTGGATTTAGGTTTTGCGGACAAGGGTTTCTTCCCCTTTCTTCTTCTTCTTCTTCTTTGTGCTCGTTTTCCTTTTTCCGGTTTTGCGGTCTTCTTCTTGTTTTCTTCATCGACGTTGGTCATTGCTGTCGATTCCCTCAGCCACCCCTCCCTTCTCTGACCGCGATGTTCTTCATGCCCCTCCAGGTCGGATCTGGTTTGATTAACTCTCAGTGGTTTTGGGTTTTGTGGTGCGGCGGGTGAGGGTTTCTTTGGCGTGCTTATGGAATCATGTTTTTGTTTTCAGTTTCTGGCTTTGGTTTTGTGTTTTGGCCGCTGTTCGGAGGCCATGGTTTTCCTTATCCCTACCTTGTCCACAAGAAAGTTCACTCCTATCCGAGTTGGACCTGGAATGGTGTTTTTTCAAAGGGTTAGGAAGGTGGGGGTGGGCCGTTGATGGCGCTCCCTATGCGGTTTGGTCCCTTTTTCAGCGGTATATTGACAGTCGGTGATGTTGAAGATGGCTGTGTTGAGTTCAGCCGGTGATGATGGTGAGTTTTGCAAAAGTACTGCAGTGTTGGTTGAGGTTGCGTTGCATACGGTTCATGTTGTCGGTGAAGATGTTTTGAATTTTGAATGTGGTGTAGCACGATAGTGTGTTTTCAATGTTGTTGATTTTATGAAGTGGGATAGGTTATGAAGACATGGATTCAGTTTAACTTTACAAGGTTCAGATCTAGAAGAGGATTTAGAGCATGCAGATTTCATTTGGTATGACCGTTCAGATTTGGATGAATGAGAGGGTATAGCTTTGCCATCGGTACCAGGACCGCTCAAATCTACGCGGGACAGCTTGTTGAGTGGTCATGTGAGGCGGGGTTTGTCATATCGATTTAATTGCTATGGAGGATCAGTTTCTTGTAGCATTGATCTGGGTTTACTCTTGTATGACTGTTTTTAGGATTTCCACTTTTTCCTCAAAAGTGCTTTTGAAATAAAAATTTAATTTTCAGCCAGTCAGCCTAAGGAACTTGGAAAAGATATGAGTTTCCAAGTTGAATTAGACCCTATTGTGAATATGGCCCATGAAGAACAGAATTAGTTTGATGTGTTGGGTTTGAACTATATAGAGGCTTCCAATATATCCCATTTGGATGGGAATCAAATCCCACATAGTTTGATGAGTCTCATAAGAGAGTGTAGTCCTTTGAGAGAAATTTGTTTGAACAGACTTCCTGAAAATGGTGTCTTTTTATGGATGGAATGAGATGGATATAGATTCTTTTGAAGGATTCCTACAAATCCCAGTTTTGATGGGAATTGTAGCTCTCTTAGTTCATTAAGCTTGGGTAATGTGGATGTTGTGATCATCAAGGTTCACTAAGACCATGTGAGTCATGATCGGTGTGAGAAACAAGAGGATATGAAAGATTAAATAGACCTAATGCACACTTTTCCTCCTCCCATAATTGAAGAGGATGGGCCTATAACAGCAAGGGTGTACGAGGCTGAGGCGACTGTGGGAGAGGGTAAGTAAAAATGAACCATTCAATGTGGGATGACATTGGAGGTCATGTGGCCCGACTCTAAGATGATTTGGGACTTATGTTAGTGGGAGTGCCCTGATCAAATTCTAGGAGAGGATGGGGAATTGTCCTTTGTTTGAATGGAAAATAAAGTGTGACCCTCAATCTTTGTATTGGGAACCGGAGGCTCTGAGTCTTAGAGATAAGAAGGGGAGGTCATGACCTAAACCCTAATCCTCCAAACTAGAAACTCCCCAACACTGTTTCTGGGAGAAAGGTCCTTGTGATTGCGGATACACAAACCCAAAGACACTCCATGAATCCAAACACCATTACAAAACAAATATGGGAAACCTTTGACTAAGGATATACAAACCCAAATAGGGGACACACTTATGTGACCTTCCCAAAGGTTTGGTAAGTCAAGAGGTTTTGGTGGAGGCTTCAACTTGGTCTCTTTCAGATATGGGAACCAAGGAAGGAAGTACCCTAACATGAGTATCTATGAAGAGGGTTTAAAAGATGATGTGTAGGCCTTGTGGATAGCTATGCAGTGTAGCTATACCATGTCGGTATGACACATAGGTACCCCACATAGGTATCCTGCGTAGGTACCTTGTGTAAGTGCACCGCGCATGCCTTATCGATGACTGAAAAAAGTTCTTAACATAGGATAACCAAGCCCATGAAAGCTTCAAACTATTAATGGACTTAAAAAAATTCTTACCCTATCTAATTATATCTTCTCTCATGTTTTTAGAGAGCTAACTAAGAAAATTTGAGGGATCTAGGTGAAAGGGATACACAATGGGAGCTTCAAGAATTCTTCCAACTTTTTCAGTTGTCAAATGAGGAGCCCAAGGGTCTAATTTATAGGCAAGAAGGGGGTATGGTCGAAAGAAGTTATTCATCATAGGTCAGCCATGAATATCTTCCATGTATCTCCTTCACATAGGTGTATAGAAAACATTTGTTCGTGTAGCTCTGCCTCATAGCTTCTCTGCATAGGTTCGTCATGTAGCTCCACCATGCAGTTCACTTGTGATTTTTTCTGCATTTTAATTATTTTATCTTCATCTTGAGACTTTTAAATACCCATATTAAGACTTCATAATATTTTTTTCTTACTAATTGGTTTCAATATACATCCATTATACTCACTTCTTCATGGTGTATCCATTGTTTGATATGAATTCTTTGATGTTCTGGTAGGATTCGTTTTTTATCCATGATATGAAAGTATATCATAAAGAAAGTTAGGAATAAGAAGAGAGATTCAAACATAGAGAATCAAATTAACTTATCAATATCTCAATGGATATGGACTATTTATTTAGACATAAAGGTATTTATGAGTCTTCAGGGAATTTACTCAAATATTATTAAACATTTGAATAAAAAATGAAGTTACAATTTTTTTACCACTGCCAATATCATTCTCCAAATGTTTCATCCTATGAAATGTTTAATAATATATATCTTAGATTAGATGTAATATTTCAAAAACAATTAACCCTTAATTTTCAATTTTCACTCTAAACAATTATAAAACCACGTTAATCATATGATATGATTAACCCATTACGATTCATCAATGTTGTCTTATATAATTTTTGTAAAGTGGGTTTATGATATCAACATATCACAATGAATGACATTCTCATGAATACTATACGTATTGTATTTTGACACAAACAATATAACTACATCATGAATTCTGATATAGGATATTGTGTACATATATTAGGATTTAGGTAATATCTACTTCAATTATCTCTATACTCGCCACCTTGATCAAGGGGTATTAATGGACAAAATGTCTAAAATAATACATTCAAATCTAGATGGTGAATTTCATATTTTAGGAATATATCAACAATGGTAAAAATATGAATTTTTATATAAACCACACCAATTTTAATAATTATGGTCATAAATTTATTCACCTCTGTTAAAACAATGTATAATGTTGGAGACCCCCAAAATAACTTAAGAAAAATTGGGGACACATTCCCTAGAGTGAGAATATACTCTCTTTATTTATATAAAAGAGAATGTGGAGGATATTTATTACATCAAAATTAATACCAAGAAGATTCCTAACAGGGATCCTACAAAACATAGTTATCATTTAAAAAAAAACCCAAATCCATTTGAATGATTTTAAGGAATGTTGGTAAATCTTGATCATCCAGACCCAGTCACCCAAAGGAAAAGCCAACTAGTGGAAATAAAAAATGATGGTAATTTTAGAAGATTAGGTTTAGATTTCTAAACAACTGACTTACCTAAAATGAGTAATCAAATCCCAACAACAGAATGTTTGTAATTTTGTATCACTATTATCTGAAATCCATGAGCATTTTTTTGGATTAAATTGGTGACAAAATTAATCAATTTCATCTCTATATGGGGGAGAAACCAATATTGCAAAGGTATTCCCTACATTAACATATCATATGACTTTGGAGGTCCTCCTTGGAGGACTTATCATAGTGTTTCAACTCACAGATATATGAATATTCAACCAAATGGCACTCCTCATTAAAATCACAATGAATCCAAAAAAATATGGAGGTACCCAAATAGTACTCTTAATAAACACCTTATATATGAAAACATAAATTTACACTATGTTGTTTCTTGAATTGGTAAAATAATGTCTAAAAAATATGGTGGTCCTTTTCATGTTACTATTTTTAGAGGTTCTAACAATTTCTAAAAATAATTAGATAATGAGTTTCTCCCCTTTACAACAATCAAATCAGTAAAAACTCTTAAGGTTTAATCTGGAATACTAGTAATAATGCGCCTCACAACAATAGAAAAATTGACATAATTTGAACTCTTCCCCATTCTAGAAATTCTATGAATTTCAACCATATATTTTATTCACATGGTATTCAACACAAATTTCATCAATATGCTAGTGATAAATATTTTATAAATCCTTAGTATCCTCCACAAGATTATCCTTATTAACTTTCACCCTATTTTAATATATATATTATTAGTGAAAGAATTCCTCCTCATAGAACCAGTTATGGAGGACCTACCTCTGATTAAATTTCCAGTCAAAACCGATATCCATCCTATGTTTATATTTAAGAAATCATCAAACATAAATTCACTCCTAATTTTAAAAAGATAACATCCATGTAATTCATCCCCAATATTCCTTTTGTGAAGTTCCACCTTATAAAAATATAAAACATTGACATGAAGACCCACCCATGTTGTGATGATCTCAAAATTTTCCTCTTATCAAGTGGTAACTAAAAAGTCAAAGATATCTACACCATGTACTCCACTATAAACTACAAAAAGTTCATCTTGAGCAATAGGGTAGATGAGACCGTTTTTATCATTGGTTCCTCTTCCTAATCATGAAATAATTTATTTAGAAAAATATATGAAAATGGTTTTGAATAAATTTAAGAAATATAAGTAAATATACCTTTATAGTAAATTTTTTTTGATGAACTATTCTTGAAAAAATATAAAGTTCCAAGCAATATGTGTGAATATTTACCCAGATACAAGAAAATAGATTTGTTTTGTCCAATTTTTATGTATTAGTAGGTTATAGATGATACTCTCATGGAATAATTCATACAATATCATTGATGAAATATCAGGGAAACCTTTGACCATTTAAGGTGAAAACACCTTCCATGTGATGAGTACACCAATCACCTTAAGGTGTTATATGAAAAATGATTCATAGTTGAACATTACTCCCTCCCAATAGTCTAGAAAGAAAAATATGATAAATTGTGTGAGAATATATAATGTAATATACTAAGTATACTTAATATTATTCATTATATATCAACTTAGGCCTCTACATATTTTTGTATCAAAGGATGAGGTTGATTTAAAGTCTTTCATTTTTTCACACTTGTACATTATTAATGATAACATCACAATATTATTTATAGCCTTGTAATATAAAAACCGAAAATTTTCAACTTAGATTATATTCCCAATATATGTGTTTGTAAATAATAAACATGAATCCCATAAAAAATAAATATTATTGAATTAATTTAAAATAAACTACACATTATTTAAAAATATTATTCATAAAATTGAATGTAAAATAGTCGATCAGTAAACACAAGTAAATCATAAAACAAGAATTTGTTAATCTCATAAAGTATAGTCTCCTATAATTATCCCCGATTAGAAGAATGATATAAAAACAAAATAAACTAATAGAAAAAAATATTTCATTTTATAAAGGACGTGTTAATAACATTGAGATAGAATCGAGAGAATAAAGTATTCTAGAAATAAAATGTGATTCAGGGATGTACAAAGTTTATATATATATTCATTGAAAAATGGATTATTAGAATAGTAACATGAAAATTTTAATTGTAAATTAATATTTGGGTATATTTGGAAATAAAAATTTAATAAATTTTTATCATAAAACATTAAATGAAATAATTATTTATGATTAATTATGTACTTGATATAAAAAAACATAATTCAATTTTGGAAAAAATAAATTTCTTTTTTCATTAAAATTCATTTTTATAATAAAATTAATTATATAAAAATGTAAATTTATTTTAATAAAATTATTCAATAAACCTTTAATTAATTATAAAAATATCAATAGAATCTACATAAATCATTATTAATGTTTTTAAGGATCAAAACATTTATGTTATTATAAAGATTTTTAAATTTTATGTGCGTAAAAATTTTAATTAAAAATTAAATTTCTAATATATAGATACTATGTTGTTAAAAATGATTTCTTTTTTTAAAATCATTCCATTTAAATTTGGGGAGGGTGATGATTTAATATTTTTAGAAAATTGTAAAATACATAGTTGAATAGTAAAATACATAAAAAATAATTTATTATATAAGAGAATATAAAAATTCATTTTTGAGGATTCTAGAATTTATAATAATATTTTAATATCCCATTTACTATTCAATCCAAATCATTTTTTCTTCAGTCGCATGTTCGATCACTATTTGATTAAATAATAATTCTATTATAAAACACCCTTCTTCTCATCTTATAAATACTACCCCTCACCAACCCATTTTTACAGACTTATAACACATGAATTTTCAAACCTCTCCCAAATCCCTAACAATGTTTTGAAGGTTTTACTCTTCCCAAAATACCATTATTTAAATATCAACAAGTATTTTAATGATGTAATTCCAAAAGAAGCTGTAAACTATCTCAATTGAACTCATTTGAGTTTTATTGTTTCTCTACATCAATTGAATCTATTTTGACTATCATGATATAATGACATAAGTATCATACACATACTTAAATGTTATTATATAAATGGAATATTCATTATCATGCCCTATACCATTTAATTCTAAACTAAAAACATTGGACACAATATTGTTGGCTCACTGCCTCCAAGGATGATGTAATTCATTTTTCACCACTGACTCCATATATTGTTCTAATATGATATTATTATATAATTATTTTATAATTGAATTTATTGAAACATAATTAATATTCTATAATATTAATTCTATAATAATAAATTGATCATAATATAATTATCCATAAAATAATCTTCCATTCATGGTTGGAATAAGCACCTATAAGGATATTGTTTTTAAAAAAGATTCATAACCTTAAAAGATGGTTATAATAAAAAAATATTATAAAATATAGACATAATAATTATATTATAACATAAATTATATTCTATAAATGTTAAATAATCATAAAATTAAAATAATCAATAATGTTCATCATGGCCAGTGAAACCATTTAGATGAACACACCATTACATGATAACACTTATATTAATTGAATAATTCATAAAATAGGGAAGCTTTTAATATTTATAACCATTTAAAATTATGAAAATACATGAACTACCTATCTTTACAATTTTTCAATTATGGACACTCTGATTATGAAAATTTACCATTAACAATATATCAATGTGCCATTAGGACCTTGTAAAAAATCTCCCCGATGTGGTGGACATGAAAATATAGTTTTAATAAAGTTATTTTAATTAATTAAAATAATAATATTAAATGAAATAAACCTAAAAAATTTAGGAATAAATTAATTTATAAATTTTATTTTATTATTCTAGATGTTATAAAAAGATAATAATACTTTTTATAACTATAGTTAATGTGTTCCTTTCACTCAAAATATTTCTTTTTTGGGTTATTTTTTACCTATTTGTCTGTTGGAACCTATGAAACTTAGAGGGAGGAGATAAGTGATTTAGGGTGCCAAATAATTTAGGATTTTTTTACTTCTTCATGATATGTCAATTGTCTATGTAGGATAATTTATTCAACCTGATTTACATTAGAGATCATTCATCCTCACACACCACACACATATATAAGAAAAAATCACATAGAAACATAAACTTTTACATGGATCTCCCATTTGGGATATTCTAAGGAGTATACACCATTGATGAATTGGTGTTCCAAGAGGGTAATACTAGTTTGATGATGTAAAATGAGTCTTTAGGAAAGTTCCACTGATGATCCAAGGTTCACTACCTAATCATTCCATTGTCAAATACTACATTAAGAGAAAGCTAGGATTGTTTGTAGACAATTTTAGTATCCCTAAAATATTTATAGACACAAGGGTCTTTTTCATGAAAAACATAGGTTAGATCATAAATTTAAAATTGATACACAATGATCTCCTATAAATAATCTCTTCTTTTTTATCATACTAGATAGATACAATCCGACTAACACAACAACACTTCCTTCTCCAAATCATAATTCCCAGACTAGAATTATTTCTCCACTATATTCTTTCTTCAACATATGAATTTATTATTATTAATTTTTTTTTTCATATTATGAACTTTTAATCCTTAGAATCATCCCAGATATGTTCACTAAAAATACAATATAAGTATTTTTCTTCTTATTATATTTAAAACAAGATATAGAAATATATTTTTCTATTATATTTTTTAGTTAAACTAATATAAACACATGTTTCTATTTTCTATTTTTATTCAAGAAGATGATATGAAAATAAAACCCCGGACCCTCACTTATTTTTTTAAAAATTTCTTCATGTAGAGTTTATGTATGCATTACTATCTTCATGGTTCTACCAAGAATGGTGTGGATCACACTATGTCTCCATATTCATCTTGATATTTTCCTTGAGTCTCATAAAATGATCATATGAGCATTCAAACAAAATCCTCTAAATATAAATCTAGGTTTTTCAAATTCAAATATATTCATGTTTCTATTATATTTGAAAGATATAGTTTTAAATATCCATATAATATATTTTCATATTTTTTATATATATAAACTGAATGATACATTTATTCTAATTATTTATATGTCACATACTTAAAATCTAAAAATATACCTATATACAAAATTCAAGAATAATTAAATATCATCAAACCATATGGATATCCTTCTCTTTTAAAATCCTCCACATAATACACATGTCTACATAGGCAAAAAAACATTTCTGTAATCAGTTTTAACTTCATAGTGTAATATTGTATTTATGATGCAAGAATCTACTCTAGATTTTGTATCAAAGTAGAAAAAACTAATTTTATAGAATATATAACTTCCATATTCAGGGAACCCCTCATGTAGTAGTGAATAATTATCATCTTAAATCACCCATGCGATGTGAGGTATAAAATAACACATAGAGAATCTCATCAAAGATTGCACATCAGTTGAGCTTCTCAGTGATCTAGTTTGGTATGTATGAAAGAGGCCAAGATAAACCAGGTGTAGCTTGAGGTTGAACATGATATACAACCAAGATAACTATTATTTATTCCATGAAATATTTTAAATAGAAAAATAGTGACACATTTAAAATGGATCCTTCATCAGAAATGTGGATGTACTATCATGTTTTCAATAATCATAGACACACCATGATCCATTGAAAATAGTCTTTTGGAATAATTGACTGCTGATGAAATATTACTTTCTTAAAATCATTGTATAATGCTCACTTATCCTTCATATTCACTTGTGTCATCCCACACCAGTGTTCACATTCACTTTGTCCGCTCTTGGGTTGATCCTAATTTGAGGTCATTTAGTATTTTAGACACCTAGATGCTTAAGTTGTTCTTTTTGTGAGATTCACCATATATTTCCTCTAACCCCTTTGAATTGTTTTATTAAAAATAGAAAATTCATCTTCATATTAATATATATATATATATATATTCCATAAAAAAGATTATTTCCTATAAGATAATTATGAACTGGAATAATATAATATAATAATACTATGTATCTAATATAATTTATTAATGAAAATTCTCTACAGATGATTAAATAAGAACCCTCTGAGAATCATTACCATCTTTAAAATCTTCAGAAATAAATTTCCAATTAATCCAACTTATAAACACTAGGTCACTAAATTATCACCCTTTGGATATTATTTTCAATATCTAATGATGTGAAAATACTTCTCCTTTCTCTATCCCCTTTTTCAATAAAATATAAAGTCACTTGTTCCTCTTTATTTGGGCTACCAAAACCATGTTTTATATTTAAATTTTTACATTATCCATTAACCCCTTATAAACATAAAACTTACACAAAATATTTCAGGATGAACATCCCACCCTATCTCTATTTGAAGACCTCCATATTTATGAAATTTTATGCTCACCCTGAATTATTTCCCAGAAAACTATAAAGCATCAAGAATCATTGAGAATAATTAATTTTTTAATCATCCATTTAACATTTCATTTTTATATAGAAAAAAAATTTATCATTCAATATCTAATGAGGGAATCACCAATTGGAAAACACTTTTCAATAAATATTCTAAGACCACTGAGGTGAATCTTAGTGTAAGAAAGAAGGTTAAATTTTATTATTGTAATTTCACACCTTATTTTTTTCACTATAATTCCATAAAGTGAATTACATATTGATACAATAAATATAACTATGATCTTAAAAAAATTCTCCCCAAAAAATCAGTTAAAGAACTTTAAATTCCATGAGTAAGGAACTTAAAGATTCAAGAAAAAATTGAAAGCATTCTTGGAAAATTGATTAGATATGAATTATATACTTTAAATTTGTTACAATAACTATTTCTTCTTATAAAAGAGGCCATGTAGACATTGAGTGAATACATTCAACCCACCATTAATTTTTTTGACCTATATACATAATTTTTTAGAATTGTTTTTTGGATATAAGGTACTTTTTGACACCAGTTCTTTAATACCATTCATTATTTAAGAAACATATGTGTATATTAAAAACCACTCTAATAAAATAACTAGGTTATTAAAATAAATAAACATGAAATTTTAACCCTTTCTTATAATTATCAAAGATGACCAACCATTCTTTATGTTATTACAATCATGTTTCAACACTTTTGGGAAGACTTTTGACATATATTTTTCACCTTTATCATTTATAATTGGACATAATATATAATGTTTATGATATTTTATCATATTATTATATATGACAATATGTATGAGCATATTTAAGCACAAATTATTCATGAAACAAGAGCCAAAACCCTTATATAGATATATTTATCCACAATAATTCTACAATATCATTAATTTAAAGGTAAATTAATATTCACATAGAGATAAAAATATTGACTCTTAACAATAAATATTTGTATATTTTGATATTTTTTATTTAATTTGAAAAATATTGAGATTAATTATTTCATAATATGCAAACATATTTCAGTAGAGGTCACCTTATAGAAAAACGTTTACACATATTCTCTAATGGTTTTAATAATTATAGAATATATAATTAGATATAGATGTGAGTTATTTAAATTACAGAGTATTTAAAGATGCATCTTATATAAGGATAGAGGCCACCTCGATCCCCTCTTATCTACATGGTTATTCACAATATAGAATCCAAAAATATAGAGAAAATAACGCTTCAAAAAGATTTCTCCATCAAAGATCCACCTTTAGTAATTTTCTAATCTAACTAATAACTTCATCGTGTATTAAATTTATTTTATGCTTAAACAAATTTAAAATATTTAGAACTATTAATTGTATTTAGTCTCACCCACTTGCCTAAATCACTTTAATCATCATATTTAATAATAAAGAGAAAGGGTAGAGGAGTGCCTCATCCATTTTCAAGTAAAGGAATGTGGCTAGGTATTGTAGGAAAAATAACTTCTCTTGATCTTCATCTATATAATTATTCAATGAGAATTAAAAATATGGTCATATTTTTTAATGTAATTGATTTTATATATCTTATTCCATAGTTTTATATAAATTTTTAGGTAAAATAATCCTTTTAGTAACTTTATTTAATTAGTATTCTATTTTCACTTTGTCAAAAATATTTTTCTATGTGGGGATCACTCCACTAGCTCACTATTTATGATTTAAATTGATGTGGTTGAGGATTTTTAGAAGTGATTATTTTTTTATGTTCATTACAATCATTGGTGTTTCTAAAAATTTGATACTACTAGGAATATATTTATTTAGACCTTTTTAAAAATTTACTGGATGGAAGAATTATCATTGTTTTACATGAGGGAAATATCATCAACATCCTTTATCCAAACATGATTTTGATTTTGTTTCACCATATAAGAGGACACATATGGTTTTTAGTGAGATTTCTTCATTTATTTAGTTTAGTGTTATTTTTGAATAAGGTTGTTCTGGTTGATATTTAAAATACGTTGGTCTTCCTCTACTATTGAGTCTTATATCTTCCATAAACACATGAATAATATATCCTTACAATACCATATAAATAGAAAAATAATCTCTTATTTCTTTAAGAATAATTCTTATCATCAGACATGAACAAACCACTCCTTAAAAATATATTTACGAGTTTGTTACATTCAGTCAAATCTATCACTCGGCTCTTCTATATTTACCTCCTTCTTTACAACACATTACTCTCTATTAATATCCTTAATCATCGAATCTTTAACATTAAATTTTTATTCTATAATATCAATATTACAATACCTTTAACCAAGTACCATATTCAACTACAACACATACTACTCAAGAAGTATATCCCCTGATGCCTCAAGGATCTTATACTTTTCCATGTCTATATATATTTCTTGAAAAATAGTTTCAATCATTTCACATCATTCCATCAGCTATTTTCTCATCATTGAGAGGGTTTTTATAGAAAACCATACTTTATATATATACATATATACTAGAAATTATGAAATTAATATTCATTATATATCATAATGATCTACACCATAATCATATTGGTCTGTTATCTTCAGAAACATAGACACATAAACAACTGGTTCATAATAGTATCACATTTAGGTCTTTATAATCTGAAACCATCTTAGACATATCATTATTATAATATTTCTTCCTAACCTATGGATTAGAAATGTAAAACAAGGTGATCTCAAATTCTTAGTAATGGTAAATAATGGGAGATATCAATGTCTAGATAAAAATTTAATGAGATTTATGGTATGAGAACATAAGAATAACATTTTAAATCAACTCCGAGCATATCATAGTTCATAATAATGAGTGATGGAATAAATAATGGATTTTTAAAAGACATTATTTATAATGGAATCAAATAACATGTTCCATTATACCATAACAATTTCTTAAGAAATGAAATTATGGCATAAACCAAATCATAGAAAATCATTTACATAGTAGTCAAGGATCACTTCCAAGAAAGTCATAGTTGATTGTGTTCACACACCAAACCATTATAATATTTATGGTTATCTTCCAAAAAAATCATAGTGTAATGGTTTCACTCCTCTAACCATCATAGAAGTCAAGTTTGACTCTCATGACAACAACTGTAGATAAATCCCCACACTGAAATCGGTTCAATCCCAATTATAGGCATGTTTATATTAGGAGAAACAAATCTTTATCCAATTAATTTGAGAGATATATAATTCTAGGCCCACCCATAACATAATTAAAGTCATGCATATTTATTTAACATGATTATAAAACAATCATCAAAACCAAACCCTTGAAAATGATTGTGTTTTATAAACAGTTCATTATTTCATCAAAGCATAACACATGGAAAAGGAATGGGATTCATTAATATATTATCATCATAAATAATCAAGAGAAATAATAGTGATATATAATTAGGTAATTACTTCAATAAAACTTAAGTAACATCCAAGGATGTTAGGAAGGATGGAAAATTTTCATTAAAAGATCCCTGTAATATTTCATGAGAAAAATAACCCTTTTAATTTTTAATTTTTTCATTAAAATATAAAAATTAACAAAATATTATGGAAAAAATATTATTTTAAAATATCAAATCAAACATGAAACTTATGGATTAAACAATTGAGCTTTCATGATGCTTTGAAATTAAATTCATGCTGTATAAGTAAAAATAAAAACATTTTTTCACTTTTTTATAAATATTAAAAATACCTAGATCAGAAAAGAGATGATAATATTTATTTTAAACCATATTTTATGAATTAAAAAAATGGATAAAAATTAATTTTAACAATTATTGGATAACATTAAAAATATTCTTGAAGTTATTTTTAGAAAACTTGGATTTTGAAGAGAATGGATTTTCGACCAAAGAAATAAATGAAGTTGGTTTACCTTAAAAACATATTTTTGGTCTATTTTGGACATCAGGTGATGAAAATGAATGGGAAAAATAATTTTTAATTAAACAAACATAGGATAAGTAAATTAATGTGTTTTATAGGTATATCATAATATTTCTTCATTGGAAGGTCAATCATAAGTGATCTTGATAAACTATGAGATTATAACATAAAATACTTACTACATTGGTAGCATTTTAATCATAAGCCCCATGAAAGAAATAAATATATATTTATATGTAAATACCCAATAAAATCATAATAAATTTCATAAAAGACATTCATGGGTAGTATATATACCACATAAAATAAATAGCTTTTGAATATGGCACGTGTCTCAAGAATTAAAAGTGAGATGAAAATCCCTCAACTCAAGTTTGAATTCCTTTCTACATGTTTGAAAATCCTATATAATAAATACATATTTATGAAAAAACTATTATAAAACTATATTAATATATTTAATATCCTGAATTATTTATTTATAACCTTATATGACCTTTTTATTAACAATTACCTATTAAATTCTATGTTCCCTGTGATAAATGCTACATTTTGCATGTATATTCAGCTTTGGTGGTTATGATCCATTTAATTTGATAATAGTTCAATAATAAGTAGAATATTAATAGGGATATTAATATAATATATATTCATTATATATTTAGTAACAGTTATCCTAAAAATATAGAGATTTAAAAATCAATTACACCTTTCATAGAAATAGTAATTTGTACATACGTATGAACATTGTTTTCAAATTTGGAAGATAGAAATAAAGAGAGGATAATAAATAATCACCTTTAAAAAGGATTATTATATCATATATACCATATATAATCATTAAATAAATCCTTACTTTCGTTCGTTAAAACATAAATGAAAAATGAATGACATTGATTCATGGAGGTGGTAGTCCATATGTACACATGAGCAACATTATCATTTTACAAATGCTTGGAAGGTATGATTGTAAATATTATATTATACCCCGAAAATAATAATAATTTAATAAAAATATATATAATATTTAAAATTATCTTAAAAACTATCCATCAATGATGGTGATGGAATGTGAATTGAATTGCTAAGTAGAGATGGTAAGTTATATGTACACATGAGCGATAAGTTCACTTAATATTTGATGGAAATAGGGTGAATAAATTTGGATTAATATTGATAACATAATTTAGACATATTTAGGTTTCAAAATTAATTAATTTATGAAGAGTATAATTGATTTATAGGATGTAAAATATGAATTAAAAATAAAGTTATTAGGTAAGGTGACTATATCTTTGTTGAAACAACTACTTTTGATATTATCTTAAGGACTTCAGGTTTGGACTTTTGGAAAGATCAAAATCTCTTGAATTTGGATAAGGAATTTGAATAGGGACTCCCTTAAGGGGTGTTTGACCTTTAAGGCACAAAATGTGTGAATAAGTTTGGGGATGATGTTCTTCTTGATAATTGATATTAGGGGTACTTTTAAAATTTCTCAAAATATTAAAATAAAAAAAATGTTATTATCAAAAACAATTCTTACTAAAGGATTGGTATTAAAAGATATGATAATATGGGGTTAAAATAAGATGAACCAATAAAACTTTTACAGGTTTATGTGGTGTTTTAAACCTTATCTTTTAGTTTAACCCCTTAGTAAGCTCATTTAAACATTAAATGTGGTAACATATTTTTCACTGTTAAAAGGTTATAATTATAAATATTTGGTGAAAATTTGATAATAAATGGATAAGGGATGACCCTTATAAACACATATTTTTCACTATTTCATATTGCATATTTTTTTGTGTTTTTAAAACAATTTAATAAATTATTATTTTGATAAAATATCATTAATATAAATTCTGACGCTATTCAATTAATTTTTTTTTAAAAAACCATAAGCATTTTTTTTGAATTTTAATATAATACTTCAACACAACACTAATATGTCCTATTTTTCAATATAATTCATGTAAATATATAAATCACTCAAATTATATTACTTTTAATATTTTAAAAAATATTTCTTTTTATTTTAAATTATTTTAATAAACACTATATTAGCATTACACTAGAATTTAAGGTAATTATTTAATCCCAAAAAATGATGAATATGTTTTTATCATGAATATAAATTCATTATCAAAATAATGGAAGTTTATATTCATTAATATCTTTCATTTTTCTATATATTACAATATAATAGATTTTTAAAATTAATTTTGTGACATTTTATATTTTTCATTTCTTTAACTATTATATAGTTTATTTTCATGGAAACGTATCCATTATAAAAATATATGTTGAGTATAAGATGATATTGAACATACTAAATTCATCCAATAATAATTGGTATTAATATTCATTGTCATATATCTTGGTTATAACCTAAATTAACCTGATTTACCCTTTACAAAGGTGATAAATTTTATGATGGTTACCATTCATATTGACCAAAAATAAAAGTTTTATATTTACCCAATTTGGACCTCTTGATTCCATAAATGGAATAAATTTTATAAAATTCACTTTATATAAGTGTAATAAATCAATAAGTTCACAAAACACATTAAAATCCATTTTTTGGAAAAAATCATTTTAAGCATAAAAATTAGTTTATTCCTATCCCATGACTAGAAAAATAATAAATGAATTTTAAAACATTTTATTTGAATATATAATATTAAGAAGTAATTAAAATAATTCACTAACAATGAAAAAAATAATTTATTAATATAAAAGTACAATGTGAGAATAAAAAGTATTTTTCAAGAAAATATCTCTTTTTATATATTAATGATTTTTATTTTTAATTATAATTAATTTATACACAAAGAATTCAAATTTAACCACACATTTTTCCTAATTTAGTTATTATTATTCTTACACACTAATCCAATATTTTGGAGATAAATTTATAATAATATTTTCATAGCATATCATGGTTTGTTTAAACATGGTGTTCCGTCTAACAAAAACTAGTGAATAAAACAATTTATTTAAAAGGAAATAAAATCGAAAATATCATGGTGTAACATTATACCCAAATAAAAATAAATTTTACCCAATAAATTCATCAATATGATAAAAAATATAGATATATATTTTTCATTGCATCCTCTAGTTCTGAATTACCTTCTTCAAATTTTTGAAATCAATATAGAACATTCACTAGATGAGTAGTGTTATTCCATAGAAATTTATCTCTATGATCTGGGATTTATACATGTTTTTCTTCATAATAAATATAATTCTCCAATATAATGACCTATGATTTCAATACATGTGATAGATTTGGTATTTACGTCCCTAGGAGAGATATAGGGAACACATTGTGAACTAGAGAGAGGTTCGATGGAAGATCTAAGATGTAAGATACCATACCACCTAAATAAATAATCTCAAAGGGAAAAATATATCTATGGATCAACTTTCTATTCTTCCCAAATATCATTACATTTTTTCATGGACAATTTGACAAAGATACTAACTCACTAACATATCATTCCAGATCCTATTGATGATTATAAAAATAACATTTACGTCGACTCTGAATTTCAATAATTTACTATTGAATGGATATAAATTTCTCTACCATTTCCACATATACCTTATTTTCCAATAAATTTTTTTCTTTAACTTCATTCTAAGTGGTTGGATTTCTATAATTAATTTAATTTAATTTGTAATAATGAGCCATCAGAATGCTTGAGTGAAAACTATTATTGTTGAAAAACTCGACTAGAGGAAGGTGTTGATACCAACAACCTTAAAATCTATAGAATAAGGTCTCAATATAACCTATACGATTTGAGTTTTTCTCACATACTAACCATAATTTTGAGGATAATAAACAGTTCTGAAACTCAACTATATATCCAGATCATGTGGATGAATTCACCATAACTTTGAGGTAAACCTCAGATCCTAATCAGAAAAAATACAAAATGATACTTCATGCAACAATACAACTTACTTAATGTATTTTCTAGAAATATTACCCAGATAGAATTATTTTCTCATTAAAATGGTGTATTATTACTTATGTAGGAGTTTAAGAGAAACCCAAATTAAATTTTTACCCTTTAATATTTTTGGGAGTCCAACAAAAATGTCAATGTTATTTTCCCCCATTTTCATTCCGTTATGGGTAATGGTTGTAAAATCCAAATTATATTTCTCTTTCTCTTACTTAACTTCCTAACATTCCAAAAAACTAGATACATAATCTGAAATATCTCTTTTCATGTTGTCCAACCAAAAATACCCTTTTAGATCTATATAAATCATTATACATCTATAATGAATAGATAATGATAAACTATAAGCTTTATCCAATAGAACCTCATCCAATTCTAGAATTGATGAAACACATACATGGTTCCTAGACTTTATTATTCCATCAAAATGAATGTTAAACACATGAACAAATATCACTTTCTTTTGCAACTCTACATCTTCCTTTTTCACATCTTTATTTTTCACTTTGATAGATGGTCGAAAAAACATATGAGAAAGATAAGATTTATTTCATTATTTAAATATTTCAAGATCTATCCTTTTAAAACTAGTAAATATTGGATCTTGTGTGATCCTCATTAAAGGTAAGTAGTATGAAATTTTTAACTCATATCATCTACCACCTTATTCTATTTTCGAAGGTGGTAATGTATCGAGCATTCATAATAATTAATCATCTCTAAACATCTTCTCTAGAATATATTGAAATCTTTCTCCATGAATATATACATTAAAATTTTATGATCAATATATATATATCCCACTTTTATCAGTAAGACAATTTCTCCATATCTTTAGTAAAAAAATACCATAGCTTAATTGTGATAGAGTTTTGGGTAATTTTTCTCATGAACCATCAATTTATGTGAGAAATATGATTTCACCATATCATTCTTCCTGAGAATTCATCCCAATACTTTATTTGATGTATCACTATAGATTAGAAACCCTTATTCGTTGTATGTAAATGTAATCATGGGTGTGCGGACTAACATTCTCTTTAGTTCCTTGAAATTTTCCTCACATTCGTCTATCCAAAGGAAATTGGCTCTCTTTTAATATTACATAGTCAGTAGACTAGACAGTCAAGATAAATTTTTCATAAATTACCAATAAGGTCTAGTAAAACTATAAAAACTACATAAATCAATAAGTATGGTTGTTCTTGTAAATCATTCAATAACCTCCCATTTCATTGATCCACCGATATACCCTCACATGTGATTATAGGATCCATAAGTGAATCATTTTTATCCATAATTCACACTTTTTTAGTTTTACATATAGTTTCTCTTTCCTCAGGGTCTTCAAAAAATCCTTATGTGATCTTTATGATCTTAATTTCTCATTGAGTAGATAATATTATCATCTATAATGACGTCAACAAACCGATAAAGGTAATCTCTGAAGACACTATTCCTTAAATCTATGATGAAAATGAGGACATTAATAAGACTGAAAAACATCAAGATATATTCATAGTTTTCCATAACTTTTATGAAATATTTTTTTGGGCATATTCACTTTCTTGAACCTCAATTCATGACATCCATAATAATGATCAATCTTGAAAAAATATTGATATCCACACAATTTATCAAATAATTCATCAATATAAGGAAGACGATTAATATTCTTGATTTTTATCTTGTCACATTCCTGATATTCAATGTAGAGTAGTATTGATCTATCATTATTCTTACCAAAATGAATAGGTGAACCCCCAGGTGATGCACATGGATTAATGAATCCTTTCTCATGATTCTATTGGAGCTTCTTTTTAACCTTATGCAACTCATCTGGGTCTATTTTATATAGACTTTTAAATAGGTGTAGAACCAATCACGAGTTCTATTGAGAACTGAACTCCATGATTTGGTCCAAACAACTCTTCTATAAACACATCAAAAAACTCCCACACAATAGGAATATATTTTATGTAATGTTTATGTATGTTCCGGGTGTAGTGGAAGTGTGTGACAGGTTATGGCCTACATTAATTTTTTCCATGGTCGATGATCAATATGATATTTACCCAAAAATAAACATCATGATCTATGAAATTGAATCAAATAATATATACAAGGTATATAACACTGAGACTAAGAGAGAGGATCTGCACATTTTATTTATAATTAATTTAATTAAATAAAGATTACCTTGATGAAAAGTTTTCATCATTGATGGATATTACAACAGATCAGTATTGATCCATTTTTTCATTGAAGGAATCAAAGTAGATTTTTTATTGTGAGGATCCACAAATTTTCCACACATCATTGAACATCACTATTGGAATATTTGGGTGCTAGCACGGTAGATCCTAGCATTTGTGTCGTCTGCATTTGATCGTCTCAAGAACTGCTTCCAAAGCATTCTCATAGATCTCTTCTTGGGATGAGAGTGGAAGGTGGAGGAAGATCTTCCTCCATTCTTGGGAGTGTTCTCAGAGAAGATATATCTCTAAGTTTTTAGAGGATTCTCTAAATCCATTTTTTACAACCCAACAAATGAATTGGATTACAGAGAAAATAATATAATTGGGATTATATATCACTAGGGTTAAAATAAAATAATTGCATAACTGCCCTTTATTATTTATTTAATTTATGTGAAACCCCATGACAGATAATAACAATAATATTCTTAGTTATTGACATGTGATTAATTTTCAAAATAAAATAAATAATATTTTATCAAATAAAATATATTATTTATTATTTATCACGAGACCATTAAAATCAGTCCAAAATTAATCCATAATATTTATTGGGCCTTGATTATTGACTATTTATTTATTAAATAAATATCACAAAATTATTCTCCAATAAATATATAATTAATATACTGACTAAGGAGAAAATAAATATTTATATGTTATTAAGAATAAATGAATAATTGTTAAACAACATTTGGGAATAAAATTAATTCAATTTTTAAAATAATAAATAAAAATATATTATTTAATTGGGATTTTGGATACACTTAGTGTGTGACCATTTAGTCCACATAGCCTAAATCTCAAGGTTATCATCTAGAAACACACCAAGTAAGCCATAGAGAAAGATGTTATTGATTTAATGACATGATACCTCATATAAACTCTTACTGTGTAATATAATCACTTTATGATGATATCTAAAACCAAGAAAGTTTCATGCTAATTCCATCAAACCATGTGGTCAATGTATCTTTCTTTGACATCCCAGAAATTGAAGTTTCCTTTTGTACACCATGTCTACGGATTTATTTATGTTATATCATTTCCATTAAAAGGAATAAGATATCAACTTCTATTAAGTAATAGAAGGGTCAAATCCTTTCTCACATTATTCATTAATTAAATATTGCTCATGACATACCTAACATATCCTACCTCTCCCTAAACATATGTCATTATAGTTTTCATTAATATATTGAAGTACGCATATCACAATACTCATTAATAAAAACCGTGAAGTCTAAGTACCAATAAACACATTCACATATCGTAACATCCAATGACACACACATATATATAGATTTCCTACTAGTGGGTCTCATTCTCATATTATACTACCGTATATTACTAGGGGAATACACCATGGGAATGTGCCTCAAAGTCCTATGAGTCTCCACCCCTGATAACCTGTATACTTTTGTTTGAAAAATGAAATAATTCATCTATATAAAATATATTTAAGAATAGTTTCGTAGCACTTACGTATTCTCATCATAGAGGGTAATTGTTAGGAACTTTCATTGTGACACTTACTCTTAGGACATTATCACATAATTTTGTATATATGATAATAATCATGATTTGATGTTGAGTTTATTAATATTCATATTTATGAAAACAAGTTATCATAAATTAACAACAAGTTGGTTCTTAGGAACCAAATCCAATAGACTCCCACTTTCACTAGAGCCATCATCTAATATCCTACATTCCTCTAGATCTCATATAATACTCATGATTATACTTAGATAGGCCTTTATACAATGGGTACACCAAGTTCAATTTTGTGGGAACTCTTCTTATTGAAACTTCCCCCCTCTAATGATAATTCATTTATATGTGATACTTCCATAGTATGTGCTTTGTCTTTTAGTGTGACCCCATCTCTTTTTCACGAGCCACCACTATAGTATTATCACAATACGATGTTATGTGGTTTATACTTCTAGGTACTTCATCAATCTCCTAGAAAATATTACAAATCTCAATGGATTCCTTGGCTGCATTAGAAGCTGTTATATACTCAGACTTCGATGTAGAATCAACGGTAACTGGTTTCTTTGTACTCTTCTAGATCACAGATCTTCCATTAAGACAAAAATCACATCCTAATTGGGACTTATGATCATTATGATATGTTTAAAAACTAGCATCAGTATAATCCCTGATGACTATCCCCTGGTCTCCTCCATATGTCATCACCATTTCCTTAGTTCTTCTCAGATACTTAAGGATAACCTTAACAATAGTCCAATGTTGTTCACTTTGATCTTCTGGATATCTACCTACTATTCTCAATGAATATGCAACATCATGTATTTTACATAACATGCATTACATTGATCCTATCATTTAAGCGTATGGGATCTTGCTCATTATATCTTACTCTTGTTGTGTCTAAGGACACATTTTGTTAGGAAGATGTAAACCATGTGACACTATAACCAATCCACTCTTGGATTGTTCCATACAAAATCTCATTAGAATCTGGTTAACATATGTAATTTTACTTAGTCCAAGAATCCTCTTGGATCTATCCTGAATGACACTTATCCATTGAATATTGGATGATTCACCTAAGTCCTTTATGGAGAAACACTTATTTAAACAGTCTATAATTGATTTTAAGACTGGTTTTTCCTTTCCAATAATTAATATGTCCTCAATATATACTACTAGGATAATTACTTCATTTCAAATAAACCTCTTGTAAACAAACTACTGACAACATCATCAAATCGAATGTTCCATGACCTAGATTCTTGATTCAATCCATATATGTATCTCTGTAACTTGAAAATATTCTTAGCATCAAATGGAGTAAAAAACCCTTCTAGTTGTGTCATATAGAGATCTTCCTGAAGGTTCCTATTAAGGAAAGATGTTTTGACATCCATCTTCTACATCTCCTAGTCATGGTAAGCTTCTATAACATGTTTTATTATGAGGGATTTAAACATGGAAACCTCTAAAAATGTTTCATCATTGTTAATTATTTAACAATTTTTAATCCCTATATCCACTAGACTTACTTTATAGGTATTTACTTGACCTTTAATGTCCATTTTCCTCTTCAATACCCATTTTCATCCAACAAGTTTTACATCAACTGGTCCATCGACCAGAACCCAAATATGGTTCTGATTCATGGAATCCATTTCATAATTCATGGCTTCTTTCTAACTTGTAGTTTCTATTCTATATACTACCTCCTTGTAGGAGAGAGGCTCATCATTGTCAACCAATAATTAGTTAGCATCTTTAGTGACTATAAAACTGTATCTCTCTAGTTCTCTAACCTCTCTTACACTCCTACATTGTACTTTTATTTCTGGGAAAACTTCTTTAATGGGGACCTATGGAATCTTTTTTTATTCCTACTCTTGTGTATCTTGAGAATCATCTTCATCGATGTCAAATTTTCCCCAACTTGTTTTTGAGGATATGTTCCCTCTCATGAAAGATAGATTGTTGGGTGACATTCACTTTCTTTTATGAGGGGTTATATAGGTAGTATCCATTTTTTTCATTGGGATATCCTATAAATATAGACTTTGTTCCTCGGGGTTCGAGTTTGTTTCTTAAGAATACCTTAACAAACGGATTATAACCCCATACATGTGAGTGTGAAAAAATTGGTTTCTTTCCACTCTATAGCTTGAAGGGAATTCCATTTTCTTCTTTAGTTGGTACTCGGTTTAATGTATATGTCATAGTTTGTAATGCATATCCCCAAAAGGATAATGGAAGATCTACATAACTCATCATCAACCATACAATGTATAATAAGGCACAGTTCTAATTTTAACTAAAACCATTCCACTATTGTTTGTAGGGTGGAGTGAGTTGATATAGAATCCCAAACTCTCATAGAATATTGATGAACTCTTTTTTAATATATTCACCACCTTGATTAGATCAAAGCATCTTTATGTTTTTTCCAATATCATTCTCTACTTCATTATTAAATTCTAAGAATTTATCAAAGGACTCAGACATATACCTCATCAAGTAGATTTATTCATATATACTCAAGTCATCAATTAAATTTATGAAGTATTGATATCCACCTCTAGATTTTACTTGAAAAGGTCCACACATTTCAGTGTGTACCAATCCTAGATGCTCTGTGTCCCTTTCACCCTATCCACCAAATGATAGTCTGTTCATTTTTCCTAATAAAATATAATGACATATTTCAAGTGGTTTATCTTATATGAGTCTAAATAACAATATTGAAAGATCATTTCCAAATGATTCTTATTCACATGACCAAGCCGGTGATGAAAAATCCGGGTGTTAAATGAGTCCTGTGAACATGATTCATTATCAATTTTCGACACTTGGTTTTGATAATTTAATACACAAAGACTGTTATTTCAATGTTCTAAACCATAACATATGTTTCCTTATAAATGAAATTAATTTTATTTCAAAACATGGAAATAAACCCATATACATCTAGTAATGATAAAAAAATTATATTCTTCATAATCGTAAGTACATAATAATAATATTTTAAAACCAAAAACAGTATCTTTGGTAAGGAAAGGTGGTAGTCCCCAATGGACCTAGTATCCATCCTTTCACAATTATCATATCTCAGATTCACCTCTCCTCTAGAAATTTTTTGTAATCTACTTGGTTCCTACATTTGGATACAGATATGATCACCAAAAGCTATATATAATACCCAATGTGTATATATATAATTATTACCCATGACAACGATCACACCTTTAGGTTCTTGTGGATTCAGGGTGAAGTTACACTTAAAGTGGCTTGGCATGCCACATGAAAAACATACCGCCTTATTTTCCTTGACTTACCACTATATCTTCCACTTCTTAGAAGGATGGTGCTCAGGATATTTAGACTATTTATAGGTCTTATGACCCTTTTACTTGTCATTATTTTTCTTATTCACCATAAAGACCATAGTTTTATCATTCCCAATGTCCTTATCCACTTTTTGAATCAATCTTAGAAGATCTAAAAGACTATACTCATTATTTATCACGTTTTAATTAAGAATAAATTTAGACAAGGTCTTGAGAGTTATGAAAGTACGAGACCTATATTCAACTCAGATAGGAACATTATCCCTATGATATCTAAGAGTTTAATGTAGCCAATAATCTTGGCTACATGAGGCCCAGCCAACACAAACTCTCCAATCATAGTTGTGCACAAAGAATTGGAGATCTCATACATATTGTCTTTCCCTCTCTTAATAGAGATCATGAATGTGATACATCTGTGTCCTCATGTTTCTTCAAAATCTCATTCTACATAGATGATAGTATAAAACATTGAACATATGTGGAAGTGTTTAAATTTTTATCATAGAGCGATAAATCTTCACCACTAGCATAATTTCTAGGCACTTTAGGGAAAGGTTCTTCAAGAACATAAAATTTATTTTCATGTAGAAGGATGACATGTAGGTGCCTATTTCGATTATGTTACATTTTTTTGGCGAGAAGGTTGTCTTTCCCAAGTATGGATCACAATGATATGTTATATGTCATTTTTTGACGTTTCTACAAATAATATAAGCATAATTTTAGTACTTTATATGATAAAGTTTAGAAAAATAAAGTAATATTATATTTATTATTCTCACACTATTTTATTTAAACCCAATAGCCCTCAACACTGGTTTCAAAATATCTGTTTGCTTGGACATCCTAACGACAAGGATCCATATTCCCCTTCTCATTACCTGAACATTTGTTAGTCAAGAAACTATAATGGTTTCAGGTATGCATTCCAAATTTCAACTATATTAACTCATAGTTCCTTGATCCGATGAGTGGACTCCCCAGTCATGTAATCCTTAAATTATATTTCCTCAACCTTATTCTCTCAATTACAAAATTTCCTACTTTGGAAGACAACAATATATGTGAAGTATGTTAAGTAAACCCAAAACATCAAGTTATAATTCCCCAGTAATTGAAAGCACCCCAAATTTGGTTAGTCAAGCACTTTGAATTGTGGTTTGATTTTAACTAAAGTAGTGGAAGGCTATACCGACAATATATATATAATTAAGAGATTTTATCATTTTATGTGTAAATTTCCAATTATTATTTTTATTATGTTATTGTTAATATTAAGTGGATTTACAAAAGCGATTAACCATGTCTTGAATAATATTTATGCATAATACAGTTTATTTCATTATTATCTTACCTGTTTGTTAATTTCATTAAATTATGTGATCATGACAAAACAACCATAATGAAATAACCATGAAACTTGATATAAATAAAATAATAAATCATTATAATCATGATTATTTACTAGTAGTTAGTTTATCTAGAGGTATATAAACTAATAATTGACCAGGGGAAAACACCTTGAACCATTTATGGTTCATGTTGAAGCTTTTCACATGTCCACTAATGTATCTCACTTGGATTGGTTTCACCTCGCCTCCAAACTTCAACCAACTCCACTATCTTTGTAGCTCCATCTGTTACATACTCTTTTACTCACACACAGATGAGGGAATAGAGTTTAAATAAAAGAAACCATAGGCATTCATTCCCTACATAATAAGAGGAGAGAAGGAACACAATAGAAATATTTAATTTAATAATAAATTAAATGAAACCAATCTCATTCAATGTACTGGTATATAAAAATGATCATCCACATGAATACAAAAAATTATGTATATAATAAAAATAACATTAAATTATTAATAATTTTTATTAATGATAAATTTTGTTTCAATAAATTAATTATCATATTTAATTAATAAATTATTTTATCTTAATTCTCATTTGAGTTTCCTTGAGATTCACATCCATGATAATTTTAAGAAAATTAAATAAATTTATTTAAAATTTACTGTGTAAATAAATTTACCATAGAGGTAACACATTGAATACCCATCCAATTCTACCCAAAATATATTATAATCGTATATTATTTACTCTTGTGACATATGGCATACATGACTTATCATGTACCTTCAGGTCATGTACTATCAACATAATTATTACATGAATTAAATGATTTTTTGGTCACGTGTTATGCTTCAATGCACATAGAGTAATAAATATAATACGAATCATGCATGATATAAAGATCTGATCAGTGGATGGATATTAATTAAACACACACACACACACACATATATATATATAAACCCATCACATGGAATGTCCTATCAACTAAATGACCACATGCAAGAATATGTCTCATGGTTTACATAGTATAATAAATATATTTTAAATCTATTTAATTTACTATAATTACATGGAATGTACCTATGTTATAAATAGCATGTACATATCTCAATATATATTTTAGGTACACACCTAGGGACTCGACATGTAAATCATACCTCAGAAAAAATGGAGTACACGACATGTAAAAGGGCATACACGACATGTGGGATCCAAGATATATGATCACCAGTCATGTAGGACGTGCATAAAATAAATGGAATGTATGCGACTCAAAGGGACTAAATTATATGTATGTGGGATACACAATATATACTCCGACTAGCTGTACACCAGGCAAACCAATCATCACACTGTGTGAGAATTAATTATATTGCATGTCCTCAATTCACACACATTGAATTACTTGTCTAGTTAATTACCGATGCATTGATCACATGTAAATGTCATTTAACTCTGGTTACATAGTGTGCAATCCTACGTTGTTCATCCCAAAGCCTATGCACCTTTAGATGATTTCCACAATTTTATTTTATTCATAAAATTAATCATCTTGATTAGATATACAAGAAACTAAAGAGGAATACGTATATCATTCAATTCATATTAAAATAATGAATAAACATGAATTGAAAAACTATATTAAAATGGGTAAAGCAATAAATGATCTATAAATAATTATAAATAATTATGTGACCACTATGATACCATTTTTAGGTTCTGAGTATAGTAGAAACATGTGATGGGTCATTCCCAACAATACATTCTTCCATGATCGGTGATCAATCTTCGATTTACACAATAATAAACGTCATGATCTTCAGAATTTAATCAAACAATACAGGTAAGGGATAGAAATTCAAAACCAAGAGAGAGGATCATCACATATTATTTATAATTAATTTAATTAATTAAATAATTACCTCGATGGAATTCTTTCTTCATTGATGGATCTGATAAAAGATCTGCATTGTTCCATCGATGCATTGTAGGAATCAATGTAGATTCCCTCTAGTGGTGATCCGCACATGTTCCAAAAATCTTCAAATGTCACTGTAGGAATCTACGGGTTCTAGCATGAAAGATATTGATGCTTGTGTCATCTACCTTTGATCGCATCGAGAACCTCTTCTAAAGAATTATCCTACATCCCTTCTTGACTTGACATTGGGAGGTGGAGGAAGATCACTCTTCATTCTTACGAGCGTTCCTAGAGAAGGGATCTCTCCTGTTCTTGAAATAATTCTCTAAATCTATTGTTCACAACTAAACAAATGAATTATATTATTGGTAAAATAATATAACTGGGTTTATATATCACTAGTTTTAAAATAAAATAATTTCACAAGTTCAAATTATTATTTATTTTATCTTTGTAGAACACCATGCCAAAAATTAATAATAATATTATTATTTATCGACATGAAATTAAATTTACAATTAAATTAAATGTTATTTAATAAAATAATAATAATTATTTATTATTTCTCCATAGACCATTAATCTCACCCTTCCCTTCCTTCATAATATTTAGTGGCCTTAAATAATGACAAATTATTTATTAAATAAATATCGCTGCATTATTCTACAATAAATATATAAATATTATATTCAATAAATAGAAAATTAATATCTATATGTGATCAAGAAAAAATGAATAATTATTAAACCACATCTCAAAATAATATTTATTCAACTTGTTAAATAAAAAATAATAATATATTATTTAATATAGATTATAGATACACTTATTGTGTGACCCTCTTGGGCTCTTTCTCAGTGGCATTAGGAAAATCGGCCTAAAGTCCAATGTTAGCATCTAAAAACATGCCAAGGCACTCATATAGAAAGAAGTTAATGTCAAAATGACATGATACCTCATAATAATCATTACTATTTAATATAATCCCTTTATCATGATTTCTCAAAGCAAGAAGTCTGCTTTCTAGTGCCATCGTTTTATGTGCTCGATGTCTCTTTCTTTGACTTCCTAGAAATTGAAATTTACTTTTGTACACTATGGACGTGGATTTGTTTAGGCTATATCATTTCCATAAAAATTCCTAAGATATCAACTTCACTTAAAGAATTGAAGGGACAAATCATTTCTATCATTATTCATTAATGCATTATTACTCGGGATAAAACCAACATATACTACATCATCACGAACATCATTTGTAACCGTTTTCATCAATAAATCAAAGTATAAGACTCATAATAATCATTAATAATAATATTAAAGTATAAGTACCAATACACATGTTAGAAGATAGGAACATCCATTGACACATATAATTATGGATTTCCTACTGGTGATTCTTGTTATGATAATATCTTTTTGGATATTACTAATGGTTTACACCATGAGAAGGTCAATCAATGTACTATGAGTCTCTACCCCTGATAGCATGTATCATTTGTGTTCATTAAATAACACCATCTGGATATAAAAAATATATGTATGAATAGTGTCATAATGCTTTTGGGATATCATCGTAGTGGGGAACTACTATGAACTTTCAATACGACGTCTACTCTTAGGAAATTATCACATACTATGTTATGCATAAGAACAATCATTATCTGGTAAGGAGTTTATTAATATTCAAAACTATGAATACAAGTTAGCATGAAGTAAATATAATTTTTTTTATAGGGAGACAACTACAATAGTTTCTACCCAACCATACAATATAAAAAATCCATTCTAATTAGAATTAAGATGGTTAAAATAGATGTATCATCAATCAGAAGTTCATATTTATCATCACACTGATATAAGATAACAAGTTGGTTCAGAATATCAAACATGAATTCATGTTCATTATAAATTGATGTTGGAATTATATAGTGAAATATAATCCATGCCTATTATAAAATAAAATTTAACCAGATAGAGAATATTAACTTTTTTAGCAAGAACATTCCCACAAACTTCAACTAGAGAATAACCATAAGATTAAGATGTTATCATCATACCATTAGTTTTTTTTACATCAAACTCATCATATAATAGTTTTGGTGGTACTTTGAAGCACTTATCAAATTCATCAAATATAACAGAGTGGGTAGATCCAGAATCAAATAATACACTAGTTGCGCTAGATTGGATGGTAATTATACCTTCACCACTTTTTTTTCATAGTTTACATTTAAAATATTTATCACTTAACATTTCCCATTGTCTCTTAAATTAAGAGGCTACTAATTTATATCATCCTCAATAACCATCCATATTGAGGATTAGTTAGAATAATTCCCATACTATTTCCATTTGAAACACTAAAGTGTGGGTAATGCATTTTGTGGAGCTTTCTCTATATTCACATCATTACATAGCTTCTTCCCATCACTTTGGAATTAAATTTCATAATGTAATTCCTTTCCAAAAATAAAATATTTACAAGTTTTATTAAGAAAAATTACACCATTTTTCTTTTTACACAATGAAAATAAGGGAAAGATCATATTTTTTCCACCTTGACTGTTATTACTCCCTTTAAAGTCCATCTATCTTTTCCTATAAACAATATAAGATGGATAGTTTACGCCAATATCCATTTCCACCTTGATATCACATAAAATGATTAATTTATAGCTATTGAATTATCTAATGGATAACTCAATTTAGAAACATTGTTTTAATCTACTAAGTAATCAATAATACACAGTTTTTTATTGGATGATAATCCTAAAAGTGTACCTCACAAGTCTCATAAAATTTTCCACATAGGTACCAACATATTCATCATCCATCTTCTGTAGCTCAAGGAATTACTTCTATATTTTCAAATGAACAATATGAGAAATGTACTGATTTAATAATAACCACTAAACTCAACCCCACTCCTTGTAGATAATTTCTTACTATTGCATTATATTCTTGATAAGATTATACCATTTCTCCAATTCATATACCAAATTATAGACAATCAAAATGACCTTTTCATGATATTAACACTCAAGAACATAAAATAACTTTTCAACTATACTGATCCATTGATCAAATTTTTTTGGATCAGGGTGATCAGTAAAAGAAGGTGGATGTTTCCTTATAATTTAATCAATAGAACATTATTACCTCATTTGATAATTCATAATTTCATCTCAATTTATAGCTTAAGAAAGATCTTTGATGATATCAATGTTATTTTTCATTCTATCCCCTATAACATTTAGTTTCTTATGATGAAAATCATTTCATTTTACCTCAAATATAGTATTAACATGATTCCTTTGGGTTCCATCTATTGATTTAAACTAAAAATAATAATCTGAGTAAAAATAGTTATAGAAAAAACCACATAATCATGATAAATAATTTATTTGGTGTCCTAATCAAGAAAAATTATTTTAAATCTATATAATCTAAGGTTTAACCTTGGTAATTGGTTATAATTATGAAACATTTTGTATATTGTTTTATACTTAGAATTATCCTTAATGTTATCCCTATTTATTCTCATGACAACTTCTAAATGAAATGACACATTCTTTGATACCAACTACATCTAACCATAATTTTCATACATTCATATTACATCTTTTTAGGTGAATAGTAATCATATATCATAATGATCCATAATAGAATCATATAGGTTTATTATCATTGGAAACATGGCCACATAAACAAATGGTTCATAGGATTCTCCAATTATATTCTTATTAAATATAATCCTTCAAAGATATATAATTCCCAAATCCTATATTTTTAACATGGAGAGTGGAAACATAAGAAATGGGGATACTAGGTTATCAATAAGGGTAGAAAATGGATATATCAATGATCAAATAAGCATAACATGAGCATAATGTTATGAGAACATGAGAATAAAATTTGAAATAAATACAATACATATCACACATCATAATATGGAGTTATGATATGAAGCATGGAAATTTATAAGATATGAATAATAAATCAATAAAATAACATAATCCCTATGATAATAATACTGGAATAAGAAATATAATTCTAATATATATAAAATTATAGAAAATAATTTCCTTAATTATTATGGCTCGCTTCCAAGACTATCATAGTGGATTGGGTTCACTCCTCAAACCTTTATAGTAGTTATAATTCTATCCTAATATTATCATAGTAGACTGGGTTAAATCCCAAAACCATCACATTTGTTAAGATTCACTCCCAATACTATTATAGTGGACATAGTCCCTTATTGAACTTAGTTCACTTTCCATTTTAGTCCTATTTATCTCATGTGATATGTATCTTTATCCAATGCATTGGAGGGATATATAATTACGATCCCACCCATCATATAATTAATATCATAAATATATGTTCCACATTTTCATAAAACATTCAACATATTAGATCCAATGAAAATTAATATTTTCAAGAAAATTTCAACATTTCATTATTGCATAACCCATAGAAATGGAATGAGTCTCTAAAACATATTATCATCATAAAACATACAGGGAAAGAATAAGATCATATCATTAGATCATATCAAATATAAAATTTAATTATAATAAATATATGTCATCATTGACGAAAAATTTCTTTAAAATATAACGTGAATATTTAATGAGGAAAATATCATTTTAATATTTCAATAGTTTCTTTAAAATATAAAAATTTCAAAAATATTTTGGAAGAAATATTACTTTAAATGAAACTTGTAATATTTTAAAGGAATCTTTATATAATTAAATGGTCATGATGATGATAAATTTTGTTCATTATATATAATATAAAATAAAATCATTCATCCATAATTTGGAAAAACATCATAAAATACCTCATTCAGAAAATGAAAAGATGAATACTTTTAAAACCTATCATAAAAATTAAAACCTAGGAAAAATTTACTTTTAAATATCATTTTAGAACATTAAAAACATTCATTAAAACATTTTTATAATATATGGACATGAAAGATAATGGATTTTTGACTAAATAGGTAAATTAAGTAGATTATACTTAAAAATATTTTTTTGTCTCTTAAGTACATTGTGCGAGTAAAATGAAAAAACATACATTTTAATTCAATAACTAGAGAATAATAAATTTCATGATTTATTATAAGTATTTAATACTATTTTTAAATCTAAAACTTACCCATAAACAGTCTAGATAAATGATGAGATGTAACATAAAACCCTTACTTCTTTGGAAACATTTTAGTCATTGGCCCCATGAAATAAATAAGATTATATGTATATTTAAATCTCTATAACATTAATAAGATGCCTCATGGGATAGATTTATGTGCATTATATACACCAAATAAAGGAAAAACAATAAATATGGAATTAATCTCATAGAAATAAAAGTGAGATATTAATGCCTTACATCATTCCTAACTTATTTAATTAATGTTTGAACTTCATATATATAGATAATATAGTTATTCGAATTATATTAAACAATTATAAACATAAATATCTTACCATAGATGATATAATTATAACCCTTTATCACATTTTTATAAATAGTTCTTTATTAAAATCACTATTACGAGTGGTAAATACTTAGATTTTAATGTCTGTTTTGATTCGATATTTCCAGACCATGTACATTTATCATGGTTAAATAATCTCAAAAATGTTAATAATAATATAAATATCATATATATTAGTTATATATATATATATATATATATATATATATTTATACTTATCCATAAAATATAGAGATATAAAAATGGACTACATAGTTCATTGAGATTGTATGCCCATATGTATGCATGAACGTCATTTTAACTTTTTTAACAGATAGAAAAAAATGGTAAATAATAAATCACCTTTGAAGAATCATTATTATATCATATAAATAGTATATATTCATTAAATCAATCCTTATTACCATCATAGTAAAATATAAATTAAAAACAATTCACATCACTTTATGGAGGTCATTGTCCACATAGACGTAGAAGCGACGCTATAGTTTTCCAACGGTTTGGAAGGTAAGAACATAAATATGATATTATAACATAACAAGGATAATTATATGATAAAAATAATATTCAAACATTAAACCCTTCCTAATAACCATCCATTAATTTTGGTTATGAATAATAAATTATGTTGCACTGTGGAGATGAAGAGTCGTATATATGCAACAATGATGATTTCAAATTACATATGATTGAAAGAGGGTGAGAAAAGGTGTTTTAATAAAAAAAATAATTTTTTTCTATTTATTATATTGAAGTTATTATTTTATAAAAAATATTATAGAGTTTAGGGAGGTAAAAAAAAAATTAAAAACAAAGTGATTGGTTAACATGATTACATCTTCTTTGAAATGGCTCATTTATATCTCCTCTTAAGAGTACTAAGGTTAGTATTTTGACAATATTATCACCTATATAATGTTTCTAATAAAGTCTAGATGGTATTTACATTGGATAAAGTCAACCTATAAGGCTCGAAATGTGTAAGGAAGTGAGGGGAGGATGTCTCTTTTATAATTGATGCGATGAAAGCATTTTGATTTCCATAAAATACTAAAATATAAAAAACCATTATCAATAAAAATGATTAAAAAATTATAGGAATTAAAATATAAGAGATTATTTGTTTAAAATATCAATATCCAATAAATTTTTTATAGGTTTATGTACTATTGTAAACCGTATTTTTGGTTTAACATCTTAGTTATCCATATTAACATTAACCACGGTAATGTCTATTTCACTCAAAAAGGGATATCCTTATTTATATCAATTTATAATTGGATCATCAATGGCCACAAGATTACCTTTTCATCCATATACTTTATACCTTTTCCCCTTTCAAATTTTTATTTATTTTAAAGAATTTTAAAAAATATGATTTTCAAAAAATATCATTAACGTCCATTTTGACACGATTCATTTAATTTGAATTAAAAGAAATAAATACAAAGATTAAATTAGAATAAAATTCTTTTAAAACACAAATATTTCATATTTATATGTAAAATTAAATTAACATTATAACTTGCTCAAATTATATTATTCTAATATTTTTAAAATCATTTATTTAATTTTTTTTATAAATTAAATTTATAATTTATTAGTGTTGAAAAAAAATATTCTAATTATTTAAACTAAAAAAATTATAAATAAATAAATATCTTAAAGATAATTTCATTATATACCAAATGAATATTCTTATTCATTCACCACTTTCCTTTATAACCATGTGAACACATAATATATATTTAAAAGTGTGACATTGACATTTTATAATTTTCCTTGATTTAAAAATTATATAGGTCATTTTTCATAGACAAGTTTCCATTAAAAAACAAAATTTTTTGAGAATAAGGTGATAATGGTCGAATTATATCCTTCCATTATTAATTGGAATTAAAAATTATTTCATTATATCTTAGTTTTAAGCTAGAATAAACCAATTTTATACTTACTATGGTGATAAATTTTACCATAGTTATTATTCATATTGACCAGGAAGAAAAAAGGTCTTATTTAACAAATTTGGACCTCATGATTCCAAATATAAAATCCCATTTATAAAATTCAATTCTTATAAGTTTGAAAAATTAATATGCCTTCATAATGTGATGAAAACATTTTTGGTAAAAATGAATTTTTATGCATAAAACTTGTTTTATCCTTATACCATAAATAATTAATATTAAATAAATGTTAAAACATTTGATTGAAAATATAATATGTACATTTCATTAAAATAATTCACTAATAATGAATAATTTAATTTATTAAGATAAAATTACATTTTTCAGATAAAAATAGTTTTTTAAAAAAATATTTATTTTACTTTGAGATTATTTTTTATTTATAATTAATTTATAACATAAATATTCAAATGTAACCATATGTTTTCAGTAATTTAGTTAGTAATATTTATACTCACCAAAATAATTAATATGTGATATATATTAGATAATATTATAATATAATATCCGCATTTTTTTAAACTAGTTATTTTGTTTTGTGAATGATATAAAAGAAATAAAATTATTTAAATAGATATATATTTTTAAATCTCATGGTGTTCTAATTTTCTTCAAATATTCTATGAGGGAACTATTTTTTCTTCACTATAAATTAAAAAATTCATTTTATTTTCCTACCCTTGAATATCATTTTTCACCAAACAATTCCTGATACACCACCTGATTCGGATTCTTCAACTTCAACATGTCCTAATGATATTGAATCTATATTTTTAGATTCATAAGTTGAACATAAAAATAATTAGGTTCATATGAAAATAAATAATAATTTTTTACCACATTGGGATTAATTGATATCCTTATTTCCTTCTTCTTGATCATCTTCCCCTGACTTTTTCACAAATTATATTCTTTATCAATAGTATGAACCACCATGTAATTCAATGATTTATACACATCATTTGGAACAAAATGATTTTGCTTATTAAACATAGATTTCCTTCCATATATCACTAGCCATTTCTTCCACATGTACATAGATAATTTTAAAGTTTATATATTTATAAATATACAGTCATATAACTCTTATTTTATGGATTATTTTTTACATGCGTAAATAAAGTGTTTTCAAGGATATATATAATAAACGTTTCTTGGATTACTTCTCAATAAGATTCCATAAATAAATATACGGTTGGGAATTCCAAAATTTATTTCAATGTGTGACAAAAACTCCACCTTCAAATTACAAAAATGATTTACATAAAATAGAGGATCCTTCACTATTGTATCCATATAGTTTAAAATCATCAATAACTAGATAACCTAGATCCAGAAGGATGAATTAACACTTATCCTTTAGGTTTTGATACCAGTTGTAGGGACATGAGATATCCTAAGAAAATAGGTTGGAATTATGGTGTCAACCAATTTATACATTATGATTTCATTTAAATATTTAGAAAATTTTATCCATGTGAACATGAAAACTTATTCAACCTATATTATTTTATAGTGAAATCATTACCATACACCAAAAACACATTTGATTTATAAGGAACACTAGAACACTTGATTTTACATGGTTTACTCAAATGAGATAGTATAAGGAGAACACCAAATGATTTATTAGTGTGATAAAAGGGTAATACTAACTCATGTGTTTATTACAAGGGTTTAGGAAAGTCACAATGATGATCTAATGGTCACTCTATACAATTTCCTAAATGAAAAAAATTCTTTAATATAAGTATGGGAGAATTTATAGATGATTTGGGTCCACTTAAATAATTTATTGAAATGACGGACTTCTACATGAAAAATGTGGGTTTCGTATTCAATTATAGATTTATGAAGAACGATCTATAGTAAATATTATCTTATTATTTCTTTAAACTGGTTGGACACAATTCATCTAACAAAATAAAACATACTTCTCTAGATAATAATTTGAGGACTGTAATTCTTCTTCTATATCTTCCTTCTTTAATATCTGAATATAGTAGTGTTTAAATCTCTTCTTCTTTTGAACATTCATTTTTTAGAATTCAATCATATGTTTTCACTATAAATCAACAATATGTTGCCTTATTCTTCTCATATTTCAAACCATATATAGAAATATGTGAACCATGCTCTTCTTATTTTAATTCAAATCTTCAATATAATCCCAAGTTTATATTTTCCTATTTTTATTAAAAAATAGATATAAAAATATATCCTCGGTATATCTTTTTTTTCAAAAACAACTTCATATGGTATATATATATATATATTAATGACTACATACATTCTTATTCCATGAATACTGTTGATCACATAAGGTGTCCATATTAATCTCAATGATTTCCATGATTCTGACGTGATAATCTTGCAAACATTCAAATAAATCCTCTGAATATAGATCTAGAATTTTTACATTCCGAATATGAAAAAATCCCCATTTCCCCAATTATTAAATCTTTAAATCTCCATGAACCTTGAAGTCATCATTTCCTTTGATATAAATTTGTATAATACCCTTATATTTGTATACAAGAAAACCAAATAACATCTAATTTTTACCACAAAATAAAACACTATATTTATGTTGGAAGAATCTACTCTGAAGTATTCTTATCAATTGATCTAGATGTTTCTGTATTATATGATTCTTATATATCATGTAAAACATTCAAGTGTTAGTTCATAAACATCATCTGAAATCACCCCTATAATATGGGTTATAGCATATGGTATTGAGGATCTCTTAAACGATTTCATTGAATTATAGATTCTCAATGAATAATTGTTGTATACATAAATGTGCATTAGAGAAACCATTTATATTTCGAGGTTGAATAAGATGCACATCCAACATATATTTTACTTCTTCCTTCTATTATTCTAATAATATGTATAGTAAATCATTCTAACTGTATTTCGTATAAAAAATATTGATATTCTATAATGTTGTTAACAACCCTAGATGCGCCATGAGTAACATGAAAAGTCTATTAGGGATTACCTGTTTGACGAGCACATGTTCCCTTTTTTTAAATGTGATGAACTACAATCACAATTCCTTCACATGCTCCTGTGTCGACCCGAATTGGTGGTACTATTCACCTTGATTGCTCTTGGATTAAGCCTCAATTGAGCTTATCCAGTGTCTTTAACGCCTAACTATGTAGATGGTTCTACTTTTTAGTTATCCCTTATTTACTTACTAACTTCTCTTAAAAAATATCTTGGGAAAAACAATACATTATTATCTATGTGAATATATACAACATCTTCCACAAACTAGATTCCTTCCTCTATGATAATTCTAATACCACATCATGAAATACACCAAACCCATATATCCAATATAATATATTTTATAAAAAACCTAAAAATAGATTTATATATTAATCTTATAATAATCATAAACATTTTCAACACCTTGTTGAATATATTATCAAGAGATATAAAATTATAAAATATTAGTCTCAATATTATCTCTCTCTTATTTCAATATTATTATTTTATGTTATATATATATGTGTGTGTGTGTGTGCGTTTTATCTACATATACCTAGTTTATTTTGCCTTTATTTTCTAGGGATATGCTTGTTTGTCATGTTTTGTTTCTAATATCCACTTTAAAGAAAATTTAATTAAATGGAAATTTTCTCTTTGTTATGCTTTTTCATACACAACTCTTTATATGGTCATAATATTCTATGAATTTTAAATATACTCATTATTTTAAGGAATGTAATTCTAGTTCTTTTAGGGTATTTTGGGAAACCATATGCACTTATTTTCATTAATATTGTTTCACCAATTTCAAAATACATTATTGAAGGCGTTCATTACCCTACCTAAATGTTCACTCGTTTCCTATGATTTTTCATTCACTTGAACTATACCTTCATTAAATATAATTCTTCATTCAATTATAAATATCTAAAAATTATTATTCCATTATTTTCTTGGTAATCATTATGATATATCATTTGGTTATTTTTTAAGGCATGATTATATAACTCATATCCTTTTCACATGTTATTATTATTATTAATATTTTAATCATTTGTTAATTATATATAGAACACATATTCATGTTCATATTATGATGTGTTGGGTAGGACCAATATTATATATTCCTCTATGAATATGGTTAATTATTTATATCTTGTGAGATAATTATGTGTGGGTTATGTATAACAAACCTCACCTATAATTTTATACATGGGCCAAGTGAATTTATCCTCATCCAAAATATTTTGTTGTATTCATAATTAAACATAATATAATATAATAATTAAATGGTTCTTATTTTTTCTAATTATCCATGATTTATGTTCTCTCATGTCAAGATTCTCGGATTCATGTTTAACTGATGGTCTAGATCCCATGTGTTCCCTATAATATTTCATTGATCTAATGATGCTTTTGCTCCATAAATTACCCTTTTATCATCCCTTTGCTGGTCTATATTACTCATCTATTACTTTTATGTATGTCCCTTGGATATACTATGTTTTGAAAGATTCATGATTTTATCTTGTAATAAATATGAGGATAGAAATAAAAAATATATTTCTATTCCGATATTCAAGTATCAGTTATCTAATCAACCAAACACACAAGAACCGTAGATTTAGGTTTTATATTATGTATATTTACATTAAAAATAATATAATACATTTTTAATGAGATGCAAGTCATTATTTTTGTAATCAAATAAGGGTCTAGTTTTTTTAGTGACTAACTTAGTGAACCTAATATAAATGAAACCATTAATGAATTATATTTAAACATGAAATAATACAAGATAATAAATATACTTCATTTATGAATTATTATTTTAAAGTTAATTATTTTAATTTTAAATCATATATTTTGAGTATTATCATCTCAAAGTATCATATAATTTAGAAAATAGATAGAAGTTATAGGAAATCTGTGAAAAAACCCAATTTAATGGGAAATATGTTGATTTCCCTAGTGAGATGACTAATATGGTAGAAGTAGAAGTCTAGAAGCTCATCACATAATTTTTTTTGGCTAAATCAATTTGGGAATAATAACATGAACCTAGTGGATATAACTTCTTATAATAATAGAGAGCAGGTTAAGTTTCAATATTTTATAAAATAATTACCTTCCCTCATTTGGTGGATCTACTGATACCTTAATACAAATGCAATAGATTAACATTGTTGAGAAGATATTTTATGTCATTTAGTTCTTGAAGAAATATAAAGTGGTATAGATCATATATTTTTTATATGGAGAATATTATTAGTATTGGAAAATTAATTATATATGGAATTTATTGGACTCATGAAAAGGGATGATGAATCAATGAGGTATTATTAGGAAAATTTCACCGGAATTTCAAGGTATGGATTTAGATTTCTTATTGGCCCTAAAAATATGATTCATCACTTATTTAGAGTATTAAATCCAATAATTTGAAAATAATTAGTTATTTGAGACTGTGATAGATATGAAAGAAGAGATTAATTTCCCTTTATGATGGATATAGTGATTATATAATCTCAATTGCCTCATGGGATTGGAAATAAAACTGAAGAATTATATATAAAACAATAATATTAACTTAAAAATCTCATGTATATATAGTTATCCAATTAACCATGTTATAATGATGTGGGAAGAAGAACCGTAGAAACTACCTAAAAAAGATGATGATAATCTTTTTGTGTGGAAAAGAGGGGCATAATGTTATTGAGTGTTGAGGGGACCCAATGAAGAAAATCTTTATAATGGAATAGAAAAAGGTTTTTCTCAATCCATATTCATGGTCTATGTTTAAATTACAAGGATCATGGACAATTTTAAACTCAATTCATAAATATATGGGTCGTTGAGGATAACTAATGAATGGAATATCTAAATCCAAGTGAACAAGAATGTGATTATGACATTTGTTATGATGATTCAAATTAAGAGGATGAAGTGGTGGTAAGAATACATTTTATTCATTAAATAATGGTGAATGTACTACTTGATTATAGATATAAACATTAATCCATATCATGTAAAGTATATAAGAATATTTTAACACCATCATGAGTTATAGAAAATGAGATATTGGTGAAGGAATGGAGATATGAATCCATTTTATCTTAGGTGAATAATCATCCCTAATTAAAATTTTTGGGTTGAATTTCCCAAAAAATCATGATAATCCACCTTTGGTATAATTTTATTATATTTAGGAAATGTATGAGTTTTCCTTATATTGTGCTAACATCAAATATTTGGAAATGTTAATTAATTTACCCATCCCAATCCATCATCTGATTCTATACATATGGAAAGAAAAATATAAATCTTTTTTGTAGACTCCTGCTCAAATATGGATATTGTTTTCATATGAGAAATAATATCTTTCTCAAATGATTTATATAAATGAAAGGATATGTTTTTAGGAAATTCCTTTTATAAGTGAATATCCTAATGTATTACGAGAAGAGTTTCCCTGTCTCACCCTTAATTGAGAGGTTGAATTATCTATGGAAGTTATAAATATATTTTTCATTATATCTAAGACTCCTTAAATATTAACCCAATTAAATAGATTTTTTGAGAAAAACGATCACAAGGGATCATTTACTAAATAAAAAAAAAGACATCAATAGTCGGAAGTAAGGTATTTTATAGTTATCCCTTTACAATTGTAATAAAACAACATTAGGGAGAATGCAAGAAAAAGTGAACACCTCTTCATTATATCCTTTATTTAAAAGTGAGTCTTTATGTACATTATCTTCCCAGTAAGAATGTGTGATGATGTATTTCATTATGGAGAGTATATTGAGATAGTTGGCCCATTTCACTATCAAATTCCAACAGAGGTGGACTTTATCTGTTCTGAAAGCTTGTACAATGGCTATTTAATCACACTCAAACCAGATATTATTCCATTTTCTTTGCATTTACATATTTATAGGTTTTATCATACCCATTATCTCATATTCTAGTTCTAGTGCAGTATCTTAAGGACCATATTGTTTACCAATCACTTCCCCATAAGAATCCTTTAAGATATAACCATGACCAGATGACCCTAGGTTTCCCTTAGATGCTCCATCAGAGTTTCATTTTTTCCCACTAGTGAATGGGGGATACTTGAAAACCTCACGATTATAATGATGGGAGGTATATTTTCCATGCACCTTAAGACTTCTCAAGACCATAAAGTCTTTTAATTAATTTTTTCAGCAACCTATATGAAAGGAATTGGCATTTTTCACCTCCATTAAAATGTAATTGAATGATAATTTTTTTATAGTGGTCCTATTAATGAATCGATTCATTCCTGAATTTCCAAATTGCATGAATTAGTTCAATAAAGGTGACTTTGAAAAGACTGGTAAGTTGCATAGACATATGGGTCTTGACAAAATCATATAACAGATTGCAGATAGTTCCTGTTCTTGGAGCATGTACATCAAAAAAATAAAAAACATAATTCCACAGTGATGAATCTATTTTACATAATAGAAAATGATGATTGATATCTTCATGATGCTGGTGACAAAGAACACACCTTGAGAAGAGGGAAATACCAACTTGTTGGATATTTGAGTCGACATGAATTTTATTATATTTAAGCCTCCATAATAGTGTTCACCACGAAGGGAGAGTCCACTTTTTTAGTGCACCAAACAATTTGTGATGTCCTTGAACTAGATGATTGTAAAATTCCTGGGAGTCAAGTTGTCAGTTCAGGGCTAGATCCCAAATGAGCATGTCACCTTGGCATAAATATTCATAGTTTAAGAACCATCTACTTGATGACATATGGGAGGACATTCTGGTTCATCATTATTTCCTTGATAGAGATACTATAATCAGGGTCTTGATCAATGGAATCTAGCCGATCCACGAGATGTCTTCTAGCCCAATTGTCACTCCAAAATTTGAGAGAGGAATTGGCTTTGGTTAGCCAGTTCACATGCCTATACATTTTCTATGACACAACCTTGTGAACATTCTATACATAGGATTACATATAGCAGGGGCTTCCAGATTTATGTTTATCAGAGTACCTAGATCTATGAAAAGATAGGGATTTCTAGGTTTTGTTGAGAAGCTTCCATAAAAACTAGGACTGTAGGGACTGATTTAAAAGAAACATATTCTTGATCCAAACCCACCAATGGATAAGGCAAGCAAAAATTCATCAATGAGATATTGGAAATATTTATTTACAAAATACTTCCACTCCAAAAAAAATTCCACATCAATTCATTGATGGAATTAATCACCGAGGAGGGCCAGGAGTAAACTATGAAAGAGTATACCATATTTGAGATAATCAAATGCTTAACCAAGAAGATTCTTCTAGCCATTTAGAGAGATTTACCTTTACAGGAAGCTAGATATCATCGAACCTGGCTCAATATGTTGATTAATTAAGATGCACATTTTCTTCCATAGAATAAGGGTACACCAAGTTAGATGAAGGGAATAGAGCCCTCTCTAACATCCAACTCATTGATCATGCTATGATTTTTGGATGAAGAAATGTTCTTACAAAAATATATGAATGACTTATTCCAGAAAACCTCTTATCTCAAGATCCCCCATAATGAATGAGGCATTTTTTTATATTTTTAATATTCATTCTGTCTCCCTAGGTAAAAATGATAATATCACAAGAAAAAAGTAAATGAAATGGGGCTGAGATATCTTATGTTTCCTTGATGGTTTTCATATCACCATTATTTACCATATGATGAAGAATCATGATGAATTAGTCTTTAGAATTGGTAAAAATCAAGTTAGAGAGAGGTTCACCTTGCCTCACCACTCTTAGACACTTGAAGTAGCCCTATGAGGATCCATTAATTAAGATTGAGGTGCGGACAGACCCATGTAGATCTTTAATACAACAGATAAAATTTTCATTGAATCCAAATATTTAAAGGACCTTATAGATAAAGCCTCAATACATAGTGTCAAATGATTTTCTAATTTCATGATGGAGAGAAATATTTCCCCCCTTGTAGATTTCCTAAGAATATTCACACACTCCATGAAAGTGATCAAGTAATCCAGAATGTTTTGATCTTTGACAAAGACAAATTGGTTCTAATATATGATTTTGTTTTAGATCTATGTAATTATATTTTCTAAAACCTTTTTGATGATTTTTTATATTTTTTTGACAAGAAAAACTGGTCTAAAATGGATAATATCTCTTTCATTATTAAACTTTGGAATGAGGGAACTAAATTGGGAATTGAAGCCCATGGTAAAGAAACCACCCCTAAAGAAGTTCCTAACTATATTACAAACATCATGTTTGATGAACTTCTTAAAGTGATGAAAAAGTGATTTGTGAAACCATATGGTCCTAGAGATCTATCATGGTTAAGACCAAAGACTGCTTCTTTAATTTCAAAGTCCAGTCGAATTGAGTTAAGGATAGAATTTTCATCCTTGGTGAGAATATTGGGGTTGATGCCTTCCCAAAAATCCACATTTCTTGGTGGTCCATTGAATAGATTATCATGATAAGAAAAAATTTGGTAGTTAAGGGATTTACCTTCATTGATGATTTAGTCTCTATATTTCAAAAGGGGGAGAGGTTTTCAAGCTCATTTTTCTTCTTTTAGAGTATTGAAATACTTTGTTTTTATATCACCACCATTGAGCCACCTATTTTTTAACAAATCTTTTTAGATATTTCCTTTGAGCCTGAGAAGATTTTGAAGATTGGAATAAATATCTTCCTCTTGGGTGAATCCTCCAAGAAAGTAATTTTTGGTGATATCCTCTTGAATACAAAGTAGAGTTCCCTCAAAAGTATTGATTTCTTCATCTAGGTGGTGAAACACTATCTTCTCCATTCTTTCGAAATAGCCTTCAGATTTTTATTTTTAGATAGGAAAACAATTGGGTTGTTATGAAAGTGTCTTGAACAATCCTTGAGCACTCGGGGATGGTTGTACAAGAATTTTTAAACCTGGAAGTTTTGAAAAACTTCTTATCATTATCAAATAAGATCATAAAAATAGGTTCGTGGTTGAATTATATCTTCCTAGGGTAACACATGAGAGAAATATCCAAGATCCAGGGGATGCATCATTCACAAAGGATCTATCAATATTTCTAGTACTCACACCATTGATATGTCTTCTACACCATGTTTATTTGGAACTAGTGAGATTAACTTCAGTGAGTTTGGAATCATCAACATAGGCATTGAAATCCTTTATAGAGTTAGAGTGGAAGGCAGTTCCCATTTTTTACCGGTATGAGGAACCAAGTTGAAATCCCTAATGAGGATCTATGACTCCATGAACGTACTTAAATAAGAAACAATATGAAAATTTTAAAAAATGTTTTATACACCCTATTGATTAACCATGGGGTTAACTGGTTCTATTTTTCAAGAATAAGGATGGGTACATGTGTATCAAAATTATTTATCATGAGAATTGAAAGATCATGATAAAAAGACATGCAACCCCAACCAAAGATTGATTACATGATCAATTCACTATCTGGGGATAATTATTTCTTAAAGGTGGACCTCAGATTGAGATATCATAAATTTATGTTAAAGGAATATATTTCCCATACTGCCTTTCAAATAACATATGGCCATTATCCACAAAATTGTGATGTCATTCGAACTCATTAATAATCACAAAATCTATATAAAAATTATGAATAGATTATTTTTATATTACCTCAATATAATTTTAGTTTTATTGATAGAATATATTTTTATATACTCTAAGAGGAAGGGGGAAATTGATAGAATTTGATTATTCTATAAATACTTTTTGAATGAAGAATTTATTTGAAAAGTATTTAGTAAAACTTCCTTATAGATTATGCTAGTAACATTCTTTTTTCATGTTTTCACAAGAATGTAGATATAATTTTTATTTATTTAAAATAAATTAAATAGATTAATATACTTTTCTGAGATATCTAAAAAATATATGTAGTTTATTAAGGTGTTGTATATGTTTTTTGAGAAAAATTTCATGATTATAAAATCCACTCACTAAGCTAATATAGAAAGGATTAATTTGTTTTTTGGATAGATGAAAATGAAGAGAGATTCAATAAGTTTTGGAAGAGGATAATAATTTCTACTCAACTCATACTACCCTCATGTGGGTAAGAATTTTATATTGACAATAATACATAAAATAATGTACTTGTTTGTTTAATCATGGGAATTGGAAAAATGAAAACATATACCTCAATAGAGATGATGTTTCATGAGAAAAAAAAACAAAATTCAAGATTTAGAGTTGGATGTGGTAGTTATTTCATTGAATATTTGGGGTATTTATCTATATAGAAAAAAGTGTGACATATATAATAATAATAATATAATGAAGTAATATTCACATAGAATGTTCTCAAAATACGCCAATGAAGAAGGTTTGATATCATCAAGGACTATGGTTACTAAATAACTTACCATTATAGAAAGGCAGATAACATGGAAGATGATATAATTAAAAAATACCCTACAACCTTATCCATGATGAGAAATAAAAATCATCCAAACTTATAAAAAATTAAAATCAATGACACGAGAATAATAAAGGGAGGAATAACATCCTACCTTGCTCACATAATTTCATAAACATCAATCATGGAGAAGATTAAATTAGATGAAACAGATAGCGCATAGATACAAAATATGGTGTAAGGAATAAGGAAGGGAAAAGTATGAGAGTTAAATGGTGATAAATAAGGATTTATAAGATTTGGTACATTATTTTATGTACCACTAGATCCCGATATAAAGAATGATATTTTAGATGATAGTCATAGTTTGATATTATTTATCTTACTAGGGAGTAGAATTATATAAAATGATATTTTCAAGCCCATTTTATTACATAATAGGTAAATATATATTTTTGAATATACCTAAATACTCTTGGTATTCCAAAAATTAACATATAATGATTGAAGTACAAGGGGATATTGCAACCATTACCCATTCCAATATGGAAGTAGGAGAAAACTAATGAGATCATATATTTTCAAAAAAAATCATACATAATTAACACCACAATTTAGATCAATCATAGGTAATAATATGACTTTTTATAATAATTATAATCTCAAATGAAAATTAAAAATGCCTTTAAATATTTAATTATACTATTCTATTCACATATTTAATTAATTGAGAAGCCATATATTGATTTTTTAGACTCTGAATTAAGTTTATTAATTTGATTTTAGTTCTCATTTTCATTTTTTAATTAAATTTTAAAATATATTGAAAGTGTATACACTAAGATTATGTTCTTCATGGATCCTATGTGTGCGGATGATAATTGAAAAAGGTAAGAATATTTCATAAGGCTTTTTGTATTTTCATAAGAACATATAGGATATTGGGAGACTTTATCATGATGCTTATGATTTTAATTTTCATTTCCTAGAAATTACTCTATGTGTATGACATTGGAGATTTTTGAAACCTTGCAAAGATAATAGTTTCAAGCTAGGCATGTAAGAGATTCCCAAGAAATCACTTAATACATTATTGTAGTGTATAATATCTCAAAGGATTTTTTAAGACTCCTACTTCCATGTAAGAATTTAAAAGTTTTAAATCAGTGGGAATGTAATAATTTTTGTATGGATGATAATATTTCAATAGATCATATAATACTTGTGATATTCTCAGTAACATTTCTTCCACCACATCAAATGCTAAACATTACCAAAATTTAGATAGGGTAATTATAATAATAAATCCCCAAAAAATGGAAAAGGATAGACCTAAAATAAAATTTCATTACACTAGTATATAAAAATAATAAATATAACCTCTAATATTTCATCATAGCACATATACATCAAAGTATGAATATGATGTGATTATAGAGATAATTTCAAGAAAGGGGGAGGATTCAAGATGATCTTTCTAGAATAATAAACACGCATAATATTTTATATGTGGAATCCTTGTGATGAAGAATTTTCTAAATGATTTTTCATCAAATATTTATGTATGACGAGGGGGAATATGGAGTATACTTATAAATATCATCCCCTCCCTATTTTTAAATGTTTTTCTCCATTGAGCTATTTTGATTAGAAATTTTACTATAATTAATTTTACTAATTTTAATATAAAAATTTCATGCATTTATATATATCATGTTTTCTATATTTATTACTTATATAGTGATATATAACTCCATGGTTAATGAAAATTAACTCAACATATTGGTTATTGAGGGATATTTCATAGGAATATGAATCACTAGTCTTTAATTTTGTAATTGATAATTCTAATCGCTGATTTGATAATGATTGGGGAGGAAGTGGATTGATGGTCATCATCTTCTAATCTAATTTGATGATTTATTCCTCCATTTATCAAAAAAATATATCCCTTAGTTCTCTTTCTTTACAGTATATATGAATGGAGCTGTGGAATTTGATGGGTAAAAATCATACGATTAGAGCTTGGTATTGGGATTGTATATTCCATTTTTGAGTGTTCTTACTTATTTTCACTATAGAGGTGGTGATGTGGATATGAAGAGGGATGTTTCCCATATTTTTTTAGTACCACAACATAGATAGTGGTGGTTAATAAATGACAACTTATGATTTAAATATCATGTGAGAATAATTTATTAATAATGAAGAACCCTAATGATCAAACCTAATTTCATTCATTTTCACCATGATTTTTTTTCATTTTAATAATGTTTAAATTCCAAATAACCCTATCATTCAATCCTTATTTTAATAAAAAAACCAAAACATAATTATATGTTCTAAAATAGTGATACTCTAGCCCCAACTCATTGAGATATAACCCTATGGTAAAAGTTTTTCTATAAAAGGGATTATAAATTCAAATTTTTTTAACTTCAAAATAATGACCTATAAAATTTGAATCATTTCCTAGGATATTTTCTGGGTATTTTAATATTTTTGGTAAAAAATTAAATTATTATTTTCTTTCATTTGTTTTATTTTTTTTCATATTTTTATGTTTTTTATTATCATTCATTAATTTCAATTTTTTCATTTTTATGGGGTTGAGAATAAATTGAGAAAACCATTTTCCTCATAATGGGTTATTATTATAATTACCAATCATATCATGTTGATTATCATAAATCCATGATTAAAAAATCACTTGAAATCATCTATTCAAACCAAAAACTCATTCTAAACATGTATTAAGAGATTGATAAACAAAGTAACAAAACATCATAAACAAAAGAACCCAGTTAAGCAAGTCACACCCTATTTAAAAATTATATAGAAAATATATATGAATATGATTAATGGACGGTAGAATAAGATTAACATGACACAACTCCACTAATAATATCAAATGTGAACGTGGTGGAAGAAATTTAAGAATAAATCCCACAATCGCTCACCCTTGTAGAAGTTTGCTTAGTGGTATTTAATTTTATTAAGGATTAGATTCTGATTTAAATTAGGGAAATATTCATTCCTATAACTCTTTCACTTTTGATATTATTAAATATAATTTTAATAATTATTAAATATATATTGTGGGTTGAAAATAATTACTAAACTTTTCGACCTAGGATAATAAAAAATATAGAATAGATGGACTCTACATAGAGAAAAATCAAAAATAACAATAGTTAGCCACATACATACAATAATACTTCAAATAAAAAAAATTTAGAGATGAAATACATTAATATAATTAAAAAGGGATATATATATAAATCATACTCATTTTATTCTCATTTTATTCACACGGTATTAAAATTTGACCTCAATTATGTTATAATGGAAGAATTATATTAAATTATACATATCCTAAATAGTGATAAGTGTACACTAGAGATATATTTTGAAGAAAAACTTGATGAACCACATGATATAATCATTAAAAGTTATATCCTAGGTGTGTTCCATGAAAAAAATTATATTTTTATAAATTAATTATAGGGACTTATTTTATTCAAATATATTTATTTCAAATTTTAGCGATCATGAAATAAATTATAATTTCCCTTGTTAGAAATTACATATTTGGATATACCTTTTCTCAACCATTTATAATTTTTGTATGTGGTTGTATGTTTAAAGGAAGAACTACTCTAGTTACCTAATAGGGTTAAAGATGTAGTTTCCATAGAAATGAATCTATATAAAGGACAATCATTTTGATAAAATCAAAGGATATGAAACTCAATGGGGTAAGTTTTACATACTCTTGACTTCCCAAGTGTGTTAATATTTGTAGAGGAGATAACTGATGAATATTTTTATAAAATACTAAAATATTACCTATAAGAGTTTGAATAAGATATATCAATATAGATGGATAGATTAGAATAACATATAGAGGGATAACATAACATTCTAATCCATCAAGTACAATGATAAACCACTAAATTTGTTGTCGTAGAATCAGAGGTACCCTTACTGCTAACCTATGAAGATAAACCTCAAGAATAAAAATGAGACTATATGGGGGGATAAAAGGATGGGAAAGTGGTGGGTTAATATTTTATTCATCTAACCATACTTTGAAATTTGAATCATAACTTTAAAGATATCAATATGAAAGGATCTTCCAAAGGGGACCACAATCTAAAGTACAGAGGGAAGAACATTGTAAAAATAAATATATAGTGGTTCCAATTATGTAAATAAAATCTCCCTTAATATTAGAGATAACTATTATTCTATCTGTCTATGTATAGTCAAAACAACCATCCCTATTTTGAGGGATAACCTAAGACTCTTTCTCCACCTCTCTCTATTTTTTCATTTTTTTAGATTTCATAAAATTTATGATGTTTAATTATATTTTTATATAGGGTTCAAAGTGAATATCATCTAAGATAATGAAATCATGGTTTTCCCACATAGAACAAGGTGGAAGATATTAACTTAAACTTACTAAAAAAATAACATTGTTTTTCTATGATTTTACATTACTTTATCAATGTAACTATTTACATATTCTATTATTTTAAGGGAAATGTTGAATAAGAGTGTTAAGTCATAGACCTAGTAAAATTATAATTAACTGAACATGGTTGAACACATAACCCCAAGTTCACCTCCCAATATTCCAGAATCCATCGACTAGAAGTGAGGGTCGATGGTGATATAATGGGAAGACTATACCCTCTTTTTTAGAGTGGATCCAAATGGTTACATTAATGGGTGATATGTGTAGAGACCCCAAACATGACGTACATGGAAATTACATTACATTTTCGGAATACTTAATACATAAAAAACCAACACTTAAGAACTGTAATAGTTTAGTGTCTTTGGAAACTCAGAACATAATCTTCTAATCATGGTGAAAGATCTTCAACATCTCCTATAAAGATATTCCCCTTTTATTTTCTTACCTAAAACATTTATTTATATCCTGGGGAAAATAAAACATATAAAGGGTGAGCTCAAATGCTCATTAAGGGTAAGCATGGGAAAATAAAACCAACCATATACATTTTAACTTAAAAACATGAACATATTGTTTAAACTCCAAAATCTTGAGCAATGAAATAAAACATGGTATTACGTAAGGCATAGATCATAATGGAACATAAATCATGATAAAATAGCATGGGAACAAAACATGTAAATATGGAAAAAAATTTATCACTTGATATTATTTCCACATTAGCCAAGGCATTGCTACCAAGACCATCTTAATGGACAAAGTCCCTTACTGAACCGAGTTCACTAATCGTTCCAGTACTGTATCACTGAACCGGATTAAATTGTCGTTCCATCCATGTCTATCTCATCAGATATAAATATTTACCCAATTAATTTGAGGGAGATATAGGTCCCACCCATCTCATAATGAAATCATTCTTACTTGTGCTAGAACATAAACAGAAATCATTCTTCATAACCCAAAGAGTAAAAATGGGTTTCATAAACATCATCCCATCATAACATAATCTATATAAAACAAATGGATATCATTTCATCATAAGAAATGTTAAACCATGTAAATCATAGAGATATTATACTTGAAACATATACATATGAAATAATGTCATCTTAGATGGAAAATGGTTTTGATTAAACAATTGAAAAGAATTCTTGAGGAAAATATCCTTTCTTCTTAAAACTCATTTTCTTTTCACAAAATTACACTCAATTTTAAAAGAAAAGGATTTAATTGAAAATAACCATGAAATATTGTAGTGTAAAATTCATGAAAATAAGGCGTTATGAAACTTTAAAAATACATTCATGCCATACATGTTAAAAAAACATTCTCCTCATACTTTTAACAGAAAAGTCAAAAAGTAGCACATATGGTACAAAAAAGAAAGATTCCTTCTATAACACAAATTAAAACTCAAATAAGGGTAAAAATGACTTTAAAAATACATGTAAGAATATTAAACACTTTATGAAAAACATTTTTTATGGACATGGATGAAAAATATAACCCCAGTAAATATATACTTCTAAGCAATCTCAGATAAAAATGAGATTGAAAAATTATCCCTTACCTTATGTTTGATATGATTCATATGTATCTAAAACTCCTGTATAATTATTTAAATAATGACATTGACTTATTATATAATCATATTCATTGTTTTTATATCATATGTGGTTCACTTATGACATTATATTACTGGTTCTTTTGTAAATTACATGTTAAAGCAGCGTTTTGGGAAAAATCATTTCATTTATCGTACATGTTTTGACTTTTTGTTCTTGATATTATTACTCATATCCTATTTTACTTAATTCCAGAATGTAAAACATGATTTTTATATAATATATATTCATCATATAAATATATATGATAGATCGATTAATGGAATGAAATACACCGTTCATGGAGACGGTAGGTCGTACGTACGAATTGACGCTGTTTTCATTTCCTTATTGAATTAAATGGAATTAAGTAAATGAAACATATATGTTCATAAATCCAGTATCATTATTATGTAATATATTTCAATATTATTTGTTATATATACTTTATAAAACTACTTTAATGGTAAATCATGGAAAATGAATCTCCTCGCGTACATGGAGACGGTAGTCCGTACATACGCACGAGCGATGATATCGTTCCCATAATTATTTAATAGAATTGGAGTGGATGATATACTATCTCAAAATCTGTATGATGTTATAATAACCATATATAGTTATTATTTAAACCATTATACCAATCCAAGTAAGGTGGTGGCGGGAAAACTGATAACACCACGGCGTGGAGACGGTATTCCGTACGTACGCACGCACGTTGATTTTGTTTTCTGTAGGATGGATAAAAGGTGAAACAGGGTTGTTTAATATTTATAATAACAAATAAGTATATTAGTGATACTTATGTTATTACTTTATAAGGAAAAAACTAAATAAGAAGATTTTGAAGAAGAAAGAAACTTGAAAGAGTTGGTAGAAGAGATTACCTCTTCCTCGACGCACCTCCTTTAAATTTCTTCTTACGGAACTGGAGTTGGTATTTTGAGAAAAACATAACCACTATGATATAACTATAGAGGTTTATAAGATGAATTGGTAGGGTTTTTCCGAGCTTCAAGGCTCGGAAGGGTGTGAAGAGAAGAGGGAAGGGGTGCCCTTTTTATAAGGGAGGAGAGGGGCACCTTTGGTAACATAAGAAATATTAATTTATAATAAATTCAAACTCAATTAAAAACCTCCAAAAATAACTCAAATCAGAAGATTATATGATATAGGGTTGTAATCTCATCAACCAATAAAATTTAGACAAGTTGGGAACATTATCAACTTGATTTATCCTTATTTAATATATTTAATTTTATTTGTGGTAATAATATTCTAAATTTTAAATCATTATAAATAATTACTTATATGTTGTAAATTGTCCATAATTATATACTTTACTACATTTTAGTCCATATAAATTTTATTTTATAATTTTTAAATATTTTTGTGATTTTTAAACAATTTTATAATATGTAACTTTTATAAAATAACAATAGTGTCAATTTTGACCCTATTCATTTATTTGAATTTAAATAAAATATATACAGAATATATGTTCAAAATAAAAGATTTAATATATTCATAACATGTCATTTTTATCTAGAAAATTAGTGGAGAACATTAAATAGTTCATATAATATTTATTTTAATAGTTTTAAACTTATTTATTTGATATTTCAATCAATAAAATAATTTCAACATCACTATTGTATCAAAATTAATGATAATTATTTAATCCCTAAAAATTATAAATAAATTAATATGATGTAGATAATTTTATTAGATTTCAGGAGACTATTCATGTTTGATGTTTTAATGAAGGTTATCAAAAAATTAAAATTATTATACTTATAAGATTTAAGAGAGTGACATGTTGTCACTTTCTTTGGTTTTAGTAATATTTAAATTATTTTCTTGATCAAAAGTCCATAAAATGAATCTATACTGACCCTTAGGTTATATGGGTCTACTTTTAGTCATCCAATATAATTTTGGTAGGTGTTAAGGTAATTTTATAATGTTATTTTTACCCTTAAGTATCTGATTTACCTCTGACTGTAGTAAATAAAAATTACCGTCGTTATTATTCATAATATAAAAAAATAAAAGTAACCTATTAACGTAATTTGGACCCACTGAATTCAAATATGGAATCCATTTTTCAATATTCAAAACACATAATTTACAGTAATTAATTTAAAATTAATCCCGTGGTTAAGAAAACAATTTTTAAAAGTTAAAACATTGCCAAAGATTTAAATGTTTTTACCAATGAATTAAATGGAAAATTAACGGTAATGACATAAATTATATTAAATGGTAAAAAATATTCTATTTATACTTTAAAATCATTCAATATTATAATTTAACCATAGAAATTATTGTGATGAAAAAAGTTGTTTTTAATTAAAATATAGTGTGTTTTTACTATTCATTAAAATATGAAACTTATCAAAATAATATGAAAAATTTATCCAAATTAAATTTTAATATCATGATTCCAAATAAGAATTTTATTTTTTCAAATTTATCTTATAAACATGTCAAAAACTAGATTTGAAGTTGGTGCACCATCAAAAGGCCACAAAACTACATTTTTTTGAAAAATACATATTTTACCCAAAAAAATTATTTTGTTCTCATACCATGTTCTAGAAACTGTGTAAGATGAATAATAATGTTATAAAATTAAAAATATGGTTAATACTATTCATAAAGGCTAGTTCATAATAATATTATAACCATATATCATTGTTTAGTAAAACCCGGTATTGCGTACTACACACATTATTGAGGAAGGTCGCGATTGCATTTAATTCAAGACATGAATAGTGTTGTGTATACTTCAAGCTAATACAATGTTTCGTATAGTACAAGATAATATTGGTGTACCATACAACACAAGACATAAAAGAAATTAAAAAAATAATTTTTCGCATAAAATCTTGGGGTGTTACATTCTACCCCCATTAAAATGAATTTCGCCCTCGAAATTCGTCGGGGTTATACATAATTTACTACATGAATGTTTCTTTCATAGAAACCCACATCTTAAAAAGGAATACTAAAACTTAATTTTAAAAAGTGGAGTATGAATCATAACAGTTATCCAAATTCACTCATCACTGGGTTTCCACATAGGAGAACATAGGTGAAAATCTGGATATGGAAGAGAAATCTATACATCAAGGTTTGATGGAGAGTGGTAGAAAACATGGAAATGAAAAATACAACAATCACAAAGCCATATATTTGTGATGATCTAAGGTACCATCTGATTCATCTTATATGAGGACACTAGGACAACATTTCTGGTTTTCAATATCATTTCCCAAAAGTTGAAGGATTTGAATTAGAAGAAATACTTACTTTATTTCAGTGCAATCTCACCGTTGTTCGTGCCTTGAACAATTTACACTTCATATCTTAAAGAAATAAAGTTGAATTTTTCATTCTTGAAGTGTTAGTAGATCATGTGATAAAATGATGGGTCATTCCATCTGTCTCAAACAAAAGGGTAGAAAACATTATCAAATATACATAAGTCCATCTATGGTGAGGTTAATCGTATATGATTCCAAAAATGAACTTATAATTCATCTATCATACCACTTAATAAAATAAAACTAGTGTCTACTAACCATGGACTTCCTGTAGGCCAGTAGTAGGTGATAAAGGCTTGTGACACTTCAGTTGTGGGTTCGATTCCAGTAACCTTGTCCGATGCGAGGGGTTGTCGCCCATCCTGTTGGTTGTCATTTTTTCCAAAACTACATTATTATAACATACCATCAATAATATAGAAAAAAGTTCTATCCTTATACAATAATAACTTATGTCCAACATAATTCATTCCAATCTTTAGGCTTATCCAAAATACTTCTGTCCAAGCTCATAGTATAAAGAAAACAATTACTAGAAATGTCATCTACCAAGCATGTGAATACCATCATTTATCCCAGATATATTTTGTTGTTCGCATTCCAAACATGTGAATACCTTAATCATGTATTCTCTTGAAATAGAAACTACCATAGAACCTTAGTGAAAACATAAATGCTGTCAAAAGGTAACTCTTTCCACATACCAAAATCCCAAAATTTCTATATACTCAAACCATGATATAACTTTGTCCTTATATCAGCCATGAGCTCATGAATAATATCACACATATTATTTTCTCCTTATCCCTTCATTATGAATATTTCAACTACTTTCTAAAAATATTTCAATCACTTTTCATGGTTACCGATACCATAAAATTATTAAAAACCATAATTATCCTATACATTGATATTCCAATATTCTATGATACTTTAAATGAGATTCCACAACATTATATCAGAATCCCGTTACACAAACACTTATTCATTCCACCACATCGTTGTCATACTCAACATCAAAAATAATGATCTCATGAGGCTTCCCTTTATCCTTTTCTTTAATAGGTTTCTCACATCAATCATCATTTACCCTTGGATTAGGGCATTGATTAGAATAATGCCCCATTTCCTTTCACTTTAAGCATTGAAGTGTTGGTGGTACATTCTCTGCAGTCTTTTCTTTATTCACATCATTAGCGAACCTATTTTCATTATGTAGACACTCAGCTGCTCGATGACCTTATTTTCCACACTTAAAACATTTTCTAGTCCCTTTAAGACAATCTCCACCATGCTTCTTTCCACACTTTGAGCATAAAAGAACATTTATATTCTTTTCACCATTATTATGAGATATCTCCTTGAAATCCATCTTTCGTTTCTTGTCAAAACCATGAGATGGATATGTAACACCAACTTCCATTTCTACCTTGATAGCACAATGCACAATTTCTTCATAGCTACTGAAGTCTCTTATCGCTAATGCCCTTTGAAGACTTGGTTTTAAGCCACTGAAGAATCGATCAACTTTGCTTTCAGGTTGGATGATAAATCCAGATGCATACCTTGAAAGCCATGTAAATATCACCTCATATATTCCAACAGATTCATCATCCTTTTGCTTAAGCTTGAGGAACTCCTTTTCCATCATTGTTCAAAAAATATGAGGGAAGTACTTATTGAAAAACATTTCTTGAAATCGTCCCATTCCAAGGATTTAATTTCATCTTGGGGCCTTTTATTCTTAATTAGAGTCCACCACTGGTCTGGTTCACCTTCTAAATAGTAAACAACCAAAATGAATTATTCATGCTCTGAACAACGAATTATGGAAAATATCTTTTCAATGGTACTGATCCATTGTTCTGCAATAAGTGGATCAAAAGACCCACTGAAAGAAGGTGGACGTTGCCTCATGAAGGACTCAATAGAATATTGTTCCCTTCTCTACTCATTTGAATGTCCAGAATGATTCATATCTTGTGTAAGTATAGCATTATGATTTTTCACTCCATCTCCCATGACATAGGTTTGTTCATGAGGACAATCATTTCATTGTCCATTACATTGATCAACACAGTTCCCTTGGGTTCCATCCATATTATAAAACCCAAAAAGAAAAGTGTGAGAGGAAGAAATAATTCTAGGAAAACAACTTAATAAAGGGTAAGTACTTTCAATATCTAACATCTTAGGTTTAATTCTATGATTGTTACCGTAATCTTAGGACTATAACCTATAGTTATACTTAACCTTAGGGACATCCCTAGACATACCTTAGAAAAACCTCTAGGGATCTTGCTAAAGTATTCGCATCCTAGTTTCCAATGGTTGACTAAACCTTTCCTCTGATACCAACTGTAGAGACCCCAAACTTGACATACATGTACATTACATTACTTTTTCTGAATTATTAATATATAAAAAAACCAACACTCAAGGACTGTAATAGTTTAGTGTCTTTGGAAACTCGGTACATAATCTTCTAATCAGGGTGAAAGATCTTCAACATCTCCCATAAAGATCTTCCCCTTTTGTTTTCTTACCTAAAAACTTTTTTTATATCCTGGGTAAAAGTAAACATATAAAGGGTGAGATCAAATGCTCATTAAGGGTAAACATGGTGAAAATAAAACCAACCATATACATTTGAACTTAAAAACATGGACATAATTTTCAAACTTCAAAATCTTGAGCAATGAAATAAAACATGGCAGCATGTTAGGCATAGATCATAATGGAACATCAATCATGATAAAATAGCATGGGAATAAAACATTTAATTGTGGAAAATAATTAAGCACTTGATATGATTTCCATAGTAGCCAAGGCATTGCTGTCAAGACCATCTTAGTGGACAAAGTCCCTTACTGAACAGAGTTCACTCCTCGTTCCAGTCCTGTATCACTGAACCAGATTAACTTACCGTTCCAGCCATATCTATCTCATGAGATATAAATATTTACCCAATGAATTGGAGGGAGATATAGGTCCCACCCATATCATAATGAAATCATTATTACTTGTGCCACAACATAAACATAAATCATCCATCATAACCCAAAAAATAAAAATGGGTTTTATAAACATCATCCCATCATAACATAATCCATATAAAACAAATGGATATCATTTCATCTTAAGAAAAGTTAAAACATGTAAATCATAGAGATATTATACTTGAAACATACGCATATGAAATAATGTCATCTTAGATGGAAAATGGTTTTGATAAAATAGTTGAATAGAATTCTTGAGGAAAATATCCTTTCTTCTTAAAAATCATTTTCTTTTCACAAAATGCCACACAATTTTAAAAGAAAAGGATTTTATTGAAAATAACCATGAAATCTTGTAGTGTAAAATTCATGAAAATAAGGCTTTATGAATCTGTAAAAATATATTCATGCTGCATAAGTTAAAAAACCATTCTCCTTGTACTTTTAACAGAAAAGTCAAAAAGTACCACATATAGTAAAAAAAGAAATATTCCTTCCATAACACAAAGTAAAACTCAAAGAGGGGTAAAAATGAATTTAAAAATACATGGATGAATATTAAACACTTTATGAAAAACATTTTTATGGACATGGATGAAAAATATAACCCCAGTAAATATAAACATATAAGCAATATCAAATAAAAATGAGATTGCAAAATTATCCCTTACCATATGTCCAATATGCTTCGTATGTATCCGAACCTCCTATATAATGATTTAAATAATGTCATTGACTTATTATAGAATCATATTCATTGTTATGATATCATATATTGTTCACTTATGACATTATATTACCGGTTCTTTTGTAAATTCCATATTAAAGTAGCGTTTTGGGTAAAATCGTTTCATTTATCGTACGTGTTTCGAATTTCTGTTCTTGATATTATTACTTATATCCTATTTTAATTAATTCCAGAATCTAAAACATGATTTATATATAATATATATTCACCATATAAATATATACGACAGATCGATAAATGGAATGAAATACACCGTTCATGGAGACGGTAGGCCATACGTACGCATTAACGTTGTTTTCATTTCCTTATTGAATTAAATTGAATTAAGTAAATGAAAAATATATATACATAAATCCAGTATCATTATTATTTAATATATTTCATGATTATTTTTTATATATTCTTTATAATCATACTTGAATGGTAAATCATGGAAAATGAATCTCATCGCGTTTGTGGAGACCGTAGTCCGTACGTACGCAGGAGCGATGATATCTTTCCCATAATTATTTAATAGAATGAGAGTGGATGATAAAATATCTTAGAATCAGTATGATGTTATAATAACCATATATAGTTATTATTTACACCATTATACCCATCCAAGTAAGGTGGTGGTGGGAAAACTGATTACCCCACGACGTGGAGACGGTATTCTGAACGTACGCACGCGCGGCGATTTCGTTTTCCGTAGGATGGATAAAAGGTGAAATGGGGTTGTTTCATATTTATAATGAAATATCAGTATATTAGTGATACTGATGTTATTACTTTATAATTAAACAACTAAAGAAGAATAAGTTGAAGAAGAAAGAAACTTGAAAGGGTTAGTAGAAGAGATTACCACTTCCTCGTCGCACCTCCTTTAAACATCTTCTTAGGGAACAAGAGTTGGTCTTTTGAGAAGACCAGAACCTCTATGATTTAACTAAAGAGGTTTAGAAGAGGAATTTGTAGGGGTTGGACGAGATTCAAGGCTCAAAAGGGTGTGAAGAGTAGGGGGAAGGGGTGACCTTTTTATAAGGGAGGAGAGGGGCACCTTTGGTAACATAAGAAATATTAATTTATAATAAATTAAACCTCACTTAAAAACCTCAAAAAATGACTCAAATCCAAATATTAGATGAGATAGGGTTGTAATATCATAAAACAATAAAATTTAGACATGTTGAGAACATTATCAACTTGATTTATCTTTATTTAATCTATTTAATTTTATTTGTGGTAATAGTATTCTAAATTTTAAATCATTTTAAATAATTAATTATATGTTGTGAATTGTCCATAATTGTATACTTTACTAGATTTTAGACAATATAAAGTTTAATTTATAATTTTTAAATATTGTCGTGATTTTTCAACAATTTTATAATATATAATTTTTATAAAATAACAATAGTGTCAATTTTGACACTATTCATTTATTTGAATTTAAATAAAATATATATAGAAGATATGTTAGAACTAAAAAATTTAATAGATTTATAACATGTAATTTTATTTAGAAAATTAGTGGAGCACATTAAATAGCTCATATAATATTTATTTTAATACTTTTAAAATAATGTTTTTGATATTTCAATCAATAAATAAATTTCAACATCACTATTTTGTCATAATTATTGATAATTATTTAATCCCTAAAAATTATAAATAAATTCATATGATGTAGATAATTTTATTGTCTTTCTGGATACTATTCAGTTTCGAAGTTTCATGAAGTTTATCACTAAATTAAAATTATTATACTTATAACATTTAAGAGAATGACATGTTGTAACATTCATTGGTTTTAATAATAATTAAATTATTTTCATGGTCAAAAGTCTATAAAATGAATAAATTATGACCCTTAGGTGATATGGGTCAACTTTTAGTCATCCAATAGAATTTTGGCATGTGTTAAGGTAATTTTATAATCTTACTTTTACCCTTAAGTATCTGATTTACTTCTAACTACAGAAAATAAAAATGACCATAGTTACTATTCATAATATAAAAAAAATAAAAGTAACCTATTAGAATAATTTGGAACCACTGAATTCAAATATGGAATCTATTTTTCAAAATTAAAAACACATAAGTTGCAGTAATTAATTTAAAATTAATCCCATTGTTAAGAAAACGAGTTTTAAAAGTTAAAACGTTGCCAAATATTGTAATGTTTTTACCAATGAATTCAATGGAAAATTAATGGTAATGACATAAATTATATTAAATGGTAAAAAAATATTCTATTTATACATTAAAACCATTAAATATCATAATTTAACCATATAAATTATTGCGTTGAAAAAAGTGGTTTTTAATTAACATATAGCGTGTTTTTACTATTCATTAAAATATGAAAGTTATCAGAATAATAATAAAAATTTATCCAAAGTAAATTTTTATATCCTCATTCCAAAGAAGAATTTTATTTTGTCAAATTGAACTTATAAACATGTCAAAAACTAGAGTTAAAGTGGGTGCCTCATCAAAAGGCAGCAAAACTGCATTTTTTGAAAAATACTTATTTTACCCAAAAAAAATTATTTTGTTCTCATACCATATTCTAGAAAATGTGTACGATGGATAATAATGTTATAAAATTATAAATTTAGTTAATACTATTCATAAAGGCTAGTTCATAATAATATTATAACCATATATCGTTGTTTAGTGAAACCCGATATTGCGTACTACACACGTTATCGAGGAAGGTCACGATTGCGTGTAATGAAAGCTAAGAATAGTGTTGTGTATACTTCAAGCTAATACAATGTTGCGTATAGTACAAGGTAATCTTGGTGTAGCGTACACCACAAGACAACATAGAAATTAAAAAAAATATTGTTTCACATAAAATCTCGGGGTGTTACAATATGTGTAAATAATATTAAACCATAGGGTGTAAACCGCGCATATGAAAACAATATAACATAAATAAAAACTAGTCCCATGTAAAAAATTTTATGTCATGATGTTTGGAATTAATAGGGAATAAAGGGAATAATGAGTCATTTACACAAAAATAAATTCTATAAAAAATTTATAAAATACCAAAATTTAATCTCTAATAGAATCATGACCACTAACTAGGTCCTCTACTCTCAAACTCCATCCTAATACATAAATCAAGCATCCATAGTTGAGTGATTTCATTCATCCCTACCCGCATACATGAAGTATGTCTGGGTGAAAAATAGTGGCCCAAATAGGGTTTGAGTAAAACTTAGTAGGGAACAACCAATGGTATCTAATACTATCTAGTTTGTGAGAATAACATGAATAGTGTTCAGGTATAATAAATGTAAATAGAAATTTAAATAAACCCTATCAGGATCAGGTCCACTTGGATAAATGGATGACCATACCTAGTTAAACCTAATTCAAATTACCTATGATAATTTTAGAGGTTATATAATATAGGTTTGGGACCTGAGATTTAAAACCAAGGTGTCTATAAATATTTGTAACACCCTGAGAGTTTTTAAATTATTTTTTCAAATTAATTTATCCTTTTCGATATCTTGCATTTTATGAAACACTGAATACAGTTTATTTTATTAAATCACTATGTTTGGTTTGAGTTATACACAAAACCAAGTTAATTGTGCTTTACACACAACAAAAACATTGTCTTTATCTATAATGAACAACAAGTTTATCTTGAATTATACACAAAAATGACTTTCCTTGATGACTTTCATAACACATGGGACCGAGGTTTACCGAATAATAATATATTATTAAAATATGATTATTTAATATAATAAGATAAAACATTGATGTTAAATTAGAAGTTATGAATAGTATTATCTAATCTATGAAAATATATGGTTTACACAATATATTATGAATTCATCCGTTACCTATTAATTATAAATGAATAGGAAAACAGATTGAATATAAAAGGAAATATTATTATGGTTTCAATGCTATTAACCGTAATAAATTAAATTTTAATTTTTGTATATAAATGAACTAAGTAAAACATTCCTTTCACATATAACCCCTGTGTAATATGTTACATGAAACACCAAATTTGTGTACGACTTTGCATACGTTACATGCAACATCGACTTGGCATATGATGCACACAACCTTGAGTGTCTATGAAACATATTATATATATATATATATCATTATTTAAAAGAGACAATTATAACCTATAAATTAAACTTAGTAATAGAAATAAATAATTTTAAAATATTTTTTATATTTTTTTATATAAATAAAACATATTGATAATGAAAAATATTATTTTGGTTAAAGTCCTTTTATGTTAAAAATATTGTTTTCTTGAACTAACCTATTTTAATAATAAAATTAATTTTATACATATTTAAAAATTTAATTTTATAAAATAAACTTCATTTTTGAATTCAAAATTTCTTAATTATCCTAGGATTAATATTTGGGATTTTTTCTGAGAAACATCATTTTTTGATGAATATTAAACAACACTGCTTTTTAGTTAAAAACTGCCTTTTTATTTAATTAATTATTATTGTTAAATTATATTATAATTTTTTTTAAGGTAACATTAGATAAATATTACTGAAATAAATACAATTTAATTCATTATAATCAATTTCACTTTGAAATTGAATATATAATCTTAACAAACTTTTGATCATTTTTCAAAATTTAATACCCATTATTTCATCATATCTCCAGGATTAGCATTAATCTTAATTTTTCTGCTTCTCTGATTTGAATTTATAAAAATAGATATACAAAATCTTATTTAGTATAATATTTATATTCTAATAATACCATGTTTATTTTTGACCAAAATGATTAGTAAAAGTGATTAGTATTAATCACAGTAATTATGGCCAAATTAAGCTTAATTAGGGACCAACTTAAAATTAAGGTCACAAATGATCTATCCACTTGTAAAAAACCCAATTTAAGTCCATATTTAGTCCATAATAATTTCATTATATAGTTTTTTGTTTTTTTTGACTTTTTTAGGCAAGAACATGTTTACACCTAACTTGTTTCTAAAAATTCAATGTGAGTACTTTTCCTTTCTATAAAATCCCACCCCACCACCACTCCCACTTCATCACACCTCTCAAACATCTTATGTTCTGACAATACCTACCCAATAAAATTCCTATAAATACTCCTTTCCTCCTAAAATCATTCCCTTAGGTATAATGCAATCCATGGAATCCTTTTAGCACAAACCAAAAGGAGTTACCCGATGAAGAGGTAACATATTTTCTATAGTCCTTTATTTTATTTTCATCCTAATCCTCTAAAAATATATGTATTATATTATTATATAACAACACTATTATGATAAATATAACAATAGGTTTTTATGTAAATGGTTTTACCTACACTTTCACAAACATTCACTTAATGGGTAACAAACTTACTGTTTCTGTATACGAAGAACTACTGCCTCACGAAACGATGATTGTTATTTTTTGTATTACCACCTATAATGGTGTCCATTATGATGGAAAGTATATTTATATATGATATATATTATATTTATAATTTATTCTTGATTATTTAATTTTTATTTGGAACACACCTTTATGCTTTCCATCTTATGTAAATATGATAATTTCTTTTGAGGTAGTGTAAAATACCGGCCCCTCAAAGCGATGTGATTAGTTCATACACTACATGTATTGTATTAAGTATGGTCTAAGTGAATATATAATATATCATAAATCAATTTAAATAATGATATATATATAAATATATTTATTTAAATTTCTTTGTCTCAACATGACAATTAAACGGAAATAACATTCACGCATACGTACGACCAACCTTCTCTATGAACAATGTATTCCATTTCATACTTATATATTTAATGGATTAATATAATAAACATAATATTTATATAAATGATATTTATATCAGGGTTTACATTTTTGAATCATGATATAAATATAAGGACTAACAATATAGAAAATTAAGTCACATGCGAAAAACAAAGAGAATATTACCTGAAGTGAAACCTAAACATAAGACGGTTGACATAAAAGTAATATAAATGTCATAATAAAAACACATGTGGTATTATATATAATAATATATTTAGTCAAAAGGTATATAATAAACTTATATTTATTATACAAGTGGTTTGAATGAGTACAATGAGGGTCAATACAGAAGGTAAGGGGATTTCATCTCAATTTTTATTCTCGTGAGATACATGCTATTTTTAGCAATCATTACTTTTTTGGGGTGCAAGTACTAACTATTATTGTATTATATGTATATTATAAATTTTTTTTTTATTAAAAATTCATTTTTATTATCTTTCATTCATGGGTTTTAAGTTTCAAAATTTATCAGACCGGTAAAACATTTTGTCTCAATTTTCCTTCTTTAAGACTCATGTATTGTTATGCACCTAAAATCATTTTTGAGGTGTATATAATTCCATTTTACATGTTATATCATGAATATAATTATATTAATGATAGTTTAATATTAATTTAATTTAATTTTCTTACATGTAGAGTATGATCCCAAGTTACCATGTTATAAGAGTTTATTGAGACAATCTCATCGCTTTTCGAGATTGTTTATGTTTATTATTCCTATAATGAATTCTTATATTCCATATCTCATGAAATTAATGAAATTACTTTTCACATATTTATTAATTCTATATAAATGTAGTGGTACCATTTTTTACTCTTTAGTACATAATATAGTTAAGAGTGTGTTTTTAAGAAAGACTGGCTTTACCCTCTCTTCGGTCAGAAATATACATTCCTTCAAAACCATTTTTTCTAAAAAGGGTTTCCAAGAATATTACACTAATATAATATTATAATTAAAATAAATTTTTAACATTTTTTTATTTTACCAATTATCAATGGAATCTTATTGTCACCTTCCGATCAAGGAAATTTTTCTAACCTTTTTACCCTGAGAAAGAAATATTCATTTTACCTTGTACGACAAGTATGGTTTTACCCATCTTCATTTCAATGAAGCTTCATTTTCATGTTTAAAGGTTCAATTTTTAAGATAGTTTTTTTAATTTATTTTAATGAAAAATGGTTTTCAAAATTTTTTATGCTTATTTTATATCAAGAGAAAATGGTTTTCAAAATGTTTTCAAGAAACTTTTATAAATTTTCAAGTGAAATAGTGTCCATAACATTTTCAATATTTATTTATATGTTTCCAATGTATTTTAAAAGAAATGGTTTTAAAAAAAATTTCAAGATTTATTTATAAGGCTCTAAATCATTTTCAAATAAATGGTTTTCAAAACATTTTCAATATTTCTTTATTATTTTTCAACGTGTTTTCAAAGAAAAAGGTTTTAAAAAGGTTTTGAAGTTTGTTTTATAAGTTTTCGAGGAAAACGGTTTTCAAATGATTTCATGTTTTAATGGTATTTTCTATGAATCTTATTTCCAATTGGTTTTATGTATTAATTTTTTTTTTCAAATAATATAGGATATCTTACTCAGTAAAAGTTTTTGAAGGATATTTCAAAATTATTTCCCTTATTAGATGAAATCCATTGATGTTACTCACACCCTTTTAGGAAATGATCTTAAGGTTCTATTAATATTATTTATTTTAATGGGTAACACTTAATATCATGGACTTAAAAAAACTCATTTCTATTTCAGAAGTTATATGATTTTTAAACCCAATTCTTTTCATGGGTTTTGTTTATGATGAAATGATTATGAAATATCTCTTTTTTCCATAGGTTATGATAAGATTACATGTTTATAAAACCCATTTCATTTCATGGGATATGATATAATATATATTATCTTGTGGAACATATATGTATGATTTAATTATGATATAGTTGGAACCTATATCTCCCTATAATGCATTGGGTAATGATTTATATCTCATAAGATAGACTGAGATGATCTTGGGAATGAACCTTGACTACTAAATTGGTATGAGAGTGAACCATGACTACCAAGATGGTATGAGGAGTGAACTCATTCTACTAAGATGTCCATGAGAGTGAACTATGACTACCAAGATGGTATGGGGAGTGAACTCATGCTATTAAGATGGAAATGGGAGTGAACCATGACAACCAAGATGGTATGGGAAGTGAATCCATACTACCAAGATGGTCTTTGCAGCAATGACTTGGCTACTATGGAAATCATATTATATGATTATGTTTCAGACACAATCCAATGCCTTATTACAATGTTATGCTTTCATGGATTAAGTTATTTATTTCATTTGGATTCATGTCTTATGAATTGCTAATATTTATTCCATTATTCATGTATATGATCTTTGATATGTAGGGTATGGTCTCCTATTTTCATGATCATGTTCTCATACCCTTATTCTCATGATTTGCTTATATATCTCCCTTGTTTAACCCTATTGAGAATTTGAGCTCAGCCCTTCTTTATGTTTCCTTTCCCCAGGTTATGAAGAAAGGTTTTAGGTAGAAGTACTAAAGGTGGATATATTTATGGGATATGTTTAAGATCTTCCACTGGGATATAAGATTTTGTTTTTATATTTCCAAATACACTAAACTATTACAGTCCCCATACATGAATTTTATAATGTACTAAATATTCATCTAAAATGATGTAATATCCATGTATGTCAAGCCTATGTCTCTATAGTTTGTATCAAAGGAAAGGTTTAGTCAACCTTTTTAAAATAGGATGATAGAACTTTAGTAATATCCCTATGTATATTTCTAAGGATATGTCTAGTGAAGTTTGTAAGGAAAAGTATAAGGATGATTCAACATTTAGGAAAATGTCCTGGAATTTCTGTAAATGGTAGAGTGAGTGGTTTTCTAGCGATACATCCCTATTTAGAAATGACAAGGTAATGTGGATCTAGAACATATGTACCTAGGGGTAAAAAATCTGACAAGATGTTTTCGGTGTGACTTGATGTAATCTGGTACACGACAACAAGACTTGTTGCACACCTAGTTTGACACTCCCGAGGGCTATTATTTAGAAATTAACAAACTTGTTATAAAAAATAATGAAGGATTTAAATAAATTATTACTATGAATAACATTGGAAAAACCTAAGGTCCATATATTAAAGAAGTAATATACATAATCTAGGCATCATATATGTACCTTTTCATGATTATATGGTATCCTATTTTGATAAATGTATCTCAAAATATGTTTTCTTATTTTAGTCAATGGTGAGAATTAGATGGAACATGGTTAACATTAAATGTTTCAGATGTGGACAATATGGGAATCATTATAATGTATTTCCCAAGTGGAAATCTCATAAATAAAATCAAGAAGATGGTATGAGTGTTTATTATATCTCTAAAGATAAAGAGACCACAAACGACATTTGAAAGTTATGTAATGATCTTACAATATTGTTTACATTAATCAAAAAGAAGAATTATTAGATAGAGGATGAGTAACCATAATACATGATTCATATTTCATATTCTTGGAAAGGGGTATTAAGTAATAAGTTTATGACAATTAAGTAATGGTTTAAGAATAAAATTGGATGAATAAAGTATTTACTTTTTGGAATTCAAATATTAATAATTATATGATTATATTCAGTACACATTTTCATTAAATATTGGAATAAAAATATTTAATAGCGATGAGGACATGGATAAGTGATTTCATGGAATGGTGATATTTTTATTAAGGGATGGTAACCCGTAGTTAATTCCTGACATCAAGATAATGATGTTTGGATAAAGATATACTGGATACGAATAAGTAAATTGGATGATATAGATTACCCTAGAATTGATTATTGAAAAATTGGTCTATGTAATCAAGGATGAGGTTTACATATTCTTGGAATTAAAGAATACTTATAAAAATCATTAGAACAAGTAAGCATGCATTTTTTCCAATAGGATTTATAGTAATTAAGGTTATTACTATGATTCAAGAGAATATATAATGAGGGTATTCACATGTTTTGAATGTGAAAACCAAGAGAGAATTTGTGATATATAGGGGATCAATGTTATGTTTATTTCATGAATTTCTTTCTAAATCATTGAATTTTTATCTTTAAGAAGGTTAATAATGTTAACCATTTGTGGAATGTTTAAGCCAATATTCAAATTATGTTTTTGATATTAATGTGTTATCTCACCACATGAGGACTTATGAATATTGGATAACATATTGCCGTTGATGGCAATTGAAAATAGATGGGTTGACTTATCATGGATCTCATGATCTATTACCACTTCAGAAAAAAAATAATTCTCATTCATTTCTTAGGGTAATAGATGAAGTGGAAATCTATCAAGGCATAACCAAAGTTTGGTATTGTGCATATGAACGAGAATAAAATTAAGTAAGTATATTTAAATTTATTATTGGTCAATAAAAATAATTACTCAATGATAGGATAATGATAACAAAATGCGTTGTCCTGATAGCCTTATTTTGTATTCTCCTGAAGGCCTTTTAAATCATCAAAGATTTATGACTTCAAGGCACTTAACTTTTCTTTGATCATTCGCTTGTTTGTGATTGATAACCTTAATAACTACCAATAAATATTTATGTTCTTCCTACATGTACAATCCTCACTCCCAACATATGTTTTCTTATGTGGAAACCCAATTATATATCACTTTAGGTAACCGTTATGGTTCCAACTTTACCATTTTTATAGGAAGAGTTAATATTAATTTGTATGATGTGGTTTTATATGAATGGGACTTTCACGTTTTAAACCTTAATAACACAAACTAATTTCAATGGTGAAATTAATTGGGGGTAGAATGTAACACATTAGGATTTTTTGATTGTTTTCAAATTAATTTATCATTTTTTTATTTTTTTTATTTCATGCAACACTGAAGATTGTTTTTTTAAGAACTATATTTGTATCGTGTTATATGAAACCCTAAGTTAATCATGATTTACACATAATATAAAATTTTTCTTGCTCTATATAGAACACTGAGGTTAGCTTGTGTTATATACAACCATGACTTTCCTTGATGACTTTTGTAATACATAAGACCATGGTTTTTTGAATAATAATATATTTTTAAAATATGATTATTTAATATAATAAGATAAAAACTTGATGTTAAATTATAGGTTACGAATATTATTAACTAATGAATGAAAATATATGTTTTACACAATATAATATGAATTTGTAGGATACTAATTAATTATAAATTAATTTGAAAACTGATGGAATATAAAAGGAAATATTATTATGGTCACAAAGTTGTTTTACCCTAATAAATTAAATATTCATTTATGTCTAAAAATGAAATAAGTAAAACATTAATTTCACATGGAATTTAATTGGTATATATTATAAACAACTATGACTTGTTCTATGACTTGACATACATTACACGCAACACTGAATTGGCGTACGATGCCTGCATCATTGAATTTATACGAAAAAACTTTTTTAATATATAATTTTTTAAATGAGATAATTATAAAATATATCTTAAACTTAGGAATATTAATAAAAACCTTTCAAATATTTTTTATAAAATTTTTATAAAAATAAAACATACTGATAGTGAAAGATATGATTTTCTAAAAAGTCCTCTTATGTTAAAAATACAGTTTTCTTGAATAAACGAATTTTAATATTAAAATTAATTTTAGACACATTTAGAAATTTAATTTTATAAAATAATATTAATTTTTTAATTCAGAATGTTGAAATTATCGTAGGGTTAACCTTTGGGATTTTTTGAGCAACTTCATTTTTTGATGAATAGTGAAACATTATGCTTTTTAGTTAAAAGCGACCTTTTGTTTAATTAACTTTTAATTTAAAATCATATTATAAAGTTTATTTAATGAAAAAATATAAAAATATCACTTATATTAATATAAATTAATTCATTATAATCAATTTTACTTTTAAACCGAATACAAAATCTTAACAAAAATTTGAACATTTTTCTTCTATAGAAACCCATTATTTAATCCTATATGCAGGATTAGAATTAATCTTAATTGTGTTGCTTATGTGATTTGAATTTAAAAAAATTGACATAAATTTTTTTATTTAGTATATTATTTAGAGTCTAATAAGTCCAAGTTAATTTTTGACCAAAATTATTAGTAAAAGTGATTAAAATTAATCACAATGATTAAAACCAAATTAAACATAATTATGGACTAAACCTTAAAATTAGGGTCACAAAGGATATATCAAATTTTCCAAAACCCATTGGATGTCGATATTTAGTCCATAAAACTTATATTATTTAAGTTTTTGGTTTGTTATGACATTTTTAGTTAATAACATGGGTACACCTAACTTGTTTCTAAAAATTCCGAGTGTGTCCTTTTCCTTCCCTATAAAATCCACCACCTCTCCCACTTCCTCACACCTATAAAACCACTTAATTTTCGAAAATCCCTGAAACATACACATACCATAAATCCTATATTCCCCCTAGAGTCCTTCTCTTAGGCATAAGTAAATCCAAGGAAGCCTTTTGGCACAAACGAAAACGAGTTACCCAATTAAGAGGTAACATCTTCTCTGAAGTCTTTTCTTTTATTTTGATTCTCCACCCCCTAAAAATATCTTTCAAATATGATTTTATAAAATAACCAGTATCATAAATATACTATTATGTTTTTATGTAAATGTTTTGACCAACAATTACACACACATCCATCTAATGGGTAACGAACATACTGTTTCTGTGCACAGAAAACTCCTGCCTCACAAAACGATGATTATTCATTTTTTCATTAGCACCTATAATGGTATCCATTATGGTGTAAATTATTTTTATATATGAGATATATTATATTTATAATGAATTTATGCATCTTTAATTTTTATTAGGAACATACCTTTAGGATTTCCATGTAATGTAAATACAATAATTTCGTTTGAGGAAGCGTGGACTACTACCCCTTCAAAGCAATATGATTCGTTTATACACTACATGGATCTTATTAAGTATGGTTTTAGTGAATATATATGATAAATATTATATCATAAATATAATTTAATAATTATATTTATATACCTATATGTATTTTAACCCTCAACATGATAGTTAAACAGAAATTGTGTTCATGCGTACGTACGACCAACCGTCTCCATGAACGGTGTATTCCGTTTCATACTTATATATTATATAGATTATTATAATAGAAATATAATTTATATACATGATATGTATATCATGGATAATATTCCAAAATCATGATATAATTATAATGACATACAATATAATAAATTGATACACATATGAAAAACAAAGCGAATATTACCAAAAGTGAAACATTAACATAGGATTGTAAACAAGCGGGTAATATAAGGTCATAATGAAACCATATATTATATCAGATATAAGAATATGGTTCTTTAATATATGTATACTAAATTTATATTTTTTATAAAAGTGTTTTTATTGAGTTCTATGAGAGTCAAGACACAAGGTAAGGGGATTTCATTGCACTTTTTATCCCTGTGAGATACATAATTTGTTTGACACTCTTTCCTATTATGTGGTGTAAGAAATGAACATGATTTTATTCAATATATATTTTTCCTAAATTTATGGGTATTAAAATTTCCTTTTTATGAACTTTCATTCATGTATTTTAAGTTTCAAAATTTACCAAATCGGTAAAATACTTTTTTCTCAATTTTCTTTCTTTGAGACTCATGTTTTGTTATACACACAAACTCTTTTTCGAGGTGTACATACTTCCATTTGACATGATATATCATGAATATAACTATATTCATGATATTTTAAGCTTTATTTAATTTCCTTTTCTTACATGGATATTATGATCCCAACTTACCAAGTTATAAGATTTTATTAAGACAATCTCATCACCTTTTGATATTTTTTACGTTTACGCTTCCAATAATGAATTAATATGTTACATATCTCAATAAATTCATGAATTTTATTATCCTATGTTTATTCAAGTTATATTCAGGTACTGGTTCCATTTTCTACACTTTGGTACATAAAATAGTTAATAATGTGTTTTTAAGAAAGATTAACTTCACCGTCTCTTCTGCCAGAAATCTATGTTCTTCCAACACCATGTTTTCTAAAAAGTGTTTATGATAATATTAAAATAATAAAATATTATCATTAAAATAATTTTTTACCCTCTTATCTTTTACCAATTATAAAAAGTAATATTCTTGTTTCTTTTTTATCATGCCATTTTTTGCTAACCTTTTTAACGTGAAAAAAGAATACTCATTTTACCTCGAATGACATTTACTATTTACCCGCCCTCATTTATTTGAAGATTTGTTAACATGTTTAAAGGATTAATTTTTAATAAATTATTTTTTAAATTATTTTCCAAAAAATAGTTTTCAAAATTTTCTCAAGTTTCTTTTATATTTTTTCAAGAAAAATATTTTTTAAAATGTTTTCAAGCTCCTTTTATTAGTTTTCATGGAAAATTGTTTTCAAAAAATTTTCAAGATTTATTAATTTTTTAAAAGTATTTCCAAAGAAATTGTTCTCAAAAAATTTTCATGATTTATTTACAAGTCTCCAATGTATTTTCAATGAAATGTTTTTCAAAACTTTTTCAAGATTTCTTTATAAGTTTTTAAAGTGTTTTTGAAGAAAACGTTTTTTAAAATGTTTTGAGGCTTATTTTATATGTTTTTAAGGAAAATGGTTATCAATATATTTCATGTTTTAATGGTATTTTCTAAGAAAATGATTTTCAGATGGTTTTATGTATTAAAAATTTTATTTTTCAAAGAATAAATGATATTTTACTCAAGAAACATTTTTGAAAGATATTTCAAAATTATTTTCCATCTAAGATGATATATGTTGATGTTACTCATTACTTTGTAGGAAATTATCTAAAGGTTACATTATTATCCTTTCTATGAATGGGTTATTCTTAATTTCATGGCCTTCATGAAATTAGTTTCTCTATCATGGGTTATATTCTTTTTAAACCCACTACTTTTCATGGGTTTTGTTTATGATGAAATGATTATGAAGCATTTATTTTTACAGAGGTTATGATAAGATTACAAGTTTATAATACCCATTTAATTTAATGGGATATGATTTGATTATATATAATCTTGTGTAACATTTATGTATGATTTAATTAAGAGATGGGTGGGATATATATCACCCACTAATGCATTGGGTAAATATTTATATCTCATGAGATCGACTAAGATGATCCTAGGAATGAAATGTTACTACTAATATGGATATGGGAGTGATCCACAACTAAAAATATGGTATGAGGAGTGAACTCATGATATTAATATGGACATGGGAGTGAACCATTACTACCAAGATGGTATGAGGATTGAACCCATTCTACTAAGATCTCCATGGGAGTGAACCATGACTACTAAGATGGTATGATAAGTGAACCCATACTCCAAATATGGTCTTGATATCAATTCATTTTATACTATGGAAATAATATTACATGCTTATGTGTTTTCCACTATCTCATGTTTTATTCCTATGTTTTGATTTCATGGATTATGTTCTTTATTTCCTTATGATTCATGTCATATGAACTGCTAATATTTATGACATGATTCATGTGTTTGGTCTTTGATATGCAGGGTATGATATTCAATTTTCATGACCATGTTCTCATACCCTTATGCTCATGATTATGCTTATATATCTACTTTTTTTACCTTTAGTGAGCATTTGTGACCACCCTTTTCTTATGTTTCATTTCCCCGGGTTATGTAGAAATGTTTTTGGGAGAAGTACTAAAGGTAGAGATATTAAGGGGAGACATTGATGATATTCCACCATGATAGAAGATTTTGTTTCCAAGTTTCCAAAGATTCCAAACTATTATGTTCCTCAGAGATGTATTTTTTTAATGTACTGAATAGTCATCTAAAATGATGTAATATCCATATATGTAAAGCCTGGGTCTCTATAGCTGGTATCAAAGGAAAGGTTTAGTCAACCTTTGGAAAATAGGATAAGAAAAATTTAGTGATATCCATATGTATATTTCTAAGGATATGTCTAGGGATGTCTCTAAGGATAAGTATAAGGATGAGTCAACATTTATTAAAATGTCATGGAATTTTTGTAAATGGTACAGTTTGTTGTTTTCTAGAAATACATCCCTGTTTGGATACTACAAGTGTATGTGGCTTTGTAACAGGTATACCTATGAGTAAAAAACCAGACAAGATGTTTTGGGCTTGACATAGGGTAATTTGGTACATGATAACATGCCTTACTACACACCTGGTTTGACACTCTCTGGGGATATGCTTTGTAAATTCACAAACTTTTTATGAACCATTGTGAAGGATTTAATTGGAGGATTACTATGAATAACATTGGATAAACCTAAGGTGTCATAGATTAAATAATTGGGATCCATAATCTAGGAATCCTTTAAGTACTTTTTCATGATTATATAGTATCCCATTATGATAAATGTTTAACACACTATGATTTTCTTTAGTCAATGGTGAGAATTATAAAGAACATGGTTAACATTGAATGTTTTAGATATGGAAATTATGGGAATTATGAGAATTGATTCCCCAAGTTTAAATCCCATAAAGGGAATACAGAAGGTGGTTTGAGTATTTATTATATCTCTAAAGATATGGAGACTGCAAAGGATATGTGAAAGTTGTGTGATGCTCTTATCGTATTTTTTACATTAATCACAACTCTTATAGTATTTTTTACCTTAATCATAAGAAACATTATTAAATAGAGGTTGTTTAACCTTAATAAATGATTCATATTTCATATTCTTGGGAATATTTATTAAGGAATAAGCTGATGAAGATTAATTAATGGTTTAAGAATAATGTTGGATAAATAAAGTATTTACATTTTGGAAATAAATGATTTTGAATTATATGAGTATTTTTAGTAGAAGTTTTCATTACGTACTGAAAAGTACTTGTTAAATGGTGATGAATGTAGGGACCCTAAGCCTGATGTACATGGACATTACATTAATTTTGCGGAATACTTAGTACATAACAAAAATACACACACAAGGACCGTAATAGTTTAGTGTCTTTGGAAACTCGGAACGTAATCTTCTAATCATGGTGAAAGATCTTCAACATCTCCCATAAAGATCTTCCCATTTTTTTTCTTACCTAAAACCTTTCTTTATATCCTGGGGAAAATAAAACATAAAAGGGTGAGCTCAAATGCTCAGTAAGGGTAAACAAAAGAAATATCAATCACATCATATTCATAAGAACATAACATTTTGGAAATCTTAACCTGCAAAAGAGATCATAATATCATAACATGGGATAAATCATAATAGTGAAATGTAATCCCAATAATCATAACTAAAAACATGAAACTTTGTGGCGTACACACATAATCATAGAGAATCATTTCTTATTAGTCAAGACTCATTGCCAAGACTATCTTAGTGGACAAAGTCCATTTCTGAACCGAGTTCATTCCTCATTTCAGTCCTGTTTCACTGAACCGGTTTAACCTGCTGTTTCAGCCATGTCTATCTCATGATATATAAAATCTTTACCCAATGAATTGGAGGGACATATTGGTCTCACCCATATCATAATGATACCATTCTTATGTGTGCCACAAAATCATAAATCATGTATCATTGCATAACTCATGTAATAAAAATGGGATTCTTAAACAACATGACATCATAAAACAATTCATATAAGATAAAGGAATTCATAAAAATAATTCCATCACAACATAATCAAATCAATGTAATAATAGGGATAGAAACAGAACCCTATATTATCTTAGATGGAAAATAATTTTGATAAAACACTTGAACTCCATTCTTGAGGAAGATATCATTTCTACTTCAAAAAAATTTTCCTTTCTTAACATGTCATACAAATTTAAACTAAAAGAAGTTGATTAAAAATAAACTTGAAAAATTTTAAAGGAAGCTTCTTGGAAATAATGTTTTAAAAATTCATTCATGCCCTTTAAGTTAAAAAAACATTCTTCTCGTACTTTTGTCGGAAAAGTCAAAAAGTACCTCATACGAAAAACGACAAAAGATTTCTTTCATATCTTTTACTAAAAACTCACCAAAGAGTAAAATTGGATATAAACTATTGTAGAAGGATATAAATATTACATATTGAGGAAACATGGATGTGGATGATAAATATTCCCCAGTAAATTCTGAAGTATAAACAATCTCGGATAAAAATTGAGATTGCGAGATTTTCCCTTACCTTAGGTCCGATTTGCTTCGTAAGTGTCCGAACCTCCTGTATAATGATTTAAATAATGTCATTTAATTATTCCAGAATCATACTCATTGTTATGATATCATATATGGTTCACTTAGGACTTTATATTTCCCGTTCTTTTGTAAATTCCATGTTAAAGAGCGTTTTGGGTAAAATTGTTTCATTTTTCGTCCGTGCTTTGACTTGTAATTATTCATATGATTACTTATATCATGATTAATTAATTCCCGAATATAAAACATGATTTATATATAATATATATTCAGAATATACATATATATAATAAATCAGTAAATGGAAATAAATACACCGTTCATGGAGACGGTAGGTCGTACGTACGCATGAACGTTGTTTTCGTTTCCTTATTGAGTTGAATGGAATTAAGTAGATGATATAAATATATATACACATAAATACAATATCATAATTATGTCATATATTTCATGATTACTTATTATATATACTTTATAATCATTCATGAATGGTTAACGTGGAGAATGAATCTCATCGCGTCGTGGAGACGGTAGTCCGTACGTATGCACGAGCGATGATATCGTTCTCATGATCGTGGGACTATATTGGAGTGTATGTATACCATTTCAGAATAAATATCAATTTAAAATAATCATATATAGTTTTTATTTACACCATTATACCCATTCAAGTAAGGTGGTGGTGGAAAATAGATTACACCACGGCGTGGTGATGGTATTCCGTACGTACACACACGCGGTGATTTCGTTTTCCGTAGGATGGATAGATGGTGAAATAGGGTTGTTTCATAAATATAATAACATATACGTATATTAGTGATACTGATGTTGTTACTTCATAATGAAACAACCTAAGAAGAAGAAGTGGAAGAAGAAATAATGTTGAAAGAATCGGTAAAAAACATTACCTCTTCTTTGAAGTGCCTCTTTGAGTCCACTTCTTAGGGCACTAAAATTGGTCTTTGAAGAAGACCAGGACCTCTAGGTTGTTTCTAGAGAAGTGGAGAAGAGAATTTGGCAGGGGTTGGCCGAGCTTGAAGCCTAAAAGTGGTGTGAGGAAGAGGGGGAGGAGGTGCCCTTTTATAAGGGAGGAGAGGGGCACCTTTGGAATAACAAAAAATATTATTTTATTATAAAGCCAAATTCGGTTTTAAATAGCTCCAAATTGATTTATTTCAAATCTAAGGTGGGGATGGGTCGAAATAATATCATACAATAGAATTTAGACAAGTTTAGGTCATTATACTAACCTTATCTTTTAGTTTTAACTCTTAGTTAATTAGATTGACATTTACCATGTCACTTTGTATTTTTATATTATATAGCTAATAAACTTACCATATACATCCAAGAGACCTCCAAGTGGTCCATTAATGATACACCTATCATGTTATATGTATCTTGGACTATTCTTATATTTTTAGGAATATAATAACAATTAATAATGTAATATTTGTTTTAAAAACTATTTTATGTCAATTTTGACATTATTTGGTAATTGATTTTTGTGAAAATCATAACAGAATGATTAGTTCGAAAAAAATTAAATAAATAAATAATAACATGTCATATTAACATAGAAAATTATTGTAATTCATAAAAAGTCTCAAATTACATTTATTTGGTTATTTATAACATCAATTATGTCAATATTTCATTAATAGGATAATTACTGCATCATCATTGTATCATAAATAAATTAAATTATTTTAAGTCTAAAAATTACAAATAAAATACCATTATGTTGGAAATCTTTTTATATTTCTACTGAATATTTATAGTCGAATTTATCCTATGTATAACCCAATATTAAAAATGATTTATTTATTAAACTTCGATTTTAACTATTTTAACCCTTCTTTAAATAAATTGATAATAAATGTCCTAATCTAATTCAAGTGGGCTTAAATGGTCATATTCTATTCCTAAGGTTGTTTTTGGTCGAATTACACTTATCTAATAGAATTAGGACATGTGTTAGGGTAATAATAATAACACTTTTACCCTTAATTACCCTATTTACTTTTAACCGTGGTAAAAAAAAGTAAAAAGTTACTATTCAACAAAAATTATTTTCATCTTATTGAACCAAATTTTAGTCCTTGATATTAACCGTGTCTATAGGATTTTTGAAATTCCACTCACAGAAGAGGTAAAATTAAGTTTTATGAAAAAATCAGTTTTTTTAACTACCACTTAGTGGTTTCACTATTCATCAAAAAATGAAAGTTTCCAGAAAAATACAAAAAATTAGGCCTAATCTATATTTGATATTATGAATTCAAATTTCTATTTTATCAAATTCAAAACATATCAGTTACATTAACTAATTTAAAAATTAATTCCCATCGTCAAAACAAATAGCGTGTTTTTAAGAGATAATAACTATCAAAAGATTGACACTTGTTTATAACTGGTTTAAATGCAAAATTACATCCAATGACCAACATTGTATTAAATTGTAAAAATATATTCTAAATATACTTTAAAACCACTCAAATTAATAATTTATCAATATTAATTATTTCGATTAAAAAAGTTGTTTTTAATTAAAATTTAGTAATTTTCACTATTCATCAGAATATGAAAGTTATCCGAAAAGTACCAAAATTTCACCTTAGGCTAAATTCGATACTCCAAATCCAAAAATGAAGTCCATTTTGAGAGATAAAATTTCTAAAATTTTGAAAGGTGGTTATTACTATTCATAATGGCTAGTTATAATAATATTTTAATAGCATATCGTTGTTTAGTGAAACTCGGTATTGCATACTACACACGCTATCGAGGAAGGTCGTGATTGCGTGTAATGAAAGGCAAGTCAAGGATGCGTGTTGTGCAAGATCCTTTTGGTATAACATACAACACAAGACATTAATGAAATTAAAAAGAATATTTTTCATAAAATCTCGGGGTGTTACATTCTACCCACCTTAAAATGAATTTCTCCCTCGAAATTCGTCGGGGTTATAAATGATTTACTATTCGAAAGTTTCTTTAATAGAAACCCACATCGTAAAAAGGAATACCAAAACCAATATTTAAAATCAAAATTATGAAATGTAACGTTTACCTAAATAAACTAATAACTCGGTTTCCACATAGGTGAAAATATGGATATGGAAGAGAAATCTAACCATCATGTTCTGATGGAGAGTGGTAGAGAACATGGCTATGGAAAATCCAGCAATCACAAAGCCATAAATTTTTGATTATCTAAGGTACCATCTGATTCATCAGATATAAGAGCACTAGAACAACATTTTTGGTTTTCAAGATCATTTCCCTAAAGTTGATGAAATTGGAATTAGAAGAAATACTTTCGTGATTTTGGTATAGTCTCACCGTTGGTCATTCTTTGGACAATTTCCACTTCATCACTTAAAGAAATGAAGTTGAATTTGTCATTCGTGATGTGTTAGCAGATCATGTGATAGAATGATGGGTCATTCCATCTGTCTCAAACAAAAGGTTAGAAAAGTTATCAAAAAATACATAAGTCCATCTATAGTGAGATTAATCATATATGGTTCCTAAAATGGACTTATACTTCATATATCATACTGCTTAATATAATATAACTAGTTTCTACTAAATAGGGACTTCCTGTAGGCCAGTGGTAGGTGATAAAGGCCAGTCGCACTTTGGTTGTGGGTTCGATTCCCACAGCCTTGTCCGACACGATGGGTTGTCGCCCATCCTGCGGGTTGTCCTTTTTCTAAAACAACATTACTATAACATCCCATAAATAATATCGAAAAAACTTCAATCCTTAAACAATACTAACTTATGTCCAACATAATCCATTACAATCTTTAGGCATATCCAAAATAATGTTGTCTAATCTCATATTATAGTGAAAATGATTACCAAAGAGTTCATACAACCAGCATGTTAATACCATTGTTGATCCACATATATCATGAGATATGTATTGTTGGTCACATTCCAAACATTCAAAGGCCTTAATCATGTATTCTCTTGAAAAAAAATGAATATCCATTGAAACTTATTGAAAACATGAATGCTGTTAAAAGTTAACTCTTTCCACATACCAAAATCCTCAAAATTCTATATTCTCAAACCATGATATCACTTAGTCCTTATATCAATCATGAGCTCATGAATACTGTCAAACATTTCATTTTTTCCTTATCCCTTCATTATGCGCATATCATTTTTTTTCCAAGAATACCTCAATCACTTTCCTTGGTTACCAGTACCATAAAATTATTGAAAACCACAATAGACCAATACATAAATATTCCAATATTCCACGATACTATATACAACATTATTTTGGAATCAAATTACAAAAACACTTAATCATTCCACCACATCGTTGTCATATTCAACATCTCCAATGGTGATCGCATGTGACTTCCCTTTGTCCTTTTCCTTAATTGGTTTCTCATGTCGATCATCACTAACCCTTGGAATAGGGCATTTATTAGTATAATGCCACATTTCCTTGCACTTGAAGCATTGAAGTTTAGTAGGTTCATTATGTGTATCCTTTCCTTTGTTTGCATCATTAGACATCTTCTTCCCATCATTGCGGCATTCAAATGCCCGATGACCTTCCTTTCCACATTTGAAACATTTACTTGTCCCGTTAAGACAATCTCCACCATGCTTCTTTCCACACTTTGAGCATAAGGAAACATTCATCTTCTTTTCACCATTATTCTGAGATTTCTCCTTGAACTCCATCTTTTGTTTCTTGTCAAAACTATAAGATGGATAAGTAACACCAACTTCCATTTCTACCTTGATAGCACAACACACAATTTCTTTATAGCTACTGAAGTCTCTTATAGCTAATTCCCTTCGAAGACTTGGTTTTAAGCCACTGAAGAATCGATCAACTTTACTTTCATGTTGGATGATAAAGCCAGATGGATACCTTGCAAGCCTTGTAAAAATCACTTTGTATATACCAAAATATTCATCATCCTTTTGCTTTAGTTAAATAAACTCCTTCTCCATCTATGTACAAAGAATACGAGGGAAGTACTTATTGAAAAATAAGTTCTTGAACTTGTCCCATTCCATGTACTAAATTTCATCTCTTGGCCTTGTATTCTTGATAAGATTCCACCATTGATCAGCATCAGCTTCCAAATGATACACTGCTAAGATGACTTTATCATGTTCAGAACATTGAAGAACTGAAAATATCTTTTCAGTAGTACTGATCCATTATTCAGCAACAAGTGGATCAGAAGGACCACTGAAAGAAGGTGGACGTTGCCTCATAAAGGACTCAATAGAATATTGTTCCCTTCTCTGATCATTTGGAAGTCCAGAATGATTCATATCTTGTGTAAGTATAGCAATAATATTTTGAACTCCATCTCCCATAACATTTGTTTGTTCAGGAGGATAATCATTGCATTGTCCATTACATTGATCAACACGGTTACTTCGGGTTCCAGCCATCATCTAAACCCAAAAAAGAATAGTGTGAGAGGCAAACATAATGCTAGAGAAAACAACACAATAAAGGAGGAGTACCTTCAATATCTAAAATCTTAGGTTTAATTCTAAGATCGTTACCATAATTATAGGACTATAACCTATACTTATACTTAACCTTAGAGTCATCCCTAGACATACCTTAGAAATATCTCTAGGGATCTCACTAAAGTTCTCGCATCCTAGTTTCCAAAGGTTGACTAAACCTTTCCTCTGATACCAACTGTAGAGACCCTAAGCCTGACGTACATGGAAATTACATTACTTTTGCGTAATACTTAGTACATAACAAAAACACACACACAAGGACCGTAATAGTTTAGTGTCTTTAGAAACTCGAAAAGTAATCTTCTAATCATGGTGAAAGATCTTCAACATCTCCCATAAAGATCTTCCCATTTTTTTCTTACCTAAAACCTTTCTTTATATCCTGGGGAAAAGAAAACATAAAAGGGTGAGCTCAGATGCTCAGTAAGGGTAAACAAAAGAAATATCAATCACATCATATTCGTAAGAACATAACATTTTGGAAATCTTAACCTGCAAAAGAGATCATAATATCATAACATGGGATAAACCATAGTAGTGAAATGTAATCCCAATAATCATAACATAAAAAATTAAACTTTGTGGCGTAAACACATAATCATAGAGAATCATTTCTTATTAGTCAAGACTCATTTCCAAGACTATCTTAGTGGACAAAGTCCATTTCTGAACCAAGTTCATTCCTTGTTTCAGTCCTGTTTCACTAAACCAGTTTAACCTGCCGTTCCAGCCATGTCTATCTAATGAGATATAAAATCTTTACCCAATTCATTGGAGGGAGATATAGGTCCCACCCATTTCATTATGATACCATTCTTATGTGTGCCACAAAATCATAAATCATACATCATTGCATAACTCATGTAATAAAAATGGGATTCTTAAACAACATGACATCATAAAACAATTCATATAAGATAAAAGAATTCATAAAAATAATCCCATCACAACATAATCAAATCAATGTAATAATAGGGATAGAAACCGAACCCTATATTATCTTAGATGGAAAATAATTTTGATAAAACACTTGAACTCCATTCTTGAGGAAGATATCATTTCTACTTCAAAAACACTTTCCTTTCTTAACATGTCATACAACTTTAATCTAAAAGAAGTTGATTAATAATAAACATGAAAAATTTTAAAGGAATCTTCTTGGAAATAATGTTTTAAAAATTCATTCATGCCATATAAGTTAAAAAAAATTCTTCTCGTACTTTTGTCGGAAAAGTCAAAAAGTACCTCATATGAAAAACGACAAAATATTCCTTTCATATCTTTTAATAAAAACTCACCAAAGAGTAAAATTGGATATAAACTATTGTATAAGGATATAAATATTACATATTGAGGAAACATGGATGTGGATGATAAATATTCCCCAGTAAATTCTGAAGTATAAACAATCTCAGATAAAAATTGAGATTGCGAGATTTTCCCTTACCTTAGGTCTGATTTGCTTCGTAAGTGTCCGAACCTCCTGTATAATGATTTAAATAACGACATTTACTTATTCCAGAATCATACTCATTGTTATGATATCATATATGGTTCACTTATGACTTTATATTACCCGTTCTTTTGTAAATTCCATGTTAAAGAGCGTTTTGGGTAAAATTGTTTCATTTGTCGTTCGTGTTTTGACTGGTAATTATTCATATGATTACTTAGATCATGATTAATTAATTCCAGAATATAAAACATTATTTATATATAATATATATTCAGAATATACATATATATAATAAATCAGTGAATGGAAAGAAATACACCGTTCATGGAGACGGTAGGTTGTACATACGCATGAACGCTGTTTTCGTTTCCTTATTGAGTTGAATGGAATTAAGTAGATGATATACATATATATACACATAAATCCAGTATCATTATTATGTCATATATTTCATGATTACTTATTATATATACTTTATAATCATTAATGAATGGTTAACGTGGAGAATGAATCTCATCACGTCGTGGAGACGGTAGTCCGTACGTACGCACGAGCGATGATATCATTCTCATGATCGTGAGACTATATTGGAGTGTATTTATACCATTTCAGAATAAATATCACTTTAAAATAATCATATATAATTATTATTTACACCATTATACCCATCCAAGTAAGGTGGTGGTGGAAAATAGATTACACCACGGCGTGGAGACGGTATTCTGTAAGTACGCACGCGCGGTGATTTCGTTTTCCGTAGGATGGATAGATGGTGAAATAGGGTTGTTTCATACTTATAATAACATATAAGTATATGAGTGATACTGATGTTATTACTTCATAATGAAACAACCTAAGAAGAAGAAGTGGAAGAAGAAATAAAGTTGAAATAATCGGTAACGGACATTACCTCTTCTTTGAAGCGCCTCTTTGAGTCTTTTTCTTAGGGCACTGAAATTGGAATTTGAAGAAGACCAGGACCTCTATGATGTTTCTAGGGTAGTGGAGAAGAGAATTGGGCAGCCGAGCTTGAAGGCTCAAAGTTGTGTGAGGAAGAGGGGGAGGAGGTGCCCTTTTATAAGGGAGGAGAGGGGCACCTTTGGAATAACTAAAAATATTATTTTATTATAAAGCCAAATTCGGTTTTAAATAGCTCCAAATTGATTATTTTAGAAGCTAAGGTGGGGATGGGTCGAAATACTCTCATCAAATAGAATTTAGACAAGTTTAGGTCATTATACTAACCTTATCTTTTAGTTTTAACTCTTAGTTAAATAAATTGACATTTACCATGTCACTTTGTATTTTTATATTATATAGTTAATAAACTTACCATATACATCTAAGAGACCCCCCAAGTGGTCCATTAATGATACACCTATCATGATATAAGTATCTTAGCCAAACCTTATATTTTTTAGGAATATAATAACAATTAATAATATAATATTTGTTTTAAAAACTATTTTATGTCAATTTTGACACTATTTGGTAATTGATTTTTGTGAAAATCATAACAGAATGATTAGTTCGAAAAAAATTAATTAAATCAACAATAACATGTCATATTAACATAGAAAATTATTGGAATTCATAAAAAGTCTCAAATTACATTTATTTGGGTATTTATAACATCAATTATGTCAATATTTCATTAATAGGATAATTACTGCATCATCATTTTATCATATATAAATTAAATAATTTTAAGTCTTAAAGTTACAAATAAAATACCATTATGTTTGAAATATTTTTATATTTCTAATAAATATTTATGGTGGAATTTATCTTATGTATAGCCCTATATTAAAAATGATTTAGTTATTAAACTTCGATTTTAACTAATTTAACCCTTCTTTAAATAAATTGATAATAAATGTCCTAATCTAATTCAAGTTGGCCTAAATGGTCATATTTTATTCCTAAGGTTGTATTTGGTCGAATTACACTTATCCAATATAATTAGGACATGTGTTAGGGTAATAATAATAACACTTTTACCCTTAATTACCCTATTTACTTTTAACCGTGGGAAAAAAAGTAAAAAGTTACTATTCACCAAAAATTATTTTCATCTCATTGAACCACATTTTAGTCCTTGATATTAACCATGTCTCTAGGAATTTCGAAATTCCACTCACAGAAGCGGTAAAATTAAGTTTTATGAAAAATTCAGTTTTTTAACTACCACTTAGTGGTTTCACTATTCATCAAAAAATGAAAGTTTCCATAAAAGTACAAAAAATTAGGCCTAAGCTATATTTGATATTATGAATTCAAAAATGATTTATATTTTATCAAATTCAAAACATATCAGTTACATTAACTAATTTAAAAATTAATTCTCATCATCAAAACAAATAGCATGTTTTTAAGAGATAATAACTATCAAAAGATTGACACTTGTTTATAACTGGTTTGAATGTGAAATTACATCCAATGACTAAAATTGTATTAAATTGTAAAAATATATTATAAATATACTTTAAAACCACTCAAATTAATAATTTATCACTATTAATTATTTCGATTAAAAAAGTTGTTTTTAATTAAAATTTAGTAATTTTCACTATTCATCAGAATATGAAAGTTATCCGAAAAGTACCAAAATTTCACCTTAGGATAAATTCGATACTACGAATCCAAAAATGAAGTCCATTTTGAGAGATAAAATTTATATATTTTAGAAGGTGGTTATTACTATTCATAATGGCTAGTTTTAATAATATTTTAATAGCATATCGTTGTTTAGTGAAACTCGGTATTGCGTACTACACACGCTATCGAGGAAGGTCGCGATTGCTTTTAATGAAAGGAAAGTCAAGGATGCATGTTGTGAAAGCTCCTTTTGGTGTAGCGTACAACACAAGAAATTAATGAAATTAAAAATATTATTTTTCATAAAATCTCGGGGTGTTACAATGAAGACATGGAAAAGTGATTTCATGGAAAGGTGATATTTTTATTAAGGGAAGGTAACCCTTTATTAATACATGATGTCAAGATAATGATGTTTTTATAAAGATATATTGGATATGAATAAGTAACTTGAATTGTACAGATTACCATGGAAATGATTATTGACAAAGCGTTCTATGTTATTAAGGATGAAGTTTTCAACTTATTATATTTAAAGAATACATCCAATAATCATTGGAATAAGGAATAATGATAGTTTTCCAAAATTATTTATGGTAATTTTGGTTATTAACATGTTGCATTAGAATTTATTATGAGGGTATTCACATGTTTGGAATGTGACAACCAAGAGATACTTTGTGATATATGGGGTATCAATGTTAATTTGATTTCATGAATTTCTTTTTAAAGATTTGAATTTTCATCTTTCATAAAGGTTAAAAGGTTAAAAATTTATGGAAAGTTTATGTTAATCTATAACTAATGTTTTTAAGATTTATGTATTATCTCACCACATAAGGGCTTATGAATATTATATAACCTATTTCTGTTGATAGTAAATGAAGATAGATGGGTTAAATTTTCATGGATCTCATGATCTATTAGTAATTTATAAAAACAATCTCATTTATTTATTTGGGTAAGAGATGAAGTGGTAATCTATCAAGGCATAACCAAAGGTTTGTATTGTGCATAATAAAGGGAATTAAATCTAGTAAGTATTTTTCCATTTATTCTTGGTCAATAAAAATAATTACTGAATGATTGTATGACAACTAAAAAATGTGTTATCCTAATACCTTAAATTTCATTGAGCTGATGACCTTTTAATTCATCTCAGATTCATGACATTGAGGCCCTCAAAATTTCTTTGATCATTCAATTGTTTGTGATTTATGACCTCAATAACTCCCTATAAATATTTATTTTTCCCTTCATCTCTAAAATTCACTCCCAAACCATTTTTTCTTATGTGTAAACTTTATTATATGTTAATTTGGGTAACCATTATGTTTCCAACTTTCCCTTTTATAAAGGAAGAGTTAATATTAATTTTTATATTGATGGTTTATATGAATGAAACTTTCAAGAATTTAACATTGATAACCCAAAAAAATGTTTTAGGGTGAAATTCATTTTAAGGGGGGTAGAATAAAACCCCAAGATATTGTTTTTATTTTTTTGAATTAATTTATCCTTTTTGATATATTTCATTTCTTGCAACACTAAAGATGATTTATTTTTTTAAAGAAATATTTTTTAATTGTGTTATACACAACAAAAAGTTAATATTGATTTAAAAGAAACATAAAATTTGGGTTGCTCTACACGGGACACCGAGGTTATCTTGCATTATACACAACAATTACATTCCTTGATGACTTGTGTAACATGCTAGGTTGAGGTTTTCCAAACAATAATATATTATTAAAATATGATTATGTAATATAATAATATAAAAACATGCAGTTAAATTTGTGTTTATGAATATTATTAACTAATATATGAAAATATATGGTTTACACAATAAAATATGAATTCGTAGGATACCAATTAATTATAAATGAAAATTAAAAACTGATTGAGTATAAAAGGAAATATTATTATGGTCACAAAGTTGTTTTATCCTAATAAATTAATTTTTTATTTTTTTATTAAAATAAAATAAGAAAAAAATTCCTTTCACATGGAACTGACTTGCAATATGTTACACAAAATACCTACTTGGAATACGAATTGGCATACGTTACTTGCAACACCGACTTGGTGTACAATGCACGTAACCCTGATTTTCTACGAACATATTTTTTTTATATAATTATTTAAATGAGTTAATTATAACCTATAAATTAAACTTAAGAATATTAATAACTAATTTTCAATTTTTTTATAATTTTTTATATAAATAAAACATTTTGATAATTAAATATATGATTTTGGTAATGGCATTTTATGTTAAAAATACAGCTTTCTTGAAAAAAATGATTTTAATAATGAAATTAATTTTCTAAAAATTTAGAAATTTAATTTGATAAAATAAAAATTATTTTTAAATTCATAATGTCTAAATTAGAATAGGGTGAGTTTTGGGGATTTTTTCGAGAAGCTTCATTTTTTGATGAATAGTGAAAAATACTACTTTTTAGTTAAAAATTGCCTTTTGGTGTAATTAACTACTAATGTTAAATGATATTATGAAAATATTTTAAGTAAGAATTAGATAAATATTAAATCTATTAATTCAATTAAATTCATTATAATCAATTTTACTTTGAAATTGAATACAAAATCCTAACAAACTTTTGAACATTTTTCTACATTTAAAACCCGTTTTTTCATCCCATATGCGGGATTAGAATTAATATTAATATTTCCGCTTCTGTGATTTTAATTTCCAAAAACCAACATAAACCATTATATTAGTTATAAAATTTATATTATTATAATTCCAAGTTAATTTTTTACCAATAGGATTTTTAAAAGTGATTAAAATTAATCATAGAGGTTAAGGGAAAATTAAGCGTATTATGAAATAGACCTTAAAATTAAGGGTCCAAATGATATATGAACTTGAAAAAACACCAATTTTATGTCCATATTTCTTCCATAAACCTTAAATTATTCTGTTTTTTGGTTTGGAATTACTTTTTTAAGGTAAGAACATTTGTACACATAGCTTGTTTCTAAAACTTCCAATTGAGTCTTTTTCCTTCCCTATAAAAGCCACCAACTATCCCACTTAATCACAACTCTAAAACCATTTAATTTCATACAATCCCAGCCCAATAGACTTAAAATAAATCCTCTATTCATCCTATATTCCTTACCTTGGGCAAAAGAAAATCCAAGGAAGCCTTTTGGTACAAACCAGAAGGAGTTACCCAATTAAGAGGTAACGTATTGTATCAAGTCCTTTCTTTTATTTTCCTTCTCCACCCCCTAAAAATATATTTATTCAATGATTATATAACAAAACCAGTATCATAAATATAATATTATATTTTTATTTAATGTTTTTCACATACAATTACACAACCCTCCATCTAATGGGTAACAAACATACTATTTCTGTGTTGGGCAAACTACTGCCTTTGGAAATGATGATTGTTCATTTTTCCATAACCACCTGTCCTGGTGAAAATTATGATGTAAAATCTGTTTATATATGATATATATTATATTTTTAATTCCTTTATTATTCTTTAATTTTTTTAGTATCATACCTTTATGCTTCCCATCTAATCTACATACGATAATTTCAGTTGAGGAAGTTTGGACTACTGCCCCTCAAAGTGATATGATTCGTTCATACATAACATGGATTGTATTAAGTATGTTTTTAGTGAATATATATGATACATATGATATTATAAATCTAATTTAATAATTTTATATATATATATATATACACATATATTTACTTTACTTTCTTTCTCTCAACATGATAATTAAATAGAATAGCATTCATGCGTACATACGGCCTACTGTCTCTATGAACGGTGTATTCCATTTCATAATTATATATTATATATATTATTATAATAAAATTATAATGTACTTAAATTATATTTATATCATTTTTTTATTTTATTTATTCATGTTATAAGTATAAGGACATACAATATAACAAATTAAGACACATTCGAAAAACAAAATGAATTTTACTCGAAGTGAAACCTTATCATATGATGGTTAATAAGAAGGTAATATAACATTGTACTAAATCCATATATTCTATTATATATAGTAATATGGTTATTTAAAAGATTTATAATAATATATATTTATCATACATGTGTTTTTAATGATTTAACGAAAGACAATACATAAGGTAAAGGGATTTCATCTCACTTTTTATTCCCATGAGATACATGCTATGTTCGCCACTCTTTCCTTTTGTGTGGTGTGATTACTGAACATGATTGTATTTTATATATATTATACCAAAATATATGGGTATTAACATGCCCTTTATATGAACTTTCATTAATGGGTTTTATGTTTCAAAAGTTACCAAATTAGTAAAAATGTTTTGTCTCAATTTTCATTCTTTGAGACTCATGTTTTGTTATGAAACTAAACTTTTTTTCGAGGTGTATATACTTCCATTTTACATGTTCTATCATGATTACCCTTATATTAATGATATTTTAACCATCATTAAATTTCATTTTTACATGGATATTATGATCCCATGTTACCATGTTATAAGAGTTTATTGAGACAATATCATCACTTTTTAATATTGTTTATGGTTACACTGTCTTTAATAAATTCATATTTTCTGTCTCTAAAGACATTCATGAAATTTATTATTCTCTGGTTATTAAAGATATATTAATGTATTTTTACCATTTTATACTCTTTGTTACATAATATATTTAAGAAAGGTTTTTTAAGAAATCCAAAATCCACCCTCTCTTCGGTCGAAAATCAATGTTCATTTAAAACCATGTTTTCTAAAAAGTGTTTCAAAGAACATTATACTAATATCATATTATCATTAAATTAAATTTTAACAATTTTTTTATTTTAAAAACTATGAAAGTAATATTCTTACCTCTTTCCGATCACGAAATTGTTTTCAAATCTTTTTACCTTGAGAAAGGATTATTCATTTTACCTCATATGACTTTTACGATTTTACCCAGCATCATTTCAATGAAGCATCCATTGAAAGTTTAAAAGGATAATTTTTAAGAAAGTTTTTTTAATTATTTTTATGAAAAATGGGTTTCAAAATGTTTTCAAGATTCTGTTATAAGTTTAAAAGAAAAATAGTTTTCTAAATTTCTTCCACCTCTTTTTATTATTTTTCAAGTAAAATAGTTTTCAAAACATTTTCAAGATTTATATATATATTTTCAAATAATTTTCAAGGAAATTTCTTTCAAAATGTTATGAAGATATATTTATAATTCGCCATGTATTTTTAAAGAAATGGTTTTCAAGACATTTTCAATATTTCTTTATAAATTTTCAAAGTGTTTTTAATGAATTTTTCTTTAAAATGTTTTGAAGATTATTTTATAAATTCTCAAGGAAATTTTTTTTCAAATTATTAACGTTTTGAAGTTATTTTATAGGAAAATGATTTTAAAAAAGGTTTTATGCAATAAAAATATTTTTTTCAAATAAAAATGATATTTTCCTCAAGAAACGTTTTTGAAATATATTTTAAAAAAAATTTCCATTAAGATGACATTTGTTGATGTTACTCATTCCCTTTTAGGAAATGATATAAAGGTTACTTTCATATTCTTTCTATTAATGAGTTACATTTAACATCATGGTCTTTATAAAACCCATTTCTATTTCTCAGGTTATATTATTGTTATAATTGTTTCTTTTTGTGGGTTATGTTTATGATGGAATGATTATGAAACATGTCGTTTCCACAGGTTATGGTAATATTACAAGTATATAATACCCATTTCAATTCCTGGGATATGATTTGATTATTTTTTATCTTATGTAACTTTTATGTATGATTTCACTATGATACAGGGGGACCTATATCTACCTCCAATGCATTAGGTAATGATTTATATATCATGAGATCGACTAAGATGGTCATGGGAAGGAACTTTAATTACTAAGATAGCCATGGGAGTTATCCATAAATACCATGATTCTGTGAGGAGTGAACTCATGCAACTAATATGAACATGGGGGTGAACCATGATTACCATGATGGTATGAAGAGTGAACACATGCTTCTAAGATGTCCGTGTGAGTGAACCATGACTACAAGATGGTATGGGGAGTGAACCCATACTACCAAGATGGTCTTGACAGCAATACCTTGGCTACTATGAAAATAATATTATATGCCTATGGGTCTTTCATAATCCAATATTTTATTCTAATGTTATGATTTCACATCTTATGTTATTTATTTCTTTATGATTCTTGTCTTCTGAACTACCAATATTTATTCCATGATTCATGTATATGATCTTTGATATGTAGGGTATGATATTCTATTTTCATTATCATGTTCTCATAACCTTATACTCATGATTATGCTTACTTATCTTCCTTTTTTATCCTTAATGACCATTTAATATCATCCATTTCTTATGTTTCTTTTCCCCAGGTTATGAAAAATGGTTTTAGGTAGAAGTAATAAAAGTGGAGATATTTATCGGACATTTTAAAGATCTTTCACTAGTAAGGAATATTTTGTTTCAAAGTTTTCAAATACACTGAACTATTTCATTCCTAATACATTTATTTTTGTAATGTACTACATATTCATATAAAATGATCTAGTATCTATGTATTTCAAGCCTGGATTTCTATAATATTAATTTGTAATAAGATCCAAGAAATAATAAAGAAATAGATAATATCTCCTATACTATGGGATCATCAAAAGTCATACTATATAGGAATAAAAGTACCTCCCATTGAATAATATAAAGTATTTTTATGATCCCATATAATGGATTCTATTTAGTAACCCATAAATCACTTACTGAATGATATAAGATCTTTTCCCATAATCCCATCCAAGGAATTCAATTTAGGAACCCATGTATTTCCTATGGCATGATATGAGATCTTGTCCTATGATCCCATCCAATAAATTCCATTGTGCTACCAATGTCTCTCCCATGGAATGATATAATTGTCTATTTTATGATATCATCCAAGTATTTCCATTTAAGAACCAAATTATCACCCATGGAATTATATGATATCTCATATTATGATCATGTACACTGAATTTCATTTAGGAACCCATAGATAAACCATTACATGATTTAATTAACTTTTCCAATGTGTTCATACATGGAATTCCATTTAGGAACCCAAGTATCACCCATGTAATGATATAATTAAGATTTCCAAATGAGATCATACAATTAATTCCATTTAGAAACCCAAGTTTCACCCATTTAATTAAATAATTATTGATATGAGTTAAGTGATTCATTCACACCACACATAACTCATTTTAATCCATCTAGTCATTTTATTATAATTTGATCACCAAGAATAATTTTAATTGGAATTCATGGGGCTATATAAATAGCCTTAACATTTTCATTTCATATAAAATAATTCCATTAAATTATTTAGTTTACTAGATAAAAAACAACATAACTCAAAAGGTAGTTTAAATAAATGGAATAAATGGTACTAGAATTTTATTAAATGAAACCCAAAAAAAGGGGTTGTATTGGGTATAATTCCTTATCTCACATCCAATTAAAATATTATCATTAAACTTCTTGGTTGATGACTAGTTAAAAAATTAAATTGATATTAAATTTAAATGAAACAAGTAAAAAATATAATGTGTGGAACAACAATGTAAGATTTAAAAAACTATACTTTTAGGGAGAAGTATATGTATAAGACCCGAGACTTAAACATTATATAATCTTAATTCATGTCAAGAATTAACATTGAGGATCTTTTAAAGTTTAGTGTTTTATAGAATTTGGCCATAACTATTACATAATAGACCCATATATTACATGTGTATAGTTACACTCAGTATCCACTTTTTCCACCAAAGTAAACCCTTTAAACAAAACATGATTTATTTTTCTTGATAAAAAACATATAAACTTATTACTTTCTCTTACCCATCCTTATACCCTATGGAAAAAATTTAAAACACTTGGTATGAGCATAAAAATATCAGTAAGGAATATAAGATAAAGAATAAAACCATTAGTCCGTGACTATTTAAAACCCATGAAAACATTTTCACAAAATCATAGTTTTAACCCATACAACATAAAATATTTAGCATAAATCATGTAATGATAATATTGAAAAAAAACATCATAGATTTCATAAAACATAAAGGTATCTTGTGGTATCTATATCATACTTACATTTTATCTTTCAAAGATACATAGGGAGTACCTTCATGGTTACGTTTTGAATACCCATCACAATATATTCCCTAAATATCTTAGGATAAATCTAAATGTTTGCCTCTATCACATTACAGAATTTATTGTAGAGCTATCAAGGTCTCACCCACCCTCTATTTATCATGGAACCACCAATATACATAAACAATTCCCTAGAACCATAACCTAATCATAACATATAAACCATGCATAAAAGAAAAACAACATTTCCACATTGAAATAAAAAGATATCATTTAATGATATTGATATAATAAATTCATTATAGAACACATTTTCAATTAAAAAACCTAAAAAATGAATATGGTATTTACTTTTCATTTAAAAACATTATGTCTTGTACAGGAATCTAAATATGAAAACATGGTTGTGGCGGTGAAGTCATTGTCACCATATACGTTAAAAAAATTCCTTCTTATTTTCATAAAGTAAAAACAATATTATAGAAATATTAATTTTCAAAACCGTTGAATAAGTTTAAAAGTAAAAGGAATTTATTATACACCATATAAACTAGGGTCATGTTTAAATAAAAATATGGCTCAATGAAAGGAGATTGAGGCGAAGTCCCTTATAAATATTGTATCCTTAGATTAAGGAAAAATCAATGAATCAATTATGTGTGAAAAATATAAATACACCCAATATAAGTGTATATTAAGATTAGAAGAATCAGAGGTTATTCACATAAGGACATGGATATTTAACTCAATGAAATGATATTGAGTTAATATTTCCCTTACCTCGAGTCCAAGTTGTCTCATTCGTTCTTTATATTCATGAATAATAAACTTAGGATAATTTATAATTGATTCAGAACCTTTTTCAATTTCATTAGTCATTTTATATTACTTATTACTATGTTATAGAAATTATCTAATTGTTTGAGTTCATATCAGATGTTTTGTCGATGTTCGGTACAAGAGGCAAAAATGAACTTGTTATAATAACAAATTGTCCATGTAGTAAAAATTAAATTATCTCAAAAATAGTATAAATGATTTAAATGTAATATATATCAAGTATATATGTATTTATAATAATCCATAATATTTGGAGATAAAAACAATAATGCACCATTCATGGAGACGGAAGGTCGTATGTACGCATGAACACTACTTTCATATCTTTGTCATATTAGAGGAATGAAAACTAAATGATACATAGGTATATTATAATTCTAGTATAATATATATGTTATATATTTTACATAAGTTCAATAATTCTATCCTTTATACGTTCCATATATGGAATGAACAAGTTAAATCACTTTGAGGGGCCGATAGTTCACACTTCCTCAAATGAAATTATCGTATTTACACATTATGGAAAGCATAATTGCATGTTGTAAATAAAAATTACAGAAGCATAGAGACAATATAAATATAATATATATCATATATAAATACAGTTCCATCATAATGGACATCATGATAGGTGGTATGAGAATATTGAACAATCATCATTTTGTGAGGCAGTAGTTCACCGCACACAGAAATAGTATGTTTTATATCCATTAGATGGAGGTGTGTATAAGTGTAGGTCTAAAATATATCATAAAAAAATCATAGTATATTTATTATACTGGTGTTTTTATAATATATGTAATAAATAGAGTTTATTGGGTTCAAGAAGGAAAATAAATGAAAGGAGCTTAAGAGAAGACGTTTCCTCTAAATCGGGTAACTCTTTTTGATTTGACCCAAAAGGGTTACTTGAGTTCAATTATGCCCAATTTATGGATTATAGTAGTAATTGAGGAATTTTTAGATATTATTTTATCATAATTTTTGTGAGATAAGATGCTTTAGAGGTGTGAGTAAGTGGGTAGAGGTGGTGGTCATTTATAAGAGAAAGGAGGGGCACTTTTGGAATGTCTAGAAGTATTATTTTATTGTAAATTTATTTTCAAATTATAATAGCGAAAAAGTTATATATTTATAGTATATGATAATTATATTTCAAAATACTCTCATACAATATGTTATATACAAGTTTAGGTCAAAAATTTAACCTTGTCTTTTGGCATTAACCCCTAGTTAGAAAAATTAACTCTAACCAAGTCTTCTTGTATTTTTACACTATATGGTTAATATAGTTACTATAAATATACCAAGAGAGAATCAAGTGTATCATTTATGATATTTTTAACACTATATTATCATTTTTTCCAAATCTTATATTTTTATGACTATTGTATCATTTAATAAAATATTATTTGTTTTAAAAACTCATTATTTCAATTTTTACACTATTTAGTAATTGATTTTTTAAGTCATAAAAACTTGATTCATTCTAAGAAACTATATTAACTCAAATATATCATGTCATAATCATCCATAAAATTCTTGTATGGAACCCAAATATTTAAACTAAATTTACTTTTATATTTATAATATCATTTATTTGAATCATTCATTAATAAGGTAATCACAACATCATAATTGTGTCATAAAAACATTTATATATTTAATGTCTAAAAATTATAAATAAAATACCATGATTTAGGAAATATTTTTATCTTTATAATGACTATTTATATTCAAACTTATCAATTATATAACCACACCTTAAAATTGTTTTAGTAAAATGATACATGTTTATGTTATATTTCTCTTTACATTAAATTAATTATTATAACATGTCATTATCACACCAAAGTAGTTCCAAAATTCCAAAAGTCTGGCTTATGTATTGTTTTTGTTATCCATGACCCATCCAATAAGATTAAGACACATGTTAGAGTATTTTTATATTATTATAATGTTATTTTACACTTATTTACCTAATTTACCCTTTAACTGTGGTAATTAAAAATAATTACGGAAGTTATTATTCATAATGTCCAAAAATAAAATGTACCCATTTACAAAATTTTCAACTTCTAATTCTAAATATGGAATCCATTTTTATGAATTAAAAACATATAAATTGTAGTAATTAATTTAAAATTAATTCCCATCGTCAAAAACCAAAAAGCTGATTTTTAATAAGTAAAAAATATCAAAATATTGACATGTATTTATGTTTTATTTGAAAGTGAAATGAATTAAAATGAAAAAATTGTATTAAATTATAAAAACATTATCCAATTACACTTTGAAACCAATTAAAAATATAATATAACTATATAAATAAATGATATGGAAAGGCTGTTTTGAATTAAAATGCATTATTTTTCACTATTCTTTTAAAAATGGATTTTATCATAAAAATACCGAAATTAAACAAAATTAAATTTTGATTTCCATATTCTAAAAGATATTTGGTTTTAAAATATAACATATAAAAGTTACAAAAACTATATTTAAAAAGGGTTCCACATCAAAAGGAGGTAAAATGACATTTTAAAACTATTAGAGTATTTTATGCTAAAATTGTATTCATTATCATTTTAAGCCTCTTAAATTTATTGGATAAATGTAAAAACATTTAAAAAACATTTTTAATCATATTTTAGTTAGTTCTATTCATTATCTATAATACAAGCACTAGGTATTAGCTACTGTTTAAAATAATAATAATAATATTGTATTATTTGTTGGTATAACTCGGTGTTGTGTGCAACGAAAGATTTAGGAGAAACCCATTTTTGCATGTTAAGTACTATTCTAGACAAGTAATCCCCTTTAATTTATAATTAATATCAAATTAATAAATTTTAATAGATATAAAAATGTATTATTCTATAATTAACTGAGATGTTACAATAAGACCACCTACAATATATGTGTAAGAGAATCATTTTGTATAATCATCCTCTAAATTTTATATAGACTAAGAGAAATAAAATAATATAGTATAACTCTATAAAAATAAAGAAAATAATATCACAATTTGATAACATCAAATATTTCGATAAAAACATAGAAAATAAATAAGAGGAATCAATCAATTTCTGAGGGTTATCCAATGTAATGAATGGTGCTTGAATAAATATATAGAAGAAGGATATGAATAAAACCCTTGGTGAATGGTTAATTTAGAGATCTAAACAGTATTTTGTATATGAATGGGAGAAGAAATGCTATGATGAAGGGTTCAATACCTAAGGATCAAAATAAGTCACCCTTTTTAAAAGGGTGCATAATTTTGGTTGAATTATTGGACAAAAGATGCACTTACCATGAATTATTCTCTACATGAGAGGATAACTATCATAGAGGTAAGGATCATGGAAATAAAAATATTTCAATGGATGTGTATGACTACTGTCCAAATGCACCCCCCTCATACGGGCCATGCACATGGTTAGACAGAATATGAACAAAATGTGTGAGTTGCCTTTGAAAAATTATAGGATTCACATGTGCATGTGGAATCTATTTCATGGTTTGAAAAGCTATAATAATCCTTTTACATGGCCACATGTTTTGTAATAACCATGACCCAACTGTGTGCCTCAGTCTTTTTATCCAAAAACCAGAACTTTGAGCTCCAAGATAATCCAGAATTCTCATGAAACCTTCATAACACACTTAGGAACTTCCATTGTGTTAAAACAAAGGTTTAGAGTAAAATTAAAAGGAAATATACATTTATAAAATAATAGTATCTTAATACCTTACATACATAAAACAACTCTTCCCCAATTTTCCTTGAGGTAATTTTATCATTATGATATTATAACTCCAGCCACAGAGCATATATGTTAGAATCTCTCTCTCATTGGTCTCATCCTATAAAAAATAATACTTCCATAGTACCCTGAATAAAGGAACTGATATACCTCAAAGACACATAATTAAATGACCAATGATATGAACTAGATACACATAAAAATAAGAATCGACCTCTAGCTCAATATCCTCCTAACCAAAATCAAGAGATTAGTTGGAATAGAAATTGTGAAGATGAGAAACATGGAAGAAATTGTGAATTACCCAGTACCTCTGAGTTAAAACTATATGATAAGATAAAATCCCAACAATCAAAAATATCTTGACAATTATGAAAAATATTGGGGTTTATTTGATTTCTAACTGAAAAATTTGATGGCCAAATATAGGTAAAAGATGTAATAAGACATGATCTCCCAAATCAAACTCTAGAGGTTAGTGGTGGTCATCATAAAATGAATTATTCCTTGATTAATTTGTAGTAATATTTTTCTTGGTCAATCAAACCTTGTGTAATTTCTCCTGACTGATAAGAGGTTCCAATAATTCTACATATCCTACCTGTAATAAGCATAGGGTTGAAGGGGAAGTATTACCCTAGATAACCTCATATAGAGGCATCAGAATAGTATATTTAAAACTATTTTTAATAGATAACCCAACCATAGGTATGTGATTCTTCAAATAACCTCAAAATTCTAGGACACATACCCTAATCATGTCAAATAACACTTGTATAGTACACATGGAATTTATATAATTATATTTGTTATATGTTGTACTCAAAAGTTCTTATGATCCATGATCCCTCTATAACCCCTTCTAGAAAAGAAATGTGAACCAAGATTTGTGGTATGATATAATGGTAAATGGAACACCATGATTGCATAAAATAATTAACCCACAAATCGTTCCAAGTTCCTAAACTAAAAATTTCTCCCTAATATGCATGAATTGGGGACCTTCATCACCCTATCAATGATAACCCACACTACATCACAAGCTCGATTGAAGTTTGGAAAACCCAACTGGAAATCCATAATGATGTCATACGATTTCCACTCTAGAATGGGTAACTTCTATAAAATACCATCAGATTAATGGTTTCTCTCCTTCATTTATTTATAGGAGGAACACCATGTAACAAAACATGTTATCTACATCTTCATTATAGGGCACTAATAGTAGTGGAATATGTAATTATACATATTTTCAAGTTGGGTATGTACTACCCATTTGTAGGAATAATATTCTAACAACTATCCCCATAACATGTCTACAGGGACCTAGATTCATTGATGAATACACAATATATCATCCCCATCAACAACCTAACTAGGTAGTGGTTCCTCACCAGAAACAAATTCCACTAGGACCAAGCCTTATTTATAATATAGTTTCCTTCTCCTTAGTAGATCCATAATTCATGACATCACTGATGAACATTCATGAATAGTATTCTTGTGTCACTCCAAAACATCTATATACATGTTATAAAGAATATTCCTTAACAACCATTCAATAATGTTCCTCTAAATATCCTTATTTTGAGTCTTTTGAATCAGAGATTCATGGAATATATTTTCCTTACTAGGTGTATAAAAAATATAAATGTTGAAACACTGAAGGTATTCAACCCATCTTCATTTTTTATGGTTCAAAACACACTGTGAGAATTTGTATTTGAGGATTTTATAATAATTATATACAATGAACCATTCCCCCAATAAATAATGTCACCATTAATGTAATTCATGAAGAAGTTATGCTAAGTTGAGATCATACCTAGGGTAATTACACTTGTTTGGTCTGAATTGATGATACTCATATTCCATGAATTTCCCCTTTCATAAAGAAGATCCTTTCTCGATGCAAGATGCATCATATTAAACAATATATCCTTTTTGGGTATTAGGAAAAATCAAGATCAACACTAAGGTTAGACTTCCTTTTAACTCCTAAAAGGATTTCATAGAAGCCTCAGACTAACTAAACATAACCCCTTTCATGGTCAATCCCAAAAAATGTGTTCGAAAACATGAGAAGATATATATAAATTTATGATAGTATCTATATATACTAATAAAACTAAATATATCTATGAAATTATTCAGATACTACAATTAAACAATGTCCCTCACCTTCTTTGGATCCATTGATACATATGATTCAGATATAATTTGACCAAATAAGTGAACTTTATCATTCATGAAGTTTAATTTTGTGATACTTTCATATATCTTATCCACTCATAATGTACATAATATCAATTCAAGGTGTTCATAATTCCCTTATAAAGTTTGAGAGTGCACTAAGATATCATCCATTAGAATTACCACAAAATAATCTAGGTATGGGTTGAAAATATAATTCCTCAAGTCCATAAATATAGTTTGTTTCTCCTAGAACATGTTTAATGGTTAAGAATCACTACTTCTAGAAGGTTTCAATCAGATTTACATATAGAACTGGAAACATACAATGGTTCTATATTTAAAGGTACCTACTTTCCAAAGCCAAGAATTTGTTAGGTTTGGACCTACGATACTTAAGAACTCACATTGGTCGATATGGTGGGAGGTCTAGCTCATCAGACCCTTTTGAGGAGAATTATTTCCGACTCTGAGACTCTCTTATAGATTTAATATATGTTCATGAATCCTTATAAATTTACCAAGTATAACGTAGGTTTCCCTTGAAAGTTTCAATCAATTATTAGCACGTGTGGAATTTAGAATCATCTGTATGTATTCAAGGTTTTTTTATTAATGGAAATATCCATATTTATTAGATTTTCTCCATAAATTGTATCCTCTTATATAATATGTAGATATCCTTTTAGTCATTGTTATAATGATAGTGTTTTTTAAGACACTCAGTGGGGAACTCTATAATTTATGGTCATTTATGTAGAGAAAATTTGTTTTGATGTTGGGACCATACCCATAAATGGGATACCTATGTATCCTTGTGAAAGAAATCAGAACACTCATAGTTCGGTTCTATTTAATTGGACACATCATTCCTTTTAAGGTCATGTGATAAGGCACTAAGCATACAATTTAATGTCATGTGGTAAGGACATCTAAGTGAAAGGTGCTTAGTCAAATCTTAGTGTTGTAATTTGGCCTAAGCAGGCCAAAGAAGATGGAAATGATATGAGTTTCCAAGTTAGATTATACCCTATTGGGAATATGGCCTAGGAATTACAGGGTTGATTTAGAGTGTTGGGTTTGAAACTCATGGATTTTTTCTACATATCCCACTCAAATATGAATCGAATCCCAAGTAGTTCATTAAATAACACTGGGGTGTATAACCCTTTGATAGAAATAGGTTAGAGATTACTCCAAAATATAATTCCATTATAACAAGGTATATGAGAGATCTCTTAAATCATTGAGATTTAGGGGGGGGATTAATTCATGTATTACTCTTAAAAAGAATGTTCGTATTAAGGGAATTAGTGTCGGATTTATAAAGAGGGTATCCAGTGAGCTCAGGCCTTGGGTGAAGGCATTCTATGTATCCCAATTAATGGGTGAATTAGAGTTCTCATAGTTCAGAATTTGATATGGATTTTGTGGATGCCCTGATCCTCAAAAACATCTAAGCCCACGTGCTTCGTACATGGTGTGAGAAACAATAGGATGTGAGAGAATAAACAAACCACCTACTTCATCTTCCACTAATGGAAGAGGTCGGGCCTATGAAGAAGGAATTTGAGGTGATAGTGGGAGTGGGCAGAGAGCAATGAACCATTCAATGTGAAATGAAAGTGATGGTCATTGGGTCTAGCCCAAAAGTCTAGGGGCTTAATCTAGGAAGGATGTCGTTTTGAGGATTGGTTGGGATTTACTCTTAAGGAGGTTTCCCATTATAGGTTTGGTTGGGGATTACTTCTATGGAGGATGCCCATTTGAGGATTATTTGGGGATTAATACTAAGGAGGATGACCATTATAGGTTTGGTTGGGGCTTTCTCTTAAAGAGGGTACCCATTTGTTATTCAACCTGGCATAGGGGTCAAGTGATGAAGTTTGAGGAGTTTCTTAGGGAGTTTGTTGAATCAATTTACTCAAGGAATATAAGTGGATAATTTCAACGCATGAAATGAGAAATGAACCAACAGGAGTAAGTCGACTCAATGGTAATTTAGTGTGTGTGGGGGATTATCCCAAATCATGTTATTCCTGAGGTTAAAAGTTGGGTTGTATAGGGATAAAATAGAAAATGTCATCGACCTAGATTGAAAAGTTCACAGTGTGACTCTCCATTTTCCATGGGGGTCCTTGATGGAAGTGAAGGGACTAGCTCGAAGGGTTGGGACCACAAATCGACACTGAGCTCAAGAGGGGGTGCGGGGGTGCACCCCCATGGTATGGACCAGGAAGGTTGCATAGGTGCACCACCCAATTGGGCCATTTTGGTGCTCTGTGAAGGTGCTCCGCATTGGCCCTTGGCATAGGTCCTTGGCGTAGCTCCATGTATTCTAGACACTGATGGTACTTTGAACCACTTTTCACCCTTGAATTGTCTCTTCTCTCGTGTTTCATGGAATTACTTGAGACTTTTTGAGAACTTAGGAAAAGGAGCTACACAACGAGAGCTTCGGGATTTCTTCCAACTTTTTCCACTTGTCAAATGGAGAGTTTGAGGGTCATATTTATTGAAAAGTAGGAGGGCTATTCAAATTGGGGTTTTCAGCGTAGGTCGGCTACGTATCTCCTCATCATCGATCTTCTGTGTAGGGGTGAAATAATTATACTACCGCATAGGTCCTCAGTGTAGGTGATGGAAATTAATTTATAAAATTAATCTGCCTTCCGAGTTCCTTAACTTTTGATCTGTAAGTACATTTGGGCTTCGTGACCAGTCTAATCGAATATCTCGAAGAGATATAAAATTCAGGAGATGGTGAATACTCTACATCTTATTATATGAAACTCATAAATTGAAATTTAATCAATCGACACCTTTTCATCATTGATCTTGGAAATCCACGGCCAACTTTTTGAGGGGGGATCTTTCCACTTATACATAATTTTAGAGAAGTGTTTTGGATGACAGAAATCTAGACTGCATCTTCTTCCTTCTTGGTGAAACATCTTTACTCATACTTGACATTTGTAGTCTATGTGAGAATCATGTCTTAAATTTTTTGGAGAAGTTCATGAAAAAAAATTTGTGGTGTCATTCATAGTCATTACATACATTAGATTGAATACCATACCCATATATTCATACATTCAAAATATTATTTAGAAAGACTTATAAGGAATATTTTTGGGTCTAACCCTTACCTAATTTTAACCTGATCTCAATATTATTTAGAATACCTTGGATACTTAGAGCCAGCTAAAGGTAATTCATATACTAGGGAGTTGGTACAAGTTCATTACCACAAGATTATTCAACCACCTGTAATATGTAAACATCATAATGGTCTAGTCATGCTTCATGTGGAAAAGAATGGGTGAACCAAAATAATAATTACGAGGTCCTATACACAATCTTGCATACAGGTCCACTAACTACCTATTGATTTTCTAAAGTTGTGTATGATCTATCATATTTATATGAACAAATACTAAATCTTCTCCTAGAATGATCTTGATGGTGAAATATAACATTATTTTAGGTTTTAGTCCAAAAAATTCATCAGGATAGAAATCTTTGAAATGATCTACTACTAGATGTAAAGAAAACCTATGGAAATAAAAACCAATATAGGTTTGGTATGGTACTAATAAGTATATCACAAGAATTAAATCTAATATTATCATTTTGGGGATGAAATAGTTCTAAATGTAATGATAACTTCCAATCTTTAGGGGTACCGCTTGTTTTGGTGTACACACTTTAATTGTAGTCCCAACAAAATGTCAAGCGTCATCACTCTAAAAAGTTATTGAATTAAAATTCCAAGCCTCCTCACAATATCGATAGATATGAATGAGTATGAAGTGATTTTCCAAATAAATAAGACACTAATGTCAAGGATTCCAAAACTATACATCACACTATAGATGTCTTGGAACTCTGGTCATAACGTGTGGGAAATACTTCACACAACTAACCTGCTCCACAACCACAATATAATTCAAGAATTCCACGATTATGCTTCTTATATTGGCACTATATATCAGAGTTATTGATTCTATGACCTCATCCACCTCCTCATCCTGAATGACCAGTAGTACCCAAGATCCCTTCTGGAGATGGATTTATATATCCCATATCAAAACCATGGATTGTGGAATATACTCTATGATGAGGTGCTGCATAAAAGGTCCTACAAACCCACTAAAGATGACCCCTCCTACTGCATGCTCATCACTCGACTGGGTATCTACTATAAATATGCTTTGTGTGACCTAGCCTATTAAACTAATGAAATGATAAAAAATTGTAATTGCATACACCATTATTGTTGCTTCCTTCATGAGAAAACTTAAGGCAATTATTAATACCACTATACATACCGCCTTCATATCAATGAACTAAAATACCTTACCCCACACATTTATATAACCTCAATTTATGTTAGGAGATGCGGTCATTGTTCACCATTTTCTGAGACTATATTTAAATGTAATACATTCACCTAATATCGGATTGAATTCCTAAGAACATCTTAAAATAACCTCACTCTGGAAAATTCATGAAAAAAAAGAGAATTAAAAAAACATTGGATCCCCATAAAATGACTGGAGTATCCCATATTAGATAAAGTTCATTACTCTAGAAATATAGATTATCTATCTTGTTTAGCTATTAATGTCTCTGTATATAAGTAATCATAAAAAATAGTATATAAGTCCCTCTATACAAAACCCATATACTATTATACCTTTTTAAAAATATCCCACAATATATAGGAATATACATGAAAAATATATGATGTGAGCTTCACTATTCTTCCCATAGGTGTCTTCAGATTCCTGAAGATAGAAAATATATCCTCCAACCATGAACTTTTAGCATGGGGGCCACCACCCCCAACAAAAATGGGCCTTATCTATGATTAAATTCCCTCATCAAATATGGAATAGTTTATAGAGTACATGGAGCTCCCTTCAGGGACTGCACAATTCATAGGACACCCTCTTCGAGTTGGGAATTGGTTCCAAGTATGGGTAAAATTGGAGGTGCATCAGGTAGCACTACATGTGGTTTTGGTCATGCCACTTCTAGATCATATTTTTCTTCACCTTTATGGTGATTTACCTAATGCCATCATGGATTCATATTTCTATAATACCAAGCACCCACCTCAAAACACAATAATAGAATACAAGAAATTTACTAATGATAAAAATATAGTTATAAAGACTTATTACCTAAATAATTATAACACAACAAATTGAATCTACAGATAGGATATTGGAAACATTTCATGTTACATAGTAGAGTTTTTTATATGAAGTTTCAATTTATAGTTAAAGAGGAAAATAATTAAGTATTAATTGGAAAAAACATTTACTTTCAACGATTTCTTCCAAGTGTTTTAATATTTGAAAATATTTTTTTATTTATACAATGGTTTTGTTTTATGGGTTACCATTTTCATGTTATAATAAAATAAATTTATAATTGTGAATTGGAACTTCATGTAACTTCACCCCAACTTTTACATTTGATCTCAGAATGTAAAAAGTCCATTTACAATAGATTAATTTTATGGTGCATCATTTAAAATTTCTAAAGGATCAAACTATATAAATTAAAATTTAAATATATTTAATTGTACCATTTTTTTAAATTCATGTACATAGTGTTTCGTGTCTTAACATGTGATAACTATTAGCTATGGTGCCACCATGAAGATATATGGGAAAAACATTTAGGATGATTCATAAACATTAAGTAATCGATTATTTTTACCATTTTCCTACAAGAATATTTGGTGTAATTACATGTAGAAAAATAAATGCAAATATGACATGTTATAGGAAATTATAATAATAAAATAAAAATGGGATGCACATGAATGGAATATAATTCCTGAAGATCCTACAATGATGCACAAATAATTATTCCTTACCATATCGGGCTAAGGGTAGATAAATCCATAATCATAAAAAATATTAGAAATCATGTGTGTCTCCCTATAGTAAAAACAGCGAAACTATAATAGGTGAAAACCAAAAACATAATCCCCATCCATGGAAACATCTATTTTCTACCAAAAATGGGGAATCTACTCCGAGGAATAACTTATTACCGAGTTCTAACACATCCTAGTATATTATATATAAACCTGAAATAATATGTTGAGGGAAATAAATCTCTGATTCCAGTACGTGATATCCCATACCCTATTCACCTATAATGTAACTGAACATCATTGGATACATAAAATCAAGTACTCTTACTCATATGCTAGAGGATACAGATTAGTAGTAAGGGCCTATGGTGGTATGGTGGGTAAACTATACCCTCTTTATTAGAGTGTATCATAGTGGTAATAATAAATGGAATGAAATATAAATACTAATAAATAAGAAGATGTAAACCAACCATATGATAATAATCAAACATAATTAACAACTAGTGTCATGTGCAAAAGATGATGTCCTGAAACTATAAAAAAATAATGAATAAGAGGAACATGACAGTAGGAATAAAACAATATCATCCATAAATAATGTTGAAATATAAAAAAAATATAATCTCTAATATCACCATGACTATTTTCATTTCCTTACTCTAATGTACTACATCCAAGTACAGGAATAAAGTGTCTATAGCTGGGTGCTTTCCATTATTACTACTTAAATACATGAAGATAGTATGGGTACCAAATTAATGCCCAAACAGGGTGACAAAAAAAAACTAAATAGGCCACCAAAAATGCAGTATAATAATATCATGTATATGAATATAACATAAATACTATGTAGTTATAATACAATTTAACAAACATATAAAAAACCATTTCGGGGTCAGGATCCTCTTGGGTACCTAGCCGAATATACCTACTTCAACCTAACCAAGAATACTTGTTATCATTGTTTATGATATATAATATAGGATTGGGAACCAAGGTGTACAAAAAAGGTTTCAAATCATAATAATTTCATATAAGATCCACATAATAATCAAGCATGATATAATTCCATTTTTCATATGAACCCATCTAGGGAATTGAATATAGGAATCCAAGTACCTCCCATGGCATGATATAATATCTTATCCTATGATCCTATCAGAGGAATTATATTTAGGAACCCAAGTATCAATCATTCCGTAATATTAAATCTTTTCCTATGATCTCATCCAAGGAATTCAATTTATGTACCAAAATATCAACCATGGAATGATATAATAGCTTATTCTATGAGATCATCCAAGGAATTCCATTCAGGAACCGAGGTATCACCCACGAAAATATAGAATATCTTGTACTATGAGCCTATCCAAGGTTTTCCATTTAGGAAACCATGTATTTCCCATGGAATGATATAATTACATAGTCCTATGAGCCTATCCATGGAATTCCATATAAAAACAATGTTATTTTCCATGTCATGATATAATTATCATGTCATATGGGGCCATCCAATGCTTTCCATTTACAAACCAAAGTGTCACCCATAGAATAATATAATAAATTATAAGGTCTAAAAGAGTAATCACACAACTTATAATTCATTTAAGTCCATATAGTCATTTTATTATAAAAAGATGACCCAACATAATTTTATTGGGAAGTCCAGGGGGTGAGTGACATATTCTTACCATTCGATTTTTATTTAAAATGATTTTGTTTAATCCTTTCAATAGCTAGATGAAAAATATATCACCACAATTTGTTATTTAAATACAAGGCAAGACTGGTAGTCAAAAGTATTAAATCTAACCCACATAAAAAGTGGTTGTTCAGGTTGAGATCTTAATCCTCAAAAAATGTAAAAATCCCCCATAACACTTCAAGGATGATTCCTAGTGAACAAATTTAAGAGATATTGATATTAAATGCAACACATGTAAAGTATATCATGTGGCACAATAACATAAGATATAAAAAACTAAACTTTTATTGAAAAGCACAAGACTCCCTACCTTAAATGAATAGAAGAAAACTCAACCAATATCAACCTTTGATTTGGGTTGGACCAAGAGAAATATGATAAACTTTAAAAACACATTAAAAATAAGTAATATAATATCACACATAGGTAATTCCAAATACGGAAAGATAATTAGAGAAAATAATTATAATGAATCAGTGACATACTGATAGTGATCAAATGAAATGAATGGTGATTCAGTCGAATTATGGATGAATGAGATGGATCAAATCCTAGGTGGAGGAGGAAAATATATCTCTCCATGGGATGATTTGTAAAATTATAAGAATAAATGTAATGAAAGGTGATTAAATTTATTAGGGTAAAAATGGTCAAACCACTATTTTTTAAGGGGTGGAGCTTTGGATACGTGGTTGGAAAAACCATGGGCCAATTGTATAAAATATTTTATATGGGTGTCCACATATCATACAATCAGGGTGCATGGTTTGAAAAAGTGTTCAATGGCCATGCATGATTTTTTCTAATGGAACGCCCATTTCATGGTTCTTTCACATTGTTAGAAATATTGTTCAAGTTTCCTCTATAATTTATTTCTAGTTTCACTTGTCCATTATTCGTATATTGTATAGTTTGAAAAACCATACTGCTATATTTAATGGGCCACATAGTTGATCCACATAGTTAATACTAATCAAGTGCCAACCATGCACCTTAGTATGCCTCTACAAAAACAAGAATTGTAGTCTCTGAACTAATAACAAACACTCATAAAAAACCTATAACTCTCTTAGTCACATCCATTTAGGCGTATACAGAAAAATTAAAATGAAATTAAGAGTATATATACTTTATAAAAAGCTGGGTTCTTACATGTGTGGGGAAGGAAATTTCAAAATATTTAGGAATATTTTAAAATCCTATTAGGATAAATTTTTAATAAATTTTTAATAAATTTTATACGTCATTTTATTTTTTGAATTTTATTTTTTAGCGTTTTTATTTAAGGAAATTAATAATTAACTATTCTCCTCCTTACTAAGAAATTCAATGTAAATTTTCTGGAATCTATTGGGGTTGAAATTATAAAATTTTTATAATTGTTTGGGTGTTTTCCCAAAATTTTATAAAAATTTATTTTATAATTGTGAAAAGGAAAATAATATAAAACAATTAAGTGAAATTAAAATTATAGCATGTACAAATTGGAATTTTGATCTTTACCGTATGTAACTTTTACTTTTTAAAATTAAACTCCTTAAGGATCCAACTCAGTAAGAAATTCATATAAGTATATAAAAACAAGATAACATGTGTAATTTGGATCCTATATTACGTTTTGAGATAATTATACACTAGATTTTGGAGTAAAAAAAGTTATTTTTATACTGAATATGTACTTTTCCAAAACATGACCTGGAAAATTTAAGAAGTGTATAATTTTCAGTAAATAAATGGATTTAGGTTTGGGGAATTATTAAACAAGATTAATAAAAATGGATATTGACTTAGGAGAATATAATTTATTTTTTATTATGGAAGATAAACATTTATCTTTTGAATAAATAACTTAGGAGAGGGAGATTTATTAAAACTACACTTGCTAAAATATTAATTACAATATATTATATTTAAATTATATTATTGGAACTATAATTTATTATTTAATTGAAATAGAAAATGAGTTATAATTACATCAGAGGGATACAATTTTCAATTATAAAAGAATCTTTCCCATTTTTAAATTTTTTGATTTATTTGTTCATAATGGGGAGAATAATTATTTGTATTGGTTTTAATTCATTATATTTCCAGAGTTTGAAATAGTGTATGTGTGGGGGTGAGATGAGGGTTAATATTTTAAAAATTGATATTTTTTTATTAGAAATTACCACTAAAAATATAGATAAAATAAAGTAAATCATCTTGATTTTAAAAATAATATGAATCTGGAAATAAAATAACAAATGTATTTTAATAATTATTTCTAATTTTTTATCTATCTCAATAGTTAATTAAACCATGTATTTATTTTTTTAATCCGATTTTAAATATTTATTAGCATTATAATTATGATTTTAATATTTTTAATTCAATTCTAAAATTTATTGGGCAAGAATATACTAAGAGTATGTTTTTCATGGATCCCAGGTATGTAGTTTAAAAATGAATTATGGTTGAAGAATGAAAAAATCCAAGTTACTTTTGTAATACATATCAAGCTATTATAAAACATCATCAAGATACCAGTAACTTTTATTTCCATTTCATAATACTTTATCTATTTTTATAAAATTTGATTGTTCTGAAATCTATCAATTTCATGAGCTACATCATGAGAATTTATGAATTTCCAATGTAATTTCATAATCCTTTATTAAAACACTTAAGACATCTTAGGAATTCATAATAATCTTTATTCTATATAATATATTGAGTATAGGTTGTTAGTGAGCTTGTAAAACATTTTTTTTTGTGTTTTATGACTCTAGAAACTCTAGTAAGACTTGTGATCTTCATTTCAAGTCTTCCTACACTACATCATCCTCAGGAATTTTACTAAATTTTAATAAGGAAACATAAATCAGAAGTTCCTAAAATGTAAATAGAGCAGGAAAAAATAAATTTTCATTTCTGTAGATTTCCAAATTCTAGAATAGCCTCTCCAAGAGTTCCAAGTTACATGTATCCATCAAAGGAATAAAAAGTGGTCTTGGTGAAAAGGTGAAACATGATGAAAACTCAAAATTAACTTGATGGAAGAATCCACACCATTCGAGTTGAACAAATGGAATCCATCCATGGAAGAAGTATATCACTACTCCTAAAACTAATATTATAGGAGGAGAAGGATAATATGGAGGATATGAGTAAATAATTTTCCTTCCCTATTTGTAATGAATATTCCCACCATTTTTTATATAATAAAATTTTCAATCAATATTTTTTCAAATTTTAATTTAATAGTAAAAAACATTTTTTATCATCATATTTTCCAACTCTTTTCATTCCACAATAATATATAACTCTATGGTTATAGTGACCTAACTCATGGAATTGGTCCTCATGGGAGATTTATTGGCAATATGAATCATTATTCTTTAATCTGATAATTAATAATTATCATAATTGATTGGGAAATGAGTGGGAGGAAAGTGGATTGATGTTTATAATATTCTCTTCACATTTTTTAATATTATTTTATTTATAAAGACCTCTCAGGCACCCTTTTATTGTTCTACACTAAATAAAATTGAATATGTGTATATTGGAGAACATGAAACATATTATTTGAGTTGGATATCCAGAGAGTACATGCCTCAATTGAGTGTTTTTAGTGTATATTCAATGTGTATGGGGTGAGTTGGATATGAATTGGGAGGTATCCAATGTGAGATCAGTCCCATAAAAAATATATAAGGGATAAATAAATGATTTTTTATGTTTTGGTTGTTGGTAAATAATAATGTCCATATAATGAAGAAACCTTATGATAAAACCTTCATCTATTCTATTTCACAGTGAATTTTATTTCTAATTTATAAAAATAAAAAACCCAAAAACCCATTTCATTTTTTCCTACTTTTGAAGAAAAACATTTATAGTTGAAGGAATGACGACGATATATGACCATCTCTTTAAAAGATAATCTAGTGTCCAACTTTATACCAGAAAAGTCTGAACCATGCCAAAGCCCGATCCCGAAAATTTATTAAGAAAAAAGTGCAGAGAACCGGGAACCTTACAACCAAACAACTGATCCCCCAAGCACAAACGACATCCGAAATTCAAAAATCAAAAACCACGAACCCTGAGCCTTCCTCGAGCCGCGCGAAACCTCGAGAAGCGTTTCACGTGACATCCATTACACAGCCAGCGAGAAATCTGGAACCACGCACATCTCCACCACGTGCATCCAGCACTGCAGGTCACCGACGAGACCATCAAGCATCATCGCCGGAAGAACCATCACAGAACACCACCAAAAATCATCACCGTCACAAAACCAGCATCGCCGGTGAGAGTCAACCATCAACCTCGACTTCGAAGAATCAAACACCAAAACCAGAGTGCTGACCGAGGTGGGCATTGTCTCCGCGGTTCCACATAGCGGAACCCCCCACAAGACAATCCCGCAGAAACCCAACCACAAGCAAATAAACATCACCACCACATAAAAAAGAAAACAGATCCACAAATCATCAAGAAGAAACAAAACCACCCAAGGAGGACCCAGTCCGTCGCCATTCATACCGATATAGCACACACAGAAACAGATCCACATACCAGCATCATCACCAAAACCCGTACAAAGAATAAAAGATGAAGCAAAACCCACCACCACCTTCCAAAACGCAACTAGTGGCCAGATCTGCCCAAAGCACAAGCTCCTGACACCAAACACGACGGAAACCCCATAACGCAGCCTAGATCCCGCACCCTAGGGCATCATCACGCCTCCAAGACAAAGAGGATGAGCGACGATGCAAATGCCGAGGATGATGACGGGTCCGCGCAAGCAGAGGGCAGCCGCACCGTGAGTGCATCTAGCTGAGAGCTGAGGAGAGAACAGCCGCTGCGGGGAGAAGGCGGTGGCAGATGGGAACCCTAATTGCTGCAGAGCCCCTTACGGGCACATCCTAGTGTCCAACTTTATGTTATACAAGAAATTATAAATTCCTCTTTGATGGACATAAAAAATGATGTCTTGTTAAACATCACAATGGATTTCATAAATGGTTTTACAAATAAATCAAAATTAAAAAATTCCATATGGATTTTGGTGAATCACATTACAATGACTATAAACTTCATCTCTATTAGATAAAACTTCTCACCTGACTAACATGTAAAATATACATTATAAATGTTATGAAATTACATAAAACACTAATATTGATTGTATTTGACCATGATTTTATGCTAACCTCTTTGTTCTAAATGATTTTGATAATCCTTGAAATAAGAGTTAATGTTTAGTATGAACTATCACCCCTAGACTGATGGCCAATCTGGGAGGAAAATAAAAACACAATGGATTTTCTGGAACACTTTTATATGGACATTAATGCAGACTAGGAACTATAACTTCATCTTACAGAGTTTTAATAAAGTAATATATTTTACTCAAGAGAAGTAAACATGTTTTTTTTGAAAGAGGAGTTCTTTTGGAAAATCATTTTATTTGTATTATAATTAGATTATAAACACATATTTACCTGAAAATAAAATGGAATAAAAATGATATTATATTTGAGGAACATTAAATGAATATCCACACTGACATTTTTCCTAAAAGTGGAATAACCCAACGAAATGGAGTTGGGTTTGAGATTCCACATACATTAATTCCCGCCATATTTCTTTTTTTTTCACATCAGAATCCTTGGAGTGTCTTCTACTGTACGACACTATAACTCATTGGTGATTTGAGTTGCATTGGTCTAAAATGTCCCTATGGATTCAATGAGGCTTAATAGGGGATATGTTAGCAGGTATTTGGCTTTAGAATGGGTGGGATGGGTGGTTTTTTATAGGGTATCAGAGTTTTTTTATAATTATAGGGAAAGTTTTTTTAGAATAAAATATTGACTAAAATAATATATCAAGGGTAAAACTTATAATAGTGATTTATTAATAATATAAATCATATATTAATATAATATAATGAGTTTAATAATTTTAATTAACTTTATAATTCAAATTCACTAGTATTTAAAAAGGATAGTGGCAAAAAAGAAAAAAAATATTTTATATAATCAATTTTGACATTAGGTTTTGGAATGTTATTTTTAGGTTTGGAAATTGACTTTATTCTATATTAATGAACCATTTATGAAATTAAATATACCATGGAAGAAATTGAGATGGAAAGTGGAAAAAAAGAAAAAAAAGTTATTTTTAGGAATCACATTTGATTTTTTGAAACTAAATTGCTAAATGGATTAGGGAATTATTAAATCACGAATGATGTAATTTGAGTTACACCAGTTATGTGAAAACTATATATTTACCATTAACCTAAAAATTGATGTATTTGAAAAAATTACCAAAATATATCCCTTGGATAATTTCAGTGTGTTAATTTTAAAAATGATATTAATTTTTTAAATTTTATAAAATAAGTGTTTGTGTTTTTCAATATAAAAATTATGGATTTTATGAAAAATGTTGAAATATAATTTATTAAAAATGTTCTTATATTTTCTTTGTGTTTTATAATCATGATATGTTTTTGGAATTATCCAATTTATATTTACATAAATTAATAATGATAATTTTTTATTACAATTTACTATTTGTGTTAAAATTACTATTTCAATGGTCAGGTTACTATTTCCAATGGTCAAGTTACTATTACAATGGTCACATTATTATTCTAATGGCCACATTATATCCTATAAATAAAACATAATTATTTAACTTAATATTCAACTCAATTCCTCTCAAAGATCTATAATTCCAATTTTAATAATATTTCTTGGTTTACTAAAATTAATCTTCTTCTCTATAGTGTTTGTAGTGGGGGAGATGATTCTAATAGATCATATTGATCCATATTTTCAATATTTAGATATTATATATTATATATATTTTCATTTATTTATCATTTTTAGAATTTCAATTGGATTCGTATCTAAATAATTTAATAGTATTTAGTATTGAAATAATGTCATTTGTTGGTTTATATATATTTTTTATGTGTATAATATTATATAATATAATACAACAGATGTTTATTTAGGAAACAAATATTATTAAAAAATGGGGTCATTACATTATCCCCTATTAGAAATTGTGTCCCCAATAATTCAACTTGTATTCAATGTTGAGAATATGTGAGGGTGATTTTGTTTCATTATTTCCTCAGATTACCAAGTCACCTCTTCATACTTATGGTTCATCCATAGTGCTTTTTCAAGGTGAGTTATCTTGTTTCATAGAACATTTTCTCTATGGTCCAAGATCTTCACTAGATGTTCTTCATATGAGAGTTCATTCTAGAGTTGTAACACCTATGGATTTAGTACATGTGAGGGATAGGGTATGCACATACTCATGATTGATACTTGGAAAACATCACGATCCTGAACCTTATTTTGTTGAAGTCAAAGCTAACAGGCCACTAATCCTATGAGATCAATGATCTCAAAGGGGCCAATGTACCTTGGTCTATACTTCCTATAATTTCCAAATAGAATGAATCTCTTACACAGTGATATTCTAAGGAATAATTTGTCTCCAATATAAAACTCTAAGTCCCATTTAAGGTTTTCATCATATCAATTTTACTGAATATGATAATATTATATTTGTTATTGGATGGTTTGAACCTTATTTATCACTTATTATACAAGATCATATCCAAGTATCTTTCATTTTCCAAATTCCTATTAACAGGTTGGATTCCAACATCACTTCCCATATAGAGCTTCATATGAAGCTATTTAAATTATTGAGTGGAATCTGTTGTTATATGAGAACTCAACCAATGAGAGATATTGATCTTATAAACCATTCAATTCCCTAAAGTAGGATCACAACATTTCCCCATGCATCATAATATTATTTCAGATTGGAAATCATTTTTTGGGGTGATATTCCATGTTGAAATTCTATTTAGAACTCAAAACATGTTGAAGACTTATCTAGAATTTAGATGTGAAACGTGGATCATGGTCAGAGATGATCAAAAGTGGAACCCCATTCAACCTCACCACTACTTTAACATATATATTTACATGGTTTGAAGAAATAAATCTTCTTTAATAGAGATAAAGTGATCATTCTTGGTGAGTTGAACCACTATAACCCACATCACATTATTCCCTATGGATTTTTTCATGAGACCAGTGATAAAGTCCATGGTGAAATTTTCCCTATTCCATGTGGGTATAGAAAATGATTGCATCATCCCTTTATAATTATGTCACTTTTAATTAACTTTTTGACATTCTAATAACCCTGAGATATACTCTATAATCTTATTTTCTCATGTTGTCATACTAGAATTGTTCTTTAAGATCATGGTGCATCTTGGTACTTCTAGGATGGATGGAGAATGATGAGCTATGTGCATTATCCAATATCTTATTCTTTATATGAGGTTATTAAGGCACAAAATTCCTTGTTCGAAATTGAATGAACCTATCATCATCAATATAGAACTCATATAACTTCCCTTACTTTCCGTATTTCACCTTCTTTTGTAGCTCCATATCAACCTTTATTTCCTACTTGATATTCTATTGTATGGATGGTTGGGAAATAATTTGGAAAGGGTAAGCTTTATTCTTACCATTATAATTTCCAAATCCATTCTTTATTTATAAATGATGATGGGGTATTTCTCAATCTGCATCATGGATAGAGTATCATGTTCATTTCTGCAAAGAGAATAATCTACCTTGTACTCCTTTCTATGATAGTAATGTATAGAGTAGTCATAGTCCATGATTATCTATAACCATCACCTTTGATTTAAGTTGAAATACTTCTATGTGAATATAAACTTTAGGCTCATGTAATTAGAATATATTTAACACACATCACTATAGAGGTAGTTTCATTAGATTTTCTTGGAAAAAATCATAGATACTAACTCCAGATCATGAGTTGGGTAGTTCTAATTATAGATCTTAAACTGTCATGAGGTGTAGTTTATTAATTTATCATTTTGAATGAGTACACAACCAAAATAATTCTTTGAATTATCATAGTATATAAGAAAAACCTATCCACTTGTTAGTAGTGTGACTACTGGTATAGTGACTATCCTCTTCTTGAGATCCCTAAATATTTCCTTACATTATTCCATCCATATATACATTAACCCTTTACTTTTAAAATTAGTTAGTGTTGAAGAAAAGATTTATAAATTTCTCACAAAATGTCGATAGTACCCAACTATTCCAAGAAAACTGAATATTTCTGTGACACTATTGGGTCTGATCCATTCCTCAATTGCCTTTTTTTTAAAGAGTCCATGGAAATTCCCTCATCTATGATCACATGCCTCAAGAATGTGACTTTCTATATCCAAAAATCACACATGGTCAACATGTAATATGATTTATCCTTCCTTAATATCTCTATCACAATCCTTAGATGTTATTCATGTTCCTCATTTCTCTTGGAGTATATGATAATATCATCAATAAACACTATATCTAATTTTTCATTCTAGCCTCTAAAAATATATTCATCAAATATATTAATATTTTAGGGGCATTAGTATGTCCAAATGGAATCACTATGAAGTCATAGTGCTCATACCTTTCACAAAAAGAAGTATTTTGAATATTATCCTTCTTCACATTTATATAATGATATATAAAAATAAGATACACCTTTTAAAAGTATTGATATCCACATAATTGACCAAACCAGTCATCAATACTTAGTAAGGGATAGTTTTTCTATATGGTGATCTTGTTCAGCTTCTAGTAATCAATACACAAATATATTGATCTATCATTCTTCTTAAAAAATAGTACAGGTGCACCCTGAGGAGATGTGATAAGGTGTATGAACCCTTTGCCCAAATCCTCTTCCATCCTCTTCTTTAACTCTTCTAGTTTGATAGGGTCCATATTTTAGGGCATTTTGAAATATGAGTAGATTTGGGTATGAGATCTATTGAGAACTCTACCTCAAGATCTAGGGGATGTCTAGGTAACTCTACAGGAAATACATTAGTGTGTTCCATAATAATGTGAATTTTCTTCTAGATTGATTCCTTCCTTTAACTAAATAATTTGAGAAAGGAATGATTCTACACATTGAATCTACACCCCAATAATAGATGGATTTATCAAAGGATATTCATGGTCTTACTTTAAGTTATAGTGGATCATGGGATGGTTTAGAATATGAAAATATATTTAATTTTCAAATAGTTTGTGTTCTCTCTATATAATGACATCCAATCCATGCCCAATATAGTGTTGAATTCCACCATGGTAAGTATTAAAATATACACCAAAAGAATATTTATATATAATCCAATAGGAAAATATTCCAACTCGCAGGTTGAAATGATTTCACCACTATGTGTTTTTATTGATATTTCCACTTCAAGGTATTGGGCCTTCAATTCTATAGTTCTAGAAAACTTATAGAATATAAGGGAATTCATAGAACTAAAATAAAATAAAACATATTCCATTATTGAGTGAATATAAAGTGTACCTTGTATAACTTTCTTCTCTTGCTCTACCTATGAAGTAGTTATGGAATAAGCTTTCCCTTTCTCTTTTCCATAGTGGCTACTCACATTTATTACCCTCAAGGAGTCTAGGTTTAGTTAAATAGATGGTATAGTTCCCTTTTAACCTAAAGTTAAAGCATTTAACCATGGGTGATGATCTCCTTTCCTCAATCATGTTAGCAAGATTCTTCATGTCTATCCAAAATTCATGATATTGTTGGTATTCTCTCCCACACTTGATGTATCTCCCCGTCCATTTGAGGCAATTCTCAGGATTCTTCATACCACAATTTTGATATGTGAATAGTTGAGATTTATTTCCACCTTTGTCATTATATACTCCATATGGAGACTCCATCTTTTGTTTAATATCTCCCTAACCATGGGGCCATTCTCTAAACTACATATCCACTTTGAGAGGATATCATACAAAAACTTCGTAACTCCCAGTGTTACAAATATCTAGAGCTTTTAGAAGGTTTGGTTTTAAACCACTAATGAATATATATAGTTTCCTATGATTTTTTATAACAAAATCTTAGGTGTACCTTGAAATCCTTATGATATTTTCTTCGTAATCCATGATAGATTAACCTTCCTTTTTCTTTAGATCTATGAATTCTCTCTCCATATTTGTGAGAATATTTTGAGGGAAATAATTTGTAATAAATATTTTCATAAACTCTTAAAAATAAATATCTTACATTTCATTATTCTTTTTCGTGTTCTTAATCAATAGAAACGATTGATCTACCTCGAAATCTAAACAATAGAAATCTAGAGTCACTTTCTCCTTCTCAGAACAATGGTGCAAAAAAAATATCTTCTCCGTTGAGTTGACCAACTTTTCTGCAATTATTGGATCCAAATATCCAATAAATTTGGGTGTTCATTGTATGATAAAAGATATGCTATATGTTTTCTTCCTCAATGGTATAGGTAGAAGTTTCAAATTATTTATGTTAATTTTCATATCCTAAGATAGTTGGTAAATCCTATCCATGAAATTTTGAACTCCTTATCTCAACTCAGTTGGGATATCATTTGGGTAATCGCTACATTGTCCCTCACATGGGTTTTTGGACCTGTTTCTCCTGGTTCCCACCATTTTATAAAAGAGTAATGTTTTGTACAAAATATAAGTAAAAAACTCATGAATATATAATTTATTCCTTTGTGAAATTAACTCTAAATCCTTATCTTATGGGTTCCCTATGTTTAGTTTTTTTCAAAAACATGGTATATTGGATATTTACATATAATTAGTATTATCCTATGGGTTTTCACTAATGTTATCTAATCCAAATTCGAAAATTAATAAAACCATACTCTGATACCAACTATAGTGACCTTACTTTATCTAACCTAACTATTACAACATTTTTAAGATAAAAAGATAATATTGTTACAAAAATAGGATCCAAAGGTTTAGTGTCTTGAAAATATTTGGATCATACATGAATTTTACATAATAAATAAAAAAATTATTTAATTTCTTTTGCTATAGATTTTTAGAGGCCCTTATGTTCTCCTTAGTATAAGTAATTTATTATAGATATGCATCAAAAAAATTGGTGAGCTAAAATCCCCGAAAGAGGATAAAAAAGGGAATGAATCAATAGAACAGGTGTGATCATAATCATCACTATAATAAAATAATCATAGGTTCAAATTCATAATAATGATAGGAATAAATAGATAAAGGAACAGATTATAAAAATTCATAAAAATGAAATATCATTTCTTTGTTGTCAAATACCACACATAGTTGTTAGCAAAGATAGAATAATGTTCACAACTAACATGTGTTCATAATCATAACATCATTATTACTAAAAAATCTAGAATCATGTTAAATAATAATAAACATCATCTAATTAGATGAATCTCATTACCCATTCCATTGGAGGGATATAGATTTATGGGCCCACCCATCACATCACAAAATTTACATAATCATACATGCCATAACGAATATATACCAATCAAAGTCATTAAGTAACCCATAAAAAGGAATGGGTTTTATAAGGATTTCACCAATCATGAGTAAACTTGTTGTTACCAAATTGAAAGGGGAAAAAAATTCTATAAGATTTATTATTATTGAGAGAAGAAGAAACAACTCAATATAAGTCAAAAATTTTTTTCAGGAACATTTCTTTTGGAAAATATTTTTATTTATCCTAAAATGAGATTGGAAACATTCATATCCAAAAAAATTAAAGTAAAGAGAAATGGAATTATATTTAAGAAACATTAAAAGAATATAAACAGTGAAATATGTCATGAAAGTGGAATAAACAAATTAAAGAGAGTTGGGTTTGAGGATCCCCTTACCTTAATTCCAGCCTCATTTCAATTTTTTTCCTCTTAATCCTTTATATATCTTCTCTTTCACTGCACTATAACTCCACTATGATTGTAGTTATATTTATATATAATGTTCATATAGATTCTAATATGATTAAGAGTGGTGATTTAGGAATAGTTTTGGCTTTGGAATGGGTGGAATGAGTTTTTTTGTAAATGGTATGGAGAGGGGAAATTTATACTTTACGAGAGGGTTATTTTTATAACAGAATATAGAATAAAATAATACATCAAAGGTAAAACTTGTAAAAATGGATTTTAATAATATAAATAACATATCAATATAATATAATAAGTTTAATACTCATAATTATAATTCATTAGTTTATTAAAAAGGAAAGTTGAATAAATGAAAAATTGTTATTTTAAGGAACCACTTTTGACTTTTGGTTTTGAAAATTTCATTTTAGGATTGAAAAATGAGTTTATTATATTTTAATGAACCATTTATAAAATTAAATATATCATGACTTAACCTAATGATTTATAAATTATTATTTCATTATTACATCATGAATTATATGATTTGAGTCACATTGTTTATGTGAAAATGGTATTTTTACCACTCACCTGAAAATTAAATTATTACATAAAATTCATATAAAACAATCCTTTGATAATTTAAAGATTTTTATTTCAAAAATGATGATAATTTTATAAAAATAAATATCTAATATATGTCCTTTTAATTTTTTAATATAAAAATTATTACTTTTACGAAGTACTTTAAAAGGTAGTTTATTAAAATGTTATTATATTTTCATTAAATTTCTTAATCTTGATATTTTTTTGAATTGTATAATTTATATATACATAAATAAATCATGATAAATATTATTTTTAATACAATTTATTATTTGATTAAAATTTACTATTTCAATGTTCATGTTACTATTCCAAACAGTCAGATTATTTTTCAAAACTGTCAAGTTACTTTTCAAACACTCACATAATTATTCCAATGGAGATGTTACCTTTTATAAATACAAATTAATTATTTTAATTAATATTCAACACAATTCCTCTCAAGATTATATATTTAAATTTTCAATAATGTTACGTGGTTTACTAATATGTTTTTTCTTCCTTATAGTGTTTAAAGTGGAGGCGATTGTTCTAGTAGATTGGGGTGATCCATATTTTTCCATTTTGGATATTATATTTTATATTTTTGTTTAGTTGTAATGTTTGGTATTTTATTTGGATTCATATCTGACTAATGTAATATAATTTCATATTCAAATAAATTAGTTTTTTTTGGTTTCTCTATATTTTGTATGTGTATAATATTATATAATATAATTTAACACAACATTATTTATAAAACAAATGTTACTAAAAACACTGGGTCATTACAAAATATATCGTTTATAATATATTTCTTTATTGAATTATTAATGACTAAAAATAAATAATCCCATATTTTCATAAGAATCATAGTGATATATTATGTTTTTATGCTTTAAATCATGATTATGGAACTCATATCTTTGTCATGATTTTTTTATCATTCTTATGATCTATGTGTGATTTTATTCTTAATATAACACATATGAATGTACATATTGTTATTTCATGATTGGGATAATATTTATATATCCCACAATAAATTGTATTGTGCTTTACATATTATGATATCATTATGCAGTCAACCTCATCTATACTATTATTCATAGGCTCCATGTAATTGACATCATGTATAATGTGATGGTCTCTTGAAAGTGAGCCTTAACATATGAATATTATTTAATGTTTCTTGTTATTTCCAAATATATATTATTTATATTCTCTAATGTCATGATTTGATGATTCTTATTTCCTTTGTGCTCTTGATATCACATTTCCTTTTTATGTAACATTTATCTATGATGATTATATTCTATATATTCCATATTTTATCACCATAGCGAGCTTTATTTAACATATTATTGTTTTATGTATCTCCCTATGATAACCCATGAAGTGATATAAGTATGATATGATCTATGATTATATATGAATATTGTAATATAAAGAAATATGTTTCTTTATTTTCACGTATCATGTTTCTAATCAACCAAATATATTAAACCTTTGGATTTCTAGGTTTTATTTCATAAATATTTATATGATAGAAATATATAATAATATTATTATGAGATGTGGGTAACTAAATATATCATACATAAAAATTTATAACCATAGAGACATTAATGAAATATTTAAATGGAACCATGAAAATTTCATAGCATAGATAATATGCACATAGAAGAAATGATGAATTGATAAATGCATACATTAAGCTACTCAAAAAGAAAAATACATAGAAAGAATATAGTGATCCCAAATTTCAATGAATTATGTGCCTATATTTATGATAATATATCAACATAAATAATAAATACATGCATTTAATCTTTTAATTGTAATGGTTCAGTTTAGTGAGGTGGGGAGATCTAGAACCATTGTTATAACATCTTAAGAGAAATCACAACCCATAACACCAAGTATATTTTTACCCACACAACCTCAATTATTATCATCAATCGAATAAGGATATATCCAAATTGATGACACACCACCTCTAAGGAAATAATGTTTCTCAATGTAGGGTGTGTCTTCATTGGAAGCTCCACAATCAGTTTCACAGATAATTCCTAAATCAAACACTTCACCAAGATCACTTTTAGTAGTGATCAAAGGAGAATCACATAGAGTCACCTGATATAGATACTATTATACATAACCTCAATTTTAGTTCTATATGAAGGTTTAAAAACCACACATTTTTTTTAAACCTAAAATATCCTCTAAAAAATAAGCAACAAAAGAGAGTTATGAACTAGAGTTTAATATATTTATGAGGCTAGTGAGGCCCCATATTTCTTATATATATATGTGGACATAGTTCAAATAATGTGACTCACATCAGTATTTTTTATCATTTCTCACATTATTAATTTCACAAAGCATGATAGTAATACTGAACATTAAAATTATGGATCATATAATGAAAACATTATTCACACGAAGGTATAAAAATAAGGGGTATATATATGACATAAAATTTGAGTCAGTGATTTCGAGTTCTTTAAATATAATATATTATCACATACTTAAAAATATATACCTAAGAATAAATTTAATGTTGTGTACACAACCAGGCCTCACTGGATACAAGAATGTGTTGATGCCAATTATGCTAAATATACAATTTTACCATTCAAGACCAAAATTTAAGAACTCAAGAGAATTAATATATAATTTTTCAATGTAAAAACACTTATTAGGAAAGCTTTTTGTACTAATTTCATACCCAATTTATCTTACCATCCATCGTAACAGAAGATTTTTTAACCCACGAATGTATAGTCGAGTCATCATGCTCACCAAAAAACATGTCAACCATTTAAAAAAATTGAAAATCCTGTTAAGTACAAGATGTTTTCTCCACTAGGGTTGAATCATTAAAATACTCTAGCTCAGAAAATATAATATTAAGGGATTCATTTGAGGAGAATTTGATCAGGGTAAAAAACATCAAAAATAGTGATATTATATGTCATGATAACATGATTTTGGGTTATTTAAGGCTTATTCATATTAGTGTTTCATTGCTTGATTTTATAGAATATATTATTTCAATAAAATTTTAATTCTCAAATATATTGAATTAATTGATCTAAATAATTTATATTTCATCCCATAAGACACCAAATTTATCATATATCGCACACAACATCAAGTTCCTTTGACTACTTATGTTACAAACAATCCCGAGTCTTACCAGACAAAAATAAAATATTATTATTATTATTGTTTTCACCTAGTCATTAGAATGGTGAGAAAGGATGAGACTAATAAAATTATGAAATTATAGGTTACACATTTTTATAAAATGAATTCATTATTTATGAATTAATTAGAAATGATAATAAAGACCAATAGAATATAGAGGATATGTTTTTATGAAAAAATAGTTTTATGAATAGAATAGAATTTTATCATAAATAAGTCACTATTAGGGAAATATATTAATAAAATTTATATGTTATTCATTAGATATTATTTTTTTAAAGTCATACTATATTTTTTATAGTATTAAGATAAGAATAAATCAAATTTTATGCATAAAAAAGATGTACATTTTTAAAATCCAATTTTATCACCTTTTTAATGGAGAAGTTATTTTAAAACTAAATAAGGACACTTTAAAAAAATTATATGAAAAATAAAATTAATTTTTCAAATCATAATATAAAAATTTAATTTGGTTTAATTTTCTTTCTATTTTTTCGAGAAGTTTCATGTGTCTATGAATAGAGAAAAATACTGAATTTTCAATGAAAACTATTTTTTCATCAAAATAATTTATATCATTAAATTGTATTTTTATTTGGTTTTAGAGTATAATTAGATCGATACTATGTAATTTAATATATTATATTCATTGAAGAAAAATTATTGAAATTGGATATATAGACATTTCAAACTTTTGAACATTGTTCATTTTAAAAACTCATTGTTTCATCTCGTCTGTGGGATTAGATTTATATTAATTTTTTCCAAATCTGTCATTATAAAATGGAAACTTTTATTAAATATATGTAATCATAATAATTTATAATTTATAATTAGTTCAAAATTGTTTTTGACCAAAAATATTAGAACAATATATTAAAATTAATTACAATGATTAGGTTAAAAAGAAGCACACTTAATGAAAAAATATAGAAAATAAGGTATAAAACCCCGTAAACTTGTATAAATATTATTATATAGACATATTTAGACCATTAAAACTATATGGTTCTATAATTTTACACTTTTGACCCTTTTGGGAAATGAAAAATGTTGGGAGGTCTCAAATATTTTCAGGAAAATCCAATGTGTCCTTTTCCACTCGAATAAAATGCCTCCTCTCATCCCCACATCTTCACAACTCTCAAGCCATTTTTAAAACAAAAAACAACCCAAATAAGCTCCCAAAATCAATCATGTCATCCTATAATCCTAAATTTTTGAATAAATAAATTCTAGGATGTCTATTGGTGGAATTCAAAAGGAGCTACCCAAAAATAAGGTAACATTCTTCAACAAGAACTTTTGTTTTATTTCTTTCTCCATCACATAAAATAATATTATTAAATACTTATATAATAGCATAATTTTAAAAAAAATACCAATATGTTGTTTTTTAAGGGTTTTACATACATTTAAATACAATTCCCTCAAATGGATAATGAAATCATCGTCCGTGTGTAAGGTAGACTACCACCTCACAAAATGATGTTTTTTTACTTTAACACTAAACATGGTTGGAAATTATGATGTTAATACTTTTTTATATGATATATATGATATTTATTATATATTAATAATTATTTAATTTTTATATAACACATAACTTTATTATTTCTATTTTTTTGGAATACGATAACATCGTTTGTGGATGTGTGGACCCACACATACTTAAAGAGATGTGATAATTTCACCCTACACATAGAATGAATTAATGATGGGTTTAATTAAGAATATGTGACATAGATTATAAATATCTGATATTAATCAAATAATTAAATTTATTTAAATTTAATATATCATTTTCATTAACACCTTTTCACACACTGAAAAAGTTATGATGTCATCCACGGATGTGTGGACTACCGCCTCCTCGAATAGATGTGATTCCATTTACATCACAATAATTATATGTAGAATTTTATATTATTAAATTATATGGTATTTATCATATTATTATTATTATATAAATATAAATTTTACTTACCTTCATTCCATAATAATCACTGAAAAATCGGAATGTTACTTATGCGTACGTACGACCTACCATCTCCATAATTGTAACCTTGGTTCATTTTTCATAACCTGGTTTTATTATCAGATTTAAAAGTATAATTTATTTATATATATGATAATTATTTCATTATTATTATTCTTTATATTTTCTAATAATTACCCCTTTGACTATATTCAACCAACCTTATTCATTTTGAAAGATAAGTCAAATACAGTGAAAACATCTAATGTAAAATTAATTAAATAAGAAATTGTGTACAACATTATAATAAGTGAAATATAATTAATGAAAAAATTGGTAAAGGTTATATATAATTTAAATAATTAACAAAAGTTTATTATATAGTAATATAAAGGCACATGTGACAAGTCAGACTAAAGGTATGGGACTTCATCTGAATCTCCTTTCATTGAGGAAAATCTTGACGTTATTCAAACTTATTATTTTATAAGGGTTATATACTAACACTTTGACATGTTATATCATATATTTTCTCTATCATAACAATATTTAAATTTTATAATGTTATTTCATAATTATTTTTACGATTCAAATATTTCAAAGTGGTATGAGACACTTTGAATTAATAATATATTTTTAAATTTTTTAAGATTTACTTTTAAAATATTTTCCTCCATGTCAATATTCATTTTATATTTTTATATTTTTATTTATATATAAGTGTTATAAATGGAATTTTATTTATATTTTAAATTTAATTAAAAGGTTTAAAAAAATTAAATTTTTATATGTTTTATTTGAAATGTGTTGAAAAATGACAAAAGGAATGTTCTACTATAAAAGTACACGGTGAAAATGACTATTTCCGCATCATGGCCATTATTTAATTTTTGGATTCATTTGTAATATTTAAAATTTCCGTAAATTAAAATTAAAATTTATATTTTTGGTTATTTTGGTTTTAAAAATGGGTTTTCAAAGAAAATGGTGTTTTGCTATCTAAAATGGGGTCTCAACATAAAATGGTATTTTTATCAAAATGTGTTTTAATATAGGTTTAAAAAGAGTTTTTAAAGGGTTTTATGATGATAATATTATACTCATGATATGTTTATTGAGAAATATAAGAAATTTTTGAGCCTAATACAACTTATATAAAGGTTTTATCCCCATTATTTCTCACGGGTGATCCCAATATAACTTATACAAAGGGTTGGGCCCCATTATAGCTCGTGAGAATTGTATGAGCCTAATATAGCTTATAAAAATGGTTGATCCCCATTCTTGATCATGGGTTATCACAATATATATTATACAAAAGGTGATAACCATTATAGTTCTCCAATGTACTAGGTAATGATAATGTGGGAAGTCGGCCATATGGTTATTACAATTAAAAGGGTTTTGAAAGGGTTTTATGTAGGTGATTATCTAAGTCACCTAATAGAGTTTTAATTTATTTATATGGGTTTTAATTATTTTCATTGAGAAAAATGATTTTTTAAGTGAAATTTTTTATTTAATATTATCAAAGAAGATTTTATATAACGGTAAACATTATATGAGGTTTCATCTGTATACCAAAATAGAAGTTTTCATTATTTTTATATCCATTACTAAGCTTTTGTTATCATCCCAAGTTTTTTAAAATGTTTTCATAATGTTCATGGATGGTTAAGGGAAAGAAATAAGTCTATTTTTAAGTCATGTATATTTTTCAGGAAACAGATTCATGCATTATTGTAAAAGTTTTTTGTTTGGGAGAAACAGTATACTAATCATAAGTGTCCATATTATATTTTATGGTTTTGTTATGTATGTGTTATGGACAAATTCCCTATAACTTTAAACCTAAAAATATCCTCAATGTGAATGAAACTAAATTCTTGACTAAAAATCAAGATTATGTAATAATTTAAGCCTGGATACGTATAATTAGTACAATTAGTGATGAATTATTATCATAAATTAAGGGAATTCACTACTACACTACCAAAATTTGGGAAACAAAACATCTCAATATCTAATGAACCTGGATAGTAAATGTTATATCTCACTCACATTGAATCCCATGTATCATAATTAAATAAACTTTAGAATAATAAAAACATCCAAAATAAAATTATTTATATAGAAATTAAAGGACCCTAATAGGATATATTATATTAGTCATGTATGTGGATACATTACTAGTTAGGAGGATATTTATCACAAATTCCTTTAATTATTTTTCTCTACTCAGATGGAAAAAATAATAATATGACATCTATTTAATTTATTATAGGGTAATAATAAGAGATGCATGGATTTAAAAACATGATTTAAGGGTCTAAAATATTACATGTATATATAAATAACCTATGTGAAATTACTTGAAAATTAAATTGAGAATTTTCTAGATGACTTGGACACATTCTTATTTGGTCAAACTATCTTAGTAGATTATAAGAGTTTTATACAATTATATAATGTTTAGATGATTTCAATTAATGATAAAATAACAAATTTCATAAAAGTACTCCATCACAACACATGAAATCCTCAAAAAATAGTTATTTTCACTATGAATTCATTAGGAACCAAATCATTTGGATCCTAAGACAATGAGAATCACTAAAGTGTTTCCCCTATATAAAATAAGTAATGCATGTGCCCTGATGAAAAAACATTATGTTTTTTATGATAATAGGTGTCATGATATTTATAAAAGGAATAACATGGTTATTTAATTTAGGAATTAATATCTTCCCATGATCATTATCTCTAATTTGGAAAAAAATTAGATTTAAATTCCATAAATTAAAAATCTAGAAGAAGTTTGTCTAAGAGATTTACCTTTCTAGTTTTTATATCATCAGTTATTAGACTATATAATAAAAGACTAAATTGTATATAAAAATATATTTTAATGAATTTTGGATAAAGAAAAATTATTTCTGGATATCCCTAAATAATATAATGTTTATATTGGTCAGTTACCCAATGTAAGAAGATGAATAACAACATGTTCTATAAAGTAATACGTAAAATTTGGATGATTATATGGTATTATAGTTAATCAATAATATGAATGTTATTATCCACACTTGAATGTATCGATGATTTAAAACCCTAATACACATTGGAAACTATTTATACATAACTTTAATTTCATAAGAATCACGAAATTAGTTCAGTTAACACCAATGAAGTAAGAAACATTGAGAGGAACCCCAATAGGTCCCCAAACTAGTAATAAATAATGAAATTTATACCCCCATAATTGGGTGTTTAGAAACCACCTCCCCAAACCAATGTTTCCTTTAATGAATAACTCTTTTGTGAATATTTCAATGTTATCCTTATAGTAGAGTAATATATTGGTGATGATATATTCTATAAGATAGAAATTTTGAAAAATCACCAAAGTGGATTTCACTAAGATTGAAGAATATATTTCCAAGAATGATTATATATTTAAGGCATTATTATTATTAAAATTATACATGGTATTAAAAATAGAAGAAAATACCATCAAAGACACATATAGGATCATCAAATCAGTCATGGTCTATATAATACTAATCATATTCATGTTTTACCAGTGAACTAATTTTCTGAAAGATAATTCCAAATTAAATATCATAATGAAATGGTATCATGTCAAAAAATAATAACTCTTATTAAACTTGAAGAAGAGTATCATTTTCATATCGAGGTCATAGCTTAATTCCTCAAACAGAATAATACATTTCTAGAGAAATAATCATTGTCCTTTTTCCTGGAAATGTTATATACTTTAGCATCTATCTATCATCTTGGAAATGATATCAAAAATTGAAATCCTCTATACCACTGAATAAATTATAAAATTCCTCATTAATGCTTTGTAAGATCCTTAGGAGTTCATGTTTGAATTTATTTTCAAGGATACATATCACACTAAGGTTTGGACTACTTAATGAATCAATGTTATTTATTTCATTGAGAAATATAAATAAAAAAAATAAAAAATCAACAATTAACTTGTAAATTATTTATAAACTTAATGAAATAGTCATTCATTAAGACTTGGTGGTCAATATTTCTGGAATCAACCACATTAATTAAAGAACTCTCTAAAATTTGAAAATAAAGGAACAAAACTAGCTCCATCTGATTTGATGATTAATGCTGTTTAAGGATGTAACTAAATACCCCATAGGGAAGATCAAATTGATAACTAGATATTGGACCCCATGTCTAATTCTATGTTCATAGTGATTCATCAGGATATCACCTTCAATTCCTTATTAAAAAAGAAACGCATTCATAAAAATACAACAATGTTTTCTTCATAGCACCAATTTATAAAATACTCTATTAATGGAAAATGTGGGGTAATTTGTTTGGAAAATTATACTTTTAATTATTGTAGCACTCAATATGTCTCTGTAGGGTTTTATAAGATAGATGGCATCAAACCATAATGAAAATACACTGCATAGGCGGTTTCCCCTAATGGGTTAATTCCTCTCGTATTAACCCATGAAAAAAGGTAAAAGAATTTTTTGTGATTTTGATACATTTAATTGAATAAAGAAAACCAAATATAGGAAATCTAGTGTTCCTATTGGATAAAGGTAAAATCCTAAGATAAATTTCTCCTCTTATGATGGATAAGAAATCAAAACTATTTAACCAACTCTATATGTTTAAAAATATTCCTTGTGTGATCTATACCCATTGATCCTATCTTTTAGTGTCATATTTATAACACTTTTTTGAATGATATTTGATAAAAAGGATATGTAATTTTTATCAAATGAAAATTTTCTATAAATATATAAAACTGGTGTTAGGTACATTTTCATCCATTTATATTGTGTCTACTAACAACAAATAATTTTCACCTACTTCAAAAAATTATTATCTTCATAGATATACTAATATTTATAAATTTTAAGTGGATGATCCATCCTCTTCCCTGGATACTAATTAAGGATAATAGCTTATGAATGCCTTATATCCCCATGATGAGGTCATTTCCAACAAAATTAGTGATCATAAGTAGGGAAATTTGGGCTCTAATAATGAAATATGACTAATATTGATTAGTAAAATCATGGATTCCAATGAGAAAGAGAAATATATTTCTTATCTTAATACTCATTGTATAATCATTTCATTAGGCTATATAAATATTCCGGGTTTGAACCATCATGTTTTTTTCCATTTAGTCTTTCTTGGAAATCAATGTGGCTATACAAAGTAGTCTAAAAGAATTCATATATAATATATTAAGAATAAGGTGGTTGTGGTTGATGAAACTATTAAGAAAAATTTCATCTTATGATTCTATAACCCTAAATCAATTGATTACATTATTCATTGTAGGAAAAAACATGCATATTTGGGTCGTCAAAGAATTCATGTACTTAAATATTTATTATCCAATAGACAATTTACCAATCCAAATTATATAATTTTTTTGATTTGATATTCTATTTTAAATTAGTATCTATCATGGATAGATATTTTGGATGTCACAAAATTTTTATGGCACTTGAAGATGATTAAACCACTAACATTAAGGTACCATAAGACAAGTATTTCTATAAATTGATGTATTTAAATTTCTTGAATTTCAGAGCCACATACCAATAGGTGGTGTAATATATCCTAGAAATATCATTGAATTAAAAATCAATGATATCATCCTTATTTTAGAATAATAGAATGACCATTTTACAAATTTGAAGATGGTTTTTCCATATATTTTTCTACATGACATAAATATGAACCCACTGAAGTGGATATCCAAAGTAACCTTTGGAATGATTCATGGATTAATGGTTTAAGATAATTTAATTTAAGTTGATCATGATAAAACCATGGAACTAATTGAGACATACCGTCCTTGAATATTTATTGATTTGGGTGAACTCTAAGGAAGTGTAGACCATATCAAGCACCTCATTGCATTCCTAAGAAGAAAATATACTCCCATCATGAAATTAATGAATAAATGAGAAATAACAAAGTGGAATAAATATTGATTGAATAATTTTTAAAATACTTGAGAAATATATCTCACACCGAATAGTATTGATATCCATCATGCATAGAAAACCTATTATCATTTAAGTGAAATCTATAGAATTTTCACCAGGTTCCCTTCTTTCCAAAAGTAATGATGCCAACTAATATAATAGTCTTTTCTATATCATTTATAAAATTTTGGAATCTATGAGAAAACATGCCTATTTTGAGAATAGTTGTCTTTACTTGACATTTTCAATGAAAAACATGTATCATTTCCTGCAACATTATAATGTTCACCTAATCTCCCACATTGATCCCTTAAAATATATGTGTGATCATTTGACCATGATTGGAAAATTATTAAGAGGGGTTTCATGTCATGAAACGTCCCTCGAGGCCCATGCCGTGACTACCCCAAGCCCGCTTTCCATAGGCCAAGGGATGGCGACTAGAACCGAAATGTGTATTCCCTAAAAACAGGAAAGCATTGCCTTTATAACCTGTAAACTCACACAACTAAGCACAAAGCAGGATACAAGCACAAAGTAAAACTTTATAGTAAACTGGGTGTGTATAGAAAATAAAAAGTGTCCAGAATACAAACCTAACTGTAAAGTACAAGTAAACTGAAAAGTACAAGTACAACTGAGTACATCTCCTATAAACACCCACCAAAGATCCTACCTGAAGGGTAGGTACAGCTCTCGAACGGTCATGTCTGTGGTACGCCATGTCTATGGTCCACCTCCGAGCTACCTCCAGTCCTGGTACCCTCATCATCAGTCATCGCTATCCGTCATCTGCACCAAACAAAATATGGTATGGGCATAGCCCATGTAGGGGTGAGTATAATGATACTTAGTAGGGACCCCGAGAACCTCAAAGGTCTCAGAAAACCCAAAAGGGTAAACCACAAAGCATGAAACGACTGTCAACCCTACTTAGGTATATGCCCATACATATACCTAACTTGTCGAGTAAACCCATCTCAATCATGAGGAAACACAAGACCCAAATCAAAATCCCGAATCCCAGCTATTCAATGAAGGTGGAATACCACAAAGATAAATACTCATCTCACACTAGGTATACAACTCTAAGAAACAGAAATATGAAGCCGAACCCCACAGGATTGCTATGGATGTTGATAGCTAGCCACATGATTCTCTGGGGATAGTAACAAGTAACATTCCCGTCACAACATCGAACTCCTTGACTGCTGGAGATCTCCTCCTCTATCGAGAACAGTGGGCCTGCCATATCACATAGAGGCACTTCCCACTAACCTTGGACTACTGAGGTACTCCTCCTGTCGTGTGTTGTGAGTCTGCTGCGTCACACAGAGTCACTCCCCATCGTGGGTCAGCCGCGTCACACAGAGGCGATCCCCCTCCTGGCATGCTGGGGTACTCCTCCTACCGAGTACTGTGTGTCTTCTACGTCACACAGAGGTGCTCCCCACCATGGGTCTACTACATCACACATAGGTGCTCCCCACTGGGCATGTCGAGTCACTTCAAGTCGAAATGGTTAGCAGTCGTCAAGTCCCAGCCAGTCATAGGGTTTCGTATATATCGTGCATGGGGGAACCGCTTCCTAAGACATAGTCAATACCTCAACCATCCGTAAGTCACATGAATAAGTATAACAAATGTCTTTCATGTCATAAAGGACCCAACACAACAGATGGTGCGTCAATTGGATGCCCGGTCTCTAAGTTATTTGCGTTTACACTCTGAGGGCCCGGTTGGATTTGGGGTCCGATCCAACTCGGACGTACTCCAACATTATCCAAAACTCAAGTGGAGTATAATAAAAGGTCCATCTCGATCCAAGGATTCTGGTGCTACTGAAGGTTCATCAAACGGATGCTCAGATCACATGTTAAGGCAAAAAATGTGAAAATGAGTCTGGATGGGCTCGAGTCTGGTCCGACCTGGCCCGACCCGACTTGGGCCGACCGGACCCGGTTCGGGTTGCCCCAGGCCTACATTGGTCTGGTCCGGCTAGTCTAGTCCTTGGAGGGCCTGTACTATTAAGCCATGGTCTGGCTAAACCCATGTAGGGGGTGGCCGGGCCCGACTCGCAAAGGGTGCAGCCCACTGGGTGGCTTGTGGTGCAGCCTGTGGTGGGCAGGCAGTCCTCCCTAGCCGCAACCTAGGGGGGGTGCCCCCTCGATAATCTGAACGGTCCGATTTCCATTCGGTCACCCTTCTAGCATGTGGGACCATTCGGCGGCCCCACACGGTGCACCGCGGCCAGTATATTCTCCTTCCAGCAACACGACGACGCCGCTGTCCACCTACGGCCTGTCGGGTGTCGGCCGCCCTCCGGCCTCCACCATAGCCAAGCGGTTGTGGCCTCCTGCTCCACCGGTGGCGTGGACACGCGCCGCCGCTCCACCATGCAGCTGACTGGATGTTGACCGCCACCCTGCTCTACCATGGCTGACGGGCTGCGGCCTCCTTCTCAACCGGCAGCACGGACGCACGCCGCCCTTCAACCTTTGTAGACGGCTGGGTACCGGCCGCTGCCTTCTACCGCGCACCACTACGGCTTCGTTCCAATCCCGAAAAATTAAACTATCACATATTCATGATGCTTGCGTCAAGGGCTCTGTGTCTATATATCATGCTCTGTGAAACTCCATGTTGCCAGCATCAATAAATATTAGGTATTGAAGAACGGACAAAGAATGTGTGAATATTAAAAAGAAAGAGGAGCAAGGTTTAAGTGCAGGATGATGGCCATGTTCATTTGGCCATTGTTGTCATGAATTTAGGATAGGACGAATCAATAGAAATAATTCGACGTGCTTAAAACCCCTACCCTGGTTTTCCGCTAGAGGAGGCACGAGGAAGACGACATTATCAGTGAAGAGGACGTCGGCATTCGTCGCTTCCGCAAGGTGCTTCTGATCCGGGCTCGTGCGTCGTCCTCGTTCTTCATTGGGGGGGGGGGGGGTTCTTCGTTGTAGAAAGTTCTTCTCGGTTCTCCAAGCCTCTCCCAATTCTCCTTTCCAATGATTTCCAATAAGGAAACGGGGAGCCAATATTAACCAAGATAGGTTAATTAATGTTGGGATATCATAGTTGGCACAATTAAATGGAATTACATTGGCACAACTGAATCGGAGGATTCCAAGGGATTTACCCACATTAAAGAAGGGTTTGGGTGGTCACCACCACTATAATTCAAAAAGGAGGTTTCAAGATTGGGTGGTCCCCACCTCCATAAATCAAAAATTTGGTTTCCAAAAGAAAAATAAAATGTTAATTATTTTATTTTTCTTCCTCCATGAAAAAATGAAAAACTAACTTCCACCCTCAACCTACTACGGTTGAGGTGAAGGTCTCCTTAAGCGAATATCGACATTGTGAGTTCAATTGTGTCCCCAAATTTCAATTTTGAGCACCGGTTCAAATTTTACCAAATCCCGCTCATATGTTTACTGAACGTACGTGAATGTTTCTTAGAAATTCATTCTGGGCACTCTGGGCCTCGGAATCACGCACCGTCAATTTTTGTAGACTTGTAAAATTCCCATACAATTAAAAAAAATTACATGGAAAAAGCCGAGTATTTACATTTTAAATCTTGAATGGTTATATATCCTTTTAATTTATAAAATTTTGACAAAAGTGTAGTCATAAGATTATTTCCAAATGACATAACCTTCCCTATAGGAAACATCAATGCATACACAAATCCCTAACAAAGAGTTTCTCTCCATCCATGGGGATTCTAAAATAATGGAAATGTACCTTGATAGTGCTTCTTGAAGACCAAATATAAATTTTATAGGGGAACCAAAACATAATAGAGTTGACTTTATACTTGTGTCCATAGCCTATAAAGAGGCCCTTTATCACCCTCTTTACTTTTCTTGATTGAATACAGAAATAATGTGTAAAAATTCTAAGCCCTCATTATAGGATAACAAAGTAATAAATAATAGTTTCCTTGATGAATATCAAATGAAACATATATTTTTTAATTAACTAGATTAATAAAGAATATTATACCATGAAATGAAAATTTTAACCCTTACTTAACATCATATGTGAATTAAGGGAATGTTTTCCTTTAGAAATATTGTTATCATAGATTTTGTGTCCACATAATTTCAGATTGAATTCATTGAATGAATTTAAAATAAATCATGTAGACTTGTGTCAGGAATAAATGGACATTCATATTTCATATTTAAGGGTCGTATGCCCCTTTTATATTAATTAAATACAATATATTAATGAGGGTGATTCTAACATGGCTCAAACTGGATCCTCACCCATGGAAACTGATTTGGTAATTAATTAGATGTATATAAAAGTTATTTACCATCAAAAAATCCCACCATTATGGAGATATGATAAAGAAATTATTCATTTAAATATAATAGGTTTTTCCTTTGAGACAACCCAAGATTCCAAAATTCACTCTATAAATGTATTTTTGATGTTTTTATTATTTGGTTCATTGATGGGGAAGATACGCTCAATGTTATATTGGGATTACATGCTATTTCATACAACTCATATCAAACCTAAACCAATATATTTAATTAAATAAAGATAGACAATTTTTTTATCCCTATTTTATTAATGAATGGATAGAATTCACTAAGAGGTTTCATGCATTTCATGTGGAAATTTTTTTATTCATCAGTCCAATGATTTTTTTCATGATACCAAATACTTCTCCCCATTTATTATACAGGGGATATATTTTATGGATCTATAACCCCTAAAAACTATAACACCAAAGATTAAATTATAGTAAGTTATCAATTTATCTTAATTAAAATATATTATAATAAATATTATAATATTTAAAATAAAAAAAATCTAGTATGATAGGATGAACATTTATATTGAACCTACTATGTCAAAATAAACCTAAAATGAATTTTTACAAATTTTATTTTACAATATACTTCATAAATAAAAGAAAATGCCGTATTTGGATGACCCAGATTATATTTATAATAATTTCTTATAATATATATAATTGAACATATATTTATTATCAATTTGAGAAAAATAATAAGAAGATCATTTGTGCAATGACTCGGCCCTAGTTACCCATTTTGGTGCATTATTACATAACATTGGCATGATCACAAGAGATCAAGTCTCGAAAGACAAATTAGTTTAGTAGCCCTGGAAGTACTAGATACATACATATGTTTTACAATACGTCATGAAATAAAGATAAAAAAACATCGTGTCTCCTTTGAACATACTCATATCCTTTGGCCTATCCCTATAGGTCAATAATAATATACTTCTTTACATCATGGAAAAAAGAAAACATAAGTAAGGGGTTAGCTCAGAGGCTCAGTAAGGATAACAATATAGTAGAAACTATCATAAATAAGAATAAAATTTTAAGGAAATGTATAAGAATAAAAGAGAAGCCCTTTAAACTTAAAATTCAAAATAATATGGAAAATAAAAATCAAATAATTCCATTTACTTATTGAAATGGATATTCTACTAGTCAAATAATCACATATAATATCAATATAACATTTTATAATGATGGAATACATATTGCTAGACATCATAACCGCATAATGAAGGCCTCATCAGAAGACTACAAATAAATATTTTTTCAAGGCCTTATTTCAAGACACTAGTTTGACTCATGAGACATACCGATACATCAAGGAGCTATAGCAGGCTCCACCCGTGACTTACAAAGTCTAATTCATTCCTCAGATGAAAATGTTGAAACATAACATAAACATTCGTATTAATACCAGTATATGAAATTTCAATAATTTAACCATAAATCATGAATGGTATAAAAATAACACATCTAGTGTCAAACATATCACAAAACCTTCAATATAATATGGAATATTTTATCATAATAAATCAACCTCAAAAAGTGTAAAATCTATCAAAGGATATTGACATAGATGAAATAAATACTATTTAAGGGTAATATGTCTTTATATTTTGAAATCATTTAAAATTGTTGTAATTATAAAATAAAACATTTATTTTGAAAATAGTATTATAATATTGTAAGGGAAGACTCGAAGGTGTTATAATGGTGGAATATAGCTGCACCATCCTTATATGTTAAGAAAACATTCTTACCTTAATCTGTCAAAATGGTCATAAAGTACCTTGTTTGGAAAATAATGGAAATATTCATTTCAAAACATTATTTAAAAATAAATAAAGGGTTCAAATTAATTTAACCCATATTCTAGAAAATAGTAAAAATATTTTGAAAATACATTATTATGAAGAACTTATGTGGATGATAACAAATTCCCAGTAGATACTTATGTATAAACAACCTTAGATAAATAAAGAGATTATAAAATTAACCATTACCTTGTAATTTTCCTTAGTAGAGGGTACATTAACCTATTTTATAATATTAAAGTCATTTTTATTAAATTATAAAATAACTACATACATAAAAATGATAGCATATATGATCTTCTGATATTGATTTGCTAATAATATTTCGGTAGTATCATTGTTTCGGGTGTTAACTGATCCATTTTATATTATAAGTTTTTGTTATGTAAGTCATGTTTGTAATGGATAGTCTGTATTTGATTCATATCCATAATGATATTAAGTTATTTAAAATTATTTTTAATCATAAAATTAAAATTATTCTTGAAGGGTTACGATGTGGAATGAAATTTCATCGCGTCGTGGAGACGGTAATCCGTACTTACACACGAGCGACAATATCATTCTTTTGATGGTGAAATAGTATATAATTGTATGTTATATTACATATAATGAGAAATTAACAAGTTAAATTTATTATTTACATCAATTATACCCATTATTATACCCACCCAAATAATGAAGTGTCGAATAAAAAACTACACCCCGATGTGGAGATGGTAAGCCGTACAAACAAAAATATGGCGACTATTTCATTCATATGATGGATAGAATTATTAATATGGTTTTACCATATTTATAATAACATCCAAGTATGTATACGATACTGGTTTTATTATTTTGTTATGGAAACAACAAAGAAAGAAGAAGTGGAATAAGAAAAGAACATTGAAAGAGGTGATGAAATAATTACCTCTTCTTCGGGTGCTTCCTTTTGATTTGATCAAAAGGGATCCTTAGGTTGGATTTATGATATAATTAAGACCTCTAGTTTTATGTTTGGGTGTTTGGGAGGATATTGGATTAGGTTTTGGCCAATCCAAATGGCTTTGGAGGTGTGATTTTGAGAGAAGGGGAAGAACCTTTTATAGGAGAGGTGAGGGGAACCTTAGGAAAAGACTAAAATATTATTTTATTATAAATTCATTTTAGATTTATAATGGCTCTAAATGAATTTATTTAAAGGTTAAGTTGGGTATGGGTCTAAATCTTCTTATAAAATACGTTTTATACATATTTATGTCACCATATTAACCATATATTTTAGATTTAACTCTTGGTTAAATAATTTAACTTTTACAATGTCTTCTTGTATTTTATATTACATGGTTAATGTTATTACAAAAAAATTCCAAGATAATCTCAAGTTGTTCATTAATGAAATATATATAATTATATAAGTCTTTTTACCAAAACATAGATTTTTAGGAATAACATAAACATTCGTATTATAAAATTGTATAAGAAATGTTAATATTTTATCCATAAACCATGAATGGTATAAAAATAACACATCCACAATCAAACATATCACACAACCTTCAATACAATATGGAAGATTATATCATAATATATCAATGTCAAACAAGTGTAAAATCCATTAAAGGATGTCGAAATAGATGAAATAAAATCTATTTAATAGAAATACATATTTATATTTTGAAATCATTTAAAATTCATGTAATTATGAAAGAAAACATTTATTTTTAAAATATTTTTATACACTTGTAAGGTAAGATTATAAGGTGTTTTAACGGAAAAAATATCCGCACCATCCTTATAAGTTAAAAAAACATTCTTACCTTGATTTTTCAGAAAGGTCACAAAGTTCATTATTTGGAAAATGACAAAATGATTCCATTCAAAACATTTTATAAAAAGTAAAACAAGGGTATAAATTAATTTCACCCATATTCTAGAAAATAGTAAAAATATTTTGAAAACACATTATTAAGAAACACATATGTGGATGATAAATAAGTTCCAGTAGATAGTTACGTATAAACAACCACGAATAAATAAAGATATTGTAAAATTAACCCTTACCTTGTACTTTTCCTTAGTCAAGGGTATGTTAACCTCTTATATAATAGTTAAATAATTTTTATTAAATTATAAAAGAACCAAATACATAAATATGACATCATATATGATCTTTTAATATTTCTTTGTTAATAATATTTTAGTAGTATCATTGTTTCAGAAGACATCTAATCCATTTTACTTTATATGTTTTGTAACGTAAGTCATGTTTGTTATGGATAGGATGTTTTTGATTAATATATAGAGTGATATTATGTTCGTAATCATTATTTTTAATTATAAAAAGAAAATTATTCTCAAATGGTTACGATGGGGAATGAAATTTCACCGCATCATGGAGACGGTAAGCCGTACGTACACACGAGCGACAATATAATTCTATTGATGGTGAAATCGTATGTAATTGGATGGTATATTAAATATAAATAATAATTAATATGTTATATTTATTATTCATATCAATTATACTCATTATTATACCCATCCAAATAATGAAGTGTTCAATAACAAACTACACCACGGCGTGGAGACGGTAAGCTGTACCTATGCAGGTATGGTGACTTTTTCATTAATAGAATGGATAGAATAATGTATATGTTTGTACCATATTTATAATAACATCACAGTATGTATAACTTACTAGATTTATTATTTTGGTATGAAAAAAAATAAATAAGAAGTGGAAGAAGAAAAGAACTTTGGAAGAGGTGATGCAATAATTACCTATTCTTCGGCTGTTTCCTTTTGATTTGATCATAAGGACTCCATAGGTTGGATTTGTGATCAATGTAAGGCCTCTAGGTTGAATTTAGGGTAGTTGGGAGGATATCTGAGTAGGGTTTGGCTGAGCGAAATGGTTTTGGAGGTGTGAATTTGAGAGAAGGGGAAGTACCCTTTTATAAGAGAGGTGAGGGGAACCTTAGGAAAAGTTTGAAATATTATTTTATTAGAAAATGATTTTCGTTTTCTAATGGATCAAAATGGATTTATTTCGAGGATAAGGTGGGTATGGGTCGAAACTCTCTCAACCAATAGGTTTTAGACAAGATAGGTCACCATATTAACCTTATCTTTTAGATTTAACTCTTAGTTAACTAGTTTTACTTTTACAATGTCTTCTGGTATTTTCATATTAGATGGTTAATAAACATACTATAAAATGCCAAGATAAACTACAGTGGTTCATTAATGAAATATATATATCATTATATAATTTATTTGGCCGAACTGTAGAATTTTAGGAATATTATATCATCTAATAATATAGTATTTTTTTTAAAAACTCATTTATGTCTATTTTGACACTATTTAGTATTTGGTATTTGTGAAAGTAAAAAAAACATGATAAATTAAGAAAACATACATTAAATCAATCTTAACAAGTCATATTATCCTAGAAAATTAGTTTAATGTATCAAAAGTCTCAATTTACATTTATTTGGATATTTATAATATCAATTATTTTAATCATTCGTTAATAAGGTAATTACTTTTTAATTATTGTCTCACATATAAATTTATTTATTTAATGTATAAAAATTATATATAAAATACGATGATGTAGGAAATTAATTTATCTTTATAATTAATATTTATTGTCAAATTTTTCTTATTTATAACACTATATTTAAAATGCTTTAGTTATTAAACATTGAATTTAACACTTTTAACTCTTCTTTAAATAAAATAATAATAAATGTCCTAATCTAATCTAAGTGGAACAAAATGATAATATTTTATTGATAAGGATTATTTTGGTCGAAATAAACTTATCCAATAGAATTAGGATATGTGTTAGGGTAATTATAATATCATTTTCCCTTTTAATTACCCTATTTACTTTTAACCGTGGTAAATAAAATTTAAAAGTTACTATTCACCAAAAATAGTTTTCATCCTATTAAACCACATTTTACTTACTGATTTAAATCATGAATCTGTTATTTTTTAAATTAAATTCACAGAAGCTGTAAATCTACATTTTATGCAAATTTGAAAATCTGCCTATAAGGTGGGTAAAAGAAGTTAAAAATTTCAATAAAATTTTATATGTGTAATCTAGTTTTAAAATTTCTCTAATGAATTAAATTGGAATAATATAAAAATTATATATCTATTATTACTTGAAGATAATTTTTTATTTAAAAATAATTATTTAAATGAAAAAGTGAGTTTTTATCTACAATAGTGTTTTTAACTATTCGTCAAAAATTGAATGTTTTCAGAAATTTACTAAAACTTCACACAAAGATAATTTTTATATTAAAAATTAAAAAATGATGTGTATTTTATAAAATTAAAAAAATAGGAGTTGAATCAATTAATTTAAAATTAATTCCCGCGGTCAAAACCAGAAAGTGGGTTTTTTAGAATTAAAAACTATCAAAATTTTGATATGTGTTTATGTCTAATTTAAATGTGAAATTACTTCCAATGAAAAATATTGTATTAAATGATAAAAATATAATCTAATTTTACTTATAAAACATTAAAATATATAATTTAACACTATAATTGCTTTTTATTAAAAAAAATTAATTAAAATTTCGTATCATTCACTATTCATCAAAATATGAAAGATATCAGAAAAACACAAAAAAATTATCCAAACTAATTTTTTATGTGCTGATTATAAATAAGAATTTTATTTTGTCAAATTTAATATATTAAAGTATAAAATATTGGATTTAAAAAGGGTTCTCAATTAAAAGGAGGTAAAATTTTATTTTTTGAAAAATACTTATTTTATCTGAAAAATTGAATTTGTTCTTATATTTTGTCTAAGAAATACATAATATGGATGTTAAAATTTTATGGAGTATATAGAATTCAATATGTAGTTAATATTATTCATAACTTCTTTTTGAATGGCTAGTTTGGTAAGTCGTGGTGCGCTCAGACTTAATGTTGCATGTAGCGCAAGCTATTGAATTACTTTAAAGAGATAACATACTATGAAATCCTAGGGTGTTACATTCTCCCCTCCATCAATAAAATTTGTCCTCGCAATTTGAAATTCTTCTTCCAAAATAAATGGTTAAAAATAGAAAATACCTTTGTGGAAAACCCACATCAGAAATAGTGTTAATAAAATTTAGTCTTAATAAGAGGGAATGGGAAATGAAAAAGTGAACATCAAATTAGGATTTCAAATAAGAGAACATTGGAGGAAATTTGAGACACGTAATTGGAGAAAAAATGTAAATATTTATAGGGTGTTATTGAGGTCATCAATCACAAACAAGTGAATAATAAATAGAAAATTGAGGTCCTTAAAGCCATAAATCTATGATGACTTAAAATATTATTAGTTCCTAAACACATAAGGTATTAGGATAAAACATTTTTGGTTTTAAGATCCTTCACCTAAAGTCTAAAAATTAATTTCCTCATAGAATAATAAAAAAATACTTGACAACTAGAGTTCCATCCTTTAACTAATTTCTACCACAAACTCATCTTTCACTCTAAAAGATAATAGAACTCAAAAATATTCTATTTATCCTAATAGTTTAGGGTTAAAAAAATAAATTTATAATTCATCGATCAGATCATTTAAAATAACTACATTATAAAAACTAGGACATCACATAGGCCAGCGGTAGGTGATGCACCCTTGTCGCCCTTTGGTTGCTGGTTCAAGTCTCGTGGCCTTACTCGACGTGATGGGTTGCCGCCAGACCTTCGGAATGTCCTTTTAAAAAAATTCAAAAATAATCTTAATAAATATTTTAATCTTAAAACATATTATCCAATGCCCATATTAATACATTCTATCCTTTAGTCTTATCCAAAATACTTGTGTCTAAACTCATACTCCAAAAATTTATAGGGAAGATCAACATAACATAATGAAGATCTCTTTTTTCCACATAATAACATGTGAGTACCGTCATTGTGTTTTCTCATAAAACAAGGTAACACCATGAATTACTATAAAACCTTATTGATCACATTCATACTACCTTATTCCTTATAGAATACTAGACATATTTCTTATATCCAATTTTTTTGAATACTCACAAAATAATGGAATAAACAAACCATTAATCTGTTCCAAGGTAGTCAAGAATATCAAATATAATTTCTCCAAATCAACCTTCTCTTATTCGAAAATCACTAACTCAGTATTAGGACCATATTAAGTTTTATCTTTCCTTCAACCTTGCATTTTCCAAAAATTTTAACTTGCTGTTGAGTCACGTTTCATAGTACCATATAATCTCAAATCCTCAATGAAATAGTAGTACTATACAATATTTATTTATTTCCATAATTAATTTAACCATTACATCGTTGATACAAAAATCAAATGACATAATTCATTAATATAAATATAAGAACACTAATTATTCCTCTTCATCTGTGTTAGTATCATAACTTTATTATATTCCAATATTATCATTTGGACTATACTTTGATGATTGGGACATTGATTAGTGTAGTTTCCCAACTCCTTGCAGATGAAGCGTTGTACATTTGAATCCTTTTTCTTACTGTTGAAATCACATACTTGGTGTCCTTTTTCTTCACACTTATAAAAAACTATCAATACCTTCAAGAATTTACCAAGGTTATTCTTTTCACAGTTATCACATATGGAAGAATCCTTGTTTCCTATCTTCCCTTTATCCGTCATTCTCTCTACCATCCTTTTTTTCTCTGGCATCCCTTAAAATCCATAGGACTCATAGAATTATTTGCTTATCTTATTAAGACATGATATTATTTCCCCATATGACGAGAATACATGGGAAACTATTTCCCTTCTAAATGTTGGATTAAGACCACGAAAGATATGATCCATCTTAATCTTTGGATCATGCATGTAGCTGGAGTTCTCATTCCTTCTATTAGGCACCATTTCTAAACAATTGAATACACTAGGTTAATTTATGAATCTCAATGCATAATTCCAAACTTGTAAAATACCTAATTCAAATGTAAAATTTGATGCATATAATCCATAATAATAAAAATGTTTTATTTGAGGAAGTATTTATTCATAAATCCTTCATAATGGTTTGTAAGGAAAATGTGAATTATCTCATGCATATCCCCTAGGAGTTTCAACACCAATAGTGCAACCAGGCCCGTTGTTATGTACCAGGATACCCCGGGTCTAGCCTAAAAATCATTATCGGAGTTTTCACTCCTAGGTACATCTGTGCTAGAGCCACCTCTACCTATTTGTATCCAGATAGGGATGTATTTTCTTAGAAAACCCACATAATAATTACACTACCAAAATTTTTTGGATGTTCTTCTATACTAATCCACAAATCCTTTCTTAGGGTAATGTTCTCTAATCCGAGTTTATCTTAATCTAGTTTCCAAGGATTGTACTAAACTTTCTATAAGACTAGCCGTAATGCGCTGACCATAGTTACCCAGAGTCGGTGGGTTATTACAAAACATTACCATGATCAGAAGAGATCTTGTATTGAATATATGATTATTTTAGTATCCTTGGAAGTACTAGATACATACAAAAGTTTTACATTAGATCATGAAATAAAGAAAAAAAAATTGAGTCACATTTTAACACACTCATATCCTTTGGCCAATCCCTACAGGTTAATCATAATATACTTCTTTACATTCTGGGGAAAAGAAAACCTAAGAAAGGGGTGAGCTTAGAAGCCCAATAATGATAACAATATAGTGGAAACTATCATAAATAAGCATAAACATTTAAGGAAATGTTTATAACTAAAACACTAGCCTTTTAAACTTATTATTTTGCATAATATGGACAAGATAAATCAAATAATTCCATTTACTTATTCACATGGATACTCTACTAGTCGAATAATCACATGCAATATCAATAGCTAATTTCATGATGATGAAATGCATAATTCCGGACATCATAACGACATAGTCAAGGCCTCATGCCAAGAATACAAATAAATATTTTTTCAAGGTCTTGTTCCAAGACACTAGTTTGTCACATGAGACCAACCAATGCATTAGAGAGTTAGAGGGTCTCCTCCCATCAAATACAAATTCCAATGCATTCCTTATATAAAAATGTTGAAACATAACATAAACATTCATATTAAAAATAGTATAAGAAATGTTAATATTTTATCCATAAACCATGAATGGTATAAAAATAACACATCCACAATCAAACATATCACACAACCTTCAATACAATATGGAAGATTGTATCATAATAAATCAATGTCAAACAAGTGTAAAATCCATTAAAGGATGTTGAAATAGATGAAATAAAATCTATTTAATAGAAATACTTATTTATATTTTGAAATCATTTAAAATTCATGTAATTATGAAAGAAAACATTTATTTTTAAAATATTCTTATACGCTTGTAAGGTAAGATTTTAAGGTGTTATAACGGCAAAAAATAGCTGCACCCTCCTTATAAGTTAAAAAAACATTCTTACCTTATTTTTTTAGAAAGGTCATAAAGTACATTATTTGGAAAATGACAAAACAATTCCATTCAAAAAATTTTATAAAAAGTAAAACAAGGGTATAAATGAATTTCACCCATATTCTAGAAAATAGTAAAAATATTTTTAAAACACATTATTAAGAAACACATATGTGGATGATAAATATCTTCCAGTAGATAGTTACGTATAAACAACCACGAATAAAAAAAGATATTGTAAAATTAACCCTTACCTTTTACGTTTCCTTAGTCAAGAGTATGTTAACCTCTTAAATAATAGTTAAATAATTTTTATTAAATTATACAAGAACCAAATACATAAATATGACATCATATATGATCTTTTAATATTTCTTTGTTGATAATATTTTAGTAGTATCATTATTTCAGAAGGTAACTAATCCATTTTACTTTATATGTTTTGTTACTTAAGTCATGTTTGTTATAGATAGGATGTTTTTGATTAATATATAAAGTGATATTATGTTCTTAATCATTATTTTTAATTATAAAAATAAAATTATTCTCAAATGGTTATGATGGGGAATGAAATTTCACCACGTCGTGGAGACGGTAAGCTGTACGTATGCACGAGCGACAATATAATTCTATTGATAGAGAAATATTATGTTATTGGATGATATATTACATATAAATAATAATTAATATGTTATATTTATTATTTATATCAATTATACTCATTATTATACCCATCCAAATAATTAAGTGTTCAATAACAAACTACACCACAGTGTGGAGACGGTAAACCGTACCTACGCACGTATGGTGACTTTGTCATTCATAGGATCGATAGAATAATGAATATGTTTGTACCATATTTATAATAACATCAAAGTATTTACAACATACTAGATTTATTATTTTGGTATGGAAACAAAAAATAAATAAGAAGTGGAAGAAGAAAAGAACTTTGGAAGAGGTGATGCAATAATTACCTCTTCTTCGGCTGCTTCCTTTTGATTTGATCAGAAGGACTCCATAGGTTGGATTTATGATCAAAGTAAGGACTCTAGGTTGAATTAAGGGTAGTTGGGAGGATATTTGAGTAGGGGTTGGCTGAGCCAAATGGATTTTGAGGTGTGATTTTGAGAGAAGGGGAAGTACCCTTTTATAAGAGAGGTGAGGGGAACCTTAGGAAAAGTTTGAAATATTATTTTATTATAAAATGATTTTCATTTTATAATGGCTACAAATGGATTTATTTCAAGGATAAGGTGGGTATGGGTCGAAACTATCTCAACCAAAATGTTTTAGACAAGTTAGGTCACCATATTAACCATATCTTTTAGATTTAACTCTTAGTTAAATAGTTTTACTTTTACAATGTCTTATGGTATTTTCATATTACATGGTTAATAAAAATACTATAAAATTCCAAGATAACTTACAGTGGTTCATTAATGAAATATATATATCATTATATAATTTATTTGGCCGAACTGTAGATTTTTAGAAATATTATATCATTTAATAATATAGTATTTGTTTTAAAAACTCATTTATGTCTATTTTGACACTATTTAGTATTTTGTTTTTTTGAAAGTTAAAATAACTTGATTACTTCAAAAAAAATTCATTAAATAAATCCTAACATGTCATATTTACAAATAAAATTAGTGGAAGGCATCAAAAGTCTCAATTTAAATTTATTTGGATATTTATAATATCAATTATTTTAATATTTCATTAATAAGGTAATTAATTCATTATTATCGACTCATAAATAAATTTAATTATTTAATTTCTAAAAATTATAAATAAAATACCATGATTTAGGAAATATTTGTATCCTCATAATGAATATTTATAGTCTAATTTATCTTATGTATAACCCTATATTAAAAATGGGTTAGTTACTAAACATTGAATTTAGCACTTTTAACTCTTCTTTAAATAAAATAATAATAAATGTCCTAATCTCATCCAAGTGGACCGAAAGGATAATATTTTATTCCTAAGGTTGATTTTGGTCGAAATAAACTTATCCAATATAATTAAGAAATGTGTTAGGGTAATTATAATGTCATTTTTACCTTTAATTACCTTATTTTCTTTTAACCATGGTAAATAAAATTCAAAAGTTACTATTCACCAAAAATTGATTTCCTCCCATTGCACAAAATTTTACTTAATGATATCAATATTGACTCTTAGATTTTTTAAATTCAATTCACAAAAGTGGTAAAATACGTTTTATGCAAATTTGCAAATGTGCCTAGAAGGTAGGTAAAAGACGTTAAAAAGTTCAATAAAATTTTATATGTCTAATATTATTATAAAATGTCTCCAATGAATTACATTATACTAATATATGTATTATGTATATTTTTTTGACTTGAAGATAATTTTTTATTTAAAAATATTTATTTAAATGAAAATTTCAGTTTTTTTCAACAATGTTTTGTTTTTCACTATTTATCCAAAATTGAATGTTTTCTGAAAAATACCAAAAAATCACCCAAATATAATTTTGATATTACAAATTCAAAAATGATGTCTATTTTACCAAATTAAAATCATATGTGTTTCCTTAATTAATTTAAAATTAATTCCCATAGTTAAAACTGGTAAGTGGGTTTTTGAGAAGTAAAAACTATTAAAAGATTGAAATGTGTTTATGTTAAATTCAATTGTGAAATTACCTCCAATGACCAATATTGGATTAAATGATAAAAATATAATCTAATTATACTTAAAAAGCCTTAAAATTTATAATTTAACACTATAAATTATTTTGATTAAAAAATTTTGTTTTCAATTAAAATTTAGTATCTTTCAATATTCATCAAAATATGAAAGTTATCAGGAAAACACAAAACATTTATCAAAACAAAATTTTTATGTCCTGATTATAAAGAAGAAGTTTATTTTGTCATATTGAATATATAAAATTATGAAATATTTGATTTAACAAGGGTTTTCCATTAAAAGGTGGTAAAATTACATTTTTGGAAAAATACTTATTATCCCTGAAAAATTGAATTTGTTCTTATATTATTTCTGAGAAACAGATAATATAGATGCTAAAAATATATGGAGTATATAAAACTCAAAATCCAGTTAATGCTATTCATAGTTACCTTTTGAATGGATGTTTTGGTAAGTCGTGGTGCACTCGAACTCCTTGTTACGTTTTGCACAAGCTTTTTAATTACTTTAAAAAGATAGCGTACTATAAAATCCTGTGGTGTTACAATTTGGATGTAAAAAATTACATTTTTTTAGAAATATTTTTATATGGACATAATTATTTTCCATTTTATTTAATTAAAATATTACATAAGTATAAATAATTTAAATGAAATTTACATAATATATATTAATATATATTACTTTAAACTCATATAATGATTATTACTTGTTATATATTTACTTTTATATTCTCTTATGGTTAAAAAATGAATTTTTTTAAAATAAAATTTTCACCATATTTTTGCAGGATTATTTTTATATTAAATACTTATACTTTAATGAATTTAATTTGATAAAACGGTTTCAAACATGGAATAACCATAATTAATATTTAGAAATAATTTTGACTTAATTATTGTTCATAAAAATTAAATCAAGAAAAACTTGTTAACATAGTTAATCTCAAAATAGGGTTACCAAGGGATAATCTAAAACAATAAGGGTTAAAAAGAAAAAAAAACAATTTCATAAATTATATTGCGTGATTTTATTTAAGCAATAACCTTATTTTCTTTTAATATGAATCATTTTTGATCCATTTTTATCAAATAAAGAGACTTAATAATTTTTAAAAACATTAAAATATTACCTGTGATCTACTCACCTCAATTATAAAAGGCCACTTCATCCCCAAAATTATTCAAACCTCTTGATCCGTTTCCGTCCTCCAACCCAACAAACATTTATCCCCAACATCCTTATCCATTGAATATATGTTTTTCTATTCCCAAAATACCAACCCAATGGTCCCTAAATGGAGACAAAAATGATATTTTTCCATGAAGAGAATGAGGAACTTCATTTCTTCTTCTTCTTTGACCACATTAAATTATGAACTATACATTACCATATAATAGAATGATAATCTATTATATATTTTCATATTTTTATTTTCATGGAATATTATTTATCCAACTCATTCTCTATCAAATGGGAAACAAAACCATCACTCATGTGTATAGTGGACAACCGTTTCAAGAATAGTTGTTATTTGTTCCCATCACTACATCAAATAAAAATTCTTAATAATGAAAAAAGTGAATATATATAATAATTATTACATAATAATTATTATATATATTAAATATGTCATATACCCCCTTACCCTTCCATCCATTAAAAATTGATAATGTCACTCGTGCATACGTGAGGACAACCACCTGCGTAAAGAGATGTGATTCGTTTTTCATTTCCTATTTTAACATAATATTATATATTTATAATGAATTGTTACATTTTATATTTCCTGATTAAAATTATTTACATGAGATAACCATGATCAGGATACAAGAACCATAAATTTCATGATAAAACATGCAGGATAAAACAAAGCATTTGAAACCAGAAATAATGATAATAAGGAAAAAACAATGGTTGAAAAGATGTTATAATAAGACCCTATATGATTTTGAAAATATGATTATTTTTCTAATATGTATGTATAAAAATATTTATTTATTATGTGGGAGATATGTTCAACGAAGTTGAATCATGAGGTAATTGATTTCGTCTCAATTTCCACTCCACTGAGGTAAGAATTGATTTTATAATCTCACTTGTTTGGGATTTCTTATCTTTATCACTAAAGGAATATGATAATCTATCCTAAAAAACTCTATATATTTTCTTATCCACTAGATATTTAAAGAGATCCCAATTTTTCATAAATAATTCTCTCTAATTTCACTTGAATCAATCAAAGAAAGATTTAATTGAAAATCCAATAATATTTCTCTTTTAGATCGGTATATTTTCCTTCAATGACTATTTAAAAAAAACATTTTAAAACCACTATATATTTACTCAAATGATTTATTAATGAAATTTTTATATTGTCATTATTTTTTTTATATTTTTTAAAGGAATCATTATAATGTTTTTGAAATGGTACATTTTCTACATTCATTATATAAAAAAATCACAATGAATGTTTCCTTTAAATGTATATGGAGTAAATTCATTTTCCAACTGCCATAACACTTTTACGAAAAATTTCATATTTCACAAGTTTGAATTGGTTTTATAGGGAAAAATAATTATTGAAAAATTATTTTATGTTTTTCTCTTTCATCATATTCTATTATCAAAAAGACATTATTTTAATTAGAAATTAGAAATTTAGGATGAAATGATGGTCATCTCCCATCACTTGATTAATCTTATATTCATTAACATTTAATTAAAACATTCAAATTCTTAAGATCATATATAATCAGACAAATCCATGATATTTTTATCATGGATATTATTATTTCCTAAACAATATATTGTTTCTATATATTGTGTTTTACCATGGATGTTATTTTATTGATTAGAGAAATCATAAAATTAAATATTATTTATTGAATATGGATATGTATTGATAAGGAAAAATATTCATTAATTAAGGATATCATTAAATATATGATGAATACATTAGAAATGAAATAATTGGATGGACTCAAAATTACATAGCCCCTTCATGAATCACTATGCCTGATGAGAAAAACTATTTAGCTAGACATATTAAATGGGTTCTGGTGTATGCCTACCCATCAACATAATATAACTTGGAAAAAGACCATTAATGGGAAGATATTAGGATATATGATATCATAAAATATACATATATGGATATATGACTTTGATAATTCCATAATTATTACCCTTGATATTTTTAATTTGATATTATATGTAGATGCATTTTATTCTCAATTTATTTATGAAATGGAATTTTTTTTCTATTTACCTTAGAATATTAATGATACATTATTTTATCATGATAGATTTCATTGCATGAAACCCTTAATCAGTGTTTCATCACACCCACATTTTGTTTCATTTTCCATGGGTATGAAGAAGGAATCTTTGAATGTGTTCTAGGATGTGGAATATTTACTTTTATTATATTTTATTGTTTATTTCCAATATAAAATGGGAATTACATATATATATATATGGTTCATCAAGACTAATGAATCAATTTATCCATGATTATGTGATAAATTATATCTTATGTTACTATAGTATATATGGAACAAACTATGGGTTACAATAGTTTGGGTAGTTACAGTTGGTATCAGAATACTATTAATAAAAACATTGGGGAATAGATTTAGGAAAAAATATATTAGGGAACAAAACTCAAGGAAAGAAATTGTTTTAATGAAAATTATAGGATAATTTAACAAAAACATTATTAAGTGATTATGTCATTTTCCTTGTAATATATACATATGAAGATACTACAAGTTTATGTTGTTTTGGAATTAATGTGTCTAAGGGTAATGACCACCGAAAAGAGTGGGTCGAGTAAATCTCAAACATCATTGTGGTGTGTGGTGAAAAAGTCCTTACTATACTCCTAGTTGGAAATGATTAGGGTGATATGTTGGGGTTACTTTACATTTTCATTATAAACAGTTATGAATGATTTGAAAAGAAATATATGATTCAATGAAACCAAGGTAATGAGTGAAAAATTCTCTATGCATAAATTTTCAATTTATGATAAGTGTTAGAATATATTTTGAATTATATAATATGATTTCAAATTCATATTTCTATGAGTTAATTTTTTATATTACATTTTTTAGAAATGTAACTAGATAGAAATAATGGTATCAATACTCATAAAAAATATAGATTTTTCCCTTCTGAGCAAGCTAATAAAACTTTTATTGGTGCTACATAGTTCATGGTCATATTAGGGTATATAGACAATGTTATGAATAATAAACTAGATAATATAGAGGAACATAATCTTCCATACCAGGATAAACCTATATTAGATAATTTCATATGACAAAAACCAAAATATTTTAGCGGAACTACTAATATAGTAGTAGCGGATCAATGGACTAATTCCCTTGAACAGACACCTTTGGCCTTGGTTTGAAATGAAAGAGAAAATGTTATACTATAATTATATTATCTTAAAGGTGATAGTAATCAATGGTGGTCACTGGTCTAGAATACTAGGGTGTAAGATAAAACATAATAAATGGAATAGATAATATTTAAAGTGAAACTGTTTAATAAATATTTCCCCCATGAACAAAAAAATAAACTAAATAGAATGTTAATTAGTTTAAGGAAAAAGGATTAAGACAGTTTTTTAGAGTATATGGAAACATTTAAAATACTATAAAAGTATTTTATATATTATATACATAATCCAAAAAGAAATATTGACCATTTATTTGAATGTCTTAATCAAATACGTTAAAAGACACTAGTTTATCAAAATGTTTCATCACATGATGAAACTATAATATGTTCATAAAAAGGGAGAAGAGATTTTTTTAATATTATATATTAAATTGAAATTAAGTTAAGAATATATTAGTATAGAACCAAGAAAAAGATAAACCATTATTGAATAATAAGGTAAATAACCATTTTTCATCCTGTGATTTTTTTTGAATGAAACGTCATTTAAATTTCTTAGAGGGAATGAGACTATTGCAGCCCATACTATTCATACATAAATATAAAATCATTTTAGATTGATAATCTATAAATTTGAAAATATTACACATCTTAGGATTATAGAGGTATAATTTCTTTAGAAAATTGGATATATAAACAACTAGTACATTAACTATCTATCTAATTTCACATTTAGTTCATCACAATAAGAACCCTTATTAGAAAGTACATACTTAAAAAGTCTCTACATTACCTTGGAAAGGGAAACATAAGAAAGTTTGAGTTTATATGATCCTTAAGGGTAAACAAAATAGATATTAGTAAATTATCACATGTGATATAAAGATATGAATAATTGTACGAGAACATTATGTAAACATTATTAAATCATACACATTAATTAATTTATTATATTCATTTGACATCGCATTATCAATCAAAATTCATAAGACAGAAGAGTTTTAAATAATCAATAATCAATAAAGATCCATTTAAACATATCATAAATATAATACATAAGTTTTTGGCATGAAAATAAGAATATAAAATAATATTATTTGTTAAGGCTCACTACCTATTCTATCATAGTTTCTTTGGTTCACTTTTTATTCAATCATGTCCTTAGGAAATGTTAACACAAAATACTACTTTATTGTAAAAATTCCCTTATTGAACTTGTTTTATCCCTATTACAATCATTATAATCTCATGAAATATCCTTTATTATGCATTGCATTAGTTGTATATATAATTTCAGTTCAACCCATATAATGATAACAAAAATAAAATGTGTTCCACAAGATCATAAAACAAGCATCCTATCATAAGATCATAACTTTTAGAAAGGATTTGTGTTTTGTAAAACATTAATCATCATAATCATAATCCTTTAAAATTAATAATAAATATGTTAACATTGGATCATATCCTCATTATATCATAAAATCCTCAAATTTAGATGTTAGAGGTAAAAATACCTTTAAAAATTAATAGAACATTTTATGATTAAAATTAAATTTTGATTTGAAATAAATTATTTAGAATCTAAAAAAAATTAAAACTATTAATGGAATCATTTCTTTTAAAATAGAAAATAAAAATTAAAAATTATGAATGAAAATAGTATTCTTGATGATCAAAATACCCATTCATGTAGTGTATGTTAAAAAATTCCATTCCTATTTTTGGTAAAAGACAAAAGTACAATGTTAGAGAAATGATAGTAATGTTAATTTTAAAATTTTATAAGGAATGTAAAATATTGATAAAAAATAATTTAACTAATATTTGGAAAATATTTATTAAATTCTTGAAAACATTTTTAATGAAAATATTGATATGGTAGAAAATATTTCAAACTTAAGTGAGAGAGAAGTTCAATATTCCTTAACATCATTATTTTGGTCACTTGAGTACTTGAAGAGTGTAAACTAAAAAAGAAAAAATTATTTATTTATAAAAAACCATATGGTAATAAAAAAATAATAATTTGGAAATATATATAATCGAATTTCATAAGTGGAATGTTTACTCATAAATAATATCGGTAAAAATGATATTGCAACATAAAACCATTACCTTAAGTTTATCTTTATTCATAAGAACTAAAAACTCATGTATAATAAATTAAAATTTATTATTACATTATATTGGAACCATAATCATACCTATAATATCATAAATGGTTTACTTATAACATATTGTCAACCGTTCATTAACGTTCATTCATTATCATCATCATTTCAAGTGTTAAATACTTTATTTTTCATGTATGTTTTGGTTCATTGGTTATGGTCCTTACAATTTTATAATAGTTACTTCATAAATAGAAGGCCAATAATCATATAAATTTAATTTAATTCATTATTTAAATATTTATAACTAGTCACCTAATTCGGTGATGAGAAATGAATTGAATCACTACATAGAGTCACTAGTCTCTACATATGCATGCGTGACATTTAGATTTTTAAATGGGAATAACAAAAGGAAGATAAATAATAATTCATGTTTTAATAACTATTATTGTAAAATAAATATGTTATATAAAATTTAATTAAATCTTAATAAATATATATGAATAATGGTGGTGTAAAATGAGTCATATGACTATGTGGAGGCAATAATCCACAAGTAGGTATGAGTGATAATTGCATATCCAGTTGAATTGAGAATAGGTGGTAAATAGTTTTGTAAAAATCGTAATAACAACTCAATATATTTATTATTCTGGATTGATAATGTTTTTATGGATTCAACAAGTTTATAGTAATTATAATAAGGGATATAATTGAAATATATTTCTTTAAGACACATACCTTATCTTTGAGAGGCCTCCTTTCAATTACTCCACAATCATTGGAGGAATGGACTTAGGAAAAAATAAGCCCTACGGTGGTGGAAAGGATTCTAGGTAGTTTTTGGAGTAGTTATTTTCTAATCTAGAAGTCTCAAATTCTCTTCATAAGGGAGGATAATATTTTCTCATTTATATGTTAGAGGAAGGACATATACTGAATTTATTAAAATATTTCATTTATTTAAGGTCACATTCCTGGGAAAATGGATCAAAATGGACAAGGATTCTTTGGGAGAATAATATAAGGATTAAATACCTTCATAAAATAATTGTTTTAGGGGTTTGGGTGGAAATAATACCCTTATCTCATGGTTTAACCCCTGTTAAACCCATTTTATCCTTAGTCATGCCAACAAAATATTTTCGTGTTTACTATTAATTATTAATGAAAAATAAGTTAAACCTATTTTATTAAATCAATTATAATTATTCCAAATATGGAATCAATTATAATAGATAAAATTACTCTCATTGTAATAAATTATTTTTAATTATGATTGAAAACAATGAATTTTTGTGAATAGTGAAATACGGTAATTTACAGTATGTTTTAATAAATGATTTTTTTAGTCATGATTGACTCATAGATGATGTAAGTGACCATTTATTTGAACTCAAATTCTCAATTTACTGTGTTTAGTCTCAAGATTCAACACTATTGCTTATCTTGAGGAAAATAATAAAATAATGAGTAAAATAATGAGAAAATACCCCCACCTCCTCCACTATAAATACCACCCCTAAACACCTCTTATCCTCACACCATTAAATCCTTGATCCTTGTAAATATTTTTCCCAATAATCTTCCCGAACCTATCCTCCACTCCCAGGATATTTTTTACTTAAAAAAATACCAAAACCAATCCCCTAAGGAGGTTCTTAAGAAGAGGCAATCAAAAGGTAAAACCCTCCTCCATTTTCTTTCAATTTCTTTTTCATGTTCATTTATTTTCATATATTATCCTCAATTAACCTTGTCCAAGTGGCATAAAAACTCCATTATCTTACATATAATTAAATTTTATCATTTTTATAGAATAATTAATCATCAATTCTCTTGTCCCTTATTTTTTATTTTAAGAAGGAAAACATTGTATTCGAGGAGTCAATTTACCACATTTGTGGACAATGTACTTTAATCATTCAATTAAACCTTCAAGGATGGTCATGATACCATTTTTATCATCTAAAAATATTATAATATTTGTATTTTATCTTTTCTAATATTCAGAAATAATTTTTTACCCATGATATTTATTTATAAAACAAAATGAGTTCATTATGATAAAAAAATTCCAAATTAATCTAAATGATTATCATTAATGATTTATCTAACAAATCATCCACAATTATGAAAAAATGGTATTTTAATATTATATAAGTTAATTAATAACACTTATTTTTAGTTCTGGTCAACTATCCTCATTATACATTATTTTTCATACATATATACAACTATACCGATCATGAAACCCAAGGAAATCAACACTCCCAAATGATGAAATTAAAAATATTAAACCATAAAAAGGACATTAATGAACTTAATAAAGTTATAAAAAATAAAATAAATATATAAAGTGATATAGACTGATTAATTAATGAATCTAATTTGATTATCCAAGACATTATGATCATGTGAAGAATACCTTCATAGTTAAGGTAAGTGATTCTACCCGAACATCTATTTTTCCTACGGGTTACTCCTTCTCTATTTTTACCCAAATTAAATTCCATTTTTTTGTTTGTCTTCTAAACTCAGTTTATATGTTCCAAACTCATTTATAAATATCCATTTTTCTTACTTTTCATGGATATACAAGTTTTTTAAAAGGTTCCCTTCTCAATTCTTCACAGTAAGCAAGCCCAATTTAAGGGAACTTCATGAATTCTTACCCATTTTCAAGTTTTATCCTTAATCTATTGTATTCCAGAATTATTTTCTAAAATAACACATTTTATCATGAAAAAAATACCTTGGTTAAATTCTAGTTTATACAAACAATCATTCCTTTTCCATTTTAAAAAATCTTGATGTTTTCCATTAAAATATACTAAAATGATTTACTTATAAAGTTTATTAAACACTATTTTCACTTTAGTTTGACATAAATTATCATTATATATACCTATATTCCTTTATAAAAGTCGAGGTATGCTTTAATTCTTTTCTTTTGTTGACACTTTTTTGATACAACCAATTATTATTCTTTGGACAAGATTATGATACCCAATTCTTTCCATGGGTAACACATATGTTTATGTTTTATTACATATATATGATTCTTTATATGGAATGAATATTCATGAACATGTTGTGATGTGCACACCTTGATAGTTCTCCAATTAATTGGGTAAATTTAATTCTCATGAGACGTTATGTGTAGTGTTCTTATTGGTATCCTTTACTCGTTCTCTTCTATGTGCAACGAGCATTGACTCATGATACCCTATGTGAAATGAGCCTTGACTCTTGATAAAGTCATGTTTTATGTTTCTACCACATTACTATAAATCCATGATTATATGATCCCATCTTATGATTCCGTATGTTTAATTATGTTCTGTTCCTTTATATATCATAATGTTATGCCTTCTGACCCATGTTCTAAGATATATTTTAATGTTTATTAACTTACTAGGATTTTTAGCTCACCCCTTTGTTCAGGTTCTCAATAGGTTATCCTATTAATATGTAAGGGATCAAATGAAGTTAGGAACTCTTTATGAAAATTAAATAATAGTTGTTTTTATTTGGAATTATGATACTTAATTATGTACGTAATATCTAAGACACTAGACTTTACGATCCTTATATTGTATTTTAGTGTTTAATTATGATTAAAATCATGTAATTATATGTGAAAAAAGTACGAGTCACTATAGTTGGTATCAGAGGACAAGTTTAGTTATTTTGGGAGAGTATGAATTGATAACTTTAGTAAGGACCCTAGGGATAAGATAAAGTATACGAAAACATCTTTAAATTTTTCTATGTATAGAGTAAGTGGTTTACCAAGAAAATTCATCCTTGTCTAGATACTACAAGTGGATGTGGTTCTGGCACAGATATACCTAGGAGTCACAACTCTAATAAGGTTTTAAGGTCCTAACTCAGGGTAACCTTATACATGAAAATGGGTCATTACTGCGCACCTGGTTTGACACTCCTGGGAGATATACTTTGGTAAATTCATAAACTCATTATGAACCCTTGTTAAGGGTAAAACAATTCTCATAAGAATATATGTTAGTGAATAGATCATGGATAACCTAGATTGAAACCATGTTAATCACAAGTTATTATATAATTTACCTTTAAGATTTTTTCCATTTATGTTTAATGTTACCCTTTTATGAAAATTATCTAAGTATTAAATACCCCCTAATTTTAAAATATATTTTTAGTTAATATCAGATAATATAAGAACACAAGACAACAATCAGTGTAATAGGAAATGTGATGATTTCCCTAATGAAATAATAAAAATAATGGGAGCGGGTTCTCAAAACTTCATGAAAGTACTTGTTCAAGTGGCTCAATTTATGAACAATAACTTGAATCATGTGGAACACCCTACTTTTCCAAGGAAAGTGTAATTTTCCATCTAGTCCTTCATAGAGAAATGGAATCCCATGTTTAGTTTATTTTCTTGATCCCCTCCACATGGAACGAGGGAATAAATCCATTGAAAAGATATTATTTGTCCTCTAGTGCTCAGAAGAATAGAAAATTGTAATGGAATTATATTTTTTTTATGGGGAAGCTGATCAATAGTGGAAACTGATGAAAAAAATGAATTCATAGGATAAAATTGATTCTATGGATTATGTGGAATTAAATAAAAAAATACAATAAATATTTTCCCCGAACCATCTATATCAAGATGGAATAATAGTTCCTCTGACTTAAGAAGTTGGAAGATGAGTCTATCGAGGAGTATAAAGAAACATTTACCATTCCTGAAAGAGATGCCTCCAAATTTGTTATGGACACCAAAATTAAGGTGGATCTCATTTTTAGTGGACTAAAGTCAAGTCTACAAAAAGCATTGGTGATTAGAGACTTCGATTGTTATAAGAATATTGTCTTTTGTGCCCTCAAGGTTGAAATGGAGATCAGAAAACCTCAATGTTCTTATGGACCCGATGATAAAAAGAGGAAAATGGTTTCTAATATGGGTAGATTAGAAAATAAATCCCATGATGTAAGGAAGACCAAATATCCCATGTGTCAAAATTATGTGAAGAATCATCCTGAGAACTATCTAAATTGAACTAAGAAATGATCCAAATGTTTAAAATGGTGTATTTGGATAAGAACCTCCATGGGATACGAATAATCCCACTAACATGGAAAAAGAAAAGAAGGTTCATATCAATAGTCATCTAGTAGTGCAGTGTTTCAACTAAAAGGAATATGTGTATTTTGTGAAGTGTGACATATATACTTTTCACAAGAGTATCAAATATATTTTCACACAAAAAGAGCTTACTATGAACTAGAAAAGATGGTTATAAATCATCAAGGATTGCAACTACTCAATCAACTACCATATTGGTAAGGTAAATAAGGTTGTGGATACTCTAAGTAGAAATGATCCTGCATCTTTATCAATGTTAATAATTTAAAGGATCCAATCTTTTTAGAATTAAGAAGGATGGACATGAGAATCATTAACGGAAAAATATCATCAATCCATTCTAAAATTATTGTTCAACTATCCCTTGTGGAAAAAATAAAGGATTCCCAAATAAATGAAGTGGGAATTCATAAAATGTGGAAGCTTTCAATAATAGTAAATCCACCAAGTTTTAGATCTATGAGGATGGATTTTTAAGATTTAGGTAATGAAAATATGTACCATCCAATCTAGAGATAAAAAATGAGCTTCTAAAAGACGCACATAGATAAACCTTCTATATTCACCGAGGGAGCACAAAGATGTATCACAGTATTTGAGATAACTTTTGGTGGGACAATATGAAAAATGAGATCACTGAAGATACATCAAAGTGCCCAGTATGTCAGTAAGTAAAGGATTAAAGGAATCAATCTAATGGGATGGTACAACCATAATCCATACCAATATTGATGTTGGAGAACGTCATCATGGACTTGGTCAATAGACTTCTAGAGACATCCAGAGGGAACAATGATATATGGGTTATTATGAATCGTCTTACAAAGACACCTCAGTTTATAACAATTTAAGAGGACTTCTCACTGGGAAAAATTGCATGGATATATATCAAAGAGGTGGTAAGCTTACATGAAGTACCACTATTGATAGTATCTAACCGAGATCTGAGACTCACCATGATGTTTTGAAAAAATGTACAACATGCTTTAAGCACTAAGATGAACTTTAGTATGACATTTCGTCCTTAAACTGATGGCCACTCTAAGTGTACTATTTAGACATTAGATGACATGTTGAGATAATGTCTTATGGACATCAAAGGAGGATAGTACCAACATCTGCCACCAGTTGAATTCTCTAATAATAATAGTTTCCAGTCCAGCATCCAAATGGCTACATATGATTCCCTTTATGGGATAAGGTGAAGAAAACCTGTATAATGGGATGAATTCGGTGAACATAAGTTGTTAGGACGTGAAATGGTCGAAGAAATGGTGGAGGAGGTAAAACCTTTTTAGAATCACATCAAGGTAGCCCAAAGTCAACAAAATTTTTATACAAACAATCATTTATGGTACTTGGAGTTTAAGGTTGGTGCCATGGTATTTCACTACATATCACTATGAAATAAGATCATGAGATTCGGGAAGAAAGGGATTCTAAGTCCAAGGTACATCAGCCCCTTCAAGATCCTTGATAATGTCGGAGTTATGGTTTATCATCCAGAACTTCTACCAACCATGTCTCAAGTACATGATGTATTCCTTATATCCCTCTTAATGAAGTACATACTATATCCTTTATATGTATGGACTTTATAGGTGGTACATTTAGAGAATGAAATTTCTTATGACGAGTATCCAGTGAAGATATTGGATCATAGAGATAAATTTCAAAGAAACAAGACTACACACCTGGTCAAAATAATTTGGAAGAACCAAAAATATTATGAGGCAACACGGGAACCTGATAAAGAAATGAAAGAGAAGTACCCACACCAGTTGTCAACAAATAATGTAAAAAAATTCCAGGGAGAAATTTCTCAAAGGAGGAAGACTGTAATGAACCAAAGATTTATCTATATAAAATCCATTCTTATAATTATGACATATAGTATAAATCACATTTAATCACATAAATAATACAATATAAACTTTATAAATGATTAATAAATGAAATAAGAAGCATTTCTAGAAATTAAGGAACCTTTACTGATGAAATAGTAACTTGACCATTGGAATAATAATACGACCCTTATGAATAGTAAACCAACCAATTGAATAGTAAACACACTAATGAATGTATAAATACTATTTATCTATCTTATAAGTGACAATATGATAAAATTAGATCATTGTATAAGTAAATAGATATTTTAAAAATTATTAATTAAGTGTTTTTATTTGTATAAGTCTTAAATATTTTATTACAATTTTATGACTAACTTAAAAATTTAAAAGAAAATATAATTTCCTAATTTTATTCATGAATTATTATTTTTATGTCTCATTATTATAATATAATTTTATGAGACCTCTGTTAATTTGTTCAAAGTGATATAAAATCAGATATAATTTAAAAACTGTATTTTTTTTAGTAAATTATGATTTTAATAAAAAATTAAATATCTCATATTTATAAAATTATTTTCATAAAATGGAGTTAATTTTTGAATTATTAACATTGAAAAATGGATAGAGTGATTGTTTTTGGATTTTTTTTAAAATACTTGTATTTGTTTTTTGAATAATAACATATTGCAATTTACAGTATATGTATATAAATGATTTTTTGAGTCATTCTTGAGTCATGGATGATGTATGTGACAATTTTTTGAACTAACATGCTCAAGTTACTATGTTTAGTCAAAAAAAATAAACACTATTTATTTGACTGGGAAAAATAAAAAATATGGAGTTAAATAATGGGAAAACACCCCCTCCTCCACTTTAAATATCACGCCTCACTACATTTTCTCCTCACACCACTAAAGACTTTATCCTTGTATATATTATTCCCAATACTCTAAGAAAACCTCTCCTAAAATTCCTTGATCTTTTGTTAATAACCAAAATCCAAAACCAATCCCCAAAGGAGGTTCTCAAGAAGAAAGAATCAAGAGGTAAAACCTTCCCCTGTTTTTTTCTATTTCTTTTTCAAGTTCCTTTCTTTTATTATCTTATCCTCAATTACCCTTGTAAAAGAGGCATGAAAAATCCAATATCTTATATATAGTAGAATTTTATCTTGTTTATTGAAAAATTATTCATAAAATCTCTTCTCCTCTCTGTTTTATTTTAGGAATGACAACATCATCTATAAGGTGCCAATTTACAACATTCGAGGACGACATGATTTCATCTTTAAATTCCACCTTCAAGGATAATCATAAATCAATTTTTATGGTTTAAATAGAATATAATATATGTATTATATTTAATTTAATGTTATAAAATCATTTTTTAAACATGATATTAATTTATAAAGAAAAATTGGTTCATTGTGATCAAACAATTCTAAATTAATCTAAACAATTATCATTAATTATTTATCTAATAAATCATACTTAATTAGAAAAAAATGGTATTTTAATATTATATAATTTAATTAATAACATATTAGTTTATTTCTAGACAACTATAAAAATTCTACATGATTTTACATACACATATACAAGTAAACCAATCATGAAAACCAAGGAAATCAATGCTTCCAAAAGACGAAATTGAATCTCTTAAACCATAAAAAGGATATAAATGATCTTCATAAAATTATAATAAATAAAATTAATTTATAAAGTGTAATTTAATTATTAATTATTTAATCTAATATGATTATCCAAGACATTAAGATCAAGTGAAAACACCTTTAGACTTAAGGTAAGGGATTCTATCAGAACCCTCATTATTCATTCTAGTTACTCCTTATCTCCTTTTACATAAATGAAATTATATATTATTTTTATGTTTATATTATAAATGATGTTAATATATTATAAATTCATGTATCAATATCCATTCATCCTTATTATTTGGAGATATACATGTTTTTAAAAGGTTCTATACTCAATTATTCTGGATAAGAAAGCCCAATTTAACAGAACATCCTAAATTATTACCCATTTTCAAATTTTATTCATAATCTATTTTAATCCACAATTATTTTTATAAAATAAATCTTTTTATCCTGAAAAACTAATTTGGTTCAATTATGGTTTTATATAAACAATAATGCCTTTTCCATTATAAACAATCTTGAATGTTTACCCATAAACCATACTAAAATGTTTTATTTCTAAGGCTTCATAAACACTCTTTTCACTGATGTTTGAAATAAAATATCATTATATATGCCTATATTTGTTTATGATTGTCCATGTATGACTTAATTCCTTTTCATCATGGAAAATTTTATGATACACCCATTTATTATGCTTTTGACATGATTATGATCCTCAATTTTTTCCATGGGCAACCCTTATGTTTATGTTTGATTACATATGTATAAATAATTATGTGGAAAGCACATTCATGATAATATTATGAGGGTTGTGCCCAAATAGTGCACCAATTCAATGGTTAAAGCTTAGTCTCATGAGATGTTATGTACAACAGTCTTGGTGGTAGCCTTCACTCATGGTCCTCTATGTGCAACGAGCTTTGACTCGTGATCCTCTATGTGAAATGAGACTTTACTCATAATAAAGTCATGTATTATATTGATTCCACATTATTATGTATCCATGATTATATGATCCCATGTTATTATTACATATTTTTAATTATGTTTTATGCCTTTATATATCATTATATTTGACTTCTAATCCATGTTCTAATAGTTATGTTAATGTTTATTCACTTACTGGTATTTTTAGTTCCTCCCTTTGTTCAATTTATCCTCAGGTTATCCTATAATGATGTAAGGGATAAAATTAAGATAGTATATCTTTATGAAGATTAAATAAAATATGTTCTTATTTTGGAATTAGGATGTTTAATTATGTACCTAATCTCTATGGTACTAGACTTTACAATCCTTGTATTTTATTTTGATATTTAATTACGATTAACATCATGTAGTGATAAGTGAAAAATGATAGGGTCTCTATAATGTTTATTTCAAAAAATGTGATATTGTTTTTTTGAAGAATTTTCTTTCTAGCATAAAATTAATTTACTGAAAATTGAGTACTTATATACTATGATTTAATAAATAAATTTCCATTATTAAAAACCTTTAGAAATATTTTTCATAATTTGGCTATTATTATTCAGATCATATAATTAAAAGCGATGGTAATAATTATTTATTATATCGCAGTTCATATAGAAATTGGGTTTCGTGTTAGGAAATATATCATGTAATTCAAGTTTTATTTCAAACAAAATACAAATAAAATATTTGGGTGTTACAATAGACCCCTCCAAAAATTAATTTATCCCAAAAATTAAATCACTATTGTATTATAAATGGGGATAACCTTGCATCATCACATCCTCAGTTCAACATGTATTGAAAACAAAATTTTTATTCCTCTAAATCACTTTAACTAGGATAGTAGTATAGATCTGTAGAACTTTATATCTACTATCCAATATTTCAACTAGTTTCTCTTCATATTAATGATCTTACTCTAGTATTATAACCTCTATGTTCATTACTTGGGAAGTATCAAGTAATAATTCCTCAAGATAGATGCACAAAACAAATCATTAACTGTAAAGAGTTATTTTGGGAGTAACAAGTGATAATCTGTAGTACTCACTTGAACAATAATCATTATGGGACCAATATACATGGGGATCAACATTTCCTTCTTTCAAAACATCAGAAAAAAATTTCATAGAAAAATTCATAGGAAAACATTATCACCAACATTAAATTGTAGATATCAATGAAATTTTTTTGTGTAACTCTTTTATCAGCTCTGAGTATCCTTAATATGATTTTTAATAGATCTAAAATTCATGGGTATTAACTCTACTAGATATTTTTCCAATAGATTTATTTCTCCAACATCAACATAGTATTTCGATGTTCTACAATTCATTCGACAGATGGATGCATAAGGTTCCATTTGAATTCTTGAGTGAATATTATCATTATAAGAAATATCAACTAGAAGAACATTTTGATACCAAATACCATTGAAATGTATAGAAATAGAAGTCAACATATCATCCATGTTTTGAATAGTCCTCTCAAACTTACCATCTAATTGAGGATAATTAGTAATACTAAAACACAACACTATATCTAGAGCTTGTTGATGAATTCCCAATAACATTTAGGTCAACATTAGATAAAAATAAGATAAAATAGAATGTGGTACCCCATTTAACCTTACTGTAACCATAATTTATATCCTAGAAATCAAATCAAGGGATAAATATTCTTTTATAGTGATGAAGTGAGATAAATTCATAAAGTGATCAAGTGAAACCCATATGGCATTATAGACTTTAGAGTCTTTAGGGACTCTGAAAATGAAATCCATGGAAATCTTTTCCCATTTATATTTGTATGGATCAATTTGGGTTTTGTATCTATTTGATATCAATAAGATCAATACGTATAATTTTCGATGCTGTAAATGGGGAGAAATGGTAATATGGTTTTTGGAAAAACCATGCTTAATAGACAAAAATTTATAGATATAGAATATCATGTGCATGTTCTAAGAAAAAAAATCAGATGATACTTTGATAAATGGTTCATGTTAAAAATTAGTAAGGTCTCATGATATAAGATGGACTACATATAATGAACTAGAAATTTAGGTTCCCAAAGTTTCCAACATTGAAGTGTTCCAGATGTTTCTCACTATAACAGGGAGCACTAGATGAAGAAGGTATTAAAAATATGGAAATTGGAATACTAAGCATTTTTTGAGGTTTTCATATGATTGACCATCATATTACCATCAGATTGACCATTGTTTTGAAAGATTCCAGATCAAATCACACATCTGACGAATGAATCCATCAGAATGATCTTTGGATAATAAATGAGAAAAATATAAGTTTTTGCTTCTAGTGAGACTAATAAAACATCAAAATCATAGTTTCATCAGATGACCTGGAGTTTTTTAAGTGATTATTTGGTGATACTGATCCATAAGATGAGTTTATTACACAGATTCTTCAGACAATTATTTGTAATTGGACTCATGTGATTAGTTTGAGAAGATTTATAAAGAGTGTCATTATAATGAGATTGTAATTAAATATGTGAGATTTTTTGAGGGACTAATAAATTTTTTTAAAGGAGAATAATTTATTTATAGTTTAAAACAATATAGTCATCTATTCTCAATTGAATTGAAGCATCAGATTGAAAATTTATGTTTTTGGTTTTTTTTGGTCAAGATAAAAACTTATGAAATCTTTTAATTGGGTCAAGATTCATATTAAAATATTTGAAACCAATTCATATAATGGTCTATTGACATAGACCCATAAAATATATAAGATTTATCAGACACATTTTTGTTAATATAATATTAATTTATGATGATTGATTATGTTTTAGATTGGTTAAGAGGAATTGATAGATGATGTTTTTTCTAGATTATCATTTATGGGTTGATGTTTTAGAAATCAAGAAGATTTTTAAATATTCCATATGTTTCATGAAGTCATAATAATATTTGATAAGAGTTGAATTGGTCAAAGATGAACTTAAAAATAACATGAAATTCAAAGATATGAAAATTTTAGTGAGCTATAAAAGAAATTGGTTTCATAAAAAAACTCACTTCTAGAGTAACTATAAGTAGAAGTGCATGGTACATATAACTATGTAACTCTTTTCATGCTTGGAAAGTTGATTATATAGAAATTTGTTTATATGTGTTGATATCCTAACCAAATATTTATTTTAGGTTAATGTTAAGATTACCAGAGAGAGATTCAATAGAGTGAGATACATTAGAGAGAGATCCATTAGAGTGAGATCCATTGAGAAAGACCCATTGGAGATAGATCCATTATAGATAAATCTATCAGACTGAGGTCTATCACAAGAATTTTAAGAAAACATAGCATTATATATAAAAGAAATTATGAGTTACTGATTGAGTTTTTTACTTAGTTGAAATAGGAAGAACACACAACCAGACTTGGTACATTAGATAGACATAATAGTACGAAGACCATCAGAAAAAGGTTACCGGATGGCGGTCGAATGAACTGACATTTCTAAGTATGTGTTTGGGGGAAAATTCAACAAATTTGAGTTTAATAATATTTATTTTACTAAAGAATCTGTAGGATTTTCCATTTCAAATATGTTATCAAAATAATTGTTTATTTTCTTGAATAATGCACTAATGTGATGTTTTTTTAGCTTGATTATTTAGGATTTGAAGATCATTATTAAGTGGATCAGAAAAGATGAATAAATAATTCCATAGTTGGGGGTATAAATAGTTATTGAAGAGGCTTGTTTTATGGGGTGAATAATAGCTATGACGAAAGAGGAGACAAAAAGGATATATGGGGGGTATAACCAACTATATAAGGAAAGTGTAGAACTATATTGTAGAAAAATTTAATACTTGTGCATTTTTATCCAAGAATGAAGTTAGTAAAAGAGTCCATGTTGGTGGGGATATATAACATGGAAAAGAGTAGGTATTTGTACCAAAACTTGTAAATATTTTCTACTTAATTATCATTATATTTGTCTCATATTAAATGTTAGGTTGATAATTATATTTAAGTGGATCATATCAAATTCATTTTTTCAAAGGATAAGAGACATCCCTCACATATAATTTGAGAAAATTTATTATAAAATAAAAAGTGATATCTAATCAACCCACCCCTAGTTATCTCTATCTTTTAGGGAATATAATGTTTTATCATAGCAGGTTCCCTTTGAATGATCCATCTCTAATAATGGAGATCTCAAATTTATTGAACAATTGGGGTGTTCATGTTCTGGATGGAAGAAAATGAAACAGTCATAAGAATACGATGTTACCTTATCATATATCTTTTAGACTTGAAGTTTGAGATTCAACAAAAGTGGGATTTACACAAATAAATGAATATTCAATAACATTTTAATATAATAGGATTTTATATGTTGGTGGATAATATCATAATTCCATGTTGATTCCTCATACAAAAAATGTTTATACAAAGATTATGTGGTTTCTGATAGCTAAAAAACATGGGATTAGTTGACCAGTAGCTATGAAGGAAATGTGAAGGTTAAAGAGGATAGGTTACAAATATTGAGGTGTACATTTGAATATATAAAAATAGATGATGAAGAAAGTATTTATGATTACTTTACAAGAGTAAATGAGGTTTTGAACAAAATCATAGATTTTTTTGAGACACTAGAAGAATATTCAATTTCTAAGAATCTGATTATAAACTTTTGAGATAGATTTGATACAAAGGTTTCATCTTTAGAATACTTTAGATATTTATCCTTAGATGAAAATCATAATATTCTTATAGAGTTTTAAAATAGAAAATATCATGTTTACCTAAAAATAATTAATAAATAAATTTCCTTTAAAGTCTTATTAATGGGAATAAATATAGATAAATTTGTTGCTGAACAATTGAGATATTTTAAAGAAGAGGGAGAAGAATAATATTTCAACAATATAATTTCTCTACATTATAAAAGATTTAACCAGGTAAATTAGAAGTGAAAATGTATAAATTCTCTAAAATGTTTCAATTTTTAATGGAATGGACATTTTCCATAGAATTTTACTAGGATGAAAATTGAAGAGTATGAGTATGATAAATGTGATGTTAAATATCAGATTAAAAATTGGAAGAAACATAAAGAAAATATTACTCATGGAAAAAATAAGAGAAGTTATTAGAGAGGATGAAAAAAGGATAATTCCTCATCCAGTGATGAATCTTATCATCATGCTTACTTCTTTTATTCTATTATAAATGAACTTATTTTATTAATAAGTGATGATGATTTTTGAAGAAAGAATACAACTTGAGTGTACTATCATAGAATATTTTGGGAAATCTATTGATAATAATACTAAACATATGAAATAAAAATAGAAGTTGAATAACTATATTAAAGATATAACTTTTGAGAATAGATATCAGATCATGAAAGAGAAGATTAACATTAACAGGGTTAAAATTAGAAAATAATGTTTGGTGATATTTTTCTAAAAAGTTATAAAAGTAAAATCAGCTGGAAATGAGAATCTCGACATGAAAGAATCTACACCTTTTAAATAAAGTATATAGAATAAGTTTAAGAGAGGTTAATTATAGAAGATAATAAATATAAAATAAATATATAATGTGTGATAAGAAATATGAGAGATGACATCCCCAAGCCAGTTCATGTTAAACGTGAAACTATTAATGATGGTTAAAATAAGGTTCTATAAAATAATATTCTTGAGAAATCACAATCTACTAAGAAATATAGGAATTAATTAGGAAAGTATCTCCTTGAAAAAACCAATCCATGATTTATGAATAAAAAACATAAAAGTTATATGATGTTTTACTATTAGTCTGAATGATTAATATTCTGAGGGCACTATTGGTGTTCTAGAATCTTCTAACTCAATGATTATTCATGTTAAAACTACAGTCCTCTACTAATAAACTTGTTTTAATCTGGGAAATTTATGATTATTAAAAAACATCAAATTTCCCTAAAACATTTGTAGTACCATAAAATAAAATTTAAAAGGTAAATGATATTGAAGTTAAAAAAAGATAAACAAAAAATAAAATAATGTTGATAAATTTAAGAAAGTTAAGTAATATAATAATGTTTATAAATAATTCAAATAATTCTTATTTATTTGGACAAAAAAGTTTTCATACCTAGAGATAAAGAAAATTCACAATAATCAGGTGAAGAAAACAGAAAAAATGTATTTTTAGATGATAAAAAATTTGATAAAAAGTCATAAATAGATTATGGTTTGTTGATTTAGAAATAGTAAATGAAATTTGAGCATGAAATGAATGTTACTAAAATTTGAATGTCTATATTTATATCCTAAGAAGAAAACATGAATAATATGATAGAAACCAATTATATCAAAGATGTTTCAATGATTAATAAATCTGAGAAGGCTGAATGAAAGGACGAAGACCTATCTAATGAAAAATTAATGAAAAATAAGAAAAAAAGACTGGAATAATATTATTGATCTAACCATTTCTTCTAAGAAACTACTAAGGTTCTTCCTTGTTCCCAATATTCAAGTTTATTTTTACTTGTTTTCTAGGAATTGAATGAGTTGATGTTTGGATGTTCAGTGAATTTTTTAAATGTTTTATAATAAGAAAATGGTCATCATGTAATTTATCAACCATGATATGAAATATAGTGATGTCCTTAGGGGAAAATAAAATATAAAGATGAGGAATGAGTCTATTAATTTTATTGAATAGGAATGTTATGAGGTTATGAAAAAAGAGATTCTATGAAATGTTGTGTTTATACACTTGAACTTTTCTGATATGTTTGATGAGAGGGGATCGGGTTTTTTTTCATAAAAATAATTCTCAGATTACCCCACATAAGATAATGTTGAGAGAAGAATAAGAAATTTTTTGAATGAAATGTTTTCCTATGGAAAACACTGATTACGTTGATTAAAAAAATATTGTTTTATAAATCAGGTTCACCGACATAGTCATAAATATGTTTTTGTAGAGGATCTTTATTAAGGAACACATTTGATACATTTTTTCTCCAGAAGTATATTTTCAAGATTTATGAGTGTCCCATTTGAATTTTATTGTTAATAAGGATGATAATAAAATAGGGGATCAGAAAAATTAAAATAATAATTGAGAAAATTAAGAGAAAAAATAATGATTATGTATTGTGTGGGTTTTAAAAACAAACAGAGAAGGGGATAGTATAAGTCCCATGTTCGGTTTTAGTTTTATTTTTTGTCAATAAGATCAATATATTGAATATTGGAAGTTTTAAATATTGATAAATGGTAAAATCGTGTTTGAAAAAATGTTATAGGCAACACATAGAGTTTTTGATGAAGAATATCATATACAGGTTCCATGATAAAAAATCTAACAATGCATTGTTGATCAATTAATGTTTCAAAATCATTAAAGTATCACGATAAACGATGTATTATGTAGAAGGAAACAAAAATAATAGTTTCCAAATATTAGAAAATTGATGTATTTCATATTCAACTTATTGGACCAATGATCACTAGAGGAAGATGTTTTCAGAAATCTAGAAATGGGAATATGAAGGATTTCAGAATTTTACTGATTAGATTTACCATCAGATTGACCATCAGATTAACCATCAATTTAAAATATTTCTGATTGAACTGATACATCAAATGAAGTAATTCATCCTAACTAACTTGAGGTGGAGAATTAGAGAAATAATGGATTTTGTTTTCAGTTACATTGATAAATAATCTAAATCAATATTTCATTGAATGAACTTGAATTTTGAAAGTAATGATTTGGTTATACCAATCCATTGGAAGAGTTGATGACACTAATTCATCAGAAATCGATATGTAATTGGACTCATGCAACCAATTTATTAAAATATATGAATATTGATGTTGTAATGATTATGTAATTAAAAATATGAGAAGTTTTGAGTGACTACTAATGTGGTTACTAGAGACTGAAGTCTTTAGAATTTAAAACAATGTAGTCAACCATTTTCAATTGGATTGAATCATCGAAGTGATATTTCGAGTTGTTTTGTTTTCAATGAGTTAAGATAAAAATTTATGAATTATTATAATTTTATAAATATTCATCAGACAATATTTAACAATAATTCATCATAAGATCATTTTTCCCCAAACCAATGGATGCAGAATATCCATCAGAAACAATTGTTTAAAAGAATGTAAATTTTGGACGATTGAGTTTGTTTAAAGTGGGTCAATGGGACTTTATTGATGATTGGTTTTCCATTTAATAATTTACAAACTAATGTTTTATAATTAGATAAGATTTTTCATGATTTAATAATTTTCCATAAGTCATCAAAATATTTGAGAAGAGTTTAATTGGTCAAAGAAGAAGCTCAAATTAATGTGAAATTATGAGATATAAAACTTTGAGTGAGTGGGAAAAGAAATTGGATTCCCACTAAATTCAATTTTTAGTACCCATAAATAAAGTAAATAGTACATAAACCTATCTACCTAATTATGTGTGAGAAAAGTTGATGCTCTATCATTTGTTTTACATGATATGAGGTTCCAACGCACGGTTTCTTTTAGTTTGATATTTAGATACCTAGACCGAGATCTATCAGTGTGAGGTCCATTGGAGTGTGATCCATCAGAGCGAGATCCATAGGAGATAGATCCAATGGAGTAGGATATATACGAGTGAGACATATTTGATTAAGATCTATTAGAATGAGGTCTTTCATATAGAGTTTCTTCAGAAAAATCTATATTAGTAAGCGAAATTGTGAGTTACTGATTGAGTTTTTAATTATTTAAAGTAGGAAGATAATTGGTTCAGACTCTCTACATCTAATAGAGACAATCAAACAAATACCATTTGAATGTGGTTACCAATTTGAGGTTGAATTATCTAAAATTTTCTACGATTGTTTTCTAGACAGAAATTATAGAAAGATGAGTTTGAGAATATTGAAATATTTGGAGGAAGTTTCAAGACAAAATATTTCTCAAAGGAATTATTTAACTTATTAAAGACTGCACACATGTGAAGTTAATCCATGTTAATTTTAGAGTAAGTTAATAACTTTATTAAGGGGATTTTGAAAGAAGAAGAAAGAATCTTGTAGCTAGGGGTGTAACTCGTTTCTAAAGAGGCTTATTTCATGGGGTGTATAACTAGCTATGAAGAAACATAATACAAAAAGTATAACATAAATGTCGACTACAATGTTGTAGAACTTTTTTATTATTGTGAATTTGTATTCTAGAATGAATTTAGTAAAATAAAACATGCTGGTCGGGATACCCAACATAGAAAGGAATAGGTATTTGTTCCAAACCTTTTAAATATTGTGCGTTTCTTTCTCTTTATCTTTTTTTCATATAAAAGGTGAGTTTTAGATTTATTTTTGAGTAAATTGTAACTATAACTATTATTAATAGATTAATAATATTCTATCAAGAATAAGTTAAGAAAATTTTTAATAAAAGAAAAATTGATCACTTATTCACCCCCTCTCAGTGACCTACAACCTTTCGGGAACATCACGATTCCAGTATGGGTAGCGGTTAAAACATCAAATTAGACTTATAACTCTAAATATTCATTCACTGATAAACCATTAACCAATATACATAGTCTAAAAAATCTCTCTTCATGTTTTCCCACTATAAATACTCTTTCAATTATCTATATATCATTATAAATCTATGATGAATAGAAAATCAGAGTTTTTACCATTTTAAAATTGTTCTTTTATTCATGTTTGGTATTGGTAGGACACACTATTAGTTCATGAACTATATCACAAACACATAGGAAATATTATTTTATTTATAAAGAGGATGATATTATAGATGATACATCTAGGGGGATATAAAAGTGGATACCATGGGCGTCTAGAATAAAAATGTCAACACCACCCATGGGGAAGGGAACCCATGTTATAAAACTCTATAAGAGAGAACTCATGAAAAGACGTAGAAGGTAGGAAATCACCCACACAATTACCTTCATTATAAGTATGTAGGATATCAATTCCATTTTTAAGGAGGCTCTCGCAAGCTTCAATCAAGTAGGTGATCTTTCAAGGGGAGGGGAAAGACTCTTGAGAGAATCACAAATGATTTTTGAATATTTTTCCAAAACTGACAAGGGGATATTATTTGAATGAAATAACTCAAGCCCTGGATCATGGTCTTACCTTCCACCCAGAGGGAGTTGTTGATGAAATAAAATGAATCAAAAGAGAGCACCATAAATCCATCTGAATCCTGAATGACACCTCTACCCCCCCAACATGCTTCCCTAGAATAAGGATTCATCAACATTCAATTCGAGACCCCATGAAGAGGGGGAGAAGCTATGCCAGTAAACTGTCCTTGGTGGTATGGATAACATGGGGTTAGACAACTAGCCATGAAGCTTCTGGTTGAGGGATCCTCATCTTATTAATTTATAATCTATAGTAGATCCAAGATGATACAACTACCTCTTTCTATAACAGTACAACCAGATGGGTTGGGTCCATTTTGTTGAGTCCGGTTCCATGGCTCACATAGGCACCGACAATAAGCAGTTATGAGATGCTTATGTTCCCACACCTCTTTCTTTTTTTTCCATTGTGAAAATGAATGATTTTTGAAGAAATTCGATAATGGATTCCACCACCACTTGTTGATCATTGAAAGTACCCTGTGCTCCCTAAACCGTGTGCTCCCACTGCCTTTGATAAAATAAATGCATGATGGTTTCCTCCTTATGCAACATGAATCAAGAGAATCTGGAGGCATGTTAACCCCCTTTCCTTTAATGACCATATCCATAGGTATCACACAATTACATATTCTCCATGACAAAAATTTATATTTGGATGTGATAACTTTATTCTAGAGGAGGCTACCCCGACCATATCTCCCTTGAGTCGAGCACATTTCCTCATAGTAAAATTTCCTAGAAAAACATACCCATTATCGATCCCATGAACATGCACACATCAAGAGAATCCACCATCCTTATCTCAAGAAATATGGTTTTCTAGGTGTGTCTTAGGATTACATTGATAAAATATGGGTAATAGCTGGCATGTTTGAATGTAATATCTGAAGTAGGTCAGCTAGGGAAGGCCAAAAACTAACCCACCAAGTTAAAATTCCCAAAAGAGATGTCCCCATGGCCTATAAGCCACAAATATTTCTAAAGGATAGTCAGAATCTGGTACTAAAGTGAATTACATAAGGGAGAGGGGTTGGAATTGTTATTACTCAAGACCGTGCCATACTTATTGTAGATGAATTTACACCTAATTGAACTCTCCATAATTACCTTACACACTAATTTTCCATTGAGATAGTATATATCCTCCTCCATGTTCCTTACATTAATTCCCTCGCTATCCATCAATATTTTTAGCATTTTCTAGGATGCATAATTTTTAAGGAAATGACCTTAAACATTACATGTTCTGGTGACTTAAGACGAGAATTCATTTTTATGCCTTCCCAAAGACCTTTTAGGTCTATAATATTTGAGTGTTTGGTCATAATCAATAGATAACATACCACAAGTACACAAACTGGGTACTACTAAAACTATATCCATTTTTTCATAATACAAAAGTATAATAAATATGATTTCTTTTCATGAAAAATATTCAAAACATTCAACTTGGATTCTTATTTTATATTAAAAACCCATAATCCTTATGAAAAACATTTTAAAAATTGGGATGAGAACAAAAATACCAGTAAGGGACATAAGAATAAAATAAACCATTAATCAACGAATAAATATAAACACATGAAAGATATACTTCTTACCCTTAAAAGTAACATATACTTATTTGTGAAAACATTAGGTTCTTAGAAAACATATAAAGAATTAAACAAACCATTTATGTAACATGGGGAACCATTTTAATACATACTTATTATTACAACCCTCACAACTACCATATGATTTGTAACCATATTAGCTATCTTATAATGTGACCCTCATGGCTACCTTATAATGAAATTATCCCAGTTACACTTGAAAAAACCGTTATGGTCAATATTCAACATACCCAATGTGTTGGAGGGCTATCTTGGACCCACCCATGTTTGGTTTATAACATAACCATCCATCATCTTAAATTTTTTTCAAGAACCCAGAACATAATCACAAAAATGTGAATACTTTCATAATAAAAACTTTACTTATAGAAAATAACTTATTATAAAATAATATTGTGCACATACAAAGGAAAAAAATTATTGGAAAATAACCATCTAATATTGTAAAGTATGATAAAAAATATTAAGGCATTATGAAAGTGTCAAATTCATCTCATGCCATATATACTGAAAATTCATTATTTTTTAATTTCATAAAAAGTGATATTAAAATAGATTTTAAAACAAATTTCCCTTAACATATGTCTAAAAGTGTTCCACACTTGTACTTAATGTCCTAGATAATCAAATTATATTATTTAATTAAATAATTAAGATAATTTTAAACATATAATTTATTTATTAACATTTTATTTATTTCATTTACAACCATTTAAATGAGCTATAATTATCAAAATCATCATCCTAGGAGTGTTCATTTCATTTTTTTATGGTTGGTCCCCTTGAGTATAATTATAGGAGTTCTTATCAAATGGAAGAAAAACTATAGAAGTGGAATGAAATGGTATTAATATTCTTCTATAATTTTAAATTATAACATATATCATTTTATTTTCTGATATTAAGATAATTCATTAGATAAACATTAATGATAAATATTTGGTTTATATTTTGAGGTTTTTAGACAATCAAAAACTATTTTCATTTTATTTTATATTTTATATATAAATTAGTTCCAGAACATTAAACAAGCTATAATATACACATTAAAATATATTTTAACCATAATAATTGTTTTATGGCCATCCTTGAAGGCATTAATGAAAAATTAAAACTCATCATCTGCGAAGGTGATCAATCGACATGTCACGGATGATGTATTAATTTTCTAGATTTAGAGGATAAGAGGATATGTTTGATGATTAATATTCCATTAAAATAATAAAAATATAGTATATGTAAGATAAAAGAGTTTTCATTTAATTTTTTAAAGGTAAGTTGATAATAGGATAATAATGGAAGAAAGAATAAAATAATGAAAGAATTTAAATGTGAAAGAATAGGGATTTACCTCTTAAATATAGATGCCATGAGAACCCCATTAAGGTTATTAGTTTTGGTCTTTTTGTGAGACTAGTAGGTCCTGGATGTGGGGAAGTTTCTTGGGAAGTGAATTGGAAAACATTTAGACAATCTTCAAGGCTTTGGTGGTGTGAAGTGAAGAGGTGTTCCGAGAAGGTATTTAAAGATAGAGGATAAGGGTGTTTTTGAATATTATATTCATTAGTCAATTATTTTAGATCAAGATAATCAATAGTGTTGATTATTGTGACTAAGTATAGTATATAGTGAATGTGAGTTTTAACTAATGGGTCATTACTTAATCAAAAAATCACCCTAGACTTAATAAATCATTTATTTAATTATACGGTAAATTAATGTACTTTACTATTCATTAAAAATTCAACTATTTTAGAAAAATCTGAAAAAGTAACCGTAAATTTTTTTCAATATGTATAATTCTAAAATTAAATACATTTTTTAAAAAATAATTTAAATATATAAAAATTATAATTTTTAATTAAAATCATTTTTTATTGAAAAAATATAGATTTTAATATTATAACCGATTTTATGGAACATCGAAAATATAATTAAGCTCTCAAAAATATATTATATAATTATAAAATAAAAAAATATTAATTTATGAATCTACTTAATGAAAATAAATTTCAATTTAAATCATTATTTTTATTATAATATTGGAAATAAAAAAATATGTTTCATAATAATACCAACACTAAATTAATCATTTTTTTGAAAAAATATTTACTTATTCCAGGATATAAATTTATCATATTTTCACATACAAGATACACAAATTCTAATTATACTTTCATTAGTGAGGTTACAATTCTATTTTCATAGATTCCTTAATTTCTAGAAATATCACATATTTAATTATAAATTTACAATGAATTCAACTATTTAATTTCATAATGAAGAAAAATTATTTTATAAGTACCTGGGTTGTTACGTTCTCCCCCACCCTTTCTAAAAATTGATTCCCCATAATTGTTTTCACATATGAGACAAGTTATGATGCATTTCCCTCATAAAATTTTCATATTCCAATGTTGCTTCTTCAACAATGTTCTTTCCCTACAAAACCTTCACCCAGTGAATTAACTTATTCCATAATACTTTCTCTATTTTGTCAATAATTTGGAAAATATTTTCCTCATATGAAAGGTTTTATTCCAACTAAACAATATCATGTCTCATAAAATTAGATTAACCTAGAACATAGTTTCTTAATATCAAAACAAAGAAAACATTGTGTACTTGGGACAAACTGGGAGGCAAATCCACTCATTAGGAAATTGAAACAACTTTATCTAAGATTTAATAGGGTCCAATGAACCATGGGATTAGCTTCTCCTTCTAACAAAAATACATCAAATGTTTCAATGGAAAAAGGTTGAGAATGAAATGATCACCTACCTTGAAAAAAAACCATTCCTCTGGTTTTCTTCATAACGTTTATTTCTACTCTGATTTATCATCATATGTTGCTGGATCATCTAAATTATCTCTATAATTTCCTCTACCAATTCTGGTCTCATCAACTTCTATTTAACTACTTCATCCTAAAAACTAGAGTTTGACACTATTTGTCATATAATGCTTCCAAATGATTAATCTCCATACTGGAATGAAAACTGTTATTAAAAGAAAAAACAAATAAAGAAAGATAATGATAAAAAATTCCATGGTAATATATTAAACATGGACATAGCACATCTTCCAAGGTCTGAATTGTTTGCTTGGTTTGTCCATCAGATTGACGATGAAAGGATGTGCTAAGATTTAATTCAGTCCCCCAATGACTTCTGAAGGCCTTTAAAAAATTTAGAAGAGAACCTACAATCTCCTTCAGATACAATGGGGAGAGTAACTCCACGTAACCTGAATATCTTTTTAAGATACAACTGAGAAAGTTGATATAGAGACATAATGTCTCTAATAGGAATAAAATGTGCAGATTTAGTCAGCTGATCAACAATAACCCAAATTGAAATATTACTAAGATAATTCTTTGTTAGTCCCCCCATGATATCCATGGATATATTTTCCATTTTCCACTATAGAACTGGAAAAGGCTGAAGAATACCCTTTTGTAATTTTCATTTTACTTTTAACTTTTTACAAGTCAAATATCTCATGGTAAAATCCACAATATCTCTTTTCATTCCATCCCATCAATAACACTCCTAAAGTTATATGTATATAATATTTCTGCCAATATGAACTAAAAAAATGTAGAATATTGAGATTCACTTAACAATTATTTCTTTGATTTGGAATCACAATTCATGCATAATCTCTTCCAAAATCTAACAAAAATTATTTATAAATATTAAATTATAAAAAAATACCCTATTAACAAATTATATATTTTTCTATAACTCAGAATATTTCTTATACGCTTTTCTAATTATATCTCATAGAGAATATTATATTAACACTTGAAACAGAATAGTGTAATTTCCTGCGCCAACAACTTCCTACCCAAAATTCATCAAATAATGAACCAAAGGGTCATGCGTGAAATGTAACATGGTAAATGGAGCATGTTTTTTTTACTTATAGAATCTTCCACTTTGTTTTATTTTCTAGGATAGTACTTGAACATGTAGTAATAATCATTTATCAGTTCTAGCCATATTATCTACCTCATGTTCAATTCTTTCTGAGTGAATATACACATCAATATTTTATTGTACATATATATTTCAATTGTGGATCTATATAAACGATGTGTCCAATTTTTTTAAAGAGGAAACCACAAGTACTAATTCCAAATTATGTGTGGGATAATTTAACTCCTGGGGTTTCAGTTTTCTTGAATCATGAGAAATTACATGACCATTCCATATCAGAACAAAACCAAGTCCCTTTAATGAAGCATCATTGTAGATAAAAACTATTTATTTTTGGAAGGCAAATCCAAAATTGAAGCATTCGCTAATCTAATTTTTAAATCCTAAAAATAGGAATCACATTAGTCTATCTAAATATATTTAAACCCTTTTTTTAACTTTATTAGTGGGATAGATAATAAAGAAATTTTCTTAAAAAATTGTCGACAATAGCCTGATAATCCATGAAAACTACGAATATCAGTAAAATTTGTAGGTCACATGCATTCTTCAACCCCATTTTGTAGTGGGATAAAATATTATCTCATCCTTATTTATAGTGTTCCCATGAAAAGAAATATATTTAAAAAAAATAACATTTTATAAATTCCCCATAAAACATATTTTCTTTAAGGTTTTTCATAACAATCCTTAAATATTTTTCCAGATCCTAGTAATTTTTTGAACAAACTAAAATACCATCAACAAAAAATCGACAAAAGTATTAAAATATTCACGAAAAAATCTATTCATAATATCCATAACTAAATTAGGGGAATTTGTCAATGAAAAGGGAATAACAATAAACAAATAATTCCCAAATCTAGTCCAAAATAATATTTTTGAAATTTCATCCTCACTGATCTTCAACTTATGGTATCTGGATCTCATGTCAATGTTGGAAAAATACTAATCTCCCTATAGGTGAACCAACAAGTACTTGATATGAGGAAATGGATACTTATTATTAATAGTAATGTAATTCCAAGATCAATAATCAGTAAAAAGCCTCATAGAACCATATTTATTTAAAAAATAATATCACCCCATAGTGAAGTACTATTGTAAATGAGACCTTTATCAATAAACTCATAAAATAGAATTTCCAATTCTAGAAGTTCAACTTGAGCCATTTGATAAGGAGATTTTGACATTATCTTAGAATCACGAATTAAGTCAATGTTAAATTAAACTTTTTGATCATGTATAACACTAAGAAGCTCATTGTTAATAAAATTTAGGTATTCATTTACTACTAGAAGATCATTAATCTGAATTTTTCTTATGTTTTCAACAATATTTTCAAGATAACATTCATTTTCACCATTTTTCATTTTCACAGATTCGTAATATGTTATTAGTGGTGTGGGTTCATTATTATACACAAAATAAAACCCTTTATGAAAAATAACTTATTTAGCTTCATAGTCATACTTACCATGATAAACATAAATCTAATCCATACCAAGAATAACATAGAACACTATAATGGGAAAAATAAAAAGTTTTGTAGGTAATGCATTTCTCCAGACAATAACAGTAAGATTATTATAATTCCTTTTCCATTAATATTTACCCCTAGTGATTTATCCATAAGTTCTGGTTTCATTCCATGATGTGAAATTTCTAATTTACCAAAAAAATTATCAGAAATAAAAGAATGTGTAGACTTCATATAAAACAAGATATTAGATAAATCTATTTAGAAAAAGAATGAACCTGATTCCACATTGTTGGATGGCTCAACATCTGCTGAATTATTTGCAAAGGATTTCAATACACCTTTCTTCATATAGTATGGCTTCTTTCTATCATTCATATACTTCTTTGGAAAGGTATGTATATAATTCCCCATATCACCACATTTAAAACTCTTTACAGTTTTATTATCATAATTAAACATCAAAACACTAATATATTTTTCATTTCATTCCCAAGTGATATGTACAATCTTACAACATTGTAAACACTTCTTGTATTTGTTAAGGAATTCCCCAAGGTTATTTTTAACACACTTCCCATAAACATAAAACTATATTTTATTCACCTTTAGATTTATTTGACTGATTCATACCCATTTCTTTCCATCTATACCCTTTCTTCTACTTGTTTTCGAAGTACACATGACAACCAAAAAACTCCATTTCTACCCTCCCAATACATCAGAACAGTTTTTCATTACTTTTGAATTTATAGTAATCTAATTCCCTATTATATATTTCCATCAATCTTGAGTAGGAATGGTTTATTTACTACTGTTATATCAAATAATATTTGGAGTTTACCTTGATAATCAAGTGAATTTTCCCTCATATATAGCCACTCAATTATCCTCTTTTTGTTTCAATTCAAGGAATTTATTTTCCATCCTATGTAGAATAACCTTTTGAATTTTTATTTCAATGAATGTATTCTAAAATTCAACCCATTCCAAGGAATCAATATCTTCTCTTTCCATGATATTATTGACCATTGACCACCACTAGTCGTATTCTTTTTAAAAACGATAAGTACAAAGACCGAACTTTTGATTATCTGAACACCGCATGGAATCATATATATTTTCATGTGATTTAATACACCCTTCATCTACAACATTGTCAGAAGTTTCACTAAATGTAGGATTGTCATTCCACATAATATGTTCCACTATCTTCATGTACCTTTATGGTAACTCTGGATATTATCTTTTATAGATTCAATGACCATTTAATGACTATCTCTATAGATATATTACTTTCACAAACTACTTGATTCTAATTACCACCATTCCATGTTTGTATTTAGAAATATATAATTCTCTTGGTGCCTTATAATTCCAGTATCCCTTTTTTTTATGTGAAAAACCATTCTGAAAAAATATAATTTATATGAAGAAACATGGTAATATTAAAATGATATACCATTTAAAATTAACCATAAGGTTAAAACATTTATTGTATTATTTTAACATTATCTTAACCCCTAAATTTATCTAAATAGTGCCCTTATACCAACTATAAGGACCCGAACAAGACTATTACATATACCAGTGACTTTAGACTAGAATTCATTTTCATTCATTCCCAAATATATTTTTGGTTTAAAATTTTAGTGATTTAGTTCTTAAGTCATATATAACATCCCACAATCATACAAATTGGATACTACTAAAACTATATCCATTTTTTCATAATATAAAAGTATAAAAAATGATTTCTTTTCAATAATAATTGTTACAACATTCATCTTGTCTTCTCCATTTATCTTACCCAACCATAAACCATGTAAAAAATTAGAATTTGTTGTGAAAACAAAAAATTTGGTAAGGGGATTAAAAGAATAACGAAACCATTAGTCCATTAATACTTATATACATACGAATCATATACTTATCACCCTTAAACGTAACATATACCTAATTTGTGAAAATATGAAGTTCCCATAAAACATTATAAGAATTAGAAAACAAATTTATGTACCATAGGGAATAATTTTATTACTATGATTACATATAATAATAACCCTTTTAGTTAGCATATGATTTTTGACCCTCACAGATACCTTATAATGTAACCCTCACGACTACCTTATAATTTATCTACTACAGTTACACTTAGAATAACCATTATGGTTAAATTACAACATACCTAATGCATTGGAGGGATATCATAGACCAATCCAATTTTTTTATAATGTGACCAACTTTCATCATAAAAAATTCCCAAGAACAAAATCATTTTAAAAGAATGTAAATACTTGCATCATGAGAACATTCCTTCTAGAAAATCACAAATTTTAAAAACATATTGCACACATAAACAGGGAAACATTTTATTAAAAACTAAATATGCAATATTTTATAGGAGGATTCAAAACATTAAGGATTAATTAATGTTGTAAAATTCTCTCATTTCATATAAGTTAAAAACATTATTTCGGGATTTTATAAAAAGACCTTAAATAGGATTCTAAAATGAAAGTATCTTTTTTGTCTAAAAGCACTCTATACTTATAATTAATTCCAAAGATTGAAAAATTATATTCATGAATTACTTAATTAAGAACCTTTTCAACATATATTTTCTTTATTAAAATTTTATTATGTTAATTCATGGCCATTTCAAGGAGTTATAATTATCAAAATCATGTTCTAAGTGCATTTGTTTCATGGAATTATGGTCGGTTCTCTAGAGTTTAATTATGGGAGTTCTTGTGAAATGATTGAAAAACATGAAAACATGAATGAAATGATATTAATATGTTTCCATAATTTCAATTGATCACATATTTCAGTTTTTTATAATATCAGTATGGTTCATTAGATAAACATTAATGAAAATTTTTAGTTTATTGTTTCTTCTTTTTCCAACCATCACAAAGCAGTTTTGTTTTTATTTAATATTACTTTTCTAAATTAGTTCCAGAACATTAAATATGTTATAATATATATATTAAAAAACTTTTAACCATAATAATTGTTTTATAACCAACTATGAAGTTTGTAAAGGAAAATTAAAACTGAGCTACCTTGAAGGTGGTGAATCGACATGTCACAAATGATGTTTTCATTTTCTAGAATAAGAGGAGAAAATGAGAGTTTTGATGATTGATATTCCATTACAACAATAAAATTATATTATATGTTTTATAATTTATTTATCATATCATTTTGTAAAGGGAATATAAATATAAGATAAGAATCACTGAAATAAATAAAGAAACAAAATAAAATAGAAAGAATAGGTATTTACCTCTTGAATATAGAATCCTTGAGAAAATCCATAAGGAGCATGGTTTTGGTATTTTTGTGAGACCATTATATCTTTGAAATGGGGAAGAATCTTAGGAATGTAATTGTGAAGAATTTAGACAAACTTCAAGGCTTGGGAGGTGTGAGGAGAAGAGGTGGTGAGGGGTTGTATTTATAGGTTGAGGGGAAGAGTGTTCTTGAATATTATATTCATTAGTTTATTATTTTGGGTCAAGATTATCAATAGTTTTAATTATTGATAATATTTATATCAACCAGTTTATTTAATTTTGAACTAATTTGTATTTAATTCACTTAAACATCATCCATGACTCAATAATTCATTTATTTAATAATACAATAAATTATTGTATTTCACTACTCACCAAAAAAATCAACTATTTTATAAAAATCTGAAAACATTCACCCAAGACATTTTTCAATGTGTAAAATTTATTAAATGGACTCCATTTTTTGAAAATAATATTCAAAATATGAAACTTTTATGTTCATAATTAGAATCATCATTTATTCAAAAAAAATCTGATTTTAATATTCTAACCGATTGTATAACACTTTGAAAAAATAATTATGGTCTCAAAAATGTATCATATAATTATAATAGAACAAAATAATAATTTATGAATCTATTCCATTAAATAAATTTTCTATTAAATCATTATATTTATTATAAAATTGTAAATAAACAAAAATATTTCTCAAAAATACCAACACATAATTTATCATTTTCAATATATTTATTAACGTATTTCATGATATAGATATATCATATTTTCCCTTATGAGTTACCTAAAACTTATTTATAATTTCATAATTGAGGTTAGTATTATCTTAGTATATATTTATTAATTTCAATAAATATCTCCAATTTCTTTATACATTTATAATGAATTTAACTATTTAATTCCATAATGGAAAAAAATTATTTTATAATTACCTGGGTGGTTACACAATGAAATATTCCCTCTCCTTATTCATCCCAAATAAAAGAACATAAATCACTCTCAATTTATTTAATAACCTACTTTGTAACTTTAAGCACCAAAATAATATGAATGAGGATGGAAGAAAACATGCAAATGTCAAGACTAATTCTCCCTCCAAACCAAAGGAACCAATTTTCGTAATTTGTAATACAGTTGGTGACCTTGGAAACCATCCCATCGAATTGACTGATCTACACCCCGTTAAGAGAAAAAGGATCTTCTAGGTAATCCATGGGGATTTTCTTCTTTTGTATTCTCATAATTGATTCAATATTCTATCTTCATCAATACAATCATGAGGAGGTGAAATGCACATTGATTTTATCCCATTTGATGACTTAGACTCTCTAATTAGAGTACTCCTCCATAACATTTTTGAATATTAGAATAGAATCACTATGATCATTGATAAATAAGACCATACCATCAAAAGATAGATGGTGGGACAACCCACCAGAATGAGATCTACTATGATAGAATCTAATAAAACCAAGATTCATGTGGAAAATAACATATTTTATAAGAGAATATTGGACAATTATGAATTTACTAGGGGAAATGGGGTCACCTTTCCATAACCCCCTAACATATATCAAGAACCCACAATACCTTCCCATAAAGATGATATTGAACCATGTCAAGCTGTAACATCTAAATTGCAAATTCACCACCCATTTCTAGAAGCCCATGTACCTCATAATGTGTAGGATGATATTCCACTCGATCTAATCATGTGCTTTATCCATGTTGAATTTTATATTGATATTAGATACAAAAACCTTCCTATTGATCTCCCCCACCATCTAATGTGAAATTAAAATCACTCCTTGAACTGATCTACCCTTGATGAATGCATCATTCTCCTCTATGACCCAGTTGGGGATCAGATGGGAAAGTCTTTTGTTGGTGATATAGGACATTATATTTTAAAATAAATTTCATATAATTATCAGTATGATTTTTTGTAAAAAAAGAATGATATTTAACTCTGGGAATCAGGATCATGGTTGAGGCACATTCAACCTAATGGATCTTTAAACTGAGGAACAATTCTCACGTTCTTTTGTATCTTCTCATGCACTTTTTGTGCCTTTTTAATCATTACATGGATATATGGTTGAACAATCATTTAATAAAGATAATATTTCTCCACATACATTAATATTTTAAGGTCATTAATTCTCACAACCACAAATATAGGATATTTTTTATCCTCAATGTAAATAAGATGGTAAGGTCATTTTGACTCAAAGAATCAACTACCTTGTTCTTTTTCCCAGGGTGGTAGTACATTAAGCAGTCATAATCATTAATAAAATCCAACCATATTCTTTGGTGCATATTCAACTCTTTCTGGGTGAATATACAATTTAAATATTTATGATTAGTATTTATGTCACTCCTTTGTCCATAAAGACAATACCTTTATATAATTATTATAATGATTACAACAGCTAACTCCAAATCATGAGTTAGGTAATTTTTCTAGTGAACCTTATATTGGTGAAAGACATAAGATATCACCTTCTCATTCTCCATAAAATACACTCCATACACTTTTTCAATTCGTTTGTGTAAAAAAAACCCATCTTCACTACATGATAGTTTGAGATTATGGTCACTGACCAACATTCTATTCACTTCCTAGAAATTTTCTTCACATTTATCAGTCTAAAGGAAATTGACTCCATTCCATGTTAACATGGTGAGTGGATTATACAGCCATGATAAATCCTTAAAAATTATTTGGTAATATCTAACCAATCCTATAAAACCAAAAAGCACAATCATAGTGGTTGTTTTGAGATAATGTGCAATAACTTCTCCATTTGATTGATCCACAAATATACTCTAGCATGAGATTATATAGCCCAAAAATGAAAATTTACATAGCCAAAATTCATACATTTTAGATTTTTATAAAAATTATCATTCCTTGTTGTCTTATGTTTAATCCTTAAGTGATCTTTATGTTCTTCCTTGGGATTAGAATATATAAAAATATCATCAATTAAGACTACCACAAACTAATAAAGATAATCTATAATGACCCAATTAATTAAACCCATGATGATTTTGGTGGAATTAGTAATAAAAATGGAATTACCATAGATTCATATTATTCGTACCATGAATGGAAAGTTTCATTGGATATATATTCAATTTTTAACCTCGAAATATATTATCTAGATTGAAGATTAATCTTGTAAAAATATTTATCTTCTCATAATTGATTTATCAAATCATCAATACAGGGCGTATAATAAATATTCTTGATCGTGATATTTTTATGTTCTTGAAAATAAATTTAAAGTAACATTAATCCAATATTATTCTTAAATAAATGTATATGTGTTCTCCATGGTGATGCACTTGGACTAATAAATCCTTTATCAAGATTCTCCTAGCATTGCAACTTTAATTCCTGTAACTAAATTGGGTTCGAACAATATGGAGTTTGGGAAATAGGTTTAGCACTGGGTTTGAGTTCTATGGAAAACTCAACATCATAATTTAGAGGAATACTAGAAAAATATTATAGAAATACATCAATGAACACCCGTACAATATAAATATCATATATTTTGAGTTTCTCCACAACAACATGAAATAAATACCCACTTTAAATAGAAATAAACAACCATGAAATTGATGTAATTTACATTGGAAGCTTATATTTCCCCTTTAACTAATAGACTACATTTGGTTGTTTTGGGATATAAAATATGAATTCCATTCCTCAAAAATTGATAAGGTATTTATATAATGAAACAAATTCCATGGGAAAAAATCACATAAAATTCAACTAGATGATGAATTAAAGAATCTATAGGAATCACATTCCCAAAAAAGAGTGGGGAAGAATCCCAAAGATGAGATGAGATCATCATAACATTAAGGGTATTTACTGGTCTTTCATTATATATCCATTGAGCATGTAATATGATACACATGTAACATATTTAGATTAACATGAGTGGGTAGATCCATAATCAAAAAAGTCATCAACTTCTCTAGAGTGGATAGTGAGTGTACCTTTCACCACTTCATTATCACTCCTCATATCATCAATAATAATCAAATTAATTTCCCATTATCTATATGGTAAAGAGGTTTCTGACATCTATCATAATCATTTAACCTCATATTTGATCATTGGTTGAAAAAATGTCCATACTCCTTCTAATTATAGTATTGGAGTGTGGGTGATGAATTATATAAAGATTTATCTATATTTGAATCATTGGATAACATGTTCCCATTACATAGATATTTTATTTCCCAATGGACTTATTTTCCACACATGAAACATTTATCAATCCAACTAAGTAAATTTTCTCTATGATTCTTTAAAAATATCTGGAATAAAGGAAAACTAGTCTTATTCCCTCCATGATTTTTTAATAAAAAATTACTGTGAATTACATTATTCTTTATTATCAAAACTATTAGATTGATGGGTGACTCAAATATCTATTTCCACCTAGATATAATATTAAATTATTTCTTCATAGATACAAAAGTCATATATGTATAACACCCTTTGGAGACATCATTTTAAGGAACTGAAGAATTGATCAATATTCGTATCTTGATCAATAATAATACCAGAATAATAATTCATTATTCTTGTAAAAGATTCTACATATGTACTAACAAATATATCCTTATTCTTCTCAGGATCATGGAATCCATTATTATTATTCATATGAAGACTATAGGGAAAACACTTTTCGGGAAGTATTCTCCTAAAGTCATCCCACTTCATGGAGTAAATTGATTCACATTACCTCATATTCTTAATAAGATTCCATCATTTATCAGCTTCACCTTCCAAATTAAAAACATTTATTATAACCGTTTCATTTCCCTTGTTATAGAGAATGGAAAATATCATTTAAGTGGTACTAATCCATTTCAAAGTAATTAGTGGATATGTGGACCAACTAAAATACTATGGGCATTTCCTTATAAAAGAATCGATAATATTTTTCTTCCTTCCTTTATCAACTTGGAAGGAAAACATGATCCCTTTATTAATAAAGTTGTATAGGCATTATAAGAATATTATTTCATTCCATCTCCCATAAAATTCAACTTCTCAGGGTGATAATCATTGTATATTCGATCACATTCAGTGTTAACATGGTTCCTTCTAATTCTAAAAATTTATTAAAACAAAAAAAGAATAGTATGATCAATAGTACTCATATAAAGATATAATATTATCCTAAAAATAATTTATTCGATGCTTAAATCATGGCACCTTCTTTTAAATATATGACATCGTAGGTTTAACCTATAAAACCCATATAAATTACCTATTAAAATCCTTTCTAATGTATCTTAATTAAAATGTGAATTAACCAAATTAAGTCCCTCATGAGTGTACAACAAGGTTTTTAGTAAGGGCTCATACACTATGAAACAAAATAGTGGTTGAGATAAACTTGACCATCTCTTTTCCGTGTTGTTTCCCCTAGATACATCTATTCCAAAACCACACCCACTAATAGTATCAATGTGGGTTCCGGGAGTAGTGGAAGCACGGTTGGGTCGACACCCAAGTTTAATTTTTACCATGATCAATGAATATTCTGGGATCAATACAATGATGAATGCCGGTCTCCATAGAAAATAATCAAATATTTAGATAAAGGAAGAGGCTTGAAACCTTTAGAGAGGATCTTTCATATCATGTTTATAATTAATTTAATTATTTTTATAAGGAAAAAATACCTGGATCTTTGGTATTTTCTTTTTTGATGATGTTGATCATCTGGAATGCCTCTTATGAGTTATCCCATTGCGCTTGAGAGGATCAAAACTATAATCATTCAAGCGGTGATTCACACGTGCTCTAATGGCCTCCGATCGACACCAATCATTCTCAGAGTACTAGTGCGGCGAAGAAAGTGTCTTGTGTCAGTCATTCTTGATCACTTGTTCTTCATCCTTGAAGAATGTCTCTCAATCTTGAGAGGGGTTGGAAGAGGATTTGAGAGAGAAATTGTTTAGGTCAACAATTCTCAATTCACTGGGTGTGCGGTTCGATACATGGAACAATAGACATACGTGTCTATTTATTGACATTGGGCTTCAGTTATAATATTTAATTGTGAAATAGAAATTAAATATATTCATAACCATATAGAAAACCCATCCTATTAATAATAACACCTCATCATTATTTATAGTGTGTCAATATTCACAAAACTAAATTATAAATAAAATTCCGCATCACAAAATAATAGTAGTGTTATTTTAATTTATACCAACTAGTTAAATAATCATTTATCATCTTGAAAATAATTATTTTACTACCAAACCGGCCTTCGTCCAATAGAACTCCACATTAATTTATTGAAAACCCAAATAAATAAACAAATAATTTATTCTATTAAATAAATAATTTATTTACAAAATATTAAATAAATATTTATTAAATGTTCAATAAAATAAATTAATATATTTTACCCACAATATGGTGATAAAATATTTATTTAATATATTCAATAATTTTTACATGAATAAAATTATTCAAATGTCTTGAGAGTAATATTTATTAATTAAATTCAAATAGAATTTAACCGAGACCACCAGAAACAATTAGTGTGTGACCCTCTTGGATTCTTTCTCATTTTTATTAGGTGGGTAGGCCTAAAGTCCAAGAGTACTATCAAGCAATGGGTCAAGGCACCCATGAGAATTAACTAAATGTCATAATAATAACATCCATATATGAATGGTCACTATATAATATAATCCCTTTATCGTAATATCTCATCAAGAAGGTTTCATGATAGTGTCATAAACTTTTATGATTGATACATCGTTCTTTGACTACCTGAAATAAACTCATTGTTACACTATTTCCATGGAATTTCACGTGACAGTTCTATTTCAATCGAAGGGTCGAGATATCAACTTCCATAAATTTAAGGTAAAATCCTTCCACGAATTATCCATTAATAACATGCCACTTGTGACACACCCAATGTACGCTACTTCCCACCAAATGTTTGTATGATAGTTTTCATCATTAATCAAAGACGACAACTTGAGACACATATTAATAATAATCTTAAAGTCTATTGATCATTACACATGCTCTCAGATAGAAATATCTGATGACACAAAAACATGTCGAATTTTTACTGGCGGGACTGTTCTCATAATCTCAAGTCTTGGAGATTACCAAGTGCAAACATCAATAGATAAAGTCTCATCTACTTACTAGTACATTCTCCTGATGGGTTTCATGCTATATGTCCCATCATAGTATGTTATCCAACTGTAAAACTATATTTTAGAATATTGTTATGTAATTTCAAGGTTCTCATCATAGAGGGGATATTCCATGACCTTATCAATGCAAAAAATACTCTAGGAAATTGTTATATCATAGTCATTAAGAACAATGAACAATATGTAAAATGATGTTTAATATTTAAATAAATTAAATATCCATGTAATCAAAGTAAAAAACTGTTAGTTCTAGGATACCAACTCTAAAAAACTCTAACTTAGACTATAGACAACTGCCTATGACTTTCTGTTTTCTAGACCTCACATGATGATCATGTTTTTGCTGAGTCAATGATTTAGTCAAAGGATCTGCCACAATTTCTTCTCTGGAAATACTACTCACTGAAACTTCACCTCAATTAGAAAAATCCCTTAAGAGATGATACTTATGAAGTATGTTCTTCATCCACTGATGTGAATTTGTCTATTTTGCGAGAGCCACTACTGCAGTATTATCACAGTACAATATGATGGGATCTTTACTCCTAGGTATTATATCCAGCTCCTAGATGAATCTTTGCTTCAAAATTTCTTCTTTAGCTACCTCATAAGCTTAGATATATTCAGACTCTGCTGTAGAATCTATGACTGCACACTACTTTGAGCTCTTTCGGCTCATTGAACCTCCATTCTAAGGGAAGATGTATCCTGTTTGCGACTTCTTTTCTTCTTAATTAGTCTGGAAACTAGCATCTGCATATCCTCTAATGGCTAGTTCCTTATCTCATCCATAAAATAGGAACATAACCTTAGTACGCCTCAGATACTTTAAGATAGTCTTGATTGTCATCCAATGGCAGTCACCTAGGTCAGCTTGATATATTCCAACCACACTCAATGCATAAGAGACATCCAACCTAGTACATATCATGGCCTACATGACTGACCCACTCGTTGATGTGTAGGGAGTCCATGCCATTATTTTTCATTCCTTGTGTGTTTGATGAAACATTTTCTTGTAAAGATGAATGCCATGTGATTCTGGCAATAATCCCCTCTTGAATTATTCCATACTAAATCTCTTTAGTATCAAATCAATGTATGTACTTCGACTTAGGCCCAAATATCTCTTGGATCTATCAAAATGGATATTGATCCTAAGAATATATGATTCCTCTCCCAAGTCTTACATGTAGAAGAATTGATTCAACTATTCCTTAACAAACTATAAGACTAGTATATCATTTCCAATAAGAAATATGTCATCAATATATACAATTAAGAAAATTTCTGCACTCCCACTAAACCGTTTGTAGACACAAGGATGAAATTCATTCTTGATAAAACCAAATTTTGGTATGGATTCATCAAAATAAATGTTTCATGACCTAGATGCTTGCATTAATCCAAAATCTATTTCTGTAACTTTCATACCTTAATTGAATAACTTGGACTCATGAACCATTTAGGTGATGTCATGTAGACATCTTCCAAAATGTTCCCATTAAGGAGGGAAATTTTGACATCCATTTTCCAAATCTCATAGTCATGGTAAGCAAAAATGGACAATAGAATTCTGATGGATTCCAACACTGTAATGGGTGAAAATGTTTCATCGTAGTCAATGTCTTGACACTGTTTAAAACCCTTTTAAACCAGTCATGCCTTATAACTGCTGACTTGTCCTTCCATGTCTAGTTTCTCCTTGAATACCCTTTTGAAACCAACATTCTTTACATAAACTGGAGGATCTACCAAAATCTAGACTTGGTTTGGGAACATGGAATTCATTTCAGAATTCATGGCTTCTTTCTACTTAGAAACATCTGTGCCACATACTACTTTCATTTAGTTTAGAGGCTCATTATTATCAACTAATAATGAGTCACCATCCTCAGTAAATAGAAAATCATACAGTTCCAGTTCTCTAACCTCTCTTATACTCCAACACAATTGTTGTGTCTCTAGAACAGTTCTTTCTTCCATTGGGATTTGTGGAATCTTCTCCTATACCAACTCTTGTGTACCGTGAGCCTCAAATTCATTGACATCTATCTTTATCCCACTATCTCTTTTAGAGATGTGATCCCTCTCAGTGAATACTGTGTGTTTAGACACTATAACCTTTTTGTATGAGGGGTTGTAAAGCTAATATCCCATTTTCTCCTTGGGGTATTCTATAAATGTACACTTTATGCCTTAGGGTGCAACTTTGCTACCCGAAGAGGCCTTAACAAATGCATCACTTCCCCATACATGTAAATTCTATAACATGGATTTCTTTCCACTCTAAAAATAATTTGGAATACCATTTATCAATTTAGTTGGTACTTGTTTTAGTATTTGTGTTGTTGTTTGTAATGCATATCCCCAAAAGGATAATGGAAGACTTACATGACTCGTCATTGATCTGATTATGTCCAATAGGTTGCGATTCCTCCCTTCACTTACACCATTCCACTAGGGCTTGTAAGGAGGTGTAAGTTGGGATAGGATCCAAAACTCCCATATATAATCAATGAAGTCTTGATTAAGATATTATGCACCTCACTCTGAGGAGAGTTTCTTAATCTTCTTACCAAGCTAGTTCTCAACTTCATTCTTGTATTCTTTGAACTTATCAAAAGAATCTAACTTATACCTCATGAAGTATATATATCCATATCTACTAAAATCATTAGTAAAAGTTATGAATTATGAGTTCCCTCCCCTTGCTTCAACTGGAAATGGTATACATACATTGGTATGAACTAATTCCAGAAGTTCTTTATCCCTTTCACCTTTCCCACTCAATGGGGATTTGGTCATTTTTCCTTGTAAACATGCATGACATATGCCAAGTGGTTTTAGTTCAAAAGAATCTAAATATCCATCTTTATGTAACTTTGTCTAGAATTTATTGTTTACATGACCTAGCCAGTGATGCCAAATATGGGTGTGGTATGTGTCTTGTGAATTATCTTTGTTATTGATTTACATTACTTGGTTTGTGTAATCCAACATGTAAAGACCATTGTATAAATGTTCCCTACCAAAACAAATGTTTTCTTTGTAAAATAAGAAACATTCATTTCCAAAATTGAAAACAAATCCATCTATATCTATTATGGATATAGAAATAATGTTTTTAGTAAAAGACAACACATAATAAAAACCCTTTAACACTAAGATCTTCCCAGTTGGCAATGTCAGGTGGTAGTCCCTAATAGCTACAACAACAAGTCAAGCTCTGTTGGATGCTCGCAGATCTACCTCCCCTCGGTTAATCTTCCTGAATCTACTTGGTCCCATTATTTGGATATATATGTGAGCACCATAAGCTGTATCTAATACACAATTTGTAGAAATAGATATATTTCATTTGATAACAAATGCACTTGAAACTTCCCCTTGCTTCATAGGAAAGGTTCAACTCTTCTTCCAGTGGCATTTCTTGCCACATGCAAAACAAACAGCCTCCTGTTCCCTTTCCTCCCCTTTGAAATTTTTTTTCTTGGAAGGCTATGAAGAAGATTTGGGATTAATTCTCTTCACCTTCCCTTTCCTCTTATTCACCATAAGGACAAAATTATTTTCATGCTTCATATATTTTTCCACATGGAGAATTAGGATAAGAAGATCAGATAGAGACTTCTCAGTTTTGTTCATGTCGAAATTAACCACAAAGTTGGAGAAGATCTGAGGGAGTGATGCGGGAATGAGATCAGTTCCTAGTTTTTTGAGGAGCATAAAACCTAGAACCTTTAGAATCTCATTGTAGCCGATGATATTGACTACACGAGGCCTGGCTAGGGCACCTTCTCGTAGATTACTATGAAAGAGTACCTTGGAGATCTCAACCTTTTCACACTTTACCTCTCTTGGTAAATAACACAAAGGTGCTCGAGCATGCTATAAGCATCCATGTTTTCACGAGACTTCATGAGATCACTAGACCTTGATGATAGCATCAAACATTGAACATCGACCAGATTTTTCATATGTTTCTCATAGACTAAGAAAAACCTCATCACTCGCCTCTTTGGAAGGCAGATCAGGTAATTCTGAATCCAACATGTAAGACTTTTGTTCAGGGCATAGGATAACCTAGTGGCATCTAAAACATTCCTAGAAGTTACTATCAGTGAGGATGTTGTCTTTATCCAAAATTGATTGCAAAGATTGTGTGGTTTGACGAGATTTTTGTTTTTATTTGAAAATTAAAAGAGAAGATCATTAGTACATTCTTGAATACATTTTATGATAACTAATAAATTAATTTTATTAAGTCTCCCACTTTTTATGAAGTCCCCATGGCACTCACCATTGAACTCAGAATTTCCAATTTCCAAGAAATTCTAGTGGAAAGGATCCATATTCCCCTTTGCATAACCCTAATAAGGTTTGGTCAAGATATTTGAAGGTATTTATGTAGATATGTCTTTTCTAACTTTGAGCTTGTAGTTCCTTGATCTGTTGAGTGGACTCCCCAATCCTGAAATCTTGACTTTGGATTTACTCAACTCTTGCCTCCAATATCCCACCAAGTCTAGAAAGGGCTACACCTATTAATATAATGTAGTTAAGTCAAACCAAAACCTTTCATATAGTATTCAGGTATAAAAGTAAGTGTCCCAACATGGGTTGGTCAAACAAATAGTTTTATTGAGTTTTTTCCTTAATCAAGTAATGGAAGGCTTGGTCTGACTTAATATTTTATTTGAGGGATTTATCTCTTATGCGTGAATTGATTATTATCATTATCACATGATTGTTAAACTTAAGTGGAACTTACTTAAGTGATTAACCTTTTATTGACAATATTTATGCTTAAATCCATGTTTATTTTAGTTCCATCTTGTAGGCGTGTTTAATTCATTAATTTTGTGATCGTGAAAACACATCCATAATGATAAACCATGCAACTGGAAAAAATAAAACAAAGTAAGTGGAATGATCATGAGATTTTTGATGGTTAGTTTATCCAGTGGTTGATAAACTGACCCTGACCTAGGGGAGAAATTCCTTGAACCTTTTAGGTTCGTGTTTACAGCTTTCCACCATTACCCCTCTATATCTCTTGGGATTGGTTTTGTCTTGGCTCTAGCTTGAACCACCACTACTAGCTTGGGAGTTCCATCCATTACATGTGCTTTTAAACTCACATGTTGGTGAGAGGTGAAATGTGGTTTTACATAAAAAAAACATTGGGCACATAGGCCCTTTATATTAATGAGGATAAGGCTCACAAGCCGACAAATTTAATTTAAATAAATAAATTAAAATAACCATCCACATATAAAGGTCCTAGTCTAGCTCATGATCATCCCTACATGTAATGGTATTTATGGATAAATAAAACTAGCATTTAATTCTTTAATCATTCTTTTTTAAGATAAATCACACTCGAATCAATTAATTACCATCTTTAATTAATCCATCCATTTATCTTAAACCCTTTTCTGAATTTACATGATATTTTCATCCATCATAATTTTAAACAAATAAATTTGTTTACAATTATATTTGTACGTAACTTGTACCTTGGAGGATACCTAGTGAGTTCATATTCATAACTACCCAATGAGTATAAATGATCATTACATAGATGTTAAATTAATCGCATATATATATAATAAATATCACGTGCTGTGCCACAACTTTACACTCACGCCATGGTATACGTCTCAAGGTTTTGTATAATATATTAATAAATTTTAATAAATCTGTGTAATTTGGATGAGTACATGGCATGTAGTCCAACTACACGATGTGTACTATTGTTCACCATCCATCCGAATTACATGATATAGGATACAACATGTGAGTGTACTTCAGAAATATTCAGAGTACCTAGGGTGTCAAGTGGGCCACACACCGTGTAGTATCTTCATTACACTGTCTCCAGAAAGGAAAGCCGTGTATGTGGTACACATTCCAACCTGAAACCAAAAGGACAACACATCATGTCCAGTGGTCCACACGACATGTAATCCAGAAACCACATGCCACTTATTCCTTGTCAACACAAAAAGTCATTAAGACATAGTCAAACTCCAATGACATGGATTGTCTTAATAAACCAAACTTGGTGCATTGAACTTTGAATACATGTCTTGTACTGCATAATACAGGTTGTGTGTTCTAGTGTTGTATGAGAATAAACCTTTTGAACCTTCGAATGAGATAATTTGTTTTCATTTAATCAAAATTAACAGAAAAGACCGTTTATATAAGGTGAACGAGAGACAAAAGAGGAGGAACATATCTTGAGATTCATATTTTTAGAATGACTAACTTGAATTGAAACATTTAAATTATTAAATGTGCAAATAATCAATTAAATATTTAAATAATTATAAACTATGATGTAACATCCCTTTGATACCACTTGTAGGTTTTAGGCGTAGTGGAAGCATAGTTGGGTCGGCACCCAACATTAATTTTTACCACGATCAATGATTATTCCGGGATCAATACGATGATGAACATCAGTCTCCACCAAATAGAATCAAATATTTAGATAAAGAAGTAAGAGGCCCAGAACCTTTAGAGAGGATCTTGAATATCATATTTATAATTAATTTAATTAATTTCAAAAATAAAAGAATCCATGGATCTTCAAAATTTTCTTAGTTGGTGATTTTGATCATCCGTAATGACCCTTACAAATTATCTCATTGCGCTTGCAAGGATCCAAACTAGAATCCCTCAACCGGTGATCCACACGTGCTGCAATAGCCTCTAATTCACATCACTAGTTATCTGGGTGCCAGCGTGTTGAAGCGAGTGTGTTGTGTTGGTGGTTCTTGATCTCTTGTTCTTCGACCTTAAAAAACATCTCTCATTCTTGAGAGGGGAGGTAAGAGGATTCATTAGAGAAATCATTTATCTCAACAATTCTCAATTCACCGGGTGTGTGGTTCAGTACATTGAACAATATATGTACATGCCTGTTTATTGACATGGTGATTCAGTTACATTATTTAATTTCTTAACTTCAATTAAATACATTTATAACCTTAGAGAAAACCCATGGTATTAATAATAATACTGCTTCATTATTTATAGTGTGCCAACTTGAAAAAAAGGTATTATAAACAAAATTTTACATCATAAAATAATAGCGGCGTTATTTAAATTTGTTCCAAATAGTTAAATAATTATTTATCATCCTAAAAATAATTATTTCACTTCCATACTGGCCTTGGTCTGTTTGAAATCCACTTCCATTTATTGAACACCAAAATAAATAAATAAATAATTTATTCTCTTAAATAAATATTTTATTTACAAACTAGTAAATAAATATTTATTAAATTTTCCATAAAATTAATAAATATGTTTTACCCACAATCCGGTGATGAAATATTTATTTAATTTATGAAATCATTTTAGCTTGAATAAAATTATTCCACTCTCTGGATAATAATACTTATTAATTAAATTCAAATAGAATTTAATCGAGACCACCATAAACACTTAGTGTGTGACCCTCTAGGATTATTTCTCGTTGGTATTAGGCAGGCTTGCCTGAAGTCCAAGAGTAGAATCTAGCAATGGGCCAAGGCACACATGGTAAAAAAATTAAAGTAAAAAAAAAGACATCCACATATGAATGCTCACTGTGTAATATAATACCTTTATTGAAATATCTCATCAAGTAGGTTTCATGATAGTGTTATCAACTTTTATTCTTGATAAGTCATTTTTTGACTACCTGAAATAAACCCTTTGTTAAACCATAGCCATGGATTTTCGTGCAACGGTTCTATTTCAATCAATGAGTCATGATATCAACTTCTGTAAATAGAATAGACAAATCCTTCCTCGGCTTATCTATTAATAACATGCCACTCGTGACGCATCCAACGTACCCTACTTCCTGCCAACTATCTACATGATGATTTTCATTAGTAAATAAAAGTGCGTGAGTCATGACACATATTAATAATAATCTTAATGTCTAAGGATCATTACACATGCTCACAGATAGAAATATCTGATGACACCAAAACATTCAGAATTTATATGGGTGGGTCTGTTCTCATAATCTCATGTATTTGAGATTACCATGTGAGATCTTCATGAGAGGAAGTCTCATATTCTTATGAGTACTCACACATGAAACTCGGCATGCTATGTGTCCCATCATAGTATGTCATCCAAATGTAGAAATATATTTAAGAATATTGTTATAACATTTCAATATTCTCATCATAGAAGGGAACTGCCATGACCTTATCAATGCAACAAATACTCTAGGACAATATTATATCTGAGTTATACAAAATAATGGAAAATATGTAATAAGATGTTATATATTTAAATTCATTAAATATCTATGTAATAAAAGTACAAACAGTTGGTTCTAGGACACTAACTATAACAATCAATACTAGGATGTATTTTTTTAGGGAAACCACATGCCATTTTCTACCATAACTAATGATGATATCTTATAAATATGACAATTTTAAAGGTTATAATTAATGATTCCACATCCTAGATTCCAAAAGTTAATAAACCTCTGGCTGATAACAACAATAGAAAGCCATATTTTTCATACACATATATTAAATCTTTTTTATGAATATTGAATAAAATTCACTATAATATATCCCTGAGGAATATAGGGGTTTTGTGTATTTGGAGGCTTAGATACAAAAAAACTAGAACATAAGATATCTATATTATATCCCATTTAACAAAAAAATCAATATTTTAATTAAACAATCCCCATCCAGATCATAGAAAGGGAAGAAAACAATGAGATATATAGGATCCTAAAATAGAGAAGACTGGGAGTGTCACCAAGATAAATGAGTAAACCTTTATGGGGAAAAGATCCCAAACTGTATAATAATGATAAAATTACCTCCAGTGGAGCTTTGGAATCTTGAAATTCATCTGATCTATTTCCCTTATGCCTAGTTTGATTGATCTATAATCCCTTATTAATCAAGTTACAAATCTTATAAATTTGATATGCAATAGTTCATGTAGTGGGGATGAGACCACAAAGAGACATGTTTGAGACTGGAGTCTGTTTACAACATTTCTAAAGTTATGTTCCTCTTCCAACACAACTCAAGGCTAGATAACAATACATTTTCTTCTTCTTAGAGACAACTCCCAAACCCAAAGAAGGATTTAAAGGAAATGATAACTGAATCTCTATTTTCCAGAACTAAACCGCCACCACTCATGGCACCAGAGATGCATGAACCATCGATAAGGAGTTTCAACCTAGTGATAGTTTATGCAAACTATCCCAACAAATGGAATGGGGACTGGGTGATGAAGGAATGGTTTAGTGGGTTCCCATGACTGCTCTAAGAGAGGTAGAGGCTTCACAGTTTGTGAAATACAAACCATATTAGACATCATATTCCTTTTTTTTGATAGTGGTGGTCATCCTGGTGCTAGAAATCTCCTCATACTGGGATTGGTTTCTCGGTTGGAAAATGCATTATCCTCATGCCGCAAGGATGATGGATCTATCATTAACTTCCATTATTTTATACCCTATACCCTGAAATAATTGTTTAATGAAGTTCATTCCAATGAAATTGTCAACGGGTACACCTGTGAAACTAACAAAAGAGATCCATTCACACTTGGCCCATTTCCCCTCGAAGAAGAGGCGATGAGTGGATTCTTCCCTAAAATCCATACAGTAGATACACCATGTTTTGAGATGGATACCAATTTTATTGATATTATCATCTATCTAAAGATAATTCTACCTAACATGACATAATAAGAAATTGAATTTGGTAAGGATCTATTTACACTACAACACCTCTCCCCATTTATCTTCATTAGACAACACATGTGACACCCAACGGTAATACCTCAATGATAAGGATCCTGTCATAGAACCCATTAAAGAACACGTGTTAGGAATAGATAAAAACTCAATTAGATAAAAAACTATATCGGTTTGAATCCATAATGGCTTCGGTGAATGTGATATGACTACATATTGGGGGGGGAGTATTGTTCCAGGGTGGGACATCACAAAAATCCTAGTTTATCACCGAACTATTTATGATTCTAGAAACTAATCTCTCATAGCATAAAATCAATAACATATGTCTATCAAGAAAGGATGTGTGGTTAAACTAAGCACTAAGTGATGGATGATCTGCCTTTTGGAATCTCAAAAAAAAATCTCTATATTTTTTAGGAATGAAATGTCCCAAAAGATACTGACCTTCCATCACTTCCCATGATAGCTTTGCATCCAAACCATGAATGAGCCCTAAAATAATATTAACCTTGATACCTCCCTCTATCTCTAGTTTATCCATCTATTCTTAGTATTCCAAGTGATGCCTCCCCTCTTAGTGAGAATCTCATATAAATACTGCCATTGTTTTCTACAGTCGCGTAATAATACAAATATGATATGTAGTTGAAGATTACACATGCATTGGGATGGAAGATGAAACAATTTCAACAAGATTTAATATTAAACCGAATGATATAATGTGCGTATTCATGTTGGTGATGTTATTTTATCCTTTACAACAAATAAATCAAGTGTTGCACAAGATGCTGACCACAAGATAATGGTTCTCCAAGATAAACTATTGGAAATCGCATCCTGTTGAATATCATACTGGACTCCATCTCTCTATCTCTTCTGTTCGGGCACCTATCTGATATGAAAAAACCTCTTTTATCACGATTCACCAATTTTCTTCTCTATTTAAAATATTCTTCAATAGCATCATTAATTCTATTTATATAGCGTTTGCATCCATTGGAAAAAATAATCACATCATCAGTGAACATAAGATTGGATATACCATGAATCTGATGTCAACACCAAAATTGAAGAACACTTCAATCATGAAGTTTCTTTTTAATTAATCTAATAAGAGTTTCATTCATCATAATGAATAGGATGAGATAAATCAAGTCACCTTTCCCTAGGGCCCAGACATATTTAAGGAAACCATATTTTTTCCCCATAAATGAAATGAACATCCATGGAGAATAAAAAACATTTAAAAAAATTCAGGAACTAGTTAGAGAATCTCATGTGATCTAGGGCCTTAATAATGAAATACCACTCAATCCGGTCGTATGACTCATCCATATCTAGCTTGATGGAGATATTGGAGCCAAACAATTTTTGGTTAAGTCACTGATCATTTCAGGAGCCAAACATATTACAGTCTGAATAGTTCTTCTCTTCACAAAACCATATTGTTAATTGGAGATCCATTTGTGCAAGTATGTGGAGAAGTTTTTTTTATCATAGTTTCTAAAAATTTATAAGGGAAATTGAATATGTTTATCAGTCTGTAATGTTTCTGATAGGATGGGTCCTTGGTTTTGGGGATAAGAACTACAGACATAGCATAATCCACACAAGGGAGACTTCCTCCATTGAAGAATTATTGCACCACTTCCAAAATAATGACTTTAACAAGATCCCATGAATAAATATAGAAGGATCATGGGAAATTTTCGTGTCCTAGAGTGCTGGATGAATTAGAAGCAAGTAAACCTTTAGGTATCTCATGATCATCAGGAATTAATTCCCATTCTATATTATCATGATCTGAGGTTATAAGATTAAAAATAGTTTTATGTACCCTTGGGTAACCAACATTCATTTGAGGGTTCATAACTGCAAATAGGTTTTTGAAAAATGATGTTTCCATACACTGTGTCCTGATAATTTGAGAAGGGTACACCCTCCAAACAGATATTCAGCCTGACAACTTACTATTTATCCTTGATGTCAGCTTAATAAAATGTGGTGTTTTTATCACCTTTGAGACATTTTATTCTGCACTTCTAATGAGTCAAGAGCTCCTGTTCTAGGAACTTATCCACCTAAATACCCTTATTTTGGACCAACTGATCAATGAGATCCATATCCCATTCATCTTTATGAATAAACTACATATGCTTGACCAACATATTAAGTAAAACAATGTATTGAAAGCAAGGTGGTTTATTACATATCCTAGTTTAGAGGTTTCCTTTGAGATGTCTCTACCCATTATGGAGCCCGATCCAGAAAACACTGCGAGAAGGTTTTGACCACAAGGATGCCACAACCCCGTGATATTCCAGAATGGAGGTCTATTCACTTGGCAAGAAAAAAACACCTATAACATTCTTGGGTAAGAGCTCCATTAGGATCAGAGAATGATTTGAAAAGGGCATGGAAAAGGATAAAGAACTTTGAATCTATGTAACATGAGATTTTTTGGAAGTTATCTAAACACCAGTAAAGCCTGCAACAGACTCATTTTATTCCCTTTTAGTCATTTCACCATTTAAACTAGTTACCCGTGAAGCTCAATTCAACAATCCTCTTTCAAGAAATGAACGAGGAGAATATAGGTCTCAACTTTCTACAGAAATCCTCCTACCCTTCTTCTCTGTATGGTCCAAAATTGCATTAAAATTACCTACCACTAACCATGGAAGGTCACCGAGATCGAAGGATGAAGCCCCTTCCACAAATCTTCTCTATCATGAATATCAAACTAAGCATAGACAAACAGAACCAGACAAATATGAATCCATGTGATATCCATAGTGATAAATTTATCTGAATCCCCCAAAGTTCAATAAAAACATTATATTTGTAGAAAATTAATATTTGATAGTTCTTAGGGCCAGACTTCAAGATGTTTCACAATTTAGGTCCATGAGTAAAAACTTTTGTTTTTGAAGCTACTCATTTTGGCTCAAACACTTTACAATACAGGTATTTTTGTGCTAAAGTTCATGTCATAATAAATCATTTTAATCCTGACCACCCAATCTATGGGCATTTCATATCATTAAATAAGTCATTGATAGTGAGGGATGTAGGGGTCTACTACTTCCATTTGTGGTAAAATGGATTTAGTGCTCAAAGAAGCACTGAATCTTGGACGGGGATCTGGGGAGAAACCGACTAAGAGGAGAAGTATGATAAAAAGAAGGATATATCTTATAATCTTAATATATGATAAATATTTAAATAGTGGAAAACATAGAGAAATATTTAGATATAGGGATTATGGATGAACTCAAGGGACCTGGATCATTTGCATGGAAGGATTTCAGAGGAAAAATAACCACTTTTTACCCTTCTCTGAAAGAGTTTGGGGTGAAGGAAAGGCTAGAACATCCAATGAACATCTTGGAGCCTTGTATATCACCATATTATTACATTATAGGCTCTATGGATCTTGAGGAGGAAGAGGGGATTCTGGATGGTTGGGTACAAAAGGACTCAATAAAAGTAGGCTTGGAGGGGGACGGGGCTAAGAAAGGATTGAGAAGTATCCATGAGAAATAATGATGAAGAATGGGTAGTGGGAAGAAGTCTAAAGGAAATAGAAGCATTGGGTTCTCTTGAATTCACTAGGGAACATTCATCGAGGATGGATAAAAGGGGATCCCATTATGGGAAACACCATACATTGGAGCCTGAGAACCAGACCCATCCCTCCTACACGTTGGGGAGGGTGACCTTGAAAATGAATTTTATAGAAAAATTTCACCTCGGACATGGGGTTGATTTTATTCCTCCAAGGGAAGTCGGAGCTCACTCTGAGAAGAAACTGGTCTAGTGGAGGCGATTGTATGTCCACTTCCTCCCAAATCTGGACCAGAGACTCATTGATCATTTTAGAGGTTCTCTCATCCACAAACAGAAAATATCCCATCACATAACCTTTGGAAGAATGAAGAGAAATATATTAGAAGCGTAAGGTGAGAACCAAGAGACTGAATTAGACTGAAACCTATAGGGAATCACGACCGGAATGAACCCTTATGGACAATATAATCATGTTGAAGTCTAAGTTCTTGCACAACTTCGGGGGATATGACCATGCCTTCCCAAAATCCTCTATGGATGATAAGTCCACTCAGATGGATTTTTGGATCAGAATAAAGACCCTAGAAAGAGCATTCATACCGTAAGAAGATACCATGTTAAGGAAAAAAGGAGTGGGGGATGGTCAAAGTCTAACCTCACCACTAAGATCCATTAGAGAATATGAGAGGCAGCGTAGAAAGCTTCAACCTGGGAAGTGGAGTACCGGGGAGTCAACCTCCATTCTAGAATGAACCTAGTTAAAAGAGATCTTCAAAAATGAAGAGAAATGGCTAGATGGATGAGGATCATGAAGGATAAGAATATCCTTCAAGGAGAGACCATAGGTGTTGTGGTGTCTAGTAAGTGCAATGGTAACCGGAAAACCATAATACACAAGGGATCAAAATGGAACTGTATTTTTACTATAGTAGGTAACAAACCAATTGAAAAAAGAAGAAATAGTAAAATAGGACCAGGTATTTAATGTGCTTGGTCCCATTAGGGGACCTACTTCCTGGCAGGAACACCACACCCGCACCCATTCACATTTTTTATTACCTTCAATAAATAAATATAAACAGTATAAAGCATGAAATCTAACAAATAGAACTGAAAATCGAAGCTATAATTATTAACTATGAATTGGAAAGTCATTGCAGTCCAATACATAAAGTGTTGGAAATATATCAGTCTGGCGGTCTTGATCTCTTCAAGATGTGGTGGATAGAATATCTACTTTTTATCTTGCAAGGAGGCCATGTCACACATCACCTATTTGTTGAAAAACAGAACCCCAAAACACAGCCTTCAGTATCAAAAAAACCTCATCGCACAGATCTGGTTTGTCGCAAACCTCCTGGATCTGGACAATGATAGATCAGATGCTACCGTAAAAACCAGGGTCTACCACCCTTTTTTGTTCCTCCTAATCGATGAGCCTCAAACTTCCTTGTATAGATTATAAGGGGATTTTCTGCAGCGAAAGAGGATATTCAGATCTATGTGTTGCTAGGGCTTCGCCCATAGAGAACCAAAATCACAAAGCCGAAGGGAGCCAAGAAGATGGGGTTGAGTCATGGTGAATCCTCGGGAAGCAAAGAGGGAAGGGGTGATGAACCCCCCTATGAGCCATCGAACTCGTAACAACCTTCCTAATCCAGGGCAGCCACGAAGAAGGGGTGAAACTGCAAGCAAAACAATAGCAGCGGTTTGACCAGACCCCCAAACAGATGGATGACCAACATATGAGGGGTAGTGGAATTAATCAATGGTGAAAATATTTCAAAATAGGAAATACACAGATATCCATCATGGTAAGAGTGTAAATATAGTAACCCTGAAAGGGGTGGCCCAATAGACATAAAAAAGATGCATACATCCAGTAGGTAATTAAAAAAATGGTAGCATATTGAAAGGAAAATTTTGATATAAAAATCCAAAATGTGAAATTAAATGTCCAATTTCACAAATTTCCACTATTTTCATTTTAAATTTGGTGTTGTTCATACACCTAACCTAACAATTGAATTGGAAAATCATTCAAAACAACCTTATCAAAACAAAACCGATAATAAACAGTGTTAGTCAAACAATGCACCGCTGATTAGCCACTAGAAGAGGCTAATATTGATTGTTAATTTATATAGTTTAATGTGATTTTCTATTCATAAATACCATTTTAGTGCATTTTACACTTTGAACATCATTTCACATCATGATTTCAATTCTTTGCTAAAATGCACTATTACATGGTACATTCTTGAACTTCTCATAACACACAAAATGGTCAAGATTTTATTTTCATATATTATTATCATGTTTACCATTCTATAAGGAACAATCCATTATTTTTTAGCACTTGGAGATTCAATTTGGAAGACCACCAAAGTGGGATTTGACCAACAACATTCTGGGCGAAGTGAGATGGATAGAGGCCCAATAAAGGTCATGTAGAGGCCAGGATTCAATCCCAAATAGTCTCAAACATTATCTGGAGATAGAAGACCTAATGGGGAACATTTGTTTCCACAATGGCCCAAGCCAATTCAAACGTTTTAATGGAGTTCCAAGCGGCCCAAGTTGAAGATGCAATTCTGGGCCGGATTCGGCGGCCCAGAAACATAGCCCACCATTTAAATCATATCTCACAGACCACAAAGTATTTTGGTCTGTAATTTTTCCGGATATTAGGGAACATCAGGGGGGTCATTTAAGTATTCTATGGCCCACTCCAATTAGGTTTTCTAGAAGGTGATTTCGGTGATTCAGTTCGGTAGATGAAATATGGCTCCCACTTCGAGGCAAGAGTTGAAAGGTCGCCTCTACATTAAATGTCCACCCACCTAGGTCCACCAAAATTAATTAAAGATAGTGGTATTGATGGTGGATCGACCCAAGGCCTCCTAATTAGATATTTAAAGAAGTATTAATGGATTATTTAGGGATTTAGGGAGTTTTACTTTCATTTTAATGTTGTTATGCCAAATTGCCTTTGTAACGTTCTTCTTTCGAATGTAAGTTGTTTGCATCACCTTAGTTTTCAATAAAAGTTCATCTTATTTTCTTCTTCTGTTCTTCTTTTCATATTGATACCGCTTCCCCAATTTTTGATCTTATTCACACCATCACATGTGAATTTATTCACACAACGGTGGAGTGATCGTTTCATTGTTTTATTTTTCTTCTTCAATCCAGCTTCTTTAAGTCGACTTCCCGCTTCCATGTATTGAATATCATAAATGGAGGGATATCCCCTTATGGTTTGATCCTAAGGAGTTGAATGGGGTGGATTGGATGTTATTTAATGTGCTTAAATTCATAATCATTTCATTATTTTAATATTTCCATTTGATGATTTATTTTCTTCTTCGTCTTTTCCAACTTTAACAATGACACATTTCGAGTGCTAGTGCGATCCAATTACTTGAAGTGATCATTAAATTGATCCTAAAACTGCATTAGTGATTATACATGGAATTATGTAGGGATTAAATTGGTCAATGATGTTGAGGAATTATATCATTTTGTGGATGCATCTTGAATTAGTGAACTGAAACGTTACAAGAAAATAAATACATCCAATCTAACCCTAGTAACAACATAGGATCAACTCATCTGCATTAATAGTTTTATACTAAGTAATTGTATGTTTTAATTTATTTTATTTAAATTAAATTAGTAGTTATTCAAATCAATTCAATCCAAATAGTTGGCCACTGCATAGCCAAATCCTTCCAAAATCAGAGTGTCTCTAGGTTTCTTCTTCGGTCCCTATGGATTCGACCCCTACCTGTACTACAACGACCGCATACCTGTATGGTAATTTTGGGCACAAACAACCGCATACATCCAGTATGTGTATCATGTGATACACATTTCCCTCATAATTTATATATAAAATACTACATAAACATATTTATAATTAAAAATTATAAACATAAATGCATAAAACTGAACTTAACTGAGCTGATCTTTGTGGTCATGCCAACGAGGTTGTCTGGGACTGCTCACCATTATCGGCATACATGAAATGAACACAACTGTATCAATTCTCAAATAATGACAAAAATTAAAGGTATGAACATAAACTAAAAATTTCATATGAAAATAGTAGTTGAAAAGAAAAAAACTCATGAAAATAAAATAAAATAAGAAAAAAAAAACACAAAGCTCAGAGCAAGAAAATCACTCACACTACCTAGATATACAATGAACCCAGAAGACTCTCCACTTATGGAGAGATCACTATCTAGAAGCAAAAAATAGTGGCAACCACCTCCTAACTTACACCATTGTATGACCCATACATCCCCAGTCCTAAATCAAACACAAAAACAAGAGAAAAAACCCAGCAAGCAAGGGAAGTCTGCTAACAACCAAGGAAAACCCATCATAGTCTAGTTTGACGACATCAAGCACCTAATTCCTAGGTACCCCTATCCAATTTCCTCAAGGAGATACCAGTAGTTCCTTCATGAAGTCTAGTGGTTTTCTAGAAATCTCCCAATGAACCCGATTCTCTAACCACTACCCAAAAATTTACTATCATCATACTTGGTTATCCCCCTGAGAAGACCAATCCTCCTAGGACACAAAGAAGGAAAAACAAGAGTTGAACCCACAACTCTTCCCCATTGAAGTACAGTAGACAGAAGCATAGCCTAAACTAAGCCAATAAGAGAGGTTCTTCAAAACCGGGTACCACTACAAAACTCATGTTTTCTCAAGAGTCCTAAGGGAGAACTCTAAGCCTACGATAACACCGGTGATCCAAGAGAATCCCACTATTGACTAAGAAATCCAATCATAGTCTAGCCCCAATGATATCTAAGAACCACCTAACATCTGTAAAGAGATCCTGACAGAACCACCATGAATCAAGATCATCACCAAACCTATTCAAATGAAATTGTCTCTATATAGATAGCCCATTCCCAATAACAACTCATAATGGGTCACAACCTAGAGACACCATCACAAAACTAGGACAAACTAGATGAACAAACCCAATCTAATTACCATGTCACACTCTTAATGGTAAAGGTAATAATAGATTACGAAACAAATAGACAGAAATACCCTATCACACACCCCACTACATACTGATAATCTTTTCTCAGACAAACCTTTCATAAACCCTTCCTTCCCTAGAACCCAAGACACAAAACAAAAAACTCTTAGATTCCTACGGTTTCTACAAGGGAAGAAAAAATCGTCTGTAGGGGAAGCAGACAAGAATATTGTAATGTAAAGGAATAAGTTTATAGAAATTTTTAAACAACAATGAAATAATTTTTTTTGGAAAACAGTGTAACCAGGGTGCACAATAATGGGTTTAACAGAACTGTATATAGGGGCAAAAAGCCATAAAAACTAGTTTCAAGAAAGCAATGTATAGAAACAACTAAGAAGAATGAAACTATATTAAAGAAATATATTCAATAAGGATTTAAATAGTGGAAGAATATTTGGAACAATCAAGAAATAAAAATTAACAACATTTCAATTAAAAGGTGTTGTCATGGTCTCTCACAAATTTGGTTCAGTTTCAGGTTATTTAGGTGCAGCAAAGTGGCTGACCAAAGCCATCTCTCAAAGGAGGAAGTAAATAAAGACAACATATTAAAGGTATTTTGAAAATAAAAATAAATTACTCAAACACACTACTTTAAAGGATGGGGGGTTTATCATTTATAAAACTAAAAGAAGTTTTCTAGAATAATATTGCATTTTTTGTTTATATTTTTGAAATTAAGTTTGATTAAAAAGACACAACACGAAGATGTCTTTTTAGAAAATATTTTAAAAGGCGTAATTGATCTAACTATACCTCTTCACTTACTTATTAATAATTATAATTTCAATTAATATCCACTAAATTATGATCCTTTAATTTTTTAACCCCCAAACCCTCTAAGATTTTACTTTACCACAAAGATGAAGAGAATGAAACCCTAGGATATATTCAGAACATCCAATCACATCACCCTACTTTGATTGATGTTATAAAGATATATTATGGTCAGTGGTAAATTATGGAACACATCCATTCTATAAATGAGGAATAATAGAGTTTGGGGTTTATGTTTGAACTCTATAAATTGATCTCGTGTGGTTTTGAATTACCATTTAAGTTCACGCTCTTATAATTCACACAATTCTCAACCTCACATGTATTTTGTTTATTGTTCAATTGCTGGATTAGTTTAATTTAAATTAAAAACTCAATTAATATGTCATATTATGTGAATTATAGTATCTCATTGATTCAAAATAAATGAATGATGAATGATAGAGGTAGATCAATTACTAAAACGAGCTACTCTTCCATGGGCAGTGTAGTCATCAAATAAATGTTTTTAATGTGCAAAGGTTTAGAATGGGAAAACCCCATTATCATTTCTATTATTGATTCCAGACCAATTAAGAAGATTTGGAGAAGCATAAATTTGATCAAAACAGAAGAAAAGATAATAAATAAAAGAATAACAAATAATTATATTATGAAAACACAAAAATTACAACATGAGAAAGAGAGGAAGGCTTCGATGAAGGGATCCTTACTTCAAGAGATCCTCCTATGAGTATAAGAATTTCAAGAACCTCCAAGGTGATGAGATGAATCCACTAGAACTCCAAAATGTCAACACTTTACTACTTAGTCGAAATTGAAAATGAGGTTCCCAAGGTATCCATTTATAGCCAAAATGTGAAGTTGTTTTGGGCACCTAGATTCCGAGTTACCATTTGTGTTTATGTTTTGTGTTGGTAAATGGCCTTATCTCGACTTAGAAAAAAGATAAAAGTTGTATCCCATCATCGTTTCTATATCAATGTCAAATTTGGTGGTCAATGGAGAATTACAGTGAAAAATATGAGTAAAACACAGAAAACAACCTTTTATCTTCATGCATATTCTATCCCTTGGAAGGATTGGCTATGATGGACCCCTTAATGGGAGAATTGGTCTTGGGTTTCATGGGATGAGTTGTAGCTCATGAAGTTGTGGAGTAGCCTACAAAATTTCATCCAATTTAGAGTCAAATATTTCGATAACTGTAAAAATAAGTGGGCATATATCCTTGGGCTTCCATGCAGTTTGGACAATTCCCTTCAAGATCATCTCCGGACCTCCAAATCACCTCCTCCTACAACAAAATCATCAAAAAAAGAATAATTTACCTTTTTAAAAGTGATAACAATTTAATAATTGAATCAAATAAGATGCACAATTTGAGATAATATTTGCAATTTTAAATACAAAACGAGTTTAAAACAATGATGTAGGGGTGAAATAAAGATGTGAATTGTGATGCGATCACATCCCCACACTTACAATTTTTCACTCCTGGGAAAAACCTCATATCATGTATTCCAAAAAAACTGTGAAAATAAAAAATCAATATAAAACCAAATTTTTTTTTAAAACACATATCCTTGAGATCCAATAACACCACACTAAGAAATAAAATATATCATGCATCATAAAAATTTATTATTTCACATTCTCCATTTATATCATTCAATATATTTCAACTTCATTTGTCCTCCCATGCAGAAAAAACACTTACCTCGCTTTCATTTTCTCCCATAAAAAAATGTCAATTTTTAGAAAAGTCTTTCTCATCCAAAATCATACAAGGGTCACCATAGTCTTGATAAATTCCTACATCACCACCCAATATGAGTCAAGGACATATGTTTATCATGAATACTTTTTAGCATTGTTCAGTGGCTTTCAGTTGGTAGTATTTAGATGTGAAACATTATGAGGCTGAATGATGATGGCTTGACTCTTTTTGAAGAAAATTTTCATTATTATAATTTTCACTCAAGTATGGTCTCCTCCTCACTTACCTTGGTATCAATTAAGCCCCATCATCTTGAAAAGTGATGGAAAGTTTACACCATTCATCATTTCAGCAACATAAAATTCAATCTTCTCAAAAATAGTTTTTCATGAAAGCTCCAGACATGCACACCATTCTTCCTTCATTCGAAGCTTCAAAAAGGTAAAGCTTTCAACAGAAAGATTTTTTTCATCAAAAAAAACAAATCTTCAGAATTTAATTTTCCACCCAAAGTATCAAAAAATGTGGCAGCATAAAACGAGACAACTCCCCCTAAACTTAAGTTCAACTAGATTATGCAATTTCACATCAGGAGTTGGTTAGATTGGGAAAATTGGCTTGTAATGTGGTTAACCTAACAGGATGTTCATGTCTTCTAATGGATACGAGGATTAAATGTTCACGGTAGGACATTATAAAAGGATTCTTTTGAAACAGGGGATTTAATATGAAACAAATGCCTCAATCATTCAAATCACAAGTACCTTAAATCCTCATGTTTTTATAGGAATAAATAAAATTCTGGTTAAATCAAGCATGGTTTGGTTCTTTAAAGAAGTGAGTTAAATGTAAAGAATATGAAAATAATGGTTCAGAAGCCTCACATGAATGTGATTTCCAATATAAAAACAGTGAGATGTGGCATGGGGTTGAAAATTCAGAGTACATTACTTGAAATTAATGAACATTTGAACTTCAAAAAAAAATCCATTTTCAGCATTATTTTTTCTCAATTTCATAGGATAAATTATTTCACTCATTAATATGGATTTCAAAATGGGGATGATAATCATTTCAACTCAAAAGTCTCAAAAACACAAAAAAAATTTGGAAAATAAAAACACAAATTTTTTTAAAACAAACCTTTCTTTGAAAAACCTTGAAAAACAATTGAAATTACTAAACTAAAAGGTTCTCTCCCCCACACTTACAATATTTAATTATCCTCAATGTGAACCCATGAGATGATATGAGCACATGAAATGAAGAATTTTAAATAGGATATATAATATAAAAGTGAATGGTTTAGAAACAACCTAATATGCTCAAGTGATGATGGGGTGATGTAGTGTGATGAAATCCACTACATCAGTAGGATATCCCTCAATGTATTTCCCCAAATGTTTCCCATTGACCGTAAATATACTTCATGTGTCCTCTTGTGTGATCTCCACTGCACCATTAGGAAAAACATTAGTCATATCATAAAGACCTAACCACCTGGATCACAATTTACCAGGCATCATCTTGGGTCGTGAACTATAGAGGAGAACTTTATCTCCAACTTGAAATTATCTTTTCTGGATCATTTTTTCATGAGATGATTTTGAAAAATCCTTGTAGATCCTTCAGTTATTATGTGAAGATCTATGAATCTCCTCATGATATTGAATTTTCAGCCTCCATTTAATTCCATATTGGGACAATTCCATGTTGCATTTCTTTATAGCCCAATATGCCCGATTCCCAACTTACATAGGGAGATGACAAGATTTAAAAAAACAATCCGAAATGGGGACATACTGATGGGGGTTTTGTTTTCTATCCTATAATCCCATAGCGCATCATCCTAGTTATTTCTCCAATCCTTCCAATTCAGTTCCACAGTTTTCTACAAAATTTGTTTCAACTCCAAATTTGAAACCTTAGCTTGGTCATTAGTTTGGGGGTGGTATGGTGTTGATGTTTTGCATTTCACCCCATACATTAGAAGGAGGGTATCCAAATTATGATTACATAAGTGTGTCCCTTACTCACTCAATATGGCCTTTGGTACTCAAAACATACAAAATATGTGTCTTGACAAAGTCTACAACAGCCTGAGAATCATCAGTCTTAGTGGAATTATCATCCACCCATTTACTAACATAATCAACTGGAACAAAAATTATAAAAAACTAAAAGAACTAGGAAAAGGACGCATAAAATCAATTCCCCATACATAAAAAATATCAAAGAATAGTATGGGCTATTGGGGCATCTTGTGTCTCCTAGAAATGTTTCTAGTGTGTTGAAAACATGAGCAAAACTTGAAAAACACATGAGAATAATGGAATAAGCTAGACCAATATAATCCAGAGTATAAGCCTTTTCTAGCTGTCTGTTGGGGTCCAAAGTGTCCACCAAAATAAATTGTATGAAAAAAATGTAAAATAGACTCAAACTCATGATGAAGAACACACCTCCTAATAACATGATCAGTACACATGCGTCAGAGGTATGGATCATCAAAAACATAAAATATTTTCTCACTAATTAATTTTTGGACATGATGTTTCTTTAAATTTGCAGGGATTTTGGATTCAACAAGGTAGTTCACTAAATTAGCATACCAAAGATGCATACCTGAGATGGAATAAAGATGCTCATCGAGGAAAGTGTCCTGAAGTGGTACATGGTCTAAGGTGTCATCCTCTAGTGTGTGAGTAATCCTACTCATGTTTTCTGCCACCAGTGTTTTGACCTATTCTTTTCCTTTATCTCAATATCAAATTCTTGAAGAAGGGGAATCCATCAGATTGTCTGAGGCATTGCATCTGTATTCTTCAAGAGGTACCTAATATCTTCATGGTAAAAAAACTACTTTAGAGACTAATAAATAAGAACAAAATTTATCTGAAGAAAATATGACGGTAATAAACTCCTTTTCCCTAGTTGTGTAGGTTGATTGGGATGAATCCAGTGTCCTCAATGCATAGGCCATCACATATGAATGTCCGTCCACCCTCGAAGATAGGACAACTCCAAACGCAAATTTGGAGGTGTCACATATAAGCACAAAGGGAAGCTCCCACTATGGAGCTTGTATGATAGGTGGAGTGGTAAGATGTTGTTTTAGATCATCAAAAGAATTCATGCAAGAGTCATAAAACACAAAATCAGAATCCTTTTGAAGTAATTGTGGCATAGTAAAAGAAATCTTACTATAATCTTTGATGAAGCACCGATAAAAACCTACATTCCTAAGGAAATATGTAACATCATGCACACATGAAAGATATGGTAAGGATAAAATAATATCTAAATTAGATCTATCAAACTCTATCCCATGTTTTTACACTACATGCACTAATACAATGCCATGATCTTCCATGAAATGAAAATTTTCAAAGTACAATACCAGATTCTTCCCAATACAACTATTCAAAACCTTTCTCAAGATTCTGATAAAATCATCAAATAAAGATCCATGCACTGTAAAATAATCCATAAATACCTCCATCCAGGACTCAATGAAATCTGAAAAATTTTTCACCATGCATCTCTAGAAGGTACATGGGGAATTAAAAAGTCCAAATGAAATCCTTTGGTAGGAAAAGATACCAAGCAGACAAGTGAATTTGGTTTTCTCCTAATCCTTCAGAGCAATAGGAACCTGAAAATATCAAGAAAATCCATCCAAGAAACAATAGGGTATTTTCTTAGCTAGTCTCTCAAGCATCTGATCAATAAATGGGAGGGGGAAATTTTCCTTGTGAGTGGACTGATTTAGTTTCCTAAAATCAACACACACACACACTAACTATTTTGTACTCTCATTGGAACTAACTCATCTTTCTCATTTTTGATAACAGTAACACCACTTTTCTTAGGCATAACCTGAATATGACTGACCCACCGGGAATCTGAAATGGGATAGATTATACCTGCCTCGAGAAAATTTTCAACCTATTTTTAAACAACCTTCAAAAGTGTTGGATTGAGTATCCTTTGTGGCTACCTAACCTATCTAGCCACATCCTAAAAAATAATCCTATACATGAAAATGGAGGGGTTAATACCTGATATTTCAGGAAAGGTCCACCCGATTTCCCTGATATTCTCCCTGAAGACTCAAAAGTTTTTATTTATGTTCAAAATGGAGATTGTTAGAATTATAAATATAAATTTCTCACCACTTAACAGGTATTGTAACGCCCCGACCCTAATTACCTAGAGTCGGTGCATTATTACATAACATTGGCATGATCATGAGAAATATCAAGTCTCGAAAGACCGATTAGTTTAGTAGCCTTGGAATAACTAGATACATCCATAAATTTTTACATTACATCATAAAAAAAAACATCTTGTCTTCATATCCCCTCATACTATCCCTGCAGGTCATTCATAAATTACTTCTTCATAATCCTGGGAAAAATAAAACATTGAAAGGGGTGAGCTCGGATGCTCAGTAAGGATAACATTATAGGAGAAGCTTTCATAAATAAGCATAAACACTTAAGGCAATTTATAACTAAAACAAAAGCCTTTTAAATTTAAACTTCAGCATAAAATGGAGAAGGTAAAATGAAATAATGCCATTTACTTACTCACATGGATATTCTACTGGTCGAATGATCACATGCAATATCAATAACCACTTTCATAATGATGGAATGCATAATGCCAGACTATCATAACAACATAGCCAAGGCCTCGTGCCAAGACTACAAATAAGATTTTGCCAAGGCCTTGTGCCAAGACACTAGTTTGTCTCATGAGACCTACCGATGCATCGAGGAGCTATAGCGGGCTCCACCCGTCACTTATTAAGTCCAATGCATTCCTCATATGAATAGGTTTAAGCATAAAATAAACATTCGTATTAAAACTAGCATACGAAATGTCAATACTTTAACCACAAACCATGAATGGTATAAATATAGAACATCCACAGTCAAATATAACTCATTTGATACAATATGGAAGATTGTATTGTATCACATTAACCTCAATCATGAATAATGAAGAATGTTGACATAGATGAAAATAATCATCAAAACTATTTGAGAGAAATATCCCCCTTTTCATGAAAACATTTAAAAGTCACACTATTTGTCAAGAAGCCATTTAAAAATAGATTTTTGAATCAAAGTGTCCCATACAACTTTGAAACTTTTTAAAAGGATTTTTAATTTTAAAACTTTAATGTCCATATAAATAAATCCTTAAAACCATTTTTAAAATATGGACATTAATGAGCATGATTTAGAAGAATAATTCTTTAAAACATTTTAAAATGGTATTTTGGTTAGAGTTTCTAACCAAAAGAGAGACACTTGAATACAAATAATTGAGGTAATCAAAACATTGTAATATCATGAGAATAAAGGAATTCATGATATACTATGTCAAAGTACATTATATACACCACATAAATGTGATTTGGTGTATATCATCAAAGAAGTCTCAATGGAATGTAAATTGAGATGAAATCTCTCATAAAGGTTATATCCTTTGGTTAAGGATAAATCAACAACATAATTATGTGTGAAAAATATAAATACACTAAATATGATTGGATATTCAGTGTAAAATAATCAAAGGATATTCACACATATTCTTGTAAAAATAACACCAACGAATTGGATGTTTAACTCAACAAATGGTGAAAGAGTTAAAACTACTCTTATCAAATTCATATCAATGACTTGAGAATTTTCAATGGAGTGATTATGTGTATCAAAAGTATATCCACTGGAAGGGGATTGGAAATTATGACATAATCAAATTAATAGTGATTCCACACATAATCACGGGGTAGTATAATCAATGAAATATGCGTAAAGCCAAAAGAGTGGAAATTGAAATCTCAAATTCCCTTATCGATTAGGTAACTTACGAAACAAAAACCCATGAAAGAAAGATCATACCATGATGATGTAAATACCCATAAAATAAAGTATATTACACAATGAATACAATCATGGGTAGTACACATACACCACATGCAATAATTAAGTGGTGAAAAATGGAATTCTCACGAAATTAAGAGTGAGTTAAGAAACCCCTTACCACGTTAATCAACTGAGTCGTATGGCCAAAAGTTAATAACCCCCAAATGATTTACAGAATAACATGAATATAAATAGAATCATGAATATATATCAAATGGCAGTACACAATACACCACTTTCAATAATTTAGTGGCGAAAAATGGAAATCTCATGGAATTGAAAGTGAGATAAGAAAATCCCTTACTTTGTACTTTTTCCTTGGTCGATGGTAGGTTTACCTCCTGTATAATGGTGAAATAATTGTTATTGAATAATACAAGAATCATTTACTTTAATATGATATCATATATGATCTTTTAACATTGATTTGTTAATAATATCTTAGTATTAACGCCGTTTCGGGTGTTAACTTACTCATTTTCTTTTATATGTTTTGTTACATAAGTCATGTTTTTTGTATCTTATTCATATCCAGAATGATATCAAGTCCTTAAACATCATTTTTAAATCATTAAATTATAATTATACTTGAATGGATACGATGGAGAATGAATCTCATCGCGTTCGTGGGGACGGTAGTCCGTACGTACGCACGAACGCTACTTCCATTTAATTTTTTATTTTAAAAGAATCGAATCCAAATGATACATAGGTATATTACTATTACAGTATAATATAATATTTTATATATGTTACTTAAGTTCATTAACACCATCCTTTATACGTTCCATGTGTGGTATGAACGAGTCATATCATTTTAAGGGGGCGGTAGTCCGCACTTCCTCAAATGAAATTATCGTATGCATATACGACATGAAACGAATAATGGTATGAAATAAAATGGAATTAAAGAAGCTTATATATAAAATATATATCATTAATATCATATTTAATTACAGTGCCATCATAATGGCCACCATGAGAGGCGGTAAGATGTTTTTGAACAATCATCATTTCGTGAGGCGTTAGTTTGCCATCCATAGAAACATTATGTTCATCATCCATTAGATGGAGTTGTGTGTATGTGTAGTTTGAATACTTCTTATAACAACATCCTAGTATATTTAGGATACTGGTGTTGTTACAAAAGAAGGGAAATAAAAAGAGTTTGGGGGTTTAAGAAGAAAAATAAATGAAAATAATTTAAGAGAAATCGTTACCTTTAATTTAGGTAACTCACTTTGGTTGGAACCAAAGGACTTGTTGAAATGCTTTCTGCCTAAGTGGAAGCTTCAAGGAGGAGGAGAGGGATGTGGGGAGATTAGTTGGGCAGAGTTTGGACGAGCCAAGTGGCTTGAGAGGTGTGAGGAAATGAGAAGGAGGAGTGCCCTTTTATAAGAGGGGTGAGGGGCACCTTTGGAAAAGCTAGAAATATTAATTTATAATAAATTCATATTCGGTTTCCAATGGCTCCAAAGTTGACTATTCAAAGGTTGAGGTGGGGATAGGTCGAAAATAACTCATCCAATAGAATTTAGACAGGTTTGGGTACTTATATTAACCTTATCTTTAAGTATTAACTCTAAGTTAATTAGTTTCACTTTTACAATGTCTCTTTGTATTTTTATATAATATGGTTAATAAACTTACTATATACATCCAATAGACCCCCAAGTGGTCCATTAATGATTAAACTATCATAATATAAGTCTCTTCGCCGAACCTTAGATTTTTAGGAATTTAATATCAATTAATAATAAAATATTTGTTTTAAGAACTCTTTTATGTCAATTTTGACACTATTCACTAGTTGATTTTTGTGAAACTCATAACAGATTGATTACTTCGAACAAAGTCAAATAAATCAATCCTAATATATCATATTATCCTTGAAAAGTTTTTTAATTCATTAAAAGTTTCATATTATAATTATTTGGGTATTTATAATATCAATTATGTTAATTGTTTACTATTTTAGTAATTACTGCATCATCATTGTGTCATAAATAAAATAAATTATTTAATGTCAAAAAATTATAAATAAAATATAATTATGTAGGAAAGCGTCTTATCTTTCTAATGAATATTTATAATCTAAAATCCAACATATATAACCCTATGTAACAATTGTTTTTCTAAAAGATATATGCTTGTGTCATTTTTGTATTCATTTTAACTTAATTAATATAAAGTGTCATTATCACTTACAAGTGGATCCATGGGGTCCCAAAATTGACCCAAAGATGCCCATGGTCGACCATGTATCAACCAATAGGGTTAAGACACATTTTAGGGTAATTTAGTATTATTATAATATAATTTTTTTAACCCTTATTTACCGGATTTACCCTTAACCATGGTAAATAAAATATTTACCGCAGTAATTATTCAAAATGTCTAAAAATAAAAGTTACCTATTTACACAATTTGGAAATCCTGATTCCAAATATGGAATCCATTTTTCTAAATTCAAAACACAGAAGTGGCAGAAATTAATTTAAAATTAATTCCCGCTGTCAAAACAAAAAGCGTGTTTTTAAGAGATAATAACTATCAAAAGATTGACACTTGTTTATGTTCGATTTAATTGTAAAATTATGTCCAATGACCAACATTATATTAAATGGTAAAAATATATTCTAAATATACTTTAAAACCACTCAAATTCACAATTTATCACTATTAATTATTTTGATTAAAAAAGTTGTTTTTAATTAAAATTTAGTAATTTTCACTATTCATCAAAATATGAAAGTTATCCGAAAAGTACCAAAATTTCACCTTAGGATAAATTCGATATTCCGAATCCAAAAATGAAGTCCATTTTGAAATATAAAATATATATAATTTCAAAAAGTAGGTATTACTATTCATAACGGCTAGTTTGATTGGTTGTGGTGTGTTAAAATCTCGAAGTTGCGTACAATGCACGTCATTGCATTATTCGAAAGGAAACATACCGAGGAAGCTTGGGGTGTTACAGGTATGATTAATTTATATTTGGTGGTAAAATATTGAGATCCATAGTAGGGGTGATGTACGTATAAAGAAGTCGAAGGAACTGAAATATGTGCACAATGAACATCAGTATCATAATATACATTATCAAAATCATAAAATAAAGCTTCAAATCCATCAGAATACTCAACCTCCATGTCATAATTAGAGTTCACATGATCAAAATAAAAATATGGATCCATTTCAAATTCAAATCTAAGAGAGTGTCGTGCAATATAAATAGGTTTGGAACTACTCTTAATCATCAAACCATAACCAATACTCTTAATCTCCCTAAGCACATGACAATAAAATTCCATTGGGTTTTTATTTAGTGGTTCAAAATGAGAGATAAAAAAAGTATAATGGTCCTCTAATGGGTATATCATGGATTTCATAACATTAAATATCAAAAATCCATCTCCAAACTGCATGAAAAGTGTACCCTCATGAACATTTATGATAGTTTTTGAAATTTTGAGGAAGGGTCTGCCTAAGATAGTGGGATCACATGAACTTACCTAATTTTACTCCATTTTAAGTACATATAAATATGCTGGAATGATCATGTCTCTTACCCAGATAAGTACATACACAAGGACTCCCACAAGATATGATGTAGCTCTATCTTCCAACTGCACCACTACTCTTGTCGGCTTCAACTCAACAACATATAAGGAAGATAATAATGAGTGAGGCACTACATTTATGGAATCTCCAAAATCACAAAGTGCATCAGAAAAGTGTAACTCCCCTATAGTGCATGGGATGGTGAATGTCCATGGATCCTTGATATTTTTTTGGCATTTCTAGAGTTGGTGTAATGAGTGTTGAAAAATTCTTTCAAATATTGATCCTCTCATTTTCCTTGATCCCTCTTTGACTGGTAAAAAGTTATTTTAAAAATTTGGCATACACTGGGATTTTCTTAATGGATTCTAGTGAATGGATATTGATCTCCACAAGCATGAATGTATCCAAAACTTCTTTTTCACATCACCTTTTAGCCATGTTTTTGGATTGAACAAATCTATTTGGAAAAGGAAGGGTTTTAGGAGTAATGTCATCAATATTTTGCTTTCCTTTATCTTTCTCCTTGGGTTTCTTAATAGTTGATTTAGAATGGGGGTTTTCTAGAGTTGAGGTGAATCCCGGTGGAATGGTAGGTATAGATTTATCATTAATTTTCTTCCCAATTCTCAATATAACATTTCACTTGGTATTTGTATTAGGTTAGAAATGAAGATTTCTGGAGTTCTTACTTATAAATTCATGAAGGGTAGTGGAAATCTGGCTCATTTGTGTCTTCAACACCCTTAGCTCTAAACCTTGACTCTTCAGCTCATTCTATTGGTTATGAAAAATTTGCTTCAAATGGTCATTAGTGTTAGAATCTACCTTGGGTGGGAGATTCCCTTGTTTTTGTCTTGTAAATTCTAGGGCTTCAAATATCTTTTACAGTTGTTGGAAACCCTAGTGTTAAGGCGGAGGCTCTTTGAGGTTTTGTTAAAAAGGGGGCCTTTGTTGTTTTCCAAAGCCATAACTCATGTCTGATTGATCTAGACACCCTTGGTTGTATGTTCGTGCAAAAGAATCTAGCTTATTTTGGGGATATGGTTACTGCTGCTGTAGATATGATCACCCAAGAAACACTTCTGCACAATCATCTATTTCTTGTAGTTGGGGGAAACTGTCAGTTGGGTGGCTTGTCTCAATGAAAATGCCACAAGGTCTTGAAGGAGAGGGTTGGGATGCCTTTTGTGAAAAATAAATATGTCTCAACATATTTTTAAATAATTTTAACTTGGTATCAATCAAAATTAATTTTAATAGAATATGGAAATACCTAATGTACTCTTCTAACATATGGGGTACCTGGATCTCCAAATTGTTCAGAGTTTTGTTCCATCTTGTCGATCAATGCACGTGAAACTACTGGTGTCTTGTCCAATAATTCTCCTCCAGCCACGACATCAACCATGCTTCACTCCATAGACGTGACTCCTTCATAAAAGTATTGGACGAGGAGTTGCTCACTAATTTGGTGATTTGGATAGCTTGTGCACAAGTTCTTAAATCTCTCTCTATACATATACATTGACTCCCATGTTCTTGCTTGATCCCTAATATCTCATTATTAATGAATGAGTTCGTTGATTCTGGAAAAAATATATGCAATAAAATACATTTCAAATCATTCAAATATGTTACATCTTCACGTTGTAAATAATACATCCAATCCTTTGCAGCTCCATCAGGTGAAAAAGGGGATTCTCTTAGTTTTATTTGATCTTAAAAGACATTTCTTGGTTCAAGGTTTGAGAAAACCACATTAAATTATTTTAAATGTTTGATTGAATCCTTACCAGATAATCCATGAAATTTTGGAAGAAGGTGAATTAATCTATATTTCATTTCAAAGTCCGATTCGAGATTTTGGTATAAAATACAATTTATTTGATTGTTAATATCAAGATCATCCAATTATCGAATGGCTCTATTATGTTCATTTCCATTATTTTCAACCAATGGTTATTGATTTAGGAATTATATAGAAGTTTTTGTTGATGATCTAAAAAGATGAAGAAGAAAATAAAAGAAGAGAATAAAATCAGATTGGGTAATGAAGGAAAAAGAAGAGAAGAGGATAATAAAATGTAAAATAAAATAAATACCTCTAATTGGATGGAATAAGTACTTGTCTCCTTGACAACAGTTCCAATTTAAAAGTCGCTGTCATGGAAGCTCTCAAATGAGGTTTGGTTTCACAGTTTTTAGGTGTAGAGAGTCGCTAACCAAAGTCATCTCTCAAAGGAGGAAGTAATTTAAGACAACATATTGAAGGTATTTTGAAAATAAAATTAAATAACTGAAACACACTACTTAAAAGGATGGGGGGTTGGTTATAATTTATAAAAAAAGAATAAGTTTTCAGAAATAAGATTTCATTTTTTTGTTTTATTTTTGAAATGAAGTTTGATTAAAAAGACAAAACAATAAGATATTTTTTTAGAAAATATTTTAAAATTCATAATTGAACTAAATCTACCTCTTCACTTACATATTAATCATTATAATTTAAATTCATATCCACTTAATTATGATCCCCCATTTTATTAACCCCCAAACCCTACGAGAATTAACCTTACCACAAAGATGAAGCGAATTAAACCCTAGGCTATCTTTGAAACATGCAATCGCAACACCCTGCTTTGATTGATGTTCTAAGGATAAATTATGAACAATGGTAAATTAAGGAACATAAAAATTCTGTAAATTAGGAATAATTGAGTTTATGTTTTATGTTTGAACTCTAAAAATTGATCCCATGTGGTTTTGAATAACCGATTAAGTTTGTGCTATCATAATTCACACAATTCACAACCACGTCTGTTTTGTGTGTATGGTTCAATTTATTGATTTTATTAATTTAAATAAAAAAATAAATTAAAAGATCACATTATGTTAGTTATAGTATCTCATTGATTCAAAATAAATTAATTAATAAGGATATCGGTTGATCGGTTATTAAAAAGAACTACTCTTCCATAGGAGGTGTAGTCATCGTTGAAACGTTTTGCAAGTGCAAAGGTTTAGAATGGGTAAAACCAAAAGTCGTTTCTAATATTTTTTCCAGAACAATTAGGAAGATTAAGAAAAGAATTTTTTTTATAAAAATAGAAGAAAAGAGAATAAATAAAATAAGATTAAATAAGTTTATTATGAAAACAGAAACATTACAACATGAGAAAGAGAGGAATGATTCGATGACGGGATACTTGCCTCAAGAGCTCCACATATGAGTATAAGAAGTTCCAGATCCTCAAATATGATGAGAAGAATCCTATGGAACTCCAAAATGGAAGCACTTCACTCCTTGGTCAAATTGATAATGAGGTGCCCAAGGTGTCAATTTATAGCCAAAATGGGAAGTGGTTTTTGGCACAAAGATTTAGAGATTCCCCTTGTGTCTCAGTTTTGGGTTGGTAAATGGCCTTATCTGGACTTGAAAAAAAGAGAAAAGTTTTATATAAACATCGTTAATATCTCCAAGGAAAATTTTGTGGCCAATGGAGGATTACAACATGCAATATTGCTGAAATACCGAAAATACCTTTTGAATTCTTTCAAATTCTGTCCCCTGGATATATTGGTTTGGATGGCCCCAATAGATAGAGAATTAGGCATCAGTTTTTTTAGATGATTTGTAGAAGATGATGTTTTTGAGAGTCCCAAAAAATTTAAGCCAATTTCATTGAACCAATTTTGAGAAATATCCAAAATAGTGGATAGATGTCCCTGTAATTCCATGTAGTTTGTCCCATTTCCCTTCTGGATCATCTCTGACCCTCCAAATCACCTCCTCCTACAACAAAATCACCAAAACAAGAATAATTTACCTTTTTAACAGAGACAAAAATTTAATAATTGAATCAAATGGGATGTAAAATTTGAGTTAATATTTATAATTTTAAATAAAAAACTAGTTTAAAACAACGATTTAAGGGTGAAATAAAGCAGAGAATTGTGATGCGATCAACAATCATAAATTAAGAATGAAGATATCAAAATTGAATCACATACTAGGCCAGACTACCTCTGAAACCACGTGTTGTTGTGTCTGGGAAGTGCAAAGGTAGCAGGACAAGCACATGAAAATTAGGATCAAACTATAACTATATTTTTGATATATTAGGTACCAGACCAATTGTAAAAATGAAAAATAGTAAAATATGACAAGTTATTTAACGTGCTGCGACCCCTTAGGGGAACTAATTCATGACAAGAACACCGAACCCACACCTATGCACAAGTTTTATTTCTTTAAAAAAAGAAATGAAAATTGTTCAAAGAATGAAATATAACAATACAACTGAAACTAGAAGAAAGAATTGCTACCTTAAAATAGAAAAGCAATTGCATCCCAATACTTATAGCGCTGGACGTATACCAGTTCGACGGTCATGATCTCTTCAAGATATGGTGGATAGTGTAGCTATTATTCATCACAAAAGGAGGAAATGTCCCACATCATCTCTTATTTTGAAAATAGAACCCCAATGCGTAGCCTTCGGTGTTAACAAAACCTCTTCGTATCAGGTTTGGATCATCTTAATCCTCTAAAATTTGGACTCCGATGGATATGGTGCTTCCGAAAGAACTAGGTTCTGCCGCCCTTGCCTAGTTACTCCTCACTGATTACCCCACACATACCCATCTAGCTAGGAAGGGTATATTTTTAGTAGTAAAAGAGGATATTCCGATCTATGCGCTCCTAGGGCTTCACCTATGGAGAACTGAAATCACAACGCCGAAGAGAGCCATGAAGCTCAGGTCAAGTCGTGATGGAGCCTCGATAAGCAATGAGGGAAGGGGTGATGAAACCCACTATGAGCCATCGAACCCATAACAACCATTCCAAAATAGGACTCCCATAGAGCAATAGTGAAACCAAAAACCAAACACTAGTGGCAGTTCTAACAGTCCCCCAAAAAGATGGATGACCATCATACAAGGGGTAGTGTAAATAATCAAGTGGAAATCACACATAGACTGAAAAACACCGATAGCCAGTGAGATAAGAGTGTAAATACATCAAACCTCAAAGGGGCAGCCCAACAAACATAAAAATATACAAATATCCAACGGTTAATTAAAATAAATGATAAAATATTAAAAGACAAATTTTAATATGAAAATCCAAACTGTGAGATTAAATTTCCTATTTCACAATAGGGCACTCCACCAGAGCTATGATGCAATAGCACGCCACACAAAAGCTATACAACTAAATCTTGTGTTTGATTTAGCGAGGAAGAGGGAGGAACAAGGGTTTCCAAAAAAACAACTCCCCCATCTCTGCTCCATACGAGGTGAAAAGAATGGTTGAGAAATTAAAAAACATGGAGGTGTGTATGGGTAAACATAAGAGAAAGGGTAAGATAAGAGAGTAGAATCAATAATAATTAATAATCAATCATGATCCATGAAAACATATCATAATCCAAATAACGTTTTATTGGAATATACATAGGTATATAAAATAATTTCTTTAGTCAATACTCACTACCAAGTTAATCAAATTGTATTGAGTTCACTCTACATTCAAATATTACCATAGTCGAGGTTCACTCACTAGACTATCTTACTGGAGAATATCCTTACTAAAATGGGTTCAATCCCCATTACATTCATTATTATATCATGAGATATATTTATTTACACAATTCATTGGAGGTTTATATAATTCTAGGCCCACCCATATCATAATGAAAATAAAACATATTTATTTAACAAGATAATAGAACATTCAACATATCCTCAAAAAATAACCAGTATAAAGGATTTTGATTTCATAATTATTTCTTATTAATAATCATAAACCATCTATATAATGAATAAATATGATAAAATTGGATCATATTCCCATTAAATCATAAGAAATGTCAATGTATTTTTTTAACAGATATAAATAAATTTAAAAGACCACTAGAACATTTCTTGATGAAAATAAACATTTTATTTGAAATCAATTATTTATAATATAAAAATTCCCAAAACATTATGAAAAAAATATTAATTTAAAATTAAAAAGGAAAATTAAAATTAATTATTTAATTAAAATAGTATATATGGTGTCAGGTCATGTTTTTCAAGCACTGTATTTTAAAATAGTATTCGTTTCAAATTTTCAGTAAATGTGAAAAGTGACACACTTGAAAAAAGATAAGTAGGATACTCTTATAACCATTGTATTGAAATTTCAAAATAGTCAGGAATTAATTTAAATTAACTTTTATAATTTTGAAATTATTCTTTAAAATATTTTAATGAAATATTGATGTTCAAGGAAAGATTCTCTATCAAACAGAAAAACATAGTTGGTTTTACGGAATTTGCTTTAGTCTATTGAGTAATTAAAGGGAGGAAAATTAAATGAAAACATTAAATAATTAGAAATAATTATATAATAATAAAATAAATAGGACTTGGGAGTGATATATTATATAATTTTATCATTAAAAATTTTAACCACAAATAATCCTAGTAAAATGGAATTATGACATAAAACTCTTACCTCAAGTATTTGTTGCTTTGTAAGTGGTATAACCTACAAAATCATAAATTATTTTTTTTATAATTATCTAACATAACCATGATAATACCTAAAATAATGTATATGGGTTTCTTATAACATCTTATCACTCGTTCATTAAAAATATTTCATTATCATCATCATTTCATGTGTTAGATGCTTCACTTTTCATGTATGTTTTGGTTTAGTGGTTATGGTACTTGCACTAAGATCATGTTTAATGCTAATAATTAATGTTAATAATGATATAAATATTATATATATATTCATTATATAATTTTCATGGGAACCCATACAATGTGGGGATGAAAAATAAATTGCATCACTACATGAAGACTATAGTCTATGCGTACACATGAGTGATGCTTCCATTTTTCAATTGATGGAATGGAATAAATGTAAATATAAATTCATCTTCCCTAAATTATTTTTCTAAAATAAATATCATATAAAAAGTTTAAATTTGTCATAATAACCAACCAAGAATTATGGCGGTGAAAAATGAGTTGTATCACCACATGATGGTGGTAATCCACTCGTACCCACGAGCGATACATTCTTCTGCCATTGGATAGAGAATATGTGGTAAATGGTCATGAAATAATCATAATAACAAATTATTATATTTATTATATTGGTTCTGTAATTTTTTTGATACAAAAAGTTTAGATCAAGTAGAATAAGAAATAAAATCGAATGATCTTGGTTAAGATCTACACCAATTCTTTGAGTGACCTCTATTGGTATACTCATTGATCCTTGATGGATTAATCTTAGGACAAGAATATAATCTCTAGGATTAAGCTAAGTATTCAGGTAATGTTTTGGATTATATATTTTTGAAACTAGAAGTCCCAAATTGTGTGACTAATGGGGGAAAATAGGATTCCTTTTATAAGTGATGGGAGACCCACACATGGAAGTTCTTAAAATATTTCAATGATTTAAGTTAAACTAAATGGGAATGTGGATAAAAATGACCATGTATTAGATATTAGGATAATAAAATGATGAAAATTATTCAAAAAATTATCATTGTATTGGTTTTGGTGGTAATGCCACCCTTATATGATGCTTTAACCCCCAAGTAAACTAGTTTTAACCTCAACCGGAGTAAAAAAATATTATTGTTTTTAAAATTCACTATGAGAAAAAATTATGTTGATCCTAAAAGGATATATTAATGATCTTGATTCCAAATATGGAATCCATTATACATGATTAAGATTAAATAAGTTATATAATTAACATTTAATTAAGCATGAAAATTGCAACAAACCAATTTTACAAATAAATAAATTTGTAATTGTAAAAATAAATTTTCATTCATTAATTTCCTTGAGAAAACTATAAAATAAATTTTAAAATATTATATGAACTAAATAACCGATAAATTTTAGTAAAAAAATTAAAAAATAAATAATAACATAATTTATTAAGATAAAAACACATTTCTCCCATAAAAATATTTTTTTTAAAATGTGCTTTTAAACCCAAAAATTTTATTATATTAAAATCAAGTATATTGTTCAATAATTTTTAATAAATTAGAATATTTATATTTAAATGTAAAATAGGATAATTTATAATTAAATTAAAAACATAATGGGGAATTTATTTAAAACAAAATAATAATTTTTTCAAATATAGATCTTTTTTTATTCCCTTAAAAATAATTATATGTATAAAAATCCTAAAAATTCACCATTACCTTATATTGACATGATAATTTTAAAAAATATATTAATTTCAAAAAAAATTAAAAATTAAAAAATTATTTGTAATTTTTGTGTGTAAAACACCAATAAAAACATTCTTGAAAAAAAAACATTTTTGAAGCATAAAATGAATTTACTAAAAAATAGTACTTATTTTTTAGGAATTAATCAATAAATTTTATTTATTAAAAATTTTATTCATATTTTATATAAAAAATTATATTATTGTTCATACCATATAATTTAATGACTATGTTCTTACGGTTTTCTATATTACAGTTTATATAGACTCAGGGGTGTGTGTATGGAAATGTATCAAATAATTTAAGTTTTATTTAAAAGGAGATCATATAAAATTGTGGGGTTTTATAAATATTTTGTTGCAAATTTTGAGATAAGGTATATATTTTTAATGAATAAAAGGTAAGTAAATAAAGCACTATAATGAAATGCTTTAATAGTAGAGAAATGGGGTATAATTTAATATAATTGACCAAGCATTAAGGGATCCTACAGTGGAATAGTAATAAAGAATAAGGACAAGAATATGATATCACTACAGTGGTGGTTGATATTAAAAAAGATGTAGTGGTAGATACAATAATCACAGCCTCAAATTTAGCTAATGATTTATTTGATTCTTGATCATTGCACTCTTTTATATCTTACATTCTTTACATGATTATTAAATATTTCCATAGAACTTTAAGAAAGGATTTATAAAGGAATAATCCAAGTTGAAATATTAACACAATAAGGATGTGTTAGTCAATACCAATTTTGACACATAGTTATACCCTATTTGAATATTTGATTGTTATACTAATGGTTCAATCTAATATAATACTTGGTATAGATTTAATTAAAAAATATAATGAAAAAATATACCTTCAATATAATTAAATTAAGATTAGTGATGAAGATGTTCAATTCCTTTTCTTTAAAGTAAAAATCCATTATCTAGGGCATTTCTAGATCCACCTCCATTAGATATTTTTAATGTGTTTCTTAGGGAATGAGAGAAAAAAAATCTTTGGATGTGAGAGGATATATTTAAATTTGGGTTATTCCTATTATACATGATTACATTAACATATTTCTTAAGTAATTACCTATATATCCATGAGAGAGTGAAGTTTTGTACTCTATTGATTTAATCCCAGATGAGAGACTGATATTATAGACCCCTTATAGATTGAACATTGTGTAATTTGTGGAGATTAAGTGAAAACTATTGGTTTTTATGAAAATGGTATTATACATCATATACTTTGGCTTTTGGTAACCCCTATTATTTTCAATAAGAAGAAAGATGGATATATGAGTTCATCCATTAATTAAAGGAAAAGCATTGCTATTATTATAATGAATAAGTATCTGATACCTCATCTTGATGAATTGTTTGATAATATTCATACAACTAAATATTATTCAAAGATTAACCTGTGTTCTGGGTATCACCAATTTTAATTAAATAATGAATATATTATAAATATATCATTTCATATGGGGTTTAAAAATTAAAAATGTATAGTAATTCCATATGGATTGACTAATTCACCCTTTGTATTTATGGATCTTTTGAAAAAACTATTCCAAGAATATCGTTATATTTATTTTGGTTGTTATTAAGGATATCTTGGTGTGATCTATAATATATAAAGACATTGATAATCATTTACGGGTCACTATTGAGACTCATTGATGAAAATACTTTATGGGGAATTTATAATGTTTGAAATTTGGATTTAGAAATTTTCTTTTCTTGGATATATTTTCTTCAAATATGGAATCTCAGTTTATCTTTTTTAGAAAAAGGTATTCAATTAATGGAATAAAACAAAACATATAACCAATATAAATAGTTTCATTAGTTTGGTATGTTACTATTAGAAATTTTCTGAAATTGTTTCCAAATTAGCTAACCTGGAAACCAGGATTACACGTAATGGGGATAAATTCATATGAATGATGGAATTCCAAAATGTAACATTACATTATCTATATGATATGAACATGTTTAAAATTTTCATGGGTTTTCCTTTTTATTAATTGGGTAGTGTTGATAAGGAGTTTAATGGATACCTATAATGATGAAGTCATATATTTTTTTAACTCTCAGGTTTAACCGGCCTTTTTTGCAGGCTTTTAGAGGGTTACACATCATGTAACTAGGTTAAACAATGTATAATGGTCACTATGTGAATAATATGAATGATTAAAACCATGAAAGGTTACATGAAGTGATGATCCTTTACATTTTGTGAGATATTTAATGATCAATTTTTAATTCAATGTAACATGTTTTTCAGCAGTTATGGAAATTAACTATTTCATGACGTGTAATGGGGTTACATGTGTGTAATAGAGTTACATGTCATGTAATACTCGGAATGTGTTTTTTAAATGGTTATCATGACTATGATCTTATTTTATATCACATACTAGTTTATTTTCTCTCCACTTAAAGCCTTCCCCAAGGAATATTTCATCCCTCCAACCCTACCGGGTCCCTCCGTTCGGAGTTTGATCATTGTTCTCATGGTGGTTTTATTCCCAGGTAATCTTTCTCCCTTGTTCTTTGTATTTATCTCTTTACCATCCTTTGGTATTTCAATATATAATCCTAAAATGATGTATCTATCCTCTATTATGTTGTATTTCACTTCTAGGTTGAGTTTCGGGGTCTTTTACGCATTTATTACTGTTGGAGGGTTTTGTTGCATGTGTGAGTTTCAAGAATAATGTTGGTGGTTTGGTTCCATTTTTCAAATTAATTTACCTTGAATTACATGATTTATTTCAATTTTTTATTTTAATTCAATTACTCAACATTTATTTCAATTTATTTAATAAAACCCAATTCCAGTGAATTGGGATAGTTGGACTGGTTAGGGCATGAAAATTAGGAAAACCCTCAATTCCATTGAATTGGGGTGTGTTTATTAAAATTAGTGGATTTAAAATTTTTAATAAAAATTTTAGATTTTATGGAAACTATTTTGATTAATTTTTTGGATTTAATTGTGATAATGAATTTTGAAATTGATTAAATTTGTTTTGAATTGATTAAAATTGTGTGAAAATGGATTAAAAAGTATTGATAAGAACCGTGTGGTTTTATCTTATTGAAAAATGAATGAATATTTATTAAAACTTGTTTTTGTTTCTAATGAAAAATTGGTATTTGAAAAGGGGGGAATATAATAATCCAAATATTTTATAGTATGTTTCTATTAAATAATTTTAATTCCTTAGATAACATATATTTCATGAAGAAGTAACTCTCTATGAAACAGAACATGGTTATTTATTGGTTATAGTCATAACCTATCAATTAAACAAAAAATTTCCACTTTTTTATTTTCCATTTTAAAAAACAAACAAACACATTTGTGATCAGGGGGACATTTGGAGTCTGATAGAATGATGTTAATTTTTTATTAATAGTAACTTACCCTTACGAGTAGTGACATAACCTTGTGAATAGTAACCTACCCTTATGAATATTAATATGCCCATTATGAATGGTAACCTTACCCATGAAAGTGTAAATAAAATTTAGGCACCTTAAAAATGAAGATGAATATTTTAAGTGTTGGTATTTTTTGATAGAATGATGATTTTAATTAGAAATTAAATTTCTCATATTGAGAAAATTATTTTTGAAAAATGGAGTTCATTTTTATATTCTACAAATCTAAAATTTTTTAGGGTTAATTATTGGTATTTTTTGGAATAATATGAATTTTTTGTGCATATTAAAACACAATAAATTAAGATAAATGCTAAATATATGATTTATTAAGTCATGGATGATGTCATGTTGAGGTAATCACACTTGGTTCAAACTAACATGCACTTATTACTATTATTTTTCATAGAATCATCACAATTTCTTGTCTTAGATAAAAATAATAAAATAAAGATTAAAATATTATGAAAACCCTCATCCCCTCCACTATATAAACCACTCCTGACCCCCTCTTCATCCCACACCACTAAAGATATGATCATTAGCTATGTTCTACCAAATACACTTCCCAATACCTCACCCCAAGTCCAAGATCTTATGGTCTCACCACAAGGGAGAAAACAAAGGCCTTAAAAAGATTATCATGGAGGAGTACTCAAGAGGTGAAACTCTCTTCCGTTTTCTTTCAACTTTTTTACAAGTTCTATTACTTTGTGTCTCTCTCCCCACCTCCCCGAATCCAAATGATATGTAAATTATTGTACTATACATGTACTAGAATTTTATTATTCTAATAAAATATTTCATCATCATCTCTCTTTTCCCCCTCAACATACACTAAATATAAAAACACCACCCGAGATGTGTTAATTTATCACATTCATGGATGAAAAGTTTTCAATTTATATTAATATCATCAATAATGGAAATTAAAAAAATTTAATATTTGAAAGAGGTCTTAATTTATGTATATTATTTTATCCAATGTTCTTTAATCCTTACTCACTCATAATATAATATAATAATACAAAAGAAATTCATTGTACACAAGACCACCAAGTAAATCCAAGCATTTATCATTAAATTTTATCTAATGATTCATACCCATAGTATATAACAAAAATAATTATAAGATCATTTATATATCTGAAATTTCACATTTCAAAAAAACTTCTATTAGTGAATACTAGTAAACTGATCATGAAAACCAAGGCAGAAAATGCTTCCAAAATATTAAAATTGAACCTCTTAAACCCATAGAAAATGCAATGAATGAGCTTAATAAGGTTATACTAAATAAATTATATGAAGAGTTGATTATTGAATTATTAATTAATGAAGTTAAATTTTATTACTCTGGTCATCAAGATCAATTGAGAACACCTTTGAAAATAAGGTAAGGGGTTTCTCATCTAACTTTTATTTCTCTGAGATTTCCTTTGTTCGCGACTTATTTATTGTTTTTGTTGTATCTTTACCACCATTTGATATATTATATCATTATTATATTTATATTCATGGTATTAAGATATTCAATTGTTAATTATTAACTTGATTGATTACAATTTTATAAGGAACTTTGTTTTGGTTTCCATTTTATTGTGATTTACTTGGTATTGTGCACCTAATCATTCTTATGTGGTGCACCTACTATCCCTTTGAGATCATTTTTAATTTTAAATTGTAAATATATTATATATCCATATTATGGATTCATGAATATGATTATTGTCTTAAGTCGTACACACTTTTACATATGGTGTTTATTTGAAATTTTGTTTTAACTATGGAAATATTGATGAACTTGTACTCTATACTCTATATAGATATTGAGAAGTCATATTTTACTTGTATTAAATCCATGTATAAAAAATTATTTGGACATTCAGTGAAGTACGAGGCCTGCTATATCCCCTCAATGCATCGATAGGTCTCATGAGACAAATCAGTTGGTGACAAACCCTTTTAGTTTGTTTTCAAAACACAATTAGACTAGTATCTACCCAGAGACATAAACTGTTTCAATAGTATAGTGGTATCACATTCTAGATATATGAAATCCAATTAACAAGCATTCTCTTTATTAATTTTTAGTTATTACTATCCATGAGGTTTTCACTATGACAAAATCTATGGATGTAGTTTGATTATCAGTTTAATAATGGCGTGTGTTTTTCATTTATTCACCATGCCATATTGACTATAATTTTATTATGATTCAATTATTGTTGATTCATTTTTATACTTTTTGTAACCCTTACAGAGCATTTCATTTCACCCCTTCCATTTTTTTACCTTCAATATGTTATAAAGAGAAGACCATTTATTGAGTTCTTATGGATGCATTTTATTATTTTTTGTTATGTATTTTATTTTGACACATTTCCCAATGTAATATGTTTTACATGTATGTATCTAGTTTCTTAAAGACTACTAAACCAATCGTTCCTTCTAGACTTCATCCCATATAATTATGCTAATGTAATAAGTAAGGCACCGGGTCTCGGCTTCTGGGGTCGGGGAATTACAGTTGGTATTAGAGGAAGTTTAGTTGAAACCTTGGAAACTATAATTAGGAAACATAGTTTAGAATATATAAACCAAAGTTAGACATTGAAGATAATCATAGAATAACATCCTGGATTTTGGTAAAGTAGGGATTATGTGGGTCTTACTTGAAAATACATCCATGTCTGGATACTATAAGTGGACGTGGTTCTGTCACAGATGTACCTAGGTGTAACTACTCTAACAAGGAGTTCCGGGCTTGACTCAGGGTTTCTTGGTACATGAAAATAGGCCTTACTACACATCTGGTTTGACACTCTTAAGGGATATGCTTAGTATAATTCACATTTTCTAAACAAACAATTATGAAGGACTTAAAAGTAAATATAAACAATTTTTATGATTATGAGATTAGTTGTGCATAAATTTTCACATTATCTTAAGTTCTTGTAGGTTAGAAATTATAAAATACAAACTAATTTAGTGTATTCCATTGTTCATTGATGGTTCCTAATGGAATAAGAGGAATCAATACTCGCAGAAAATGTTGAAATTTCCCCACTAAGAAAGTAAGAATAGTCAACGATGGAGTAGATCAGATCATGAACATATTGGGACAACTTACTTAGACTATGATGAATAACCATGATACACCTATACTAGATCGTTTCATGTGTCAGAAGCCCCCATATTATAGTGGGACTACTAATCTGGTGGTAGATGAGCAGTGGTTCATGTCCCTTGAAAAGATATTTTTGGTATTATGATGCGATGAAAATGAAAAGGTAGTATTGGCAGTATATTGCCTCAAGGGTGATTCTGGTCTATGGTGGTATTTAAACTAGAATACCACATAGGACGAAGAAATAGAAGATATGTAATGGATATAATTTAATGAAATATTTTTTAAAAAATATTTCCCTTATGAACTAACTAAAATGAAGAGGAAATTCCATATCCCAAAGAAAATGGAAGAAGAGGGTGTTATAGAGTATGAGTCTACCTTCACAATATTTTCCAGGTATTCTATATATTAAGTATGTGATTTGGAATACAATATTGATAATTTATTTGAATTTCATAAGCCAATTATTAAAAGGGAAATATCTTCCTAAACATTTTCATCATATGATGAAATTGTATTAAGTTCCATCAAAACAGAGAACGAATTTTCTAGATTAAATTTGTTCTAGAGAAATCAAGATAATAAGAGGAATTATAATAAATATGGAAAAGCTGAAGCACCAATGGATAATAATTGATTGAGGAAATTTACATTATGCACAAAATATAGAAAGAATCATCCAAGGATATTTTTGACAGGCATGGGAGGTTTTTGTATGTAAGGATAAAAGGGTCATCGATCAAGTGAATGCAAGGAGAAGATACAAGTCAATGATGTTTAATACTACAATTTTAGAGAGATGGGACACTATTAAATTGAGTGGCATAAGTGCCAAGGAAACTTTCCCCAGAAAAGGCCACAAGAGGAAGGGATGGATTATGTGATTACAACCGTGGAGGTTGAAGTTCCAAATGATGTGATGGAAAGTACTTTATTTTTTTCCTCAAACTTAGCTTGTGCTTTATTTGATTCTGGATCATCGAATTCCTTTATATCTTCCCAGTATTACAAGAAAATTACACATGTCCAATTTGATTTCATAAAGGAGTTGTCAGCCAAAACTCCTAGGGGATGTATCATTGAAAGAAAGATGTGTCGACTAGTCCCCCTCACAACATGTAAATGTTCTTTGGTTTCTAACCATATCATCATACATATGATTGACTATTATATAATTCTCTATATGAATTGGACATTAAATTATGATGTGAAGATCTATTGCTAGAAGGAGGAAGTCATAATTTTCGAGAATGGTGTAGAATCCCATCTCTTTAGAGTAGAAACCTCACAATCCGATTCTTTTCTAGATCCTCCCCAGTAGCTCTACTAAATGAAATTCCTGGGGAGGAATATAACACAATATCTATTAGTGAGGAAATAAATATTCAAATTGATAATGAACCTAATGTGTAAGAATACATTTATGTATTTCTGGAGGATTTACCTGGACATCCTCTAGAGTGGGAAGTTGAGTTTTCTATTGATTTAATTACTGGTGAAAGACCTATATCAAAGACTCCCAATAGATTTAACACTATGGAATTATTGGAGCTAAATAAAAAACAAGAGTAGTTGAGTGAAAAAGGATGTATTTAACCTAGTGTTTCTCCATGGGGTTCACCTTTCCTGTTTTTCAAGATGAAAGGTGGTTCCATGAGGCTATGGAATGATTATATGGAAATCAATGATATTATAATAAAGAACAAGTATCCTCTTCCATGAATTGATCATTTATTTGATCAACTTCATGGGGCCCAATATTTTTTCGAAGATTGACCTTCGATCTAGATATCATCAATTGTTTGTGAAGAAAAAAGATATTCCAAAGACAACATTTCTAACCAAGTATGGGCATTGAGAGTTTACAATAATTCCTTTTGGATTGACTAATGTAATCTTTGGTTTAATATATCTAACGGATAGAGTTTTCAAGGAATATCTTGTTGATTTTTTTGGTATTTATCAATGATATCCTTGTATATTCCAAAATCTACAAAGACCATGAGAATCACTTGTAGATTGTGATGAAACTCTTAGGAGAAATGAATTATATGGGATGTTTAGAAAGTTTGATTTTTGGATTCAATTAGTTTCTTTTCATGGCCATATTGTCTATATGGATGGAATCTTAGTTGATCATGCGAAGACAAATGCAATCCAAGAATGACTAATTCCAATGAACATAACTGAGGTATGTGGTTTTATTGGATAACCAGGTTACTATCAGTGTTTCATTCAGAATTTCACCCAATTGTCTAACCCTCTTACCATGAACACTTGTAAATGGGTTAAGTTTGTATGTATGAAATAATGTATAGAATGATTTGAAGAATTGAAAATAATACTAGTCAATGCTCCAATTTTGACTCTTGTATCTGGAAATGATGGATTTGTGATATGCAGTGATGCATCAAAGAATAGAGTGGGATACATCCTGATGTAAAATAATAAATTTATTCCTTATGTATCAAGGCAGTTGAAGACTAATGAGAAAAATTACCCACCTCATGATCTTGAGTTAGAATCTATACTATTTTCTCTGAAAATATGGAGACATTATCTCAATGGTGAAATATGTGATATATATATGGATCAGAAGAGTTTGAAATACATTTTTACATATAAAGTACTCAACATGAGGAAAATTAGATGGCTCGAGTTACTCAAATATTAGGATTTTTCAATACAATACCACCGAGGAAATGTAAATATGGTGGAAGATGCATTAAATAGGAATGATCATGTACTTCTAACCCAAATAAGGTTTGAGAGAGATCCTATATTCATGAATATACTAAATATGGATATGGGAATTGTTAAGGAATGGGAAACATCATTCCTCTTTAAAATTATTGCTAAAATATATTAACTATAGAAGATAAAAAGCTCACAATCTGATGATGAAAATCTACAAAAGGAAATAAGAGATGTTAAGGATGGAAGATTGTAAGACTTCATGTATGAGGATGGAGTTATGAAATTTTCGAAGAGGTTTTGCATTCCATCAGTACCTGAGTTAAAAGGGGAACTCTTAGGTGATGATCATATATCAAATTTCTCTATAAACCTTAGTAGAAGTAAGCTATATAGATATATGAATGTATGTTTTTGGTGGGATAAGATGAAGTAAGAAATTGATGACTAAGTGTTAAGGTTTCTAGTTTTTCAACAAGTGAAGACCGAGAGACAACATCCTAGAGGGGTCATGCAACCTTTAACTTTTATTATGTAGAATTGGGATGAAATTACAAAATATTTCTTCATAGGAATACTAAGGAAACCTAGAAGGAATGGCACACTATGGGTAATTATTGATCGTCTCACTAAATATTCACATTTCCTTTCTATACAAGAGGATTTACCACTTGAGCACCTGACAAGACTTTATATTATTGAATTTTTAAGATTCATGGTGTACCTCTATATATTGTGTCCGATAAAGATCCTTGATTTACATTAAAATTCAGGAAAAGTCTCTAGAAGGATTTGGATACTGAGATTCATATGAGTATTGGTTATCACCGCCAAACCGACAAATAGGCTTAAAGGACTATTAAAACATTGAAAGACATGTTGAGATCATGCTATCTTGACTTTCAAGGTATGTGGGATCAATACTTTACTTTGGTGGAATTTTACTACAATAATAGTTTCCATTCTAGCATTCAAATGATGCCATATGAAGAATTATATGGTAAGAGGTGTTAAACTCCAACATGTTGGGATGTGGTTTTGGATAAGAAAATTATAGGCCAAAAATATATTGAAGAGACAAATGGAAAGGTAAATAATCTTCCAGACCATATTAAATTAACCAGTAGTAGGAAAAATATTTATACTGAAAATCAGAGAAAGTATTTTTAATTTCAAGTATGAGATCATGTATTTATAAAAGTATATCTATGGAAGGGTGTCCTAAGGTTTGGTAAGAAAGGGAAACTAATCTCCAGGTACATCAGACCATTTGAAATTCAGGAAAGGATCAGAGTTTTATCTTACCATTTAGAAATACCCCCAAGTCTCTCCAATGTTTATAATTTGTTCCATGTATAATTTTTAAAGAAATAGATTCCATACCTAATGCATGAACTCACCTATGATGAAATAGATCTAGAACATGATTTGTCATACTCTAAAGAGCCTATTGAGATTCTTTACACAAGGGAGATTTAATTGATAATTCAAACAACTCAAATAGAAAAGGTGATTTGGAGAAACCATAAAATGGAGGAAGAAACATGGGAAGCTATGAATGTTATGAAGAAACACAACCAACATCTTTTTATAGAGATTTATACATTAAAAATTTCAAGGATGAAATTTCTTAAGGTGAGAAGAATATAACACCCCGAACATTTTATGGCATGTTTCTCTTAAATATATTCAATTAATTAGATAGAATATATTTCATGATGCACTGAGTCACTGTGAAACAATACGTGGTTATTTATAGGATATACAAAAACCTAGCAATTAAACATAAATTTTAAACTTTTGTGTTTGGAATTTTGAAAAAATGGACATACACGGTTGTGATTAGGGTGATATTTGGAGTATGATAGAGTCAAGTTAATTTTAAGTGAAGAGTAACTTACCCATATTAATAGTAACATAATATTATTAATAGTAATGTATCCTTATTAATATTAGTATGACCCTTATGAATGGAAACCTTACCTCTGAATGTGTAAATAAAATTTAGGGACCTTAAAAATGATGATGAATATTTTAAGTGTTGGTATTTTTTGATCAAATGTTGATTTTAATTAAAAATTAAATTTATCATATTTCAAAAATTATTTTTGAAAAATGGAGTTTTTTTTGGATTCTACACATCGAAAAAATGGTTATGGTGAATTTTTGGGATTTTTCTAAAATACATAAATTTTTGGTAAATATTAAAAAATGATAAATTATGATAAATGCTAAATACATGTTTTATTGAGTCAGGGATGATGCCTTGCTAAGGTAAGCAGACATGATTCGAAATCACTTATAATTATTACTATTTTTGGTCATGGAATCATCACTATTATTTTTATTAGAGAAAATTAATAAACTAATGTTTAAAATATTAAGAAAACCCTCCTCACCTCCACTATATAAACCGCCCTCACCCACTCCTCCCACACCACTCAAGATTTGAGACTTACCTAAGTTCTTCCAAATAAATATCCCAAGACCTTATCCCAATTCTAATAGCTACTGGCCTCACCAATAGGCCAAAAAATAAAGGCTTTAAGGATATTCTCAAAGAGGAGTACTCAAGAGGTGAACCTCTCTTCCTTTTTCTGTCAACTTCTTTTACAAGTTCTATTATTTTGTTGCTCTCTCATAACCTCCCCTCATACAAATTCTATGAAAAGTAATGTATGTTATATGAACTGAATTGTTTTTATTCTAATGGAATATTTCATCATCATATCTCTTTTTCCACTCCTCTTACACAACAAATGAAAACACCATCCGAGATGTGTTAATTTATCACATTCAAGGAAATGAGTTTTCAATTTCTATTACTATATTAAAATATGGTCATGAAACCTTCGTAATGGTTAATAAATATCATTATTTATTTATTTTATCTTATGAAATGTTTTTTAATCTTTACACACTCAATGTATAAAACAGTAATACAAAACAAGTTCATTGGGCACAAAACCGCCAAGTTAAACCAAGCGTTAATCATTAACATTTATCTAATGATTCATCCGCGTGGTATATAAACAAAACCATTATAAGGTAATTCATATCTCTTTAGTTCCCCCAATAATATTTATTAATGGTTCTTGATGTTTAATAACAATTCAAATGAACTTCCATTCATGAATACAAGTAAAGTGATTAGGAAAAACAAGGAAGAAAATGCTTCCAAAAAAATTATATTAAACCTCTTAAACCCATACAAAATGCAATGAATGAGCCTAATAAGGTTATAATAAATCAATTAAATTTATATGAGGTTCTAGAAATATTAATTAATGAATCTAAATTTTATTATTCATGTGATTAAGATCAATCAAGAACACCTTCGGGCATAAGCTAAGGGGTTTCTCATCTCACTTTTATTTCCATGAGATTTCCATTGTTCACCACTTATTTCTTGTAGGTGGTGTATGTTTACTACTATTTGATATATAATATCATGAATCTATTTATATCCATTATATTCAATGATTCACTTGATGATTATTTACTCGATTGATTACAATGTTTTAAGGGACTTTGTTTCGGTTTCCATTTCATTGTGATTTACATGGTATTGTACACCTAATCATTGTTATGTGGTGTTACTGCTGCCCTTTTGAGACCTTTTTTCATTTGAAGTTTTAAATATATTATATATTCATATTTTGGTTTCGTGTATGTTATTATTTTCTTAATCCATATACCCTTTTACATACGGTGTTTATTTGGAATTTCATTTTAACTATAGAAATATTGATGAATCTGTATCCTCTACTATATACAGATATTGAGAAGGCATATTGTACATGTATTAAATCTATGTATAAAGAATTCTTTAGACATGTAGTGAAGGGAGGGGCCCACTATTTCCCCTCGATGCATCGACAAGCCTCATGAGACAAATCAGTTGGAGACGGACCCTTCAAGTTTGTTTCCAAAATAGAATCAGATGGGTATCTACCAACATACTTAAATAGTTTTAATGGTATAGTGGTATCATGTTCCAGATACACGATTTCTAATTAATAATAATTCTCTATAATCATTTTTAGTTATTACAGTCCATATGGTTTTCACTATGACAAAATCTATGGATGTAGTTTCATTCTTATTTTATTAATGACATGTGTTTTTTATTTATTCATCATGCCATATTGATTATGCCAATTTGATTATGATTAAATTATTGATGATTCATGACTCCACTATTTTTAACCCTCAGAGAGAATTTGAGATCACCCCATCCATTTTTTTTACCTTTAACAAGTTATGAAGAGGAGAACATTTATTGAGTTCTCATGGATGCAGTTTATTAGTTTTTGTTTTGTATTTTATTTAGTTACCTTTCCCAATGTAATATGTTTTACTTTTATGTTTCTAGTTTCATCAAGACTACTAAATTGATTGTTCCTTCTGGACTTAATTCCTCGTAATCATGCTAAGGTAATAATTAATGCATCGGCTCTAGGCTTTAGGGGTTGGGGAATTACAAAGAATGCCTTTTAATTATAATTATGTAGTATTAAAATAAATTTCCTGTCATTGATTGTGTAAGAGAACAAGAAATCCTGTGTATTTTTTGAGTTCTTGGGACACACTCTATGATTATATAACATTCTAAAACATAAATTCCACATGTCACATCCCTGAAGGGATGGCGATGAGTCACCTTTTTCCAGTTTCATAAGGATGTGTGTATACACATATTTTCTGAATTACTTAGAGAGTGCGTAGTCTTATAGCCTGGAACCTTCATACCTATTTGTAAGATGACCATGTTTTTTACTTGTTTTATATTTGAGATATAAATTTATTCCAATGTTGTTAAACTAATTTAAATTACTTTGAAATTTATATAAACAATTTTAAATAAATTTTATTATTTAAGTAATTATTTTAGAAACATTCGATCACCGATAAAGCCTTTGGTTATAGTATTCTCCATCATTTGAATTATATGGCATGATTTGTTTAAATATGATTTAAAATTACAAACCTGATTTTTTAAAAAAAAATTGAAAACATTCCATTATTTAATATCTTATTGGAATCTTTTATAGAATCCTTGTGATACACTATTGGGATTTTTAGCTGACACCCTACTTGTGCCTTCGGGTGATTGTATACTATCTTCTTCTAAGTTCAAAAAAGGGGAAAGGATCTCTTGGAGGAAGATCCAACTATTTAAACTTGGACATAGTGAGTTGTGTTCTTGGGGACATGGGTTGTTCTTCCCTATTTTGGTAATTGGGTTGTTTTACTTTGGTATTTTATTCTTTATTGACTTATGTAACATTTCTTATAGTGAAATTTCTTTTCTATGAATATTTACATGTTTTTTCTTCTTTCGTTATGTTTTGTGGAAAATTAATTCCCACTTGCAAGTTGAATGATTCCAAGTGCTAGTCGCTGACCTATGGGGATCGAAAACGCCCTTCGAGTCATGTTAGGACTAGCACAGTTATCGGGTTACCAGCATAATTGGGAGGGTTCATGACAAACTGGTATTAAAGGTGAGGTTTTTTGAGATTATTGTCTTGAAGATAGTATGCATTGTGAAATCATGGTAGGACTTATGAGGTAGTTTAGATTGAGTTCTTGGAAATCTCTCACCAAAATTTCCCTTTTGCCTCTCGGGGTGATTATAGAAAGATGTTTTATTGATTATTTATAGTATTTCATTATTTTTATTCGGATAGAGTATAATCGAAATATTTTCATTCTATCTATTGGGATTTATTTCCCTTGTTTCTCTATTTGAGCATTAATATGATGTATTCCTTATTGTATGTTGATGTTTTGTAACATCATTCTTCTAAGAAGAAATTCAAATTAGATCCAGGTGGAAGCTACTGCTAAACTGCAGCGATTGAATCCTCAAGTGGACCCGAATATAGTTGTGGTGATTGTGCATAGTTTCCAGGCTCTAGGATAGGCACCACCTCCATTCCCCATTCAAGATCCAGCTATGGAATATTTGGGATATGTTCTTCGAAATCATTCTCAAGATTTCCATCACTAGAATCACCAAATTTTAAAAAGATCCATTGATCTTCAACATGCTACAGAATAGTTTTTCAAGATATAAAATCTATTTGAGTTCTTGGAGACTCCTGACCTGATCAAGATGAAGTGTTCCAACCTCATTCTAGAAGGACTAAGTAGGAGATTGTGGGACATGATGGATATGGGAAATAAACATGAGGGGTTAGAGAAGAAATATTTCATGGTTGTTTTCACCAACAAGTTATATAAAGAGTCAATAGTGTCGGATAAGGCTATAGATTTTTTCAAGATTGAGTAGGCCAAATAAACAATGATTGGGTATTCAAATTTCATTATTGAGCTTGTGAATTTTTCACCTCAGATTGTATCTAATGAGAGAATTTAGTCCTGATGGTTCGAGTTGGGAATTTGATCAGACATCTGTTCTCAGGTTTTCTTTCTAAAAATACCAACTTATTCTGATGTGTTAGATAGGGTGATGATGGTTGAGAGAGACCTGTCTAGAAAGTAATGTATTATGGGAGTTCCTTTTTCCCATAGTGGAAGTGTGAGTTCCTTTAAGGGAATGTGGAAGCATGATTATTCACATTTTATTTCTTGACAGTAGGGTCTTTCCATACTTTCTACAACTTTAAGAGGAAGTCTTTTTACTTTCTATATATGTGGAAAATTAGGCACCCTAAGAGGGTATTAACTGATAAACCCAATAACTATACCTCATGAATATATTCATGACACTTACATAGATTCTTCCATTTCTTTTCTACTCCACGTAGTGGAATAAGATCATCATCTCCTCCTAAAACTGTTGGTAAATCAAATGATTCTCTTATAAAAAGGTTCTAGCCAAATGCATCCATAAAAATCTACTTCATAAAGTGGAAATGTCTCTAGAGGAAGGGGACACAGGTCCAAAGACTATAATAGTTACCATTATAGTAGCCTCATCATTAGAGATTTCTTGATTTGATACTGGTGTATCTCATTCATTTATTCCTATTCGTATTGTTAATCTTCTAAATCTTATTATGGAGATTTTATCTTGTGAAATGGATATTACTACAACCCTTGGTATTAATAAAGGGAAAGGTCTCCATAGTCCCTGTAGTGTATTATCTCTATAAGATGTTGAACGTTCTTTGAGTTTTTGATTCTTAACATAAAACCTCTTAACACCATTTTCTTAAAGGATTGTCTCATATACAATAAATCCTAGATTGATTTTTATCTTCAGGGGGGTCTACCTTACTACACCCAGTGGTGTGTCTCTTTTTGTTCAAGGAGAATGGGAACTAATATCGAGTAGGGAAAGAACTTCTTATTTAGAGTTGGGGAAGGTGATATCCATGTTTTCTTTTGATCTAGAGTGGGAATCTTTGAGCAAGGATATGACTCCAATTCTTGTTGAGTTTTTTGAATTGTTTCTTTCTAGTTTCTATAGGTTTCCACTAGTAAGGGAGGTTGAGTTTTCTATTGACATAATTCCTAGTACGCAACCAGTTTATATTCCCACTACCGTATGGCGCAAGATGAAATGAAAGATCTGAAGTCCCAGTTGGATGATCTTCTTGAGAAATTATTTATATGACCAAGTGTGTCACCTTGGGTAGTGCTAGTTCTATTCGCTAAGAAGGATGATGGTTCTCTTTGATTATGTGTTGATTACCAAAGATCAATTGAGTTATGATTAAGAAGAAATATTTGTTTCCATGTATTGATGATCTTTTTGATCAGTTGGAAGGGGAGAAGTGGTTATCAAATACCGACCTTCAATTTGGTTACCACCAGTTCAAGATAAAAGAATCCGACAATCATAAACCCACCAATCAAATAATGTACAACCATTACGAGTACCTTATAATGCCCGTTGGTCTTAAAAATGATCTTTTAATCTTCATGTATTTTATGAACATGATTTTCCTTGATTACCATGATACCTTTGTGGTAGTCTTTGTGGATAACATTATCCTATAATCCAAGGCTGAGGAGTATCATTTACATTATCTGAGAATTTTTCTGAGTCTTCTGATAAATCACTAACTTTATTCCATGATTTCAACGTGTGAGTTCTAGATTTGGGAAGTGAAATTCTTGGGAAATGTGTTGTCAGAAGAAGGAATATTCGTTTTTCCTATGAAGGTGAAGGTTGTTATTACATGGGGGAAATTAAATAATTTATTTGATATTTAGAGATTATTGTACTTAACTGGATATTATAGTCAATTTGTTAAGGGGTTATCAAAGTTGGATTCTTTAATGAATGATCTAACTCGGAAGGGAGTGAATTTCTCTTAGAATGATGTATGAATTCTTTTCTTGAGATGAAACTTCTTTTTACTACTATGTTGATGTTGGATCTTTTAGAGGCCAGGCATGGATAAGTGGTCTTCTGTGATGCATCGAGATCAGTCTTGGTATTTGTTCTTAGAAAAGGTAATCATGTTGTTGACAACATATCATTTCATCTTAGGCCACATAATAATAATTATCCTACCCACGACTTTAAGTGTCAGTTGTAATGCATGCACTTAAGATTTGGAGACATTGCCTTTATAGAGAAAGGATTACAATGTATTCAAACAAAAAGCGATTGAGTTATATCTTCTCTAAAAAATATTTGAATCTCTTTCAGATGTTTTTGGTGGAGTACCTGCAATATTTTAACTTTAACATCACCTATACCCAAGGGAAAGGGAATGTAGTTGGATATTATTTGAGTAGAAAACTTCTAACCCATGCAGTGAAAGAATCTTCAGAAGAGTGTAATTTTTTGGCTCACATTGCACAGTTTCATATTAGAGTCTAGGAATCAGAGAATGTGGTATATTTAACAAGAATCCAGTTGAAATATGATCTTATCAAGATGATTCTTCAGGATAAAAAACTTGATGATGAATTCTGTATCATTAGAGACTCCCTTTATAGTGGGGAGACAGTTGCCCAGTGGTTGTTCTCTAAAGAGGGTGTTTTGTGTTATCAAAATCACTTTGCTTTTTCGTTAGTGGCAAGGAAGGATGTGATTGTGTATTTTCATACTTCCCAATGGGCTATACTCCCATGAACCACTTATATGTTCTATGAAATGCATCAATAGTTTTGGTGGATAGGTATGAGATATGGTATTGTTGAGTTTGTTTCCCGCTGTTATATATGCCAACAGGTTAAGACTGAGCATCAGAAACCTTTATATTTACTTCATCCATTTTAGGACCCAACTTAGAAGTGGGATAAAATCTCTACGAGATTTTTGGTTGGGTTGGCTTGTACCTAGAGAAAGAATAATTTGACATGGGTTGTGATTGGCATGCTGACCAAGTCAGATCACTTCATACCTATTCATGAAACAACCAAAGTTAAGGAGTTTAAATATATATATATATAAAGGATATTGTCTATTTTCTTGTATTTACAACTTCTATAGTATTTTATTGGGATCCTCATTTTACTTCTTTCTTTTAGAGAGGCCTTCTGGAAGCACTGGGGATTTCAGGTCTATTTGAGCATGGCCTACCATCAGTAGTCGAATGGACAGATAGAAAGAGGTATACAAACTCTAGAGGATATACTCTATGCATGTATTATTGAATTTGGTGGGACTTGATATGATCATTTGGGGATGGTTGAGATACATTATAATAATATTTACTATTCCACAATCAGAATGGATCCTATTGAGGCCTTGTATTACCGGCCTAGTAAATCTATTTTATGTTGGACAGAGAGTGGGGAAAGTTCCTTAGTTGGAACAGGTTTGGGGAATGTGAAAACAAAAAAGATTCAATCAATTTTTCAATGAATGTTTATGACATAGATCTGATATAAGCCTTATTTTGATCATCATTATATAACTTTGGAGTGCTCAATTGGTGACTAGGTATTCTTGAATGATTCACCCCAGTGGGTTCATCGATGGATTGGGAGGAAAGGGAAGCTTGCTCCTCATTTTTTGGGACCTTTCAAGGTTGTTGATCTGGTGTTGAATGATTCATACCATTTAGCACTTCCACTATGGATGATGTTGATACATAACATGTTAAATGTATCATAGCTAAGAAAGTATCTTTCTGATCCATCTCACATTTTGAGCAGGAGTGATCTTGAGATTGAACATGGTTTATATTTGACTAAGTGGCTAGTTAGGATAATCGATTCTAAAAACAAGGTACTTCATGGGAGGATGATACCTTTTATTTTAATGATTTTGTTTCATTGTTATAATTTTTATGAGACCAGAGAGAATGAGTTGCTTATGAGATATCTGTGGCCTCCTCTATTTGGCATGAAATCTTCTTCATAGGATTCCTAGGGATAGAAAGTTGTTATGGGGGGGAGGTTGTAACATTCCATTACAGATCTTAAATTTAATCCTTTAAACTTATCATGAATTTTCATTTTTATTTACTAGGTAGGTTTAATATGTATTTTAGATGATACCTATAATGGTGATGTGAGATATTTATTGGACTCTCAGCTTTAATTAGATATTTCTATAGGTTGTAAAAAGGTCACATACTGTGTAACTTGGTTAGATGATGTGTAATGGTTTCTAGGTGCATACTATGAAATATTCACACCATGACAGGTTACATGATGTGATAAGAGTTTACACATCATGGGTTATGTAATGATAGGTTTTTAATTTTATGTGATGCAATTTTTGGTGTTTATATAGATTAACTACTTAATGATGTGTAATGGGGTTACACATTGTGTAATACCACAACTTCATTTTTTAAACATGCTGAATGGCTGAGATCCTCTTTTCTCACCCACTCCAGTTTCTTTTATCACAATCTAAAGCCTTCCCTGTATGATCTTGGAGACCTCCAACCATTCTGAGTCTCTTCGTTCGGCATTCAATAATATTTTCTTTGGGGGTGTGATTATCGGGTAAGCTTTATCCCTTGTTCTTTGTATTTATCTCTTTATCCTCCTTTGGGATTTCAATATATCATCCTAAAATTGATGGATCTATGATCTGTGAGGTTGGATCTCAATTCTCGATTGAGTTTCAAGGTCTTCTGCACCTTTTTTCTTGTTGGCGGGTTTCGTTGTGAGTGTGATTGATGGTCTCTATGCAGTAGTGTTGTTGCTTCCACCAGTGTGAATCAAATTTGAATTTATTATTTTTCCCAAAATTTCACCAACTTATAAGACTTAGTGTAGTGGGACTACAATGTTTAATCCACAAGGAGACTACTATTAAATTTTGAGAGGATATGATTTCTAAACTTATAAGGGAGTCCTTTCTTAGTCTGTGAAGAAAACATGGGTCACTAGTTGAATTTGGTCTTATCCTTCTAGTCCTACCTATGAAGTAGTTATTCCATGGTCAGGAGATAGAAAAATCTTAAGTGCATTATGTTTGGATTCTTTAGGGTAGAAAGATTCCTAATCTAGTGGTCTTAGCTCTGTCCACATTAATTAGGATAGGGTCAAACCCACAAAGAGACTACTATTAAATTTTGAGATGATCTAGTTTCTAATCATATAAGGGAGTCATTTCTAAAAGTCTTTGGTTTGGGTGTTTGGTTTATGTTATATTTTGGGATAACATTAAATGATAAACAATGGGTCAGGATCAAGTCAAGTATCTGGTTGAAGGATGTCCTTTAATTCTAACCTTGGAAAGATCCTATATCTTAGTCTGTGAAGCAAATATGGGTCACTAGTTAACATTGGTCTTAGATTTCTTGTCCTACCTAGGATGTAGTTATTCCATGGTCAAGAGATAGAGATAGCTTAAGTGAATTTTGTTTGGATTCTCTTGGATAAAAAAAATCTTAATCTACTATTCGTAGATTAGTCTACTCTAATTCGAATATGATCATTTGTTTGATTATCTCAGGGTCAGGGATGTTCGCACAAATGTGGTAGGCCATGAATTAATAGACTAGTTACTAATTCAATTATACTTTCCATGTTTATAATTATAGGTGTATTTAATTATAATGATACATCGAGCTTGATCCCTACCCCTAATAAATTTATCTACTCATTAGGGATAATGGAACAATTAAATAAACTAGATAAAGTATGCTTAATAGAATTATAACAAAAGAGATTATAGGATGACAATGTGAAAACATGTATAATTGAATTATGACGTAAACTAAATTACTTACTTAAGATAGAAATCAGAATTGAATTTAAAGTGTGGAATGGGTAAATAAGGTTTTAATGAAAGTAAGATCAATATATCTTGAATAAAAAAGTGAAAACTATGAAGAAATTGGGATTTAAAAGGGAAATAGTAAGAACATATCATAGGGGATTGAGAGGGGAGAAAGAAGATCTCTTCTCCTTTTCTTTAATTCTCTGTCGGTCCACTGCTTATATACGAATTTTTTGTCATGATGTGTACCTATGGTACATGATGTGTACCCTCAATCCGAGTCATTTTACTTTGGATCTCTAGTGTGGCACACAGTTCTCGCAGATAAGGGTGTTTGACTCGGTACATGACATGTAGAAGTGGTTCACAACGTGTACTCATCATGTTTCTGGCTTTTGTGTGGAATCCTTGCAGCTTTCTTACTAACTAGTTTGACTGGTGTCATGACATGGCCGACCAGGACATGATGTGCAGTAGCTTTTTCCATTTGGCTTTGTGACATGGTCACGACTTGGCTTCATGTCTTGTCTTTGGCCGTCATCCTCAGGTACACGACGTGAACTTCATCATCACAATGTGTACTTGTACAGTTGTGCACTTTTTATGCCTTTTCATTCTTGAAAACCTATGAATATTTTATTCCTTCAAAATTAGACACTTACCACATGCATTATTTAATAATTAAATGAAAAACTATGAATAAATAACATCAAAGTATATATACAAATTAGGCTTATCAACCCCCCGCCCCCACTTGATCAATTTATTTTCCTCAAGCAAGAACGTCTTAACAAAGATTTCATGAATGATAAGAAATTATAAAAGCAAAAAATATTCAATATGTCCATGAAATTCAACAAGGTTTCATCAGAGAAAAGTTGATTTCAAGAATTAAACCTACATAAAAAGTCAGTCATGCCTCATAGTTTAGTATTCAAAACTAATTCTAGTCTTCTAATCATAACCTCTTCATTATTCCTCATGTTCTATGCCCAATTGTAACCTACCTCACCGTTATTTTCTATCATCACTTAGTGTATAAAATTTAAGTAGATTTATGCTTGTACCCTGGGTGCATGTTCCTAACCATAGTCTTGAACTGTTTATATCATCTTCACTGCGTAAAGACAAACACAATATTAATCTTGATGGATTTAATCAATCATGTTCCAAAGACTGTAATTGTGGGTAGGTGGGTAAAATGTGAAAAAACAAGCTCAAATAGGTGGGTAGTCTCTAAATTACAAAGTATTGGTATGAGAACAAGTGTGATGACGTTCCTCCTTCTGACCAGTCAAATATGTACTTCATCAGCTCAGGTTAGATCCATATGTATGGAAAGTATGTATATAATGAAATGATTTGGTTATTTTCCTTCTTCTTTTTCTTTTTCATTTTTATTTTCTTTTATGTTGTGCCTAGGATTGATCTCACATCCATCACCTAACCACATATGATCCTTCGATGGATTAATCGGTCTGGAAAATGGTGATTTTTTAACCTTCATAGTACACAATCCATATCAATTTTTCTTTCTTTCCTTTTTTTATTTTGAAAAGTAATAGAATACAGATGAAATACAAAAAATGGTAAATGGGTCACAACCCCATAGTCAGATGAGCATACCATACATATCTAGATTTGAAAGCATCCCATGTTTTATAAATTCCTCTCCTACACTTTTTAAAAGACATCTATAAGCATTGTACATGGATTAGAGTTAGAGGGGAAATAGGCTTTAAATAGGTTCATTCTAACAAGTCATTCTTGGAAATTATGGCCTAAACACGGGATATATTTCAGGTGGGTATTAGAAGAATTTGGATATCAAAGGGTTCCTCAATCATTTTAGTTTTATAATTGTTCATTCATCACTTTGATAAGATCTCAACGCAAGTTTTTGTCGGTTTACATGCCATAGGTATGTCTAAAGAAATATTCCCAGATAAGAGTATGAAATTGAAGCCTTAGTGTCCTCTCAGTTAGTGAGAGTAAAAAAACTTGAAATCACAAAGGGCATAAATCCTAATTAATAGGCCAATTAGTAATTATTTTGAATGTTTTTAATTTTAATTAATTACCTAAACTCAGTAATCATTCTAAATAGTTACAGACAAAAAGTGAAACATGGTCTTTAACACTTTTCCTCTTAAAATTTTATTTATTTGTATGGGAATAATGATTTTTAGGTTTTAAAGCAAGATTATAATTTTGAAAAATGTTTCATAGAAAAGTGATAACAATAAAAAATTCAAATGCATCACTAGAGAAACTGTGGGACCCCCCCCCCCCCCCCACATAAAATGAGACAATGTCCCTACTGTCAATGAAATACATGTGGGAGTGGTGTGGTGGTGATTTTTAAGGATTTTTTAAATGGAATATTGTAAAAAATTTAAATAATAGGGAATCTAGAGATCCTTGGTAAAAGGGGTATTCCATGGGGGTGTTTGTGCCGTCGTAACATGAATATTCAGTGTACCTAAAAAAGTGTTAGAGAAGGAAATCCTACACTAGATAAAAAATATTAGTCCACATGTATAAACATTTGTAATAGTATAAAAAAGGTTGGGCACACATAGTGATAAACTAAGAGAGTCATTTTGTTGAAATTTTAACATGTTTACAGTGTAACTGATGAAATATCGAAATTAAAAATGAAAAGGGAATGAACTAGACATGAAAATGAAGTAAAAAAATAGATTAACTATGGGTTGCCTCCCATAAATAACTAACTAAATATCATCATCCAGATGGGTGGATGACGATTTTTTCAAATGGTCCACTGGAGAAGTTGTTCAATCGCCTTTTATGGCTACCAAAGGTGGTTTCCTCAAGCTCGTGTGGTCACTTCGGTGCATTCCATGGAAAGAAGGAGGGTGGTGCGATGGTAAGTTAAGAGGGAGGGGTATGGGTTACATGTGGGTTAAGAGTCTAGGAGGGTGAGGGGTTAGTATGGGGTGAGGTAGTGGAGATCTTGGGGCACACGGGGTGAGGGAAAGGGAGGGGTTCATGAGGTGAGGGAAAGGGAGGTGAAGCGTTGGGGTTGAGGGAGTGCGGGCTGTGACGATGTAGGTTGTGATCATCAATATTTTTTGGAAAATCGAAACCAAAGAGTACATGACATGTAATTTTCCATAATGTCATGAATTTTAGGAATGTTTAATTTTTCAGGGTAAAATAGATATATGTCATGGCCATGATGTTTACGACGTGTACAACGCTCTTGTTTTCACATTTTTCTTATTTCTTGTGTACTCATCTTCCTTTAATATTTAGAGTCATTTTCAATGATCTTAATCAAACTTACCTAAATAGGTCTTAACATGGGTTGTCTCCCAATAAGTGATTCCTTCAAAGTCATGAGATTAAATCATTTTATGTTTAGTTGAACTTGATGCTGAAGACACAACCTTCATGGAATGATTTCTGAAAGTTATTCAACCTTTGACCATTTATTTTTAATGGTGGTTCTCCACCTCGTTGAATTTCATTTATTCCATAGAGAAACTTTTGAAAACCTCAAAAGGACAGGAGCATACTGACATCAACTTACATAGGATAAGTTTTTATCTTGAATTAAATAGAAAAACCATGTTCTCTGGAATTAAGGTATGTCTTGAAATTCGTTGTTCATGCCACTTTTTCCTTTTTACCTTGAAAATCCTTGAGTTTTCGTATGAATCTTTATTCATTTCTTCCATCATGGTTAATTGAAATAACTTTTCCTATAAAGCCTTATATAAATCCAGATTCATCTATTTAATTTCACAGAATGAACAATGTACCAATTCCACAGGAAGATAAAATGGTTTACCATAAACCAGTGTAAATGAGGGTGGTGCGTTTGAGTGTTTTGTAAGAAGTTAGGTATTCCCATAATTCAGTATCCAATTTCAGGCTCCAATCTCTTCTACTGGTGTTGAAATTCATTTCTAAGACTGGTTTAACCTAACTATTTTACAATTCAACTTTCCCTCTTGTTTGTCGGTGATACGGGTTCCGATGTTGTAGCGAATGACTCATTTTTGAAGAATTTTTTATACTAATTTATTTGATAAATGTTTTCCCCAATCACTAATGAGTATTCATGGAAATATAAACTATAAAAAACATTCTTTTGAGAAAACTCCAGGACACATTTGATGTGTCCTATGTTGTGGATTCACCTTAAACCCACTTGAAAACATAGTCTACTTCCACTAGAATGCAATTACTTCCATGCAATGAGGGGAATGGTCTCATTAACTCAATACCCCAGACATCAAGAACTTCAAAGTCTATAATTGATTTTATTGGTATCTCAATTATTTTACTAATGTTCCCCATTCTTTAATATCCATCACATTGATGATATAATCCCTTAGCATCATGACGCAATGAGGGCCAAAAAAATATGCTTTGTAGGATCTTTTCCATTATTCCCTAAGGACCAGTATGGCCACCAGTTAGCGATGTGTGGAAAATTTCTATCACATTTTGTATCTCTTCTTCTAGGATGCAGCTTCATAAAAGGATATAGAAACAACACTTGAATAACAATGGTTCTTACAAAAAGTTGTGTTTGGCATCAGATAGAAACTTCTTGCATTGCTGGTATGAGAGTCCATGATGAAGATAACCTATGGAAAGATAATTGGCCATTTTTGAGAACCAAGGATGGATTTTAACACTAAACAATGTAATACCTCGACCCTAGTTACCCATAGTTGGTGTGTTATTACATAACATTGGCATGATCACAAGATATCAAGTCTCAAAGGGCTAATTAGTTTAGTAGCCTTGGAAGTACAAGATACATACATAAGTTTTACATTACATCATGAAAAAAAACAAAATTGTGTCCCATTTGAACACACTCATATCCTTTAGCCTATCCCTTCAGGTTAATCATAATATATTTCTTCACATCCTGGGAAAAAGAAAACATAAGAAAGGGGTGAGCTCAAATGCTCAGTAAGGACAAAAATATAACAGAAACTGTCATAAATAAGCATAGACATTTAAGGAAATGTATACAACTAAAACACAAGACTTTTAAACTTAAACTTCAGCATAATATGGTAAAGATAAATAAAATAATTCCATTTACTTATTTAAATGAATATTCTACTACTTGAATAATCACATGTAAAATCAATAGCTAATATCATAATAATGGAATGCATAATGCTGGACATCAAAACCCCAAAGTCAAGGCCTCAATCCAAGACTACAAATAATATTTTTTCAATGACTTGTGAGAAGAAACTAGTTTGTCTCATGATACCTACCGATGCATTGATGAGCTATAGTGAGCTCCACCCATCGCTTACTAAGTCCAATGCGTTCCTCATATGAAAAGTTTGAAACATAACATAAACATTCATATTAAAACTAGCATACGAAATGTTAATAATTTAACCAAAAAACATGAATGGTATAAAAATAATACATACACAGTCAAAACATATCACAAAACCTTCAGTACAATATGAAATGTTGTATCATAAAAAATCAACTTCAAACAATGTAAAATCCATCAAAGGATGTTTACATATATGAAATAAAAACTATTTGAGAGAAATATCACTTTCTATTTTGAAATCATTTAAAATTCACGTAATAATAAAATAAAACATTTATTTTGAAAATATTCTTATACGCTTGTAAGGGAAGATTCCAAGGTGTTATAATGTGGGAAAATAACCTCACCTACCATATAAGTTAAAAAACATTTTTACCTTATTTTTTCGAAAAGGTCATAAACTACCATGTTTGGAAGAATAAAGAAAGATTCCATTCAAAACATTTAATAAAAAGGCAAACAAGGGTATAAATGAATTTAACTCATATTCTATTAAATAGAATAAATTTTTTGAAATAAATTTTTATGAAACACAGATGAGGATGATAAATAATTCCTAATAGATGATTATGTATAAACAACCTCAGATAAAAAAGAGATTGTAAAATTAGCCCTTATAATGTAATTTTCATTAGTCGAAGGTATGTTAACCTCACTTATAGTAGTTAAATAATTGTTATTAAAATATACAAGAACTACTTACATAAATATGATATCATATATGATCTTCTAATATTGCTTTGTTAATAATATTTTAGTATAATCATTGTTTTGGGTGTTAACTGATTCGTTTTACTTTGTGTGTTTTGTAATGTAAGTCATGTTTGTTATGGATATGATGTAATTGATTCATATAAAGAATGATATTAAGTTATTAAGCAGTAATTTAAATCATAAAATGAAAATAATTATTTAATGGTTACGATGGGGAATGAATCCCATAACGTTAGTGGAGATGGTAATCCGTACATACGAACGAGTGACAATATCATTCTATTGATAGTGAAATCATATGTAATTGGATGATATATTATATATACAGAATCATTAAAATAAAATTTTTATTAATTACAACTTTATACTCATTATTATACCCATACAAATAAGGAAGTGTTCAATAACAAACTACACCATTGATGTAGAGATTGTAAGCCGTATGTACGCACGTATTGTGACATTGTCACTCATAGGATGGATAGAATAATGAATATGGTTGTACCGGTTTTATAATAACATCATAGTATATAGAAGGTACTGGAGTTATTATTTTTTTATGGAAACAAAAAAGAAAGAGGAAGTGGAAGAATAAAAGAACTTTAAAAGATGTGATGAAATTATTACCTCTTCTTCCGGTGCTTCCTTTCGATTTGATCAAAAGGGATACATAGGTTGTCTTTCTGATAAATTTAAGACTTATAGGTAGAAGTGAGAGTATTTGGGAGGATATTTGAGGCATGTTTGGCTGTAACACCCAGAGAGTTTATGAGAAAAATTATTATTTTTAATTTCTTTGATGACTTGTGTTGTACGCTACACCAATATTAGCTTGTACTATATGCAACAATGTATTAGAATGAAGTATACACAACACTATTCCTGGCTTACATTACACACAATTGCGACCTTCCTCGATAACGTGTGTAGTACGCAATACCAGGTTCCACTAAACAAAGATATATGGTTATAATATTATTATGAATTTTCCATTATGTATAGTATTAACTAAATTTTGAATTTTATATAATTATTATTCATCATACACATTTTCTAGAACATGGTATGAGAACAAAATAATTTTTTTGGGTAAAATAAGTATTTTTTTAAAAATGCAGTTTTGCCACCTTTTGATGGAGCACCCATTTCAAATATAGTTTTTGATATGTTTCTATGTTTAATTTGATAAAATAAAATTATTTTTTGGAATCAAGAATTTAAATTTTACTTTGGATAAATTTTTCATATTATTCTGATAACTTTCATATTTTAATGAATAGTAAAAAACAGTATATTATAATTAAAATCAACTTTTTTCATTGCAATAATTTATATGTTTAAATTATAATATTGAATGGTTTGAAAGTATAAATAGAATATGTTTTTACCATTTAATATAATGTATGTCATTACCATTAATTTTCCACTGAATTCATTGGTAAAAACATTTCAATCATTAGCAATGTTTTAACTTTTAAAACCGTTTTCTTAAGAACGAGATTAATTTTAAACTAATTACTGCAACATCTGTGTTTTGAATTTTTAAAAATGGATTCCATATTTGAATTCAGTGGGTCCAAATTATGTTAAAAGTTTACTTTTTTTATTATTAATAGTAACTACGATAATTTTTATTTACTGCAGTTAGAGATAAATCAGATACTTAAGGGTAAAAATAAGATTATAAAATTACCTTAACACCTGCAAAAATTCTATTGGATGACTAAACGTCGACCCATATCACCTATGGGTCAGACTAGATTCATTTTATGGACTTTTTACCATGAAAATAATTTAATTATTATTAAAACTAAAGAAAGTGACAACGTGTCACTCTCTTAAATATTATAAGTATAATAATTTTACATTAGTGATAAACTTAATGAAACATCGAACATGAATTCTCTCTAGAACTATAATAAAATTATCTACATCATAGTAATTTATTTATAATTTTTAGGGATTAAATAATTATCATTACTATGACACAATAGTGATGTTAAAATTATTTTATTGATTGAAATATCAAATAAAGGATTTTAAAAGTATTAAAATAAATAGTATATGAACTATTTAATGTGCTCCACTAATTTTCTAGATAAAACTTACATGTTATGAATCTATTAAATCTTTTATTTCGAACATATCTTCAAAATATATTTTATTTAAATTCAAATAAATAAAAAGTGTCAAAATTGACATTTTTTTTATTTTATAAAAATTACATATTATAAAAAATTTTAAAAATAAAAAAAAAATTTATAAATTATAAATTAAAATTTATATGGTCGAAAATGTATTAAAGTGTAAAATTATGGACAATTCACAACATATAAGTAATTATTTATAATTATATAAAATTTAGAATATTATAACCACAAGTAAAATTAAATAGATTAAATAAGGATAAATCAAGTTGATAAAGTTCCAAACTTGACTAAATTTTATTGGTTGATGTGATTACAACACCTTCTCATCTAATATTCAGATTTGAGTCATTTTTGGAGGTTTTTAAGTGAGGTTTAATTTATTATAAATTAGTATTTCTTATGTTACCAAAGGTGCCCCTCCCCTCCATTATAAAAAGGGCACACCTTCACTCTTCTCTTCACGCCCTTTTGATCCATGAATCTTGGACAAACCCTACCAATTTCTCTTCTAAACCTCTATATTTATATCATAGAGGTTTTGGTCTTCTCAAAATACCAACTCTAGTGCCCTAAAATAAGTTTAATGGAGGTGCGTCGAGGAAGATGTAATCTCTTCTACCAACTCTTTCAGGTTTCATTCTTCTTCAAATTATTCTTATATAGTTGTTTCATTATAAAGTAATAAAATCAGTATCAATAATATACTGATATGTTATTATAAATATGAAACAACCTCGTTTCACCTTCTATCCATCCTACGGAAAACGAAATCACAGCGCGTGCGTACGTACAGAATACCGTCTCCACGCTGTGGTGTAATCTGTTTTCCACCACCACCTTACTTGGATGGGTATAATGGTGTAAATAACTGATTCTAAGATATTATATCATCCAATCCAATTCCATTCAATAAATATGGGAATGATATCATCGCTCGTGCGTACGTACGGATTACCGTCTCCACGACGCGATGAGATTCATTTTCCATGTTAACAATTCAAGAATGATTATAAAGTATATATAATAATTAATAATTAAATATATGACATATTAATGATACTATATTTATCTATATTTTATTTACTTACATCTATTAAATTTAATAAGGAAACGAAAACATCGTTCATGCGTATGTACGACCTACCGTCTCCATTAACGGTGTATTCCATTTTATTTATCGATCTATTATATATATGTATATTATGAATATATATTATATATAAATCATTCTTTTATTCTGTAATTAAGTAATCATGATTTAAGTAATCATATGAATAATTACAATTCAAAACATGAATGATAAATGAAACGATTTTACCCAAAATACTGCTTTAACATGGAAAAAGAACGGGTGATATAAAGTCATAAGTGAACCATATGTGATATCATAACATTGAATATGATTCTGCAATAATTCAATGACATTATTTGAATCATTATACTGGAGTTTTGGATATGTAGGAAGCATATCAGACCTAAGATAAGGGATAACTTTTCCAATCTCATTTTTATCAGAGATTGTTTATTCGTAATTATTTACAAGGGTTATATTTATCATCCATGTCCCTATTTTATAAAAAAATTCATGTATGTATAATTTCCTTTTTTCCCATTTTTGAATTTTACTACATGGTATGTAAGGAATATTTCTTTTGTTTACGTTACGAGGTACTTTTTTTGACTTTTGTGGCAAAAATACGAGAAGAATGTTTTTTTAACTTATACGGCATGAACGGATTTTTATGGTTTCATAACTCCTAATTTTAATGAATATTACTCTACAATATTTCATTATTATTTTCAAAAAAATCATTTTATTTTAAAATTTCATGGCATTTATGGAAAAGAAAATGATTTTAAAGAAGAAAGGATATTTTCCTCCAGAATTCATTTCATGTATTTAATCAAAACTATTTTTTATCTAATATTACAATCTTTAATATGGTTATGTTTTATGTATAATATTATAATTATTTAAAAGGTTTTATTTTGTTTAGGATGAAATTATATCCATTGTTTTATATGGATTATGTTATGATGAGATGATGTTTATGAAACACATTTTATTTATTGGGTTAGAATGAATTATTTATGTTTATTTTGTGGCACACGAATGAATGATTACATTATGAGATGGGTGGGACCTATATCTCCCTCCAATGCATTGGGTAAAGATTTATATCTCATGAGATATACATGGCTATAATGGCAAGTTAATCAGGTTCAGTGATACAGGACTGGAACGAGGAGTGAACTTGGTTCAGTAAGTAACTTTGTCCACTAAGATGGTCTTGGAAGCAATGCCTTGGCTACTATGGAAATCATATCAAGTGCTTAATGTTTTTCCACAATTAAATATTTTATTCCCATGATATTATATCATGATTGATGTTCCATTATGATGTATGCCTTACGTACTGCCATGTTTTATTTCATTTCTGAAGATTTTGAAGTTTAAACATTATGTTCATGTTTTTAAGTTCAAATGAATATGGTTGGTTTTATTTTCTCTATGCTTAACCTTACTGAGAATTTGAGCTCACCCTTTATATGTTTTCTTTTCCCTAGGATATAAAGAAATATTTGAGGTAAGAAAACAAAAGGGGAAGATCTTTATTGGAGATGTTGATGATCTTTCACCATGATTAGAAGATTATGTTCCGAGTTTCCAAAGACACTAAACTATTACAGTCCTTGAGTGTTGTTTTTTTATGTATTAAGTATTCTGAAAAAGTAATTTAATGTCCATTTACGTTAAGTTTGGGGTCCCTATAGTTGGTATCAGATGAAAGGTTTAGTTATCCTTTGGAAACTAGGATGTGAAAACTATAGTGAGATCCCTAGAGATATTTCTAAGGTATGTCTAGGGATGTCCCTAAGGTTAAGCATAACTATAGGTTATAGTCCTAGGATTACTGTAACAATCATAGAATTAAACCTAAGTTGTTAGATATTGAAAGTACTTCCCCTTTATTAAGTTGTTTTCCTAGAATTATTTCATCCTCTCACACTTTTCTTTTTTGGGTTTTAGACGATGGCTGGAACCCAAAGGAACCATGTTGATCAATGTAATGGACACTACAATGATTTTCCTCTGGAACAAACCAATGTTATAGGAGATGGAGTGAAAAATCTTAATACTATAATTACACAAGATATGAATCATTCTGGACTTCTGAATGAGCAGAGAAGGGAACAATATTCTATTGAGTCTTTCATGAGGCAACATCCACCTTCTATCAGTGGGTCTTCTGATCCACTTGTTTCTGAATAATGGATTAGTACCATTGAAAATATATTTTACATACTTCACTGTTCAGAGCATGAAAAAGTCATTTTGGTTGTTTACTATTTAGAAAGTGAAGCAGACCAGTGGTGGACTCTAATTAAGAATACAAGGCCCCAAGATGAAATTGAATCCATGGAATGGGACGAGTTCAAGAACTTGTTTTTCAATAAGTACTTCCCTCATATTCCTCGAAAAAAGATGGAAAAGGAGTTCCTCGAGCTTAAGAAAAAGGATGATGAATCTGTTGGAATATATGAGGCGAATTTTACACAGCTTGCAAGGTATGCATCTGGATTTATCATCCTACCTGAAAGAAAAGTTGATCGATTCTTCAGTTGCTTAAAACCAATTCTTTGAAGGGAATTAGGGATAAGAGACTTCAGTAGCTATGAAGAAATTGTGTGTTGTGCTATCAAGGTAGAAATAAAAGTTTTTTTACATATCCATATCATGTTTTTGACACGAAATGAAAGATTGAGTTCAAGGAGAAATCTCAGAATAATTGTGAAAAGAAGATGAATGTTTCTTTATGATCGATGTGTGGAAAGAAGCATGATGGAGATTTTCTTAAAGGGACTAGAAAATGTTTTAAGTGTGGAAAAGAAGGTCATCGAGCAGTTGAGTGTCGAAGTAATGAAAAAATGGTTTCTAATGATGTGAATAAAGGAAAGACTACAGAGAATGCACCACCAACACTTCAATTCTTCAAGTGCAAGGAAATGGGGCATTATGATAATCAATTCCCCCATCCAAGGGTTAATGATGATAGATGTGAGCAACCTATTAAGGAAAAGGATAAAGGGATGTCACATGCGATCACTATTTCTGATGTTGAGTATGACAACGATGTGGTGGAATGAATAAGTGTTTATGCAACGGGATTCTGAGATAATGTTGTGGAATCTCATTTAAATTATCGTGGAATATTAAAATATCAATTTATTGGATCATTATGGTTTTTAATAATTTTATGATACTGATAACCATGAAAAATGATTGAAATATTTTTGGAAATCGGTTGAAATACGCATAATGAAGGGATAAGGGGAAATAAAATGTATGACAGTATTCATGATCTCATGACTGATATAAGGATAAAGTTATATCATGGTTTGAGTATATAAAAATTTTGGGATTTGGGTATGTGGAAAGAGTTACCTTTTGACAGAATTCAAGTTTTCACTAAGGTTATATGGTAGTTTATGTTTCAATAGAATACATGATTAAGGTATTCACATGTTTAGAATGCGATCAAAAAAATATATCTAGGATAAATGATGGTATTCACATGCTCGGTAGATGACATTTCTAGTAATTGTTTTCTTTATACTATGAGCTTGGACAGATGTATTTTGGATAAGCCTAGAGATTGGAATGGATTATGTTGTACATAAGTTAGTATTGTATAAGTCTAGAACTGTTTTCGATATTATTGATGCGATGTTATAATAATGTAGTTTTAGAAAAAAGGACAACCTGTAGGATGGGCGACAACCCGCCGCGTCGAACAAGGTTGCGGGAATCAAAACCACAACCGAAGTGCGACAAGCCTTTATCACCTACCACTGGCCTACAGGAAGTCCCTGGTTAGTAGAAACTAGTTAAATTTTATTAAGCGGTATGATAGATGAAGTATAAGTCCATTTTTGGAATTATATATGATTAACCTCACCCTAGATGGACTTATGTATATTTGATAACTTTTTCTACCCTTTGTTTGAGATAGATGGAATGACCCATCATTCTATCACATGATCCGATAAAACTTCATGAATGAAAAATTAAACTTCATTTCTTTATGAGATGAAGTGGAAAATGTTCACGGCACTAAAAATGGTGAGATTGTACCGAAATAAAGTAAGTATTTATTCTAATTCAAATTCTTCAACTTTAGGGAAATGATCTTGAAAACCAAAAATGTTGTCCTAGTTTCCTCATATACGATGAATTATATGGTGCATTAGATAATCACAAATTTATGGCTTTGTGATTGTTGTATTTTTCATAAACATGTTCTCTACCACTCTCCATCAGACCTTGACGGATAGATTTCTCTTCCATATCCATATTTTCACCTATGTTCTCCTATGTGGAAACCCAGTGATGAGTTAATTTGGGTAACCATTATGTTTCATACTACACTTTTTAAAATTATGTTTTAGTATTCCTTCTTATTATGTGGGTTTCTATGAAAGAGAATTTCATGTAGTAAACTATTTATAACCCCAACGAATTTTGAGGGCGAAATTCATTTTAAGGGTGATAGAATGTAACACCCTGAGATTTTAAGAGAAAAGTAATTTTTTTTAGTTTCTTTGATGTATTGGGTTGTACGCTACACCAAGATTAGCTTGTAATACACACAACACTGAATTATCTTGAAGTATACACAACACTATTCTTGGCTTGCAATACACGCAATCGTGACCTTCCTCGATAACGTGTGTAGTACGCAATATCGGGTTTCACTAAACAACGATATATGGTTATAATATTATTATGAAGTAGCCGTTATGAATAAGATTAAATAAATTTTGAATTTTATAACATTATTATTCATCTTACACATTTTCTAGAACATGGTATGAGAAAAAAATAATTTTTTTGGGTAAAATAAGTATTTTTAAAAAAATGCAGTTTTACCACATTTTGAAGGCTCACCCACATTAAATATAGTTTTTGACATGTTTATAAGTTCAATTTGACAAAATAAAATTCGTATTTTAAATCCGGATATAAATATTTACTTTGGATAAATTTTTCATATTATTCCGATAATTTCATATTTTAATGAATAGTAAAAACACGCTATATTTTAATTAAAAACAACTTTTTTCATCGTAGTAATTTATATGGTTAAATTATAATATTGAATGGTTTTAAAGTATAAATAGAGTATTTTTTTACCATTTAATATAATTTATGTCATAACCATTAATTTTCCATTGAATTCATTGGTAAAAACATTTTAATCTTTGGCAATATTTTAACTTTTAAAACCAGTTTTCTTAACAATGAGATTAATTTTAAATTAATTACTGAAACTTCTGTGTTTTGAATTTTGAAAAATGGATTCAATATTTCAATTCAGTGGGTCCAAATTATGTTAATAGGTTACTTTTATTTTTTTATATTATGAATAGTAACTACTGTAATTTTTATTTACTGCAGTTAGAGGTAAATCAGATACTTAAAGGTAGAAATAAGATTATAAAATTACATTAACACCTGCAAAAATGATATTGTATGACTAGAAGTCGACCCATATCACCTAAGGGTCGAGATAGATTCATTTTATGGACTTTTTACCATGAAAATAATTTAATTATTATTAAAACCAAAGAAAGTGACAACATGTCACTCTCTTAAATCTTACAAGTATAATAATTTTAATTTAGTGATAAACTTCATGAAACTTCGAACATTAATTGTATCAAAAAATATAATAAGATTATCTACATCAGATGAATTTATTTATAATTTTTAGGGATTAAATAATTATCATTAATTATGACACAATAGTGATGTTGAAATTATTTTATTGATTGAAATATCAAATAAAGGATTTTTAAAGTATTAAAATAAATATTATATGAACTATTTAATGTTCTACACTAATTTTATAGATAAAAATAACATTTTATGAATCTATTAAATCTTTTAGTTTGAACATATCTTCTGTAAATATTTTATTTAAATTCAAATATATGAATAGCCTCAAAATTGACATTATTGTTATTTTATAAAAATTACTTATTATAAAATTGTTTAAAAATCACAAAAATATTTAAAAATTATTAATTAAAAGTTATATGTTCTACAATGTTGGAGATTATAAAATTATATAAAATTCACAGCATATAAGTAATTATTTATAATGATTTAAAATTTATAATATTATTACCACAAATAAAATTAAATAGATTAAATAAGGGTAAATCAAGTTGATAATGTTCCCAACTTGTCTAAAATTTATTGGTTGATGATATTACAACCCTATCTCATCTAATCATCAGATTGGAGTAATTTTTGGAGGTTTTTAAGTGAGGTTGAATTTATTATAAATTAATATTTCTTATAATACCAAAGGTGCCCCTCTCCTCCCTTATAAAAAGGGCACCCCTTCCCTCTTTTCTTCACACCCTTTTGAGCCTTGAAGCTCGGATAAAACCTAACTATTCCTCTTCTCAACCTCTCTAGTTATATAATATAGGTTATTTTCATTTCAAAATAAAAACTCTAGTGCCCTAAGAAGATGTTTAAAGGAGGTGCGTCGAGGAAGAGGTAATCTCTTCTACTGACTCTTTCAAGTTTCTTTCTTCTTCAACTTCGTCTTCTTTAGTTGTTTCAGTATAAAGTTATAAAATTAGTATCACTAATATAATGATATGTTATTATATATACGAAACAAACCCGTTTCACCTTCTATCCATCCTACGGAAAACGAAATCACCGCACGTGCGTACGTACAGAATACCGTCTCCACGCTGTGGTGTAATCTGTTTTCCACCACCACCTTACTTGGATGGGTATAATTGTAAAGACCCGTAAAATTCAAGGAATTTTTTTTTAATTTTCTTTGTAATTTTACAAGAACTCAGTTTTGGACGACACATGATTCTGAGGCCCGATGTGTGCGGAATCATTTTCTGAAGTTTGGCTCGGGTACGTTTAGTGAACGAACGAGCGGGTTTTTATAACTTTTGAACCGGTGCTCGGAATCAAATTCTGAGGGCACCAATGGAATCGCAGCACCGATAATTGCTTATAAACAACTTTTCTGGAGTTGCGTTTGGTCGGGTGTGGTTTTTAATTTTTGGGGTTAAGTGAAGAAAATAAAATAAAGTGGTGCGACAACTTTATTTTATTTCACTTAAAGCCACTTAAAGCCACTTAAAGCTACTTAAGATGAGTTGAAGCGGATAGGGTGGAACCCAAAATATCCTACCCTCTTGGTAGGATATTTGTGAGGTGGGTCCCGCATGAGCCCTACCATTTATTTTCCTCTAAGTAACGCACCCGCGAAAACTCCTCATTAATTAAAGTCAACTGGGGAGTTTTCTAAAATGCTTAAACGTTCCAATTAAATGGACGATTAAGTCATTACCATTAATTCACCGAATTAATGGTTCATTTCTTAACATGTTTTCAAACTGTTGGCAAAATAATAAAATAAGACCAACAACTTTTCTTTTTGTTGACGATTTGATTGTTGAGAGGATTTGGAGAATCTGTACCTTCATCCTCCTTCGCGAAGAACGCTGAACCCTCGGAGATCGACGACGCGATGCCGTGTTCCGCAACGCCGACGATTCTCTTTTCACGACGCTTCTTCCGCGACATTCTTCCCCGCAACAATCTCCAATCATCAACAGCTTGAGGTAGTACATTTTAGATCTTTTAAATTTCCCTTGTGGATTTTATCCTTAACATGGATTTAATTCGTGAAATTAAATCTGTGTGTTTTCTTTAACCTTCGGAGATCGTCGACGCGACGCCCTTCCGCGATGACACGATGCCCTTCCGCGACGCGATGATCTTCTTCTTCCGTGACGGTCAATTCCGCGAAGAACTCTCGTCCGACGACAGCTACGAGGTAGGGGTTTTATTTGAGAATAATATTTATTCCCATGGTTGTTTCTTCTAAAACAAAGAACCCGGATCAAAGTTCAATTTAAATTTATTAAAATTGTGCCTTGTTATGTTTTTCATGTGTTGATTGTTATTCCGAATTGTTATCACCTAACGCGGAAGGTGCGGGCCAAAAAAACACGGCCCGACAACCCTCCGTAGTTTTTCGTTGATGCGCGGATTGTCAGGCGACAAAAAACAGGGCCACAAGTTAATTTTGAAGGCTTTGCAGTAAAGAACGAGTCCCGGGACAAGCACTGGTGAAAACCGCGCGCAAATCGGACCACCGGAGCGCGTACGGTGGTCCGCGGAACCCCCGTCGGGAAGACCCGCCACGGCGGCGCTGGCCGGTCCCGCGGCCGCGCGGGACCGCGGAGGAGGGACGCAGCTTAATGCCACGTCCGAGTGTCACGGAGCAGCCCCCGCGCGGGGGTGGGGGGGGGGGGGGGGGCTACTTTGCGCGGCGCCTGGCCAGCGCCAGCGCGCTGGCCGAGCCAGCCGGTCGGACCATCGGACTGGGCCGTGCCTGCCGGGTCAGACCCGGACCCGGGTCGGGTCGACCTAGTTCGGGCCGAACCAGGGGGGTTGGGCCGGGTCAGTCCGGGCCCAGACCCCCTGTTTCTGGACCTGTTCGGTCTTTTTCTCATAACTTGAGCTACGGGACTCCAAACGACGCGTCGTCAGCAGAGATGCGATCCTTGGAACGAGATGGTTGTTTTGGTATATCACACCCAAGGTTTCGGAATACTTTGGGTTCGGCCGGGTTGGTTCGTACACGAAACCAACCGGGCCCTCAGAGCAGAAAGGCTCATAACTTGAGCTCCAGACATCTGATTGACGTGCCGTCGGCTTTGTTGAATTTCTCTAAGTGAGACGGATCTTTTGGCTTACTCCGACCAAGGATTGGATGCAGGTGGAGTACGGTCGGGTTGGTTTTGCCTTAAAAACCAACCAGGCCCTTGGAACGAAAAAGCCAATAACTCTCAGACCGAGCGTCCGATTGATGCGCCGTCTGTGGCGTTGAGTTCCTATTGACGATACAGAACTTTTGGATACATCAACTATGGACTATGTGTCAGTTGATGTATCAGCCTCTCGGCTCGTGGAGCGGACCCTCCCGAACGAGCTTGCTGTGGGTGGGAACCCTAAAGCTGGATGCGACGACGACGACTGTGCAGAGATCCTCAGTGGATTTGACGACGACTGTGCAGAGATCCTTAGTGAATTCGACGGCGACGACTACAGCACTCAGCGATCCTTTGTGGGTCAGTGCTACTGATCCTGTGTGGGTCTGATCCTGTGTGGGTCAGCGCTCAGTGGTCCTGTGTGGGTCAGCGCTCAGTGGTCCTGTGTGGGCCAGCACCTAAAGATCTGGTGTCGGTCCGATCCTATGTGGGTCTTTGAGGGGGTTAGTTACCTATCGATCCTGTGTGGGTCAGATCCTGTGTGGGGCATTGCGAGGGTTAGTTACCTATCAATCCTATGTGGGTCAGATCCTTTGTGGGTCATTCTGGGGGCTAGTACCTATCGATCCTTTGTGGGTCCAACGGTTTAGATGAATCAGTGGATATATCTGATCATCTCTATCGTCATTCAAGAAGTATACCTGTGTGAGCTGAATCCTGTTTTACTTTCCTATGTGGATTGTGTTGTGCTATCCTGTGTGGATTTACGTTTTGCTTTCCTATGTGGACTGGGTTGTACTTGGGTTTGGACGTTGGAGCCGAACGAGAATTGATGACTTAGGTATATGTATGGGCATTACCTAAGCAATGTCAGATGTTACTTCGTGATTGTATCTTTCATTTGTGGATTATCCTTTGTAGATTTTAGGAGACCTTCAGGGGTCTCGGGGTCCATACTGAGTAGCTTATACTCACCCCTGCATGGGATATGCCCGCACTATGTTGTGTTGGTTGCAGACGACAGACAGCGCTGATCTTGGTTGAGGCTTGTGGAGCAGGACAATACCTGGAGGTGGACCACTGGACGGGACGAACTCGGAGTGGACGGTTGGACCCGAGGAGCTGTGGAGGCTATCTGTACCCACCCTTCAGGTGGGATTTCCAGTGGACAGCTCGGCATTGCGTCTTTACCTTACAGTTGATGTTTTCCCTTCCAGTTGTACTTTACTTTTAGTTTGGGTTTGTATTCTGGCCCACTTACTTTTCCGCACTTACTGTTGTACCAGTTTTTACTTAGTGTTTAATTCTGCCTGCTTCCTCTGTGGTGTTTGTTGTTTACTTTATAAAGGCAATTCCTTCCCTTTTTTCGGGATTTATGCCTTGGTGCTAGTCGCCAGCCCCTGGCCTATAGAGGGCGGGCTTGGGGTAGTCACGGCCCGGGCCCCTAGGATGGGTCGTGACAAATTGGTATTAGAGGAGTTCGGTTCTACTGCAGAACTTGGGACTCTGATCATTTTCTATGTGAAGAAATAGTGTTTAGCGTATTGGGTGTGGTTATCAGTCTAGGGAGTCCAGTGTTGGTGCGGCGGCCGACGTATCCGTACACCAGGACCCTGACTTCTGATTTCTGACTTAATGCACGAAAACATTGATTGTGTGTGTGTTTCAAGTTTTCTTTGTGATTACTTTGGGTCAGCTCACCGGGTATACTGTTCTGACCATGGCGCATCTGTTTCCTTTTCAGGATGGCCCCACAACGGCATCCAGCTAGGGTTCCGAGAGTTGAGCGTGACGACAGCCCACCGAGCGACGAGGCCTCGGTGCAGGGCCCTTTGACAGCTGAGGCACCGACGATACCTTTACCCACCGATCCACCGATGTTTCCAGCACCAGCCGCTGGCGATGCACGTCGCCTCAGTGCACTGCATGAGTTCCAGTGCCAGCGACTTCCCAGGTTCCGCGGGGAGACGGACCCCCAGGTTACCGAGGACTGGCTGGAGGCAGTGGTGCGAGTTTTCCGGTTAGTGAGGACACCAGCAGACCTCATGGTGATCCTCGCAGCGAGCCTACTACACGCGGCAGTGGGCCGATGGTGGATCTTGATGCTCTAGGTGCACGATGAGACATCTCTTCTCTGGACAGACTTGAGGGCCTCTTTCGCTCAGAGTTCGTCCTGACCACCCTCTGTGCGGTGTGCATCCAGGAGCTTCTTCAGCTGCAGCGGGGCAGCTTGACGGTCGCCCAGTACTCGACGATATTTACCGATCTCTCGCGCTACTCGACAGACATGGTATGGGACCCATTCTTCCGGGCCCAGACCTTTGAGCAGAGATTGAGAAATGAGATCAGGGCATCGCTGATCTCCCTCAGCATTCCGACCCAGGAAGGAGTAATGGAGTGGGCCCTTTTGATCGAGAGCTTCCTTGCTGAGCCTTCATCAGTAGAGAGACCTTCCGCGGGGCGGCACGTAGCAAAGTCTTCTGCGGCAGGCAGTCGACGGATGACTCAGGGGTCCAATCAGACCAGACCCTCACGCAAACGACCTCAGGACACTGGCACAGCAGTGTGGGGCACACAGCGTGGAGCCAGTCTTTTGAGAGGCAGGTCGTGCTACACATGCGGCGGGCAGGGCCACATGGCTCGTGGCTGCCCGACCCACCGTGCCGAGGAGCAGCAGACGGTTGAGGGGACACTGAGGCAGAGGAAGAGGGTCGACCGTGGTGGTCCGCAGGGAGCAGGCGGACGAGGCAGAGGACATGGCCGAGCAGCAGGTGGTGGGCGATGCTTTGAGGCTCTACCACCACCACCACCACCAGGAGGTCCACCCCGGCCACAGGGAGCTGGCGGGCAGACACAGGCACAGCTCCAGGCAGCAGAGGCCTACGACCACGGCGCGCCCGAGATGATTCGAGGTACGATCTGTGTCTATTCCACCCTTTCTGTAGTTTTTATAGACACAAGAGTGAGTCACTCTTTCATAGCTTCTGCCCTTGTTCGAAGCTCGTAGATTCCGATAGAGCCGTTGGCTCGATCCTTACGGCTAGAGACTCCTACGAGAGCAGATTCGACGATTACGCACTGGTGCCGGCAGTGTGAGCTTACTCTAGGAGGTGAGAGCTTCGGCTGGGATCTTCTTGTAGCAGCGTCGAGGCCTTACGACGTCATCTTGGGCATGGATTGGTTATCTACAGTCCATGCTCAGATTGACTGTATTAGGTGCAAGGTGCGATGTGTACGCACCAACGGGAGCAGGTTCACCTTCACCGGTGAGAAGGGAGCCTTTGCAGCACAGGATGGACTTCCGTAGAGGAGAGGACAACCCATCACTCACCAGTTGGCTAGCCTCATCCTATGATCAGTTGACGTGCGGAGTCCTAGCTTTCCTGTAATGGTGGATCAGTATGCGGACGTCTTTCCCGACGACATTCCAGGGCTACCTCCTCACAGAGAGGTAGACTTTTATATTGACCTGTACCCCGGGACAACCCCGATATCAATTCCATCATATCGGATGGCCCCCGCTGAGCTTCGAGAGCTACGGGTACAGTTGGAGGACTTGCAGGGCAAGGGATTTATCTGACCCAGTGTTTCACCCTAGGCTTCCCCGATATTGTTCGCCAAGAAGGAGGACGGGAGCTTGCGACTTTGTGTCGACTATCTTCACCTGAACCAGGTGACAGTGAGGAACAAGTATCCGCTACTGAGGATTGATGACCTCTTCGATCAGCTCAAGGGAGAATGGTGGTTCTCGAAGATAGTCCTCAGGTCAGGCTATCATCAGCTCAGAGTTCGGGACGAGGATGTGCAGAAGACTGCCTTCAGATGTTGGTATGGCCACTATGAGTTCTTGGTTATGCCTTTCGGCATAACCAATGCTCTGGCAGTGTTCATGGGCCTCATGAACAGGATCTTTCAGCCATACCTTGATCGATTTTTCATGGTCTTCATCGACGACATTTTGATATACTCGACGACTGAGGAAGAGCATGCCTATCACTTGGGAGTTGTACTGGACACACTCCCAGAGCACCAGCTTTATGGAAAGATCTCGAAGTGTCAGTTCTAGATACGTGAGGTCCACTTCTTGGGACACATCATCTCTGAGGCGGGAGTTGCAGTGGATCCTGTGAAGATCAAGGCAGTACTATCTTGGGAGCCACCCAGGAGCGTGACGGAGGTGCGGAGTTTCTTGGGACTAGCTGGATACTATCGGAGATTTGTGCCAAACTTCTCCAGAGTTGCGGCACCACTCTCTGCTTTGACGAAGAAAGGGAAACCCTTTTTGTGGTGAGACAGATGTCAGCAGAGCTTTCAGAAGCTGAGACAGAGATTGACCAGCGCACTTATCTTGAGGTTGCCGGAGGAGGGGACAGGGTACGTAGTCTACTGCGATGCATCAGGAACCAGACTCGGATGTGTCCTGATGTAGGAGTGGGCATTGATCGCCTATGGGTCACGTCAGTTGAGGCCGCATGAGCAGAACTACGCTACCCATGACCTGGAGTTAGCAGTAGTGGTCTTCGCTCTGAAGACATGGAGACACTATCTGATGGGAGAGCACTTTACAGTGTTTTCTGACCATCAGAGTCTCAGTTACATCTTCTCTCAGAAGGACCTGAACTTGAGACAGCGGCAATGGCTCGAGTTCCTACAGGACTATGAATTTGAGATAGCCTATACTCCTAGGAAGGGGAACGTGGTAGCCGATGCCCTCAGTAGGAGGATGGGCATTCAGCTACTTGAGGAGGCGACAGAGTAGCTAGCCACATTGCGGATATCCTTCATGGATAGAGATGGAGCAGCCTTCCTTTAGTCTCTCACAGTCACCCCTCCACTAATACAGCGGGTCAGAGAGGCAGAACATGGGGACGCTGACTGTGAGACACGGCGTGCACAGATATCCTCAGGACAGACACCTGATGGTTTCTCCTTTAGAGCAGAGCACGATGTCCTTTTCAGAGGACGTACCTTGGTACCAGTTTCATTACGGGAGGAGGTGCTGAGAGAGTTTCACACTTCTCTTTTGGCGGTATATCCTGGAGTGGCGAAGATGTACCAGGACCTCAGACGACAGCACTGGTGGCCGGGCATGAAGAAGGCTGTGGCAGAGTTTGTTTCTCGATGCCTCACCTGCCCGTAGGTGAAAGAAGAGTATCAGGTACCAGCGGGCTTGGTACAGCCCTTAGAGGTCCCGGAGTGGAAGTGGGATGAGATATCTATGGACTTTGTGACTGGACTTCCACGCACTTCCAGAGGTCACAACTCCATCTGGGTGATTGTCGACCGACTCACCAAGTCGGCTCACTTATTACCCATCAGAGAGCAGGGATCAGTGGAGATCTTAGGACGTCTCTACATTCAGGAGATTGTATGGCTTCACGGTGTGCCATCATCTATCATCTCTGATCGAGATGCTCGCTTTACTTCCTGGCTTTGGAAGGGGTTGCAGGAGGTGTTCGGGACGCAGCTACGTCTGAGAACCGCCTTTCACCCTCAGAAGGATGGTCAGATGGAGAGGACCATTCAGACTCTCGAGGACATGCTCCGCGCATGTGTCCTCGACTTTGGCCGCAGCTGGGAGGACCACCTACCCTTGGTGGAGTTTGCGTACAACAACAGTTACCACTCCACCATCGGGATGGAACCATACGAGGCATTGTACGGCAGACCTTGCAGATCTCCTTTGTGTTGGACATACCCTAGGGCGTCAGCACTTGTGGGACCAGAGATGGTCCAGGCCACAACAGAGAAGGTCCAGGTCATCCGGGAGCAAATGAGGAAAGCTCAGAGCCGGGAGAAGTCTTATGCTGACAGGAGGTGGAGGCCACTAGAGTTCGAGGATGGCGACCACGTCTTCTTGCAGATCTCACCTCGACGTGGTTTACGGAGATTTGGCTGAGGCGGCAAGTTGTCTCAATGCTTCATCGGACCATTCCAGGTCCTCAGCAGGATTGGCGAGGTGGCTTATCGCCTGGCTCTACCACCTCAGTTGCATCGGGTGCACGACGTCTTCCACATATCTCAGCTGAGGAGATACGTGCATGACCCGACTCACATCATTGACCATGGGGAGCAAGATGTTGATGATGGGGCAACATTTGCGGAGGTTCCGGTGGAGATCGAGGATCGACAAGAGCGGTTCCTATGTGGACGATCGATTCCTCTAGTACGCATCAGATGGAAGCACGGGAACCTCCAGGAGAGCACTTGGGAGTAGGAGGCTCAGATGTGTGCTCAGTACCCACATTTGTTTTCCTAGTTTATGATGTATCTTTACGGGGACGTAAAGCCCTGAAGTGGGAGTGATGTAAAGACCCGTAAAATTCAAGGATTTTTTTTAATTTTCTTTGGAATTTTACAAGAATGCAGTTTCTAACGGCCTATGATTTCAAGGCCCGGTGTGCCAGGAATCATTTTCCGAAGTTTAGCTCGGGTACGTTCAGTGAACGAATGAGCGGGTTTTTATAACTTTTGAAAGGGTGCTCGGAATTGAATTTTGAGGGCACTGATGGAATCGCAACGCTGATAATTGCTTAGAAATGCCTTTTTCGGAGTTGCGTTTTCTCGAGTGTGGTTTTTAATTTCTGGGGTTAGGTGAAGAAAATAAAATAAAGTGGTGCAAAAAATTTATTTTATTTCACTTAAAGCCACTTAAAGCTGCTTAAGTTGAGTTGAAGCAGATAGGGTTGAACCCAAAATATCCTACCCTCATGGTAGGATATTTGTGAGGTGGGGCCCGCACGAGCCCTATCGTTTCTTTTCATCTAAGTAACGCATCCACGAAAACTCCTCATTAATGAAATTCAACTGGGGCATCTTCTAAATCTCTTAAACGCTCCTATTAAATGGACGGTTAAGTCATTACCATTAATTCACCGAATTAATGGTTCGTTTCTTAACATGTTTTCAAACTGTTGGAATAATAATAAAATAAGACCAACACCTTTTCTTTTTGTTGACTGGTTGATTGTTGAGAGGATTTGGAGAATCTGTACCTTCATCCTCCTTCGCGAAGAACGCGAAGAACGTGAATAACGCGAAGAACATGAAGAACGCGAAGAACACCGAACCCTCGGAGATCGACGACGTGACGCCATGTTCCGCGACGCCGATGATTCTCCTTTCACGACACTTATTCCGCGACATTCTTCCCCGCAACAATCTCCGATCAGCAACAACTTGAGGTAGGAGATTTCGGATCTTTTAAATTTCCTTTGTGAATTTTATCCTTAACATGGATTTAATTCGTGAAATTAAATCCGTGTGTTTTCTTTAACCTTCGGAGATCGTCGACGCGATGCCCTTCCACGATGACGCGATGCTCTTCCGCGACGCGACAATCCTCTTCTTCTGCGACAGTCAATTCTGCGAAGAACTCTCGTCCGACGACAACTATGAGGTAGGGGTTTTATTTGAGAATAATATTTATTCCCTTGGTTGTTTCTTCTAAAACAAAGAACCCGGATCAAAGTTCAATTTTAATTTATTAAAATTGTGCCTTGTTATGTTTTTCATGTGTTGATTGTTATTCCAAATTGTAATCACCTAACGCCGAAGGTGTGGGCCAAACAAACACGGCCCGACAACCCTCCGCAGTTTTTCGTTGATGCGCGGATTGGTGGGAGACAAAAAACGGGGCCGCAAGTTAATTTTGAAGGCTTTGTAGTGAAGAATGAGTCCCGGGACGAGAACTGGCGAAGACTGCGCGCAAATCAGACCACCGGAGCGCGTCCGGTGGTCCATGGAACCCCCGCTGGCGCGCCGCCGGGAAGACCCGCCGTGGCTGAAGCCACGGTGGCGCTGGCCGGTCCCGCGGCCGCACGAGACCGCGGAGGAGGGACGCGTCTTAAAGCCACGTCTGGGTGTCATGGAGCGGTCCCCACGCGGGGGGGGGGGGGGGGGCTGCCTTGCGCGGCGCCTGGCCAGCGCCAGCGCGCCGGCCGGGTAGGACCCGGACCCAGTTCGGGCCAACCCAGGGGGGTTGGGCCGGGTCGGTCCGGGCCCAGACCCCCCGTTTCCGGACCTTTTTGGTCTTTTCCTCCTAACTTGCGCTACGAGCCTCCGAACAACACGCCGTCAGTGGAGATGTGATCCTTGGATCGAGACAGTAGTTTCGGTATATCGCACCCAAGGTTTCGGAATACTTTGGGTTCGTCCGGGTTGGTTCGTACACGAAACCAACCGGGCCCTCTGAGCGGAAACGCTAATAACTTGAGTTTCAGACGTCCGATTGACCTACCGTCGACTTTGTTGAATTCCTCTAAGTGAGACGGATCTTTTGTCTTACTCTGCCTGAGGTTTGGACATAAGTGGAGTACGGTCGAGTTGGTTTTGCCTTAAAAACCAACCGGACCCCTGGAACGAAAAGGCCAATAACTCTCAGACCGGGCGTCCGATTGACGCGCCATCTGTGGCGTTGAGTTCTTGTTGACGATACAGAACTTTTGGATACATCAACTCTGGACTATGTGTCAATTGATGTATCAGCCTCTCGGCTCGTGGAGCGGACCCTCCCGAACAAGCTTGCTGTGTGCGGGAACCCTAGAGATGGCTGCGACGACGACGACGACTGTGCAGAGATCCTCAATGGATTCGACGACGACTGTGCAGAGATCCTAAGTGGATTCGATGGCGACGACTACAGCACTCAGCGATCCATTGTGGGTCAGTGCTACCGATCCCGTGTGGGTCCGATCCTGTGTGGGTTAGCTCTCAACGGTCCTGTGTGGGCCATCACCTACAGATCCTGTGTGGGTCCAATCTTGTGTGGGTATTTGTGGGGGTTAGTTACCTATCGATCCTGTGTGGGTCAGATCCTGTGTGGGTCATTGCGGGGGTTAGTGACCTATCGATCATGTGTGGGTCAGATCCATTGTAGGTCATTGCGGGGGTTAGTACCTATCGATCCTTTGTGGGTCCGACAACTTAGATGAATTAGTGGATATATCTGATGATCTCTATCGTCATTCAAGAAGTATACCTGTGTGAGCTGAATCCTGTTTTACTTTTTTATGTGGATTTTGTTGTGCTATCCTGTGTGGATTTACGTTTTTCTTTCCTATGTGGACTGGGTTATACTTGGGTTCAGACGCTGGAGCCGAACAAGAATTGATGACTTAGGTATATGTATGGGCATATACCTAAGCAGTGTCGAATGTTACTTTGTGATTGTATCTTTCCTTTGTGGATTATCCTTTGTGGATTCTGGGAGACCTTTGGGGGCCTCGGGGTCCCTACTGAGTATCTTATACTCACCCCTGCACGGGCTATGCCCGCACTACGTTGTGTTAGTTGCAGACGACGTACATCGCTGATCGTGGTTGAGGCTTGCGGAGCAGGACGATACCTGGAGGTGGACCACTGGACGGGACGAACTCGGAGCAGACGGCTGGACCCGAGGAGCTGTGGAGGCTATCTGTACCCACCCTTCAGGTGGGATTCCCAGTGGACAGCTCGGCGTTGTGGCTTTTCCTTACAGTTGCTGTTTTCCCTTCCAGTTGTACTTTACTTTCAGTTTGGGTTTGTATTATGGCCCACTTACTTTTCCACACTTACTATTGTACCAGTTTCTACTTAGTGTTTACTTCTTCCTTCTTGCTCAGTGGTGTTTGTTGTTTACTTTACAAAGGCTATGACTTCCCTTTTTCTGGGATTTACGCCTTGGTGCTAGTCGCCAGCCCCTGGCCTATGGAAGGCGGGCTTGGGGTAGTCACGGCACGTGCCCCGAGGACGGGTCGTGACAATAATGGTGTAAATAATAACTATATATGATTATTATAACATCATACTGATTCTAAGATATTATATCATCCACTCCAATTCCATTCAATAAATATGGGAACAATATCATCGCTCGTGCGTACGTACGGATTACCGTCTCCACGACGCGATGAGATTCATTTTCCATGTTAACAATTGTAGAAAAATTATAAAGTATATATAATAAGTAATCATGAAATATTTTACATATTCATGATACTGGAATTATGTATATTTTATTTACTTACATCTATTAAATTTTATAAGAAAACGAAAACAGCGTTCATGCGTAGGTAAGGCCTACCGTCTCCATGAACGATGTATTTCTTTCCATTTATCGATCGATTATATATAAGTATATATTGAATATATATTATATATAAATCATGTTTTATATTCTATAATTAATTAATCATGATCTAAGTTATCATATGAATAATTACAAGTCAAAACACAAACGATAAATGAAACGAATTTACCCAAAACACTGCTTTAACATAGAATTTACAAAAGAACGGGTAATATAAAGTCATAAGTGAACCATATATGATATCATAACAATGAATATGATTCTTTAATAATTCAATGACATTATTTAAATAACTATACCGGAGTTTTGGATATGTAAGAAGTATATCGGACCTAGGGTAAGTGATAACTTTTCCAATCTCGTTTTTATCCGAGATTGTTTATTCGTAAGTATTTACTAGGGTTATATTTATCATCTATGTCCCTATTTTCTAAAAATATTTTCATGTATGTTTAAATTCATTTGTACCAATTTTTGGATTTTACAACATGTTTTTTAAGGAATCTTTCTTTTGTTTACGTTACGAGGTACTTTTCTGACTTTTCCGACAAAGGTACGAGAAGAATGATTTTTATAACTTATACGACATGAACCAATTTTTATTGTTTCATAACTCCTAATTTTCATGAATATTCCTCTACAAGATTTAATTATTAATTTCAACAAAATCCTTTTCTTTCCAAATTTCATGGCATTTTGTAAAAATAAAATGATTTTAAAGAAGAAATGATATTTTCCTCCAGAATTCATTTCATGTATTTATTCAAAACTATTTTCTATCTAATATTACATTCTTTAATATGGTTATGTTTCAAGTATAATGTTCTAATTATTTACATCGTTTTATTTTGTTTATGATGAAATGATATCCATTGTTTTATATGGATTATGTTATGATGGGATGATGTTTATGTAACCCATTTTATTTATTGGGTTAGAATGAATGATTTATGTTTCTTTTGTGGCACACGAATGAATGATTTCATTATGAGTTGGGTGGGACCTATATCTTTCTCCAATGCATTGGGTAAATATTTATATCTCATGAGACAGACATGACTAGAATGGAAAGTTTATCTGGTTCAGTGATACAGTACTGGAACGAGGAGGGAACTCGGTTCAGTAAGGGACTTTGTCCCCTAAGATGGTCTTGGCGGCGATGCCTTGGATACTATGGAAATCATATCAAGTTTTTAATGTTTTTCCAGAATTACATGTTTTATTCCAATTCTATTTTATCATGATTGATGTTCTATTATGATCTATTCCTTATATACTTCCATGTTTTATTTCATTGCTCAAGACTTTGAAGTTTAAACATTATGTTCATGTTTTTAAGTTCAAATCTATATGGTTGGTTTTATTTTCTCCATGATTACCCTTACTGAGTATTTGATCTCACCCTTTATATGTTTTCTTTTCCCCAGGATATAAAGAATGTTTTTAGGTATGAAAACAAAATGGGAAGATCTTTATGGGAGATGTTGAAGATATTTCACCATGATTAGAAGATAATGTTCCGAGTTTCCAAAGACACTAAACTATTACGGTCCTTGAGTGTTGTTTTTTGTTATGTATTAAGTATTCTGAAAAAGTAATGTAATGTCCATGTTCATAAAGTTTGGGGTCTCTACATTGGCTGAGCCAAATGGCTTTGGAGGTGTGATTTTGAGAGAAGGGGAAGTACCCTTTTATAAGAGAGGTGAGAGTCACTTTCGGAAAACCATGAAATATTAATTTATTATACAATCATATTCAGTTTATAATGGATCGAAAAGGAATTATTTAGAGGATAAGGTGGATATGTGTCTAAATCCTCTCAACCAATAGGTTTTAGACAAGTTTAGGTCTCTATATTAACCTTATCTTTTAGGTTTAACTTTTAGTTAAATAGTTTAACTTTTACCATGTGTTCTTGTATTATTTTAATACATGGTTAATAAACATACAATAAAATGACAAGAGAACCTCAAGTGGTTCATTAATGACATATATATCATTATATAAGTCCTTTTTCTAAACCTTATATTTTTAAGAATATTATATCATTTAATAATATGGTATTTTTTTTTAAAACTCATTTATGTCAATTTTGACACTATTTAGTATTTGGTTTTTGTGAAAGTCATAAGAACTTTATCACTTTGAATAATATTTTTTAATCAACCCTAACATATAATATTAACCTATAAAATTATTGTAATACATCAAAAGTCTCAATTAACAATTATTTTAATATTTGTAATATCAATTATTTTAATCTTTCAATAATAAGGTAATTACTACATCATCATTGTGTCATAAAATAAATTTAATTGTTTAATGTCTAAAATTTATAAATAAAATACCATTATGTAGGAAATATTTTTAGCTTTCTAATGAATATTTATAGTAGAATTTATCGTATGTATAACCCTATATTAAAAATTGTTTATTTATTAAAAATTGAATTTAACACTTCTAACTCTTCTTTAAATAAAATATAATTAATGTCCTAATCTAATCCAAGTGGATAAAAAAGGATAATATTTTATTCTTAAGGTTTATTTTGGTTGAAATACACTTATCCAATATAATTAGGACATGTGTTATGGTAATTATAATATCATTTTTACCTTTAATTACCCTATTACTTTTAAACATGGTAAATAAAATTCAAAAGCTACTATTAACCAAAAAAATTATTTTTGTCATATTGAACTAAATTTTACTTACTTATTTTAACCGTGTCTCTCAGATTTTTGAAATTCAATTCACAAAAGCAGTAAAATTACGTTTTATGCAAATTTACAAATGTTCCTAGTAGGTGGGTAAAAGGAGTTAAATAGTTCAATAAAATTTTATATATCTAATAATATTTTAAAATGACTTCAATGAATTACATTGAACTTATATAGGTATTATATATATATTTTTACATAAAAAAATTTAAATAAAATAAATAATTATTTAAATAAAAAGTTAGTTTTAAACAATAACGCCATGTTTTTAACTATTCATCAAAAATTGAATGTTTTCAATAAAATACCCAAAATTTACCTTAAGATAATTTTGATATTTTGAATCCAAAAATGGAGTCCATTTTGAAAAATAAAATTTATAAAATTTAAAAATTGGGTAATACTATTCATAAATGCTTTTTAGATGGCTAGTTTGATTGGTTGTGGTGTGCTAGAACTCAAAGTTGCATACAACACAAGATATTTCATTATTCAAAGAGAAACATACCATGGAATATTGGGGTATTACATTCTTCACTCATTCAAATAATTTCATCCTCAAAATTTTGGGAATATTGCTGCATAAAAAGATTCTGGTGGTTATTCATCATAAGCTCCTTAGGTTCCCACATTGCCTCTTCCATCTTATGGTTTATCCGTAGAACTTTTACCAGAGGAGTCATTCGATTTCAGAACAGTTGATCTCTGGTAACAAGAATCTTGAAAATATCTTCACAATAAGACATATCGAGTTCCAGGTCTATTTCTTCAAAGGTGAGTACATGCGTTGGGTCGAGCATATATTTTCTGAATAGTGATACACGGAACACATCATGAACTTTGGAGAGACATGGTGGCATTGCCAAATGATAAGCTACAACTCCTATTCGTTCCAAAATTTTGAAAGGTCTGATGTACGTGGGACTTAATTTACCCTACTTACCAAATCTTATAACACCCTTCCATAAAGATAACTTCAAGAAAAAATGATCTCATACTGGAAATTCCAAAACTTTCCTTCGGTTATCAGTATAGATCTTTTGCCAACTTTGAGCTACTTTGATGTGGGTTTGGATAATCTTCACCTTTTCCATTGTTTCCTCAACATGTTCTAGGCCAACGATTTTTCTTTCACAAACATCATCTTATCAAGTTGGTGTGTGATATCTCTTTCCATATAATTCTTTATACGGTGCAATATGAATACTTGAATACAAGCTATTGTTATATGAAAATTACACCAAAGATTAATATTGATCCCACATGCATTAAAAGTCGAGTGGGAAAGATCTCAACATGTATTATAAGGTTAGAATAGTCCGTTCTGATTGTCCATCAGTTTGAGGGTGGTAGGTACCGCTCAAATGATGTTCAGTGTCTTGGGATTTCTAAAGACTCTTCCAGAATCTTGATGTGAAATAGAGATCAAAATCAGAAAACATCAATAGGGTTAATCCATGAAGTCTTACAAATTCATTAATATATAGTCTTTCTAAACATTCAAGCAGTAAATCTTCACTTATAACAAGAAAATGTCCTGGCTTGGTAAGATGATCAACAATGACCCATATTGTATTGTTATTTCTTGGAGTATTTTGTAGGCCCCTGAAAAAGTCCATCGTAATATCATCACATTTCCACTCAGGTATGGGAAGAGATTTCATGACTCCTCTAGGATGTTTTCTTCTAGCCTTCACCTGTTGAAAAACCATACATCTTGACACATAATCATCAATCTCCCTCTTCATGTTTCCAACCAAAAAATATTCCTTCAAATCTCTGTACATCATATTGCTACCAGGGTATATAGAGAAATTAGAGCTATGAGCATCATCCAAGAATTCCCTTTTTAGATATGGCTTATTAAGAACACAAATCCTCATCAAAATTTCCAAAATTATATCTTCATATACGAAGTCAGTCAATCTCCCATCATTTGCAGCTTTAATTTTCTTTGGAAAATCCTCATCATCAGTCTGATAAATTTTTATCCTTTCAAGTAAATATGGTTTGACAACCATTTAAAAAGGTTTTTATGTTCCACCTTCCATGATTATTTCCATATCCATATTTACTAGATCTATTAATACAGGATCCCTTTAAACTCTTATCTTGTTCATAACTCCATGATTATTTCTGTTCAAAGCATCATCCACCTTATTTCCCTTCCCTGGGTGGTAGTGTATAGTTCAATAATAATCCTTGAGTATTTTGAGCCATCTGATTTTCCTCATGTTGAGTTCATTTTGTGAGAAAATATACATCAAACTCTTGTGATCAGTATAAATCTCACAATTTTTCCCATACAGATAGTGTCTCCATATCTTCAGAGCAATGATTACTGCTTCTAACTAAATATCATGAGTGGGAGAGTTTTGTTCATGAATTTTTAACTGTTGTATTGCCTATGAAATAACCCTATCATTCTGCATAAGGAAACAACCATGTCCCTTCTTTGAAGCATCACTATAAATAACAAACCCATCATTCCCCGATGGTAGAGTCAATATAGGTGCGTTGACTAATCATTTCTGTAATTCTTCAAAACATTCTTCACACTCTTGTACAAACAAATTTAACCCCTTTACGTGTGAGCTTGGTTAATGGGTTAGTCAATCCGGAAAAATTATGGATGAAGCACCGATAATAACCTTCTAAACCAATAAAACCGTGTACCACAATTATACTTGTCTGTGCTATCCATTCATGGATTGCTCTTGATTTAGAGGGATCAATTGTGATTCCATCCTTAAAGGCAATATGGCCATGAAAAGAAATCTCATGAATCCAGAATTCACACTTGTTAAGCATCCCATATAATTCATTCCTTCAAAGAGCCTTTAGAATAGTGGATAAGTGATTTTAATGATCTTCATAGATTTTGGAGTATTCCAAGATATCATTAATAAATACCATGACAAATTCATCAAGATATTCCTTGAAAACACTATTAATTAGATCCATGAAAATAGAGGGTGCATTAATACGTCCAAAAGGCATTACTATAAACTCGTAACACCCATACCTGGTATGAAATACTATCTTTAGAATGTCTTACTTCTTCATTCACAACTAATGATATCCAGATCGAATGTCAATGTTTGAAAAATATTGAGCTTCATGAAGTTGATCAAATAAATCATCAATACGAGGTAGAAGATAATATTTATTTATTATTATAGCATTGATATCTATGTATTCAATTCACAACCTCATAGATCCATCTTTCTTCTCAGAAAAAGAATTGGGGCCCCCCATAGAGAAACACTAGGGAGAATAAATCATTTATTAGACAATTACTCTAGTTGTTTCTTTAGTTCCACTAATTCCAAAATATCCATTATTTAAGGGGTCATTGATATCGGCCTTGAACCAGGAATTAAGTTAATGGAAAACTAAATTTCCCATTATGGATGATTTCAAGGTAAATCCTCTGTAAACACATCAAAATATTCTTGCACAATAGTTATGTCCTCTATTTGAAAATTACTTTCCTCACCCGTAGTTATTTCAATCTCTTTCTCCCCAATAATTGAATTTAGTAGAGCTACTGGGGGTGGATCTAGATGAGAAGTAGATGGTGATGTTTTTACTATAAAGATAAGGGATTCCTTATCATCATAAAAATTTGTAACCTCCTTTATATGATATATTTTTTCATCATGGTCCAAAATTAAATCCATGCTAAGGATTATATCAAATTCAATCATGGGTATAACAATAAGATCAATAGATAAAAGCACGTTTTTATGCCACAATGGAAACTTGTTGAAAAAATATTATTGCAATGATACTTACCTTATTAGTTTTGACTGAAAACTCCCTTGTCTAATCAAATTTGAAATATATAATTTTCTTGGAAAACTGACAAGATATAAAAGAACGCGATGATCCAGAAACATATAAAGCACTGGATAAATTTGAGGAAACGATTAATGTACCTACCACCAAGCCACTAGGAGCTCCATCATCAGCAGTAATGATTTCTTAATCTTTTCCTTTCTCCCTTGGACTTTCCTAAGGTTAGTTTCCCTGGTACTTAGGAAATTCATTTTCATAATGCCCCATTTCTCTACAATTTTAGCATTCAACATTGACAACCTCTTTCTTCCCCTTGAAATCACGAGCTTGGTGGCCTTTCTCTCCACACTTGTAACAAACTCCCATTTCCTTTAGGCAAACACAAGGGTGTTTCTTCCCACATTTACTATATGATGGAAATTAAATGTCTCTCTTCTTCCCCTTATTTCCATTTCCATAGTGTTCATCAAATCTCTTCTTCTCCTGCTTTTCTTTAATGTCATAAGACTTAGAGACTTATTTTTCTCTCTTGATAAAATAAGAGAAAATATCTTCGTATGATGAAAAGGATTTTGAATCTAATTATTGATGGAGAAATGGTTTTATCCTAGAAAATAATCAATTAATCTTACTTCTTGAGTTACGTATATAATATGCAACATGCCTTGCAAACCTTGTAAAGTTTGCCTCATACTTTACAACATTCTCATCTTCCTTTGGCATAAGACTCAAAAATTTCCTTTCCATATATGCACTATGGTCACGAGAAAAGTATTTTTCTATGAAATGATCGTTAAAATCCCTTCATTTCATATTTGATACTTCCTCATCCCCCTTTTTGTTTTGAATTAACGACCTCCATTGATCTATATCTCATGTGAGGTGATAAACTACCATGAAACGTTTTCCCTTTCACGACTCCCCAAAGTATGAAATATTTTTTTTCTAAGGAACTTATCCATTGCATAGATACAAATGGATTTTTATTCCCATTGAATATTGGTGGTTGTTTCCTCATGAAGCGGTGTAACATTGATACTCTGTGTTGTGGATCAGGGTGATCCATACCGGTAAGGTTATTATTCATTAGTTGAGTGAGTTGTCCCAGTATGTTTATAAGCTGTTCGACACCAGTGGCATCACCAGCTCCACTATAATTATCTTGAGTTTGAGGGAAATCCATACATGGATTACATGCGTTGATACGGTTTCTATTCCTTACACTAAGTGCCATTTAAAAACAATGTCATACACTAGATTAGTGTTTGAATAAAAAGAAATAATTCCAAACAAGTAAAATACATAACATAAATTGAACTATTTGGGCATATAATCAACAATCATAAAAAAAATTTCTTTGAGGAATTATTTAATCTCAAATCCTTGATAATTGCTTTTAAATAAAATGTGAATTATCCTAAGCATATCCCCCAGGAGTGTTATAACCAAGAGTGCAGCAACGCTCATTGTCGTGTACTAGTTCTCATTCAAGTCTATCTCAAAGCGATGTTATTGGGTTTTCCCCCTAGGTGCATCTGTTCCAGAGACACCTCTACCTTCTCACATCCAGATATGGATGTATTTCATGGAAAATTCACAAAATCTAAATATTACCAAAATTCTAGGAAGTTCTTATATACTAATTCTCAAATTCTATCTGAGGGCAACGTTCCTTAATCAGAGTTTTTCTAAATCTAGTTTCCATGTTTTGTACTAAACTTCCACTAATACCAACTTTAACACTACAACCATAGTCACCCAAAGTCGGGGCATTATTACATAACATTTTCATCATTGAAAGAGATCAAGTCTCGATAGACCGATTAGTTTAGTAGCCTTGGAAGTAATAGATACAGACATAAGTTTTACATTACATCATGAAATAAAAAAAACAAAATTGTGTTCCCTTGGAACACACTCATATCCTTTGGCCTATCCCTAAAGGTTAATCCTAATACACTTTTCACATCCTGAGAAAAAAAGAAAACATAAGAAATGGGTGAGCTCAAATGCTCAGTAAGGATAACAATATATGGAAAACTATCATAAATAGGAATAAAAATTTAAGTCAATGTATAAGACTAAACCACAATCCTTTTAAACTTAAACATCAGCATAATATGGAAAATATAAATCAAATAATTCCATTTACATATTTACATGGATATTGTACTTATCGAATAATCACATGTAATATCAATAGCTAATTTCATAATGATGGAATGCATAATGCCGGACATCATAACCACTTAGTCAAGGCCTCGAGCCAAGACTAAAAATAAAACTTTTTCAAGGCCTTGTGCCAAGACATTAGTTTGTCTTATGAGACCTACTGATGCATCAATGAGTTATAGCGGGCTCCACCTATCACTTACTAAGTCCAATGCATTACACATATAAAAAGGTTGAAACATAACATAAACATTGGTATTAAAACTACCATACGAAATGTTAATACTTTAACCAAAAACCATGAATTGTATAAAAAAACACACCCATAGTCAAACATATCACAAAACCATCAATACAATATGGAATATTGTATCATAATAAATCAACTTCAAACCAGTCTAAAATCCATCAAAGGATGTTGACATAGATGAAATCCAAACTATTTGGGAGAAATATACCTTTCTATTTTGAAATAATTTTAAAGTCACTTAATTATAAAATAAATCATTTATTTTGAAAATATTCTTATAATCTTGTCAGGGAATATTTTAATGTATTATAATGGTGGAAAATAGCCGCACTCGCCGTATAAGTTAAGAAAACAATCTTTCCTTATTTTGTCGAAAAGGTAATAAAGTAACATGTTTGGAAAATGACGGAAATATTTCTTTAAAAATATTATATAAAAAGTCAAAAAATGGTATAAATGACTTTAACCCATATTATAGTAAATAGTAGAAATGTTTTGAAATACATTTTGATGAAACACACATAAGGATGACAAATAATTCCCAGTAGATGCTTACATATAAAAAACCTCCTATAATAAAGAGATTGTAAAATTAACCCTTACCTTGTAAATTTCCTTAGTCTAGGGTAAGTTAACCTCCTATATAATAGTTAAATCATTTTTATTAAATTATACAAGAACCACATACATAAATATGATATCATATATTATCTTCTAATATTGCTTTGTTAATAATATTTCAGTAGTATGATTGTTTTGGGTGTTAAGTGATTTTTTTTCCTTTATATGTTTTGTTATGAAAGTCATGTTTTTTATGGATAGGATGTATTTTACTTATATCCATAATTTAATTAAGTTCATAAAAATTATTTTACATCATGAAATGAAAATTATTCATGAATGTTTTTGATGGGGAAAGAATCTCATCGCATTCGGGGAGACGGTAATCCGTACGTACGCACGAGTCACAATATCATTCTATTTAAAGTGAAATTGCATGTAATTGGATGATGTATTATATGTAAAAAATCATTAACATTTTATATTTATTATTTAAATCAGTTATACTCATTATTATACCCATCCCAATAATGAATCATTGAATAACAAACTACACCACAACTTGGAGACAGTAAGTCATACGTACGCACCTATGGAGACATTGTCATTCATAGGATTGATAGAAAAATGAATATGGTTATACAAAATTTTAAATAACATCAATGAATATAGAATTTAATGGATTTAATATTTTGGTGTGGAAACAACAAAGAAATAAGAAGTGTAAGAATAAAAGAACTTTCAAAGAGGTGATGAAAGTTTTACCTCTTTCTCTAGTGCTTCCTTTTGATTTGATAAAAAGGGATACTTAGGTTAGATTTATGATAAAAGTAAGGCCTCTAAGATGAAGTGAGGGTATTTGGGAGGATATTTGATTATGGGTTGTCTGGGACAAATGGCTTTTGAGGTGTGATTTCTAGATAAGGGGAAGTACCTATTTATAAGAGAGGTGAGGGTCACTTTTGAAAAAGCTTGAAATATTAATTCATTATACAATCATATTAGGTTTATAATGGCTCAAAAATGATTTATTTATAGGATAAGGTGGGTATGGGTAGAAACATTCTCAATAGATAGGTTCTATGAATGTTTAGGTTATCATATTAACCTTATCTTTTATATTTAACTATTAGTTAAATAGTTTAACTTTTACCATGTCTTCCTCTATTATTATAATACATGGTCAATAAACTTACTATAAAATTACAAGGGAACCAAAAGTTGTTAATTAATTAAATATCTATAATTATATAAGTCATCTGGACAAACTATAGATTTTTAAGAATATTATATCATTTAATAATATAGTATTTGTTTTAAAAACTCATTAATATCGATTTTGACACTATTTAGTATTTTATTTTTGTGAAAGTCATAAAAACTTTATCACATTGAAAAAAAATTATTCAGTCAACCATAAAATTTCATATGAACCTATAAAATTCATGGAATACATCAAAAGACTCAATTTATAATTATTTTAATATTTTTATTATCAATTATTTTAATCTTTCAATAATAAGGTAATTACCAGATCATCACTGTGTCATAAATAAATTTAATTGTTTAATGTTTAAAAATTATAAATAAAATACCATTATGTAGGAAATATTTTTATATTTCTAATGAATATTTATAGTTCAATTTATCGTATGTATAACCCTATATTAAAAATGATTTAGTTATTAAATTTGAATTTAACATATTTAACTCTTCATAAATTAAATATAATAAATGTCATAATCTAATATTAGTGGATAAAAAATGACCATATTTTATTCCTATGGTTGATTTTATTCAATATAAACTTACCCAATTGAATTTGGAATTGTGTTATAGTAATTATAATATCATTTTTACCTTCAATTACCCTATTTACTTTTAACTATGGTAAATAAAATTCAAAAGTTACTATTCACCAAAATATTATTTTAATCCTATTAAACCAAAATTTACTTACTTATTTCAACCGTGTCTCTCAGATTTTTGAAATTCAATTCACAAAGGAGGAAATTTTAGGTTTTATGCAAATTTGTAAATTTGGATTGAAGGTGGGTAAAAGGCGTTAAATAGTTCAAATTTTTTTATATATCTAATATTATTATAAAATGATTCCAATGAATTAAATTGAACTTATATAGGTATTATGTATCTATTTTAACTTAAAATAAATTTAAATATAATAAATAATTATTTAAATAAAAATTTGGTTTTAAACAATAACGTAGTGTTTTTCACGATTAATGAAAAATTAAAAGTTTTCAGAAAAATATGAAAATATCACCCTAAGATAATTTTGATATTCCAAATCAAAAATGAAGTCCATTTTGAAAAATAATTTTTTTAAAAAGTTGGTATTACTATTCACAACTGATTTTAAAATGGCTAGTTTGATTGGTCGTGGTGTGCTTGAACTCAAAGTTGCGTACAACACAAGTTATTGCATTATTCGAAGGGAAACGTACCGTGGAAGCTTGGGGTGTTAGAAAAAATGTCACATACAGAAAATCTATTTCAATATCAGTCTCACTGTCTTCTTTAATTATGGTCAGTGGTAATCGTGAGAGATGGTCGGCAATGATATTTTATATCCCTTTGGTGTCCTTGATTACGGCATCCAATTCCTACAGAAAAAGAATCCATGGCATCAATCTTGGTTTTGTGTCTTTATTGGTCATCTGGTATCAAATGACAACATGGTATATATGGGCAATGTCTTTGGATGGAAAGACGTATGAATGAAACTTTTCAAAGTCACATACGATGGCTACGAGATCATTCTCCATAGTAGTATAATTGATCTGGGATTTATTCAATTTGTGGATAGAATAATAGACTGGGAAAAAGATTTTGTTCGTACGTTGGCGGAGCATAGATCCAACAACAAGGTTACTGTAACGCCCCAACCCCAGTTACCCAGAGTCTGTACATTATTACATAACATTGGCATGATTCCAAAAGATCAAGTCTCAAATGACCGATTATTTTAGTAGTCTTGGAATTACTAGATACATTCATAAAGTTTACATTACATCATAAAATGAAAACAACAAAATCATAGTCTCCATAGTCCACACTCATATCCCCTCATACTATCCCTACAGGTCATTCATAAAATAAATATTCACATCCTGGGAAAAATAAAACATAGAAAGGGGTGAGCTCAGATGCCCAGTAAGGATAACAATATAGCGGAAACTTTCATATATAAGAATAAACATTTAAGGCAATGTATAACTAAAATAAATGCCTTTTAAACTTGAAATTCAGCATAAAATGGAAAAAATAAAATAAAATAATTCCATTTACTTATTCACATGGATATTCTATTAGTTAAATAATCACATGCATTATCAATAACCACATTCATAATGATGGAATGTATAATGCCAGACTATCATGACCACATAGTCAAGGCCTTGTGCTAGGACTATAAATATGATTTTGTAATGGCCTTATGCCAAGACACTAGATTGTCTCATGAGACCTTCCAATTCATAGATGAGCTATAGAGGGCTCCACCCATCACTTATTATGTCCAATGCATTCCTCCTATGAACAGGTTTAAACATAACATAAACATCCGTATTAAAAATTGCATATTAAATGTCAATACTTTCCCCATAAACCATGAATGGTATAAAAATAACACACACATAGTCAAACATACCAGAAAACCTTCAATAAAATATGGAATCTTTTGTATCATAATAAATCAACTTCAAATAAGCTTAAAATCCATCAAAGGGTGTTGACATAGATGAAATCAAAACTATTTGAGAGAAATATCTATTTTTTTGAAATCATTTAAAAGTCATATAATTATAAAAGAAAACATTTACTTTGAAAATATTATTATAAAATTTTAAGGGAAGCTTTGATGAGTTTATAATGGCAGAAAATAGTCACACCTGTCGTATAAGTTAAAAAATACATTCTTACCTTAATTCTGTTGAAAAGGTTAAAAAGGACCTTGTTTGGAAAATGATGGAAATATTACATTATAAAAATCTAATAAAAAGTCAAAAAATGGTATAAATGAAATTAATCCATAGTCTATAAAATAGTAAGAGTGTTTTGAAATACATTTTTAAGAAACATTGATGTGGATTATAAAGAGGTCCAAGTAGATAATTACGTATAAACAACCTCGGATAATGAAGAGATTGTGAAATAAACCATGAACTAGTAGTTTTCCTTGGTTGACTGTAAGATAACCTCCTGTATAATGGTAAAATAATTGTTATTAAATTATATAAGAATCATATACATTAATATGATATCATATATTATCAATTAACATTGCTTTGTTAGTAATATCTTAGTATTATCGTCGTTTCGGGTGTTAACTTACTCGTTCTCTTTTATATGTTTTGTAACATAAGCTAGGTTTGTTATGGATAGGTTGTATCTTATCCATATACATAATGATATCAAGTCCTTAAACATTATTTTTAATCATAAAATGAGAAGTATACTTCCATGGATACAATTGGGAATGAATCCCATCGCGTTCGTGGAGACGGTAGTCCATACGCACGCACGAGCAACAATATCATTCTTTTGATATTAAAATAATATATAATTGGATGGTATATCATATATACAGAATAATTATCATATTATATTTATTATTTACATTAATTAAACATCATTATTATACCCATCCAAATAATAGTTTTTTAAATAACAATTACACCACGACGTGGAGATGGTAAGCCGTACGTACGCACGTATGGTGACATGTCATTCAAGGGATGGATATAATAATGAATATGGTTGTACCATATTTATAATAACATCAAATTATATAACAGATACTGGAGTTATTATTTTAGAATGGAAATAATAAATAAAGAAGATGTTGAAGAAGAAAGGAACTTGAAAAAGGGTGGTGAAAACATTACCTCTTCTTTGGGTTCTTCCTTTTGATTTTATCAAAAGGGATCCTTAGGTTGGCTCTCTGATCTAACTAAGGCCTCTAGGTTGAAGTGATGGAAGTTGAGAGAATATTTGGGTAGGGTTTGTCTCAACCAAAAGGCTTTGAAGGTGTGAAGAATTGGATAGAAGTGGGGTCCTTTTATAAGGGGGAGGAGGGGCCCTTTAGGGAAAACTAAAAGTATTATTTTATAATAAATTCTTATTCGGTTTATAATGGCTCCAAAGTGGATTATTCAAAGTATAAGGTGGGAATAGGTAGAAAAAAATTCAACCAATAGGTTTTAGACAGGTTTGGGTCACTTTATTAACCATATTTTTAGTTTTAACTCTTAGTTAATTAGTTTGACACTTACCATGTCACTTTGTATTTTTATATTATATAGTTAATAAACATAATATATACATCCAAGAGACCCCGAAGTGGTACATTAATAATACACCTACCATTACATATTTCCTTTGGCCGAACCATAGAATTTTAGGAATAGAATATCAATTAATATTATAATTTTTGTTTTAAAAACTCATTTATGTCAATTTTTACACTATTCAATAATTGATTTTGGTTAAAGGCTTAACAACTTTATTAATTCGAATAAAATTTATTTAAGAAATACTAAAATTTAATATTAACCAATAAAATTCTTTGATGTCATCAAAAATTTCAAATTATATTTATTTAAAATTTTATAATACCAATTATTGGATTCTTTTATTATTAAGGAAAATGTTGCATCATTATTATGTCATAAAGAAATTTAATTATTCAATGTCTAGAAATCATAAATAAAATACCATTATGTATAAAACCATTTTATATTTCTAATTAATAATTATAGTCTAAAATATAATATATATATATATAACCCTATGTAAAAATTGTTTTTCTAAAAGATATATGCTTATGTTATTTTTGTATTTACTTTAATTTAATTAATATAAAGTGTCATTATCACTTACAAGTGGATCCATGGGGTCCCAAAATCGACCACAAGACGCCCATGGTAGGAAATGTATCAACCAATAGGGTTAGGAAACGTTTTAGGGTAATTTATTATTATTATAATATTATTTGTTTATCCTTATTTAACGGATTTACCCTTTAACCATGGTAAATAAAATATTTACCGAAGTAATTATTCAAAATGTCTAAAAATAAAAGTTACATATTTACACAATTTGGACCTCATGATTAAAAATATGGAATCAATTTTTCTAAATTCAAAACACAGAAGTGGCAGAAATTAATTTAAAACTAATTCCCGTTGTTAAAACAAAAAGCGTGTTTTTAAGATATGATAATTATCAAAAGATTGACAATTGTTTATGTCAGGTTTAAATGTGAAATTATTTCCAATGACCAACATTGTATTAAATTGTAAAAATATATTCTAAATATACTTTAAAACCACTCAAATTCATAATTTATCACTATTAACTATTTTGATTAGAAAAGTTGTTTTTAATTAAAATTTAGTAATTTTCACTATTCATCAAAATATATATTTATCTGAAAAGTACCAAAATTTCACCCTAGGCTAATTTCGATATTCAGAATCCAAAAATGAAGTCCATTTTTAGAGAAAAATTTATAAAATTTTTAAATGTGGGTATTACTATTCATAACAACTACTTTGATTGGTCGCGGTGTGTTAAAATCTCAAAGTTGCGTACAACACACGCTACTGTATTATTCAAAGAGAATCGTACCGTGGAAGCTTGGGGTGTTACATTCTCCCCTCCAAATAATTTCTTCCTCAAAATTTCTAGAATACTACTCCATGAAAAGACTCGGGTGGTTATTTATAATAAGTTTCTCGGGTTCCCATGTTGCCTCTTCCATCTTATGGTTTCTCCATAAAACTTTTACCAGACAAGTCGTCTGGTTTCTCAACACCTGTTCTCTGGTATCAAGAATCTTGACGGGATCTTTTCAATAAGACAGATCAGGTTGTAGTTCTAATTTCTCATAGGTGAGTACATGCGTTGGGTCAGGCATGTATTTTCTCAACAGTGATACGTGGAACAAATCGTGAACTTTGGAGAGACTTGGCGGCATTGCCAAACGGTAAGCTACAACCCCAATTCGTTCTAGAATTTTGAATGGTCCGATGTACCTGGGACTCAATTTTTCCTTCTTACCGAAATGTATAACACCCTTCCTTAGAGATACCTTCAAGAAAAAATGATCTCCAACCTGAAATTACAAATCCTTCCTTCGGTTATCAGCATAGCTCTTCTGCCTACTTTGAGCTACTTTGATGTGGTTTTGGATTACATTCACCATTTCCATCGTTTCCTCCACAAGTTCTAGGCCTACGAGTTTTCTTTCACCAACATCATCCCAACAGGTTGGTGTGCTACATCTCTTTCCGTATAACGCTTCATATGGTGCCATCTGAATACTTGAATGGAATCTATTGTTATAGGAAAATTCTACCAGAGGTAAATATTGATCCCACATACCCTGAAAGTCAAGTGAGAAGGATCTCAACATGTCTTCTAAGGCTTGAATAGTCCGTTCTGATTTTCCATCAGTTTGAGGGTGGTAAGCAGTGCTCAAGTGAAGTTCAGTATCCAAGTATTTCTGAATACTTTTCCAGAATCTTGATGTAAAATATGGATCAAGATCAAGAACAATCAATATGGGTGTTTCAGTGCGGATGTGCGTCGGGTTTCCGTTCCGACGCTGTTCTGCCAGGACGCGTTCGCGCGTGCGACCGTCGACCCGAGCGGATGGTTGCACGGCTTGTGGCCCCGCAGTCCCGCTTTCCAAAGGCGGGCGGCGTCCGTCCCTTGTTCAGGGACGTCTGCTCCTTGATCAAAACCGGGATGATGGGATGTCGGCTCCTCCTTCCGTGGACGTCTCCTCGGAACTCGTCGCCTATTTCGGGTCTCCCTCATAGATTTAAGAATGTTCGTGAATCTCGTTCCCGGTGCCATATCTCTATGGACACCGGTTAATTACGCTGCTTCCGCCCAGACGCTCCAAGGAGTCTGGTCGGGGCAGCAACCTGCGGTGAGGAGACCGGGTAGCTCCGGGTGTTGGGGGCGTGTCTTGACACTGCGGCTCTGCATGTCTGCCTTCCGTCCCTAATAGGGCTTCTCGAAGGCGTGATGGCCTGAGGCATCCTGCGTTGGGTGCGGGGAACTGCATTACCTGAGGTTTTCCTCAGCTTCCCATGTTTAACACAGGGTATGCCGCGAGTTTAACGTCCAGCGGGGACGGCATCAGACTGATCAACACGAGGAGTGGATCAGATGACAGAACCCCTTTCGGGGAACCTCCGACGCTGGGGCCAGCACATGGGCGGCTTCCCGAGTGAAGTGGAGTGGAATGAGATGGCATGACCCCACCGGGATGTGGCGGCCCGGGTAAGGATCAGTATGGATGATGGAGTGAAGAGCTTAGACCCCGTAGGGGCTTCCTACGTACCGCGCGTTGGCACGGATCAAAGTCAGAGTAGTTCGGATATACAGTTTAACGTCATGCTGGACGTTGTCAAGCCGACACACAAGGAGGTCGAGGCTGCCAGGCGGAGGATTGAACCGGACCACCTCGCACAGGGGGGGATGGAATGGCCGGGTGGATCACAGTTTCACGTCATGCTGGACGTTGGCAAGCCGACTCACAAAGAGGTCGAGGCTGCCAGGCGGAGGATTGAACCGAACCACCTCGCACAGAGGGGGATGGAACGGCCGGGTGGATCACAGTTTCACGTCATGCTGGACGTTGGCAAGCCAACTCACAAGGAGGTCGAGGCTGTGGGGAAGGATTGAACCGAACCACCTCGCACAGAGGGGGATGGAACGGCCGGGTGGATCACAGTTTCACGTCATGCTGGACGTTGGCAAGCCGACTCACAAGGAGGTCAAGGCTGTGGGGAAGCACAATGGAGATACACACGTTCAGTCCCCCACAAGGGCGGATTCATAGGTGAATCGACGCGAGTGTGAACCCGGGAGGGGTCCACTGATGGACGAACCGACGTGAATACGACCGGGACGACCAGGTGGTGGACTTGAACCTCAGGGAGGCTTCCTACGTACCCTGTTTAGGAGACAGGGATCAAAGTCCACGTAGTTCATTCTGCCAGGACTTACACACTGAGGCAGCCCGGATGCGGCAAAACTCAGTTGGAGAGAGACTCGGGCCGGAGGTGAGAGACCTCGATCCCTGTCACGCCCTCTACTGGCTTCGGCAGTGGGGAAGCACAACGGAGATACACATGTGCAGTCCCCCACAAGGAACCAGGGGTTTGTAATACCCTACCCCCGTGGGAGAAGGCCACTCCAATAAATCATCCCTGAAGAGGGGCAATCCCGACATCCCTGCAGAGACGAGCGGGTGGGGGCCACATCCAAACCGGGGGGGGAACCCTGCGTACGAGGCACGGGATCGGGTGATGCAGACGGTTTAACGTCTTGCCGGACGAAGTACATTTTAACGTCCTGTGTTGAGGACGAAGCGGACGGTTTAATGTCTTGCCGGACGAAGTACAGTTTAACGTCATGTTGGACGAAGATGCGTGGAAGTTTCACGTCTTGCAGCGCGGACGAAGATGGTGCCGCCGATGGGTCCGTGTCACTTCGCGCAAGCCTGGAGGGCCGCACGGGAAGACAACGCACGGTGCGGGCACCCGGGATGAAGATCATCGGGCACCACGCGGGCGGGTACCCTCAGGGGGTCAAAGGGGGCGACCCTGGCGGTTTGCGCGCAAGAGAGGATCTTGGCGTGCAAAACCGCGGGTCGGCGCGCAAAAGGCCGGGCTGGCACGCAATTGGGCCAGCCCTTTGCGCGCGGGTGATTGAGATTGCGCGCACCGGGCTTCGGATAGCGCGCGGGGGCAACGGCCCATTCTTTAACGAATGAACACTTTGAAAAAAGGGGGGGTGCACGCAATCGGGCTGGATTGCGCGCACCCGGGAGGCAATTGCGTGCAAGAGGCTTCTGTTGCGCGCGAAGGACTTCGGGTGAGAATTTGTTCAAAGGAAAGGAGCCAAGGGGATTGCGCGTGAAGGCGAACCCCGAGGCTTTCTTGCGCGAAAGAAAGGAGGCTACCTGAAGATCGGCATTGCGCGCGGAGGGGGTTGGATTGCGTGCACGAGCGACCTTTCGAATTCTGGCAACCTCCAAAACGTTGGGGGTCGCCTCATATTTATAGGCAACCCTGGGCGTGGAATCTCACCGCCGGCGCACAATTCATGCCGCGGCCGCGGAATCGGGGCCCCAGCACGCAAGGGAGTCGCGCGGGCAGCGGGCGCGCAAAACTGCGCGCCGGCCCGGCGCTTTGCACGCATCCCGGGAGGATTGCGCGCTGAACTTCGACTTTGCGCGCGGACCTCCAAAATTCCGCGCAAGGCCTCCGGTCCTTCTGAAACGTGCTTCTGACTCCAAATATGACCTCGCTTTCCGCATCCAGAGCTTCGTTTGGGAACAACGGACTTTTCTGGCGTCTACAAAAGCCCCCCCTCGGAATCTGATCGGCGAGAGGTCGCAACGATCGAGTTCCGAGGGAGACACCGGAATGCCGAAGTCCTGGGTGGCGCGGGACTGTGGCACGCAAAAAGGGCACCGGGCGCGAAATTCGCTTCCTGGGTCGCGCAAAGCGCGTTTCGCGCGGCGCGGAATCCCGGCCTCGCCTATAAATAGGGGCCCTGGGCTCCGCGTGCCATACACAGGCCTTCCGCGCGATAAGCCTCCGAGATCTCGTGCGCAAAACTGCCTTTGCCGGCGCGAAATTCTCCCATTTGGCGCGCAAAGCCATCCGGATTTCGGCTCGTTTTTGCGCGAACACCCGGGGTTTTACGCGAAGGTCTTCCCAATTGCGCGTCGTCCACTAGGATTGCGCGCCAACCCTCAAACGTCTCTACCAGCCTCTTCCGATTCCGCACGCCTCATCCCTTAATCCACACGACTCCCGGAGCTTCTGAGATGGCCGCGAATCAAGGGAATGAGGGGGATGCCGCCATTCGCAGAGCTGAGATGGCGGCGAACGGGGAGGTCTACGGAGCCAAGGAGATTGTTTCCAACAATCAATCCTTGTTCGACTTGCTGACGCCGGCCCAGAAGACATATCCGCTGTCAGACAACCTGCCGCTCTGGAACTATGGCATCCTTGATGAGGTTCCGGTGCCAGGGTTCGAGGTTGATGCGCCACGGACCTGGGTGACTCGGGAGGACGAGCTTCCCCGCTATAACATCACCAACAATGGGCATCCTGCCAGGGAGACCAGGAACTTAGATGTCTATGTCCTGAACCCGAGGACGCGAACCATTGCCGGGAGTGAGCCTACTGCAGAGAACTCTCCAGCCCTCTACTCGAGCACATACCGCCAGAGTGTCACTGACGATACCAAGGGCTGGCTGAAAGAATGGGACTTGCGGTCTGGGGGCAATTTCACCAGTGAGTGGGCCTGGGAGTTCTGGGTACGCCACACCTGCGATCACTTCACGGAGGAGCTGCGGCACATCGGCCTGTTTGAGGCGGTGTGGACGTCACAGTTCCACTTCTACCAGCAGTCCGAGCTTGGGCCGGAGCTGTTCACCCGCTGGTCCCCGGATACCAACACCTTCCATCTTCACCATGGGGAGGTCAGCATCGGTCTCTGGGACATCCACTGCATCAGAGGTATCCCGCCGGAGGGTTACCAATACGATGAGTTCCTGCCTCCGAGGAACACCTGGGGCGACAGGTCACGGACTCCCATCCTGACATGGCATCTGCTGGACCTGGCTACGGAGCGGCTCGGGGTCAAGGACTTCCACAAGGACATAGCCTACAAGGAGTGGTTCAGCCAGTTCTTAGAGCTTGACCCCGCGGTCAAGATGCCAGGTAGGGGGAAGCAGTGCCGGACCGCGACTCAGAGGAGCCGGAACGGGTCGTACTGGCGGGTCCTGGAGACGGGAGACTACCGCTCATGGGGGTACCGCGTCATCGAGGACCGGGACCCAAATGTCCGGTACGCGGCGTTCCTGGCCGCCTTTCTGAGTGGGTGGCTCCTGCCAGTGCGGGATGCGAGAATGGGCGTCCGCCCGGCGACACTGGTGATGGCGGGCACCATGGCCGCCTACAAAAGATACAACCTCGGGGTCCCAGTGCTGGTTAAGTTGTACGCCATCCTGGGACGCATCTCGTGAGGGGGGTTTCCACGAAGGGTATGTGGGCCCTTTCAATTCTTCCACGGCTGAGTGGCTGCTCACCTCGGTGGATACACGTTTCCAAACGCCGTCATTCCTCCGGGCAACGGCCTGCGACCCTCCCTGCTAAACATTGCGAGGGTCGCTCCGATGACTCTAAATGAGGAGGGCGTGAGGATTCGGATTGGAAATCATGCCAATTTCAACTTCAGCCCGTTCCCCACTCCCGTTGGCCAGATGATCGACAATGGGCAGGGTCTGCTGGAGCAGCACGAATACTTCCTGAGCATGCGGGGCGAGGTGCTCGTGACTCGGATCGACGGGAAGGTGATCTGCGAGCCCTACGTGCCAACCCGGTTCGCCAGGCAGTTCGGGTGCCTTCAACGGATGCCAAAGAGGGTATTCGCTGCTGTCCGGGAGGAGACGAACCCTTGTGTCCTTTGCCAAATGTGGCTAATGATTGCCGCTTTCGGCTCTGGCTACGTCATCACTCTCCCTCCTACCGGGGTCGACGCAGGCTTGGCAACCGAGTATGCCGAACACTGGGCCATCGCTTACCCCGAGGGGCTTCTACGGAAACCAGTTCGGCGGCTCGAGGTCACCCGTGCGGAGACCGGGCGTCAAGGAAGGAGGCGAGGCACCGTTGCGCGGGGGAGAACGGAGGCGCGCCAAGCAGTGGAGCCGGCGTGGGCAGGGACTTCGGCAGCGGGCACATCGCAGGCTGCCGCCACGACCTCAGCGCCCAGAGAGGGGGCACATGCGGCGGTTGGGGAGCGGCCCGGGAAGCAGGTAAGGTGTCTGCTTGAACCCTCCCACGATGCAGTCTTCCCAGCGCTGTGGTCGGCCTGGATGACCCTGCGGCAGTCTCTAGGGACCGAAATCATCTGGCAGAAGATAACCAGCGAAGGAATCCATCTGCCAGAGGTCGGGCGCCTTCAGGTCGCCGACAGGGTGAACTTCCACCAGCGGTATGCGTATCTGATGGCCATGGATGAGTACGCGCGCCAACGTGGTCAGCGTGCGGAGCCATCCCTTCTGGTAAAGGTGATGCTCGGTCTAGAGCCTGTTCCAGAACAGATGCCGCCGGAGGAAGATGATAGTGATGATGACTCCGAGGAAGAGGAGGAGACGGGGGAGGATGAAGGCTCGGAGGGAAGGTCTCGTCCGGGGAGCCCGCGGGAGAGCGGCGAGGTGGCCGGTTCTGACAATATCTATATCACTGAGCTCCTCGAGGTCCGCTTCTATCCCTACTCAACCTGCTTCGTCCATCCTCTTATGCAGCTTCTGACTCATTTCTGCATCTTCCTCAGGAGTGCCCGAATGCTGGTCAGGCATCCTCAGCAGGAGTAGGAGGGGCGCCAGCAGGACATGGCGGGGGCCAGACACCTATCATCGAATTGACAAGCGCTGAGGGGTCCCCTGTTGCAACTGCTCCTGCGGCGGCCGGGACAGCGAAAGACGACGCTCTGGACTCCCGTAAGTCTCCTTACTTTACTGCTGGTGCTTGCCGTTGACGATCCGTGACTAACCGCGGCATGCCTTGCACAGTGATCTCAATACTGGAGGCTCGTCGGGCTGTCGAACCCGGGCCATCCACGAGTGGACCAGTGGCAGACATACCACCTCCTCCGGAACAGACTCCTCACACCGAGTCGGCCCCACCAACTACTTTTCAGGGGGCAACGGACGCCGGCGGTGCTGCCATTGGAGAGAGGTCGGGGGCTGACGAGGGTGTCAATGCTGCTGGGGCGGGAGAAGAAGGTCGCCCAGATGTTGGGGAACCTGTCCCCCGTGAGGACATCCCAGGGGCGGACCCTACAGCAGACCTGCTGGCTGCCTTCCCTGCCTACCAGCCTACCGACCCTGAGGAGATGGACGAATCAGATGCGGAGGCGGTCGAGGAGATCCGGATAACGCGCCGCAGGGGGTGGAAGTGCATCCAGCGCTTCCTCAAGCAACCCTCATCGGAGTGGCTGGGGCGCATGGGATCGCTTCAAACCTGGCTGCGCTTCCTGTGTGCCGGGGGAGATGATGCTCAACGCCTCCATCTGACGGTCCGTGATTTCATGGCCGAAAAGATGCGCGAGAGCCGCCGGCGTGCCGACGTCGCACAATGTCGAGACATGTCGGAGAACACGCGGGCGCTCCTCGTGGCGGAGTAGGAAGTCCGGCGCCTCGAAGGGCAGGCGGCGGAGAAGGAGGCCTTCGTCACAACGTGAACTGATCTTGTGGAGCAACTAACGGCCCACCTGGAGGATGCCCAGGTACAGCTGACGGAGGCGGGCCACCAGATGGTCACACTTCAAGTCGAGTGGGAGCGCGCACAGGCCAGGATCGACGAGCTGCGCGCTGCGACTGCCGACGAAGAGAGGGTACGCAGAGAGCGAGAAGCAGCTCTGGAGGCCGCCAGCCAAAGGGTAGCGGCGTTGGAAAGACTCATTCAGCACGCTAATCCCTACGGGCTTTGTTTTTGCCATTCCCAGGACATTTTGCTTCCGCTACTTTGATCCATTTGTATGAACCAATATATTTATCTGCATCTTTTGGCTTAACATGCTCAACCACAATTCATTGTCTCGCGGGAGCGTTAACCAAGCTTCAGACATCCATAATTGGGCCTAGATTTCTAAGGAAAAGAGGGAGGTCATTCCTAGGGAAGGAGACCTCAGACCTAATCAATGTATCATCACCCCAACTTGTTCCGACACACGAGCGGGACAACGCTAGGGGCGTTGAGATTTTATCCGAACATAGGGAGATGAGAAAGGGTGAATCGCGTGTCCCGAATTCAGAAATCCATGACGGTCGGCCTTCCAGGAAATGCCCAAGACGGCAAGCGGACAATGGATCAATCGACTATACTACTGCAATAGACGGACCGAAGGTCATCATTCATATTGCAGGAGGCGGATCACATGTCATCATCAATACTGCTTTGGGGGTTCCTTCAGGCACAAGGGTGGAAATCTGGATCAACAGGGCATGCGAAGCGTGGGGCAAAGTGATGATTTGTTCGGACAGAATCTAACACTCCCAAAATTGTGCCACCGTGGGGAAAGCGTATTAGGCGGATGCACTAATCTGGCCGTGAATCACCCCAATTCTCAGACAGAACCTCTTTGATGAGGAAACTGTCGCTTCCCATCATTGAAATGGGGCATCCCGAGCTGAATCGAGGAGAATATCACAACTGCACCACTCTACCAGAAGCCAGGCCAGACGGTCGGCGACGAGGAGGGGCGGGACTTAGCGATCCCTGAGGCTGGACCTGAGTCGAGATGCCCGGGCGTTCCTACGTACTTCATCAGGCTGGAGATCAAGCCACACGTAGTTCTGGGAGTGCAGTTTAACGTCATGCGGGACGTAGAACACCGATTAGGGAGATCTTAGTTTAAGGTCGTAGAGCTCGGACCATAGGGACAGATCTTAGTTTAAGGTCTTAGAGCTCGGACCATAAGAACCCTCAGAGTACGCCACATCGTGGTCTTATCCCCTGGATATGCGAAGATGCACTGAGGGATAGTGTCAAGAGTGTCGAGGTTTCGCCTGGTCAGAATGGGGGGTGGAAAATGTAATGTGAATCATGCGGCCATTCACTCAAGGACTGGGGGCACCGGCGTAACGATGTGGGAGTACTGCCGACCGTGGCAGAAAAGCAGCATCAACATCGCACTGACCGTTGATGGAATGAGGCAGCAAACGAGCATCAACCGCTCAAGCGTAGAATTTATATCGATTTGCTGCCCGAGGCCCTTGGGGGCACCAGCCCGAGTCGGTGGGAGAGCACTGAGGCATTGTGTCCAGACCGCTCACGGGGGCTCCACCCAGGGCGTAGGCGATGGGTCCGAATGAAAGGGAGCATGAAGCCTGAAAGGTGGAAGGAACCTGACCAAGCTGAACCTGACCCTCCTGGCAATAAACCAGAGTACTCTAGACACCGGTGGACCACTGCAAAGGGTCGAGGGACACGCCTTGAGGGTGACCCAGAGGCGGCGGATTCCCCAGAGAAGGGGGAATCTTTAAGAGGTGGGGGGCTGGACCCGAAGTTTCAAACATCCGGGCGTTCCTACGTATCCCATAAGGATGGGAATCAAGCCACACGTAGTTCTTGAAGCGTGGCGCAACACAATCGGGCACCAGCGCGGGGAGGGGTGCGGGTCTAGCCCTCGCACCCAGAAGAAGCGGCATTTGATATTTCTTGTTTGTCCTTAAAGGTGGATGGTTTTTTTTTGTGCAGCGACAAGCCTGTGATCAAGAAATCCCTAGCGTCGCCACAATAATCAAGCCGTGAAAGGCATTGATAAATGGTGTGGTTATTAACCAATGCCCAAACGTGAGTGTCCTCTGAGGAGCACATCACGATGCAGTGCCGTTTCTCGTCGGGCGGCCAAGACGATCACAGTTTACGGTCGTGTGGTAAGACCAGGCAACACAGTTTAAGGTCGTGTGGTTCGGACCATGGAGGAATCCGCTTATTGTGACACGGCGGACCCAGTGGAGGTGGGGACACATCCCAGCCCTGCGGTCATGCACGATTCAAGAATAAGGATCCTGGGATAGGGGCCTGCGTATGTCCATCACCCGAGGGGCAGAGATGCTAGCCTCCAGCTATACCGGGCTCAGAACGCGATTGTTCGGGCGACTCCTTCCTCCTTATGGGGACGAGGGTCCAGCTAAACATGGTCCTTAGGTAGGACATCAGCATACATCGGTTCTCAGATCGTGGGAGCCTCGAAAGACACCATTACCCCGGTTGGCCTGCCTAACATGTAGAGGTGTACTGAAGGTCAGTATGAAGAGAGTGTCGAGACTCCACTACAACGCACAAAGGCGGAGTGTGATAAGGACTGCGTAACCAATGTTCAGAACCTGAAAGAGCCGACACGGCGATCAAGGATGTCGCTGACCATATTCACAACGCAACATCCGATCGCGTCAGCCTAGGATGAGGCAAGCAAACGAGCATCAACCGCTCAAGCGCGGGATTCATATCGATTTGCGGCCCAGGACCCGCCGGTGAATCGACCCGGAGCGGTAGGAGAGCACTAAGGCATCGTACCCAAACTGTTAACGAGGATCCCTTTGAGTGAAGGCTCGAACATGAGGAAGAGCGAGGCCCGACAAGCAACACAGGACTTGTCGGGATTGAATCCGACACTACGGGTCATAGACCGGAGTACCCAAAACATGTTAACAGATCACCGGAAAGGGTCGGAGGACTCACCCTGAGAGCAACCAAAAGGCGGCAGATCCCCGTGATCAATCAAAAGATGGGGCTGGACCTGAAACACAAGCGTCCAGGCGGTCCTACGTATCCCATAAGGATGGGAATCAAGCCACACGTAGTTCTTGAGAGGCAGTTTAACGTCATGCAGGACGATGAGGGGTGTGAGGTAGTCCCACACACGGGGGAGGCGTACGGCGCGGCCAGTAGACCGACGTGAATGAGGACATAACCCCCCGCTCACGCGTTATGCCTCGCACAAAAAGGAGGGGAACTTGGGCCAGAGGCCCAACGCAGGATAGAGATTCCCAGGAAATGGAGCTGGGCCTGAAACATGAATGTTCAGGCGGTCCTACGTATCCCATAAGGATGGGAATCAAGCCGCACGTAGTTCTTGAAGTGCAGTTTAACGTCATGCAGGACGAAGTACAGTTTAACGTCATGTTGGACGAGAAAAAGGAGATCTTAGTTTAAGGTCGTAGAGCTCGGACCATAAGAACCTCAAAGTACGCCGCATCGTGGTCCTATTCCCTGGACATGTGAAGATGCACTGATGGATAGTGTCAAGAGTGTCGAGGTTTCGCCTAGTCAGAATGGGAGGTGGAAAATCGTAATGTGAATCATGCGGCCATTCACTCAAGGACTGGGGGCACCGGCGTAACGATATGGGAGTACTGCCGACCGTGGCGGAAAAGCAGCATCAATATCGCACTGACCGTTGATGGAATGAGGCAGCAAACGAGCATCAACCTCTCAAGCGCAGGATTCATATCGACTTGCTGCCCAGGACCCTTGGGGGTACCAGCCCGGATCGGTGGGAGAGCACTGAGGCATTGTGTCCAGACCGCTCACGGGGGCTCCACCCAGGGCGTAGGTGATGGGTTCGAATGAAAGGGAGCATGAAGCCTGAAAGGTGGAAGGAACCTGACCTAGCTGAACCTGACCCTCCTGGCAATAAACCAGAGTACTCTTGACACCGATGGACCACTGCAAGGGGTCGAGGGACACGCCTTGAGGGTGACCCGGAGGCGGCGGATTCCCCAGAGAAGGGGGAATCTTTAAGAAGTGGGGGGCTGGACCCGAAGTTTCAAACATCCGGGCGTTCCTACGTATCCCATAAGGATGAGAATCAAGCCACACGTAGTTCTTGAAGTGCAGTTTAACGTCATGCGGGACGAATGCTGAACAGTTTAACGTCTTGTAGCTCGGACGAGGTGCAATTTAGCGTCATGTGGGACGAATGCAGTTTAACGTCATGCGGGACGAATTACAGTTTAACGTCATGTTGGACATATGCTGAACAGTTTAAAGCCTTGTAGCTTGGACGTATGCTGAATAGTTTAACGTCTTGTAGCTTGGACGAGGTGCAGTCAGGCAAAGTACTGCTTGAGGAACCTAGCGTTGGTGGGAGGAGTGACACGCTCACCATCCATAGTCGCTAGGGAGTACGCGCCATTGGGATAGACCTTGTGGACGACAAAAGGTCCCTCCCACTTGGGCTCCAACTTGGGCGGCTTCCTACCGGGGATCATTGGTGCTCTTAGGGCCAGTACTAGATCACCCTGTAGGAAGGAGCGGAGGCGAACCTTCTTATTGAAAGCTCGAGCCATTCTGCTTTGATGCCTCTCCAAGTTGTGCAAAGCGCGAAGCCTATTCTCATCCAGTGCTTCCAACTCGACTAGACGGGCTTCAGCAGCTCTGTCCGGCGCTTGCTGGTCGTAGACCGCAGTGCGCAGGGACAGTAACTAGATCTCGATGGGTAGGACGGCCTCAGCTCCATACACCAGGGAATAAGGGGTCATCTGGGTGGAATTGCGAGTCGTCGTCTGATAAGCCCAGAGGGCGTTGGGGAGCTTGTCTGACCAACTCTTCTTGTTCTGAACAACCATCTTTTGCAGAATGTTAGAGAGGGTTTAGTTAAACGCCTCAATCTGTCCATTCGCCTGCGCATGATAGCGAGATGTATGGTTCGAGCGAATGTTGTACTTGGCATACAACTTCTTCAACTCGGCTGCCCGGAAATTGGCTCCGTTATCCATGAGGATAGCGTGAGGCACCCCAAATCGATAAATGATGTTGGAGGACACGTAGTCAGCGATAGAACAGGATTTGACCTCTCTGAGCGGAATCGCCTCTGCCCATTTGGAGAAGAAGTCCGTGGCGGTCAGAATGAACCGGCACTGGCGAGCTGTCGCCGGCGGGTAAGGTCCCACAACGTCCAGTCCCCAGACTGCAAAGGGCCAAGAATACCTGGTTGTATGGAGAGGCTCCGGCGGCCGATGCACAAAGTTCGCATGGACCTGGCACGCATGGCACCTCCTGGCATACTCGATGCAGTCATGGATCATGGAGGGCCAGAAGTATCCCAACCTCCGAATCTGGTGGGACAGCTTCGGCCCAGTCTGGTGGGCACCACATGAACCAGCATGAACCTCTTGCATGACTCGTGGGATCTCAACTCCTTGAAGGAAATGGAGGAGAACACCATCGAATCCGCGTCTATAGAGGATCTGCTCCAGGCCGGGACTACTCTGGAGGACAAACTGTGATGCGCGGCGTCGAACTCGCTCGCGCTCGGCCCGATCCGACGGGAGAATGCCATGTTGGAGGTACTCAACCAAAGGCGTCCTCCAATCATGGGCTGATTCGACTGCCATATCTGGGGTACTCGGGGCTCCAGGCACAGGGGCAACCACGGTGAGATTAATTACTGATGGGCCGCGATCTCCCTCCGGGATAACGGGAGCGATGAGCCTGCGGTGCGTCACGCGGATGATCAGGTTGTCCTGTTCAGGCTCTGCGAGTGACGCATCAAGGCTGGCCAAAGCATCTGCTCGACCGTTCTGTGACCGGGGAATATGGACAATTTCTGGCCGAGAAGGGAACTGGGCCATCAGAAGGAGGGTGCACTCCAGCAATGGCACAAGTTCCGGCTTCCTGACAACATAGTCGCCATTGATCTGCTTAACGACCAGCTCGGAGTCCCCTTTCACACACAGATGGGGCACGTCGATCTCGAGAGCTAACTCGAGGCCAGTGATGAGGGCATGGTATTCCGCCTCATTGTTGGTACAGCCCTCTGACAACAGGAAAGAGTATGGCAGCACGGCTTGCTCTGGGGTAATGAAGACGATACCCAAGCCCACTCTATTGAGCTTAGGATTATCGAGTCTTCTACCGGTGGGGCTCCAGGAGGCACCGTCAAAGTGCATCTGCCAGCATGGATCGGCATGATCGACCGAGAGAACGGTCTAATCAGGAAATCCTAGATCCAGCGGCTGATCCGCGGAGGTTGGGTGAGCAGCCAGAAAGTCTGCCAACGCTTCCCCTTTTATGGCCTTCTGAGACACATACCTGATGTCGAACTGCTGGAGAATCACAGACCACTAAGCTAGACGGCCAGTCAACATAGGCCGGCTCAGGATATATTTCAACGGGTCTACCCGAGAAACCAACTGTACCTCGTGGTGCTGCAAGTAGTGCCGCAATTTTTGTACGGCAAATACGAGCGCCAGGCAGCTCTTCTCGATGGGGGAATACCTAACTTCCGCATCGAGGAGCATGCGACTGAGGTAATAGAGGCTATTCTCCGTTCCCTTGTTGTTCTTCTGGGCGAGAAGGGCACCAAGGGACCGTTCCAGGGCGGTCACATAAAGGACCAGCGGCTTTCCGGATACAGGCGACATCAGGACTGGAGGTTGAAGCAGGTACTGCTTGATTTCCTCGAAAGTGGTCTGACACTCCTTATCCCATACATAGGTGGGACCTTTCTTCATGAGCCGAGAAAAGGGCTTACACTTGCCGGCCAGATTCGCGATGAATCGGCGTATATAGGCTAAGTGGCCTTGGAACCCTTGCAGTTCCCGGATGTTACCTGGGGGAGGCATCTGGCTAATCGCCCTGATCTTCTCTGGGTCGATCTCAATACCCCGGTATCTCACCACAAAGCCAAGAAACTTCCCGGAGGTGACCCCAAAGGCACACTTCAACGGGTTCATCTTCAGGCAGCGAGACCGGAGGAAGCCGAACACTTTCTCAAGATCTTTGAGATGGTCCTGACGCTGGCGCGATTTGACCACCAAGTCGTCGACGTAGCATTCCACCAGTGTGCCGAGGATTGGCTTGAATATGCGGTGCATCGCCCGTTGATAGGTGGCACCTGCATTCTTCAGGCCGAAGGGCATGACCCGGTAACAAAAGATACCTTGGGGGGCCCTGAAGGCAGTGAACTCCTCATCCTCAGGGGCCATCCGGATTTGGTTGTATCCGGAGTATCCATCCATGAAGGAGAGGGCTTGGAATCCTTCCGTGGTGTCAATCAACAGCTCTGTCACCGGAAGGGGAAAGTCATCCTTCGGACAGTGGCGGTTGAGATCGCAGAAGTCGATACAGACTCTGATCTTCCCGTTCTTCTTCCTGACCGACACAATGTTGGCCAGCCATTTGGGGTACTGAACTTCCCTCACGAAGTTGGCTTTGATAAGCTTGTCAACTTCGGCCTCAACCATGGCACCGTGGGATGGGTGCATCTTCCTGGGAGGCTGCTTGAACCCATGATGGTTCGCCGGGAGTCCAAGGCGGTGGACGGCTACCTGAGGATCTAGCACCGGCATCTCGTCATAGCCCCAAGCGAACACATCACGGTGCTTCCTGAGAAAGTCCACGTATTGTTGCCGCTCCTCAGAGGGCATGGCGGCACTGACCAATGTGGGTCTTGGATCTGCCTCGGTTCCAAGGTTCACCTGTACTAACTCATCGACCGTGGTGGAGACGCCCTCCTCAAAGGCTGGGGGTGCATCTTCCATGTCCTCTCCACTCGGGGAGGGATCGTCCACGGGAGAGACTGCGTTGGAAACTGCATTGGGGCTACCAGATCTTACTGGGCCGCTGGTCCCGGCATGGGCGGTCGCGGTCATCTCATCAGGAGACTCACAGGCCGTCGAGACCATGGCTACGTCCAACCGTTGAATCGGGAGGACGTAAGCGTCATCCAAAATTTCCCAGGGATCACGTGCAACAGTGAAAGGCTCAACCTCACCTGCCAGGATCTGCTTATCCTTGCTCTTGTAATAGTCCGCGTCCATATAGCGGGCTTCACATGAGGCAAAAGGAGAGGCATCTCCCGGAAGCACGCCTACTCGACCATTGAGGGAGTATTTAAGGCATTGGTGGTATGATGAGGGAACCGCCGCATGAAGGTGGAGCCATGGTCTGCCCATCAATGCGTTGTACGCAGTGTCTTGAGAGACTACCATGAATTCGGTGTTGGTAATCAGGCCACCGAACTGGGTCTTCAAGCGTATCTTGCCGACCGGAGTTTGATCGGTGCGGTCGTACCCCTGGATCCTGAGGTCAGAGGGAATCAAGTCATCCTCTGACAACCCCAATCTCCGGAGCGTCCGAGTTGGAATCAGGTTAATCCCAGACCCCGTGTCGACAAGACAACGCCGGACTTCAAGGCCATTGAACTGGCCAGTGACATACAGCGGACGAATGTGCCCCTGTATAGGAGGGTCTTCATCCTTACCAGAGAACGAGATAACCGCCTGGCATTCAGCGTCCTCAATCGTTTCGGCGTGAAAGGCCTCTGCAGCCGCAACCTCCATCTCAAACTGGAGGGGGCTCTTCAGGGCTTCAGCGAGCGCCTCGCGCATTTCAGGTGACATGCGCAGAGCCTCAAGGATGGAGAGCCTTGCTAGGATGTCGGCCAAGTTCTTCAGAACATCATACTTTTTGGCCATGCGCGAGCCCCTGGTTGCAGGAGGCGGCTCAGCGGTTGGAGGCATGACGGGCCTTGCCGGTTGGACCGGCGGCCGACTGGTACTTGGCGCATCTCGCTGTTCACTGGTTGCAGCTCGGGAAGTGGTCACCGTACTGGGGCCCGGAGGCCGGGATGGACTCGTGGCAGGACGGAGCTGGTCGCGGCGTGGCTGAGGCGGTTCTTCCTGGTCCCACACCACAAACAGTGGCAGAGGCGAATCCGTCATCCCCGGATGGGGGGGGGGGCTGCGCATGCTGAGCTCGGTTTTGAGCCTGCTGCCTAGTCTCAGTGGTGTGCACGGCCTGGCTAGAGGTACCAACTGTCGTGCCCCAGCGACTCCTGTTGTTGCGGTTCCTCCGACGGTGGCGACGACCGGGGACACTAGGGAGGTCCACCTGGTGTTCTTCAACGTCGGGAACCAAAAAGGGATTTACCAGCTCGACGGTATTAACCGAAGCGTACCCAACACTGTCATCGGACGAATCATCCATCACCGGGCGGATCCGAGGAGGGATCCCCATCTCCGGGGGCATGAAATCGCCGAGAGTGCGGGATAGTGGTGGAACTGGCGGGGTGCGCCCTTCCTTCTTGCGCCGCCGCCGTTTGCTCTTCTCAGAAGAGGTAGGCTGGGACGACAATGCCGAAGCAGCACCAGCAGATTCTGGGGGCTCAGGCTGATTCAAGCGCGCACGGATGATTCCATGGGCGCGAATGATCGTCTTGCGGGCCATCCAGTTATTATACTTCTGGGATCCGCGGTCGGAGACCAGCTGCCATTCGTCCTCATTGCCACTATCATCATCTGATCCCACGAACACACCCGCCACTTGTGCTGGAGCTGGGCCCAACCTGATTACATTGTTGTTAATCTGGTCTTGGAGCCAATCCTTAAACACGTAGCACCGCTGGATGGTGTGCCCCAGGGCCCGATGGTAAGGGCAGTAGCGGGGGTTATCTGTGAGACGCGCCTCCTCCGGCCTCCAAAACTCAGGCAGTCGCACAATCCTCTGCTCCAGGGCGCTCCGAAAATAACCGGGGACCTGATCCTCGTGGAATGAGTAAGTCAGGTATCTCGGGCCCCTGGAAGCGTGGTCTCGACGAGGGGCTGGAGGGGCCTGCCGAGGAGGTGGACCCTGATTATCTCGCCTGGGTTGTGGCGGTACATTATGCGGATGGGCCGGTCGGTTCTGGGGCTGCCGCTGCTGGGCCGGGAACTGAGCCAGTGGAGGCGGATTCCTGTGAGGCTGCAGAGCTGGCCTCACCGGCAGCAGCTCCAACGGCCTGGGGGCCTCTATCTGGCCAACAGCAGCGGGCTCAGCCCTGCTGACTCTCCTTGCAGGGATCATAGGAGCCAGCGGGTGTGCCTGACTGGCCTGTTGCAGGGCTTCCTCAAGACGTTGAGATTTGTCTGAGAAGTCCCTGAACCCTCCGGGGTAATTCTGAGTGATCAAGGAAGGGACCAGCTCGGTCTTGACGTTCCTGACGCACATTGTCAGCAACTGCTCCTGAGTCAATGGCATGTCAAGGGAATACGTGAGACCCTTCCATCGGGCGACGAAATCCACGACTCACTCATCAGGCCTTTGTTTGCACTTGAAGAGGTCTGCGATACTCGTCTTCCGGGTCGTGGAACTGAACTGATAGAGGAACTGCCTACGAAGGTCCTCCCAGCTAGTTATTGACCCGACGGGGAGCTGGCTGTACCAGACAAATGCTGGCCCTTCCAGTGTCTGGACAAAGCAGCGGAGCTTAGCGGCCTCCTGCTGCGCCGGAGTTCCCAACATAGGCCCGCACCTCGAGTTGAAATGGGCCAAATGTTGTGGCGGATCTCCAGTCCCGTTGAAGGGGGCGAAAGTGGGGTTCCCGAATCCCGGAGGTGCCGACATGTCATCCACCCATGCTGGGTATGGCTTGCCGTCCGGTGGGATCGCCACTTGCCGAGTCTCCAAGGCTTCCAAGCGGGCGATGAGTGCCGCCATCGGATCGTCTGGACATGGGTTCCAGTCCTGGCGAGGATCTCTAACCACAAGCGCATTGCATGGCCCTTCAATCGGGTCGTCGACCGGGTCGTCGAACTCGGCAGCTCGTGGGATGGCGGGCGGAGCGGCCCTTGGGGCAGCGGGAGGAATCCGAGCGCGGTCTCTCAGGTAGTCACGCCGCTCGGGAGGGTGCGGTGAAACATACCGCGCCCTCTTTCCATAGGCAATGGCCTCTCCCCTGTCGGCAAACCCGGCATAATCACGGTCGCCCGGGAGAGTCTCGTCGAGGAGTGGTTGTTCATGTCCCTGCTGTCCTGGCCTAGGATCACCGTAGTCAGGCTGTTGCTCTGCAGCGCGCTCGACGAGGAGCTGGTCAACTAGCTTCTTCTTCTCGGTGAGCTTTTGACGTAGCGTGACCTTCTCGGGATCCTCATCCGCCCTCTGCATGGAGGTAGATGGGTCGGCGGGCTTTATAGCCCTGCCGTGCTCTTTACCTTTGCTGACGTTTCGGCTCAACGTCAGTGCTTCAGTGGGCGTGGGGAGACCCAGGAGGTTCCTCTGGTGACGAGTAACTCTCACCGATGGATCCAACGACGGCTTGTCTTCGGGGGGAGGGCCCCCGCCAAGAAGTTCCAAGTCGTTCCCCTCTCCTGACAGGTCAGCCATATTGACCGTTTCCGTCCCTAGGGATGTACCCTCAGGGCCACCCAGCGAATCGGGCTGTCGGCGAATCGCACTGAAGCGTAGGGCAGCGTACTGCCCCCATCCACAGATATACACGTGGGGGGTGGCTTCCTCGATAACCTTGCGGAGTACTTGAAAACACTCAACACATCGTTGTTGGAGGGCCTCGTGGTGCCCAAATGACCCGGGGTGCCGAACCGCGGGGAGCGTGGCCAGGTCAATCTGACGGCACTGCTCACCAATATCCTCCAGGTGCACTTGACTCCCAGGATATGGCATTTGTAGGCGGTGAAGACGGGAGTGAGTCTCCCGGAGAGTTCGGCGGAAGCATTCGAACTCATCCAGGGTGAGTGATCCGAGTGCATCAAAGTCCGGTCCTACGACTGGCCAAAACTTCTCAGGGAAGTGGCCCTCTGCAAGGACTGTCCAGAAGCTCCACGACTCAAACTCGGGACCCAGGTCTCCTTGGTCCTCTTCAACGACTGGGAATGGACGGGGAACCGGCAGTGGTGCCGAGGCGGGCCGTCGGGCCGACGGGCTGGCCGGTGGTGAATACGGCGAGTAGGCCGATTGGCCTCCATATCCCGGGCCACCCTCTGAGGGTTGCGGTGCCCCAGCTACCACATCACGATAGGACGGGCCGGCGAGCGAACATCCTGCTGTGGCGTCGGTGCTCGCCGAGGGCGCAATAGATCGTGGTTCGACCGTCGGTCCCCAGAAAAGGTCTCCGGCTTCTCCGATCGAGGCAGAAGGCGCTTCCGGAGGGGCCGGTACCAACCGCAAGCTTGATCCATGGGGGTCTACCAGGCTCTCACTACTCCGGATATACCTTCGGAGAGAAACGGGGATCACATCGATCTCGCTCTCGGGGAGTACGAGGCTGACGTGCCGCATTCCTACCCCTGCCCCTGACTGGCGGGATTGGGGGGCGGGCTCTGTCGCCGAATCGTACTCCGCCTCTGTATCAGAGAAACGAACCGGTCGGATCTCTGTTCGGAATTCTCTAACATTCCTCCCTCGACGTCGACGCCTCACCTTCCTGCCCCTGGGTGGTTCTTCGGGGCATGGCTGATCTCTGTCCTGGCGTCCTCTGGCCGCACCGGTGCTGGGGCCAAGAGGACTGGAAACCAAGGTGCGAGGAGCACCGGGATAGATATCAAAGGGGACGCGGGGAGAGATGATTCCGGGTAGGCCTCCGGGCCAGGATCGGAAGGTGGGATGACCCATGCCTCTTGGATCGGCCGCACGGAGTAGACCTTGCTGGTGAATAGCGATACCGCTAGGTGGTCCGTGGTGGCTATTGCCCGTACCAGCAACTGGGAGAGTCGACCCAACCTGCCTTTGGGGCGGTCGGGGCCTCGATCCGGGTCGGGCATAGAAGTGCCCCTGCTCAGCATGCACAGGGGTCTGGTGACTGGAGCCAGCAGTGGCTTGGGCCAATGCGGCCGCTGTTGCTAGGGCCCCAAGGTGGGAATCCTCTTCCGCTCGTGCCCGACGTTGGCGTCGAGACAGACGAGTCGGGATGAGCGGCGCGGGCAGGTGGAGAGCCCATTCTTCGACTTGAGAGGCCTGGTGGCGATGTCGCCGTGGCCTGACAGGAGCCCTTATCGCGGATCCCTGGAGTGAATCTCGGATAGGGTGGTCCCGGGCATCTTCCACCTCATCTGCATAGGGAAGGGAGCTGTCGGAGCGTTCCGAGGATAAACTCCCGAAGCGGTTGGACATCGAGGTAGGCAGCGGTGCCTCTCTGCGCGGCCCTCGGGGGCGGCGTTGGTGGCGAGGTGCAGCTTCCTCGAGGTCTAGGCGAGCCATGTCCCTAGTGGGGATGAATCCCTCTTCCTCATATCTCCACACCAAGTTGTTGATCACCCTTCTCTGGATGACCTCCGAGGGGGAGAGAGGGCGTGGTTGTCCTGCAGTTGCGGCTGCTGGGACGACTGTGGAACGGGCGGGACTGCGCGGAGTAGCCGCGTCGGTGTTTCCCCTACCCCTGCGCCAGTGGGCGGGCGGCGATCGGGCACTGGATCGGGCGACCTGATTCCTGAAAGCAGGGAGAAGAACCCGTTAACACTGACATGAAAAGGAATCGACAACCAACCGTTAGTGCCACAACGCCTTCCGTGGGGGGGGACCCATGCCCTCGACGTCGTGAGACGGAGTGCCCGATTTCCCTTCCCCAGCCCCTGGTGGGTAAAAACTGAATGCTCGGCCGGGCAACATGCCGGTCTTCCAACACCTCTGAAAGCCATCGGTCTTCGTATTGAGGAGAAGAGATTCACGTCGGGTTCACCATTTTTCTGTTTCGGTGCGGATGTGCGTCAGGTTTCCGTTCCGACGCTGTTCCGCCAGGACGCGTTCGCGCGTGCGCCCGTCGACCCGAGGGGATGGTTGCACGGCTTGTGGCCCCGCAGTCCCGCTTTCCAAAGGCAGGCGGCGTCCGTCCCTTGTTCAGGGACGTCTGCTCCTTGATCGAAACTGGGATGATGGGATGTCGGCTCCTCCTTCCGTGGACGTCTCCTCGGAACTCATCGCCTAGTCCGGGTCTCCCTCATAGATTTAAGAATGTTCGTGAATCTCGTTCCCGGCGCCATATCTCTATGGACACCGGTTAATTACGCTGCTTCCGCCCAGACGCTCCAAGGAGTCTGGTCGGGGCAGCAACCTGCGGTGAGGAGACCGGGTAGCTCCGGGTGTTGGGGGCGTGTCTTGACACTGCGGCTCTGCATGTCTGCCTTCCGTCCCTAATAGGGCTTCTCGAAGGCGTGATGGCCTGAGGCATCCTGCGCTGGGTGCGGGGAACTGCATTACCTAAGGTTTTCCTCAGCTTCCCATGTTTAACACAGGGTATGCCGCGAGTTTAACGTCCAGCGGGGACGGCATCGGACTGATCAACACGAGGAGTGGATCAGATGACAGAACCCCTTGCGGGGAACCTCCGACGCTGGGGCCAGCACATGGGTGGCTTCCCGAGTGAAGTGGAGTGGAATGAGATGGCATGACCCCACCGGGATGTGGCGGCCCGGGTAAGGATCAGGATGGATGATGGAGTAAAGATCTTGGACCCCGTAGGGGCTTCCTACGTACCGCGCGTTGGCACGGATCAAAGTCAGCGTAGTTCGGATATACAGTTTAACGTCATGCTGGACGTTGGCAAGCCAACTCACAAGGAGGTCGAGGCTGCCAGGCGGAGGATTGAACCGAACCACCTCGCACAGGGGGGGATGGAACAGCCGGGTGGATCACAGTTTCACGTCATGCTGGACGTTGGAAAGCCGACTCACAAGGAGGCCGAGGCTGCCAGGCGGAGGATTGAACCGAACCACCTCACACAGAGGGGGATGGAACGGCCGGGTGGATCATAGTTTCACGTCATGCTGGACGTTGGCAAGCCGACTCACAAGGAGGTCGAGGCTGTGGGGAAGGATTGAACCGAACCACCTCGCACATAGGGGGATGGAACGGCCGGGTGGATCACAGTTTCACGTCATACTGGACGTTGGCAAGCCGACTCACAAGGAGGTCGAGGCTGTGGGGAAGCACAATTGAGATACACACGTGCAGTCCCCCACAAGGGCGGATTCATAGGTGAATCGACGCGAGTGTGAACCCGGGAGGGGTCCACTGATGGACGAACCGACGTGAATACGACCGGGACGACCAGGTGGTGGACTTGAACCTCAGGGAGGCTTCCTACGTACCCTGTTTAGGAGACAAGGATCAAAGTCCACGTAGTTCATTCTGCCAGGACTTACACACTGAGGCAGCCCAGATGCGGCAAAACTCAGTTGGAGAGAGACTCGGGCCGGAGGTGAGAGACCTCGATCCCTGTCACGCCCTCTTCTGGTTTCGGCAGTGGGGAAGCACAACAGAGATACACATGTGCAGTCCCCCACAAGGAAATAGGGGTTTGTAATACCCTACCCCTGTGGGAGAAGGCCACTCCAATAAATCGTCCCTAAAGAGGGGAAATCCCGACATCCCTGCAGAGACGAGCGGGTGGGGGCCACATCCAAACCGGGGGGGGGGGAACCCTGCATGCGAGGCACGAGATCGGGTGATGCGGACGGTTTAACGTCTTGCCGGACGAAGTACAGTTTAACGTCGTGTGTTGAGGATGAAGCGGACAGTTTAACGTCTTGCCGGACGAAGTACAGTTTAACGTCATGTTGGACAAAGATGCATGGCAGTTTAACCTCTTGCAGCGCGGACGAAGATGGTGCCGCCGATGGGTCTGTGTCACTTCGCGCAAGCCTGGAGGGCCGCACGGGAAGACAACGCACGGTGCGGGCACCCGGGATGAAGATCATCGGGTGCCACGCGGGCGGGTACCCTCAGGGGGTCAAAGGGGGCGACCCTGGCGGTTTGCGCGCAAGAGAGGATCTTGGCGCGCAAAACCGCGGGTCGGCGTGCAAAAGGCCGGGCTGGTGCGCAATTGGGCCAGCCCTTTGCGCGCGGGTGATTGAGATTGCGCGCACCGGGCTTCGGATAGCGCGCGGGGGCAACGACCCATTCTTTAACGAATGGCCACTTTGAAAAAAGGGGGGGTGCGCGCAATCGGGCTGGATTGCGCGCACCCGGGGGGCAATTGCGCGCAAGAGGCTTCTTTTGCGCGCGAAGGCCTTCAGGTGAGAATTTGTTCAAAGGAAAGGAGCCAAGGGGATTGCGCGCGAAGGCGAACCCCGAGGCTTTCTTGCGCGAAAGAAAGGAGGCTACCTGAAGATCGGTATTGCGCGCGGAGGGGGTTTGATTGTGCGCACGAGCGACCTTTCGAATTCTGGCAACCTCCAAAACGTTGGGGGTCGCCTCATATTTATAGGCAACCCTGGGTGCGGAATCTCGCCGCCGGTGCGCAATTCATGCCGCGGGCGCGGAATCGGGGCCCCAGCGCGCAAGGGAGTCCCGCGGGCAGCGGGCGCGCAAAACTGCGCGCCGGCCCAGCGCTTTGCGCGCATCCCGGGAGGATTGCGCGCTGAACTTCGACTTTGCGCGCGGACCTCCAAAATTCAGCGCAAGGCCTCCGGTCCTTCTGAAACGTGCTTCTGACTCCAAATATGACCTCGCTTTCCGCATCCGGAGCTTCGTTTGGGAACAACGGACTTTTCCGGCATCTACAATGGGTACTCCATGAAGTCTCACAACTTCATTAATATATAGTCTTTCTAGACGTTCAAGTGGTAAATCTTCCCTTATAGCAATAAAATGTGCTGACTTGGTAGGACGATCAACAATGACCCATATTGCATCATTCCTTCTAGGAGTCATTAGTAGTCCCTTGACAAAGTACATCATGATATTATCCCATTTCCACTCAGGCATGAGAGTAGGTTGCATGAATCCTCCAGGTTGTTGCCTTCCAACTTTCACTTGTTGAAAAACTATACATCTTGAAACTAAATCAGCAATCTCTCTCTTCATGTTGTCCCAACGAAAATGTTCCTTCAAATCTCTATACATTTTTGTGCTCCTAGGCTGTATAGTGAAATTGAAATTATGAGCATCATCTAACAATTACCTTTTTAGATCAGGTATATCGGTAACACAAAGTCTCTTCCCTAATTTCAAAATTCCATCTTCATACACAAAGTCTCTCAATCTCCCATCATTAACATCTTTAATCTTCTTTTGAAACTCTTCATCATCAGTCTGAGAACTCTTTATCCATTCTAGTAAATATGGTTTGGAATCCATTTGAAAAAGCATTGATAATTCACCTTCCATGGTGATTATCATATCCATCTTTACTATATCCATGTATATATGATCCTTTTAAACTCTCATCTTGTTCCAAACTCCATGATCCTTTCTACTCAAAGAATCTTCCACCTTATTTTCCTTCCCCGAGTGGTAGTGTGTCATGAAATCATAATCCTTTAGTAGTTCAAGTCATCTTCTTTGCCTCATGTTGAGTTCTTTCTGTGAGAAAATATACTTCAAACTCTTGTGATCAGTATAAATCTCACATTTTTTACCATAGAGATAATGTCTCTATATCTTCAAAGAAAAGATCATAGCTGCTAACTCAAGATCATGAGTAGGATAGTTTTTCTCATGAATTTTCAACTGTCGTGATGCATAGGAAATAAACCTATCATTCTACATAATGACACAACCAAGTCCTTTCTTTGAAGCATCACTATAAATAAAAAACCCATCATTCCCTGATGGTAGAGTCAATATAGAAGAATTGACTAATATTCTCTTCAATTATTCAAAACATTCTTCACACTCTTTTTTCCAAACAAATTTCACCCCTTTACGTGTGAGATTCGTTAATGGGTTAGCCAATCAGGCAAAATTCTCGACAAAACGTCGATAATAACCTACTAAACCAATAAAACTGTGTACCTCGATTATACTCATCGGTGCCGGCCATTCTTGGATTTTTCTTGTCTTAGAAGGATCAATAGAGATTCCATCTTTAGAGACAATATGGACAAGAATTGAAATGTCCGGAAGCCAGAATTCACACTTGCTAAACATCCCATATAATTCATGTCTTCTTAGAGTCTTCAATATAATTCGCAAGTGATTTTTATGATCTTTTTAGATTTTGGAGTATACCAAGATATCATCAATAAATACCACTACAAAGTCATCAATATATTCCTTGAAAACTCTATTCATTATATCCATGAATACAGAGGGTGAATTAGTCAATTCGAATGGCATTACTGTAAACTCGTAATGCCCGTACCTGGTTCGAAATACTATCTTCCGAATGTCTTCCTTCTTCACACACAACTGATGGTATCCAGATCGAAGGTCAATCTTTGAAAAGTATTGAGCTCCATGTAGTTGGTCAAATAAATTATCAATGCGAGGTAGGCGATACTTGTTCTTTATTTTTATATCATTGATATCCCTATAGTCAATGCACAACCTCATAGATCCATCTTTCTTCTTAACAAAAAGGATAGGGGCTCACCATGGAGAAACACTAGGGTGAATAAATACCTTATTACTAAATTACTCTAGTTGTTTCTTTAGTTAAACTAACTCCACAGTGGCCATTCTATGAGGGGTCTTTGATATAGGCCTTGACCTAGGAATTAAATCAATGGAAAACTCAATTTCTCATTCTGGAGGATGTCCAGGTAAATCTTCTAGAAACACATCAACATATTTTCTCACAATAGGTACATCCCCTATTTGAACATTATATTCCTCACCCATAGTCATTGCATTCCCTTCCTCAGCAATAATTGAATTTAGTTGAGCTATTGGGGGTAGATCAAGATATGAATTAGGTGGTGACAATTCTGCTCTAAAGATAAGGTGTTCCTTATCATCATCATAAAAAATCATAACCTCCTTATTCTTATAATAAATCTACGCATCACGGTCTTAAAGCCAATCTAGATCGAGTATTATATCAAACTCAATCATAGGTATGATGATGAGATCAGCAGATAAAGAACATTTATGTGCTCTAATGGTAACAGATCCACAGAACATTGTAGCAATGATACTTCCCTTAAGAGATTTAACTGACAACTCCCTTTTTAAATCAAATTGGAAATGTCTAATTTTCTTAGCAATCTTGGAAGATATGAAACAATGCAATGATCCAGAATCAAATAAATCATTGGTTAAACTTGAGGAAACCATTAAATTACCTGCCACCACGTCTTTCGGAGCATCTACCTCAGCAGTAGTGATAGAATATTCTTGGAATTGATCCCTTGGCCTTTTCTAAGGTAAGTTCCCCTGACGCTTAGAACATTATTTTTAATAATGTCCCATCTCTCTGAAATTGTAGCATTGAACATCAGTAGCTTCTTTCTTCCCCTTACAATCACGATCTTGGTGGCCTTTTTCACCACACTTGTAACAGACTCCCATTCCTTTCAAGCAAGTACCGGGATGTTTCTTCCCACATTTACTGCATGATGGATATTAAACTTTTCCCTTCTTCCCCTTATTTCCATTTCCAGATTGATCAGAAGATCTCCTCTTCTATTTCTTTTCTTTAAAGAAATAAGACTTAGAGAATCCTTTTTCTGTCTTGATAGCACATGAGACAATATCTTCGTATGACAAGAAGGATTGTAAGACTAATGATCGATGAAGAAATGGTTCTATCCCATCAAAGAAATGATCAATCTTACTTCTTGGGTTATGTATATAATCTCTAGCATACCTTGCAAACTTTGTAAAGTTAGCCTCATACTTTGCGACATTCTCCTCCTCCTTTTTTCTCAGACTCTGAAATTGCCTTTCCATATCTGCTCGATGATCACGAGGAAAGTATTTTTCTAAGAAAATATCCTTGAACTTTATCCATTCCATATTTTATAATTCATCATCTCCCTTCATGTTTTGAATCAATGACTACCATTGGTCAACATCTCCAGTGAGGCGGTAAATTGCCATGATAACTTTTTCCATTTCACTACTCCCCAAGGCATTGAATATTTTCTCTAAAGTATCTATCCATTGCTCAGCTACTATGGGATTTGTACTACCATTGAATTTTGGTGTTTGTTGCCTCATGAAGTATTCTATCATTGATCCTCCAAGCTGTGGATCAGAGTGCTTCATACGGGTAAGGTTATTATTCATAACCAGAGTGAGTTATCCCAGTATGGTGATTAGCTGATTAGCACCAGTTGCATCACCAACTCCACTATAATTATCTTGAGTAGTAGGACAATCCCTACCTGGAGTGCGTGTATTGATATGGTTTCCATTACTTCTACTAGGTACCATTTCTATACAATGGCATAAACTATATTAGTTTATGAATCAAAATACATTATTCCATATTTGTAAAACACTTAACATAAAGTGAACTATTTATGGATATAATACATAATCATAAAAAAAATATTTTATTTGAGAAAGTATATACTCATAAACCCTTCATAATGTTTTGTAAAGAAAATGAGAATTATCCTAAGCATATCCCCCAGGAGTGTCGTAACCAAGAGTGCAGCAAGGCCCATTGTCGTGCACCAGTTCCCGCTCAAGTCTAGCTCAAAGCGGTGTTTTTGGGTTTTACCCCTAGGTACATCTGTGTCAGAGCCACCTCTACCTGCTCGTATCTAGACAGATATTTATTTCTCGGAAACTCAAAAAATCTCTACAATACCAAAATTTGAGGAAGTTCTTCTATACTAATCTTTAAAGTCCATCTTAGGTCTATGTGACCTAATTAGAGTTTATCTAAATCTAGCTTCCATGGTTTGTACTAAACTTCCTCTGATACCAACTGTAATGCCCCGACCCCAATTACCTAGATTCGGTGCATTATTACATAACATTGTCATGATCACAAAAGATCAATTCTCAAAAGACCGATTAGTTTAGTAGCCATAGAATCAATCGATACATTCATAAAGTTTACATTACATCATAAAATGAAAACTACAACAAAATAGTCTCCATAGTCCGAACTCATATCCCCTCATACTATCCCTGCAGGTCATTCATAAAATACTTCTTCACATCCTAGGAAAAATAAAACATAGAAAGGGGTGAGGTCAGATGCCCAGTAAGGATAACAATATAGCATAAACTTTCATAAATAAACATAAACATTTAAGGCAATGTATAACTAAAGGAAAAGACTTTTAAACTTGAAATTAAACATAAAATGACAAAAATAAAATGAAATAATGTCATTTAATTATTCACATGAATATTTTACTAGTCGAATAATCACATTCAATATCAATAACCACTTTCAAAATGATAGAATGCATAATGGCAGACTATCATAACCACGTAGTCAAGGACTTGCACCAAGACTATAAATAAGATTTTGTCAAGGCCTTGTGCCAAGACACTAGTTTGTCTCATGAGACCTACCGATGCATCGAGGAGCTATAGCAGGCTCCACCGATCACATATTAAGTCCAATTCATTCCTCATATGAACAGGTTTAAACATAACATTAACATTTGTATTAAAACTAGCATACGAAATGTCAATACTTTCTCCATAAACCATGAATGGTGTAAAAATAACACATTCACAGTCAAAGATATCACAAAACCTTCAATAAAATATGGAAGTTTTTGTATCATAATAAATCAACTTCAAATAAGCTTAACATTCATTAAAGGGTGTTGACATAGATGAAATCAAAACTATTTGAGAGAAATATATCTTTTTTTTGAAATTATTTAAAAGGACTATAATTATAAAAGAAAACATATACTTTAAAAATATTCTTATAATATTTTAAGGGAATCTTTGATGAGTTTATAATGATAGAAAATAGTCACACCCGCCGTATAAGTTAAAAAACACATTCTTACCTTAATTCTGTCGAAAAGGTTAAAAAGGACATTGTTTGGAAAACGACGGAAAGATTACTTTATAAACATCTTATAAAAAGTCAAAAAAGGGTATAAATGACTTTAACTCATAGTATATAAAATATTAAGAATGTTTTTAAATACATTTTTAAGAAACATTGATGTGGATTATAAAGAGGTCCTAGTAGATAATTACGTAAAAACAACCTCAGATAATGAAGAGATTATGAAATAAACAGTTACCTTGTACTTTTCCTTGGTTGAGGGTAGGTTAACCTCAAATATAATAGTAAAATAATTGTTATTAAATAATACAAGAATAATATTAATTAATATGATATCAAATATGATCTTTTGACATTGCTTTGTTAATAATATCTTAGTATTATCGTCGTTTCGGGTGTTAACTTACTCGTTTTCTTTTATATGTTTTGTTACAAAAGACATGTTTTTTATAGATATTTTGTATCTTATTCCTATCCAGAATGATATCAAGTCCTTAAACATTATTTTTAATCATCAAATGATAATTATAGTTGCATGGATACGATGGGGAATGAATCTTATCGCGTTCGTGGAGACGGTAGTCTGTACGTACACACGAGGGACAATATCATTATTTTGATGTTAAAATAATATATAATTGGATGGTATATCATATATAAAGAATAATTATAATGTTATATTTATTATTTACATGAATTATACATCATTATTATACCCATCCAAATAATAGTGTTTTAAATAATAATTAGACCACGACGTGGAGATAGTAAGCCGTACGCACACACGTATGGTGACATGTCATTGAAGGGATGAATGGAATACTGAATATGGTTGTACCATATTTATAATAACATCACATTATATAGGAGATATTGGGGTTATTATTATATAATGTAAATAATAAAGAAAGAATAAGTTGAAGAAGAAAAGAACTTGAAAAAGGGTGGTGAAAACATTACCTCTTCTTCAGGTTCTTCCTTTTGATTTGATCAAAAGGGATACTTAGGTTGTTTTTATGACAAAACTAAGGCCTCTAGGTTGAAGTGAGGGAAGTTTAGAGAATATTTGGTAAGGTTTTGGCCGAGTAAAAAGGCTTTGAAGTTGTGAGGATTTGTTTTTAATTATGTCCTTTTATAAGGGGGGGGCACTTTAGGAAAAACATAAAGTATTATTTTATATTTAATTCATATTCAGTTTATAATGGCTCCAAATTGTATTATTCAAATTATAAGGAGGTTATAGGTCTAAAACAACTCAACCAATAGGTTTTAGTATAGTTTTGGGTCACTTTATTAACCTTATCGTTTAGTTTTAACTCTTAGTTAATTAGTTTGACACTTACCATGTCACTTTCTATTTTTATATTATATAGTTAATAAACTTACTATATACATACAAGAGACCCAGAAGTGGTCCATTAATAATACATCTACCATTATATAAGTACTTTGGCCAAACCTTATAATTTTAATAATAGAATATCAATTAATAATATAATATTTGTTTTTAAAACTCATTTTTTTCAATTTTGACACTATTCAATAATTGATTTTGGTTATAGTCTTATCAACTTTACTAATTCGAATAAAATTCTTTTAAGAAATACTAACATGTAATATTAACCAATTAAATTCTTGGATGTCATCAAAACTTTCAAATTATATTTATTTTAACTTTTATAATACCAATTATTTGATTCCTTTTTTATTAAGAAAAATACAGCATCTTTATGTGTCATAAAAAAATTTAATTATTCAATTTCTAAAAATGATAAATAAAATACCATTATATAGGAAATATTATTATATTTATAATGAATATTTATAGTCTAAAATATAACTTATATAACCCTATGTAAAAATAGTTTTTCTAAAAGATATATGCTTATGTCATTTTTGTATTTACTTTAACTTAATTAATATACATTGTCATTGTCACTTACAAGTGGATCTATGGGGTCTGAAAATCGTCCCAAAGATGCACATGGTCGGACATGTATCAACCAATAGGTTTATGACAAGTTTTAGGGTAATTTATGTTTATTATAATATTATTTTTTTACCCTTATTTACCAGATTTATCCTTTAACCATAGTAAATAAAATATTTACCGATGTAATTATTCAAATTGTCTAAAAATAAAAGTGACATATTTACATAGTTTAGACCTCCTGATTCTATATATGGAATCCATTTTTCTAAATTCAAAAAATAGAAGTGGAAGAAATTAATTTAAATACAATTCCCGTTATTAAAACAAAGAGCGTGTTTAAAGAGATAATAACTATCAAAAGATTGACACTTGTTTATGTCCGGTTTAAATGTGAAATTATGTCCAATGAAAAATATTGTATTAAATTGTAAAACTATATTCTAAATACACTTTAAAACCACTCAAATTCATAATTTATCACTATTATTTATTTTGATTAAAAAAGTTGTTTTTAATTAAAATTTAGTAATTTTCACTATTCATCAAAATATAAAGGTTATCTGAAAGGTACCAAAATTTTACCCTAGGATGATTTTGATATTCCGAATCAAAAAATGAAGTCCATTTTGAGATATAAAATTTATAAAATTTTAAAAAGTGTGTATTACTATTCATAACGGCTACTTTGATTGGTCACGGTGTGTTAGAATCTCGAAGTTGCGTACAACACATGCTACTGTATTATTCAAATAGAATCATATCGTGGAAGGTTGGTGTGTTATAGTTTCTGGAATCAAAAATAAGATCAAACTCCTTTTCACAGTTTGGTGGAATTATAACCGGAGACACATTCAGATTATTTTTCTGTGCTTCACATGATTTTCAGCAGTCCTCATTGAATTCAAATAGAATGTCCTTTGAAAAAAAGTGTGTCAATGGATGTGATACTTTAGTGAAATATTTTATGAAGTTTCTGTAGAATCCATCATTCCTAAGGAAACTTATGATCCCTTTTATAGTTGATTATTGTCAGAGATCTTTAATGGACTTGATCTTTGTAGGATCAAACTCAATGCCTTCTTTAGAGATTTTGTGTCCCGACACAATTCCTCCCTGCAACATAAAGGGACATTTTCCCCAATTTAGAAATAAGAATTTCTCCTCATATTGTTGGATAAATAGTTCTATATTACTTAGACGGATATCAAATGATCTTCCATAGATTGGGAAATCATCCATGAATAGTTTGATAAATTATTTATCCATATCACGAAGGAGGTGTGTCAGGCATCTTTGGAATATCAATGGTGAATTGGACATACTGAATGACATGCGTCTATATAAAAAAGTAACAAAGGGGTAGGTGAAAGTGGTTTTGGTCCAATCAGTGGGGCCTACTGCAATTTAATTGTATCTTAAATAGACATTTAGGAAATAATAGAAATCATGTCCCACATTACTCTCAAGCATTTGAACCATAACAGGAAAGAGAAAATGATCTTTCCTTATTATTGCATTCAAACATCTTTAATCCACGCAAACTCTCCATCATATGATGGTGCATGTTGAAATGAGTTCATTATCAGTTGTCTTTTCTATAATGAGTCCTCTCGGTTTGAGAACAACTTTGAGGGGAATCACCCATTCCCTATCTAATATTGGAAAGATTATTCTGGAATCCATAATCTTCATCTCTTACTTCTAGAAAACCTCTTTCATTGGCGGCGTAAGATGCCTATGAGGTTCTCTTTTTGGTTTTTCATCTTCTTCAAATAAAATCTGGTGGGTCCACTCTGAAGTATTGATTCCCTTAATATCTTCCACACCTAGGCTATTGATTTCTTGGGTCTTTTTAGGACATTTACTAGTTTTTATTCCTGATCTTGAAATAGTTTGGCATTGATAATGATGGGTAAATAGAACGATTCTACATTTTATGAGTACTTCAATGTACTTAGTAAAGGTTTCAAGTTCAATTTGGGTGGATGAATTATGGATGGGATAAATGGTGTTATGGTGTCTCTGGTAAGTGGTACAATAAAAATTACATCATAGAAATCATAGTCCTCTTCCTTTTCTGAACATGAATCATTAGTCTCTTCCTCAATAACAATGTACTCCTATCCTTTCTGAGCGAGAGATATGGCGTTGCAGTCCACCAGATCATGTGAATATTGGGAAATATTTATCAGGTTGAACATTACTTGTTCTTCTTTGACTCTAAAGATGATACGTTCTTAATTAACATCAATCAAGGCCTTACCTATTCCATGGAAGGGTCTTCTGATAATCATCAGGACATATCCTTTCTCTTCCATGTCTAAAACTATAAAGTCTACTGAAAAAATGGATTTTACGACTTTAACAAGAACATCTTCAAGAATACCATGTGGTTATTTAACTAAAATATCGACTAACTACAATGCTTCTCATGTAGCTTTGAGCTCTTGGAGTCCTAGTTTTTGGAAAACACTCATTGTCATCAGGTTAATGCTGGCTCTAAGATCACAGAGCACACTTCCACATTTTCACTCTTCTATTTCACATAGAATTGAAAATTTTCTACGTTCTCTCATCTTTGGTCAGATTTTCTACACTAAAATAGAATATCATTCTTCATTTAATGGGATTACTCCAAGATATTCTATTTTATCTTGTTTGATAGATAATCTTTAATAAATTTTTCATATGTGGGCATTTGGGAGATTTCTTTAGAAAAAGGAATATTGATGTGAAATTATTTGAACATTTCCAGGAACTTTTTGTACCTAGATTCCTGCTTAACTTTCTTTAATCATTCTGAAAAGGGAAGAGGTGGCTTGTATAGAGGTGGGGATACATAAATGGGTTTCTTCTATTTTTATGGGGCTTTATCTTTCTCACCTGGTATTGTTTCTACTTTTTCTAGTAATTTCATGGGATCTTCCTATGGCCTTGTTTCCTATGATTTATGGAAATATAATATATCTACACTCTTCACCACTACATACATAGCTTCCTTTCATGGTTATGTCTCAGTATTTCCGGGTAGAGTACCTGGTAATCTTTTTGATAAGGTTTTTGAGATCTTCCCCATTTTCAACTCTAGGTTTCTTAAAGATGCTTGCTGGTTTTTCATTTTTGTCTCCTATGTGGTTATCATTTGATATGACTTTTGAATGAAGGATGTTAGGAGTTTATCCATGTTAATTTTCAGTGGTGTAGGTAGCTATTTTGGTCTTGGCTTGGTGGGTTGGAGTTTTGTTATTGGGGCCTCAAAGAGGGTTGCTGCTGATATTTCATCTACTGTGGTCTCATGACAAGGTTCATTTTTGGATACCCTAGTGGTCACTAGTTGCATAACTATGTTTGACTATTACACTACGGAAAATATCCATGATTGTTTTGAGGATTCTATTTAGAAGGACTATGTTGAAAAATGGTTGTAGTTGCTGTTGCTGAAATGGTTGACTTTGTATATTGTAATTAATGTAATTACAACCCTTTGGTTCCTCATATCCTAATTTGTAGTCTTGATACTGGTGTGGTTCACTGCATATCTCTCATGACTGGATCTCCATGACTAGGATCGGATGGGGTTTTGTGGTTGGTATTTGAAATGACTCAATCTTCTTAGTTAGTCCTTCAACTTGCGCTCATAACCGAGTGGTCTTGTCAACTTGGTGGATTCCATGTCGTGGTGGTCCATGATCACTTTTCCATAAACTGTAATTGTGGGATACTTCACCCAATATATCTCTCCCTACTTCTTGTGTTTTGAATGTCATTCCTTCATCAGTTGTAGCAATGATAACTTTTTTTTACCGCTGGTTGGATTACCTAATTAAAGGTTTGCATTTGAATCCAAGTTTCACGTCTGTTATGTGGACATTTTTTCACGCTTTATTTTAATCGATCACATGCTTCCCATGTGGATTCTCTATATCCTTATGAAAAGTTATGAATTTCATTCCGGAGTTTCTTATTTTGGATCAGTGGAAATTATTATCGAGAAATGTTTTTGAAATCTCTTCCCAAGTCATGATTGACTCAGGAGATTGGATTTTGAGATAATCATTAGATCTATTTCTTAATGAAAAAGGAAATACATGGAGTCTTATCACATCATAAGAAACTCCATGGTTATGAAAGATATCAAAAAAATCTAGGAAATTGAAAATATTTTCATGTGGGTCTTTACTATAAAGGTCACTGAATTGTCCCATGTTTTAGATCAAATGGATGAGTCCATGCTTGATTTCAAAGGTATGGGCTTGAATTGGAGGGTGAACGATGCTTGAAATCAAACCATGGATTGATGGAAATCCACAGTCCATGATGGTTTTCTCAGGGTGCATTGGGTTTTCTCCATGTATGATATGATAATTTTGCAGGTTGGGCCCCACATTGTGATGTTGCTCAACCATTTTTGACCAGCAGAGTAATAGAAGATGCCTTTCAATCTCGAGATCAAAGACCAATAGTTCTTGTGTTTTAAGATTCATTTATCTGGTCAGGGGACCTTGGTACATCCACTGAATATGAAGGTGAATAGGCAAGGGTATCTGGAAATGAAAGACAGAAAAAGGGTGAGAGAAAGGTAATCTGAAGTCTTATAAAACATTGAGTTCTTATACCAAACGATGTTGTCTCCCTAGTAGCAGCACCAGAACTTTTATGGCCTATGTGAAGCGGTGTCATCAATTCCTCTATCTTGAATCAAATTTGAATTTTTAATTTCTCCTAAACTTTCACCAACTACTAAGATGTAGTGTAGTGGGAGTACGGGGTCAAATACACAGTGAGACAACTATTAATTTTTGAGAGGTTCTGGTTTCTAAACATAGAAGGGAGTCCTTTATTGAAGTATTTTTTTGGGATTTTCTTATAAGTTCTATTTTTGGATGACTTGCAATGATAAATGCGGGGTCTGGATCAAGTCACGTATCTCGGTGAAGGATTTACTTTAATTGTAACCTTGGAAAGATCCTATGTTTTAGTCTGCGAAGAAAACATGGGTCACTAGTTGTCTTTGGTCTTAAACTTCTAGTCCTACCTAGGAAGTAGCTATTCCATGGCCAGGAGATAGCAAAACCTATGTGCATTATTTTTGGCTTCTTAAGGGAAGAAATCTTCCTAATCTAGTGTTTATAGCTCAGTCTACTCCAATTAGGATATGGTAATTTTTTTGATTGTCCCGTGGTCATAGACATTCGTACAAATGGGTTAGGCCTTGAATTAATTTCATTGTTACTAATTAAATTAGACTTTCCAATTTTAGACTTAAAGTTGTATTTAATTATGCAGATACATCGAGCTTGATTCCTACCCCTATGAAATTTAGCTACTCATTAGGCATGGTGGATGATTTAAATAAACTAGATAATGAATGCTCAAAAGAATTATAATAAAACAGATTCTAGGATGATAAAGGGAAAACATTCATAAGATAATTCTTACTTAAACTAAATTACTTACTTTATAAAAAACTCAGAATTGAATTTTAAGCATGAAATAGGGAAAATAAGGTTTTGAAGAAAGTAATCTCCACAACTCTTGAATCGAAAAAAATGTGAAAACTATGGAGAAATTGGGTTTCAAAAGGGAAAGAGTAAGAATGGATCACAAGGAACTGAGAGGGGAGAAGGAAGAGGTTTTCTACTTTTTTTCAATGCTTTGTCATTCCCTTGCATATATAGGCATTTTTTGTCATGACGTGTACCTATGGTACATGACGCGTACCCTCGATCTGCATCATTTTCCATCATATCTCCATCATGGCACATGGTTCTCATGGATAAGGGTGTTTAACCATGTAAACAACGTTTAGAAGTGGTTCATGACATGTACTCATCATCTGGATGGCTTTTGTGTGGAATCCTCACAGATTTATCACTAATCGGTTTGACTAGTGTCACGATGTTGTCGGTCTAGACACGACATGTATTATCTTTTTCCTTTTTTATTTGTGGAATTGTCATGACTTGGAATCCTGGCTTTGGTTAGGTTGTGATCCTTGGTACAAGACGTCAACTTCATCATTGCGATGTGTTCTTGCCTGATTTTGAATTTATTTTCTTCCTTTTCTTTCTTGAAAACCTATGAAGCTTTTATTCCTGCAAAATTAGACACATACCACGTTAATTATCGAATAATTAAATTAAAAAATATGAATAAATTATAGCAATGTATAAATACAAATTAGTCTCATCAGTGAGTATTGGAAAAAAGGTTGGTGGTTCCATCCTATTTGGCCAAATTGAATAACCTTGAATAACATGATTTGTTTCAATAGTTGATTTAAATTTAATTGTTCAAACTTGGTATAAATTTACCTAGTAAAACCCAAATCCAAATCCACTTGTGGAATCCATACATGAATGAACTTCATGGCTGACCACATAATCTATTCCTTATCGACACTTTAGGATGTCATGCTATACATAGTTTTTTTCCAATGGATTCTCACTATTGTTTTCTCATCCTAGTTTCCAATGGTAAACAAAAATGTGATCTAATACCAAATATAAACACCCATACTCATCATAGAAAGATATTACATATTAATAGTCAAATATTCATTACATTAAATAATGATCCACCCCAAAATAATTTATCTCTAGTGCCTTTGGAAACATGAAAAAATAAACAATTAGACCAAATGTGAGCTACGTCACCTCCCACTAAGCTCCTAATAAATAAAACCCCTATTAAACATATCAAACATTGTACATTTCTTCATATCTTGGTGAAAGGAATCATAATAAAGGGTGAGGTCATACGATCAGTAAAGGTAAACAAGGGAGATATCAACCTAACATGAGGATAAGGGAATGATAACATGATAAAAATATTTCCAAAACCCATACCCTACACATTATTTATCATAGACAGGAGTCATGGGTTAAATCATGGTAATTCATAATACATGAATCATAAAGGAATTAAAGAAAAAAATCAACGAGTTCAATCCCTTGGAATAAGATATATCTTTTTGGCATAAACATAATCATAGAATTACATATGTTAGGGATATACCTAAAGACATTCAAAACATCTAATCATTGATTTAACCACCCATGTACCTTCTTCGGGATTAAGATAACCTCTTATGTACCCTCTTTCAGGCTTTGGATGACCTCCTGTGTAACTTAATTTAGGAAAAGGATAACCTATCATGCACCATTTGAGCTCCTACAGCTTTTAATTACCCAATTCATTGGGGGGAGATATAGGTCCCACCTACCACATAAAACATAACTTTTCTATATAATATCATAAAACATTCATTATATAATAAACTTTTAATGTAAATGGGATTAATAAATTACTCCTCATAGCATAACCTATGAAAAAATAATGGTTTTCGTCAACATCTTGTTATCATAAACATAAACCATCTAGAGGAATTATAATGATTGTATCATTGGATCATATCCATCATAATTATAAAGTTACATCAAAGGATATCATCTTATATGGAAAATTATTTTCAAATATCTCTAGGAACATTTCTTGAGTTAAATAATCCTTTCATGTTGGAAATCACCTTTTTAAAAGTAAAAGTCCACAAAAAATAGTTTAAATTATTTTATTTTAAAATAACCATTGAATCATATAATGCAATATTTAAAAAATCAATATGTCTTGAAGGCATGAATTTTTTTTTAATTCTACCCATATTGAAGTAAATATTTGTATCACATTTTTCGGAATATCCTGAATGGAATTGATTGGAAAATTGAATAATATCCCATTTAATTTTTTTTAAAAAGTCCTACAAAAATCTAAAAAAACTATAAAAACTAATATAGGAAAATTAAAAAATTCGTGAATTATTTTTTATAAACCATGGATTTGGATGAAAAATGGTTTTGGACTAAACAGATAAATGAAGTCGATTTCTATTGAAAACATTATTTCGGTTTCTTTTGTTCTTAAAGTGTCAAAAACGAGAGGAGAATACATTTTATATAAATAACTCTAGGAGTATAAAATTCATGAATTTAATGAAATATATATCATAACATATCATCACTATGAACTTAATCACAAACAATCCTAATAAATAGTGATATTATAACATAATCATTTACCACTTTGGTAAATTCAGAATCCTAAGCTCCATGACAAAAATAAAATTAAAAGAAACATTATATAGCATGAATACAAATTAATCCATGATATAACATATAAATGTGATATATACTCATCTTATAAAATAAGATTGGTGTGTAACATAATATAGGTCCAAATGAAGGAAATTTAAGACAAAAAATCTCTTACCTCAAATCTTGACTTCTTTCATGCATGTTCAAACCTCTGGTAAAATATATACACATTTTTATAAGTTGATTAAAAAACCATAATTATATATATACCATACCATATATAATTTACTCATTTACTTTTAGTACCTTTTATTAACAATTATTTTTTAAAAATTATGTTTTAGGTAATATCTTCTTTTATTTTCGTGTAGGTTTTAATTTGGTATTTTCGGTCCTTTTACATTAATCATGTTTTATGCACCTAAAAAATGATAAAAATGATATAAATATTAGATATATTCATTATATATTCATTTATTATAATCCATCAATATTTAGAAGTTGAAAATGAAATACACCATTCATGGAGATGGTATGACGTACACATGCATGAATGCAGTTTCCATTTTATTGATAGACGAAACAATATAAAGTTATATAATTTATATCCTTTAAATAATAATTATGATTTTAAATATATCTCATATAATAATTAAATTTATATTATTACCTTCCATGTTACCCATAAATGAAAAATGAATCACATAGTTTCGTAAGGAGGTTGTCCATTGTACACATGATTGCTGTTATCATATTCCCACAGAATGGAATGTAAGAAGGTATATGTGATATTGTAATTCAATTAGTATAATTATATAATAGACGTCATATATTAACAATAAATACCTAATTTTATCAATCATAAATAGGCAGTGATGGAAAATTAATTATATCCATTCACGATGGATAGTCTTCCATACACTTGGTGGATGGTTTCATTTTTGATTTGATGGAAGAGGAGATATGTATAGACTATTCTATAAACATAATAATATCTAAATATGCGGTTGATAATGTTTTTATTATATTATAATATTTATTACATGAATCGGTATTGTTATAAAGTAAGTGAAATGAATGATATTAGTAATGAAAAATATCTTTTCTTAGAGAACCCACCTTTAGTTCACTTATTAAGGACCACAGGGTTAGTATTTTGGGAAGGAAATAAGTTATAGAATATGTATAATAATGTTGGGGAGAGATTCTGGTAGGAATTGGTCAATCCAAATATATCGTGAGTTTGTAGGATGTTAAGGGAGGAGATTCCCTTTTGATAATTTAACAAGAGTGGCATTTTTTTGTATGGTTGATACTATTTTAATTATATTATAATTGTTAGTACATTAGTAGAGGTGGTTAGAAAATAATTTAAATGAAATATCTTAGTAAATACACTTACATTTTCATAGAACAACCTCCTTTGGATATCTTATTAAGGACAATGGGGTTGGTATTTGGGGAAGAAAAGAAATTATAGAACATGTCTAAGAATGTTGGGGAGAGATTCTGGTAGGGATTGGACTAGACAAATGTATTTAGTGGATTGAAGATGTGAGGGTAAGAGATGACCTTTTATAAGTTAATATGAGTGTCATTTTTGTACATATATAGAACAATTCAATAAATGAGAGTCACTCTCATCCCAAATTCATCCATAATTCTTAAATAATAGAGTGTAGGGATTATATGTTCAATACACACCTCAAAAACACACACATTTTAAAATAAAATTACATATCTTATATGTATCTTTATTTTAACATTGTAGTTTTAACTATTGTAACTATCCTTTTATGTAGGTTATGTATTATTTAAGACTAGAAATAAAATGGGGATTTTTTGATAATTTGTACCCACTAGATCTAAATATGAAATCTTATTTATAAAATAAAAATAACATATGTGTAGAAAATTAATTTTACTATAGGTAGATGAACTGTGAAAAACACATTTTGACATATTACCATGATAACAAACTATTTCATTATTATTTAGAAATCTATATAATTTTTAAAAAAGGAAAATTGGTCCACTAATGGAATATAGTTAATATTTTCAACTATAACCAAATACATTAGATGATTATATGTTTTTTCAGAGAATTTAAGCCATAAAAATAATATATTATTTTATTATAAAATACCATTAAGGTAAATTTTAACATAATTCTTTTTAATTTGGATTTATGAAGCATCAAAAAAATGAGTAATTAAAATATATCATTTTCACACCTGTCTGAAATGATATATTTATCAAAAAAATTATTAAATACATTAATTCAATCAATTTATAGTACTTTTAATATTTCAATTATCATTTATTTTATATTTCAATTAATTAGATAATTATTATGTTGGTGTTTCTTAAGCATTGGAATTAATTATATAATTACTAAGAATTAAAAATAAATTACCCTCATGAAATTAATATCATTATTCTAAAAATTACTTCTAATATTCATTCAAATCATTCTTTTTTGTATATGTGAACATATAATTGAAATTTAAAAGAAAGAGGGTGGTATTTCATATTTTCATATTTACAATTTAACCCCTAGTAAATCTGTTTCAACCTTAACCATAATAATTAATTTTTACTATTTTTAAAATTCATTTTGACCGAAAATTAAATAGAAATTATTATATAATATTCATTATTATAATTACAAATATGGAATAAATGTTTCTAAATTCCATTTATTGAATTGGAAAATTTTAATTTAAAATTAAAACCGGAGATGTGACGAAAATCAGGTTTTTAAAGGGAACATTTTCATAAGTATTGAAAATGTTAATATCAACATGCAATATGAAAATATTTTCAATTAATTAAATTGGATTAATAAATATATAATTGAATAACTTATTTTAGAAAATATTTTTTAAAAAATATTCCATATTGTAAATGATTTAAATGAAAATAATTTTTTTAATAAAAAAATAGTATTCTTCTATATTCACTGAAAAATTACTCTTTTAAAAAAATTCTATAAAATTCATCCTAATATAATTTTTTTATTAAAATTACACAAATTAAGTATAAATTTTCATTTATATTTTCTAAAAGTTTGAAAAATAAATTTAATTATATGTTCAGAAAATGAAATAAAAGTTGATTTTTTATAAAAAATTAATTCAAATAATATAAAGAATTTACTAAGAATTAATAAATTATTTATAAATATACTTTATTTTTCTAAAACCCTCAGAATTAATTTTTATAATGTTTTTATTTCTATTTATATCGCTAAATTTAATGTCTATGTTATATCATTCATGTCAAAATAATAATTTTTAAAGTATATCATGGTTCATTAAAACTCGACGTTGTTTGTAATGAATGATATAGAATAAATTAAATCTATTTGAAAAAAATCATTAAATATTAGGGTGTTTAAAAATAGCCTATATAATATTTAATGTAATGAATGGCACAAAATGTATCTCCCTCAGTTTTAAATATCTCTTATGTGTTCACATATAGAAAAAAGGAATTAATGAATAAATATAAATTAATATATTAAAATTAATGAAATTATTTTTCATGACATAAATTTATTTAGAATTTTTATTAATCCTTAAATTCTTCTTACAATGAAGATGTAGTATTTGTTCAATTACTAGAAAAATAAATGAATGGTTCTAAAGATATTAAAAATATTATAATTTGACTGAGTTATGGTGTTACACTAATGTTATAGATTAGTATGAAATATTAGTGTTGTTTTAAAGGATTATATTCTAATTCAAATTTTGAATTTATATATTTTTATATCAAATTAAATGAATATTTTCAAAATTAAAATTAATAATAATTTATCTAAAATTTATTTTAATAAGTAATTTAAAAATAATTTTTCCAAAGTGGACAAGGTGGATATGAAATATTTGAAAATTAATCTCTTATGTATTTATGATACAAATTTAAATTAATAAGGAAAATTATAATATATTAAGAGTGAAACATAGGTTAGAACAGTTAATTTTTAAATTTTTAACTAATGTTTTAAACAAAAAACCTAAGGTTTAAAATATTGTTTAAACCTATAAAAATTAAATTTTTATATGATTTTAACACCATCCTATCATTTAATACCAAGATGTTTGGTGAAATTTGGGATAGATAATGAATTTATTATTTTTAATATTTTAAGAAAACTCAAGAATTTCCCACCCCTCAATTATAAAAGGGAACCCATCATTTCTCTTCTTCACACAACTTAGAAACTTCTCTATTTACCAACCATACCAATATCCATTATCTACTTGAATATTCATATTCAATAAGTTCTGGTCTTTCCAAAAGACCACCTCTAGGATCCTTAATAGAAGATCCAAGGATGTTATTTCAAAGAAGAGAGAATCTCCTTAACCAATCACTATCTTTTTAATTATTTTTTTCACTTCCCTATTCTATTATAATATTAATTAAATAATAAATTGTGTATCCTAGAAAAAAACATTATTATCACTACTGGAAATGTGACCTTTATCAACACTTCTATACCCCCTTTCCCAACGGTTTGGCCATCCCATTTGGAAAGCCCACTTTATGGCCACTTTTCCCAATGGTTTTCCAAAATCATTGGGAAATTTCAACTTTGTGGCTACTTTTCCCAATGGTTTGGAATTTGTGGCCACTTTTCCCAATGGTTTGGCGAAACCATTGGGAAAGCCTACCATTTCCCAACTGTTTGGCCAAACCATTGGGAATGTTCAAATTTGTGGCCACTTTTCCCATCGGTTTGGCCAAACCATTGGGAAAGCCAGATTCTAGGGACCTATACCAACGATTGTCAAAATTGTTGGTATAGGTCTATACCAACGATTTTGACAACTGTTGGTATAGGTCCTTTGATTTTTTATCGGATCCTCTTAACCAAAACATTCTATAAATCAAAATTTATAATAATTATGATAAAAATATATATATTTATGAAATTATGTTCAAAACAGTCATGATAGGTTAGTGTATAGGTCATTCAATGATAAACCGGAGGTCTTGGGATCAAATTCCAGTGAATGTTTTTTTGGAAATACATATAACAACAATTTTAAGGAACCGTTGGTATATATTTTCATATTACTTATACCAATGGTTTTCAAAACCATTTGTATAGGTTTATACCAACGGTTTTCCAAAAACTATTTATATAGACCTACCCCAACAGCTTACTTGCCTACGGTTCTCCAAACCGTTGGTACAGGCTATACCAACGGTTTGGAGGCCTATACCAACGGTTCCAAGCGTTTGTATATGTTAGTTTTCCAGTAGTGTATAATTATTAAGCCACCATTATTCACCTATTTCCCATCAAATATGAAGTGAAAGTATCATTCCTGTGTATGTACATCTTACCGTCACTATATAGTGAAAAATAATAATTTTACATTACCATCATTTATGTATGAGTATTATAATGGTTCTAGTATTTGTATAAGTTATTATTGACTTATTTATTAATCAAGAATTATTATATCATATATACCTTCTTACTTTCCAAAACGTAGGAGGACGATAACGCCGCTTATGTGTGTGTGTTGATGACCACCTCCACAAAGCGATGTGATTTATTTTTCATCTGTAAATTAAATGGATATAATAATGATATATTTTATGAATTAATATGATTTATATTATATAATAATTATTATTTAATGATTAATTATGATCTAAATTTCTTTCATTACATTCTTAAAAAAGTTAAAACAGTTTTAATGCGTACGTATTGCCCACCGTCTCTATGAATGATGTCATCCATTTTTTATCTATAAATTTTATGGATGAATAAATAAATAAATATATATATATATAATTAATATATATGATTATTATATAATTATTAACATTATATAAATTAATTAACCATGACCAAAGAATAATTACTGAGAGTATTGAACCCAAACATTGTTGAAAAATGAAACAGTTATCACCCAAAAGATTAATTTTAATAAAACAAATAAATGAATGGGTGATAAGTTTGAATACATTGTTAATAAATGTTATCATATATATAACTATTTTTATTGAATTCATGTATAATAAATATATATTTTTTATATATGGGTTTTTTATTCATACAAAGAAATGTTGAAATTGAGATATGGCATTTTCATATCACTTTTATTTCTACGAGACACTTGTCATATTAACCACTTGTTTAATTTAGGTTAGGTACATAATTTAAATGAATGTATTTTATTATTATTATAATTATGTTTATGGGGATTTACACATCCATCCATTTTTATTTCTTTCATGTGGATGACAATTCAAATGTTACAGAGAGGTAAGAGAATTATGTTTCAATCTTATATTAAAACTTTATTATTTAGGCCTGAATTTACCTCAAGAAATTTAAATGATTATTATATTGTTAATATATTTCATTATTATCTGCCTTTATTTACTTCTGAATAATTCAACTTTTTATATCATTTTTCTTATTTTGTTTACTGAAGATATCAAAATAATATTTTAATGTAAAATAACTATGTTTTATATTCGGTTGAAATTTGTTTCCTTCAATATCCATATTTTCAAAAAAAATTTAAAGGACTTTAATATTCAACTATTAATTTTTAAATTCATTTTAAACCATGTTTAAATTCTTAAAAAATGTATTAAAAATGAAAATTAGCATCTTTTTTTTTCAAATTATTTACTTTTTTTACTTTTATTTACAAATTCATGAAAGGAATATTTTATTACAACTTATATGACATAAAAAGAATGTTCCACCACCATGACATCTCAATTCATTGAGTTTCACTTTATAATTTTCTATGTTTATTTTAAAATAAAATGTTTTTCATGATAGTTTTTAATATTATTATTTTAAATAAGTGGTTTAAAAGTGAAAAGTTTATTTTCCTCAAGAAACATTCCAATTGTTCTTTTAAATGTTCTTGCATCTATGATAACATCTTTTAACATTAATAATGATTTTTATGGGATATAATCCAATTATACCATTCTTATTCTTGGTCTAGTTGGGTTATGTTTATTATTATGATATTATAATGAAACCCATTTATATTCATGGGATAGATATTAACGAATTGATGAAATTTTTATGAAAACTATTTTTTTGCATGGATTGGGATACGATGGTATGTTGTATGTTTTATGATCATATGGATCACATAAGTATGTTTTTCACTATATGATGGATGATCCCGGAATTTTATATATATATATATACATATATCCAATTTATTGGGAAATTTTGATATATCATGAGATAACTATGGGTAACAAGTTGATGTGCTTTTTTCATTATAGAAAACAAGTCAATGTTCTTGATCTATTCTGGGAAACAAGTCGATGTGCTTGATCCACTATGGGAAACATGTCTTTAGGGATGATTAATCATGATTTGATGGTTTTAGTAATTAACCTTCACATATCAAATACTTTTTATATATATGAAGGTGTTATAATTTTAGGACATGAACATATGGTTCATGATTTATTTCTGATGTTTTGTCAATCTTATTATTCGTGCATTTTGAACTTATAAATCTTTATTCCATGACCCGTTTTTATGATCATTCAAAAATTTGGTATGAACCACATAAGTTATGATCATGATATGATAACATTATTATTAATTTATTCTTTCATCTAATCATCAATAGATATCTCCCATGTTTACCCTTACAGAGATTCGGAGCTCACCCTTCCACATCATTAATTTTATAAGATATGAAGAAATGTTTTTACATGGGTATGTTTATGAATAGTATTAAATGGGAAGACCATTGTTGGAGATTTTGGATATCATTCATTAAATAATAATAATGTGTATGTAGTCTTAAACGACACTAAAAATTTATGGTCCTCAGGCATGTATTTTGTGAAAGTTAATAAATATTCATCAAAAGAGATGTAATATTTATGTATAAAATACCTTGACCTTATAGTTGACATAAAAGGAGGTTTTAGTCAATATTTGGATATCATGATGAGAATTTTTTTTAAAAACACTCAGGATGAGTGTAACATCCCAGTTCCGGAAGCAACCCAGAGGCGCCCCATACCCAGTTGGTCACATGGCCTCAAGTGCATTTTCCCAAATGCCAGAGGCTGCAGACTAGCAGCGAGGGCCTTGGGTATGATAGTGGGGAAACTATTCCCTCATTGGCAGAGTACACAATAAAAGTAAACAAAACATGCAATAGAGGAAGCATTAAATATCCAACAACAATAAACAGCAGAATACTAAAACAATAAACAACTAGAGCATATATGTACATATGAAATGATGCATGGTACATATCTTGGAAATCATCCAAACAGGTTACAATGCTAGAAATACAAATAGTACCAAAACAAGTACAAAAGAAAATATAAACAGCTCCGCAGCATCGCAATCCTATGCTTGGTCCCATGCTCTCCTGCTCCAAGCAATCAAGTACCCAGAGTTGAAGGGCACTTGCCCTTGTCTATACCTAAAACAACATAGTCTGTTGGGGCCCAAAAGCATGACCCAATTAGGGTGTGAGACAAAATCCTAGTAGGCAACCACCCGAAGATTTGTGCCTAACAATCTGTGAGTATATGGTAGGTAATAGTACAGTAAGCAGTCAACAGTAACCAGTAAACAACAGGAAGTAATCAGTAAGTAGTAACAGGATAATATGCAATAGTTATCAATCCACAAATCAACAAGCAATAATTAAGAAAAAAATCTAACCACAATAGGAACCCCTCTAGGAAGTACTCGCATCCAACCCCTCTGGTGCTATCCAAGAATTACCAACAACCCTTTAGGTAGTGAACTCAGCCTAACCCCTCTAGTTTGGTCATAAAAAATTATAAGACTCCCTAGGGATGCTCACTCGGTCAATTCCCCTTACAGTCTAGGGTATTCAGGGACTCTCTGAAAAAGATCACATGGTCTAACCCTCTTATAGCCCCAAGTTCTAGAAACTCTCTGAGGAAGCTCACTCAGTCAATTCATTTTATAGTCTCAGGTCTATCACAGACTCTCTGAGGAAGTTTACTCGGTTAATTCCTCTTATGGCATGGAATGGTTCAAGGAAAATCAATCAAGTAAAGAATCTCAGTGGAATCTCACTCAGTCTACCCTCATGTAGTCTATAATATCCAAGACCCACTAGGAATCTCACTCGGTCTATCCCCTATAGTCTATAATGTCCAAGACTCTTTGGGAAGCTCACTCTGTCTATCCCCTATAGTCCATCATGTCCAAGACTCTCTGGGAAGATCACTCGGTCTATCCCCTATAGTCTATAGCACCAGGTTGTCATGGTACTGTGCCAGTCAGTGCAAAATAATTCTATAAGGCTAAAGTAAACCTATAGAGATACTTGGATAACCAGTCTACAGAACAGCAAGCATGTCAAGAATATCATTCCATCCTACGGTCACAAGGCATGGAAAACAGGTATAACGACCAAAGGCTAACAAGACCCAAAGGCCGTAAACATAATAAGGCATGGTAAAAACATCCAATCATAGAAATTATCCTAAAACATGATCAAATTACCTCTACACAAGTATACAAGCAAGGAAGGAGAACAATAGGGGAAAAACAGTAAACACGCAATACCCTGTTCAAGGGTATTAGTGGAAATTTGCACATGAAACTCAAAATTTTTGAATGTTAAGGCACAAAAAACCTACCTTGATGCTAGGAGTTCATTATACATGAACCATGAGGCTTGATTCTCCTCATAATGTCATAGATCTACATAAACACACAAAATTTTCAACCCACGATATCTTGAGAAAGAGGGAAAATCATGGAATGAAACTCAAGAAGAAGGAAGAGTTCACCGCTGTAGTTCCAACTCAATCGATGATGGTCGATTCGGAAAACAGACAGAGGCTCAGGGGGTCGGAGGATGTTCACGTCTGTATGGATTCTCTCGGTCGAAGAAAATTGAGAAGAAGACGATTCTGTCGATTAGGCATGACCCCGATCCGTTTAATGAAAAAAGTACACGGCATGTACTAGGAAATTTCGTACTCCTCTTTAAGCGGCCTCCACATCACCCCTACACACCATGTGTGTGGCCCGAACACGGCCAGCACACAACCTTGCGTGGAACAGAAGTACATGGCGTGTACTTATAAAGTACATGGCGTGCACTTTGAAAATTTATAGATTTTCCTCTTTTTTTCAAAAAACACCAAAAAAGTAAAAATATACCTAAAACAAAGATCCGGGTTCTTAAAAACTTCCCCCCTTAAAGAAATTTGTCCCTGAATTTCTCTAGAGAGGCGTAGAAGAAGAAACACTGAACAACACCGACCACTACAATCGTCCATCGGCCTCCCTCTCCCTGGTCTCATCCTGTACTCTCTCGTGCTGCCATAACACCCGTACCAGACGAATAGACCGGCCATGGAGAACCTACATACTGCGATCGACAATCCGGATAGGTTTCTCCTTAAATGATGCATCCACTTCGAGCTCAACCTCATCGGGTTGAAAGACATGAGATGGGTCTGAAAAGTAATGTCAGAGCTGAGAGACGTGGAAGACGTTGTGAATAACCGAGTACCTCCGAGGTAACTTCAACCGATAGGTAACTGGACCAACTCTCTCCAACACCTCAAATGGACTGACATACCATGGTGAAAGCTTACCCTGTCTCTGAATCCTCTTGTGTCCCAACCTTGGTGCGACACATAGGAAAACATGATCCCCAACCTCGAACTCCAGAGGTCGTCTCCACTGATTTGCATAAGACTTATGTCGAGACTGTGCTGTAGACATCCTCTTCTGAATCAACTATATCTGCTCTGAGGTCTCCTAAACGAGATGAGGTCCCAGCAAAGTTGCCTCTCCTGCCTCCAGCCAGCACAAAGGTGATCGGTATGGCCTACCGTACAAATCCCCGTAAGGTGGCATCTGAATAGTTGCCTGAAAATTGTTATTATAGGAAAACTCCACAAGAGGAATATGCTTCTCCCAAGAACTGCCAAAGTCTAGAATGCAAGCTCTCAGCATATCCTCAAGTACCTGGATCGTACGCTTGGACTGGCCATCTTTCTGAGGACAGTATGTTGTACTCAAAAGTACATGTATACCAAAGACTTCTGAAGCCCCTGCCAGAACCGAGAAGTAAAGCGCGAATCCCTGTCTGAACAATAGAGTGTGTAATTACATGAAGACATACAATCTCTCGGATGTATAACCACCCTAGCTCATCAACACTGAAGGTCTCCTTCATCGGCAATAATTGAGCAACCATCGTAAGACTGTCGATGGAAACCCAAACTACATCACTCCCTTGAGGTGACCTCGGTAACCCGGTCACAAAGTCCAACACGACATCATTCCACTTCCACTCGGGAATGGGTAACTTCTGTAAAAGCCCCTCTGGTCACTGATGATCCGCTTTCACTTGCTGACAAGTAGAACATCTCATTACGAACACAACAACATCCCTCTTCATACCTGGACACCAGTACTGGTAGTGTAGACCACGATACATCTTGGTGATGCCAGGATGAACTACCCAAAATGAAAAATAAAAATCACACATCAGTTCCTCATGTGTGTCTACTAGCACCCATACGCATCACTAGAAATGCAAGATCTCATCCTCGCACACTTTCCATCCAGGAAGAGGGTCCTCTCCTGACACACTCTCCCGCAGGACTAGGCCTTCTAAGTCTGATAGCTACCTCATCCACACCCGATAAAGATGGGTAGAGGTAACAATGACAGAAGGTAGAAAATTCTTCCCCTAATTGTCGTGCACCTCTAAATGCATCTCATAGAACATATCCATAAGCTGCCACTCACTGATGGACTCATGAACTACCTGAATCTGAGTTCTTCTCCTCAACGCATCTGCCACTGTGTTACCCTTTCCCGGCGTATAGGCAAGCTCAATGTCGAAGGACTGAAGATACTCGACTAACCTGCACTATCTCAGATTCTGATCACGTTGAGTAAAGATGTACTTGATACTCATCTGGTTGGTGAAAACCCCAAAGTTCTCTCCCAGAAGGTAATGCCTCCAACAGTGTAAGGCATAAACAACAGCTGCCAACTCCAGATCATGCATCAGGTAGTTTCTCTTGTGTGGCCTCAACTGATGAGACCCGTACGCAATGAATCTATCTCCCTGCATAAGAATAGCTCCCAGTCTGACACCTGAAGAATCACAGTAGACTGTATAGCTCTTGCCCAGCTCTGGCAAGACTAGTATCGGTGCTGATGTCAACTTCCCCTTCAGCTCCTGAACGACTGACTCACAAGAATCTGACCACAAGAACTTCGCACCCTTCTTGGTCAAACCTATCATCGGGGATGCATGGCATGAAAAGTCATTTATGTAATGCCTATAGTATATAGCCATCCCTAGAAAACTCCATACCTCAAAGACATTCTTCGGATGCTCCTAGGAATGTACAGCTCTCAGTTTCTCTAGGTCTACTGATACTTCTGTCTCTAAGATAACGTGACCCAAGAAGTGAATCTGATCCATCCAAATGTGGAATTTTGAGATCTTAGTATATAAATGATGCTATCTCAGTGTACTCAGAATGATATCAAGATGGGTAGCATGGTCATGTCGATTGTGAGAGTACATGAAGATGTCGTACACGAAAAACACCATGAAGGAATCCAAGTATGGATGGAACACTTGGTTCATCAGTTCCATAAAAGCTGATGGTGTATTCGTGAGACCAAATGGCATGACCATATACTCATATAGACCATACCTTCTTTTGAAGGTAGTAAGAGGTATATCTGATGGTCTAACATGCAATAGATGATAACCGGACCTCAAATCGATCTTTGAGAACATCTGGGCTCTTCGAAGCTAATCAAAGAGGTCATCGATCCTCAGAAAGGGATATCAGTTCTTGACTGTCAACTGGTTCAGCTTCTGATAATCCAAGAAAAGCCTAAGGGTGCTGTCTACCTTCTTCGCAAACAGGACAAGCAAACCCCAAGGAGAAGTACTGGGTCAGATGAAACCCTTTGCCTGTAACTCCTCCAACTACTTCTTGAGCTCCTACAACTCAGGTGTATCCATCCTATAAGGATGAATGGACACTGGTTCCCTTCTTGGAACGAGCTAAATCAAGAACTCTACCTCACGCTCTGGAGGAAAACTTGCAATTTCCTCTGGAAAGACATCCCTGAAACGATCCACCACTGGAGGAAAGTCTAACTGTGAAGTCCCCTAGTCATCCAGATAAAGACTGGAAATCTGGGTTGTAACTCCCCCTAGCCCATGATGCTCTGGTTCATCTCTACCTACATAGACATCCCACTCGCCTCTATGAAGAAAAGATCCTCCCTCTGGTGATACCAAACTCACCCTGTAGCGATAGCAATCAACGACTTCCTAGAAGGGAACTAACCAGTCCATACCAAGAATGACATCATAGCCTTTCATCTCTAGGACATAGAGGTCCCATAAGAAGTGACACACTGAAACCTCAAGAAGGAACTCTCTTCATTAATTTATGCTAGACGTCCTCGTCCCCAACAATTTTTCAAGAGTCAACATGTTGACAGGAAAAAAGATACACAGCCCAAGGCTCTCCACAAAAGCAACAGAGATAAAGCTATGCAGAGCACCAGTATCAAAAAGGGCTGACGATAAAACTAAGGCTACTAAGATCGTACCTTGAACTATAGAAGGGCTGAGATCCTTCTCCTGATAGGTCTGCTCCACGGCTAAAGTTTGGCCTGTACCGCGCCCCTGCGCCCCTGGCTAACCACTCCGAGCTGATCCACTCTCCTGTTGTGGGTAACCTAGTGACTGAACACCACAGCCGCGACCTCCACCTCGACCCGAATGGCCAGAAGAACTCCAGTTCCCAGACTGGTGAGAAACTGGTGATACATCTCCTATACGTGGGGTCATAGAAGAACCCCTACCACAAGCTTTAGGTAAAAAGATCTGACAAAGACGCTGAAGATGGCCCATCTTGTCGCAAGATCGACACTCCATCAGGTCTCTTTGGAACTGAGGCCTAGTATTCCTACTCCTACCACACTGGTAGCATACTACCTGGCTGCCCGAAGATGCATTCTTCCTACCTTGATCTCCTCGAGCAGAGTCCCTCTGGCGCTTCCTGCTATCAGTAGGAGAAACATTGACTCTAGATGTCGAACTGCCCTGGCCAACGGCTCCTGAATCCCTCAGATTGCGCTCAGTGATTAGCTCCTGGTTGAAGATAGAGGATATCAATGTCTACCTGATGATATTCAACTAGGAACAGATCTACTGCCCGAGTTTTTCCTCAAACTTCCTAGCAAGGAACAACTCATCACCTACTAGAATCGACGTGAAGCGTTGCAGCTCGGTAAAATGAGATGAGTACTCCATAACAGAAAGAGTACCCTACTCGAGCCTCATAAACTCTCGGGATCGGTTGGCCCTCAAGGTCTCTGGATAAAATTAATCATATAAGATGTTCCGAAACTCATCCCAAGTCACACTCTGCTGGTTCCCTGACTTTGAGATCACCTCCCACCACCTCTTGGCGGTGTCTCGGAGCATATAAGTAGCCAGCTTTACCCTATTCTCTGGAGGTATCTTCAGGTGCTCGAAGATCATCAGCGTGGCCTATAACCATGACTATGCTACATATGGACCCCCATCCACTAAGAAAGTAGGAGGATGCTGCTGCTGGAAAACCCGCGTCAATTCAGCCATCGACGGGGCAGGAGGTGGTGCTCCCTAAAAGGTTTGCATCATCCTCAGGAATTCCTACCTGAACTGCGCATCAGTGCCTGCAACATGTATAACTAATGGTGCCAAGGATGGCACAACATGAGGATCTAAATGAGGTCCCTAATCATCCATTTCCGGTGTTTGATCACCATCTTCCAGCTGACGTACAACCGGAGGACGTCTCAGAGGCATAACTCTGAAATATCAAAAGAACACCTTAGATAAATATTATCAAAGACAGAGAACACAAGAGTACAAAATAGGAACAGGAGAGAGAAACGTTCATGTTTTCCAAAACACAACTACACGATGTGTAAAAAACTACACGGCATGTTCCTTAAAGCCATTCACATGGGCATGTACTTCTGCCAACTTTGGTTGTGTAACACCCCAGACTACACGGCGTGTTGTCCCCACACACGGCATGTACTTGAACTCCATTCCCCTGCCCAAGTCTCTTTACATGGCCAACTCACACAGTCCTCTTAACCCTAGACTACTCAGCATGGCTACTAAGGACACGGTGTATACTAGACAAGGTATTTGTGACCCGTGTTGTTAGTTACATGGCCGGCTACAAGGCTGACCCTTACACGACATGTTCCGAGCAAACACAGCATGTATAGGAGAAGATAACACTGACCCATGTTGTTCATGACAAGTCCGGGCACCTAGAACAAGGCTACATGACATGTTCGTACCAAACATGGTGTGTACTACACAAGCTTCCCCAACCTGTGTTGTCAGTGACACGGTCAAGTACTAGGCACACTGCAACACGACATGTACCTACCATACACGACATGTTCCTGAAGACTTTTCACAACCCCGTGTTTCTTCCCATGCACTCAGTGACACGGTTTAAAAACTATATGGCATGTATTCATAAAGTACATGTTGTTTATTCTGGGTTTTTCTGAGAAGTTGCTCAGAAACTACACCGAAGCCCAGGAAACACTGAAAAACAAACATGGAGGTTCCAAATTTCGATCAGTGAGGGCTCATACTCCCCATGAATCAAATATTGGAATCTTATACAAGTTATATACATGACATACAAGTCAATGATACAACAAGTTCCGATTCATGAGGGCCAATAACACCTCAAGGACCAAAATTCTGTGTTCATTTAAGCATGTTAATATAAAAAAATTCTCTATCAAATAGTAGGGATTCTATCAAAGCATCTATCACAATAACATGTATAATCTACACAACATCTATCACAACAACATTCAGTCACTAATGAACCCTATATTTCATGGAAAGAATGCATGGCATGTGATTTATAATAAGTTCCTATATGATGCATGAGATTGCCTACCCTCATCTCATCAGGTTGTGACAGAATTTGGACCGCAATATCAACAACAGTAATAACAAAAATCATGTGAGTCACAAAAGGTGAAATAATATCAACTGTAAAATCTCAAAACTAGAAAACTGCAATAAATGAGGTAGATTGGTTTTTCCAAGTAAACGATTTAGCTACTCCCGATCAAAACATATTATCAAGTACCGAATCCATCCTATCCCGGGCTAAAGAATCCAAACTGTAAATCAAGAGGAAATAATTCCTCTGATACCACTTTGTAATGTCCCGGTTCCACAAGCCACCCAGAGCCACCTCGTACCTGATTGGTCAAATGGCATCAAGCACATTTCAACAAATGCCAAAGGCTGCCGACTAATAGCGAGGGCCTTGGGTGTGATAGTGGGGAAACTATGCCCTCATTGGCAGAGTACACAACAGATGTAAACAACACATGCAATAGCAGAAGCAGTAAATATCCAACAACAATAAAAAGTGGAAGACTAAAACAATGAACAACTTAATCACATATGTATATATGAAATGATGCATGGCACATATCTACGAAAGCATCCAAACATGTCACAATGCTGGAAATACAAATAGTACCAAAAAAAGTACAAAATAAAAGTTACACAGCTCCGCAGCATCAAAAGCCTAATTTTGGTCCCATTCTCTCCTACTCCAAGAAATCAAGCACCTGAAGTCAAAGGGAACTTGGCCTTGTCTATACTTGAAACAACATATTCTGTTTGGGCCCAAAAGAATGGCCCAAACAGGGTGTGTGACTAAATCCTAGTAGTAAACCACCTGAATATCTGTGCCTAACAGTCAGTGAGTATATGGCAGGTAACAGTACATTAAGCAGTTGACAGTAACCAGTAAACAGCAGGCAGTAATCAGTAAGCAGTAACAGGATGATATGCAACAGTAATCAATCCACAGAACAACAAGCAGTACTGAAGCAAACAGTTAACCACAATAGGAACCCATCTGGGAAGTACTCGCAGCCAACCCCTTTGGTCCTATCCAAGAAGTACCAACAACCCTCTAGGCAGTGCAATCAGCCTAACCCCTCTGGTTTGGTCGTACCAAATTATAAGACTCTCTGGGGCGGCTCGCTCGGTCAATTACCCTTATAGTCTAGGGTAGTCGGGGACTCTTTGAGAAAGATCATGTGGTCTAACCTTCTTATAGCCCCGTGATCTAGAAACTCTCTGTGGAAGCTCACTCGGTCAATTCCTCCTATAGTATCAGGTCTATCACAGACTCTCTGAGGAATCATGCTCGGTCATTTCCTCCTCTTGCCTGGAATGGTTTAAGGAAAATCAAACAAGTAATGACTCTCTGAGAATGATCACTTGGTCTACCCTCCTGTAGTATATAATATCCAAGACTCACTATGAAGCTCACTCAGTCTATCCCCTATAGTCTATAATATCCAAGACTCTCTAGGAAGCTCACTCTGTCTATCCCCAGTAATCTATCATGTCCAAGACTCTCTGGGAAGCTCACTCGGTCTATCCACTATAGTCTATAGCACCAGGTTCTCACAGTCCCATGTCAGTCAGTGCATAATAATTCTATAAGGCCAGAGTACACCTATAGAGCTACTTGGCTAACCAGTCTATAGAACAAAAAGCATGTCCAGGATATCATTCCATCCTATGGTCACAAGGCATGAAAAACAGGTATAACGGCAAAGTCTAACAAGACCCAAAGGTCGTAAATAGAAAAATGAATGGGCAAAACATCCAAGCACAACAATTATCCTCAAATATGATCAAATTACCTCTACATAAGCATAAAAACAAGGCATGAGAAGAACATGGGAAAAACGGTAAACACACAATACCCCGTTCATGGGTATAGGTAGAAATTTTTACATAAAACTCAATGACATCGAAAGATAAGGAGAAAACCACCTACCTTGATGCTAGTATATCAAAATACTTTAACCATGAGGCTTGATTCTCCTTAGAACGTCATAGATCTATTAAAATGCTAAAAAAGTTCAACCCATGATATATTGAGAAAGAGAGAAAATCATGGAATGAAACTCAAGAAGAAAGAAGAGCTCACCACTGCAGTTCCAACGCAATCGACGGTGGTTGATTTGACAAAAATATGGAGGATCGGGGGCTCGGAGGATGTTCGTGGCCGTACGGATGCTCTTAGTCGAAGAACCTTGAGAAGAAGAAGATTTTGTTGATTAGGGGCGACCTCGGTCCATTTAATGAAACAAATAAAGTACAAGGCATGTACTTCTTGTGTACACGGCGTGTACTAGGCCTTTCCGTACTCCGCTTTAAGCAGCCTCCACATCGCCTCTACACACCCTGTGTGTGGGTCGAACAAGGCCAGCACACGACCTTGCGCAGCACAGAAGTACAGGGCGTGTACTAATAAAGTACACGACGTGTACTTTGAAAATTTCCATATTTTTCTCTTTTTCTCAAAAATGACCAGGAAAGGAAAAACATACCTGAAACGAAGATCTGGGTTCTTACAATAGGTTTATTTTTACGATAACATCCTAGAATTTTTGAATTGTCCATGGATGAACAAGGTCAATCTTAAGATGTCATAGATTGAGAAAAATGTTTCATGATTAAGATATCATATAAATTATTATTTTTGTTTCCATATTATGAATATTTTTTCTCAGAATATGATTTTTTATTTTATTTAAGGGATGTAACCAAGAGGATTCATTTTAATACTAACAGAAAATTTAGTGATTGTTGTCATCAGCTACCAATGAAACAAGAGATGGAAAATGAAACCTTGTGATTATACCTAATATAATATCCCATTATATAATAAAAAACCTATTTAATAGTGAGTGTCATGACCTACATAATAAGGGGAACAAGAAAATTCATGGTGACTGTAGAGGAACAAAGATTCAACTTCTTACATGTCAAGAATGCATGATGAATCACTCAAGGGAATGTCTTAATGGAATAGTAAGGTGATTTATATATAGAAATAATGGGAATAAAAAAGTAATTTCTAAGTAAAAATTAATATTTTTAGGGTGGAACATTAATTCCATATTAATTTATGTCTCATGTTTGGGGAATATGGGAATAATCTGATCTAATTTTCTAATCTAAGTGTTAACACCAAGACCACATAAGGAACATTATTCTGCCAATAATTAAAGTTAATGGATTTAATTGTTTAACTATTAGGATTCTATAATTATATCATTGATATTTTGGATATAAGAATTATAGAACATCTAAGTATTTTCAATAGTATTTTCCACTAATAATTTAAAAACATACATTGAATGGTCCCAATAACTAAGAAATTGTATCCTATTTAGTTGGAATAAAGAGATGATTAAACATGATTGGATTTTATTAGAGACCTTGAAATTGGTTATTGAAATTATGATAATGTTATTTAGGACATAATTGATAAAGTTTGTAATATTTTTTGATTTATGGAATATATATAATTTCTTGTGATTTTATTTGAGGAATAAGTATTAGAATCTTGTAATTTTTCATGTTAGGTTATCATAAGGGTTATGGATACCATAATTGGTTTATATGTTTATGGTTGATCTGAAGTTTAATAGCTTAGACAACCCATTTTGAGGTTTTATGTGATTTTATTTTGGGGCGATTTGAACCTTTTATGAGGTTTGTGGAAGGATACTATATTGAGGAGAAAAGGAACCTTTGGGTTATTATATTACTTGATGTTATTTTAATTATGGTTTATTAGATAGTGGGAAATAGAAAATTATGATTGTTGAGAATTTATTCACATAAATGGAAATATTTTTAGAGATTATTATGGTCAAATTAAGGATTACCTTCAAGTTTAGCATTGTTTCATTGGGATAATGGAATTTTATTGGGAACCCTCATCGTACTGAGTTTGGTTTGAACGAATGGTTGATTTGGGGGGGGGGTGTTGTGTGTAATAATGAACATCAGGTTACCATTATTAATCCAACAAAAAAATCCCAATGGTTCCATCATCTATAACTAGTTATATACCTACTTACAAAGGTAGATGGTCATCTGGGTTTTTAGGCCCAGTGAATCTTAGGGATTCACATTGGTCGAGAGGATGAGAGTTTGGGCCCATATTATCCTTTTAAGATGAATTATTTCCTACTCCATGACTCTCTTATATATTTAAGACATGTTTTTGAATCTCTTACTAATCTCTATATAGAATTGGTTACCCTAACAAAATGGTCATGGGTTAATTATATTATATTTTCAAAATTTGGGGGTCTCTTTAGTGAATACAACTTTATGTATATGAGGTTATTTATCTATTTATTAGTAATGACCAGCTGCTTATGTGCTAAATTCATACAACTAAGAGCTTCAGAATGTGATTTCACTCAAGGAGATTATTAATATTCTGAAGAGGGTATTGAGACACTATGAGGCGTTCTACATATCTTGGTTTTTGTAGAAATCAAAACCCAGATAGTTCAATGAACATGTGCAGTTTAACGTCATGAAGAAAAGACTTATATGTGTTCTATGAGGCACCAGGTATTTGATCTCCATTCCTATGAGGATGTTCTACATATCTTGATTATGGAGAAAATGTAACACCCTAAGATTTCATAGTACGTTAGTTTTCAAAGTAATTTAATAACTTACACTACAAGGAACATCGAGTTCAAGCGCACCACGACTTACCATACAAGCCGTTCAAATGAAGTTATGAATAGTATTAACAAAATTTTGAAATTTATATAACCCTTATAATTTTAGAATCCATATTATGAGTTTCTTAGACATAATTTAAGGACAAATTCTTTTTTTTAGATAAAAGAAGTATTTTTCAAAAAATGCAATTTTACCGCCTATTAATGGCGAACCCTTTTTAAATATAATATTTGAAACCTTATATATAAAATTTTACAAAATAACCTTCTTATTTGGGATCAGGACATAATAATTTATTTTCAATAAATTTTTGGTGATTTTCTAATAACATTCAAATTTGGGTGAATAGTGAAAAATAATATATTTTAACTTAAAATGACTTTTTTAATCAAAATAATTTATAGTGTTCAACTATACATATGAATGGTTTGGATGTATAATTAGATTATATTTTTACCATTTAATCAAATTTTGGTCATTAGAAGTAATTTTACTTTGAAATTGGACATAAACAAATGTCAATCTTTTGGTTGTCATTATTTCTTAAAAAACACTTTTTGGTTTTGACAACGGGAATTGATTTTAAACTAATTAATGAAATTTCTATGTTTTTATTTTGGTAAAATAGACTTCATTTTTTTAATTCATAATATCACAATTAGCTTAGGGTGAATTTTTTGAATGTTTCTGAAAACCTATAATTCATGATGAATAGTGAAAAACACTAAGTTATTGTTTAAAACTGAATTTTTATTTAAATAATTATTTATTTAATTTTAATTTATTTTTGTTAAAAATAGATACATAATACCTATATAAGTTTAATTTAATTCATTGGAGTCAGTTTTTAATAATTTTAGATATATAACAATTTTATTGAACTTTTCCCCGTCTTTTACCCACCTCCTAGGAGAATTTGCAAATTCACATAAAAAATAATTTTACCGCTTCTGTGAGTTGAATTTTGGAAATCCAAGAAACAAGTTTAATATAAAGGATTAAAATGTGGTTCAATAAGATAAAAATAATTTTTGGTGAATAGTAACTTTTTACTTTTATTTATCACAGTTAATAGTAAATAGGGTAATTAAGGGTAAAAATGATATTATTATTACCCTAACACATGTGATAATTATATTGGATAAGTATAATTAGACCAAAAACAACCTTCGGAATTAAATATGATCCACTTTGGTCTACTTGGATTAGATTAGGACATTTATTATTATTTAATTCAAAGAAGAGTTAAAAGAGTTAAAATCAAAGTTTAATAACTAAAACCTTTTTAATATAAGGTTATACATAAGATAAATTTGACTATAAATATTCAATAGAAATATGAAAGGATTTCATACATAATGGTATTTTATTTATAATTTTTATACATTAAATAAGTTAATTTTTTTATGACACAATGGTGATGTAGTAATTACCTAGTTAATGAAATATTAAAATTATTGATATTATAAATATCCAAATAAATGTAATTTGAGACTTTTTATGAATTACACTAATTTTCTAGGTTAATATTACATATTAGGGTTGGTTATATGAATTTGTTTCGAAGTAATAATTTTGTTATGATTTTATCAAAAACAAAATACCAAATAGTGTCAAAATTGACATAAAAGGGGTTTTAAAACAAATATATATTGTTAATTGATATTCTATTCCTAAAAATATAAGGTTAGGACAAAGAACATATATAATAATAGTTGTGTCATTTATGAACCACTTGGGGTTCACTTGTAAGTATATAGTATGTTTATTAACCATATAATATAAAAATATAAAGAGATATGGTAAATGTCAAACAATTTAACTAAGAGTTAAATCCTAAAAAATAAAGTTAATATAGTGACCCAAACCGGTATGAAACCTATTGTTTGAGTGGTGTTAGACCCATACCCAAATTTTCCTTTAAATAATCCATTTTGAGCCATTATAAATGGAAAAATATTTTATTATAAAATAATATTTCTAGCTTTTCCTAAGGTGCCTCTCACCCCTCATATAAAAGGGCACACTCCCTTCTCTCTAATTCACACCTTCAAAGTCTTTTGGATCGGCCAACCCCTGCCCAAATATCCTATCAACTATCCTCACTTCATCCAAGAGTGATTCCTTTAGTCATAAGGCCAAATTAAGGAGCCCTTTTGATCAAATCAAAAGGAAGAACCAGAAGAAGAGGTAAAAAATTCCACCACCCTCTTTCAAGTTCTTTTCTTCTTCCACTTATTCTTTCTTTGTTATTTCCATTATAAAATAATAACTCTTGCATATTATATATACTGTGATTTTTTTATAAATATGGTATAGCCATATTGATTATTTTATCCATCCTTTGAATGACATGTCACCATACGTGTGTACGTACGGATTACCGACTCCACATCGTGGTGTAATTGTTATTCAATACATTATTATTTGGATGGGTGTAATAATGATGTGTAATTCATATAAATAATAGATATAACATGATAAAGATTATTTATATATGATATAACATCCAATTATATGTTATTTTAATATCAAAATAATGATATTGTCGCTCGTTCATACGTACGGATTACCGTCTTCACGAATGCGATGAGATTCATTCCCCATCATATCCATTTAAGACTAATTTTCAAGTGATCATTAAAAATAATTTTTAGAGACTTGATATCATTCTGGATATGAGTAAGATACATCTCATCCATAACAAATATTACTCACATAACAAAGATAATAAAGGAAAATGAATCTCTTAACACCCGAAACGACGATAATAATCAGATATTATTAACAAAGCAATGTAGAAAGATCATATATGATATCATATTAATGAATATGATTATTTTATAATTTAATAAAAATTATTTCACCATTATAAAGTATGTTAATAAACCCTTGACCAAAGAAAAAGTACAAAGTAAGGTGTTTCTTATCTCACTTTTAATTCCGTGAGATATCCATTGTTCATCACTTATTTATTGCATGTGGTGTGTGTACTACCCATGATTGTATTCATTGTGTAATATAAATTAATTTATGGATATTTACATCATCATTGTATGATCCTTCTTTCATGGGTGTATGTTTTGTAAGTTTCCAAATTGATAAGGGAATTTGAAATTTCAATTTCCACTCATTCGGCTTTATGCATACTTCATTGATTATTTTACTCCTAGATTATGTGTGGAATCACTATTCATTTTATTATGTCATAATTTCCACTCCCATTTCTGTCGATATAATTTTTATACACATAATCACTCCATTGATATATTCTCAAGTTATCGATATGAACTTGTTAAGAGTAATTTTAACTCAATCTTCATTTATTGAGTTAAACATCATATTCATTGGTGTTGTTTTTACAAGAATATGTGTGAATGTCCTCTGATTGATTTACACTGAATATCCAATCATATTGAGTGTATTTATATTTTTCAAACATTATTATGTCTTTGATTTATCCTTAACTTAAGGATGCGGAATTTATATGAGATTTCATATCAATTTACATTCTATTGATTCTTCTTTGTTGTTAGACACCAAATAACTTTTATATGGTGTATATAATGTACTTTGACATAGTATATCATGAATCAATTTATTCTCATGATATTATAAAATTTTTATTATCTTAATTATTTTTATTCAAGTGTCTCTCTTTTGGTTAGGAAATATAACTAAAATATCATTTTAAATGTTTTAATGATTTATTATTATAAATATTTCTCATTGATGTCCATGTTTTAAAAATGGTTTTAAGGTTTTATTTATATGGACATTAATGTTTTAAAATTAAAATTCCTTTTAAAGGTTTCAAAGTGGTATTGGACTCTTTGATTCAAAAATCTATTTTAACCAGCTTCTTGATAAATAGTGATACCTTTGAACGTTTTCAAGAAAAAGGGGGAATACTTCTCTCAAATAGTTTTGATGATTATTTTCATCTATATCAATATCCACATTATTCTCGATTGAGGTTAATTTATTATAATACAATATTCTATATTGTATTGAATGAGATATGTTTGACTGTGGATGTGTTATTTCATACCATTCATGGTTTATGAATAAAGTATTGACATTTCGTATGCTAGTTTTAACACGAATGTTTATGTTATGTTTAAAACATTTCATATGAGGAATGAATTGGACTTCGTAAGTGATGGGTGTAGCCCGCTATAGCTCCTTGATGCATCGGTAGGTCTCATGAGACAAACTAGTGTCTTGGCACAAGGCCTTGACAAAATCTAATTTGTATTCTTGGCCAAGGCCTTGACTATTTGGTTATGAACATCTAGCATTATGCATTCCATCATTATAAAAGTGGCTATTGATATTACATGTGATTATTCGACTAGTAGAATATCCATGTGAATAATTAAATGACAGTATTTGATTTTAGCTTTTCCATATTATGCTGATGTTCAAGTTTAAAAGGCTTTTGTTCTAGTCTTATACACTGCCTTAATTGTTTATGCTTATTTATGAAAGTTTCCACTATAATGTTATCCTTACTGAGCATCTAAGATCACCCCTTCTGATGTTTTATTTTTCCCAACATTCAATGAAGTATATTATGACTGACCTCCAGGGATAGTCTATGGGATCTCAATGTTGTCTATAGAATCAATGTTGTTGTAGTTTTCCATTTTATGATGTAATGTAATCCTTATGAATGTATCTAGTACTTCCAAGGCTACAAAACTAATCAGTCTTTCGAGACTTGATCTTTTGTGATCATTCCAATGAAACGTAATAAAGCACCGACTCTGGGTAACTAGGGTCGAGGAATTACAGTTGGTATCAGAGGAAGTTTAGTACAAACCTTGAAAGCTAGATTTAGATAAACTCTAATTAGAGCACATAGCCCTATGATAGACTTTGAGGATTAGTATAGAAGAACTTACCAGAATTTTTGTATTGTAGAGATTTTGTGTGTTTTCCAATAAATACATCCTTGTTTGGATACGAGCAGGTGGAGGTGGCTCTGGAACAGATGTAGCTAAGGGTAAAACATGAAAACACCGCTTTTAGCTAGACTCAAACGAGAACTAGTGGATGACAATGGGATTTGCTTCACTCTTGGTTAAAATAATCTCGTGGTATATACTTAGTATAATTTACATTTTCTTTACAAACCTATTTGACGGATTATAATATAAGATGAGAATAAATGACCTTGGTTAATCCTATGGTGTTTCAAATTGAAAATATGGTATCATGATATTCTCTAAATGATTTTATGACTTCTGTTAATCACACAATGCTTTCTAGTTTTAGTCAATGGCTGGATTCCAAGGAAGTCATAGTTACTTTGAGAATGATGTACAAGGTGGGAACGATGGTGGAAATGAGCAAGAAAACGGAATAATGATAGGTGTAAAAGATTACATTTTCATGCCAAATCAGTTTTCCAAAAATATGATCTAGAACATATATATTAACCAACCCACAGACTCAACAAAGAAGAGAAAAATGATGAATGATAAGAGCTCCAGTAGTGGATACCATTGAGAAAGAAATCCTCAATTTCCATCATACAGGAAATGTGGAAGGAGACACCCAAGAAAGTGTCTAAATGAAACAAAGAAATGCTTTACGTGTGGGAAAGAAGGACATAAAGTGAAGAATTGCCGAGGAAAAATGAAGATTACTATAGAAGAAAGTAAAAATGGTCCCAAGAATCCATTTACAGTAATTTTCCATAAATTTAGGGGACCTGGAAATTACCCGAGTGAATGTACTATTCTATAGGATATTTTCTTGGTCAATGAAGAATCTATGGGGAAATAAATGGTTGGAGAAATGTTTAAAAGTATTAGTGCTCCTTGTTAATGGGATTACTTTGGAATAATATTCTCTTGTATTTTTAACCCTGTAGTTGTCATCTAAAAATGATATTTAAGGAAAAATTATCTTTTCTATTGTGGATATAGTTATAAATAATAATTTGGTTTTATATGATCATTGGGTTTGAGGCAATTACAAGATATTATATTTTGGGATGAAAATGCAAGTTACGAGATAACATTTGTGGTTAAAGAATTTTATGGTTATTTTGAAGAATTTATCTCATTTTGATAATGTTATAAAATATAGTTTTTGAAATAGGAAAACACATAGACTGTATGACAACCCGTCACATCGGACAAAGCTTTGGAAATCAAACCCACAACTAGAGTACGATTGGGATTTATCACCAACCACTGAACTACGTAAAGTCACATGTTAGTGTGATTAATTATTTTTAGTTAAATGATTTTATTGATCAATAATAAGTTGATTTGGGATCTTATGTCTTATCAAATGAATACCCTTAGTATAAGAAAATGATTTGGTTATTAATTGATAAATGTTATTTTGGAAGATGTTCGCTTTGTTGGGAACACTATATGCCCAAGGAAAATAAAATACTACGGGATTTCATTTTAGGAGTAATGGTGGATTTTTATCTATGTTTTTATTGTGGATTTATAGTGATTTGGGTTATTTATGGAAATAATTAACCTATAATAGAGAATATGTGATTAGATTAATTATTTTTAAGTATGTGTCTTTAAGAGTAGTTGAGGTCATTTTGAGATACAATTTAACGTAGAAGACTATATAACCAAATTATTCTATGTTTTGGGTTTCAATATTATTTTGGATTATATTGAAGGATTTTATGGACAATGGTTTATTGAATGGTATTTATTTAACTTTGGGGTATGGTTGGTTTAATTTTTAGAAATTAATATTAGTGTTTCTTTCTCTAAAGGAATATCCTTTTGGGGGATCATTAGATCTTGTACTATCCGTTTTGGTTTTGATTAATCTCTAAAGACAAGGTAAATATATAGTTTATCCTTTATGGATCATGTGATTCTCTGGATGTTTATTATAGCACTTCCGATGTGACCATGTCTTCTTGAATACTCAATGTTTAAAAAAATGAGTTAGTGGTATAAATTTATTAAAGAATGAAACTCTACTTAAAAAGTAATTTTATCTCTTTATGTTCTTACTCAATCTCATAAATTAATTCCTCATCTTTATGAAATGAAACTTAAAACAAAAAGAAAATTTTTTCCATTTACTTTTCCTAATGGGAAAATAATGACCATTTGTCCCATCACAAGTTTGTGGTTTTCATGTTGTTAACTTTCTCCTAATAATGTTTTCTATCCCTCTCCATCAGAACATGAAACATATTTTATCTTCCATATACATGTTTTCCTACAAGGAATCCTAGTATGGGTTATCTTGGATGACCTCTGTACTTCTCTTTCTTTATTTTAAAGTGATTGTTTTATTGACTCTTTTTCCGATGTGGGAATTTCCATTATATTCCCAAGACCAATTTTAAAATTTGAGAGGATGCAATTTATTAAAGGAGGGAAGAATGTAACACCCCAAGATTTCATAGTATGTTAGTTCTTCAATGTAATTCAATAACTTACACTACACGCAACATCGAGTTCAAGTGCACCACGACTTACCAAACTAGCCGTTCAAACGTGGTTATGAATATTATTAACATAATTTTGAACTTTATATAACCCTTATAATTTTAGAATCCATATTATTAGTTTCTTAGATGTAATGTAAGGACAAATTCATTTTTTTCAGATAAAAGAAGTATTTTTCAAAAAAAAAATCATTTTTACCACCTTTTAATGGAGAAACCTGTTTAAATCCAATATTTGAAACCTTTAGATTTTAAATTTGACAAAATAAATTACTTCTTTGGGATCGGGACATAATAATTTAGTTTCAATAAAATTTTGGTGTTTCTGATAACTTTCATATTTGGGTGAATAGTGAAAAATAATATATTTTAACTGAAAAAAACTTTTTTAATCAAAATAATTTATAGTGTTAAACTATACATATGAATGGTTTGGATGTATAATTAGATTATATTTTTAACATCTAATCCAATTTTGGTCATTAGAAGTAATTTCACTTTGAAATTGGACATAAACAAATATCAATCTTTTGGTAGTAATTATTTCATAAAAAATAAGCTTTTTGGTTTTTACAACGGGAATTAATTTTAAACTAATAAATGAAATTTCTATGTTTTGAATTTGTTAAAATATACTTCATTTTTTGAATTCATAATTTCAAAATTATCTTAGGGTGAATTTTTGGTATGTTTCTGAAAACTTCTAATTTTTGATGGATAGTGAAAAACACTGAATATAGTTTAAAACCGAATTTTTATTGAAATAATAATTTTTTTTATTTAAATTTATTTTAGTTCAAAATAGATATATAATACCTATATATGTTTAGTGTAATTCACTGGAGTCAGTTTATAATAATTTCAGACATATAAAAATTTTATTGACGTTTTCACCATCTGTTACCCACCTCAAAACAGAATTTGCAAATTCACATAAAACTCAATTTTACCGCTTCTGTGAGTTGAATTTCAAAAATCTAAGAGAAATGGTTAATATCAAGGAATAAAATGTGGTTCAATAAGATAAAAATAATTTTTGGTGAATAGTAACTTTTTTACTTTTATTTACCACGGTTAAAAGTAAATAGGGTAATTATGGATAAAAATGATATTATTATTACCCTAAAACATGTCCTAATTCTATTGGATAAGTACAATTAGACCAGAAAAAACCTTAGGAATAATATATGAACCACTTTTGTTAACATGGATTAGATTAGGACATTTATTATTACTTAATTCAAAGAAGAGTTAAAAGAGTTAAAATCAATATTTAATAACTAAAACCATTTTAATATAAGGTTATAAATAAGATAAAATCGATTATAAATATTCATTAGAAATATAAAAATATTTCATACGTAATGGTATTTTAGTTATAATTTTTAGACATTAACAAATTTAATTTATTTATGACACAATGGTGATGCAATAATTACCTAATGAATGAAATATTAAAATACTTGATATTATAAATATCCAAATAAATGTAATTTGAGACTTTTTATGAATCCACTAATTTTCTAGGTTAATATGACATATTAGGGTTGGTTATATGAATTTGGTTCGAAGTAATAATGGTGTTATGATTTTAGAAAAAATAAAATACAAACTAGTTTCAAAATTGACATAAAAGAGTTTTTAAAAACAATATTATATTATTAATTGATATTATATTCCTAAAAATAAAAGGTTCGGCCAAAGGGCATATATAATGATATTTTTATCATTAATTAACCACTTTGGGTTTGCTTGTAAGTACATAGTAAGTTTATTAACCATATAATATAAAAATAAAAAGAGACATGGTAAATGTCAAACTATTTAACTAAGAGTTAAATCTAAAACAATAAAGTTAATATAGTGACCCAAACCTATCTAAAACCTATTGGTTGAGTGGTTTTAGACCCATAACAACAATATAATTTAAATAATCCATTTTTGAACCATTATAAACCGAAAATTATTTTATTATAAAATAATATTTATAGCTTTTCCAAAGGTACCCCTCACCCCTCTTATAAAAGGGCACTCCCCCTTCTCTCTAATTCACACCTTAAAAGCCTTTTGGATAAACCAAAACATGCCCAAATACCCTATAAAATTACCTCAAATCATCCTAGAGGCATTCCTTTAATCATAAATCAAAATTAAGGAGCCCTTTTGATCAAATCAAAAGGAAGAACCCGAAGAAGAGGTAATAATTTCACCACCCTCTTCCAAGTTCTTTTCTTCTTCCACTTCTTCTTTCTTTGTTATTTCCAGTGTAAAATAATAAATCTAGAATCGTATATATACTGTTATGTTTTTCTAAATTTGGTATATCCATATTCCTTATTCTATCCATCCTTTTAATGACATGTCACCATAAGTGCGTACGTACGGATTACCGTCTCCACGTCATGGTGTAATTGTTATTCAATACATTATTATTTGGATGGGTATAATAATGATGTTTAAATCATGTAAATAATAAATATAAAATTATAATGATTCTGTATATATGATATACCATCCAATTATATATTATGTTAATATCAATGGAATGATATTGTCACTCATGCGTACGTACGGATTACCGTCTCCACGAACGTGATGAGATTCGTTCCCCATCGCATCCATTCAAGACTAGTATTCATTTGATGATTAAAAATAATTTTTAGAGACTTGATATTATTATGTATATGAATAAGATACATCCCATCCATAACAAATATGACTCAAATAACAAATAATATAAAGGAAAACGAATCCGTTAACACCTGAAACAACGATAGTATGAAGATATTATTAAAAAATAAATGTAAAAAGATCATATATAATATCATATTAATGAATATGATTCTTTTATAATTTAATAAAAATAATTTCACCATTATAAAGGATGTTAACCTACCCTCGACTAAGGAAAAGGTACAAAGTAAGGAGTTTCTCATCTCACTTTTAATTCCGTGAGATTTCCATTGTTCATCGCTTATTTATTGCATGTGGTGTGTGTACTACCCATGATAGTTTTAATTGTGTAATATACTTTAATTCATGGATATTTACATCATCATTTTATGATCCTTCTTTCATGGGTGTATGTTTCGTAAGTTACTAAATCGATACGGGAATTTGAAAATTCAATTTCCACTCATTCGGCTTTACACATACTTCACTGATTATTTTACTCCTAGATTATGTGTGGAATCACTATTCATTTTATTATGTCATAATTTACACTCCCCTTTCTGTGGATATACTTTTGATACACATAATCACTCCATTGATAAATTCTCAAGTCATCGATATGAACTCGATAAGATTAATTTTACCTCAATCTCAATTTATTGAGTTAAACATCCAATTTATTGGTGTTGTTTTTACAAGAATATGTGTGAATGTCCTCTAATTTATTTTTTAAGATTATGTTTTTTTTTCTATAAAAGACTTTGGAATATTCTTGATGTTATTCCAGAGCAGCGCCTTCAGATGGAATGTGATTCTGAGCCTCGGTGTGGCCGAAATTATATTTTAAGTGCGTTCGCACTGGGCACACCAAATAAATTGGATAAATCCTAAAAAGTGATTTGGATCCTAAATCTTGGAGTACGGATGGGTCCGAAATGGGGTTTTTACCCAAGGAACAATATAGAACATGTCGGCATGGGAAGTTGGGACCCCTCGCCCGTTAACAGAACAATAAATGGATAAATAAAATAATTAATTTATTCGTTTAATTGTTAAACTCTATTACCTCTAAAACTGTAGTTCGGATTAGAAAATTGATGGCACCGTTGAGTCTGTAGCGTGCCTTTTACCCTAGGAGGTGTGTAACTTTCGTGGGTGCGGGCCCTCTATGGGAAACACCACGAGGGGCCTTTTTGTAATTAAGTGGTCTCGAACGTTAGATTTTATATCTTTTGAACGGGGCCTTAGATTAAAATTCAAGGACCACAGTTGTTCTTGGGAGGTGGTTTTTACCCTGGTGGAGGCTTAACCTCAACCCCGTCGAGAGTTTCAGATGCGGGTTAATTTGGGTGTTTAAAATAATTAAACTTTTTAATCAATTGTTTTCCTTTACTTAGCCAACGACCTCCCCTCCTTCTCCATTGTCCTCTGGCAGAAGGAGAGTCAATCAAGGGATCTCCTCTAACAAGATCTCCTCCATATCCTCCTCCTCTCCAAGGTGAGGTGGTTGGTGGATCATTGCGAAGCGATGGGCTAAGCCCCCGAAGTAGGATCCTTTTGGTTTCTGCATCCCCGATTGAATTTATTAAATTATATTTTGAATTTCCTTTTCCTTATCACTACTTTGAACATCAAGATCGATGGCCCTACGAACACAGTCATCGACCGATCCATATTTTTAATCCTTATTTTCTTTCATTCATCACACATTCTTCGACATCTATTCTTTTTGATACCATGAAACGCCTATGGATCGTCAAGAGGGGCTCTAGACGGTGTAGATCCGAGTCCAAAGATTCCAGATGTGGGATATTCTCTTTATTTCGACTTGGACTGGAGCTGCAGCGATGAGTGGAACCGGAGGGTGTGGTAGTTCTGTATGGATCAAAGGGTGAGGACGATTGGTTATGCCGGTGAGAGCAGGGTGAGCGATGCCGAGGCGGTCAAGAAAGGCCAAAAAGGCAGTGGCTCGCGATAGCGTACAGGCGAGGCCAATGGGGCCGCAGGTCGTGAGGGCGTAGACTCGTGGTGGTAGTCCGAGATAATGGGCCGCAGGGCGGTCCACCGGAGCAGGGTCATCATGTGGCGAGGTGTGGCTGAATAGTAGGTTCGCCGGTAGTGGCTCTAGGACCTTGACAGAAGAGGCACACATCAGTTCGTCAGGGTGGCATTAGGTCGGTCGTGGAGTGGACTGGGTCGCCGGAGAGGGTAGACGCGCCGGATGTCTCGGGGCGTCAGTAGGAAGCTGAAACCCACCTCTTTCGGGTCTCCAGTTGACACGTGGAGGAGATAACCTGGTATCTGCTGAAAAAAAAGATTAATTAATAAAAAAATAAAGAATCTTGTGAGAAGGGGATCTCGTTGATTGGAGAGAGGGAGAGATGAGAGAAGGGAAATAAAAAGAAAAAGGAATTTAAAATAAAAGGGGAAAGGAAGGTGATGTGTGGAAAGGATAGGGGAGGATTTTCTTGGGCATGGAAAATATTAAGGGGGCTGATTGATTTAATTTTAAAATAATAATATCAATATGTAGTAATAATAATAAAATAAAATAATAATATTATTATTATTTTGTTATAAAATTTTGTTTTAAGTCATAACTCCTTCGTGCGACAACCGATTGACCCACCGTCAGTGGCAATGTAACCCTATTTTCGAGGCGTTCATTTTAAATCTGATATTGAATACTTATTTCGGACTACTATCTTGGGTCAAAGAAACCCCGAGTATTTAATAATAATAATATTGTTCGGGAAACTTGTGTCGGACCATACGCCTATATATGACGTCTGATCGACGTACCGTCAGTGGCGTTGCAACCCTGACGTCGAGACAAAGTTTTCCAGTACAGTTTCGGGCGTTGAAACCAGAGTTGAGGCGTGGGCCCCATGGCCCATCTTTTAAGCTGTTAGCAGCGATTTGCAGCTTTTTCATCGGACGTCCGTTCGGGGTGTACGAGAAGTCGAATCTGGGTGTTTTTCCTAGAGCATTGCAGTGGTGAAATCTGCCTGCTTAAATTCAAGACGATGGTGTGGGCCCCATGAGGGTCGTGTTGGGAGTTGACAGTGAATTTTATCTTCTTCACCGGGTGTCCGTTTTTGACAAGTGAATAGTCAATCTTTTGTACTTTTCTGAGAGGATCGCAATGGTTCAATTCATTTGTAGTGATTCAGGACTGTGATGTGGGTCCCATGAAGCACTGCTCATGTGCGGTATGGCGAAATGCATCTTTTTCTCCGGAAATCTGTTCCATTCAAGTTAGCAGTCAATTTGATGTGTATTTCTGAGGAGATCACAACGGTACGATGTGTCCGACTAATTTCGGGACTGAGGCTCGGGACCACGGGACGTCGTTCGGGCGTAAAGTGGGGTTTTCCATCTTCTTCGTTGGATATCTGTTGGAGGCGAGTAAAGAGTCGATATCGCATGTTTTTCCATGATAATTACAATGGTATGATCCGTTTGGATGTACAGAGCCTTGCCCAAGATCTTATTAAATGTGAAATCATGAAAGGTTTACCGGTGGTGGTTCTTCCTGCGGTGTTTATAGAGAACCCTTGGCGTGTGATTGAATTCACTCTTGGGAGAGTGAAATGAATGATTAAAGAGATATGGTTTGTCAATATAATACCGTGGAAAAAGAAGGTTAGCGATGTTACGTTTACGACCTTTTGCATTGACATTGGGTGTCGTGTTCAAGATAGCCATTGGGCTGAAAATGTAGTATACTCTGGGAGTATACAGGACTTCTTGGAGGTACATGTTATAGTTTGTACCTGATAACTTTTCTGTAATTGGTTTGGAGATGAGTTGAGGACACATGTCGTGTGGGCCTCATGTGTGTGTCATGTTCTACATTACGTACCTTTGACCTCTCGTGACGTATAGGATCCTCTTTTCTCGATGGTTTCAACCAACAGGGTTGAGTGGTTTTCCACCCTGGTCCTGTTAAAGATGGTTTAGGCCAGTAGGGTTGAGTGGTTTCCCCTGGTTTTGTTCTAGAGTTGGGTGGTTGCACGATACCCAATCCGTGTTCAGTTGGCCAGTGTTAACCATCCAGTAAGGATGGCCAAAGCAATTCCGGGTTTACCCTTCAGTGGGGCTGGGCAATGGGTTTCTCATTGACTTCTTAGGGTTTACCCTCCTGTAGAGACTGGGCAGTGGGTTACCCGATGACCTCTTAGGGTTTACCCTCTAGAAGAGACTGGGCAGTGGGTTACCCGAGGACCTCTTATGGTTTACCCTCCAGTAGAGACTGGTCAGTGGGTTACATGATTAATTCTTAGGGTTTACCTTCCATTAGAGACTGGGAAGTGGGTTACACGATGACTTCTTAGGTTTTACCCTTCAGTAAATACTTGGCAGTGGGTTACCCGATGACATCTTTCAGACTAAGTCCTTTCTACTAGGCTAGTCTGTGGATTTTCTCCATGACTACCGAAATGGGACCCTTGGTTGTATGGGGTAGTGATGTGACAACTTTGACATAGAGAAGACCTCTCAACTATGTGACAGTGACGATGTGTTGTTAGACTTTCCCTAGAACTCTCAAGAATGCGGGTCACTTTACCCACTGAGATGCGTCCTTGTGACACAACCTAAAACTGTGCGGGTGATTCAGTGCCACCCAAAGCGGATAGTGTCGAGGTGCGGTGATTTGAGCCCCTTGACTTGTATTTCGGGGCAGACAGGTATGATGTTGGGCATCGATGATGTTTAATTCTTGGACTATTGGCTACTCACTTTCTTAGGCTGAGCTACAGAATGGAGATCCCCTTACGATCTTGTTCGGTTTCTTGGTTGAGCATATGGATATGTATATACCTTTTTCCAGTACCCACTCCTTAGGCTTGGTTACTCTCTTTCCAAGAGTGGTGAAGACACGCGGGGTATGCCATGTGCTTTCCGTGTCATGCTTCTTGTGGATGGATGAGTCTACTCTCCTACTATAGGTTGTGAAGGTTTGAAGAGAAGTTCATCTTCTCACCATTTAAAACACATGGTGTTTGGATGAGTCTACTTCCTTTCTCTTATTGGGTTGGGCTGGACTCTCTACTGTTACTATTCTGCACTCTCTGTTGTACTCATTTACATTTCCCTGTTCGATCTACTACTCACCTGTTTAGTAACTCCTTTTTTCCCTCAAGACATCGAGGAATCCTACTGAGTGTTTTTATACTCACCCCTTCTAGGGCTTTGCCCGCATTTGGTGTGCCCTTGCAGACGACGGACAAGTTGGTCCTGATGTCAATGGAGCTTAGGAGTTCGAGAGCTTGGACCACGTGTGGTGGTCGTAGTCGGGTTCTAGGTGTGGGGCTCTCCCAGCTATTTTACTTTTGTTTACCTTTTGATGGGTTGTGGCACTTTACTAGTTTGGCGTGTTTTTTGCCCCTTTTGTTTTCAGTATACCTTCATCACTTACTTTGTGATGTTTAGAGGTCGATGCACTTTGTGCTTTATTTCTAGAAGTTGTTACTGTACTTTTCTTTTTTACTCTAGACTTATGCATTGAGTGGGTATCATGTGTGTGTATAGGTACTCAGGCAAAGGCCTCCCCGAGTTGTTTAGCCTTCGGCGCATGTCGCCATCCCCTGGCCTATTGAGGCGGGCATGGGGTAGTTGCGGCTTGAGCCCGGGTAGGGTCAGGTCGTGACAGATTTACACCGAATATCCAATCATATTGAGTGTATATATATTTGTCACACATAATTATTTCATTGATTTATCCTTAACCTAAGGATACAGTCTTTATGAGAGATTTCATCTCAATTTACATTCCATTGAAACTTCTTTGTTGTTAGACACCAAATCACATTTATATGGTTTATATAATGTAATTTTACATAGTATATCATGAATCCCTTTATTCTCATGATATTATAATGTTTTGATTACCTCAATTATTTGTATTCAAGTGTCTCTCTTTTGGTTCGGAAATCTAACTAAAATATCATTTTAAATGTTTTAAAGTTTTATTATTCAAAATATTTCTAATTGATGTCCATGTTTTAAATATTGTTTTATTGTTTTATTTATATGGACATTAATGTTTGAAAATTAAAATTCCATTTAGAAGTTTCAAAGTGGTATGGGACACTTTGATTCAAAAATATATTTTAAACAGCTTCTTGATAAATAGTGATACTTTTGAATGTTTTCAAGAAAAAGGGGGAATACTTCTCTCAAATAGTCATGATGCTTGTTTTCATTTATATCAATATCCTTCATTATTCTCGATTGAGGTTAATTTATTATAATAAAATCTTCCATATTGTATTGAATGAGATATGTTTGACTGTGGATGTGTTATTTCATACCATTCATGGTTTATGGATAAAATATTTACATTTCGTATGTTTGTTTTAATACGAATGTTTAGGTTATGTTTAATCCTTTTCATACGAGGAATGAATCAGACTTAGTAAGTGATGGGTGGAGCCCGCTATAGCTCCTCGATGCATTGGTAGGTCTTATGAGACAAACTTGTGTCTTGGCACAATGCCTTGACAAAATCTTATTTTTAGTCTTGGCACAAGGCCTTGACTATGTGGTTATGAAAGATTGGAATTATACATTCCATCATTATGAAAGTGGCTATTGATATTACTTGATATTATTCGACTAGTAGAATATCTATGTGAATAAGTAAATGGAATTATTTGATTTTATGTTTGCCATATTATACTGAAGTTCATGTTTGAAAGGATTTTGTTCTAATCTTATACACCGCCTTAAATTTTTATGCTTATTTATGAAAGTTTCCGCTATAATGTTATCCTTACTGAGCATTTGAGCTCACCCCTTTCTATGTTTTATTTTTTCTAGGATGCAAAGAAGTATATTATAACTAACCTCCAGGGATAGTCTATGGGATCTTAGTGTTGTGTATGGAAACAATGTTGTTGTAGTTTTCCATTTTATGATATAATGTAAACCTTATGAATGTATCTAGTAGTTCCAAGGATACTAAACTAATATTTATTTCGAGACTTTATCTTTTATGGTCATGCCAATGATACGTAATAATGCACCGACTCTGGGTAACTGGGGTTGGAGAGTTACAGAAAATCAGATCTGTCAGAGTTCTTTTGGTTTCTCAATCCACTAGTGGATGAGGTGGAATGATCAGCCCATTAGAATGACTGGGTCCCAATGGTTGAGATTTCAGAGTCATGGAGGGCTTACAATGAGGTGGATTCCTCATATATTTAAGAACTATTTCCTATATATCTTGTTTATTATTGGAATCAATGTTCTCTTTATTTAGTCTTTCCCTTGGGATTGGACACAATGTGGATTTCCTTATATGGTGAAGGTTTGCATAATGCCATTCGGGGATTACATACTGAAATTGTGTTGGATAGTGGAGATTCATGATGTTAATGATTTGATCGCAGAAATTCCCTATGTTCACATGATCTATGCACAGTATGAGAAATAAGGGATAATAATTGATCAGTATCATTTCAAATGAATGCAGGACTTATATACTGAGATAGTCTCAAATATATTTACCATAGACCTAGGGCCTTAGAGAGGCACCCTATGTATCCTAGGTATAAAAGGAATCAGAGTCATAATAGTTTATTTGACTAGGTATTACACACTAACCTTTCCCTTGTCTTTTTAGAGAATTATGATGAAAATATATATGATTATTAAAACTTTCTAAGCCCGTGTGAACTATGATCAGTGTGAGAAACAAGGGATAAAAAATGATCAATTTAATTTATTTTTGGATGAGGGCCTTATATATTGGGACAACCCTTTGGAGTTTTTATATGGATATCAGCCCTTGAAAGGCATCCTATATATCTTGGTTATAGCCAGAATCAATGTTCTCATAGTTCATTTGATCATGAAACACACAATCACATTTCCCTTTCCAATTTAGATCCATAGGACGAAAATGATATAATTATGGTATCTCCCTAAGCCCACATGATCTATGATTCGTGTGAGAAACAAGGGATGGAAAATGATAATTTTCAATTCTTGGTAGATGATGGACATACATATTGGGACAACCCTTTAGAGATTTATTATGGAGCTCGTCCTTTATAATAGAGTACAGAGTATGTTAATTATAACAGGAATCGAAGTTCTCATAGTTCATTTTATTGGGGCTTATATTCTGATGTCGACCTTGCCTTTGTAGAGGATTATGATGAAAATGGTATGATTAATGCACCACCCTAATCCCATGTGAGCTATGATCACTGTGAGAAAAAAAGTGATGGAAATGATCAAATTCATTGCTCGGTTGATGAGGTACTTACGTATTGGGACAACCCATTGCTGACTTAGTACGAAGCTTGTTATTGTAGGAATTAGAGTTCTCATAGATCATTTTATTGGGGATTACACACTAACATTTCCCTTATAATTGGGGCTTACATACCAAGGATTGACAAGGTTACCCAATCCTGGGATTCCCTATTGACCCGACCATCCTTCCTGCCTGACATGTGTTGATAATCTTCTCAATATGCCTTGATTGACTTCTTGACATGTCAGATGGTGTCTTCCTGAAGTGTTCAAAGACAATTGTGTGATCAAAGTAACTTTTCTTGAGTATTTTGCTTAACCTGGAAGACATGTTGGGTGGGGGTCTCTTGATCAAGGATGACTTATTCGGAGGACATCGCAAGGCCTATTTGGTTAATCTTGGAAGTCATCCCATGACCTGGATGACTAGTCTAATGGGTGTCGCATGTCCTGCTAGACATTTCTCTAGGGAATTATAAAACATATCTAGTTAATACTAGAATCCATTGCATGACCTGACTGACTTTTCATCGGGGTGTCGTATGTCCTGGATGACATGTATTCAATACGTCATTCAACCTAGCTAGCCAGCCTAGAGATCATTTTGAGAGCTATTTGACATGCTTGAGTGCCACCAAAAGACTTGATAACATGAGTTAGTTTCGTTTAATGAGTCATGAAACATATCTAAAAGACATTGTGATTTTTGGGTGATGAGACCAAAGTGATTCACACGACTATGGTGGTGGGACTAGGGGGACCATGTGACTTGCTCTGACATATTAAGTGGATTTCTCAAGACCCAAACAACATGTTGAAGAATAATTACAAGAATTGGGTGTGATTTCTTTGTTCTATCATGTGTCTTTGATTGCTCATGAAAAATCACATGAGGGTTAGTGAACTTGTATTTTGATTAAGTCCCACACCATTAGTGTTTTTTCTATCCCTTGTATAGTGAATGACTTATATTTATGCAGTGTAAGTTTTTTTAGTCTAATGTTATCTAGAAGATGTGCCAAATGTTCTTCACATGTCTTTCCAAGAGTCCTTACTATGATCTACGAGTGATCACATGAAGTACATTAAATACGTTGCATGATGTCTCTGTTATTTCTCAGACATTACATGATAGGAGTCTTTTTTGTCCATGATATAGACCCCCATGAGATATCCTCTCTTGTTCTTGGATAAAAAAGGACCAACTTCTCATCCATGTAGTGTTCATCACATTCATCTGAGTCATCAACTATTATTCAGGCTAGGGTGGGAGATTTATATGCCTCACCAACTTGGTTGTTTATTGTTTCACATGGTGTGTATCACATGGATCCAGGCTGAATTTGGGTAAGGGATCTAGCTCCATGAATCTCTTTGAGTCTTTATCATGGATCACCTCAAGGGAATCACCTGATTTTTAGCAACTGTGTGTCCATCCCATCAACTCCTCCTTTATTGGATTATTCCCAATTAATGGGGACCTGTTCACTTAAGAAGATCTACCAAAGGACTTCCATATTTTCATATTGACATGTCTAAGGTATTTATTAAGATCATGATGCCTACTTAAATGCATCCATGATATGGTTAAAGCCTTTCCTGGGACATTTCATGAGGCAAGGATGGCTTGTCGAGGTGCCTCGTAGGATCTGGTCGGCTCGTTGAGGAATCTTGGGATATTATTCTTCAAAAAATCCTCAATGCATCGAATGAGTTTTACAACCCCTATTTTCTTCTACATCCTCTTATTTTTATTTACATTCTTTATTTTCCCAACGCTCAAGTTGTAAGAAACCGGTTCTTATTTTTGAGGTACGGGTTTAATCTTTTCTCTTTTCCTTAAGTATTTTTGTGAAAATAAGGAAAATGGGGAAAATCCAAAAATTTGGGACTACACGCCACGTACTATTCCACACGCTGTGTACTTGGTCCACGTGGGATGAGTACACAAGGTGTGTAGCCATGTCGGCGATGAAGGGTGTAAAAACCGACTACATGCCGTGTAGTGGTATTTAAACGTCGTGTAGTCAGTCGGCATGCAAATAGTAAGGCGGTGGAAGTAGCCACCACCTGTGCGACAGTACATGCTATGTAATCAGGAATACACGCCGTGTACTCTTGTCGATAGATGAACAGTTTGGCGGTGCCGCCAGAGGAACAATTAAATGAGGGAAGTACAAGTCATGTAGTCAAAAGTACACGCCGTGTAGTTTGTTTTTTTCGCTTAAATGGGCAGTAGCCTCCCCTGTTCACAGGGACAGCTTAGAACTAGAGGAAGGGAGTCGGGAGAGATGACCGAATATTTGTGGATCAACTTCTCGAGCACTGGGAATCCGATCCCGCTTCCGTCGATCACGTTGGAACCGCACGGGTAAGCCCTTCCTTCTCCATGCGTAGTTCTTGACAATTATTCCTATAAGGGAAGTTATTTACGTTTGAATGGGTTTTATTCTAACCTAGATTTACATCGTCTTTAGAAGTTTCTAGAATCGACATTCGCATATACCGTTCGTTGGTGTTTAAGGTAGGTGGCTTGGTGTTAGATTTTCCAAACTGCTGTGCGTTTTTGTGAATTTTGTGCCACGAACCCATGTTGGGGTGTCGTGTGGCTGAGTCCTTGGCTATTTTTAAAACCTATAATTGTATAGGTAATTAAATGTGATAATAAATTGTTGTTTGGGGTCATTTCTTGGATCCAAGACCACCCCGAGGGTGCGTTTCTCTGTTTAGCTGTTTGGCCAGGATACCGGAGGGTATTCCTTTGTAATAATTTTTATTAAATTGCCTGGAGAGGAATTTTATGTAAATGATTGTTATATGTTGGGAATGGCCAGGTTACTTGTTAGCCTGAGGGAAGTGTTTTCTTATCCTGAGAGAAGTGCATCTTTTAGCTTGAGGGGAACTTCTTCTGTGCCTGTGGGAAATAGACTTTGTTCTTGTGAGTGACACTTCATATGCCTGAGGGAAATATCTATTACGCTTGTGTGAATTACCTGCGGGTTACGTTTCTGATTATCTGAGGGTAGGGGTTGCGTGTCTGAGGACACTGATTGTTTAAATAGAAAATTACCGTGGTGGTTTCTAGATAATAAATGTTTAAATGAATAATAAAATGGAAATATAACAGGTATATTTGTTAATTTTGAGTACTACTTAGTTTATTGCATTTACTTTTTCACACTGTTGTTTCATGTTTACACACAGTTGGGCACGTGACTTTGGTGGGTGCCTACTGGGATTTATTTCTCACACCCTGTTTGGGTCATGTCTTCGGCCCAAATAGATTACATTTCTGCAGGTGTGGATAAGGGAAAGGGTCCTTATACAGGTACTTGACATTGCTGAGGAGTAGGGGAGCAGGAGACTGAGCTTAGGCTCGCGCTGCTGCCGGCTGTTTTATTTTGCATTGTTGTACTCTATATTGTATTGTACTGTTGTGTAACATGTTCTTGCTATTTTCTTAGAACTTCTGACATGTTTATTCATATCTATATAACTGGTTGGTTATCTTTTACTGACATTGTTAATACTATGTGTATGGTTTATTTATTCTGTTGTTGTTGTATTCTTTCTATTTTATTCCACTGCGCTACACTTTGAAAAATGAGGGAATAGTTTCCCCACTATCAGACCTGGGCCCTCGCTGCTAGTCGGCAGCCTCTGGCGTTTGGGGAAATGCATTTGAGGTCATGTGACCAACCAGGTTCGGGGCACCCGTTGAGTGGCACTCGGATCTGGGACATTACAGAGTGGTATCAAAGTATGTTCTTTTCCTTAACTTACTATTTGGAGCCTTAGTCAGGGATATGAAGAGAATGGTAGTTGGTAATAAGCTGTGTCTGGGCATATCTAACCTGTGTATAGGGAAAAGCCAGTCTACCTCGTATTTTTTCAATTCTTCTGATTTTTCAAATTTTACAGTTTATTTGGTTTCACCGTTGGGTGACGCACTTACGATTGTTCTGTTTATATTTTACACATGGGTTCTATTTAGTTGCAACCTGATGAGATGAGGGTATGCCATCTCATGTATCATGTAGGAACATTCTAGGAATCACATTCCATGCATAGTTCCATGCCAGATATGTGCATTAGAAATTGCATGTTGTTGTGATAGTTGTTGTGATAGAAACACATGTTGTTTGTGATAGCCGCATTGATAAATACCTGCTATGTTATAGGGTATTTTTGTGTAAGCCGGTTATTAGAATAAATGCAAAACTTTGGTTTTTGGGGAGTATGGGCCCCCATTTACCAGAATTTGGTGGATCATTGACTGTTTATTTTATTATAACCCAGATAAGATGCCAAACCATGATTCTCGGGGAGTATGGGCCCTCACGGATTGGAATTTGGAACTTAGGTGTCTTTTTCAGTATTTTCTGGGTTCCGGAGAAGTTTCTGAGGCATACTGTCCGGAAAACCCAGTATAAACGCCATGGGGTTCTTTGAAAATGCCATGTATGTTCTTCTGTTCGGGAAGAAAAGAAAATTTTTAAGTACACGCCATGTGCCATAAGTACACATCGTGTAGTCTCTTCCCGTGTCATGGACCGTATGGGTGGGGACACGGGGTAGGGAACGCCTGGGGTAAAACACGCCGTGTACCTGATGTACACGACGTGTAGTGTTGACTAGGATACCGGTCGTGTAACTAACTAACACGAGCTGATGTAATCTTTTCTCAAACATGCCGTGTTAATGAAGAACATGCTGTGTAGTGTGACCTGGGGACCCGGTCGTGTAACTAACAACATGGTTCGGGGTAATCCTTTTGTGTACACGCCGTGTGTATATGGAACACACAGTGTAGTTTGAGCCGTGCATCTGGCCGTGTAACTAACAACACGGGTCGGCAGAGCTCGTCTAGTACACGTCGTGTACCTGTGGGACACGCCATATAGTCTTGTCCGAGGACAGACTATGTGGTGTTAGCCATGTGGCTAAGGAAACGGGGTAGTGTGCACACCGTGTGCGGGTGTAACACGCCGTGCAGTATCAAGCTGAGTAGTCGGCCATGTCACAAGCGACACAGGCAGTTTGAAATTTAAACCATACACCCCATGTAGATTATATACACACCGTGTACTTTTGTTCAACGAGAGCCGTGTGGCTAAGCCCTGTGGAAGGACCCGAGCAGGGGAAGGGAAATCCTGTACATGCAATGTAGTTAGTATACACGACATGTAGTCTTGTTTTGCAAATCTTGAGATGCTTTTTTCATCATGTTTCCCTTTTGGTCCCCCCATTTTTCAAACTGTGATAAATGTGGAACTAAGGTGTGCGTTTGACCTTGTAGTGTCATGCCGCCAAAACAACCACGTGTTGTTCTCCAAGAGAGTGGAAACAATTATACTCTAGAGATGGTGGGCCATGGGCTACTAGTGGATCCTCCAGCAGAGCCAGATGCGGTGTCAGCTGTTATATCAGACACAGGCATAGAGGCGCAGTTCTGTGAATGATTTATGAGGTTCATGCAGACCTTTCAGGGAGCGTCGTCGGCTGCCACATTTATGGATGAGCTGGCTCATATATTCCAGCAGCTTCTTACCAGTCAGGAAATAGGAATACATCAGGGCGTGTAGGCAGAGATGGTGGTCGTGGTCATGGTATCCAGACACCAAGATTTCAGAGGCCTCAGGGCGGGACAACTCAGGGTAGCCTGGCTATGTCGTAGGGCCGTGGCCCTAGGCAAGAATATGCAGTGCAGCAGACCCAACAGGAGCAGGATCTCAGACCTTCTACGGTCAGAGGTAATATTCTAGTATCTTCTGTCTTATCTTCAGTACGTTTCGATACGGGTGCTAAACATAGTTTTATATATGTGCCCATTGTGGAGAGCCTTGGGCTATGTGTTTCTTCTTCTTCTACTGTTATGACACTAGACAAGCCATTGGGAACTAGAACGACATGTGCGCGTCAGTGCAAGGAGTGCCCCCTTGTGGTTGGTGGGTGTCACTTTCTTTGGGAACTCTATGTCTTTGAGATGACAGCTTATGACGTCATTCTTAGGATGGATTGGTTGGTTCCCTTCTGAGCTTCTAAAGATTTTTATCATCACATAGTGAGTTTCACGTCACTAGAGGGCAAAGAGTTTATATACAATGGTGAGTGGGATGTTCAGGCAAGTCGATCTGGACCAGAGCATTGTGGACGAGGTGGAGTCACAGCCCAGATTCTGAGTTTATATCTGGATCATCATGGGACTTGTCATAAGGATTTCGCTATAGTGGTTGATCATTTCAGGGATGTCTTCTGCGATGACTTTTCAGGTCTACCTCCGGAGCGAGAGGTGGATTTCTTTATTGAGCTTCTTCTAGGGGCAGCACCGGTGTCAAGTCCTCCTTGTAGGATGGCTACACCAGAGTTACAGGATCTCAAGAGGTAGTTAGAGGAGTTACAGGAAAAAGGTTTCATCCGACCCAGTACTTCTCTTTAGGGTTTGCCGGTCCTCTTTGTGAAGAAGGAGGACAGTACCCTCAAACTCTGTATGGATTATCGGAAGCTGAACCAGTTGACGGTCAAAAACTGATATCCCTTGCCAAGGATTGATGATCTTTTTGATCAACTTCATGGAGCATGAGTGTTTTCCAAGATTGAATTGAGGTAAAGATATCATCAGCTGCACGTGAAACCATCAGATAAACCGCTTATAACTTTTCATAGCAGATATGGTATGTAGGAGTACTTGGTTATGCCGTTCGGAAACATGAACGCACCATCAGTTTTCATGGCTCTGATGAATCAGGTGTTCCATCCTTATCTGGAATCTTTTGTGGTAGTATTCGTGGACGACATTTTAGTGTACTGTCACACTCAACACGACTATGTCACCCATCTTAAGATCGTATTGAGTACACTGAAAGAGCATGAACTATATGCTAATCTCTCAAAGTTCCACTTTTGGATGGACTAGATTCACTTCCTAGGTCATATACTCTCAGAGGCAGGAGTTGCAGTAGACCCAGAAAAGGTGAGAGAACTAGTTTCCTGGGAGCATCCTAAGAACATGTTTGAGATACAGAGTTTCTTGGGGCTGGCTGGTTACTACAGATGCTTCATACATGACTTCTCCCACTTAGCATCATAGTTAACGGGTCTGACTAAGAAGGGTGTGAAGTTCGTTTGGTCAGAAGCTTGTGAGACAGCCTTTCAGGACCTGAAAGGAAGGTTGACATCAACAACAGTCCTAATACTTCCATATAAAGGGAAGATCTATAAGGTTTAATATTATGCATCAGATATTCAGTTGGGAGTAGTGTTGATGAAGGGTGATCGAGTCCTTGCGTATGGTTCTTGGTAGTTGAGGCCACATGAGAGAAATTACTCAACGCATGATCTCGAGTTGGCTTCAGTTGTGCATGAATTGTGCTGTTGGAGACATTATCTCTTGGGATAACATTTTGTGGTTTTTACCAACCAAAAAAGTCTCAAGTATGTCTTTACTCAGCGTGACTTGAATATGGGGCAATGAAGGTGTGTTGAATACCTCCAGTCCTTCGATTTTGAGCTTGCCTATACACTTGGTAAAGGTAATGCTGTAGCTGATGCTCTGAGATTGATGACTCAGATACAGGCAGTACAGGAGGCCAGTGGCGAGTGGCGGCTCGTGGCTTTGTTCTCTGAGATGCATTTGGAGGTACATGACAGTCAGGGTAAGACCTATCTTTCTTCTCTAGCTATGACTTCTACCCTCCTGGATAGAGTGAGGATGAGACAACTATCAGATTCAGAAGGACTAGTTTTATGGGGGTCGGTGGCAAGTGAGGACGCTTATCCTAGATAGACGATAAGCAATGATGAAATTCTACGTTTCCATGGACAAGTGTGGGTTCCAGGGGATATACGTGAGGAGTTAATGTGGGAGTTTCATTCTTCATCTTGGGAAGTTCATCCTGGAGTTACCAAGATGTACTGTGACTTGAGACGTCAGTACTGGTGTCTGGGTATGAAGAGGGATGTAGCTGGTTTTGTTACTAGATGTTCCACCTGTCAGAAGGTAAAGGTGGAGCATCAGAGGCCAGCCGGACTATTACAGCAGTTCCCCATCCTGGAGTGAAAATGGGATGATGTCGCGATGGATTTCTTGATTGGATTACCGAGGTCACCTCGAGGCAATGATGCCATGTGGGTTGTTGTGGAAAGACTCATAAAGGTAGCTCACTTTTTTCCAATCAAGGAGACCTTCAATGTTGACGAGCTCAGGAAGTTGTATCTCCGAGAGATCGTACGTCTTCATGGGGTTCCTCGTTCTATCATTTCAAATAGGGATTCCCATTTTACGTCTCGTCTCTAGAAGAGTTTTCAGATGGTGCTGGGTACACAGGTGCTTTTGAGCACAGCTTACCACCCTCAGACCGATGGCCAGTCAGAGCGTACGATATAGGTTCTTGAGAACATGCTGCGTGCAAGCATCCTGGACTTTGGGGGATCTTGGGAGAAGCACATACCCCTAATCGAGTTTTCCTATAACAACAGTTTTCAGGAGACTATTGAGATTGTACCTTACGAGGATCTATATGGTAGGCCATTCCAATCACCTCTGTGGTGGTTAGAGAGAGGTGAGGCAGCTTTACTGGGACCACGTCTCGTGCATGAGACTTCTGAGCAGGTCCAGTTGATTCGGAAGTGGATGGCTACCGCACAGTCTCATCAGAAATTTTATGCTAATCGCCGTAGATGACCTTTGGAGTTAATGGTTGGGGATCAGGTTTTCTTGCGTGTTTCACCAAGGTTGGGACACAGGCAGATCCGGAGACAGGGTAAACATTCACCGAGGTATGTAGGGCCATTTAAGATTCTATAGAGAGTCGGGCTGGTTTCCTATCGATTTTAGTTACCATAGAGGTATCAATCCATGCATGACGTCTTCCATATATCTCGATTGCGCCTCTATCATTCAGAACCATATAATGTTTTTCAGCCTGAGGAGGTTGAGCTTCAGATCGATGCTTCCTTTGAGGAGCATCCGATTCATATTGTTGATAGGAGCACGAAGGTTCTCCGAGGCTGGTCAGTTCCTCTCGTATGGGTGCTATGGTAGCATGGCCGAGTGCAGGATGAAACCTATGAGTGGGAGACCGACGTATGTGCTCAGTGGCCAGAGCTGTTTTGAGCTTTATCTTCGCCACCCTTGGAAGGGCAATTCGGGGATGAATTGCTTTAAGGGGGGAAGTTTGTAAGAACCCGATTCTTATTTTTGAGGTGTAGATTTCTTCTTTTCTCTTTTCCTTAAGTTTTTTTGTGAAAATAAGAAAAATGGGGAAAATACTAAAATTTGGGATTACACGCCATGTAATATTCCACACGTCATGTACTGTGGCCATGTGGGATGAGTACACAGTGTGTGTAGCCATGTCGGCGATGAAGGGTGTAAAAACCAAATACACACCGTGTAGTGGTATTTACACACCGTGTAGTCAGTCGGCAAGCAAATAGTAAGGTGGTGGAAGTAGCCACCAGCTGCGTGACAGTACACGCCGTGTAATCAGGAATACACGCTGTGTACTCTTGTCGACGGATGAACAGTTTGGCGGTGCCGCCAGAGAAACAGTTTAATAAGGGAAGTACACGTCATGTAGTCAAAATTACACGTCGTGTAGTTCGTTTTTTTTCACTTAAATGGGTAGTATCCTCCCCTGTTCACAGGGAAGGATTAGAACCAGACGAAGGGAGTCGGGAGAGATGGCCGAATCTTTGTGGATCAACTACTCGAGCAACAGGAATCTGATCCCGCTTCTGTCGATCACGTTGGAACCGCATGGCTAAGCCCTTCCTTCTCCTTGCATAGTTCTTGCCAATTATTCCTCTAAGGGAAGTTATTTACATTTTAATGGGTTTTCTTCAAACCCAGATCCACTTCGTCTTTGGGAGTTTCTGGAATCGATGTTCTCATATACCATTCGTTGGTGTTTAAAGTAGTTGTCTTGATGTTAGATTTTCCAAACTGGTGTGCTTTTTTGTGAATTTTGTGCCACGAACCCATGTTGGGGTGTCGTGTGGTTGAGGCCTTCTCTATTTTTAATACATAGAATTGTATAGTTAATTAAATGTGATAATAATTTTTTGTTTGGGATCATTGCTTGAATCCAGGACCACCCTGAGGGTGCATTCCTCTGTTTAGCCATTTGGCCAGGATACCCGAGGGTATGCCTTTGTAATAATGTTTATTAAATCTCCTTGAGAGGAATTGTATGTAAATTCTTTTTATATGTTGGGCATGGCCCAGTTACTTGTTATCCTGAGGGCGGTGTTTACTTAGCCTGAGGGAAGTGCATCTTTTAGCCTGAGGGCAACTTCTTCCGTGCCTGTGGGAAATAGACTCTGTGCCTGAGGGTGACACTTCGTACGCCTGAGGGAAATATCTGTTACGCCTGTGGGAAATTACCTGCGGGTTATGTTTTTGATTACCTGAGGGTAAGGGTTTCGTGTCTGAGGACACTGGCTGTTTAAATATAAATTCACCGTGGTGTTTTCTGGATAATAAATGTTTAAATGAATATTAAAATGCAAATATAAATGTTAAGTTAGTTACTTTTGAGTACTGCTTAATTTATTGCATTTACTTTTGTACACTATTGTTGCATGTTTACACATAGTTGGGCACTGGCCTTTGGTGGATGCCTACTGTGATTTATTTCACACATGCTGTTTGGGTTATGTCTTCGGCCCAAACATATTACATTTCTGTAGGTGTGGATAAGGGCTAGGGTCCCTATACAGGTACATGATTTTGCTGAGGAGTAGGGGAGCATGGGACCGAGATTAGTCTCACGATGCTTCTGGCTCTTTTATTTTGCTTTTTTGTACTCTGTATTGTATTGTACTGCTATGTAACATGTTCTGTCTTTTTTCTTAGAACTTGTGACATGTTGCATCATATCTATATAACTGGTTGGTTATCTTTTACTTCTGTTGTTAATACTATGTGTATGGTTTATTGCTTCCGCTGTTGTTGTATTATTTTTATTTTATTCCACTATGAAACACTTTGAAAAATGAGGGAATTGTTTCCCCACTATCATACATGGGCCCTCGCTTCTAGTCGACAGCCTTTGGCCTTTTTGGAAATGCGCTGGAGGTCATTTGACCAATAGGAATTGGGGCACCCGTTGAGTGGAACACGGATCCGGGCCTTCGCTGCTAGTCGACTAGCAGCCTTTGGGCCCTCGCTTCTAGTCGAAAGCCTTTAGCTTATGGTGGATTTTTGGTATTTTTCTAAAAACATTCAATTTTTGATGATTAGTGAGAAATACTAAATTTTAATTAAAAACAATTTTTTAATCAAAACAATTTATAGTGATAAATTATAATATTGAGTGGTTTTTAAGTATAATTAGATTTTATTTTTTCCATTTAATCCAATTTTGGTCATTGGATGTAATTTCACATTTAAACTGGACCTAAGCAAGTGTCAATCTTTTGATAGTTATTATTTCTTAAAAACACGCTTTTTGTTTTGAAAACGAGAAATAATTTTAAATTAATTTATGCCAATTCTGTGTTTTGAATTTAGAAAAATGGATTCTATATTTAGAATCTAGATGTCCAAATTTTTTAAATAGGTAAATTTTATTTTTAGACATTCTAAATAATTACTTCGATAAATATTTTATTTACTATGGTTAAAGGGTAAATCCGGTAAATAAGGGTAAAAAAATAATATTATAATAGAAGTAAATTACCCTAACACATGTCCTAACCCTATTGGCAGATATATTTCAGAACATGGGAATCCTTGGGATGATTTTTGGATCAATGAAGCCACTTGTGAGTGATAATTACACTTTATATTAATTAAGTTAAAGTAAATACAAAAAATAACATAAGCATGTATCTTTTTGTAAAACAATTTTTACATAGGGTTATATATGGCATCTCTTCGACTATAAATATTAATTAGAAGGGTAAAAATAATTCATACATAATGGTATTTTATTTATAATTTTTATACATTTAATAATTAAATTTATTTATGACACAATGATGATGCGGTATTTTCCTTATTAATAAATGAATCAAATAAATGGTATTATAGATGCTAAAATAAATACAATTTGAATGTTTTGATGCCATCCAAGAATTTTATAGTTTAACGTGACATGTTAGTATTGATTAAATGATTTTTTTGAAGTAATAATGCTTTTAGAAATTAAAAAATACAAAATAACAAATAGTGTCAAAATTGACATAAAAGAGTTTTTAAAACAAATATTATATTATTAATTGATGTTCTATTCATAAAAAAATATGGTTTCAAAAAAGGTCTTAAATAATAATATATATGTCATTAATGAACCAATTTAGGTTCTTTTATAAGTTTATAGTATGTTTATTAACCATAAATATAAAAATACAAAGAGAGATGGTAAATATCAAAAAAATTAACTAAGAGTTACATCTAGAAGATAAGGTTAATATCGAGACCCAAACCTGTCTAAAACCTATTGGTTGAGTGGTTTCCAACCCATACCTACCTTTCACTTTAAATAATTCATTTTTGAGCCATTATTAACAGAAAATTAATTTATTATAAAATATTATTTCAATCATTTCCAAGGCATCCCCTCACTGTTCTTATAAAAGGGCACTTCCCCTTATTTAAAATTCACACCTTCAAAGCCATTTGGCTCGGCCAAAACCTATCTAAATATCCTCCCAGCTATCCTACATTAATCCTAGAGTCCTTAATTTAGTTACAAATCCATCCTAAGGAGCCCTTTTGATCAAATCAAAAGGAAGAACCCGAAGAAGAGATAAATATTTCATCACCTCTTTCAAGTTCCTTTCTTCTTCCACTTACTCTTTCTTTGTTGTTTCCATTCTAAAATAATAAATCAATTATATTCTAAATACTTTTATTTTATTATGAAAATCGAACAAACATATTCATTATTTTATCCATCCTATGAATGACATGTCACCATACGTGCGTACGTACGAGTTACCATCTCCGAGTCATGGTGTAATTTGTTATAAAAACACTTCATCATCTGGATGGTTATAATAATGACTATAAATGATGAAAATAATAAATATAACATTATAATTATTCTTTATATATGATAAAACATCCAATTATATATTATTTTAATATTAAAAGAATGATATTGTCACTCGTGCGTACGTACAGATCACCGTCTCCACAAATGCGATGAGATTCATTCCCCATCGTATCCATTCAAAACTAATTTTCATTTGATGATTAAAAATAATGTTTAAAAACTTGATATAATTTTGGATATGAATAAGATACATCATATCCAAAACAAGCATTAATTACGTAACAAATCATATAAAGGAAAACAAATCAGTTAACACTTGAAACAATGATACTACTGAAATATCATTAACAAAACCATAGTAGAAGATCATATATGTTATCATATTAATGTATATGGTTATTGTATAATTTAATAACAATTATTTCACCATTACATAGGAGGTTAACCTAATCTATACCAAGTAAAATTACAAGGTAAGGGTTAATTTCACAATCTCTTCATTATCCAAGGTTTTTTATTCGTAATTATCTACTGGGACCTCTTTATCATCCACATCCATGATTCTTAAAAATATATTTCAATACATTTTTACTATTTACTATACAATGGGTTAAATTCATTTATACCCTTATTTTACCTTATATGTTTTGAAAGAAATCTTTCCGTCGATTTCCAAACAAGGTACTTTATGACCTTTTCGATAAAATTAATTTAAGAATGTTTTTTAACATATACGGCGGGTGCGGCTATTTTACTCTGTTATAACATCGTCAAATATTCCCTTACAATCTTATACGTATATTTTCAAAATAAATGTTTTCTTTATAATTATGTAATTTCAAAATAGAAAGTGATATTTCTCTAAAAAAAGGGGTTGATTTCATCTATGTCAACATCCTTTGAGGGATTTTAAGATTATTTGAAGTTTATTTATTATAATTCAAAACTTCCATAATGTATTAATTATTTTGTGATATGTTTGACTATGAATTTTTTATTTTTACACCATTCATTGTTTATGGATAATGTATTGACATTTCGTATTCTAGTTTTAATACGAATTTTTATGTTATGTTTAAACCTTTTCAAATGAGGAATGCATTGGACTTAGTAAGTGACGGGTGGAGCCCGATATAACTCCTCAATGCATCGATAGGTCTCATGAGACAAAATAGTGTCTTGTCACAAGGCCTTGAAAAAATCTTATTTGTTGTCTTGGCATAATGCCTTAACTTTTTGGTTATGAAGTCTGGCATTCTGCATTCCGTCATTATGAAAGTGGCTATTGATATTGCATGTGATTATTAGACTAGTATAATATCCATGTGAATAAGTAAATTGAATTATTTGATTTTATCTTTTCCATATTATGCAGAAGTAAAAGTTTAAAAGGCTTTTGTTTTAGTCTAATACATTTCCTTAAATGTTTATGCTTATTTATGAAATTTTCCGCTATATTGTTATCCTCACTGAGCATATAATCTCACCCCTTTCTATGTTTTATATTTCCCAAGATGTGAAGAAGTATTTTATGACTGACCTATAGGGATATTCTGAGGGTATATGAGTGTTGTATATGGAAATAATGTTGTTTTAGTTTTTCATTTTATTATGTAATGTAAAACTCATGAATATATATAGTATTTCCAAGGCAACTAAATTGATCGGACTTTCGGGACATGATTTCCTTGTATCATACCAATGTTATGTAATAATGCACCGAAGTAGGGTATCTAGGGTCGGGGTGTTACAAATTTGGCGGGTGCCAAAAAATCCCCCCCCCCCCTCAGAAGCGATGTCTGCTAGGACAAGGGCTCGATTTGGACAAATGTAAATTCCTACCTAAGTCGTCGGTGTTGTCATGAATCAATATCATTGGTGAATCTTGGTATACTAGGTGACACTAGGTATTGTAAAAAAAATTGTATATATAGTTGAGCAGAGGGTGACCTTATCCACCAGTTACCATTTCTCAAGTGCTCTCTCCCTACTTCCATTGCATGGCTCTATCCCAAGCTTGTTTCATGATTCTTGATCATGCAACTTTTTCATGAGCCTTCATCTTGATCCCATTTCACGAGAGCTATTTATAAAGACCTCTTCTTCTTAGGATCCTGATCAAACCAACTATGAACCACACATCAATAATTTATTGAACTGCAACCATGAGGATTGTGATTATATTGAAGATTTTGTAGGATCTTTGGCCTTTTCCGTGTGATCTGTTGATTATCATGCGATTCTCATGACCATGTCTAGGTCACACAATCGTGAGTCTAAAAGGTTTCATGTGATTTTTTCATTCCCTATGGGGTTATGTGACACATGAGACCCTTAAGGGTCGAACAATTCATTAACCCCTAGAAGATTCATGCGATTTTCATGATGTTGTTGTTTTTTATGTCTTTACTTGTACAACATTTTATTTCATATTTTTGACACATGCTACATAATATTGTTTAGATGGATTCTAGTTCTCCTCAATCTTCCTTAGGACCAGCCAATCAAAGGGACATGATTTCCCGAAATGTAAACATTGACCCTCACTATCATGTGTATTTTGATAACATGTTTTTAAAGAGGTTCCTCTAATATGAGCTTCTAGGATATCTTTTCTCTCAACAACCTGCTATATATTGGTTTTTTCAACTAAATGATGTCTTTTTCACTCAACCAGACTTCAATCTGCCCATCACTGGGTTTCAGCTTCTTCTCTATGTGTACAGATAACAATTTTAGAGGAAGGCCATATAGTAGTAGTTGCACTTGGAAGTTTGTCTTATATGCTAAAAAACCCTCTTTTAGGACTAGATGGATGGAATTTTTCTCATCCGCATATCGTTCAGAACTATTTTAGTATATTTTATTCCACTCTAAAAAATTATGTCAGCATATAGATATCATGGTGGGATCTAACTACCAGTTTCAATTTCACTGATGATTTGGAATTTCCTTTCTTGGTCAAGAAAAGATGCCTAGAGGTTGCTGATCAGCTATACATGGTTCATCTTTATGAATTTGTGTGGATTTTTTAGTTCATCACTTATCTCCAAAACATATTTCATTGAGATATGATCATCCATTGGTTCAATAACACCTTCACATTCAATCTTTCCCATTGAAAAGTGGGCATCAACCTATGGGACATCTACCAAATTAGTGTGATTCCCTCTCTTGGAGAGATGTATGCTGATTTTAGTCCTCTTGTGGTTTTTTTGTATGATCCCTTACAAATTATAGTTTTTGAGAATGAGATTCTTATCATTATGAAAGAGAAACCATGTAAGGATATGATGATACGATCACTCATTTATTTCAAGGACTAGATCAATATTTTTATTTGTTATACTGGGGTCATGACAACTACCATACGCCCTCATCGGTGCCCTTATCAGTAGGTATGTGATAGTGTTGTCTCATATTGGGCTTCTATGTGAACATGAATATCTCTTTATATCATAGGCCTGTAAGATTTATTGACATGTTTTTAAATGGATGGATTTTCCTAGCCAGGGATACATGTTCAGTGATCCATGTTAGCACATTGCTGATGAAAAAACAACTTGTGCAAGGAAAACACCTCAATTTGGATGTGATGGTCCTTGCACGTCTTTATAAACTCCATGGCCACATCCAACTTGGAAAAACTCCTTATATAAATAGGGGTCCTATTCATTTTTTGGCTGGGTAAGGACCACTTTAATTGTTATAAATATTACAATCCCACCTTGATCCCCAATGCTTCATACCGCCCCAAATTGGGTGACATATTAGGGGTTGGGATTATATAACTAAACCCCATTGAGGCTAAATATATGCTGATCCAATCTGATAGCTTCAATTTTACTCTTTTCTCTACACCAGCTAGATCGATTATCAATAACGAAAATGGTTCCCTTTCTGAAAGGTCATATATGATATCTCTTTTGGATGGGGTTCTCAAAACTAGGGTGGATGACCTAATTATGTGAAAACCTTATTCAAACTATCGATTCCCTTGCCTATTTGGCTAAATATAAATGGTATCTCCTCTTCCATTGGATGGAATTCAAGGGGACCGACATCCTAGAGTCATATTCTAGTTTTGTATGATGTTGACATGTGATAATAATAATGTTCAAATCATACATCTTCTTACTGATGCTCCTACCTTCCATACACAGGATTATACCAAGGGTTGGTTAACAACTTATTCGGATGGAATTCTAATCCATTGGGTCAATCATGTGGACATGCCTTTTACCTCACTACCCCAATTACCAGGGATGATGATTGAGTTGATCGGTGATCTGGATGAGACATTATGAAAGGGACCTCATTTGAGTGATGACTACCATGATGGTGAAATATAATATTCTTTGAAAATTACTCCTCTATTATAATCTATAGATGATACTCATATTTAGATAAGGAAATATGAGGATTATTCTCTCGCTTCCTTCTTGAATCAATTGTTTATTTATCCTCCTTACAAACCTACTCCATTTGTCACATAGGATCGTAAACAATATAGGATGATTAGAAAAAATTCATGACTTCATTAATGACACCCCAATATAATTATTCTTTGAAAAAGGGGAACTCCTCCCTCATTAATTTCATGATTTAGGGGTAGGTGGTTTTGACTGAAACCCTCTGTTTAAAATCAAGAAACAAATTTTTCTAAATCATCGTGATCTTACCATTAGTGAAAGACATGTGCACAATCATGCATATGAGTCTCCTCTTCCTAGGTAGATTAGAGAGATGTTAGATGCATTTGAGTGGGTTCGTTAATTGATATCCCAATTAGAAGATTATATGGATGCTTGGACGACGATGATATGGAGACGTGGGGAAATCATAGAACATCTGAGGTCTGATATTTCAACATCATTTTATTCATTGTTAACATCCCAAATGAGGGTTTAGGAGCTGATAATGTTGGTATAGGATCATCATCCAGGAGAATAAGACAAAGAAGCGGGGCGAGCGGCACTTCAGATTTCAATTGATGCTTCTCACCAAAACTTGGATGACTAGGCCATTTTAGCAGATCAAATTTTATCATAATTCAATCTACTTTTTTATTTTGTATAATTTTGGAGATACTATGTCATGTGGATATTCCTCCTTCATTTCAAATTATTAGTGAACAAACATTCCTGAACCTTCCATGTTGTTGTCTAGTCTCCCTTCCATCCGTGATATGATTGTCATGTCGTTGCTCCTATACTATATTAAAATGATATATATCCCAATCCTTATATTAAATAAAGATGAATTAATGTCCTTTTATGTTGAAATTCTAATAGATTCATTCAGGGAAAATAATCTTGAATTCCCACCCTCGTGATATGTTTCATGGATATATATGTTCCAACTATCTTGAGATCACCAGACCCACAAAAGGATTATGGGGTAGAATTCATGTCATAGAGTGATAATGCTCTTCCTTTTCCCATGAAGATAGGCTTGGCTAGAGCATATTGATATTTTTAGGCCATTTTGTGGGACTATAATGTTATGGTAGAATAGATAGCTTCTAGGCTGTGTATTATGGTCATGTAGCTCAGACCTGATATCACTTTAGTTTTGGATATTTTTGCTTAGACATGATATTCCTTTACTTTTATTTTCTTTTATATAAGAACTTATATATCATTAGTTTATTATATTTTATATCATACCTCATATTGAATTAGTTTTTGGTATTTTATCCCGAGCCTAATATAGCTTTAGTTTATGGTCTCTAAAAATGAGCCTGATATTACTTTAGTTTAATGTATTTTAGCTCGGACCTTAATGTGATGTTGCTTAGGGTATTTTTATCATGGAAGTAATATTTATTTTTTTTATGTTATTTTATATCAGACCTTGATTTGTTGTAGTTTAGGGTATTTTAGCTGAGACAATATATCACATTATTTTATAGTCTTTTAGCTTGGACCTGATATTTATTAATTTTATGGTCTTTTAGCTCATACATAATATTTCTATAGTTTATATTCTTTTATCTCGATCCTTGATGTGTTGTAGTTTTGGGTTTTTTATCTCTAGCCTTTATGTGCTGTAGTTTAGGTTCTTTTGGATCAGACCTTTTTGGTGAATATGAAATTTGGGGTAGAGAGACCAAGGATGTCTCTAAACACTCTATGGTGATGAGTTCTTTCATGATGTTTATAGGGATCACAAGGTTTGGAGTTATTTTCTTGAAATTAGGATATTCCTTTAGTTTTTGGGTTATATCCATTATGATTCGATATCATGGCCATGAAAAGCAAACCTCTACTCCTTTTCAAGGGTGAAAAATAATTCATGGTAGTTATATGAGAAGAGGAAGAAATAATAGAGAAACTAGGACCTCATGGATAGTTGGAATATGGGTGATATAAATTATAAACCAAAAGATTTAGTATATGAAAATTTTATGGATTAGTACAAATGTGGATGAACCAAAACACTCTATGTTTCCATATTCTATCGCAGAATTATTGGGGCTCACAAGGATTGAGGATCCTTTCTTGCAAGTAGGTGATTACTTTTGTTGGCAGGTCAAAGCCCTTAGGCTTTGATAAAATGGTCAATAAAAGATATTCTCCACTTATTTTCGGGGGTCATGAAATTTTTATGAAGAATCAAATGTCTAGATGATGAGGTTGGGTATGGAAATATGGTTACCCAGGAAGGGTTTTTCCACCCTTGGTCAATTTAGCTCTAAATGTGAAGCTCAAGCATTATGCCCTGTGGGTTTGAATAAGGAGGTGTGGGCCATCAGAGGTTTGGAAATGGAGTGTCACACTCCTTACTTTATAAAGGGTACATAACACAGTGAAATAGCATTATGGGTGTTAAATATTATTTAATAGTATGATATAGAGATTTTATATCATGGTACCAAGTGCTTGGGTCAAGAGTAATGATATGGGACAATCATACCATTAATGAATCAAAAAAGACTAAAGTTATGGGTTATTCCACTATGACTTCATGATCATAATAATTATAAATCCCTTTATATTGTGACAAGATGTCCCTAGTTTGTGGTTCTGAGCACTTCCGCATCGATATTATAGCCACGAAGATAGACCACTTTTTCTCTCCAAGGGACATGAAAGGATGAAACCACCCAATGCACTTTAAATCATGAATTGTGATTTATTAAACCCAAGGACCAACAAGATAAATATTCTCATGTCATGATCAATGATATGGGGAAATAATATCCGGGATGAACCAAAATATCATTAGGTGAATAGTTCATCCATGGTGATTTCATACTCAAAGAGATTTTAAGGCACTTTATATTAGTCCATGATGTCTCTGGTTGGGGGGTATTAAGCACTTATTCATCAATATAATGTTTGGACTGAGAAATACATTTTCTTTTTTAGGTTCTGTGAATGGCTTGTGGAAACCTGAGGTACTCAACAAATGATGTGTGGTAAATGGATTGGTGTTCTTTTAAAAGATGATAGAAACACACCATATGATGGTTTACATATTATATGATCTTACGGTCCTTTGATAATGAATGTGAAATGGGTGATAGCATACACAATTCATCATTATTTAGTGGGTATGTATTCCATTCAGTTTTACATCATGTGGTAAGGACATTTTTCTTTACCGTTTAAAGTCACGTGGTAAGGATGTATTTGTTGTGAAATTTTACTATCATGAAACCAAGATATTTTGTTTAAATTTTAACATCAAGTGGTAAGGATGTGAGAACTGACATGAAAAAATTTCACATGACATATTATGTTCACAAACAAGCCATATGTAGATTTGGTTTTAATGTAGGAAAAATGATATTTGGTGACTTGGTTCCTCTGCTGTTTGGGTTTATTCCTTATTGGTTGTTACATATAGGCCTAGATTCAGAAATCACTAAAAATACCATGATTTTAGGAATAAATCCCCTTGTAGTTATTTAAATATCATGTGGTTTAACATCATGTAGTGAGGAAGTGGGTCCCCTGACATGAAATGGTAAAACTATAGTTGATCCCATGAATGGAATTATGTGTCTCACTATATATCCTATGGTGAATGGAACCAATCCATATGTAGTTTTTAAGGGAGTTCCCTATTCAGTTTTGACCCATACGCATAGAGGGGGGAACTCTAATACTTATCCTTTATTACTAGGCTCAGATTTGGAAATCTTGGTGTCACTTTGTATCCTGTGAGGATAGGAATCAAGTCACATGTATTTCTTGATGATAAAATTCCACTCCTAAGGTTTTTCTCATACATAGAGTTGGTAATTTGTTTTGTTCCTTTTGTAGTTGGGTCCAGGATTAGGGATCCACAGATCACTACACATCCTTTTATGGTTGTAATCAAGCCACACAATGTTCTTCATAAACCATGTCTTTTTATGTCATGTGACAAAGACATTAACTATACAGTTTATCGTCATTGGGAAAAAAATTATGGTGTTCCATTTATAATCATAAATTTAAGACCATAATGGACCTATCATATGATTTCATTCTTATTTAATGTGAGGAATACCTTAATACAATTCATATGCTCATGTTATCTATGCTTGTTGTGAGAAACAAGGAATACCAAGGGTTCCTCTCACCATGAAGATACAATTAGGACATGACCTGGGAATTATGTATTATGTGGTGGATTAAAAAAGATATAAGATAGAAGTATCACTACATATCCCATTGAAAATGATAATCAATCTATACATAGTTATATAATCCCTGATCACTTTAAAGTCATGTTGAAAGGACTTTTATCCATGAATTTTAATATCTCACAGTAGAGACATGGATCACCTGACATGAAGGAAAATGCACCTTGTGGATGGGCCCAAAACATGGAGGTTCAAGCATTACTATATATCCTATAATTGAAGGAATCAATCCATACATACTTGTTGGGTGAACCATTCAGTTTAACATCATGCGGTAAGGATGATATCTGTACAATTTATCATCATGTGGCTAGGATGAATAATACCATGATGTTTAAACTATTGTTGTGAGGAATTACTCAATGTAGTTTAACATCATTTACCAAGGATGATATTTTCTGAATGAAATCTATAAAAATTATTTCTAGAGAAATTTATCATTGGTGTGGGGTATGAAATGATCCCCGTCGATGGTTTCCAATAGGTAGGCTTCATTATTATAGACCATATATATCATATAAAGACCATATCATCTGGATTCCAACATCGAAGGATCATTCCCTCGTATCATCAGGGATCTGAGAGATAGAACAAACTCTCTTTATAAGAATTAATGGAGGTGGAACTTCTTATTAATGGCTCTTGTGATCTGATTCTAATGGGTTTTCAGGTTGTGTAGTGTATGAAAAATATTCGCATCGAGTCACTCCAATTCGTTCGACCTCTTTTGTGATTGTTCATCATAAGAGAGATGTCAAAAAATTAATATTCAGAGCAAGGGATGAAATAATTCAAGGGGAAACAATACATTGATCATGTATACCACTGAGTTTGGTTTTTCCTATGTTGAAATACACGTGGTGGTATGGTAGGCCCACAAAGCATGGAAAAGATTATCTGACCAAGACTTCTCATCCTTGTTCACCATATTCTGGAGTATATTTGATAGAGTCTTATTGAAGGCCTATATCTATCCATTTTATGCTATATGATAGAGATATAAGTTAATAGACTCGATATTGTACTCCTAGTATAGTCTCTTCAACTCCATTGAATACAAAATAGTGTCATTGTCCATCAATATTGTGTGAGGGACCCATAACCAAGTGATTATATGGGATTTTACAGAGATGATGATATTATTTATCCTAAATTGTTTGAGGGGATTTTCATAAACCCATTTCAAAAAGAAGTCAATAGCAGTAATAATATACTTGAACTGCTTAGACATGGATGGGGGATGTGGCCACATAATATCTATTCCCCAAATGAAAAAAAGACCATACTATTTAGTTGTATTTAGTAATTCTGAGGGATGATGAATGAAGTTTCATGGATCTAGTATGCATCAAATTTCTCGGGGAATTCCACAAAGTCTTGTATCATTGTTTTCATGTAATATACCAACCTTCTAATTTGATGGGAGAGCCTGGTTCTAGGTTGATGGGTGCCACAAATTCCTATTTGGACTTCCTCCATGACAAAGAGAATCTCTCCCCTAGTATACATCTGAGCGGGATTCTGTCAAATCCTCACTTGTAAGAGTATTTTTCTTATTCAGACCATCCTACAGGGTAATGTTTTCTTCACAACATCAAATATATTCCCTTCTAGCTTGGTATGTTGGGAGAGTCCCGTTTTGAAGATAACTGATTATGGTCTCCATCCATAAATGGGTGGCCACTAGTTCGTCAAGTTCTAGGGAAGTGTTTACCTAATTTATTTCTTCCATATATCAAACAACAATCTCAAAGACCATTATGTGATGTGTGATATAAAATTCTTCTAGATCATTACTGGCCAGGATAGTGGCTACATTAGCCAATGACTCAATGCAAACCTTGTGTGATTGGGGAATATGATGTAATGAGGGCCGAAAATGGAAATCTGAGATTATTCCCTTGACGTAGCCAGTGAGAGGGGAAATTTATTCATTTTATATAGAATATTCTCCATTGATCTTCTTTATCACTAATTTTGAATCCACATTAATATTTAGGTAGGCTATGTGTAGCTTTTGGTATAGTTAGAACCCAACAATGAGGGCATAGTATTCTACCTCATTAGTTTTATAGATTTTAGATAGTAAGAAATAATAGGGGAAAAATTCTTTCTCTGGATAGACTAATACAACACCTAGACAAACCCAATTCTGATTTGGGGTTTCCATCCTTTTTCCAAAAGGGTTCTGAGGGGCTCTATCAACATACATCTCCCATGTTCAGGGAGTGTCATGGGCATAAAATACCTCCCTATCAAGAAGCTCATTATCTTTTGTTGTATATTTTGGGGAAGGATGTGCGATGAGGAAATTAGCCAGGGATTTCCCTTTCACTAACTATTGTGATAAAATTAAATGTCTTATTTCTATATAATGACCACTCATTGGGACATGATCCCTATAAACATAGGGAAACCATGTATATACAAGAGAAAATCAATATGTGAGACCAAATGGAATTTTTGGTGCTATAATTAAATCTTTTTCTTCTACACTGTAAAGATGAGTGTGAGGCAGTTCTTATTGACATCAAAGTATCTAGTCATTGTACTTAGATTCATTTTACTAAGTTAGTAGAGACTATTCTCACTTCCCATATCCTTTTTCTATACAAGGAGGGAACCCAATGAGTGCTCCATGGAGTCCACATACAAGATGAGTAACCTCCCTTCCACTGGAGGCTTTAGAACCAGTGGGTGCAATAAGTACTTCTTGAGACTTTAGAAAGATATTTGATAGTCATCATCCCATTATTAGGTGATTACCTTCTTTATTAGCCCAGTGAAGGGGAGATCTTTGCCGGACAAATTGGATATTAATCGCCAATTGATGGTGAGGTTCCCTTAAAGCCCACTCATTTATTTGAGATTTTTAGGGGTGAAATTTATATAATAGAACTAGTCTTCTCTAGGTGGAACTCAATGTCATGGTGGCATACCAACAAGCTAAGGAACATTATTAATGTTACCCTAAAAGTTTATTTCAGCAGATTCATCTGTAGACTATGTTTTCATAACTTATTGAATATTTTTTGAAGGCCAGTGAAGTGATCACTTCGCTATTAGGATTTAACAACTAGGTTACAACATAATATTTTTCTATTCTTCCCAAGAATATCTTAATGATATTGTTACCGGTGAACTGATAGGTTGATCCAATATTCATTAAGGCAATGTGAGTTAATTAATAGAATAAGACACTCTGGTGTGCTCTGAATGTAGTGCATTCCTCATATTCAGGGGCCATCATTATTTGGTTGTACCCTAAACACCTTTCCATGAATGAAAGGGCTTGGAATCCATTAGTTAAATCCATCCCGAGTTATGTGATCATAAAAGGGAAACATTCCTTTAGGAAGTGTCGATTAATGTCCCTAAAATCAATAAAAACCCTAATTTTACTATTCTTTTTGTTGATGGGTAACATGTTGGAAGTCCATATAGGGTATATCACTTCTCAGAAAAATTTTGATTTAATTAATTTATCAACGTACGCCTCTAATTTGATGGAATCAGAGGAATTAATACTCCCATCTTCCTTCTTGAAGCATCAATTCTCATTGGGTAGGTGAAGATGGTTCGTATCCACATTTGGATTCATTCCGTGAATTTATTTATAGTTCCATGAAAAAACATATCAATGTTACATTAGAAATACAATATACATCTTATGCTCTTCAAGGGGAATGGTGGAACTAATCAATAAAGGTTTCCTATATTCTTTTATTCCCATATTTAACTGTCTGAGCTCATCTATGGTAGTGGAGATACCTTCTTCAAATACAGTAGTAGAGTTACTAAGGTCTTCATCCTCCTCTTCCACATTTGAGTTAGTGGTGGAGTCTTCAGACAAATATGGACACATGGGTGACTATCATCCACTATCGTGGTAAGGAAGTCCATGAGTAGAGATATTATCACCCCTACTTCTTTAGTTATTGTAGAGAGGTGACAGATCTTATTATTTTTTATATTATCATATGGAATAGAAAGTTCTTGGACCTCTAATTCTAGATCTATTACCTCGACTAGATTAATGGGGAGCACATAGTCACTCTCAATCATACTCTAGAGATTTGCAAGGGCAGTTCCCAGGGAATTTGGGGCTGAAACATATATATCATCATCCTCCATTAGTTGAATTCCTCCTTTATTGTTGAAATATTCTTCATCATATGTGGCTCGAAATGTCATTAAGGGGGAATTGTGTCCATATCTTATGTTTAATTTTCCATCAATGGGGTACTTCAGATACTGATGGATTGTTGAAGTTACCAAAAAATTATTGTGGATCCAAGGCCTTACAAGATGGAAATTATATGTGGTGTCTTACTAGATAATAGTAAACATAGTGTCAAATGTGTGTTCCCCAAATAGAGCGTTGATTTTGATATTTAGGATAGGCATTTTCTCCTTCTTAGCTTACTCCTAAATCATTAGCCTTGTGGGAGATATTTCCCCCTTTCAATATCTCAAATGTCAAAGGGATCAAACCAAGATGAGATTGATCCCGAAACAATTATCAATTAGAGAGCATTGGAATTCAACATTATTAAGTCTGCCCAAAACATATAAGGGATTGATGTTCCCTTTAATGATCTCTTCCGGATCACGAATAAGATGAAGACATGCAATTTTGATGGGTGGTCTCCTCTCAATAAACCTTGGCTGCAACAACTTCTGTCATGATTTTTTTCAAGGCCTTGAGGGATTCAATGAGTTCCTCCTTATGTTTTTTTGGAAATATGGAGCTAATCTAGAATTGAGAGTTCAGATGGAGCCTTCTCCTTTTTTTTCAGAATGTCGCACTTTTGATCAAGATGTCAGTGCTTCTCAATGTGGGTTTTCTCATGGACATGGTGATTAAGAACTAAGATATTGGAGGTGGACAAGCCAAGTGTTTGTGCAGAGGTTGCGTGTGTAACTGCTTCTGGAATCAGAAGTTGTGTTCGCCTTCCCCATTGTCTGTGTTGATCATATAATTGAACCCATGATAAGCAATCATGATAGAAAATTGGGTGACAATGACTATTTGAGGATTTTGAGACACCTTCGTTGCTTTTCTGGGTTTTCTGGAGTTCCATCCCAGGGTTCTCAACATCATATATGTCCTTCATATGGATGTGACTAAAATATTTGTTCAAAAGACACCCATGTTTCCCCATGTATCGTCAGATCATTTGCATGCGACCTCCCATTACCCGATTATTTGTAGAAAAATCATATTTCAAGGATTGTTCATCAATGTATGAGGGGTATAAAATGTGTATCAAATTGAAAAAAACCCAATATGAAATCCTCATTTGATGAGGATTCTATTTGGTGGGGTTTTTCTTGTGATGCAGATGTTGTATGGAAGGAATCTTCAATAGTTCGTGCTTATGTTGGCCCAAGATATGGTTCTTCATCTTCTGTTTCTTCCTATTTCCGATGTTCCCACCCACCTTTGGGTGGTATATCTAATGTCTCATTCTTAGGTTGTGGAGATATTGCGGGTATGGGAAACTGTGCTTGCATCGTGGCATGATCTCATAAACTATTTTTCGAGACATCAAGTAGTCAAACTTTTTCAAACACGTAGCCAGAAAATTCTACCAACCATCTTATTCTTCTGACTGGACAAAAATTATGTAGGACACCTTATCTAAGGAGATTTCTATTTCCACCTGTGTATTATCAACCATGCCTTGAATGATGTTTTGAAGACAAAACAAAATTGGATATTATGTCCCAACCTTATATTGTAGAGTAAGTAGTCAGGACGGTTGGTGATGTTTACCTCATTTGGATTGTTAGGTTGTGGGAGCATGAGAAGATTACATTCCATGGTTGCTAAGAAATAACCATGGAGTTGTTCATTTTGGAAGTATTATACCTTGTTCATCCATTCCTTGAACCCCGAGAAACCATGGCTTCCCTATGTTTCTTGTTGAAGGTGATGTTATGGTTAAGGCCCCCCAACATAAGGTACTAGGTATTTCAGGACCTACCTAAGATCTTGGATGGGCACTGTTATTGTCTTGAGAGTGATGACTATATCTTTTTCATTTCTTGGACTTTTCCCATGTGATGTGGGAATGAGAAGGTTTTTTTATCGGGTTCATTTAATGACATCATCAAGACATAGATAAATTTTAGAAAACTCGTAGTAACCACCAGAATAACTCATTGGGATCTAAGGTGTATTCCACTCATACCCGTTATATTTAGCACAGAGTTATAGTAGTTTCTCTTTTAAGAGAGGAATGATAAGTGAATAGGTTAAACCTTTCCACCTCGATATGAAGTTATAAAACTTCACATTTTTTTTGTTTTTTGCAGTTTTTTAGGTCGATGAATGTCATTTTCCTTAGAGTGGATCAAAACTGGTAAAGGAACTGATGATGAAGGTCTTTATATCCTCTAATAGATCCTAATGGTACACTATTGTTCCAAAAAAATGCTGGACCTATCCAAGTATGTAGAAAATACCTGAGTTTATACATCTTCCACGGATCATGATGGCCCATCATTGACCCAAATCGGGATATGCTGTGTGTGAGCTGTTGTTCAGGGTCACCTACACTATTAATGGTAAATAACGAAGGATTACCAAAATAGGGTGGATGTGGAGTATCATCCTCCCATTAAGGATATGGATTCATCTTGGTATGAATAGGTGTGTGTCACACTTCCATATCTTCAATTGGAGTATCCAGGGACTTGAATATGTTAAGAAAATATGGGGGCACTAATATTGATGCCATTTCCTATGCACAGGGAATGGGATGAGGGTAATGAGGTGGTCTCTCCTTGTTCTCCCATTGATTCATGATTCTTCCTATGAATGAATGATTACCTTGTAGAGGGGGAGGCTATCTCTGTAATGGAGGGAAGTCACCATCATTTTCAACTTCCTCATCTATCTAAACTGGCTATATGGAGCTAGAGCTTGTCTGATATCTAGATGTTGCTTTTTCTGGGGGATTAGTTCTTGTGGGAGGATGGATATTTGAATCATCCTAAATAAGATACCTAGTAGGTAAATTTCATCTGATTATCTCCTAATTGAGTTTTCAGTCAATTTTTATTTCACTCTAATATTTCAAAAATTGTTCCCCTATTGAAGGAACCTCAATTATTCTGGGTGGTGATTTGGATGTGGCCATACCTTTCCCTTAATCTTTTTATGTGTTCCTATGTGGAGGTGACAACTCTTTATTTATATGTGAAATATTTTGGAAGATTCTTGGGGTTTGGGTGCATAAAGTCTCAGCTGGTGCATTGTGATCACCCTCCTCTTTGTTTAGATTTTCCTTATTATGACCCTCTGTATTTTTTTATTGGTTCAAAATGTCTTCAATAATGAAAATGATGAAATTTTTAGAGTAATATTGAGTGAAATTGATGGTGAAATTACTTTCGATGCAATAAAATGATTATTCACATTCTTTATCATATTCATTCTTCAAACCCTTTTCCATATTGGGCCATTTTAGCTTGTAACGCATGCTGGGTGTGATCGCCTTGGTCGTACGTTCCTCCTATATTTGCTTATAATAATTTACCTTGAGGTAGTTTTTGGTCATGATTGTCTAACATGCATGGAATAGTAGATGTTTTTCAAGTGGTTGGAGGAGCAGATTGGATTCCGACGGTTGATTTTTACCTCCAAACCTAGAAAAGTATGATTCGATATGTGGTGATGATGATGATGAAAATGCCCCCATCCTTGAGGAATGGGGGATATTCAGGGCTACAACTAGCATTTAATGGTCCTATTGTTGTAGATCCATTGATTCTAGTCAGGGATTTGGTGATTCCCAATATGAAAATGGAGATATAAATGCCCTCATCCCAGTGGGGTGGGGGTGATATGGAATCACCCCTTATTTTCAGAAGAACCTCTTGGGGAATGATGAACCATGAGATGGTGATTAAGACATAAATTCCCCCATCCCAATGTAATGGGTTTTATTTTCAGATTTTGAGGTATAACTAATATCCTCTCAATAATTGATAATCCAAGAGGTGGAGGCAGTGGTCAATATTCCCACATACCGGTGGGCTACGTCTGCTCATGGATAGGTTCTATGGAAGTAGCTACTGTGACTCATTTGATGTGGTGTAGTTCTGCATGCATATGGTATGGGTGCGATGGAACCCATGATGATAACCATTTTTTATAGGATGTTATCTCAATGATCACAACTTTGGTCCCCATTTCTGAGATTCGTTCTCATTGCTTTGAGGTTCTTAGTTTGATGTCCTATTAGCTATCCTCTCCCTTTGTTTTTGGTGTTTGGGAAATGATGAAGATGGATAATTCCATTGTAGTAACCAACTGTCATACGAGTTACCTGGTCAGTTGATTTCGTCAAAGGATATGAAATTACAGGACCCCATTTAGGATGGGTTCTATTTTTCTATGGGTTCAGAAAAGTGCAACACTCAATACTATCCCATCATTGAATGTAGATGCATGACGTGGCTTCAGAGATCAACTTCCTAAGAGTTGTGATGCAATGGAGGCATGTGTGTTGCATATTTTTCCTATGATTTCATGGTTTTGGATAATATTCCCTGAATATAGTAGCTATTTCTATCTAAAAATAAAGTATCTTGATTGTGTACAGGTGACACTCATATCTCGACAAGTCTATCCATATGTCAAAGTCATCCTCCTCTTAATCAGACTGACATGCCTCCATCCTGTCAGAACATAGAATATGGTTCTGATGGTCGCCTACTTATGGGAGTGGAGTGTTGCTGGATGTTGCTGGGTAACCCTATAAAGTTAACCCTAATGTTTGGATAACCTCTATATATGATGGTTTCATTGTTTTAGAAACCCCTTTATACAAAGGTTTCTGAGATAGGGTAGGATTTCCTTTTCTGTAGTAGATATCATTGTGGGGATGTTGACCATGGTGGATGTCAAGAGTATAATACCTACAATCCATCTCCACACTACAACGAAGAGTATCATCATGGTAATTATCATTTTCTAATTCGATTGAAGAGTTGATGGACCCTTTTTGAATATGGAGTGTCTTTAACTTATTCAAGGACACTGGGATTGAAAAGATTGAGAATATGGGCCTCGATCTATATCATGGTCATAATATGGTATCCTGCCTTTCTAAAATTGTGCATGGATCTGATCCCACTATATGATAGTTGTCAGAACTTTTGTATAACAATTTGGTGTTGTGGGAATGTGCACCCACTTCTAAGAATATATTTTAATATGCCAATGAGCTATCTAATTATTGACAGAAATATTCCCATGTCTTGAGGCATGTCCCATTCTTACTTGATAGGACTTAGTGAAGATGAAATTATGAGCCTGATCCTGTTCCATTGGGATATGAAACTCATATTTCTGGGAAGGAAGATGATCCTACCCCGTGGAATGTGTCACTCTCACATGGTGCGCCTTAGTTGGAATTTGTAATATGTTCGTAGAGATAATATTCATTCTCTCTTGGAATATGATAACTGACCTCCAAAATAGGAGAAGATATATGAGCATCCTCGTGTATTTCCTCGAAATGATACAGATTCGATCGTTCATTGGTGGAAGTATGAAAATTCACTTGGCCTCCCAAATCTAGTGTTCTATGCTATCAAGATTTACTAATAGGAATATTAGCCGACATTGAGTCTTGCTACATTCTCACTTGGTCATCCTTGTCCAGAACGAAGATATATTCCTGATCCTAGGCCTTTGGAGTATGATGCTGAACTTTGTTTATAGGAATATGAGGTTGTCCCAAGTCTTGTGCCCCTCTCACATGGTTAGAACCTACAAAAATGGGGATATGAGCCTAATTATAGGCATTTGATGTAGTGACTTGAGTTTTTCCCAATCAAACACTGGAATATTCCTAAGATTATTTCTGAAGCCAGGCATTGAGTGGGTGTAGGAATCTAATGGTCAAGGATCCTTTAGTGATAGTAAATATATTAAAATATATTGTATCACTAGTTTGCAGTTTCTTGTGAAACATGAATAACTCTTAAGTGGAGTCTTTGATCAGATTTTTTGTGACCGTGGTTGAGTTCAAAATGTCATTTTACTTTAGGCTTGACATAATGTTTATCGGCGTCGAGTGTCGGGTTGGAGGCATGTCTGGTCAGGGTGTTCAGAAAATATTTCTTTTACTAAAATTAAAACAAATATTCCCTCCACCCTTCTCCCCTTGTGTTCACATAAGAGGAGGCTGAGCCCCCTCTTCCCTTTCCTCTTTCTTTGACAAATGGATGAAACAAGGCATGAAGGTTCCACCAAATTCCATTTTTGACACGGATCGCCACCAGATCGGAAATAACCACATCCCTAGAATCGTTCTGCATCCGAAGCTTTGGCGGTTCACCTGCAAAATAGTCAATTTGAGTTTCATGTACTTATCCTCTTTTTTCGGATTTTTTAAAGTGATGTACCCCATAGATAATTTCTAAGGACCCCTTGAGAGTCTATCTGTGTGTTTCGGGGTGAAAGGGGGTGATTCGGACAATTTGTAGGAAAATACCATCAACACAGCAAGTAAACCATTCCTACATGCATTGTGTTTTTCCCATTCATGGGAGATGAAGTTCAGGGTCTACACACCGTGAATGTGGGGGTTAAACGCCATGTAGCGATGCACATCATGTGGCCAAGGGAAAACATTCAGTGTAGCTATGTAACAGTACATGGTCGGTTAAAAGAAAATGACCAAAATACATAGACACAAGGTCCAGTACATGGGATTAAGTAAACCACACTGTGAGGTGGTCATGAAACCCGAACATGTTGGGTAGTATGGTACACACAATGTATAATGGACACAACTATCCGATCCATGTGACATAGAAACACAACCAAGGTCTAGGTGAAGCAGGAAATTGAATGTACTATTTCTACATTCTGTGTATGACTACATGTGTTGGAAAACCATTTAGAAAGGATACACAACTAGGTGTTCATGCAAGTACACCCACCATGTGGCCCCCTTATATGTCGTGTACTCAGTGAGGATTGTCTAGTGATCTTCTGCCTCTCATATCTCCTTTTTGTAGCTCACATTTATGCTCGAGAGTAGAATATCCTAATTAATTTCCATGTAGAAAGCGATGGTCACCTTATTTTAGGTTTGGGAGTTGCAGTGTGCAGGTAGTGTTTTGTGGGTTTCTTGGATTAGTGATGCCAATTGGTTGGCTTCAGTGGGTCTCCACTGTCTCTTTAGGTGAGGTTTCAACTAGTTGGGTTGAGTGGGTCCCCTTAATATTTGGTGATGGCATTATGACTAGCTGGTTGGAGTGGGCCCCCTCAAAAACTATTTTTTTGAGGGTTTTCGGTACTGCATCCTCTTCACTAGAATGAGATCCCTCTTCGGTTTCTTTGCGTACGTGTAATGTAGTGGTACTCCCCTACGATGTTAGTGAGCATGTTTACATTTCTTGGAGTGGTATTCCCCTATTTTGTTAGGGAGAGGGTTCAGATTTTTATTTTCTAGAGTGAGTCTACCAAGTTTTCTACGATTACAGACTCAGTGGACTTGAAGCATGTATCGCCCTGAGAGGCCCGGTGAAATCCTCACTTCATTACGTTAACTCTAGTAGGGTTGGAATTAGTGTGACCAATATTTACCCGGTCACCAATAATCTACCTAGGATGGATGTTTTCAGTAGGGTATAGATCCTCTAGTGATCTCTGGGTGTAGACCCTCTATTGGAGCATCGAGATGCATTTCTTCGTTCTGCGATCTATGTTAAATTTTGACCAACATTATTCAGTGAGTCCCCCTGGTCCTTCTTCTTGATGTTTTCTTGGTAAAGTTGAAATCAGCATGACCAAATCTACACAAGTATTTATCCTATGTTAGACAGGTTGTTCCATATTCGTTTTGTTGTGTGATACCCCTTTCTGTGATCGGTGTTTCCATCTATGGTGACCCCCAGTGGATCCTCGGTGGAATACCCTACTCAAGGAGTTGGTGTTAATTTAGTCATTGGTGGAGTTATTACGTGATTCTGTCCATCAATCATGCCCTTTTAGATAGGTATCAAGAGGGTTGGTCAGGTTTTTCAATCAGTTCATTTTTTCGGATAGAGTTGCATCACTCAGTTGAGTTCCATTGGGTATGTTGAGCCTAGATAATCGACTATGAGTTTTCATTGATTTCCCCCATTTGTTCAATAACCTATTAGTGATTACTTGGCTCTTGTTGCTATCTACAAGGATGAAACCTCATGAGATCCCTGTGAGTGTTTCCTAGAAACCTCTATTTTTTACCGTGGATAGTCTATGGTTGGGATCATTGGACTTAAAGTTGAGTATATATGGGTGTGTTCTGGGAGTCCCTGAGGTATGTGTCGTTTTTCTAACATTGCAAGGATGTCAAGCTAACTAGTTTTTCTTAGATGATGATGGTCTCTAGATGGACTTTATCACTCGTTTGGGTTCCGTCGGGCTAGGTAGATGTACTTGATTCCTATCAGTTAATCCCTTTTTGGTTTGGGTTTTTTTGGCTGCCCAATATGTATTTTTATACTGACCCATGCACGAGATTTTCCCACCCATGTTGTGTCTTATGCAGACCAAATGTCCTTTGATAGACTCCCAGTTGGACCGGTAGTAGGCATAGCATAGTAGATGGACTAAACATGATTTTTGCCAGAGCCATGTCATGGATCTTACTGGTGGGAGTTTGAAGCAATCCCCTCTATTTGAGAAGGTTGGATGCTTTTGCAATTTTCATTTGGTGTGCCCTGTTTTTTCCTTTTTTTACTTCTATTATACTCTAGTTTGGGATATATGTATGCATTCATTTCAGTTTCATGTTTTTCTATATCTTTCTATATTTTCATGGAGGTGTATATGGGTGCATGCGTATAGGTATGATAGGCTAAGTCCTCCCATGTGTGTGTTAGCCTACTTGGCACCGGTTTCTTGCCCCTGGCCTATTGGAGGTGAGCTTGGGGGGTCGAGTCTCGAGCCCTATTGGGTCGGGTAATTCTAGAGTGGTATCAGATAAATTTCCACCTTGAGGATCTCAAAGTGTATTTGGTCTAGTTGTGAGCTTGTTTTGAGTTTCATAGCATCAGTTTTATGATGTTTCGAGTTCGAATTTTAGGAGAGAGACTCCAATGTTGGAACGTGCAGCCGACATAAACATTCACTAGGACTTTGATAACCTACCTTTAGATTTAGTACATTAAGACACTAGTCATAGGGAAATAATGACACATGCATCTTATAGTACTAGGTTTTTGGGTTTTTTCCTATTCTTCATCAATCAACTCCCCATATATACTCATTTACCATGGTGCGTCTTGGAATTATTTTCATGATGTTTATATGATAAAGGATTTGAGGTTTCTTTAGATGGTTTTGTTGTATGACCCGTTGAGTGACAATGTTTCCTTGTAGGGGCCTGGTCCCGAGGAAAGTAATCCTTCAATTGTAATGCTATTGGATCAACCACATGTCAAGCATCACATAGACTCGCCTCTGAGGGTTCAGGTGGATTTTTCCTTTCAAACGAGTCATGGATGGATCTATTGGTATTGGATGACAATGTTCTAAGGTCTTACACATAAAACGATCTTCAGAGATAGAGTTATCCGGAGGTCTATTTCGAGAAGGACCTGCCGTTAACACGTGTGCAACGTATGGGGAAAGGTTTTCGGAGGCATACCCATGCCCGTAATCAAGTTTCATGCCACGATCTTGGTCAGTAGTGGGAGAGACTCAGATAAACATGGAATGTCTAAGGACAACTTGCAAGATACATTCCATCCCACTGTGTTGCATAGGGTGGGTTAGTTGTTGGTTTGTCTTGGTAGTGGAAATAGTTTTAGCGAGGTTGATTAAGAAGTGGATGAATAGAGGTTTTCTCTATATCCTTTATACGTTATGTAGTAGGTTTGATAAAGACTTCTAGGTGGTGCTGTTTCCTTTAATTTTTCTTCTAGAGGTTTGTTCACGGTGTTGGTAAGACCATGTGTGGTTGTTGTTCGATATATCATTGACTACATGAGGAAGAGTGATCCTTCCCCTATAGAGATGCATTTTTATGATGCTATGAAGACCACATGGGTGAGTCAGTGCTGCCCAAAGATGAAAGTATCAAGGTGAGGTGGTTTGGTCCCTTTGAATTGTGTGCATGAGGCATGGTACTGTGTTAGTAGACGGAGGCCCCGGTAAGACCTAGTGTGAGCACCTAGGCAGATCTTAGGTTTTCGTTAGTTCCCTTTTGTGCTCTATGTCTGTTTGTATGTGGGACGCTCGAGGAGGTTGTTAAGTGGTATGTAGTGGATTCGACATCACAGGAAAGATGGAAACATCCTACAATAATATGTGTACTTGAGGTGCGATATAAAACTATACGAGTGAGCCAGTGACGCCCAAAGTAGATAGTATCAAGGTGTGATCCTTGAGTTCCTTTGACCTATGAGTTCAATGTCAGTTTCTTGTGTTGTCAGTGGTTTCTTAAGGGCTTGTAAGACCAAATGTGTACACTTGGGCTACCCTATTTTTTCTCATTGAGTTGGATACATTTTTCATGAGGATTTGATGTTTTTTTGTGAGGTATCACGTGACGGGATATCCATTGGGCTTGTTCGTGATGGATTTTCCAAAAGGTGGAGAGTGCATCAAACATATCAGGTCTATCATTAGAAACAGTCATGTAGTGAGATGGGGTGATGATGTGGTATTTTCCTTGGAGTAATTTTGGTGTTGGAACCAACCATTTAGAGATAGGTTGAGGTCTGTCGAGGCTTGTTCGGGGTGGTTATAGACCGATGAGGGTGGCCCTGGGTGTTCAGTGATGGGGACTTGTGGTCAGTTGGATCTCATCAAGGGTTTAGTGTTTTGGCTGGGGACTTAGGCTAACTTTAAGGTTTATAAACCCTATATTTAGTTTTTAGTGATTTTATTCTTCTTACTATATGCTTGTTATAGAACAAGAACCTCTGGGGAGCTTGTTGGCCTGGGTGTCCCATTGAAGAGCTCAAGTCCTTTTCCATGCCCCTAGGATTTTTCTATTCATTGTTTAAAAGCATTAAGGTTGGGAAGTTGTTGCGAATTGTGTTTTTCAATTCTAGGATTTGGAATATACCTAAACATATTTTCAAATCCATGTGCTGAGTCGACACAGAAATCGAAGGTCTATGGATCCTCGACAAGATGATAGGAAATATATTAAAATATATTGTATCACCCATGCACAATTTAACGTGAAACTTGAATAACTACTAAGAGGAGTCTCAAATAAGATTTTTGAGACCGTGTTTGAGTTTAGAACATCATATTTACCTTAGGCATGACAAAAACATTATCAGCGCTGGGTGTTGGGTCTGAGGTGATTTGGGTCGAAGGTGATTCAGTTCAAGGTGTTAAGAAAATATTTGTTTTAATAAAATTAAAACAAATATCCCATCCCCTATTCTCCACATTATGTACATGAAATATTAGTATAATCCCCCTCTTCCAATTCCTCTCCCTTCCACTGATGGAAGATCCAAGGCGAGTTGGTGCTGCCTGGTGCTGTTTTTGACATCAATAATTGCCAGATCGAGAATCAACATGTCTTAATCGGTGTTATTCACTTAGAGCTTTGGATTTTCTCCCTCAAGGTAGTTTCTTTGAGATTTATGTCTCAATCCCCATTTTTATGTGATGTTATAAGGTTTTAGATCCCAAAGACAATTACTAGGGACCCCTTGAGGGATGATCTGTGGGTTTCGGGGTGAATGGGGGTGATCCAGACTATTTCGAGGTAAATCCCATCATATTTTTCCATCTACATGGCGTGTACAACAATCCTACATGTCGTGTGATATTCCCATTCCGGGGTGATGAATTTCAAGGTCTACACACTGTGTATGTGGGGTTACATGCCATGTAGGGGCCCTCGTCATTTGGCCAAGGGAGAACCACTAGCGTATCCATGTTAGAGTTCATGGCCCTATAAATGAACACGACTAAAATACATAGACACGATGTCTGGTACATGGGCTCAGGTAAACCACACTACCAGGTGGTTGGGTAACTAGAACATGTCGTGTATTATGGGATGAACTATGTGTAAGGGACACAACTAGTCGGGCCGTGTGATAGAGAAACAATACAAGGGGATGGTTGAAGTGGGACACAACATGTACTATTTCTACACGTCGTGTATGACTACGTGGGTCATAAAACCATGTAATAATAATAAATGACTGGGTGTTCAGGTGGGTTCACACATCATGTGGCCCCCTTACACACCGTGTAATCCTTGAGGATCTTCGAGTGATCTTCTACTTCCTATATCTCTTTCATTATAGCTTGGCTTCTAGATCTCGAGTATCCTATCTAGAGCATTTTTCCACAGAGAACATGATGGTGGTCTGTGTTTGGGTTTGGGTGTTACAGTGTTTAAATGGATTTTTTTTTCATTTCGGTTAGCGACACCGTACAGATGGGTAGAGTGGGCCACCTAGTCTCATTTGGAATTTTTTTGACTAGATGGGTTGACTAGGTCCCCCTAGTCTCTAGTGACAACGTTATGAAAAGCTAGGTTGAGTGGGTCCCCCTGTTCCTTTCACTTCAAGGGGTTTCCATGTCATTTCCACTTTGTTGGACTGTGACACCTCTTTGTCTACTTTGCGTATGTGTAACGTAGTGGTACTCCCCTAGCATGTTATGGAGTGGGTTCATGTTTCTCGGAGTGGTACTCCCTGAATGCGTTAGGGTGAGGGTTCACATTTGTATTTTCTAGAGTGATTCACCTTAGTTATCTTTGACTACAGACTCAATAGACATAGAGAATGTATCACCCTGAGAGGCCTAGTGCAATCCTCACATCCTTATGTTTTCCCTAGAAGGCTTGGAATCGAGTTGACCAATATTTACCCAGGAATCTATCCTCTACCTTGGATGATTATTTTTAGTATGGTACAAAGCCCCCAATGAGTTTAGGGTGTATACCCTCTATCTGAGTATTGAGACGTGTTTCTTTCTTCTACGATCTACTGTGATTTTTTGACCCGTAGGGTTGTGTGGGTCCCCTTGGTCCTTCTTTGCAATGTTTCCTTGGATGATTCAGAATCATCAAGAGCAACTCTACACTAGAATTGACCCTCCTCTAGGTAGGTTGTTCCAGATTCATGTGGTTTCATGATGTTCCTTTCTATGATTGGTGATTCTAGCAAGAGTGACCCCCAACAAATCCTGGGTGGAATCCCCTACATGAGGAGTTGGTGTTAGTTTAGTCACTGGGTGACTTATTCTGTGACAATATCCTTCGAGCATGCCCTCATGGATAGGTGTCACAAGGATTGATAGGGTTCTGCTGTTAGTTTGTTTTCCCAATAGAGTGGCATCTCTAGGTCGAGTGCCTTTGGGTATAGAGATTTTGGCTCATCAACTATGAGATTTTGATGCTTTCCCCCTTTCGTTCTACGAGCTATCAGGGATGGATTGGATCTTGTTTCCATCTATAAGGTCATTACCTCATGAAACTATTGTGGGTTTTTCATAGAAACATTATGTTGTTTAACATGGAACGTGTATGGTCAGGACCACGAGACTTGGAACTGAGTATATCTGGGTGTGTTCTGGGAGCCCCTATGGTATGTATGATTCCATTAAAATTACAGAGATGTTGAGAGGAAAAGTTGTATTTGGCCTAGGATGGTCTTAATATGTATTTCCTCTCTCATTTGGGTTCCCTCAGGCTGGGTGAAGTTAACTGATTCCTATCAATTACTCCATTTTTGGTTTGGGTGTTTGGGGTGCCTACTGAGTATATTTATACTAACCTCTTCATGGGATTTTCACACACGTGTTGTGTCTCGTGCAGACCACATGTTCTTAAATAGAGTCCCAGTTGGACCTGGAGAGGGCAGAGTATAGTATCTGGTCTGACTAGGGGTTTTTATGAAGTTGTACTATGGAGATTACCAAGGGGAGTTTGATAGTGATCTCCTCCATCTGAGAAGGTTGGATGCTTTTTCATTTTTATTTCGGTGGGACCTGTATTTTATACCTTTTTTACTTCTTCTATACTCTAGCTTGGGAAAGATATATTCATTTGTTTTAGTTTTTAGTTTTTTTATATCCTTGCACAGTTTCATGTAGGTGTATATGGGTGTGTGCGTACAGGTGTGACATGCTAGGACCTCTCATATGTGTAATATCCAACTCGGAGCAAGTCCCCAACCACTGGCATATTAGAGGTGGGCTTGGTTATCACGACTCGATCCCCACTTGGACGGGTCATGATATTTGAAATATGTCACTAGAATTTTTCGACTGCAATGTTCCACTGTCCTGAAGCACATTATACACTAACATGGTGAATCATAGTAGCAATGGGAATGTGGGCCCAATCCTACAACATGTATTTTATCTGAATATTCCAATAATCCTCATGGATAGGAGTAAGAATTTGATCTTTCTCTAGTAAAACCACACGTTCATAATGATCAGAGAGTTGATTTTCCATAACTAGAATGATATTAATATGCACATGTACCTTTATCTACAATAGTTTCGAAATATGCTAACATATTTCTTCAAAAGTTTCTAATATATATTAAAATTTTAGAAATGTGTGTGACATGATATAAGCCCACACATTTTATGTATCAATTATACACTGAAAGATGTCTTTGATTGAAGCAGTAATATGTGCCAACTTCTATCCTCCTTGTTTCACCAAAATATGACGATGGACATCATGAACAAGGGTAAGGATATTCACCTCCCATATGCCTACTATGGGAATATTCCCACAGACTTATTCTGAGTGACTAGGGATATGATCTTGATTACATATTTCATTCGAAATAAGATGTAAAGCCTCATAAGTAGGAGTGGGGATATGATACCTCTCCAAGATATCCAGTTCTTCCCCCCTAATGATTTTTCCTTGTTGCCCTTGCATGGGAATCAGAGGTATCATTATGTCAGGTGGTACACCTAGTAGGTGACTGGTTGGAATTGAAGGGATGGTGTTTGGGATGGTGGTTAGCAGTAGCCCTCATGGGTAGATCTTGTACCTAAAGGGAGTCATATTTGGATTTTTAGTCCACCATAATTTGGGATTGAAGGCATATTTTTTCATTCTCTGGGAATAACATTCAAATGTTTTTGTTTTTGGGGATGAGGGCCACTGGATTAGATGTAGCTTTCCTTGGGCGATGTGGAATAACTAGTTTACATGTTTAGAGAACCTCCCAGGCAACTTCCAGGGTTATGATTGATCCATGGATGTGGTGCTCCTATACCATCGTGTACACCACTTGATGTGGGACCTATCGATCCGGTTAAATCATTGGTGACCCATAAGGGTTGTAGTTGTAGGTGATTTTCTAGACCGATCACTGGACGATGAAGACATTGTCTCAAATCATGGTGTTGATATAAGTATTTGTAGTTATGAAAATTAAAAAGAACAAGGTTTCTGATTAGTGCAATATTTTAGGAATAATATACTCAATCAGATATGCATGGTTAAAATAATTGTTCTTTTATTCCCAATTCATCCATTATTATTGCTTGGATATATCAAAGTGAGGATATACTAATTTTGTGAGAACCCTAGTTATAGAGGATCATCTATAAAATAATGACGATGCAACTAGATATTTTGTGTAGGATATGAAAGAAAGTAGTCTAACACCTGATTCACTAACCATTCTATTTATTGAGAGATTCAGATCTATTTAACCATTTTTTTCATATGTTTTACATTCAAAATGGCTTAACGAATTAACCCGATCATTTTTTATTAGAGAGTTTCACATCAGTATCACCATTTTTATTTCATCGGGAAAAGAGAATGTGATCTGGAACCCTCATCTATGTGGGTTTGGTTTGATCTAATGAGTGATTGTGTTGGGGGTGGAGGGGGGGGGGGGGGTTGTGTTGTGTTGTGTACAATCATAAAAATCGGGTTACCATTGTTGCTCCTACAAAAATATAAAAATGGTTCCCTTATTCATAACCTGGTACAAACCTACATTCCAAATGTTGGTAGACATCTAGGATTTCAAACCCAGTGACTCTTGGGGACTCACACTAGTCTAGAGGATGAGAGGTTGGGCTAATCACACCCTTTTGGGGGAATTATTACCTAATTCATGACTGTTTTATTTATTTAACATATGTTCTTGAATCTCTATCTAATCTCAATTTGGGACCGATTACCATAAAAACACTCATTGGTTAATTCTCTTTTATGTGTAAAATAATGGGGTCTCTTTAGTTAATGAATCTGTTTGTATCTGAGGTTCATCATCCATTTCCTATTAACGAGAAACTACTTATGGGATAAATCTATTTAACCAGGATCATTGGAATTTATTGCCACATAAAGAGTTGGTTAATATTTCAAGGAGGTTATTGAAACATTATGAAGCATCCTATGCATCCTGGTTATTATAGGAATCAAAACCCACATAGTTTGTTGAACCCATGTAGTTTAACATCATATGGAAGGGACAAATAAAAGTTCTCTAAGGCATCTGGTATTTGATCTTGAGTCCCAATTAGACATCCTTCTATTTCTCAATTATGGATAGAATCAGGTTTCTCATATTTTATTTGGTTTCTCAACGAATTGGTGAATGAGGTTGAATGATCATCCCATGTGAATGAATGGGTATCAATGGTTGATATGTCAGAGTCATAGAGGACTTACACTGATGTGGATGCCTATTTGAACTTGAACATTTATGAAATGCATCCTACATATCCTTTTTATTGTTGGAATTAATGTTCTTGTAGTTCATTATTACCCTTTGGATTGGGCGCAAGATATATGTCCTTATATGGGGAAGGATTGCATTATGAAAATTGGGGCTTACATACTAAAATTTCACTATCTAGAGGATATTTATGATGTGAATGATTTGATTACTACAATTACTTAAGATCATGTGAGCTATGATCAATATGAGAAACAATGTAGAACAATTTATTAGTATTATTTCTTGCAGATTCGTGAATTATGTACTGAGTTAGTTCCAAAGTGATTTACTATATATCTCAAGCCAAAGGGAGGCTTTTTATGTATCCTAGTTATAGTAGGAATCATACTCATCATAGTTCATTTTATTTGGGCTTACACACTGATAGTCCCCATACCATTGTAGAGGCTTATGATTTAAATGACATGAATATTGTAGCTACACAAGACCATGGGAGCTATGATGGGTGTGACAAAAAAGGGATCAAAAATGATCAATTTCATTTCATGGTGGATGAGGAACATACGTATTGGGATATCCCTTCAGAGATATAATAAGGTACTTAGGCCTTAGAAAGGATTTATATTTATCCTAGTTATAGAAGGAATCAAAGTTCTCATAGTTCATTTGATCAGGGCTTACACACTGACATTTACCTTACCTTTATAGAGGATTACTATGAAAACTATATGATTTTTACAAATCCCTAGGATCACATTAACTATGCTCAGTGTGAGAAACAAGGGATGAAAAATGATCAATTCCATTGATTTTTAGATGAGGGACTTACATATTTGGATATCCCTTTAAAGATTTAATATGGAGTTCATGCCTTATAAAGGCATACCATATATCCTAGTTATAACAGGAATCAGAGTTCTCATAGTTCATTCGATCAGGGCTTACACACCAACATTTCCCTTGCCTTTGTGGAGGCTTATGACGTAAATGATATAATTATTACAGCTCCATAAGATGACATGAGCTATGCTAGGTGTGAGAAAAAAGGTATGGAAAATGATAATTATCATTTCTAGGTGGATGAAGGACTTACATATTGGGATAACCCTTTGTAGAATTAATACGGAACTCAGGCATTATAAATGCATCGTATATATCCTCGTTATAGAAGAAATCTGAGTGCTTTTAGCTCATTTGGTCGGGGCATACACATTGATGTACCCATTATAATAGGGGCCTAAATACCGAGGATAGACAATGTTATCAAGTCATGGGATTCCCTATTTACATGGTTTTCCTCCCTTTATGACATGTGTTTATAATCTACTTTGAATGCCATGATTTTCTTCATGACATGTCAGATGGTGTTTTCCCGACAAGATCAAAGAAAACAATATGATCCCGCAGACTTTTCAAGAGGATTTTGCATAACCTAGAAGACATGTAGGGAGGTTGTCACATGATCAAGGACAACTTGTCTGAAGGACATTGCAAGACCTGGCTGGTTAATCATGAAATCCAACGCATTGCCCACATGATTTGTCTAAGGGGTGTCATATGTCAAAGGTGACATGTTTATAGGTAATCGAAGAACCTATCTAGTTAATCCTATAAGCCCTCACACGAACCATATTACTTGTCTAGGGGTGTCACATATTCATGCTGACATGTCTAGAGGACATCACAAAACCTAGATGGTCTGCCCAGAGGGCATCGTGAGGGCCATTTTACATTCCTGGGTGCTATTGTTAGAATTTGATAACCTGGGTGGCTGACATTATATGAGTCAGAAGACATATCTAAGGACATCATGAGGTTCAAGTGACTTTCTTAAAGGGATTAATGAGACTAAGGTGGTGTGCTATGGGGGACCATGTGACTTACTCTGTCATGTCTAGAGGATGTTTCATGACCTAAATAACATGATGACGGAGCATATCATGATTTGGGTGACATGTCCTGGTGTCGGTCCGTGTCTTGGATGGTTCATTCAGAGATCAGTAGAGTCATTAAACAATTATTTTTTTAATTCTTACACTTTTAGAATGTTTTCTAGTGCTTGTATTGTGGATTCCTTAGAATTATTCAGTGTCAGTTTATTTTATATCTCATGCGATCTTGCTGATGTAATAGATGTTCTACATGTGTCCTTATAGGAGTACATCGTGTGATATGTGAGTGGTCACATTAATTACTTTATGCATGAAACATCATTGTTCTAGTGGTTCCCAAGAATTTACCTGATTGGAGGATTTTCAAGTCATGAGACCATCTGCTCCAAGAAATCTACTCTTGCAATTAGATGTAAAAGGGACTATCTTCTTATTTGTGTTGTGGATATGGAATTAGTTTGATTCATATTCTACTTTTCATGTTGGGGTGGGGGATTTATAGGCCCCACCACCCTGGTGGTTCGCTAGTTTTCAAGGAATGCATCATGTGGATCCAAGCTGGAGACAAAAAAGGGATCTATACCCATGCATCTTCATGAGTCTCTGTCATGGATCACTTTGAGATCATCAACAGATTTTTAGTAACCAAAAGTCTATACTGTAAACACACCCTTTATTGGATTATTTCCAATTAATAGAGACTTTTTTACTCATTTGGATCTACTGAAGGACATTTATATTGTCTTATTTAAATGTATAAGGACATTCGAAAGATCAAGATTCCTGCTGAATAGTGTTCGCGAGATGTTCAAAGCCATTTATGGGACATTTCACAAGGCAATGATGGATTGTCATGGTAATTTGTGGGACCAGGTTGGCTTTTTATGGAGTCTCAAGAGACCATTTTGTGGACATCTTTAGAGTGTCAAAAGAGTTTTATAACCATGAGAGGCTTCCACCTTCTTTACTTTTTATTTTATTTTATTTATTTTCATAATGTTTAATGGTCAAGAAAGATTACTTGATTGGTGCCAAATAAAATTACTATATCTCTTAATTATGTATCAAACAGTCAAAAAAATACTATGGTAATACAATAAAATTCCATGGATGACTCCATTAGTTTGACCTTAGGGTGCCAAAGGGGGAGTGTGATATTACCCAAACATGCCTGAGTTGTTTCTCATGATGAGGATGAAAATCACAAGGGGTTTTACATGATGAGGTGAAAATGTTTTCAGGGTATCATGGTGCCTTGCATACCATCAGGGACATGTATAATGTATTTTATGACAAAAAACATTCATCTACCTCCAACCCCTTTGTTTTCTTTTGTTGTATTTTACAAGGGGTTGAGGTTTTCATCTGTTTACTTGAATATTTTCATGGAAAATAATTCTTCACATCGGTGATGCAGTATGATCATTTCCACTAAAATATTCACCTGCTATTTAGACATTTTTCCCATTGTTTGAAGGATTTTTGAATGGATTTTAGGGGCCAATTGTTTACCAAACTATATGAATTAAGGGAGCTTATTCAGTTGTTACTGCACGACCAGTGATTGTCCAAGGCAAATTCCCAAGAGTAAAAGGGATTTTTGAAGGGTATTCATAGGATCATTTGTAGGTTATGTTTTTCACATAGTTTATATGAATTACCTTATGAAGGTAACTCAATCATAAGTCTCTTGGAGGATTTCAAGATCCCCAATCTTCATCCGTCTTCTCCTTCCTTTTTATTTGTGAGGAAAATAATACCCATATATAGGTAATTCTTCCTTCATGAATTTTTATATTCTCATTTAGTTGGAATAATAAATAATTTAAATTTGATTCATGATAATTTTTTTAATTTCACTAAACGTTAATATTTATTATGGTGAATAATGATATTTTCAATGATATTCCATTTGGGTGAGGTATATGTGATGCTTTGGTTTGACATGAGATTTTATATGAAATATTATTTTGGAAGAATACAATTAAAATTTTTGGGATGTTTGTTAAATGATATGAGATCACATCTGAGGTTTTTCAGTATTGAATTTATTTATTTAATTTTTTATTCTTGCTTATATATAAAATTATCTAAGTAGAACATTTGATGTTATTGTGGAAATTTTGGAGATCAATAGGAAATGTTTAACACTTTGGATATTAACCTAGATTATGTCAACCATTTAATTTATTTTAACTTTTAATGAATAGAGGAATATCATAATATCCTTGTGTGGATTATGATGATGGTTTTAGTGAATCTAGAATAAAATCTTTACCTTTAATACTTATTCTCTTGAAAAAAAATGAGTTTTTGGTGGAGATAAATTAATGGAAGAAATACTAATTTTCTAGTAAGTATAATTTATTATGTACTTTTTCTTGATAGTAAAATAATGAATCAAATATCGGATAGGGATCTTAAAACAAAATATTTTTATGATTACCTTCAATTATGAGGAATTTATAGTCTTTACACACTTCATCGATTTATATTTTGGTGGTTGTTAACTGTCTCTTTATCATTAAATTTCTTATTATCGATGTTATTTATCACTCACAATCATTATATAGACATTAATTCTTATTAATTTTCTATAATTTCACCTTCTAATATTGTTATTCAATCTATAAACCAAGATATGGGTTTTTCCAGATGACCTTTATATTTATATTACCCTTTTTTCAATAAGAAGTTTAATTAACCATGTTTGCGATGAGGTTTGTCAACAAAGGGATTTTCAAATATCATAACCTTGATTACAATGATTATGTTCAAATTAAAATTATGAAATTTATTATTGGGGGAGAATTTAAAACAATGGGATTTTAAAAGAAAACTATACTAGACTGTGTAAATGACATGCAACACCGAGCTTTAACGAACTATGAAATATTTTTATTTAAATAAGAGTGTTATAAACTAGATGTTAAATTTGTGGTTTAGGAAAGTGTTAAATTATTTATGATATATATATAATTATTCTAATCAATATAAATTTATTAATGAATTTTTAGTAGATAATAACTCATTTGTTTAGTAAAGTTGTTTTATTCTCCAAAAATATATTTTGTTCAAAAACATTTTTTATTTTATTTTTTTGAGAAAATATTATAATTAATTTATGTAATATTTTGATATTTTATTTTATGAAAATGATATTTTATTATTTAATATTGTCCAAATTATGTTAAAATTGTTTTTTTCTTCTTTTTTTGAAAACAGTGCTATTTTTAGGAATGGTTAAAAATAATGATTTCTACTGAAAACATTAATTTCATTTCAAGAATGTACAAAGTTTCATTTTTTATAAAATGGTTAAAATATAAAATGATATATATTATATTTTAAATAATCCAATTATTCTCATTGAATCTTATTTTATGTTTTAATTTGGTATAAAAACATTTTTATACATAAAAGATATTTTTTTCTTCTGAAAATAGCTTTTATGCATTCATTGGGTTTTTATATTAAAAATTTAAATTTATAACTATTGAAAAACTTCATTAATGAAATTTTTATATTATATATTCAATAAAATTTTTTTATCATTCATATAATATTTTTCTAGGCATAATATATGAATTAATCCATTTTAACACTTGAAAATATATTTTTCTAAAATGTGATTTTCATCACATTATGCACACTTATTTTAAATTTAATTATTTTCACATATAAGTATGGAGTTTGATAAAATGGGATCAATAATTTTATTCAGGAGGATCAAATTTTGTAAATATCTTCATTTTATTGTTTTCTCTATGAGAATAGTAGTCGTGGTATATTTTATCACATTAGTAAAGGATAGATTTGATTAAATTTGGTTAAGGATAAGTGATTAGGCCATAATTTTTTTTAGAATTATTATTGTGTGATTTTAATTTTACCCTTATAAACATAGGCTCAATTTTTTTTATTTAACTGAAACTTCTCGATGAAAATGACCTTTGTAAAATTTAAAGCAATGAAAGATACAAAATGTCACTCTATTAGTTTTAAATATCTTTTATGAGCCTACATAGGGACATGAGAAAGTGATAAATGAATATAAATTCCTATTTTGAGATTAATGAAATCTTTTTCATGGTTAAAATTTATTTATAATTTTTATAAATTCTATAATTTCCTTATAAGATGAAACAACGATGATGTAATATTTATTAGATTAATAGGAAAATAAAATAATATATTTTAACATTTTTAAAAGAAATATAATTTGAATGAGTTAGGGTGTTATAAAAAAATTATAGATTAATATGTATTCTTATTTTTTTAGTTTTTGTTAGGTTCGAATTCAAACATTGTATTGATTCATTTTAAGTCGAATTAAATTAATTGTGTCAAAATTTAAATTAATAAAATTTTATCAATAAAATATATAATTAAATTATTTAAAATAATAAAAAAAATTAAAGATGTAAAGGTTGATAAGGTATGGTATAAAATATAATTTTTTGTCTATTTATGATCCAATTATCATTTTATAAGTAAAATTGAAATCCTTTAAAAGTGAAAAAGATGTTACTACGGTTATGGTTAAAACGAATTAACTAAGGGGTTAAACAGAAAAATGAGGTTCCAAATGCCAAAAGAACTGATCGAAATTTTATTTTTTGATGTTATGTTAACCCCAAACTATATTATATTTTAATACCTATCCTTTTTTGGTATTTAGGATAAGTAATTTATTTATTATTATTTTTAATCTTGTATGAAATTCCAATAGTACCCCTCCGCTCAATTATAAAAGGGCGCCAATCCTTTCTCTTATTTACACCAATCTGAGAATTTTAGCTCAAAAAACCCTAAAATATCCATTCTAAAAATATATAAAAACATTATATAGGGTTTTTATTCCCAATATACCATCTTTACGATCCTTATGAGGAGATAAAAAGGTGTTGTTTCATAGAAGAGATAATAGTCTTAACCGATCACTATCAATTTATTTCTCTTTCTACCATATCTAAATATGTTATATTCATAATTAAATTGAAACTTGCATATTTAAAATATAAATAGATGTTTTTATTATTTTAAAACAATAATTTTTAAATCTTTTACCCATCAAATATGAATTGATAATATCACTCATACATACATACGACTAATCGTCTCCACTTAGTGACACAATTAATTTTCCATTACTGTATATCATGGATGAGTATTGTGATCGATTAAATGTTTATTTATTATATTAATGAAATAATAGTGATTATTTAATTATAATATCATATCTACAATATTACCTTCCAAACCTGTCACACCCTGACCAATGCATTATTTTAACTTAATTATTTAGGGTCTCGTTTTTGAATTTGTGTTTTGAACCGGTTTTAAATTAAAAGAAAATCTCGTTTTTTTATACGAACACGCGAGCGTATGCGCGCCCTGCACAACCCCTAATTTTTGTTAAGGGATTGGTTGTTATTGAATGTGTTGTTTTTGAGACACGCAACGATGCGCGCGACCCCGCGCGTGAGACCGTGCGCGGTGTCCGCTCTCAGGTGATAATTTTATTATTATTATTTTAGTTGATATTTTAATTAGGGATTTGTTTATTCTTTCAGATTTTATTTATTTATTTTATTTCATTTTATTCACTCTATTTATTTATTTTTATTTCATTTTATTTATTTATTTCATTTCATTTTATTCATTTTATTTATTTATTTTTTTTATTCCTATTTCATTTTATTTATTTATTTTTGTTTCTATTTCATTTTATTTATTTATTTTTCTTTCCATTTCATTTTACTTATTTATTTTTATTCTTTTTTTTTCTTTTCTTTTTTTCCCTCCTTTTCTTTCCTCCCTCACCTCTCCCCGCGCGGAATCCCCCTCCTAACCCTAACTGCGCCGCTCCCCTCCCTCTCCCTCTCCCTCTCCCGCTCGCGGTCGGCCCCCCTCCCCCTCCCTCTCCCGCTCGCGGCCAGCCCCCCTTTCTTTCCCTTACCCCGTCGCGGCTGACCCCCCCACTCCCCGGCGTCATCCCCGCTTGCCTCGCCCGAAGCCAAGCCGCCCTCCCACCTCGCCGGACCTCCTGCTCTCCTCCGGCGGACTGAGATCCCGTCGCCGTCCTGGGCGACGGCCTGCCATTTTGCACCCTCTCCTTCGGCCAGCAGCCGCCGCGCACAGCCCCCCTTCCCCCTTTCCGGATGGACCTCTTTTCGGTAATTTCTTCCCTATTTGCATAGGTATTGAGATAACTTTTTTTGATGCCTTGTTTTAGCGTTCTATTGGGTTTGGTTATGGTGTTTATTGGGTGCAATTGAGGATTCGCACATGATTTTGGGAAAATCTATAGATGGTTCCGCATTTGATTATTGTTTGTTGGATAAATTGCTCGATTGATTAATTTAGCATGATTATTAATTGGTTTATTTGATGAGAATTCAATCTTAATTTAGGTTTAGTATGTTTTGATGTGTTTATGAGTTTAGTGTTATGTTTATATAATATAGGTACTTGTTTCTTTGAAAAGCCATGTTGAACTAATTAAATAGTGTTTAAAAAAAATATAGTTGTGCAGTTAGTTTATTAATATGTGCAAGCGGTACAATGTTTTTTTTATAGCATCGTGTGCGTTGGATTTCAAACAAAATTATTTTAGTGTATTTTTGTGTTAAAACATTGAAACACACCTTGAAAATGTTTTAGTATGTTTTTCTTTAATTTATTTAATTGTCTATGTGGTGCAAAAATAGTTTTAAGACAATTTATTTTACATTTGATTTTGAAGTGGTAGCTTAATATGAGATATGATATGTTTTATTTGAAAAACCCATGTCAAGCTTCTTATCACTATTTTATAAAATGTATTGTTGGTTTATGAAAGTGTGGAAAGACTGCAGTTAGTGTTTTGGTATGGTTTCAAAATGCGCTTGGTCGTTGAAGTTGGCTTTGGGTGCGTTCTTGATTAAAAAGTCTCATATTGTTATTTATAATTATTTCATAAAATGTTTTAATGATTTCTTAAGTTGTAAAGGAGGTGCAGATTGTGTTTTGGAGTTATTTTGGTGTGTGTATTGTCTCAAAATGGTACCCATGTGTGTAAATGATGATTCTTGGGGTGCATCGTACCTTGTTTTATCTGGTGCGTTAATGTGATGTGTTTTTCTGAAATGTTTTATATATTGTTTAGGTGTTTATTTGTTTTATTAAATTTTATGTGTGGTGCGTTGCGCTTTGCTTCGTTGGTTTTGGGCCGCGCGTGTCGAGACATCCTACATGTACATGCATAGGGTAAGACATATATATATATGTCTCCTCTTTGTACATTTTCCCTCATGGCGCGGGGAATATGTGCAATGCAGCTAGTGGCACGTATATATATATGTATAAGTGCATGTGCGTGTGTGCGCCAAGGATCAGTTTGAATGTTCGTCTTCAAGCAACGACATGTTGAGGTAGGTCCCCTATGCCTAAGCTTTTAATTTGAAATTCATAATTGCTTGACTGTTTTAAGAATATGTTTCACACTATGCTATATATATATATACATGCTATGGAATCTGATTGCGGTTGCTAGAAACTATTATGCCTTGCATTGGTAAATTGAAATGTATTTCAAAGCCGTTGGTCTTAAGTGACTTTTCTTGGAAAAGAATTGATTTCTGAAATGGTTTGAATTGGTAATGTCTATTTCCAAAGGTGTTTGGCCTTCTGGCTAGTTGTTTTTAAAAAGTGTTCCCTTTATGTAATTAATCATGTTTGGCATCTTAAGAATGTTTTATGAAATAGAAAAAAAAACTCTATTGAGGCCCGTTTGGCACTTTAAGATTTGGATTGAGAAATATGAAAACCCCTTTTTGAGTCATTCCCCTAAATTTGAAAATAAAATGTGATGCAAGAGTTGATGAGTGGTTTGTGATGTGTTCCTAGTGTAAAGGCTTGTGCGTGTTTGTGGGGTGTAAAGAAGGGGAATGCACTTAAGTAGGGAGTGCGGTGGTGAAAGGTTGAATGAGTTTTAGGTAAAGAAAGTGTAATGTATTTGTTTGATTGCTTGATAAAGAAAACTCACCACCATTTGAAATAGAGCACAATGGGAAAACCCAGGTATCTAGGTGGGTGACCAGGACTAGTACGCTAGATGACACGGCAGGGGTTCGTCCCGGTTTGTCTAGCAGGATTGACGCGACAACACTAACTAAACATATGAACTTCTGAGGGTCGTGGCCTTCTAAGCCACGTTTTCTGAGGGTCGTGGCCTTCTAAGCCACGTTTTCTGAGGGTCGTGGCCTTCTAAGCCACGTTTCACTGAGGTACGAGGTCTTTAGGTTCCCACTTGTTCTAGCTGCCTTTAGGGATTACCCATGGTGCTCACTTTTTGTCATGCTGCTTTTGATGTAACTTTCTTTCCAGTTGTTTCATACTTGATGCCTTGTTTGTGAAAACCATATTTTAATCCAAACTGGTTTCTTTTCATTTTGAAATGTTAAATGCATGCTTGAAACCTATTTTGAAAATGTAGTGGAAGTAAAAGGCTTTACCTGAAAATGAAAACTCGTGACTTAAATTTGAAAAGGAGAAACACTATTTTAGTATATCTTATTTTCCAAACTGGCATTGGTTGGATTTCTTATTAAGGGCAGAGGAATAGGATGTGGTTGTTTTTTTTGGCTTTCCTACTGAGCATCTCGGTGCTCACGCCTACATTACTTTTCAGTTGCAGGGTTCAGTCTTGGATCGCTTTTGAGAGCGAGTGCGGTTGTCGTACCGTGGTGATCCGTGGGGTCACCAGAGGTATGTCACGTTTCTTTGTTTATTCATTTATCCGCTGCCGCATTGTTCAATTTATTTTCCTTTAGTTATCTGCTTGTTCAATTTATATTTGCTTGTCTTTGTCATGGGCCAAACCGTTCCCAACTGGTTTGTTTTGATGCCCGGCACTAGTTGCCAGCCCGTGGGGATCGGGAACGCCCTTCGGGCCATGTCGCGGACCGGGTCGGGTGCCGGGTCGGATGATGACCCGGCCTGGTTCGTGACAAAATGGTATCAGAGGTGCCCTTGTTATTTGGGGTGTCAAGTGGCTTGGTGATTAGGTGTGTCGGGACTCGAGAGGTAGGTGCGGGAAGGACGTCATGAACCCTTGCCCGTCCCGAGACTCGAGTTTCCAGGGGTAGTCTAGGATTTGAATTTTCTTCTTTGGATTGGTATGTGTGGATGAGGGATGACCAAGGAAGTGAGCCAGTGTTACGCGACGGACTTGCATGGAGTAGCAACCCATGTACGACCCGAGTGCACGGTTCAAGATGCTTCCTGTGGTGGATTCCTGCTCGGAGCATGGTCTGCTAAGCCATGTTACCGGGTTGGTGTCGCCACTAGTCCCTTATTTTTGGAAATTTTGATGTGAGTTATGTTTGACCTTCATTTTGGTTGGTGTGAGTAGATCTTAAAAATGAAAATGGATTTTTGTGAAGGTGGTTTGAATTGGGAATGTGGTGTTAGAGTGGAAAAGTGGTTTTGAAATGGAAATTGTTTTCTTTTAACAAATGTGTGGTTTCAAAAGGGAAAATGAGAGGTGTTTTGGAAGTTGTTTTGAAATCTCAGTAACACTTTTTGGAATGTGAATTGGAAATGTTTTTGGAAATTGGAAATGTATTGCCTTAATGATAAGTTACTTTTTCAAATTGGTTGAGAATTTGTGATGTGTGCTTAATGTTCTGATTTGGAAATGATAAGTGTCTTTAATCTACTCTTGGTATTCCTACGAGTGATCACACATTGAGGCGCACATGTGGAAAGTGGGGAAATTGGTGACGTGAGTGGATGGGTGCTTGAGCTAGCACAAGGATACGTATGTGTGCGACTTCATGGGATACCGATGGTGGATACTTAAGTTGTTTTGTTTTCTGAAAGATGGTTTTCAAAAAGGGTTTTTCAAATGTTTATAAAAGTGAGTGAGAAATTGTTTAGCGTTCTCTTTTCGTGTTGGGTATTCCTTTTCGTGAGTTCTTGGTTTTGACGTACTGAATTGTGGTTGGAATAGAGATTTGAGTTTGAGCTTTTGTTTGTGATTGAGGTGTGAAATTTTGATTTATGATGAGTTTTGATTCGGATTCGTGCCCCTTGTTTTTGAGTATGCCACCCAGAAAAGTCCCAGAAAGATCTAGTGAGTCACTTCTAGTTGTTGGTTCTACCTAGACTCTTAGCAGAGTGATGGAATTGAATTCTTTTCGGTTGTTGTCCAGCCACCATGGTGATAGTAATCTATCGAAGGTAGCAAACTGGCTTGGTGAAATCGTTGGTGTTTCCAGGTTGTTGGAAACTCCCAAAGCTAAGAGAGTCTGTGTTGGTTCAGGTCCATTTGAAGGTGCAACTTGGGATTGGTGGAGGAGATAACCCTGGTGTCATCGCACGATGGTATGACTTGGAAGGTGTTTAGGACCACTCTCATTAGTTGGTTTATATTTTTTGGAAGCGAAGGTGATGGAAGCGACAAGGCTCGTGAGTGTCCAGCAATGCCAATGAATAGTGAAGGCCAACGTTGGGCATCTCAAGAAGTTGGTTCCCTTTTCTCCAAAGATAATGTCGCAGAATCAGTTAAAGTTTCTCTTGTGTGGGGTCTTTGTCTATTGTTCAAGGACCGGTTCCCTTTGGTGTTTGGGATGGTTCCCCATTCTGTGAGAGAGAACCGGAGGAACCCATCTCAGACAAGTTTCATTATCAACTCCATCTTCTATTAGTCGGGCCACTCTCTTGTTCGCTTCTTGTGTGGCCGGTTTGGGTACTTTAAGCCTCTTTTTCATCATCATCCATTAAAGACTTGCTGTCGGTGTGGCTGTTTGGGAAACTTAGAGAGGTTCTACTAGCGGCTTCGTCAGGAGGAGTCTCGACAGGAGAATGTCATCTCCTGACTGCGGGGCAGCAGATGCTTCAAGACATCAGAGCTCCAACCACAGGTCTCGGAGCGAAGCCTTTCACGCAGTCAGGAATCATTGGGTGTGGGGAACCTTGGTTTAATTTTTTGTCTCCAATGCTGAAATGGGGACGGTGTGAATTTCCTTGTTGTAGCTCTCCTGTCTTTGAAGGTTCTGTTTTTCTGTAAGAGGCGCAAAGGTCTCCTTTTCTCGTTGTGGTCTTTGTTCTTTGAATACCCACTGTGGTGGTAAGAAGGATTGGTGATCTCATCTTTTCGGAAATTTTAGTAGTTGCGCCTCCCCAAATATGAGCTTTGGAGTTGTCTCTTTATGGCTGTGAGTCTCAAGATGATTATCTCTCTCATGTGGCTAGCTCCTTTGGTGACCCGTTCTTGTTTTAGGAGGTTCTCGTTTTGGAGACACTTGCGTCTTGGAAAATATTGAATAAGGGTGGGTCCGCTACTCGGTTTGGGGTCTTTCGTCGATGACCCCATGTGGTGGGGGTCTGCTTTATGCAGAGAGTTCATGTGTCGGTTTGTGCTAGGTTTCTCGTATTATTCTGTGCTAATTGGCTTCAGCTGGTCAGTTCTTAAATGGTGGGGAGACCCACCATGAATCGTGAAGTTCCTTTTTCTAGGTTTGGTCTGTGTGGTGGTTCCCTCTTAGATCAAGTTAGCAGTTCCAGAGTTAGTTCATGCTAAGAGCCTCAATGTCGGTTGTGATAGTCGAGTTCTTGTGGTGGGGAGAACCCTCCTCGTTTCCTGATGGTTCTTTTCTTTTCAGTTCCCCTCAGACATGGTCGGGTGTGACTAATGGAGTGAAAAGTCATACCAAGTTCGTGATTTTGTTGGCTTCGTTCAGTTTCGAACTCAACTTTGTTTCCTCGTTTGGCTTGGTGACTTTCTGGGGGCAGAAAGTTTTTGTGGTGGGGAGAATTGTCACACCCTGACCAGTGCATTATTTTAACTTAATTATTTAGGGTCTCGTTTTTGAATTTGTGTTTTGAACCGGTTTTAAATTAAAAGAAAATCTCGTTTTTTTATACGAACACGCGAGCGTATGCGTGCCCTGCACAACCCCTAATTTTTGTTAAGGGATTGGTTGTTATTGAATGTGTTGTTTTTGAGACACGCAACGATGCGCACGACCCCGCGCGTGAGACCGTGCGCGGTGTCCGCTCTCAGGTGATAATTTTATTATTATTATTTTAGTTGATATTTTAATTAGGGATTTGTTTATTCTTTCAGATTTTATTTATTTATTTTATTTCATTTTATTCACTCTATTTATTTATTTTTATTTCATTTTATTTATTTATTTCATTTCATTTTATTCATTTTATTTATTTATTTTTTTTATTCCTATTTCATTTTATTTATTTATTTTTGTTTCTATTTCATTTTATTTATTTATTTTTCTTTCCATTTCATTTTACTTATTTATTTTTATTCTTTTTTTTTTCTTTTCTTTTTTTCCCTCCTTTTCTTTCCTCCCTCACCTCTCCCCGCGCGGAATCCCCCTCCTAACCCAAACTGCGCCGCTCCCCTCCCTCTCCCTCTCCCTCTCCCGCTCGCGGTCGGCCCCCCTCCCTCTCCCTCTCCCGCTCGCGGCCGGCCCCCCTTTCTTTCCCTTACCCCGTCGCGGCTAACCCCCCCACTCCCCGGCGTCATCCCCGCTTGCCTCGCCCGAAGCCAAGCCGCCCTCCCACCTCACCGGACCTCCTGCTCTCCTCCGGCGGACTGAGATCCCGTCGCCGTCCTGGGCAACGGCCTGCCATTTTGCGCCCTCTCCTTCGGCCAGCAGCCGCCACGCACAGCCCCCCTTCCCCCTTTCCGGATGGACCTCTTTTCGGTAATTTCTTCCCTATTTGCATAGGTATTGAGATAACTTGTTTTGATGCCTTGTTTTAGCGTTCTATTGGGTTTGGTTATGGTGTTTATTGGGTGCAATTGAGGATTCGCACATGATTTTGGGAAAATCTATAGATGGTTCCGCATTTGATTATTGTTTGTTGGATAAATTGCTCGATTGATTAATTTAGCATGATTATTAATTGGTTTATTTGATGAGAATTCAATCTTACTTTAGGTTTAGTATGTTTTGATGTGTTTATGAGTTTAGTGTTATGTTTATATAATATAGGTACTTGTTTCTTTGAAAAGCCATGTTGAACTAATTAAATAGTGTTTAAAAAAAAATATAGTTGTGCAGTTAGTTTATTAATATGTGCAAGCGGTGCAATGTTTTTTTTATAGCATCGTGTGCGTTGGATTTCAAACAAAATTATTTTAGTGTATTTTTGTGTTAAAACATTGAAACACACCTTGAAAATTTTTTAGTATGTTTTTCTTTAATTTATTTAATTGTCTATGTGGTGCAAAAATAGTTTTAAGACAATTTATTTTACATTTGATTTTGAAGTGGTAGCTTAATATGAGATATGATATGTTTTATTTGAAAAACCCATGTCAAGCTTCTTATCGCTATTTTATAAAATGTATTGTTGGTTTATGAAAGTGTGGAAAGACTGCAGTTAGTGTTTTGGTATGGTTTCAAAATGCGCTTGGTCGTTGAAGTTGGCTTTGGGTGCGTTCTTGATTAAAAAGTCTCATATTGTTATTTATAATTATTTCATAAAATGTTTTAATGATTTGTTAAGTTGTAAAGGAGGTGCAGATTGTGTTTTGGAGTTATTTTGGTGTGTGTATTGTCTCAAAATGGTACCCATGTGTGTAAATGATGATTCTTGGGGTGCATCGTACCTTGTTTTATCTGATGCGTTAATGTGATGTGTTTTTCTGAAATGTTTTATATATTGTTTAGGTGTTTATTTGTTTTATTAAATTTTATGTGTGGTGCGTTGCGCTTTGCTTCGTTGGTTTTGGGCCGCGCGTGTCGAGACATCCTACATGTACATGCATAGGGTAAGACATATATATATATGTGTCCTCTTTGTACATATTCCCTCATGGCACGGGGAATATGTGCAATGCAGCTAGTGGCGCGTATATATATATGTATAAGTGCATGTGAGTGTGTGCGCCAAGGATCAGTTTGAATGTTCGTCTTCAAGCAGCGACATGTTGAGGTAGGTCCCCTATGCCTAAGCTTTTAATTTGAAATTCATAATTGCTTGACTGTTTTAAGAATATGTTTCACACTATGCTATATATATATACATGCTATGGAATCTGATTGCGGTTGCTAGAAACTATTATGCCTTGCATTGGTAAATTGAAATGTATTTCAAAGACGTTGGTCTTAAGTGACTTTTCTTGGAAAAGAATTGATTTCTGAAATGGTTTGAATTGGTAATGTCTATTTCCAAAGGTGTTTGGCCTTCTGGCTGGTTGTTTTTAAAAAGTGTTCCCTTTATGTAATTAATCATGTTTGGCATCTTAAGAATGTTTTATGAAATAGAAAAAAAAACTCTATTGAGGCCCGTTTGGCACTTTAAGATTTGGATTGCGAAATATGAAAACCCCTTTTTGAGTCATTCCCCTAAATTTGAAAATAAAATGTGATGCAAGAGTTGATGAGTGGTTTGTGATGTGTTCCTAGTGTAAAGGCTTGTGCGTGTTTGTGGGGTGTAAAGAAGGGGAATGCACTTAAGTAGGGAGTGCGGTGGTGAAAGGTTGAATGAGTTTTAGGTAAAGAAAGTGTAATGTATTTGTTTGATTGCTTGATAAAGAAAACTCACCACCATTTGAAATAGAGCACAATGGGAAAACCCGGGTATCTAGGTGGGTGACCAGGACTAGTACGCTAGATGACACGGCAGGGGTTCGTCCCAGTTTGTCTAGCAGGATTGACGCGACAACACTAACTAAACATATGAACTTCTGAGGGTCGTGGCCTTCTAAGCCACGTTTTCTGAGGGTCGTGGCCTTCTAAGCCACGTTTCACTGAGGTACGAGGTCTTTAGGTTCCCACTTGTTCTAGCTGCCTTTAGGGATTACCCATGGTGCTCACTTTTTGTCATGCTGCTTGTGATGTAACTTTCTTTCCAGTTGTTTCATACTTGATGCCTTGTTTGTGAAAACCATATTTTAATCCAAACTGGTTTCTTTTCATTTTGAAATGTTAAATGCATGCTTGAAACCTATTTTGAAAATGTAGTGGAAGTAAAAGGCTTTACCTGAAAATGCAAACTCGTGACTTAAATTTGAAAAGGAGAAACACTATTTTAGTATATCTTATTTTCCAAACTGGCATTGGTTGGATTTCTTATTAAGGGCAGAGGCATAGGATGTGGTTGTTTTTTTTGGCTTTCCTACTGAGCATCTTGGTGCTCACGCCTACATTACTTTTCAGTTGCAGGGTTCAGTCTTGGATCGCTTTTGAGAGCGATTGCGGTTGTCGTACCGTGGTGATCCGTGGGGTCACCAGAGGTATGTCTCGTTTCTTTGTTTATTCATTTATCCGTTGCCGCATTGTTCAATTTATTTTCCTTTAGTTATCTTCTTGTTCAATTTATATTTGCTTGTCTTTGTCATGGGCCAAACCGTTCCCAACTGGTTTGTTTTGATGCCCGGCACTAGTTGCCAGCCCGTGGGGATCGGGAACGCCCTTCGGGCCATGTCGCGGACCGGCTCGGGTGCCGGGTCGGATGACGACCCGGCCTGGTTCGTGACAAAACCATTATAAAAACATAATGTTGCTCATGTGTATGTGTAGAGTACCACCTCAATGAATAGATGTGATTCATTTATCATCCTCCTTTTACATGGACATTATAAAGGGAGGATTATATGAATATCTATGGTTCATATGTTATGATAATAATTATTTTATTTATTATTTATTATTTATATTCCTTTCGTTTCATCTTTTAAAAAGTGAATACACAGTTCATGTGTATGTACGACCTACTGCATCAAAGAACAATGTTCTTCATTTTTCAATCTATAACTGATGAGAAAGAATATAAATATATATAATTAATATATATGATATATATATATATATACTGATTAAAAATTTTTAAATTATAGAACCCTGATTAATGAACAATTATTTAGACTATCGAACAGAAACATGCTTGAAAAACAATGTAGTTATCACCCTGAATAATGATTTTAATAACGAATTGTTAATAAATAGACGATAAGAAGGAATAAGAAAATAATTCATGGTATGAGAGATATATGTGCTATTATATAATTATTTATATGAAATCAATATTTATCATAAATTATTATTAAACATTTATGGAGAAATATGATACTTGAGGTAAGGGATTTTTAGCTCAGTTTTATTTTTGTGAGACACATGTCATATTCACCACATGTTTCTCAATAAGGTTTATATACTACCAATTAATTTATTTTATGATTAATTGTATGAATTTTAGGGTTATTTAAATATCCATTTAAGTTTGTTTCTTTTTGGGGGATTAGTATTCTGTTTTTACCAAAGTGATTAGTTATTTATGTTTCAATCATATTTTAAATCAGGATTGTTTATGCATGATTTTTCATCTAGGAAATTATGTGATACTTATCTGATAAATTAATTTCATTATTATCATAATATCAATACATATAAGGAATTAATTTTTTTTAATTTTTCTCATTTTTATTACTCAAGATATTGAAATATTTTTTAATGAAAACCCACTATGTTTAATTATTCGGTTGATTGTTTTTCTCCCATATCTATATTTTCATAAAATGATTTCCAAATTGATTTTAATATGATCATATGATTCTTCAATTTCATTTTAACCATGGTTTAATTTTTATAAAATGGTTTAAAATGAAATATTCATCTCATTTTTCAAATTGGTTACTTTTTTAATTTTTATTACAAAAGTGAGAAAAGAATGTTTTTTACCTAATATGGAATGAACAAAAATTACAATAATCACGAACACTGAATTATTTGAAGATTACTTTACATGTTTATGGTGTCATTTTAAAATAAAAATTTTACCATAAAAATTTCCAAATATTTAAATTTAAATAAGTTATTTCTATGTGAAAATGTTATTTTCATCAAGAAATATTTTTCTAATTCATTTAAAATATTTTTGATGTACAATAACTTCGTTTTATGTTAATAATACATTATTGGGAATATGATATAATGATACCATTCTTATTATTAATCTATATGTTTTATGGTTATGATGGTGAGATAATTATGAAACTGGTTTATTTTAATGATTTATTCCTTGATGAATTGATGAAATGTTTATATATCATATTGTCATTGAATGGGTTATGATAAGATGGGATGATGAATGTTTTATAAGCTTGTTTCACACAGATGTATGGTTTTAATTACATTAAGAGTGGGCTCTAAAATATATATCCCTCCTATGCATTAAGTAATTTTTTATATCTTATGGGATAACTATGGGAAACTAGATTATGTGATTTATCAATTACGAGAAAGAAGTCGGTGTGCTTTTTCTATTTTTAGAAAGAAGTTGGCTTTCTTCATCCATTATGGGAAAAAAGTCTTTGTTCATGATCCACTATAGGAAACATGTTCTTATTCCTGATATATTATGATTTTATGGGCTTGGAAATTAATCTATACATATAAAATGGTTTCAATACATATAAAGCTGTCCCACATTCATAACATGAAAACATGGTTTGTGGTTGATTTATAATGTTTTCTCACTCTTATGATTCATGTCAATTGAAATAATAAATAATTTTTTCAGGATTCATTTATATGATCTTTAATAGACTTGGTATGAGACTTCTAAGTTATATTCATGATCCCATACCATTATTCTAATCTTTCTATTTTGTATGGTGATATTTTAACATCATATGAAAAGGACCACAATGGTTAATTTAAGATCATTCATTCATGATCAGTTAAATTTAATTTAAAGACCCATATAGTGGAATGATGTGGTAATTGTACCTAAAACATATAGGATTAAGAAATACATTGTAGTCTCCCTTTCAGGTTTCTCTAGGTATATTAGTCGGGTGAATGAATTTTAAGGAATCAAGAGCAGAATATCAACTCAATGAATTTCTCTAACCTAATATAATGATCTAGACTAAAGGAACATGCCGAAACATATAAGTGGTTCTAAACTTAATAAATTTAAGGAAACCAAGATAATGATTCCCACAAAATTCAATTGAGTAAAATAAGAGGTGGATATACACTCATGGAATATGATGATAATAAATGTAGGGTCTCAGCAGTATACATTTGGGAAAACCAATATAAGAATAACAAATCAAGGAATTCAAGTAATTAAAGAGAAGTAATCTCTACTCAAGTCATTTCAAGAAGGTAAGATGAGTATCTCATATCAACTTATTCTTGGGATAATAAAGGGGGATTTAGGAATCGTAACCTAAATATTGTTTAATGAATACATAGTATGTTTTATTGAAACTATTGATTTTTATGGGGTCTATGATGGATGATGAGTGAATGAGATATAGTCCTGAGACCATATTCCATCATTGATCCCAACCCAGGGTGTGAGTATAGAGTTGTGAGATATAGAGAAGATTGGTTCAGTTTGGTACCAAAGTAGTTGATATGGGATAATGGGCACTAAGGCATGTGACTTAGATGAATGGATTCGCAGTTTTGACATTGATAATTTTGACCTTGGAATGACCATGTAATATGTTCATTGATTTAATTTGGGATTATACGGTCATAATCCCACATTTAATGAGTTTGGGAACCCAAATTCTTCTCCTAGGCTATCATATATGTGCTGGGTATGGAACCAAATTGAAGTGGATTGGGTGTTGGTATTACTCTATAATGTTCAACTAGGATGGCTTGTTAGAGTTTCCTTTTTAGAACTTCTCATTGTTTTCTTTATTTGTAAATAACCTAAATAAGTGTTCGAGAGAGGATGGAGTGCAAAGGAAAATGATTCATATGTTTTGGTTCTATATGTATGAAAACTATGAACTTGGATTGATGTTTTTCTCAATATTGTAGTTTGGGAGGTATTTTTATTTTTCACCCCTAATAGTGATCCCTTTTTTTGTAATTATCCATTTTTTTACAACATTCATTTCCAAAATATTACTCTTATAATGAATATATTAAACTAGGAAATTGTGCACATAACTGAATCTAGAAACAAACTAGGGGATTCTTATAGGTACCTATTTTGGGTTTCCTATGGGATTATACTTGGGTTTATTTGGGTACATGTAGGGAACACATAAATAATTTTTTTCATATATAAAATTGATGTATTCCATTCGAGTATGATTCTTTTCGATACAATACCAGGCGGAGATGTTAAGGCATGAGAATGATGCATATATAGAGAAGGGTATTCACATAACCCTTGTTTTTCTGTCAGAATAGACTTTGGTAAAAACCCTATATATAATTACAACATCAAATTTACACAAATTTTTTTTTGTAATTTTTTCCACTCTATGAATCATAGAATCCAATATTGTAAAGAAAATGATAGTCCAAGTTATTGAGTGTACCCATAAAATGAGTTATAAAAGGAAATTGGAGGTTTGAAAAAAAATCCAAAATTATATTTTGGATAATGTGGCAAACATATCTCTACAAATTAATGAAATCAATAGTGTATACAAAATAATAGGTTATAATAACCACACTACCATAATGGGAAATGTGTGTAAAGGATCCATATCACTTGGAATGTGATAGGTTATTCAACACATGTAGATCTCGTCTATTCATTTTTAATGGATTGTGATACTCCCCCGACTTTAGCTACACTCATATAATCTAATAGAGTCTAATATCATATACCATTAAGGAAAATGAACTCGCAAATATTACCTTTTATGAGGGACCATCACAAAAAGATATTATTTGCGATGGACAGTGGCACTATCACAAATAGGTTCAATGAGTTTTTTTAAAAACACTATTCAATAGACCGACCACCTGTGGCAAATAGTTTTCCTGATTTTAAAAAAAATGATTCACGATAGACCATCACAATTAGTATTTGTGATGGTCCATCATAAATAATGTGTAAAAAACTAAAAAATTAAACTCTTTTGCAATGGGCCCTATGCAAATAGTTGAAAAAAATAATAAAATATTAACAATAACATAATATTAATATAAATGAAATCATAATATTAATATTATTAAAATAAACATATTTATAAAATAATAATGATAATAATATAGTATTAATATAAAGGAAATAATAATGTTAATAATCATAAAAGAAATAAGTTATAAAATAATTAAATAATATAATAATATTAGTATTAATATTAGTGAAATGTTAATATTAATATTAGTAATATAATAACAACATCAGTATTCAAAAGAAAAATATAAAAATATATTAATTTATAAAATAATAAACATAATAAAAAATAAAATAAATAGAAAAATTGTAATATTCAATAAAATATAAAAATCTCACTATTTAAAAGATTAAATAGTTAATATTACCAAAAAATGCATTCAAATGATTCATTATAAAATAAAAAAACATCACTAAGGGGGAGGGTCGTCTGGAGGAGCTAGAGGAGGTGGTGGATGGAACTCCATCCCTAAACTATGAGTCAGACGTCACATATACTTCATCTGCTCCCACTCCTGATGATGTCGTCATCGAGGCATCTCATCTTTCATATCATCCTATTGTTTCTACTGCTGTCGTAGGAACTCTTCATGCTTCTATTGTGGCCACTGACACATCTCCTCCTGGTCCCTATGCATTGTCTCTATAAGATCACCCAAAGCTCGCAACTGCTCCACATACTGTGCATGAGTTGATGATGACTCTCTACAATCTCCTCTAGAGCTAGACACTGACATCAGAGAGGTTCCATAAATAACCCCTCATGGGAAATCGATAGGTGATACCAACAACTCAACCTTTCTTGAAGGTATACTAGGTCACCCGCATCCATGTTGCCTCATCAAATCATAGGGTACAGGTATGACCATCGGTCTCGGCCAGACTATCACCATGCGTCTGAGACTCCACTACCACATAAGACACCTTCAATTTAAATTATAAATTAAAATAGTGAAAATATATTTTTTAGTTAAATTTAAATATCAAAAACAAGTTCTATTGACCACATCTGACGCTGGCTGTAACATCCCGGTTCCAGAAGCCACACCGAGGTGGCCCGTACCCGGTTGGTCACATGGCTTCAAGCACATTTCCCATAACTCTAGAGGCTTCCGAATAGTAGTGAGGGCCTTGGGAGTGTTAGTGGGGAAACTATGCCCTCATTGGAAGAGTAACACAACAGAATAGAAAAAACAGATAATAGTAGAGGAAGCAGTAATAATCCATACGAAAGTAAACAGCGGAAGTCTGAAGAAATAAACAGATTGAGTGTATATATATATAAAAATGATGCATGGTACATATTTCTTGGAAAAACACCAAACACATCACAATGCTGGAATACAGAATAATACTAAGCCAAAGTATAAAAGAACACATTTAAACAGCTCCTTATCATCGCAAGCCCCAGCTTGGTCCCATTCTCTCCAGCTCCAAAACTTATCAAATACCTAATGTAGAAGGGTGCTTGACCTTATCTATACTTGAAGAAATATAATCTATTTGGGCCCAAATGCATAGCCCAAATAGGGTGTGAGACTAAATCCCAGTAGGCAATCACCACAAGATCTGTGCCTAACAGTAAGTGAATATGTGGCTGGTAATAAACAAAATAAAGCAGTAAACAAGGAACTACTCAAGAGTAACCGATACTATAGTTTCAATGCATTCAGTTCTATACATCAATGATAGAAAAATCAGGGAACCCTCTAGGTAGTACTCTTATCCTAACCCCTCTAGTTCAATCAAAACAAGGATACTACAGAGACTTTCCAAGGAAGCTCTCTCAGACAATTCCCCTTATAGTCTCAAGCATTTAAAGACTCTCTGAGGAATCTCACATGGTCAATTCCCCTTATAGTCAAAGGTAGTCAATGAATCTCTGAGGAAGCTCACATGGTCAATTCCACTTATATCCCCAAGTGGTCAAATACTCTCTGAGGAATCTCACTCGGTCAATTCACCTTATAGTCTAAGGTAGTCAAGGACTCTCTGAGGAAGCCCACATGGTCAATTCCCCTTACAGCCCCAAGTGGTCAAAGACTCCCCAAGGAAGCTCACTCGGTCAATTCCCCTTATAGTCTAAAATGTTTCAAAGACTCTATGAGGATACTCACTCAGTCAATTCCCCATATAGTCTTCTAGACCAGGTTCTCACGACCTGGTGTAAGTCAATGAGTATAGCAATGAAATATGGCCCAAGTAAGCCACAAGAACTACTTGGCCAATCGGTCTACAGCATATCATGCATTCCAAAAAACAACACTCCACCCTACAACACTAGGCATGGGAAAATAGTAAAGGCATCCAAAAAGGCTAACCAGGATCAAATAGCCGTAAACAAAATACGCTTGGGAAACCACATCCAAAACATAACAATCAACCCTATTCATATCTAAAAAACCTCTACTCAAGCATAAAAGTAGGGCTGGAAATTAAATGGGGTAAAATGGTAAATGAATAGTACCCCATTCTAGAGTACTGAGAAAACTTTCCCATAATACTCAGAGACTTTCCACGTAAAGGCACAAACCACCTACCATTAGGGTTCCGGCAAAATCGACCCACAAACAACTGCACCACAATCCAGGCAAACACTTCATGAAAACCACAATATATCTCCTTCACTATCATCAACAAGACTCAAAATTAACACCCAAGGAAACCCCGACACTACATATACACGAAACGGATGTAGATCTAGAAAAACAAGAGAGAGGGAAGAGAAGAACTTGAGAAAACCAAAGAGAAACCAAAGGGAGAGACTTACCCGAGAATACCTGACTTCAATCCAACAAGAAATCCATTCGAATTGCTTCCAAAATAAGTGGGAGAGCACCTAAAACCTTTGAGAACCCAAAATCCTAAGTGAGGATCGAGTGGGAGAGGGTTTGGAGTGAAATGAGGCACCCTCGAGGGAGACCAGATTTAAAAACCCTATTTTTAAGTCGTCGCATGGTTAGTACGCCCGGTTTGGAAAACCATACAATAATCATGCGAACGCCACTACCTCGAGAAAATGGGTCTGCATGGTTGCCTCACAAGGTTTGGAAAATAGTGCGCATGTCGTGTGAAGCCTACTGTCTCCTCCTGCATGGTTTTCTAGAGAACCCACATGGTTTATCCTAACTGTGCTCAAACTGTGCTCCGAAATAAAATCCTCTAATCTTATTTAATAACCATTCCAAAATCTCCCAACCTCTTCCCAACTCAATCCACGAACTTTAAACACATAAAAAGGCAACCGACCCAAATCATAAAGTAAATGGTGTGTACATAAAAAATTTCCATAAATTCTTCTTTTTCTCAAAAACGACCAGAAAAGGAAATCATACCTAAAAAAGAAGATCTGAGTTCTTAAAAACTTCCCCCCTTAAAGAAATTTCTCCACAAATTTTACTATAAAGGTGGCATAGGAGAAGAAACCCCCAAATGATCTAGCCACTACGATCATACATCCACCTCCCTCTCCCAAGTCTGGACCTGTACTCGCCCATGCATCCATAACACTCGTACCTGAGGAAAAAACTAACCATGAAGAACCTTCTTACTTTGATTGAAAATCCAAATAGGATGCTCCTTGAACGATGCATCCACTTCCAACTCAACCTCATCGGGTTGGAAGACATGATATGGGTCTGATAAGTAACTTCAAAGCTGAGAAATGTGGAAAACGTCATGCATATCCCAGTACCTCTTGGGCAATTGCAACTGATAGGAAACCAGCCCAACTCTCTCCAAAATCTCAAATGGTCTGACATACCTCAGCAAAAGATTACCCTATCTCCTAATCATATTGTTCCCCAACCTCAGTGTGACATGCAGAAAAACTCGATCCCTGACCTCGAACTCTAGAGGTCGTCTCCTTTGATCATCATAAGACTTATGTCAAGACTCTGCAGGATCCATCCTCTTCCAAGTCTACCCTCTCAGCTCTGTGGTCTCCTGAACCAGACGAGGTCCCAACATAGCAGCCTCACCTGCCCCCATCCAACATAAGGGTCATCAGCGTGGCCTTCCATACAAAGCCTCATAAGGTTCCATCTCAATAGTTTATTGAAAACTATTTTTGTAGGAAAACTCCACAAGAGGTACTTGGTTCTCCCAAGAGCCTCCAAAATCCAGGATGGATGCACAAAGCTTGTCCTCAAACACTTGAATCGTATGCTCGGACTGGCCATCTGTCTAGGGATTGTAAGTTGTACTCAAAAGTACCTATGTACCAAAGTCTTCTGAAGCCCCTGCTAGACCCGAGATGTAAAACGTGCATCTCTGTCTGAAACAATGGAGTGTGGAACTCCATGTAAGCGCACAATATCATGGATATACAACGATCTCATCTCATCAACACTGATGGTCTGTTTGATCAGCTAGAAGTGAGAATCCTTTGTGAGTTTGTCAATGACAACCCAAACTACATCATTACCTTGAGGTGACCTCAGTAAACCAGTCACGAAATCCATCGCGACATCATTCCACTTCCACTCAGGAATAGAAAACTACTACAAAATCCATGCTAGTCACTGATGCTCTACCTTCACTTGCTACCAGGTGGAACAATTCATGACAAAACCAGCAACATCTCTCTTTATACCTGGTCACCAATATTGACAGTGTAGATCACGATACATCTTGGTGACACCAGGATGAACTGCCCAAACCGACGAATGAAAGTTTTGCATCAGATCCTCACATATGTCTTCTAGAACCCATACGTGGCCCCAGAAATTCAAGATCTCATCATCGCCTATGGTCCATCCCGGAATAGGGTCCTCTCCTGACACAGTCTTCTGTAGGACTAGGACTTCTGAATTTAATAGCTGCCTCATTCACACTCGATCAAGAAGAGTATAGGTAACATCCGTATAAGAAATAAAATTCTGCTCTTGCCTATCATGATACTCTAAATGCATCTCATCGAATAGATCCATAAGCTTCCACTAACTGCTAGCCTCCTAAACTGCATGTATCTGAGTCAACCTACTCAATGCATCAGCCACAACATTTCCTTTCCCAATCATATTTTCAAGCTCAATGTCAATGGACTGAAGGTACTCAACCCACCTTCGCTATCTCAAATTCAGATCCCACTGAGTGAATATGTACTTGAGACTCTTGTGGTTGGTGAAAAACACAAAATGTTCTCCCAGATGATAATGTATCCGACATCGTAAGGCATGGAAAACTGCAGCCAACTCGAGATCGTGCATCGAGTAATTCCTCTCATGTGGCCTCAACTGCTGAGACCCATACAGATTGACTCGTTCTCCCTGTATAAGCATAGCTCCCAGCCCGATACCTGAAGCATCATAGTACATAGTATATCTCTTTCCTAACTCTGGAAAAACTAGTATCAGTGCTGAAGTCAACCACCCTTTCAGCTCCTAAAAGGCTGACTCACAAGAATCTGACCACAAGAAATTCGCACCCTACTTAGTCAAACATGTCAGTGGTGCTGCTAAGCATGAAAAGTCTTTTATGAAACGTCTTTAGTATCCAGTCAGCTCTAGAAAACATCATACCTCAAAGATGTTCTTCAGATACTGCGAGGAAACTACTGCTCTCACTTTCTCTGGGTCTACTAATACTCCTGTCTCTGAGATAGCATGACCCAAAAAGTTGATCTGGTCCATCCAAAAGTGGCATTTGGAAAGCATAGCGTATAAATGGGGCTCTATCAGTGTACTCAAAAAAATCTCAAGATGTGTGGCATGGTCATGTCGATTGTGAGAGTACACCAAGATATTATCCACAAACACCACCATGAAAGAATCCAAGTATGGATGAAGCACTTGATTCATCAGTGCCATGAAAACTACAGGCGCGTTCGTGAGACCGAACGGCATAACCATATAATTTTATAGGCCATACCCACTCTGAAAGGCTGTGATAGGTATATCTGAAGGTCTAACACAAAAATGATGATAACCAAATCTGAAGTCAATCTTTGAGAGAACCTGTGCTCCTCGAAGCTGATAAAAGAGACCATCAATCCTCAGTAAGGGATATCGGTTCTTGAATGTAAAATGGTTCAGCTTCCGATAATCCACACAAAGCCTGAGGGTACTGTCCACCTTCTTCACAAACAGGACATGCGAACCCCTAGGAGAAGTATTGGGTCGTATAAAACCCTTTGCTTACAACTCCTCCAACTGCTTATTGAGCTCCTATAACTATACTGTAGCCATCCTATAAGGAGTAATGGACACCGATGTCGCTTCTAGAAAAAACTCAACAGAAAAGTCTACCTCAAGCTCTAGAGGAAAACCTGAAAAGTCTTCTGGGAATACATCTCTGAAATGATCCACCACTGGAGGAAAGTCTAATAGTGAAGTCCCCTGGTCATCCAGGTATAGACTAGAAATTTGGGCTGTAACTCCTCCTTACCCATGATGCTCGAGTCCTCCTCTACTCGCCTGGACATCCCACTCGCCCTTATGAAGAAAATATCTACCCTCTGGTGATCTAAATCTCACCCAAAAAACGATGGAAATAGTCGAATGCCTATAAGGGAACTAACCAGTCCATTCCAAGAATGACAACATATCCCATCATCTCTAGGGCATAGAGGCCCCATAAAAAGTGACACCCACCAACCTCTAGAGAACACTCCATGCACTGATGTACGCTTTCCATTCTTGTACCCAACGCAATGTCTAGTGTTAGGATATAAGCAGAAGAAAAGATGCAGAGCCCAAGGATCTCCCCAACCAAAAAAAATATAAAGATATGGGAATCCCATGTATCAAAAAGAGCAAAAGCTAATACTAAGGAAACTAAGATTGCACCTCAAACTATAGATGGTCTGGGATCCTGCTCCTACTGGGTCTGCTCCAATACAAAAGTATGGCCTATACCACATCCCTGTGACCCTGATTGACCACTATGAGCTGATCCTCCCTAATGTCACTGAAAATCGGGCGACTGGCTACCATGGCCACAACCTCCACCTCATCCTGAATGGCCAGAAGAACTCCAGTTCCCATCCTAGTGAAAACCTGGTGGTGATGCTTCGGAATGAGGAGTCATAGAAAAACCCCTGTCACCAACTACTGGTGAGAAGATCTGACAAAAGCACTGAAGATGACCCATCTTACCGCTAGATCAACACTCTACTAGGTCTCTTGGGAAATGTGGTCTTATATGCCCGCTCCTCCCGCACTGGTAGCATACCACCAGGATATCAGAAGATGAATCCATCCTACTCTAATCTCCTTGTACAATCTTTCAATGGCACTTCCTGCTATTAAACGGTGGAGCAATAACACTGGATGTCAAACCAACCTCGATCACAGCTCCAAAATCCATCTGATTGAGCTTAGTGATCAGCACCTGGTTGACTACAGAAGAGATAAAAGTCAACCTGATGATATTCACCTGCGATTAGATGTTGTGCCTCAAACCATCCTCGAAATTCCGTACAAGGAACAACTCATCACCTCCTAGAATAGGCATGAAATGTTGTAGATCTATGAAGAAAGAGGAATACTCCATAACAGAAAGAGTAACCTGCTCCAGACTCATGAACTCTCGAGCTCAATTGGACCTTAAGGTCTCTAGATAGAAGTAATCGTATAAGATGTGTTGAAACTCATCCCAAGTCATGTTCTGCTGGCATCCCGCCTATGAGATTACATCCCACCACCTCTTGGCGGAGTCTCGAAGCATGTTGGTAGTGATATTTACCCTCATTTCTGGAGGTATCTCTTGATGGTTGAAGATCGTCAGCGTGGCTTCCAACCATGACTCTACAGCCTGTGGTCCTCCATCCCCTGAGAAGGTGGGAGGATGCTGCTGCTAAAAGATCCACCTCAATTATGCCATCAACGGGGCAAGAGGTGGCACTCCCTGGAAGATCTAGATCATCCTCATAAGGCCTTCCCAGAATTGTGCATCGGCACCTGTGTCAGGTATGACTATTGGTGCCAAGACTGGCACAACTGGTGGATCTTCCAGCTGTCCATGATCACCCATATCTAGTGTCCGATCATCACCTTGCAACTGGTGTAAAACCAGAGGATGTCTCAGGGGCATGAATCTACATGTTCAATCACACACCTTAGATTAAGATCATCAAGGACTAAAAACTGGAAACATAAGAATGGAACATGAGAAAGAAAACTTTCAAGTTTTACAAAACAGGACTACACGACATGTATAATAACTACACGGCGTGTTCCCTTAATTCTTTCACATGGGTGTGTACATCTTCCAGAACTAGTCGTGTAACACCCCAAACACATGGCGTGTTGTACTTACACATGGTGTTTACTTGATTTTTTATCCCCTGCTCAAGTCCTTCTACACTGCTAAGACACACACCTCCACTTAGAACAAGGTTACACAACGTGTTTGTTCCAGACACGACATGTACCAGACGAGCTTCACTGAACCTTGTTATTCATGAAATGACCTGGTACTCAGCTTACACAATGTGGCATGTTCCATATGGACAAAACATGTACAATAATAGATAACACCTACCCGTGTTGTTAGTCACACAGGCGAACACAGGGTCAAACCTACACGGTGTGTACAACTGGTAAATGGAATGTTCCCACAAGAATTTCCCTATCCCATGTCTCTGGCCACATGGCCCATGACATAGTTTGAGACTACACGACATGTACATAAAGTACACGGTGTGTACTAAAGAGAAATAGTTTCTTCCCGAACAGAAGAACACATGGTGTGTAGTCAAAACTACACGGCTTGTATTCTGGATATTTCTGGATAGTAAGCCTCAGTAAATACTCCGAAGCCCAGAAAACACTAAGATTAACATAAAAGTGCCAAATTCCGATCCATGAGGGCCCATACTCCCAACGAATCATTGTTTGGCATCTTATACATGTTATAACATGAAAAACAGGGAAATGATCCACCAAATTCTGGTCCATGAGGGACCATAACACCTACAGAACCAAATTTTTGTGTTCATTCAAACAAAACCTTACACAAACAATACCCTATCAAACAACATGTATTTTTATCATGGAAACTATAATAAGATCATGCATATATTGAAAAACACCTATCAGAACAACATGAAATTACTAATGCACCCTATATGGTGTGGCAAGAATGCATGACATGTGATCCCTAGCAAGATCCTATATGATGCATGACATGGAATACCCACATATCATCAGGTCTCAACAGAAATAGAACCTCAATAACATCAATAATAACAACACAAATCATGTGAATCACTCAAGGTGAAATCAAATAAACTGTAATAATTGTAATACCAGAAATATTTCTATTAAACGAGGTAGATTGGAGTTTCCCTTTAAACGGGTTAGCTACTCCCAGGCATAGCTTCTTACCAAGTACCAGTTCCTTCCAATCCCTGGCTATAGGCTCCAAATATTAAGTCAATAAGAAAATAATTCCTCTAATACCACTTTGTGACGTCCTGGTTCCAGAAGCCACCCAGAGGAGCCCCATACCTGGTTGGTCACATGGCCTCAAGTGAATTTATCCTAAAACCAGAGGATGTCAACTAGCAGCAAGGGCCTTGGGTGTGTTAGTGGGGAAACTGTGCAGTCATTAGCAGAGTAACACAGCAGAATAGAAAAAAGCAGATAACAATAGCGGAAGTAGTAATAATCCATATGAAAGTAAACAACAGAAGTCTGAAGAAATAAATAGTTGGAGTGTATATATATATATAAATGATGCAAGTTACAAATGTCTAGGAAAACAGCCAAACACAGCACAATGCTGGAATAAATAATAGTACTAAGAAAAAGTACAAAAGAACACAGATAAACAACTCCCCAGCATCACAAGCCTTAGCTTGGTCCCATGCTCTCTAGCTCCACAACATATCAAGTACCTGAAGTAGAAGGGTGCTTTCCCTTATCTATACCTACAGAAACATAATATTATTTTGGCCAAAATGCATAGCCCAAATAGGTTGTGACACTAAATCCCAGTAGGTAACCACCACAAGATCTGTTCCTAACACTAAGTGAATATATTTCAGGTAATAAACAAAAGAAATCAGTAAGCAAGGAAGTACTAATCCGCAACCAATCCTATACCTTCAATGCAATTAGTTCTATACATCATCGAAAGAAAAAGATGGGAACCCTCTAGGTAGTACTCTTAGCCTAACCCCTCTGGTTCAATCAAAACAAGGATACTACAGAGACTCTCTAAGGAATATCTCTCTGTCAATTCCCCTTATAGTCCCAAGCATTTAAGGAATCTCTGAGGAAGCTCACAAGGTCAATTACCATTGTAGTCTATGGTAGTCAAGGACTCTCTGAGAAAGCTCACATGGTTAATTCCCCTTATATCCCCATGTGGTCAAAGACTCTCTGAGGAAGCTCACTCGGTCAATTCCCCTTATATTCAAAGGTAGCTGAGGACTCTCTGAGGAAGCTCACACTGTCAATTCCCCTTATAGCCCCAAGTGTTCAAAGACTCTCTGAGGAGTCTCACTCAGTTAATTACCCTTATAGTCTAAAATGGTTCAAAGACTCTCTGAGGAAGCTCACTTGGTCCATTCCCCTTATAGTCTTCTACACCAAGTTCTCACGGCCCTGTGTAAGTCAACGAGCATAGAAATGCAATATGACCCAAGTAAACCTCAAGAACTACTTCGCTAATCAGTCTACAACAAATCAAGAATGTCAAAAAACAACACTCCACCCAACAATACTAGGAATGAGAAAATAGGAAAGGCATCCAAAAAGGCTAAGCAGGATAAAACAACCATAAACATAACATGTATGGGCAACCACATTCAAAACATAGCAATAAGCCCTATTCATATCCAAATAACCACTACTCAAGAATACAAGCAGGGCGGGAAATTAACAGGGTTAAAACAATAAATGCACAATACCCCATTCAAGGGCATTGAGAAAAATTTCCCATAATACTCAATGAATTTCAACTTAAAGGCACAAACCACCTACCATTAGGGTTCCAGTGAAATCGACTCACAAATAACCACACCCAAATCTGGGAAAAAACTTAACAAACATTGCTCTATATCTCCTTCCCTATCATCCACAAGTCTTAAAATCAACAACCAGAAAAACCCAAACACAAGATCTACATGAAACATATTTTGATCTAGAAAATCGAGAGAGAGTAAAGAGAAGACCTAGAGAAAACCAAAGAGAAACCAAGAGGAGAGACTTACCCAAGAAGAACTGACTTCAATCTAACAATAAACCCTTCAATTTTCTTCCAAAACAAGTGGGAGAGAACCTTCAACCTTTGAGAACCAAAATCCTGAGTGAGGCTTGAGTGGGAGAGAGTTTGGAGTGAAATGAGGAACCCTCAAGGGAGCCCGGATTTAAAAACCCTATTTTTAAGTGGCCCTAGGGTTAGTACACACGGTTTGGAAAACCGTGAGCTAATCATGTGCATGCCATTGCCTCAAGAGAAGGGGTATGCACGGTTGCCTCAAATGGTTTGGAAAACCGTGCGTAGGATGTGTGAATCCTACTATCTCCTCCTTCACGGTTTCCTGGAGAACCCGTAAGGTTTCCCCTAACCGTGCTCAAACTGTGCTCCCTAAGATAAGCCTCCAACCATATTCAAAACCATTCCAAACTCTCCCGACCTCCTCCCAACTCAATCCCTGAATTTTAAACACATACAAATTCAACCATCCCAACTCATAAAGTACATGGAATGTACTTTGAAATTATCCAAATTTTCCTCTTTTTCTCAAAAACGACCAGAAAAGGAAAACAAACCTGAAAAAGAAGATCAAGGTTCTTACACTGGCAAGCACCTCAAATCTCTCTAGTGGATGGATCACTATAGGTCCTCCTATAAACTCTTTACTCCATAATATCGGGTTGTGCGACTACCTATATGAATATAAAATAAACCACTTACATTTAAAGTTATATACAATATTTAAAAAAAATTACTTACCATATGCTCCCTATGCATATCGAATGCACAACTACCAGCTTGATGTGTCATCTCATGTATTCCCCGATTTTTCAGACCTACTGATAATCTAATATTAAACCACCAACTCAACTAGTGTGTACATAATCCATCCCAAACCTAAGATGATATATAATCAGGTCAGTGGATGCGACATGTCTCATCGAACTTTTTTACTCCTACTTTCTGTATTTTTTTGCGTTTCAAATTATACTAAAACTGAGGGCTACACGGACACATAGCTCCCTACCTTGCCTTCTAGATAGCCTCACATATATTCTCATCAATGGGATAACACAAACCCTAAAAATAATTTATTATATCAAGTTATTAATTAAATTAATTTCAAAATACATATTATTTATTTACGTACTAGTCAATACTCAAACATGCGGTGTTGAACATCAACAGAAATCTGATCCCATGACACCCATGCATCAGAAAAATAATTTCACAAAATAGTTCTCCCCTTTCCAACATCTATATGCATAAATATATGAAAAAGGAACAATTAATCAAACAATTATAATATAAATAAATTACTGAAATCTAACAAAAATACACAGGTATACATACCTCTATATGCGTGGATTAAAACCATGTTGTGGACATCGCTTAGGGATAGAGTTAAGAATCATCAGTTAGGAAAGACCATGTCCCCTTCGAGTCCCCCTTGAACTACCAACAGTCTGAGGGTTACATGATCCGATATCCTGCTCGTCCAAAGATAGACCGAACTCCTACAACAGACGATACAAATCCTTTTCTATCTGAAACAAAAATGATTATTGTTAGAAAATAGTTGAAAACAACTATTATATATAGATATATATTATATATGATTATAACCACCATTTAACTATGTCAATTTCCATCTTCATCCTCATCTTCAAAGCTATCAATGCCAATGTATTCATATTTCTCCTCAGCATCATCAATTTCCATATTAGTTTATGTTTCACCATCTCTTATCATTTCAAATTCAGTCGTAATAGCATTAACATCATCATCACCATCGACCCTTAACTGTGAGGCGTCATCAATAATATTCTTTCCTCTTCGTGAAAAATATTGATTCAGAGAAGTATATTGAAAAATTTCAATTCCTTTCACTTTAGTAGAATCACATTCCTTTTTAATAAAATTATTTTCTTAAGAGTTCATTTTTATTATTCCCCACCAATCACCCAACACCCTTGAAGTAGCACATTAATTTTCATAATAAATTTGATGTTCCTGATGAGTTAATAAAAGTGGTTCATTTACTGCAAGAAGACTTTTATATTTAATATCAAGGATTATATGGACTGGATTAACACGTAATCCTCTCTCAGTATCCAACAACTAGCTTGTAAACATCATTATGTAATTTTTTCCCAGATAACATAGTTCACTGATTTCTTCCAGCGCGCCATAAAATCCAACATTAGTTTTTCAATGATGATATCCTCTCAAGATAACACCACTATTAATTCTTATTATGATTTCCCATATGCACATGTATGAAATCAAAAACCATTCACCACATATGCATTATAATATTTAACCATTTTGTATGGTGGGGTACTCAATACAGACAATCAATTATCAATTTTATCATCATGTTGAGATACCTAAAAATTTGTAAAACAATTTTCACTATAAAAATTTTAAGATATATTTTTATGTGAAATAAAAAATAATTTATGTTACTAGTTTTTAAAACCAGTTGGAATTTGTTTGACTAATTTCATCAAGTGAAGGTGGTGTAATTTGTGGAAATTGTTTCTTGATATGATATTCATATAAAATAAAAATAAAATAAGATTAATATACTATTATAAAAATAATATAATAAGGGATAAGAGAACTCATAGTACAAATGGTTTCATTTCATCATAGTTGAGAAGAATATATGTATGAGCACTGTGATGTTCATCAGCGGAAATCCATCATTCATTAACTCTACCAAAGCCATGTCTGGGATGATTGAAAACTGATAAATGATTGCTCATGTCATCATCAAAATTTATCTCATTATGGATCATGTGGTTGTGTTTAGAGGGATATTCAGATTGAAATTAATGGGAGGAGAAAAAAGAAATTTCCTCTTGTAAATAGGTTTTCGCAACTGTTCCTTCAACTGATGCTTTGTAAAGTACTTTTTTTCAATTTATTCATGAATCTATCAAATGAATACATCCATCGGAACTGTACTATAACTCTACTTTTTTTTCATATGGAAAATGTAATAAAAAAAATTTCCATTGAGTCAAACAAACTAGTTGAGAATATTTTTTCCCGATTATATAAAATTAAAATAACATATTCTTATAGTTTTCTTAATGAGTCATAGTCTTTTGTTGATGCACAAATGTTTTGAAAAAATATGATATGTCTATTTGCACATACCAAATCATAGGATTTAACAGACATTGGTACGCGCGTTGTAGTGTGTCCAATTTGCAAATTTTTATAACCAATTGGCTACTGTAAAAGTGGCGAGCAGGGTCGAATCACAGAGGGCACGAAATATAGTTCACTAAAAATATTTCGTTGGACAATGATTAGATGGAAAAAAGTTGAGGGAATTCATATTTTGATTTTGATTTTTATTAATTTAATTAAACTGAAAGGTGAGAAGGAAAATGAAATCAAGTAAACTGTAATTGAAAATGATGATGGAATCTAAATCAACAAAATTTTTCAGGGATGCTGATGTCACAATTAAATTGATACACAGCCATGAAAGGTATTCTTTTATGTGATTAAATATTTAATCTACTTAATTATTTCCATTTCTGAAAATATAAGAATTTTTTAGATGGTCAATTTAAATTTCCAAATTTATTTAAAGTACCATTCTATGGTGTTATAAATAATTGAGAAAACTCATTTAAGTATCGAAATACACGGTGAAATGACACAACCCGTTTCTCAAAAAGTTGTGCCACAAATTGTCACCTACAGCCGGTTAGCAGGGTTTACCTTCTCGAACCACCGCGTTGAATTATTATTAAAATGGCCAGTTTCAATTTTAACTTTAAATTTAGTGCAAAAATAATTTAAACAGATAAACATTCAACTAAAATAAATTTAATTGAAAATTAATCTTCAAATAAGATAGTTGTATGGAATGTGAAATAATTTTAATTACTCAACCAACATCCAGACACTAATAAAATTACCCTGACATCACAACTGAAAAGGTAAGCACGGTAATAAGATGACAAGTCATGTAAAATAAAACAATGTTACCAAAAAATAATCATGTCAGTCTTCACTCTCACCACATGTAATTTGTTCTTGGGGCTCTTACCACACCTCGACACGTGATGACGTCGCTCACCAACTACACCACCACTGGTACAACAGATGTGGGTGATGAAGCAGATGCTGGTCCGCTACGGTGACCGCGGTGGATTCTCCTCACTTTGGTGACTAGTGCACGGCGTTAGGAGGAATATGTAGTGTGAGGAGGCCGAGGGTTCTGGTGTGACAATGTGGCTGTGCAGCAGATGAGGTCGTCTGGTTGTGGTGACCACTACTGGGAAACAGAGACCTGCAAGGAGTAGTGGAGTGAGACTGGGGTGTGGGGTTGCACAGGATGCGAGAAAGAGGGCACTGAGGGTGTGGGTCTGTGAGAGAGGTGATGAGCTGGCGGGTGTGCGGACGAAGCGTCGTGTAGATGGGGAGGGATCTGACGGGCAACAGCTGGAAAGTCGAGATGAATAAAATAGGGGGGGCTGGGATAAGGGGTGATTGGAGAGAGGTCGGGGGGTGAGGAGGGTGATGTGGGATAAGAGGGTGGCATGGGGTGGCATGTATATTGAGGGGATTGGAGAGAGAAATTGAGGAATGGGTCAAAGGGGGAAGTTGGGGGTGTGAGAATAGGGAGGGGAGGGGAACGAGTCAGAGGGGTAGGGGGAAAGTAAAATAAAATAATAAAAAGATAAATTCAAATTAAAAAAAACTAATTATCTAATTATGTTTAATAATAATAATAATAGTAATAAGAATAGTAGTAATACTTATATTTGGTTGAATTATCATATTTACAAGTTAAATTAATAAAATATTAATATTAATAATAACTATTATTATTTAAACTAAAAAAATAAAAAATGAAACGTTAATAAAGTAAAAATCAATAAAAACTAAAAAATGAAAATAAATAACTAATATTAATATAACACTAACTAAAAAATATAAAAACAAATAAAATATTTAAAATACTACAAAAGATCCTAAAACACAATAAGTGGATAGCAAATTAATCAAAACTAAATTAAAAATGTTAGTAATATCCATGTACATAAAATCCTCCACACTTAAACTTTTTCACTCTTGGGCAAAAAAATCAGAAATAAAACACAAGTGGACCCATAGACAAATCCAAACAACGAAATTACAAGTTCAAAATTTTTCATTCTCTTTACTCATAAAATATCACGCTTCATTTAAAACATTAATTTTCAAAAACAGTTTTTTTCTTTCACTTGCATTCTTTCCAAAAAAAAAGTACGTGCACTCATTTATCATGTGACCTACCTTTCCATCACACTCATTACTCAAAAATTTTGATCAACCTTTTTCTCAATTCTTATACACATGAATTCTTACCATAGTCTTGCCATGAATTTCACATCTCCTCTAGTGGAAATAAAAATAATGCACCAATCTCAAGGAAATTACATGTTGTTCAAATGTCTCTGAGGCTATGGGATGGTGGGCTAAAACAATTCACATCTTTTTGGTAAAAAGGGGGTTTGAATCTTGAAATAAATGCATGATATATGTAAATCCTAATGTATCCCTCAAACTCATGCTCCCCCACACTTAAAACATTGATTGTCCCCAAGAATATGAAAATCCAATGATCTCTCCTTTTTGGAACACAACTCACTCAAGAAAATGGTGAGGAAAAACTGGTGAGTATCAACTCTAAAATCCCATGAAATAAATGTCAGAAAATAATCCCACAGAATGGTACACAAGTAGTGTATATGATGTAACATATTAGTGAAAGTAGGTAATATAGAAAACTATCTACTTCCTGGTGTATTTGATCATCACTTTAATAGGTATCCCCAAAAGGGAGGGTTACCGCGTAATGATCACCAATGTACTCATTGTTGGAACCAAAAGGATTCTATATGCTTATATCAAAATATATGTAATGAATGTGGCTACTGTGAAGAAACCTTATATGATCAGGATGAGATAATGTCAATCCATGTACATCAAATGACTCACTACCCCTCGAAGAACCCTCTCCATGAGTAAATCTCTCCCCCACACTTAGATTGAAAATTATCATGCAAAAATTCAAGAAATTGGTAGGGAAGGGTATTACCTTGGGATCATCCTAAAAGGCTCCTACATGGCTTCTAAGGGCTATACGATGAAGAAAATAGATGGGTGGATCAGTGGGTCAACGAGGTTAAATAATAAAAAAGATGACTCAATAATTTTAGTGCAACTTTAAAAAATTCATTTTTCTTTGGTGGAAAAACATGGATATATCTAGAAGACAAAACATGGTTGAGATTCCCTCAAGAAAAAGAGAAATAAGAGATGATTTTAAAATGGTTTAAAGTCCCCACGGGTATGGAAATATAATGTTGGACAACACAGATGAGCATTAGTGAAAATAAGTGTCTAAAAAACAAGTTTTTGGAAAACATATTCAAAGCATGAAATAATATCAACAATCATTTAAGTCATGACATCAAGGATAAATCAATTCCAAACAAGAATAAGGTGTTGAAACTGCCTAGGGAAACAAGTTATATGTTTTTGACTATGTTGTGACAAAAATACACCATCTTTTATGTGGGTTCATCAATGACAGGAATGTCAGTTTTTTACAAGGTGTTTTTGGAAGCATAAAATTTGTAAAAAATAAAACACTTTCTTGTGTAAGTGCAGATAGACGTGGAGAGGTTGTCTTTATTTGGTGAAGCTTTGGAAATGATGTACCTGTAAAATATACACATGGAAAACACATACTCACATCATATCAAAAAGATAACACCAAAGATAATATAAATGGAAGCAGATATGCAAGAGGCTGACAAGTGCACACAAATATCAGGAGTGGATAAATATTTTTCCCACACATTCCATGTTTTATTTCCTCAAAAAAACTAGAACAAACAAGATAATAAAGTGGAAAAATGAAACTAGAACATGGGTTGCCTCCCAAGAAGTGCTACTTTTTATGTCTTCAGCCAGACGAATGGACAATGGTCAATCATCTTGGTCCATCATCTTAGAACTCTTCTGCCTCTTACAAGAACAAGTGGTTGTGTCATCAATCTCACGGGGACACTTAGTGGGATTAACCACCTCCGGAGTGTAGTGAGAACATATCTGGTGAGTAAAGAATGGAATCTGCGCTCTTTGTGGTGATGTCAGCTGCTTAGCACGAATCTCTAATGAAAGCTCATCATGCTGGCACTCGATATCAGCCAGATGCTCAGTCATCCATCGTACAAAGTCAGATGGAGACAGAACAAGCGCATCGATGAACATAGAAGAGTCAGAAGATCTTGAATTTTTTTAGCTGCATCCACAAAAAGAGATAGAGAGATAGATATAGAGTAAGAAAACAAAGACAAAAGAATGAAGAACCAGTCAGGTTGCCTCCCAATCAGCGCTAAATTTAACATCCTCAACTAGACGGATAAATTCTCATTGTAATTATAGTTCTTTAATGATTCCTATTGTATTGGAAGTGTGGTAATGTTTAAGGAGTTGACCATTAACTTTGAATGGAGGCATCTTCACATTAGAAATTTCGACAACACCATGTGGATAAACAATTGTGACAGTGTAAATACCTAACCAATTTGACTTGATTTTTCCTACCATGATCCGAAGTTGTGAGTTGAAGAGGAGAACTTTGTATCCTACTGAAAAATTTATTTATTGGATCCATTTTTTATTATAGGATAATGTTTTCTCTTTGTAGATCAAATCATTGTCATATACTTCTCTCCTCATCTCATCTAGTTCATTCATCTGTAGAAAATGATTCTCTTGGAAAGTTTTGAAATCAAAATTCAGTTTCTTCACAGCCCAATAAGCATTATGTTCCAGTTCTACAGGTAAGTGGTAGGTTTTTACAAACACAAAGTGATACAGGGACATTCCAATAGGTGTCTTTTAGGAAGTTCTGTAGTCCAAAAGTGCATCATCAAGTTTGGCGACCCAATCTTTACTAGATTTATTTACAGTTTTCTCCAAAAGACCCTTAATTTCATGGTCTGAAACCTCATCTTGGCCATTGGTATGTGGATGGTATGGGGTTCTCATGTAGTGGTGGCATCCATGGTGAGTCATTAGATTCTGGAACAAAACATTATTGAAGTGGGTACCATGGTCACTGATGTTGAGCCTTGGAATTCCGAACAAGGTAAAAATGTGTTGCATTATAAATTTGATGAAGACTCTAGCAGTATATTCTGAAATTCATTCAACTTCCACCCATTTTGACACATATTCCACACCGAAAAGGAAATATGATTTCCCAAAAGATTTAGGGAAAGGACCCATGAAGTCAATTCCCCATATGTCAAAAATTTCAATGCCCATTATTGAGTGTTATGGCATTTCGCGCTTCAAATTTATACCCACAGTTCTTTTGCATTTATCATAATTCATGACAAATTCATGAATATCATGATTTATGGTAGGCCAGTATAAACCACATTGTAACACTTTGATGATTGTTCAATGAATTCCATGGTGTCCTCCAGCTTCTCTAGTGTGGCACATGTTCAAAACACTATCACATTCTTCTTCAGAGATTCATCATATTATCATTCTATCCACACAATCATTGAAAAGTAAAGGATCATCCCAGTATCAATGGCGTGCTTCATTCAAAAATCTTTTCCTTTACTATTTTGATAAATCTGGATGTATCGCACCAGAAGCTAAGTAGTTCACAAAATTAGCATACCAGGGTGTGATTGTCTCAAGGGCATAGATTTGTTCATCAGGAAATGTTTCATTGATTAGTTCGACATTGATTTCACTTGTGTCATGGTTGACGCATGATAAATGATCAGCAATGAGATTCTCTATTCTCTTTTTGTCCTTGAATTAAATATAAAAATCCTAAAGTAACAGTATCCATCGAATGAATCTGGGTTTTCCATCATTTTTGGTCATCAGATACCGAAGTGAAGAGTGATCCGTACAGACAGTTACCTTTGAGAACAATAGGTGGGATCAAACTTTATTGAAAGCAGAGACAACTTCTAGAATATCTTTTTTAGTTGTTGTGTAATTATGTTTGTCCTTATTCAAAGTGCGGATAGCATAGTGGATTAGCCTAAAGATCCTTTATTTTCTTTGTCCTAAGGGAGCACCAACTGCCCAGTCACTGGAATCACACATAAACTCGAATGCCGAATGCTAATCTGGTGAAATCATTATCGGGGATTCAACCAAATGATACCTTAATAATTTAAAATCTTTTTGACATTCATGGACAAAGTGGAACATTACATATTTTCCCAATAGGTTCGTAAGGTGTTAGGCAATAACATCGAAATCCTTCATGAGGTGCCTATAGAATCCAATGTGCCCAAGGAAACCTTGAATGGAACTAACTGAATAAGGCATGGGTAACTCAGTGATTGTACTAATCTTTGCAGCATCAACATCAATTCCTTTCTTTGAAATTTTATGACCTAAATCTATTCCACTTTTTACCTTGAACTGTGACTTTTACCAATTAAGCACCAGATTCTTTTCATCGCATCATTCCAAAACCTTATCAAAATGCTCCAAACAGTCATCAAAAGAATCCCCATACACAGAGAAGTCATCCATGAATATTTCCAAGAACTCTTCAATCATGTCATGGAACATTGCCATCATGAATCGTTGAAATGTGGCTGGAGCATTACACATTCTAAAAGGCATTATTCGATAAGAAAAAGTACCGTAAGGACAAGTGAATGTGATTTTCTCTTGATCCTCGGGTGTCACTGTTATTTTATTATAGCCTGAGTATCCATCCAGAAAACAATAGTAGTCTCGTCCTACTAATCATTCAAGGATTTGATCAATAAAGGGTAATGGGAAGTGATCGTGTCTGGTGGAATCATTCAATTTCTGATATTTGATGCACACTCTTCATCCAGTCACTATTCTTGTGGTTATCAATTCTCTTTTATCGTTGTCAACTACTGTAGTTCCACAATTTTAAGGTACCACTTGCAATGGGCTAACCCAATGGCTATCAGAGATTGGAAATATTAAACCAGTATCAAGATGTTTAATGACTTCTTTCTTGAATACTTCTTTTATGGGAGGTTTTAAGCATCATTGTGGTTGCCTACAAGGTTTTGAATTATCTTCCATATGTATTTTGTGAGTACATATAGAAGTACTTATACCTTTTAGATCAAAAATCGTCCAACCTATTGCTGGATTCCTTTGTGACAGGACAATGAGCAATTTTCTTTCTTGTTCACTCAAATGAATGGAATTTATGATGATTGGTAATGTGTTTAAATCTCCCAAGTAACTGTATCTCAAGTTTGAAGGAAGGGGTTTAAGCTCAAGTGTTGGAGGCTTTTCCAGTGATGGAGTGAGTGAAGTGAAGTCATGTCTATCTAAAGGCTCGACTATGATTCTGATGAATTCCACTTCCTCGATTGATTCAGTAAACTCTACTTTTTGTGTGTAAATCCGTGAGATCCAGTGCATCTCTTGCTAACTCATCCCATTGTTCAATCGTATCCAAGAAAAGGCAGTATGGTACAGACAGTTTTTCCATATCCTTTATGACATCAAATGTTATGTTCTCATCCCCAATTCTAAAAATTAACTTTCCTTCTTAGACATCAACCAGCACTCTACATGTTGCTAAGAAGGGTCTCCCAAGAATGAGTGGGACGTCTTTGTCTTCTTCCATATCGAGTACAATGAAATTATCAGGGAAGTAATATTTATCAACCATGACAAGCACATCCTCTAGAATCCCTCGAGGATGCTTCAATAATCGGTTAACCATTAGGAAGGAGACCCTCATTGGCTTTAATTCTGTGATGCCAAGTTCTTCATGGTTTCCATAAGGCATGATATTTACAGTAGCTCCGAGGTCACCCAAAGATTTTCTGAGTTGACATCCTCCAATATTGAAACAAATAGTGAAACTCCTAGGGTATCTTAGTATTGGAGGTTAAGATCTGGGTATGACCACTAAACATTCCTCGTGCATTATGACTATTCTTACATCATCTAATTTTCTTCTTTTTGACAAAAGTTCATTGAGAAATTTAGCATAGTGGGGCATTTGTGTGATGGCTTCTGCAAAAGGAATATTTATTTGAAGCTTTTTGAACATCTCCATGAATTTTGAAAATTGAAGTTCCAACTTTCTTGGCTTCAGTGTTTGTGGAAATGGAGGAGGTGGTATGTGGGATTTCACTCTTTCATTGAGTGCCTCGTTTTCCATTTCCATTCTAGCCTTTTCATTTTTTTCAAATTTGTTTTGATCGTCCTCCTCTTTAGCTTCAACTTAGATTACTTTGTTTGTTGAGTCTTCATCCTCAGTGGTAGGTAGAGGCATCTTATCTGTTGGTTGAACATCAGGAAAGTGGTGCTCTGGTACCTGTGCGCAACTTCACAATGTGATGTATTTTATTTATTCCAATGGGTTAACTCTTTTACTTCTTGATAGAGTTCCTTGTTGTCATTTTCGCATTTGTGCGGCTATCTGACCGACTTAATTTTCAATGTTACGCATGTAATCTTGTATGTTTTGAGTTTTTGACTGTAGTTTTTGGGCGATTGTTTGGAAATTTTGAGTTGTTTTCTGTAAAGTTTGAGTTGTTGTCTGCAAATTTTGAGTTTCCATCTCTTGTAACTCAAACCTTGATTGATTGGACATCATTAGTTTAGCTATAGTTTCTCCCTAATCCTTTTGACTGTGCATTGCAGGAGAGGCCAAGTCTATTATTTTCTTTTACTCCTTATATTTTTGTTGTTGATGAAATGGGGGTCTATATATCAATTGAGATCCTTGCTCTTGGGATTGCATGGCGGGTCTGAAGGAATATTGAGAAAGAAATCTTGGTGGACCCATGTTCTGGTTCATTGGTTGAGTAGTCAATGGCCCCTTCCAACATTGATTTTTGTTATTTCCTTAGCAGTTTGGGTTATAGTTGTTTCCATAATTCCCTTTGTTGTAGCTGACAAAGTTAGCTTCTGACATCTTGGTATCAGATGTGTTATATGGAAAATGGGATAATCATGAGGACCACCACAGTGTGGAAAATGCTCATCTTGAAAAACATGGACTGAATTTGGTGGGTATACTGACAAGTTTTCAATCATCTTGTTGAGAGCTTCAAATTGTGTAGCCATGAATGTCTGAAAATCAACTTGATGCACTCCTGCCTTTCTTCTTGAAAAATATTCCGGCCACTAGAAACTATGTTCGGCCATGTTTTGAATTAATATGTATAGATCCTCAGGATCAATTTTCATGAATGCATTCCAGTAGCTGTATTGATTTTATACTTACTCTTAGGTTGATGTCCATAATAGAAAGCTTGCAACTAGTTTTCCAACATCATCCCATGATGATGAAAGCATATTAACATAGACTTGAATATTTCCCAAGATTCTCATAATTATTCGTATTCACATTGAACAAAGGAGTCAAGGTCTCTATTGTTTTTCAAAGATTGAGCTGTTGTTTAATATCAATCAAGAAATTTTCTTCTCAGCACTTCCCTGGTGAAAACTGTTTCTGGGTCAAGACTTTTTAACCAGTCCTTTGCTTTCCCTTGTAATAAGAATGGAAACAATCGTAGGATCAACACATCATCCATCACTCCATTATATTTAAATGTGTCACAGACTTCTAGAAATTTTTTCACATGCATATAAGGGTCTTCACTGCTCAATCCATGAAATTATGCATGTTGTTGGAGAAGGTTGATCATGGACGAATTCAATTCAAAGTGCGTTGCATGACTTCTGGGTCTTGTTATGCCTGATCTAACTCCGACTGTGTTGGTTCACAACTCCTGTCTCATAGTAGTTTGAGGCCTTTGATTATTGAGATGGTTTTGGAAAAGTTGCTGGACTTGTCCACTAGGAAGCGTCGTAATGTGAGTTTCAACACTTTCCTTTGGTTGATGCATTGCATTTACGGCTGAGGTACTGATTTGTTCTTTTTCCTTTTCTTTGATGTTCAAGTTGTGGATCAAGGGGTGGGTCTTTCATTGACGGATCAAAATTATGAGTGTTTACCATTTAGGCGAATAGTTCCTAAAGTAATCCCTAATTGAAATTTTCTTAATGCTAGACGTGCGAGTGCTCCCCGACAACGGTGCCAAAAATTTGGTACGCGTGTCGTAGCACGTCCAATTTTCAAATTTTTATAACCAACTATATAATTTAAAAGTGGCGAGCAGGTTCGAACCACAAAGTGCACAAAATCTAGTTCACTAAAAATATTTCGTTGGAAAATGTTTATACGGACAAAAGTTGAGTGAATTCCTATTTAGAGTTGTATTTTTATTAATTTAGTTAAACTAATAGGTGAGAAGGCAAATTAAATCAAGTAAACTATAATTGAAAATGATGATGGACTCGAAATCAAAAAAATGTGTCAGGGATGCTATTGTCGTAATTAAATTACTACGCAGCCATGTAAGGTATTCTATTATGTGATTAAATATTTATTCTTCTTGATTATCGCCAGTTCTGAAAATATAACCATTTTTTAGATGCTCAATTTATATTTCCTAATTTATTTAAGGTCTCGTTCTCTAGTGTTATAAATAAATTAGAAAACTCATTCAAGTATAGAACTACATGGTGAAATGAAAAAACTCGTTTCTCACAATGTTGTGACACCAATTTGAACTTACAGTTGGTCAACACTGTTTACCTTCTCGGACTGCCACATCGACTTATTATTAAAATGGCCAGTTTCAATTTCAGTAGTTAATTTAGTGTAAAAATAATTTAAATAGATAAATATCCAATTAAATAAATTTAATTGACAATTAAGCATCAAATAAGATTGTTTCATGGCATGCATAATAATTTTAATTACTCAACCAACATACCAACACTAAGAAAATTACCCCGAAATCACAACTAAAAAGGTAGGCACAGTAATAAGATTACAAGTCTTGTAAAATAAAACCACGTTACCAATAAATAATCATGCAGGTCTTCACTCTCACCACATCCAATTTGTTCTTCGATCTCTCACAACACCTCGACATGTGATGACATTGCAAACCAACTATGCGACCACCAGAACAAATGATGTGGGTGAGGAAGCAGATGCTGGTCCACTACGGTGACCGCGGTGGCTACTCCTTGCTTTGGTGACTAGTGCGTGGCATGAGGAGGAAGAGGTAGTGTGAGGAGACCGACAGTTCTGGAGTGACAACGTGGTTGTGCAGCGGATGAGGTCGTCTGCTTGTGGTGACCGATGTAGGGAAATAGAGACCTGCAAGGAGTAGTGTAGTGTGGCTGGGGTGTGGGGTTGAAAATATGGGAGAAGGAGGGCACTGAGGGGGCAGGTTTGCGAGAAAGTTGATGGGCTGGTGGGTGTGCGGAGGAAGCGGCGTGTAGATGGGGAGGGCTCCGTCACACAGTAGCTGGAAGGTTGAGAGGAATAAAATAAGGGGGCAGGGATAAGGGGTGATTGGAGAGAGGTCGGGAGGGGGTAGGGAGGGTGGAGTGGGATAAGAGGGTGGGATGGGGTGTCATGGAGATTGGGGGGATTGGAGAGAGAAATGGAGGAATGGGTAAAAGGGGAAAGTTGGGGCGTGGGAATAGGGAGGGGAGGGGAGCGGGTCAGGGGGTATGGGTAAAGTAAAATAAAATAACAAAAAGTTAAATTAAAATAAAAAAAACTAAATATATAATTAAGTTTAATAATAATAATAATAGTAATAAGAATATTAGTAATACTAATAATTTTTATAATTATTATATTTATAAGTTAAATTAATAAAATATTAATATTAATAATAACTAATATTAATTAAACAAAAAAAATAAAAAATGAAATGTTAATATAGTAAAAAATAATAAAAACTAAAAAATGAAAATATATAACTAATATTAATCTTACACTAACTAAAAACTATAAAAATAACTAAAATATTTAAAATACTACAAAAAGATCCAAAAAACACACGAAGCGGTTAAACATTAATTAAAACTAAATTAAAAATGTTAGTAAAATCCATGTACATCAAACATCTTAATCAAATTGGAAGAATCCTTTCCATTAAAACATCACAGTCATGACTTTTCAATCTGGTAATATAACCATTTCTGACACATCTGCCCAAACTGGAAGCATAACCATCTAGTAGTCATAAATCTGCAATCCACTAACCAAATAATAACAGACTATTTTAGGAATGTGTATACGATGGTTTTGGATTCATTAAATTCCGTGATCTAACATTTTGAAATAGTTTATTTTTCAGACACTTTCAAATTTGGGCTAGATCTAATCATTCTTTTACATTATTTTTGGTCTTACCAGCTATATCCAAAATTGTATGATATAAATTAAAAAACAATTTCTTCTGAATATGCATCACATCCAACATGTGACAAACCAACAAATCAGGCCAATAAGGAAATTCCCAAAAAATGTTCCGTTTTATCCAATTGTTCTCTTTTCCAAACCCATTAATTTTTTGTGGGTTTATTGTTGGTCCAAATGTGCTCTTTTCCAAACCCATTATTTTTTTTGGGTTTATTGTTGGTCCAAATGTGATGGGAGGTAATGAAGAGATAATTGATTTTAACTCTGTACCTGAGATCATTGTTGGAGGCACATCTTTTCCACTATTCTGTTTCAAAAATGATATTAGTTTCTTCAAAAAGGATGACTGGTTGGAATAAATCTACAATGAAATTCAAAAAAACAAGGTTTTCTTCATTGACGAGCATAAATGCTTTGTTATCTCTCATATAGTATATACATGATTTTAGACCATGTGTACTCCATCCAGGTAACATGTCATATGCTAAGAAGTCACTAATTGTCCACATTAATGCAGCTTTTAGTAGGAAGTTTTGTTTCGCATCAACATCATATGTACTGACCCCATTACTCCAGAGTGAATTTAACTTATCAATCAATGGTTTCAAATAAACATCCAAATTCTTTTTTCAGAATACCTAGAATTAATATGGTCAAAATCATATATGGATCTTTCATCAACATAAATGGAGGTAAATTATACAGTGTTATAAAGACAGACCAACATGAATACAGACTATCGTAAGAACCAAATAGACAAAAACCTTCAGTAGAAAGACCCAATCACAAGTTTATGGCTTCTAAATCAAAAGATAGATGCACTTAGTCAGAATGTTTCCATGAATCACCATCACAGGGATGATTTAAGATTTTACTGGTTGAAATTATGGTTCCATGCCATGAAATCAATGATGCTATGTTATGATACATAAATAAATGTTGTAATCTAGGTGTGAACGGGAAATATCTCAATTGTTTTATAGGAATCAATACAAACTACCATGGATGATATTATTTATACCTTGATTGTCCACATGTAAGACAACTATCCAATTACTCATCCCACCATAATATTGGATGCATTCATTTGAACAAGCATTCTTATTCTGATGACCAAGACCCCGATTATGAACCAGCCTCTCGCTCTCATATAAATTTATAGGAAACACATTTCCTTCCGGTAGTAGTGTTTTTAACAAAGAGAATATCTGATCCAAAAAACTATTTGACATTCCATTATATGATTAATATCCCTAAATTTATCCACTACATCAAACTTTCCTATCTTGTTATTAGGATATAAGTCATCCTCAGGGGACCTCAACAACACATAAAAATGAGATGGTTCCAACTCAGGAGTTAAATCAATATCATCGTAAGTTTTATTTTGTTTAAAAGAATGAACTTCCACATCATGTAAAATATTTTGAAACTTTGCTGGATCTAGAACCAAATTATTAGTATCTTCTATGGAACTACATTCACCTTGTTGATTACAAAAAACATAATCTGTTTGAAAACCAAAATTCAATAAATGACCACCAGCATTGTCAAATGTGTCATATGTTCTTAGAGAACATTTTTTACAAGTACACTTAATTATCCCTTCTGAAATAAATTTTGATTATGATGATACAAATAATAAGAAATATTAAACACCCTAAATATATACAGGATTTAAAATAGAACCTTTAGGAATCGTCCACTAATTTATCCAAGCACAATAATCTAATAATGACTATTTTCGGCTTCCTTGTTCCATATTTTTCTAAAAAATATGAAATAATTATTTATTTTGTATAATTAGATATAAGATAAACACAATACAAAAAGAGAAAACAATTAAATTCTATTTTATTTATCAATTTATAATAATTTCAATTATTTTATAGCTCTTTATACCATTTTTAAGATTTTATACTAATTGATACTCATTTATAAATTTTTTTACTATTTACCACTAATTATTATTAATTAAATTTATTTTGTACTAATTATTGTTAATTACTGAAAGAAAAATTTCCAATAGATTGGAGGAAACTATTTTTGCTGGCAACTCATTCCCTTGAAACTTTCTACGACTAAAATCACTATGAAAAGTCAGCTCTGATGTATGAATATCCATTTTCGTATGCACGAGGATAGAAATCAGGGAGACTCTCTCTATGCTCGTACATACGAAAATTTATATTATTACGTTGGTGCATAATTTTTATAGTTATTTCAGTCAGAGAAGTTCCATAGAGATGAGTCATCGGAAAAAAGAGCATCTTTTGTCTGACGGATCGCCTCCTTGCAACTTTCTACGACTTAAATCACTATGAAAAATCATCACCATCGTACTTCAGAGAAGATTTTTCATATTGATTTCAGTTGGAGAAATTTACAAGGAGTTGAGGCATCAATCGAAGGGAATTCCCCCAATCCTCTAGAAATTGTTCCAGTTTAGCAATGCAGCCATATTTAATATAATTTACTACCAATTAATCATAATTATTACTAATTAACACTAATTGTATCTAATTTTCAGTAATTATTACTAATTGTTACTAATTGTTACTAATTGTTACTAATTGTTATCAATTGTTACTAGTTAGTATTAATTAATCCTAATTGCTATTTATTGTTCTTAATTAATAATAATTATTACTAATTAATGCAAATTATTACATATTATTACCAATTAATGGTAATTATTACTAATTAATCCAAATTATTACTAATAATTACTAATTAATTTTAATTACTACTAATTATTACTACTTATTACTAATTATTACAAATTACTATAATTTATTACTAATTATTACAATTTATTACTAACAATTACAAATTATTAAAAATTATTACAATTTATTACTAATCTACTAAATATACTAAACCTACGATTTTCTATCAACAATGTGCCTCACCTGGAAGCCTCCACGCTTCCACTCTCTTTTAATTACACGTACCCCTTCGATAAACCGCAACTCTATCCAGCATATACAAATCCGTCACGGATCGTTGTTCCTCGCCTGAGAAAAACCTATATTTGAGGACTCTGTCGCACTGCTTCGACTACACCTCCAAGCTGCATCCTTCCGTAGGATGAGAAAACCACAATCAGTAGTTCACACCATCTTCCAGCCAACTGTTCCATGGATTTCTTCTCCCACTCATCCTCTCGACCCATGGTTCTCACTTTACATATTCACCGTCTAATATCTAGTCTCAAGTATCCCTCCCCGAGCTCCCTCTCTGAATCCCGTCTCCTCATCCCCTAAACAAATCCCCTCTTAAGTTGTGACTCTGACTCCACGTAATCCACCAGGTGCTGGGCCCTCAATGAATCATTTTATCATCCACCAATTTCATACGACCTCAACCAATTCCTTCTATATTGATTCATTTCGGTAATTTTGTCTCCTTATTTGGAGGTAACTATGCATTTACTGAAATATTCATTTACTAGACTAAGATTATTCCATGGGCCTCTTTTGTTTTCGATTCATGTTCAAGTTGTGTCTCGCGCTGTCAAATAACAGTACCCACTGCATGGATTTTTTGTATTCCATATTATATTTGAATTTTAGTTCTTCCATCTATTTATCATTGGAAGAAAAAGGTAAACCGATCCTATCTACTTGAATCCCAAAAACATATGGGTTCAATGTTCATGCTGTCATATTTATGTTGCTGTTTATAATTTAATCTTCTGTAATTACAAAATTTCAATTATAAGTTTAATCATTTTGCAGCTCTCTTTTACGCCACATAATATATTATAAAATTTCTCTCTTGTGCACACATTTGAAATTACATAATTGAAATGACCTAAAATAATTTAAATTAAATTTTTATGCATATTTGTTTGTTTCCAGGCCTATGTAAATTACATCAAGTACAATTAATGTTATGACCTTCTTCTCTATTTGCAGTGCAGCTGCTAAGAAAACATCATTCACATACATAGATACAGATTCTACAACCTCTGTGCAGAGAAGGAAATTAATCTTTCTTTGACACCACATAATATCGTCTGAAAGGTTTCTTCTAATCTATTTAATTTCATTAATCAATTTTCACTTTATTATTTTTTCGTAGTTCATATAATTCTCATTACTAACACTTTACTCCTGTCCAATTAAAAATTTACACAACTTTTTTTCCTATGGACTGAGAATTACATTATCAGTACATTCAACTATCGATATTTTTCTTTGCACACCGTGAAAATCATATATAAGGAACAAAATTGAAAACCTTATTTCCCTGTCGAGCAACATAGAAAAAAGGTTACAGTTGATTGATGATATCTACGGAAAATAAAACGTTTGTGAGTTCTCTGTTCAGTTCCATTTAAATACATCAACTTACTGCCATTTTTTCACATTAGTAGTATTCATCATTAATTGGAATAAAACAATTCTGAAATCTACTGTATAGTCTTTAATGTCTTATACATTTTTTAGGTACTTGGTCACCAAAACCACTACCAACTGTTGACATCACAAATGTAGTCACAGAAATGCCATTGTGATCTCTATCTGTCAACAGTTTGTTGTGACTTAATTTTTTAGAATAAAACACTACAATAAACAACTGGTTTACATGCTAAAGTAAATTAGACTTATTTAACTTCTATTTTGACCACATTGACTATGAAATTTGGTCTTCCACCAAATACAAACATGTCTCGCCCTACAAACTCTGCAGAGTTAAGGTTATAGCAGAGCCAAATTATAAAAAAAAACCATAAATATGGTAAGATCTCGGTTTTATTCTCTTTCTCATGTCCTAATTCATATCATTGTTTTACAATATGTAATAATTAAAATTGACACAATAACACTATCAATATAAACTGAAATTTGTTTAATGATATCTACATAAATGTCAGGGACTACATCAACTGAACCATTGTCACCTGATGGAGTCACACATCTAATCGCACGAATTCCATTATAATCTTTGTCTGTCAATGGTTAGTTCTTATTACACAGAATAATACATTACACTACCAACTGATTTTCATTCTAAAACAATTGACTAAGACCCACCTTAATCATTGATGATAGTGCCTAAAATATCTACTCCTCGACCATATACAAACATTTATGGCTCATCAAGATCAAGAGATGCGAGGTTACAATGGATGAAACTTCAAAAGGAACGACATAAAGTTTATAAGTCATCTTTTATTTTTGCATCAAATTGTGTAACAAATAAATAAAACAAAATAAAAATTTTGTCATTACAATACTATGTTTTTTATAATTTTGATACTCAATGTCATTGTCTCATTAATACAACTCATTACAACTGCCAACATCACAGTGCCAACATATAATGTAGATTCTTCAGTGACATCAACCAATATGACTAAAAATGCATTAACTGGACCTCTATCAACTGATGGAGTCACAAAAAAACTCAGAAGAATGCCATTTTTGTCTCTCTGTGTTAATTGTTAATTCTGTTATCTTTAGAACAATAGAACACAACACTTGATATTACTGTCCAAACTAACACAACTTATGGATATGTAACTTCATATATGACAAAATACCCTGAAAATGATGCTCCTCAATCAAATACAAACATGTCTGGCCCATCATCCACCAGACATGCAAGGTTACTGCGGAGACAACTAATAAAGGAACACCAACTGGTTTGTAAGTACTACTTTATGTTCACCGTAGAATGTCCAACTTATTATGACTTTTTCAATATTTAATTTCATTATGTATTTCATGTTAACAACGTCTACAATAAGTGGAAATGCTTCAGTTATATCTTTTGATGAGTCTGCTACTCAAATAACTGAACTGGTATCAAATTATGACATCACACATCGGGTCACAGGTAAGTCTTTATCATTTTTTCTGTCAATAATTACTTGTGTTTCAATTTCAAAATAAATAACAATACTGTAGCTTTAATTATTTCAGTTGCCACAAAATCAATGCCAACTCCTACTACAATATCTTAAGTGACGTGTACCAATTAGTCTAATATTACAATTACTGTAGCGCTACCAACAATTTTCAGTAGAATTTGGAGTCACACATGTACCATCATCTCCTTTATGTATAGATGGTTAGTAGTTTTTAAATTTACCAGTATCAAATATTAATATTCATGGGGAAATTAATAATTACATAAACTACTAATATTAAACTTCTTAATTAAACACAGTGTCAGAACCATCTTCTCATCCATCAACACTGTGTTCAAGAACAAACAAACGAAAAAAATACCACAAGACATGACACTATCTCCACTACCATTCTATATGTAGACAGTCAGTGATTTTTTAATGAACAAAATTTTGGTTTTTTAAACTTGGCATTCACCGTATAACTGTTCGCTCATTTTTTTCATAGCTTTAATGATTGATGAAGATATGTTGACAGATGATTCCCCTATCTCCTAAAGACAGTAAGGCCAATAATTGTCTCTAGAATTTGATATCCCTGTTAGTTTATTTTTTTATTTCTAATGGTATATTGAACATACAGATTCTGTGTTACTAATTCTTTTCATGAAAATGAAAATATAGTAATGTAAATTAACAATATTCTCTATAATTAGAAATCAAATTACTGTTAATTTTTCCTATACATGTGAACCAAAAAATTTATTGTTACAGAAAACTCAATAGAGCAGCATAATGGTAAGATCACAGGTTAGTGTGGTTACTAGAACTGCATTTCTGTTCTATAATCAACCATCATCTTCTCATAATATCACTATACTTTTTTATTAATATGTTCTACATAATACTATTTTTCAATCAGGTTATTCGGACATTGGAGACCCCTCTAAAGTATGTCAATATTTTCACTCTTTTATGTGGTTTGATGAGAGAAATAGGAACTAAAACAATAGACAAAACTCACATTTCTCACTATGCTGCTCGATGGGAAGAATATCTTTGGACTTTTTACCATCACGTTCTACGTACCTAAGGATGTTGGTATTCAATTGAGCTACAACTGAGTCTCGATCTTTCCGAAACCACATACATGTTTAGAACTTAATTTTCTCATTCATGTCCATGGGTGGAAAGGTAGATATATCATTCAACAATGGTCAAGGTCCATGTATTTTCAGACAACATAGACAAAAAAACCATCACATTGGTATTTTATGTCCACCTGATAGACAACCACCACGTTTTGCACAACTATATGTGTTTGGTACTACCCATGAATGTCAGAACAGGGTCCGCTGAATTGGGTATCGGTCTATTTCAACATTAAATACTAAATATTCAAACCATTCATCATTTAATATTAACTAATAGTCTAATTGATACAAATTTGAGCCAGTAATAAACATTCTCTTATTGACGACAATATTGTACTTAAACTAAAACATATGCTACATGAGCACAATTATTTGGCACGAGAATTCATATGTGCAAGGGATGTTCTTAATCATCGAGAGGTACCAAAATTAAATCTATATCTAATTAAAAGAAGACATACAAGTGAATCCACATATAACCTACCTAACACTTCTAAAATTTCTATGCTGATTGTCGGTGATGTTGAAGATCTAATACAAGAACGTGATATCATCATTCAAAGGAAAAGTGGTTATGTACAAAGATTAGATAGGATTCACCCATTATATCTTTCATTACAATACGCCTTGATTTTTACAGGAGGTCAGGATGCATATGTTGACAATGTATTGCATCGAGATACCCCTTTCACAACATGTACTGCACTCAGGAAGGTAACAATGAGAGATTACTTCTCATTTCACTTGCAATTTTTTCAAAATAATGGATCAACCTTATTACATTGTAGAAGACTGTTGCAATAGTTTATTGATGATGCTTACACAATTATTGAGTCTCAAATACTATCATTCCTTCGATTCAGTCAAAAAAGGTTGAGGGTTAAATTATACAATGGGTTGCAAGATGCATTTCTACAAGGTGACCGTGAAGGGTTATCTTGTGGAAAGCGTATCATTTTACCTTCATCATTTATCAGTGGACCTAGGTATATGATTCAGAATTATCAGGATGCAATATCTATTTGTAATTGGGAAGGGTATACATATCTATTTATAAAATTCACATGTAACCCAACGTGGCCTGAAATTACTCGATTTGTTAAAATAAAAATCTTCATCCAATTGACTTCCCTGAGATATTATCTTGAATTTTCAAAATTAAGGTTGATCATCTTATGAAATATTTATGATAGGGATATTTATTTGGAAAATAATGAGCAGGTAATGATCTATATACTTAATATTTATAGTTTTTTAATTCATTTATTAAATTATATCATCTTCTATTAACGTTCTATAAAACTATTTTTCCCATGTAGTTGTTTGAATCGTGGAGTTTCAAAAATGTGGCTTGACTCATGTCCACATCCTATTATTCCTCAGCTATGAAAACAATGTTAACACTCTTGTAGATGTTAACAGAATAGTTCATGCTGAAATTCCGAATCACTGTGCATACCCAAAGTAGTATGAATCTGTTACAGAATTCCTGATGCACCACCTTTTCGGTGATGCCAACCGTTCCTCCCCTTGTATGAGAAATAGAAAATGTAGAAACTTTTATCTAAACAAAATTTGGTACACACACTATAGTTAAAGAGGAAGGTTATGTGGTATATCATAGAAGAGATGATGGACGAACGGTTGTTAGAAATGGTGTGCCTTTTGAAAACCGGGTTGTGGTACCATACAATCCTGTTTTGCTTTTAAAGTATCAAGCTCATCTGAATATTGAGGTTTGAAATCAATCATATTCTATCAAGTACCTCTTCAAATATATTATCAAAGGGAATGATCGTGTTACAGCAGAACTCTATGAGAGAAACAACAATGACTGTCTAGACAACAATGTGGATGAGATAAAGATGCACTATGACTGCCGGTACATAACTCCTTCTGAGGCTTCATGGAGAATATTTTCTTTTGATATCCACTACAGATATCCACCAGTTTAGAGGTTATGTTTCCATTTACTTGGACAAAATATGGTTACTTATAACAAAAATGATAATATTGAATATGTCCCCAGTCAGGGAAATATTTCTGAATCAATGTTCACCGCATGGGTTAAAGAAAATCAAACTCACTCAGAAGATAGATGTCTCAGTTATACAGAGTTTCCAACTAGATTTGTCTTCCACTACAATGAAAAAATGAACTCCTCGGAAATTGGGATTCAGTATTGGTAGACTATACTATGTCCTTCCAACAATTTTAGAGTTGTTTTACTTATGGTTACTTCTAACAAAAATAAAAGGAGCGACTTTATATGATGATATGATAACAGTGAATGGTATTTCTCATGGTACATTTAAAGAGGCCTGTTATGCTTTAGGACTACTGGTAGATGACGCTGAATTTATTGAAGCACCAAGGGAGGTGTCAGCCTGAGAATGGGACATTGTTTTCGGAGGTTATTCGCAAGCATGTTGTTTTCAAATAACATATATCGCCTAGACATTGTATGGAATCAAACCCATGACTTTCTTGCTGAATATATTCTATATGGACAAAGACGAAGGCTACAAATGCCAGGTAATTCTTTATGTTTCTCATAATATTGAAGATATGTCAGTTCATTCTACATCGTCTATGATATCTTTTAATTATTATACATTATTGAAATGATCGGATAAAGTTTATTTTACAATTCCCTGAAACTGTATGCATCATTTTTGTAGATTTGACATTGACAGATCATCAGATGCATATGTATGATATCCTTGAAATTGAGCAAATTTTACAGAGCAATGGTACTTCTATTCAGTTTTATCCTCCTATTGCAGTTCCAGATTCTGCAATTGATAGTCATCCAAATCGTTTAGTTATAGAAGAACTACATTACAATAGGGAGTTACTTCAAAATAAATATATAACTAAACATAACATGCTTACCGATGAATAGAAAAATGTGATATATGTCATTATGTCTTCATTGTCTTCCAATTCCGGAGGTTTCTTCTTCTTACATGGATATGGAGGCATGGGTAAAACCATCGTTTGGAATATGATAATATATTTGATGAAGTTATAGGCCTCTATTGTTCTAGCTGTTGCTTTTAGTGGAATAACATCATTACTACTTCCGGGGGGATAAACTACACATTCTAAATTTCATATTCCAATCTCTATTACCGAGTAGTTAGTTTGCAATATAAAGCCAGGAAGTGATCTTGTGGAACTTCAACACTTGACAAAACTTATTATTTGGGATGAGGTGTCTATGATTCATAAGTACTGCTTTGAAGCTCTCAACCATACTCTAAGAGATATAATGACAGTAATAAATTTTAATGATCTAAATTTTCCTTTTGGTGGTTTAACAGTTGTAATGGGGGGAGATTTGAGGAAAATTATACTGGTAATACCCAATGGTAGCAGAAGTGACATTGTCTTTGCAAGTACTAAGTCTTCATATCTATGGCAACACTGTCAGGTCTTAACTCTAAAAAGGAACATGAGATTTCATTCGGCTACATCCACAAATAATTCAAAGGTTGTCCATGAGTTTACAAGATGGACCTTGGAAATTGGAGAAGGTAGAGTTGGAGATCCGAATGATGGTGAAGCAGTCTTCCAAATTCTTTCTATGTATCTTCTTACCATCTCTGAAAATGCTATGGCTGCAATTTTTGACCATACATATCCCGATTTCTGTGAAAATTATGGCGATGTATCCTATCTGAAAGACCATGTAATTTTAGCTCCAACCTGTGATTTTGTTCTACAAGTAAACGATTACATGTTGTCTCTCACTGACTCTGTTAAGAGGGATTACTTCAGCTTAGATTCTATTTGCAATGTCAGTTTTGTTAGTGATTGGGAAGAAAACATATACACCTATGAAATGTAGAATAGAATCAATGTCTCTGAGTTGGCTGGCCACAAAATTACACTACAACTTGGTGTTCCCATTATGTTACTCATAAATGTTGATCAATACGTTGGTTTATATAATGACACTCATATGATTGTTACACATTTAGGTGATCATGTGATCAGAGAAAAAAAAATTAGTGGCTATAATTCAGGGTATTTGGCTTTTCCAAGACTAACTATGACACACTCTGATGATAGATGGCCATTTAAATTGCAGAGAAGGCAATATACTTTAACAATTTCATATTCAATGACTATTAATAAAATTCAAGGCCAATTATTTTCTTCTGTTGGGTTATATATTTTCAAGAATGTGATCTCTCATGGTCAATTATATGTTGCGGTTTCTATGGTTACATCACCAAATGGTTTGAAAATATTGATACAGGATAACACTTAAATGTCTACTGGGTTCACACATAATATTGTGTATAAGGAAATACTTGATAACCTTTCTTAGGTATCATTTAAAATAATCTATTTATATTTTACTATTTATTGCCTATGCATGATGCGTTCTTCGATGACTTGTTTACTTTCTTACTATGATTATATTTTCAATATTAAATGTAATAGTACAGAGAATAAAAATACCACGATCAATAACCCTATTGAATGAGATTGCTCCAGAGGATGATGAGACACTCTGGATTGAAGTTTGTTTGCTGAAGATGTGGTGAAATTCGTCACCCAAATCTTCCAATTATGTCTTTATGGTTGATCTAATACTATGCGATAAAGAAGTAATTTTATGATACATGAAAAACTTTTGATTTATTTCTATATTGTTCTGTAATGTTCTATACGTCTTTTTGCAATTACACATGTCGTATCTATCTTTCCTTTATCATTAGTCTTCTTTACATACAAACATACTTTTCAATATACATTATTCAGGGAACTAAGATTCAGTGTACAATTAGTAATCGTCAGCTTATCTCGTAGTACAAACATTATTTACATGAAGGAATGTGCTATATGATACAAAACTTTTAAATAGCTTTAAGCTAAGGCAATTACTTGGGAAGTAGACATCCCTCCAGAATCATGTTTACATCCATGACATTTATTCGACCAAGTGATGTAAACATGCCATTTTTTTAGTTTCGAATTTACTTCATATGATTTGATTATTGAATGGAGGATTCTAGAGGAACATTTAATAGGTATATTTCTTTAAGAACTATTTTGACTATTCTGTGTAGGTGACTTCAATAAATTTATGATTACAATAAATTCCTTATCATCCATAATTTTTTCAAAATAAGATTATTTCGGTTTTCTATTTTATAGAAATTATTGGACGTCTACGTTACACACATCTAATGCAAAATATGGGACATTCCAACCTACGAATGTATATTCTTCTAGAGGATGAAAGGTCATTAATTTTATACACTTACTATATTACAATGCAGCAAAAAAAATTAATTCCTTACTATTAATTTATTTCCATACAGAGGAATGAAACTTACCTATAGTTTATGGGGAGACTTTGTGAAAGAAATGACAAGTTATTTGGAAAATAACAGAGTCGTCATCCATTATTATATTACAACTTGTACGTGTCAAGCGACTAAGCAGTATGGTTTCTAACTACATTGTTCATTTTGAGATCTTAGAAAATCTCTATTTTAAAGAGGTTGATTTGAAAGTTTTATTAGTTTGAATCATTTCAATTGTTTCAAACTTCTTACAGTGACTGTTATTTTGACAACAACTATTAATGTTATAAAAATTCTGTACAACCTAGATATTCTAGAAGTAAACAACTTCAGAATCAGGTGACCTTTGAACTAATCTGGATTTAGTAATTCTCTTTTTCTCTTTTTTACATCTAAAATATAATACCTAATGGTTGTTAATACATTTTTGTGAAGTATATTATTGTATATTTTCAAGGTTTGGGTTGAAAGTTGAATCACAGTTCAATACTACACCACTGATAACTAGAAACCCTTCTATAGATGTACCATATTGGAACAAAAAGAAAACTATTTCAGATGTCAAAAACTATTCAGAGGTAAAAATAAGAGATATGAATGATGAAAATTCAATAATTAGTATTTTGAATTATTCAATTATGTACTCACCCAATTAGTATATTATTTCGTACTTTATCTATTATAGCCTACACGATGCATACTTGTGGTAAAAATACAAAACTTCAAACCACCTACAGTTGGTTTTATGAGTCATGGATTTATTATATGAAGAAAGTACACCTTTCAGATGATAGAATTTGGTGAAAAATTGTAAATTATCTCCTCAAAGCACTACTCCTTGGTTACTTTCATTTACATTATTAAATTTCTTATTATCAATTACTTACCTATGAACTGATAAATTTAAATACTTATTGTTACTAACAATGTAGTGATCAATTTATATTCAATAGATTTAGAGTGAAACTAAAGGTTTCAGATAATATAGACTCATTTTCAATAGTATTGTTTGAAAAACAATTCATGCAATTCATACACAAGACAACTACTGACATGAGAGATATGAAGATACACATCAAACCAACTTTATCTATCATGTCAATAAATTTTCAAATTATTATTTCTAACATTGAATATTGTTTCATAATTTGATAATCAAGACGACGACGAATATGGATTTCCTCATGAAGTGAACATTTTCATATAAAAGAAAGTGCTCTTATCAATTGAAATATCAAATTTCAATATTCAAAATCTTCATCTCTCAATATAACAAAACACATAAAAGGTAATTTTCATTAGTGACAATGAAAACTACATCAGGAAATTCAATGAGATCTTTGCATACAATCAGGTAATAGAAAATATCTATTCCAAAATTCATTTATTTATTAAACCTACAAAGCATTAATCGTATTGTAATTTTTTTGAAATATGATCAGAGCAATGACTTTATTGGAGTAAGTAGTGAGATTGTACTAAATCAAGTACAATATTTTCAATTCTGTTAATTCTTTTTCCCTGTCAGTAAATAAAAATGTACTGGACTATTGTTCTTAACGTTCCATTTTACGATCATCAGACTGTTGAATATTTTCAACCTAGTGCAAAGCCTCCATCAGGATTTGTAACAACATCTTCAATTATTAAATATTTCATGTAAATATGTGAAAACTTACATAAAATACGTTTAGTATTTTTATTTATTGTTATAAAGGTTTTCAATCGAGTAGTTGGTCATTATATTTTTTTTCGGTTAATATTTTCTTTCACTTGTAGAGAATTATGTTGACTGACTTCGATGATGATGATGCAGTCAAGCAGAATGTGTCAGTGATTGGCGACTCCACACCACCATCAACTGATTCCACTGAAGTTCATATTCACATAAAGGATAACTTAAAGACAAAATAAGTCAAAGTTGATGGAAGGTTTGTCTTACGATACATATGCATTTTGGAATCACTAATTCATCTACCTCTTAATTTCAAATATCATGTTACAAAATATTTATCCACTGTTATGTCTTCTTATAACGTAGTTTACTAATCCTATAATGATATATGAATTTCATAAATTCAGTAATGTTGATGGAAAAATTATTATTTTTCCATTAAAAAATATTTATGCATGTTGAAATCATAAGTTCTCTTTGAATAACCTTATCTTGAATGGTTATTAATGATGTCAATATTCCAGGTAAAAATCAACCATATAAAATGCACTAAACATTCTTCTACATCTATATTTCAAACAAAGTGTTCATGTGTTATCATGTCCTTATCCAATGACTCATTATTTATGGAGGTTGATTATAATTTTTTAATTCTGGACATTATTCATGCATGATGCTTTTCATGGTCGAAGGGTTTCTTATAATGTTGGACAAATCTCATGGAAGAAATTTTTTAGAGTTGGTTTTTCATGCTAGACGTCTTCATTGTTGGGAGTTTTGTTGTACATTACGATTTCCATTTTCCTGGACCGAGTTAAGGCAGGACCTTACTCATTTGATTACAATGTTTTCCCTTTTATTCTTGAATACATGTATACTGTTTAGTATTACCCAAAACAGTTGTACTATTCCTCTTACAGAATTATTTTAAATGATTTAGAGATCTTATAACATACCTAAATTTTTCTGCTCCTCCTCAGAAAGCCTTATCATGCTCTTCCTACTCCTCCTCCACCTCTACATCAGTCAGCCATAATAAAGTGTATCATTCAGAGCCAGACTGTGTTGATTCATCCGCAGTTGGGTCTGGAGTGTGTGTCGCTACAGATACTGCATGAAATCTGGAGATTGAATTGTGTGAGACATATGGAATATGTGTAATCTCTACAATTTATTCATTCTATCTCCTCACATATTTCTAATATCAGTTTATTATTTTTCCAAATAGATTTCACACATGGACTACTATAACACCGGATAATTTTATGAGAAATATTTTGTTTTTATGTTATATAAATCATCAAAAGAATATTTCACTACACACAACACTAGCTTGGACTGCTTTGCATGGAACCACGACCTTCCTCGATAGCTTGCGTTGTACGGAAAACTGAGTTTCACTAAACAACGATATGCTATTAAAATATTATTAAAACTAGCCGTTATGAATAGTAATACCCACTTTTTGAAATTTTTTAATTTTTATTTTTCAAAACGGACTTCATTTTCGGATTCAGAATATCGAAATTATCCTAGGGTGAAATTTTTGTTTTTTTCTAAAAACTTTCAATTTTTGATGAATAGTGAAAACACTAGGTTACTATTTAAAAACTGACTTTTTATTTAAATAATTAATTATTTTGTTTAATTTTTTTAGGTCAAAATTGATACATAATACTTATATATGTTCAATGCAATTCATTGGAGTCATTTTATAATAATTTTAGATATAGAAATTTTTTTTTGAACTTTTCACCGTCTTTTACCCACCTCCTAGGAGAATTTCCAAATTCACATAAAACTTAATTTTACCGCTTCTATGAGTGGAATTTCAAAAACCCGAGAGACACAGTTAATATCAAGGACTAAAATGTGGTTCAATGAGATGAAAGTAATTTTTGGTGAATAGTAACTTTTTATTTTTTTTACCACGGTTAAAAGTAAATAGGGTAATTAAGGGTAAAAATGGTATTATTATTACCCTAAAACATGTCATAATTCTATTGAATAAGTGTAATTATACTAAAAACAACCTTAGGAATAAAATATGACCATTTATGTCCACTTGGATTAGATTAGGGCATTTATTATTAATTTATTTAAAGAAGGGTTAAAATAGTTAAAATCAATGTTTTATAACTAAAACATTTTTAATATAGGGTTATACATAAGATAAATTCAACTATAAATATTCATTAGAAATATAAAAATATTTCCTACATAATGGTATTTTATTTATAATTTTTATACATAAAAAATCTAATTTATTTGTGACACAATGATGATGTAGTAATTATCTTATTAATGAAATATTGACATAATTGATGTTATAAATACCCAAATAAATGTAATTTGAGAGTTTTTATGAATTACAATAATTTTATATGTTAATATGCCATGTTAGTATTTATTTAATTAACTTTTTTAGAACTAATGTTTCTATTTTGATTTTCCCAAAAATCAATTAACAAATAGTGTCAAAATTGACATAAAATAGTTTTTAAAACAAATATTATATTATTAATTGTTATTTTATTCCTAAAAACATAAGGTTAGGAAAAATGACTTAGATAAGGTTATATATATTAATAATAAACAACTTGGGGTTCTTTTTTCTTGTTATGGTATGTTTATTAACCTCATAGTGTAAGAAAACAAAAAGACACAGTAAAAGTAAAATTATTTAACTTAAAGTTAAATCTCAATGATAAGGTTAAAATAGAACCCTAAACTTATCTAAATTCTATTGTATGAGAGTATTTCGACCCATAGCCACCTTATCTTCGAAATAAATCAATTTTGAGATATTAAAATCCGAATATGACTTTATAATAAAATTATATTTTTAGTTTTTCCTAAGGTGCCCCTCTCCACCCTTATAAAAGGGCACCTCCTCCATCTCTTCCTCACACAACTTTGAGCCTTCAAGCTCGGCCTAAACCTGAAATATTATTTTCTCAACTTCCATAGAAACATTCTAGAGGACATGGTCTTCTTCAAAGACCAATTTTAGTGCCCTAAGAGGAGGTCTCAAAGAGGCGCTTCAAAGAAGAGGTAATGTCTGTTACCGATTCTTTCAACTTTATTTCTTATTACACTTCTTCTTCTTCTTTAGTTTTTTCATTAGGAAGTAATAACATTAGTATCACTAATATACTGATATGTTATTATAAGTATGAAAAAACCCTATTTCACCATCTATCCATCCTATAGAAAACGAAATCACCGCGCGTGCGCACATACAGAATACCGTCTCCACGCCGTGGTGTAATCTATTTTCCACCACCATCTTACTTCGATGGGTATAATGGTGTACATAAATAACTATATATTATTAATTTAAAGTGATATTTATTCTTAAATAGTATACATACACTCCAATACGATTCCACGATCATGGGAACGATATCATCGCACGTGCGTACGTACGGAATAACGTCTCCACGATGTGATGCAACTCATTCTACATTATCTTCATTGCATAATGATTATATAAATGAATTGAATGAATGAATATGATATATATTACACTAATACCATTCTGGAAATGATGTGTCTATAACCTAAAAAGAGGAATATGAATTTATTCGACAAAACACACATACGAACATAAAGCAATAATCACCAGAATAACAAGTAGCAACGAAATATTATTAATAAGAAGCTAAAAAAATGACCATATATGTTATAATAAATATTAGTATGATTCTGGAATAAGTCAATGACATTATTTAAATCATTAATAGGAGGTTCAGACACTTACGAAGCAAATCGGAACTAAGGTAAGGGAAAATCTCACAATCTCATTTTTATCCGAGATTGTTTATACTTCAGAATTTACTGGGAAATATTTATCATCTACATCCATGTTTCCTCAATATTTAATATTATTTATATCCTCCTACAATTTTTTAAATCCAATTTTACCCTTCGGTGAGTTTTTAGTAAAGGATATGAAAGTAATCTTTTGTCGTTTTTCGTACGAGGTACTTTTTGACTTTTCTGGCCAAAGTACGAGAAGAATGTTTTTTTAACTTATACAGCATGAATGGATTTTTAGAACATTATTTCCATGAAGCTTCCTTTAAATTTTTTCATGTTTATTTTTAATCAACTTCTTTTAGTTTTAAATCATATGACATGTTAAGAAAGGAAAAATGTTTTTGAAGTAGAAAGGATATTTTCATCAAGAATGAAGCTCAAGTGTTTTATCAAAATTATTTTCCATATAAGATAATATAGGGTTATGTTTCTATCCCTATTTTTACATTGTTATTATTATGTTATGATGGAATTATTTTTATGATTTTCTTTTATCTTATATGGATTGTGTTATGATGGCTTGATGATTAAGAATCTCATTTTTATGACATGGGTTATGCTATGATGTATGGTTTATGATTTTGTGGTACACATAAGAATGGTATCATTATGAGATGGGTGGGACCTATATCTCCCTCCAATGCATTGGGTAAAGATTTATATCTCATGAGATAGACATGGCTAGAACGACATGTTAAACCGGTTCAGTGAAACAGGACTGAAACGAGGAGTGAACTCGGTTCAGAAACAGACTTTGTCCACTAAGATAGTCTGGGAAATGAGTCTTGACTAATAAGAAATGATTCTCTATGATTATTTGAGTATGCCACAAAGTTTAATATTTTAAGTTATGATTATTGGGATTACATTTCACTTCTGTGATTTATCCCAGGTTATGATATTATGATCTCTTTTGCAGGTTAAGATTTCCAAAATGTTATGTTCTTATGAATATGATGTGATTGATATTTTTTTGTTTACCCTTACTGAGCATTTGAGCTCACCCTTTTGTATGTTTTCTTTCCCCAGGTCAGGAATAAGGTTAGTAAGTAGGATATGCCAAAAGAGACTCTAGATATGATGAAATAAATGGGAGACAATGTAGATGCTTTATGAACCAGTTTTTTATGTTTCCCAGTTTCTAAAGACATTATACCTATACTGTCCTTTCATGGTTTTGTTATATGTTGTAATAAGTGTACTTAAATTTTGAAGTATTAATAATGTATATGAAGTATGGGTCATTATAGTTGGTATTAGAGGAAAGGTATAGTCAACCTTTTGATACTAGGATGTGAAAGCCGTAGTAAGAACCCTAAGGATATGTATAAGCATAGAATACAATCTTAGTGTTTTAAAAATGGCCATGAACAACCTATGATAAGACCTTAAGTGTGAAATTTTATTCATGATTATGTGGTTTTCCTAATATAATTAGTGTTGCTCACACTATTCTTCTTGGTTTTAGTCAATGGATGGAACTCGAAGGAACCGTGTTAATGCGGAATGCGACGGGAAATGCAATGATTGTCCCCATAAGCAACCAAACGTTATGGGAGCTGGAATGCAAAATCTTGTAGCCATGCTCACACAACTTTCTCAATATATGAATCATGCAGGACTTCCAAACGAGCAAAGGAAGGAGCAACATTCTGTTGAATCCTTCATGAGGCAGCGTCCACCTTCATTCAGCGGGTCTATTTATCCATTAGTTGCTGAAAAATGGATCAGTACTACTAAAAAGATATTTTCAGTTCTTCAATGTTCTGAGAATGATAAAGTCATATTAGCAGTGTATCGTTTGGAAGGTGATGTTGATCAATGATGGAATCTTATCAAGAATACAAGGCCAAGAGATGAAATTGAGTCCATGGAATGGGACGAGTTCAAGAACTTATTTTTCAATAAGTAATTACCTTGTATTCTTTGAACAAAGATGGAGAAGGAGTTTCTTGAACTAAATCAAAAGGATGATGAATCTGTTGGTACCTAAAAAATTTTTTTACAAGACTTTCAAGGTACGCTTCTGGTATTATTATCCAACCTGAGAGTAAGATCGATCGATTCCTTAGTGGCTTGAAACCAAGTCTTCGAAGGGAATTATCCATAAGGGACTTCAATAGCTATGAGGAAATCATTCGATGTGCTCTCAAAGTTGAGATAGAGATTGGAGTAACCCATCGGTCATATGGGTTTGATAAGAAGAGGAAAATGGAATTCAAAGGAAAATCTAAAGAGAACACTGAAAATAAGATGAGTTTTCCCTTATTCTCAAATTGTGGAAAGAAACATGGAGGGAGTTGTCTTAAAGGAACACTTAAATGTTTCAAATGTGGAAAGGAAGGTCATCGGGCATTTGAATTCCACAATGATGGGAAGAATATTTCTAGTGATGCAAACAAAGAAAAGTCTACACATAGTGCACCTCCTACACTTCAATGTTACAAGTGAAAGGAAATGGGGCATTATGACAATAAATTCCCTAATCCAAGGGTTTTTTATTATGATCGACGTCAACAAACTCTTAAGGCTAAAGACAAAGGAAAGTCACATGAAATTTCTATCAGCGATGTAGAGTACAATAACAATGTGGTGAAAGGTACACTTACCATCCACTCTAAAGTAGAAAATGTTTTATTTGATTCTGGACCCACCCACACATTTATTTCTGAAGAATTTTCTAAGGGTGTCGCTGCATTACCTCAACAATTAGATGTTGAGTTATTCGTGACAACCCCTAAGGCACAAAAGTCACATCAAAAGTTTATAATTCTTCTCTGACTGAAGTTTGTGGGAAAGTGCTTCCTGCAAATATTGTGATCCTTCCAATAGTGGAATTTGATGTGATTATTGGCATGGATTGGATTTCATTATATGGAGCTCATATCAATTGCAAAAGAAGGGAAGTCACATTTTATATTCAAGATCAATCTATGATCGTCTATCGTTTCATGGATGAACATAACTTTCCAGTGGAAATTTCTTCCATCTTATAAGTCTTGATTCCACTAAATGAAGGTTGTTTATCTCAAATGGTTGGTGAGAAACTCATGATTAAGAATATTCCCATTGTACGGGAGTTTGACTTTGTCTTTCCAGAGGAATTTTCGGGTCTTCCACCAAATCATGAAGTAGAGTTTTCAATAGAACTCATAACGGGTGCTTTACCTATTTCAAAGACACCTTATAGAATGGCCCCAATTGAGTTGTAGGAATTGAAGAAGAAACTACAACAGATTCTTGATAAAGGATTCATACGCCCTAATGCGTCACCTTGGGGAGCACCTATTCTGTTTTTTAAGAAGAAATATGGATCAATGAGACTCTGCATTGATTATCGAGAACTTTACAAGATCACTATCAAGAACAAATATTCTCTCCCATGTATTGATGACTTATTTGACCAACTATGCGGAGCTCAATACTTTTCCAAGATTGGTCTTCGTTCAGGGTATCATAAATTAAGGGTCAAAAGGGAGGATATACCAAAGACGGCTTTCCGTACAAGGTATGGACACTATGAATTTATAGTGATTCCATTTGGTCTTACTAATGCCCCAGCTATCTTCATGGATCTAATGAATAGAGTCTTTATATACTATATTGATCAGTTTTTGGTAGTCTTTATAGGTGATATTCTTGTATGTTCAAAGAGAAAGGAAGAAAATGAAGATCACTTGATAATTATATTGAATACCATGAGAAAGGAGAAGATTTATGCCAAATTTACCAAGTGTGAATTTTGTCTTAAAAAAGTTGCATTTTTGGGTCACATAATCTCAAAAGAGGGGATATCTGTGGATCCAGCAAAAACAGAGGTTATCGAAATATGGTCGAGACCAACAACAGTAACCGAGATCTGAAGTTTTCTTAGTTTGGCTGGATATTATCGATGTTTTTTGAAATATTTTTCACGATTATCTAATCCACTCACAAGGTTGACTCAAAAAGGAGTTAAGTTCGTGTGGACAGAGGAATGTGACGAGAATTTCAAGGAGTTGAAAAGAAGGTTATCCAGTGCACCTGTGCTCACACTTCCTTGTAGTGGAGAAAGGTTTGTGATCTACAGTGGTGCATCCAAGAAGGGATTGGGGTGTGTTCTCATGAAAAATGATATGGTGATATCTTATGCCTCACGACAGTTGAAAATCCATGAGCAAAATTATCCAACTCATGATTTGGAGTTAGCAGCGGTAATCTTTGCATTAAAGATTTGGAGGCATTATCTTTATGGAGAAAGGTGTGTCATTTATACTGATCATAAAATTATAAAGTATATTTTCACACAAAAGGAGCTGAATATGCACCAAAGAATATGGTTGAAGCTGATTAAGGATTACGACTGCTCAATTCATTACCACCATGGGAAAGCAAACAAGGTTGCAGATCCATTAAGTCGATAAAACCGTGCTTGCTTATCCATGACGAGGATCACAAAAGATCCTATATTTATGGATTTACAAAGGATAGATCATGGAATTATAATGGAAGGGGAAAAATCGTATCTTTCTCAAATGAATCTTTAACCATATATACATGTGAAGATTAAAGAGGCATATAAAGAAGTTGTAGAGTTACAAAAGAAGGTGAGAAGTGTTCCTAAATTCAAACTTGATTTTGATGGAATAATAAGGTTCAGGAATCGGGTTTGTGTTCCTCCCATCGCAGAATTAAAGAAGGAGATTCTGGATGAGGCTCATAGTTCTTCATTCTCTATTCATCCTGGAAGCACGAACATGTATAGGGACCTGAAAGAGTACTTCTGGTGGGATGTCATGGAAAGTGATGTTGCTGAATATGTCTCTCAATGCTTGGTTTGTCAGCAAGTTAAAGCTGAGAGACAAAAGTCTAAGGGGATGTTACAACCATTACCCATACCCGAATGGAAATGGGAAAACATCACTATGGACTTTGTCACTGGACTTCCTAAAACATGCAAAGGCAATAATTCTATCTGGGTCATAGTTGATCTTCTTACAATGTCTGCACACTTCATTGCTATTAGAGAATATTTCCCTCTAGATCAGCTTTCCAGGATATATGTAAAAGAAGTGGTAAGATTGTATGGAGTACCACTTTACATTATATCTAATTGGGATCTGAGATTTACCTCGATGTTCTTATGAAGTCTTCAGCATACTCTGGATACAGAGTTGAGTTTCAGCACTGCTTATCATCCTCAGACAGACGGTCAGTCTGAGAGGACAATTCAAACTCTAGAAGATATGTTGAGAGCTTGCTATATGGATTTCAATGGTAGTTGGGATCAACACCAACCTTTGGTAGAATTTTATTACAATAATAGATTTCACTCCAGTATTCAGATGGCTCCTTATGAAGCTCTCTATGGAAAGAAATGCAGGACTCCAACTTGCTGGGATGAAGTTGGGGAAATAAAGCTATTAGGACCGGATCTTGTTGATGAGATGACAGAAAAGGTCAGATCTATTCAACAACACATAAGAGCAGCTCATAGTCGACAAAAAAGTTATGCCAACAACCGAAGAAGAGACATAGAGTTTGAAGTGGGTGATAAAGTGTTCTTATGAATATCTCCCTGGAAGAGAGTCATGAGATTTGGAAAGAAGGGAGAGTTGAGCCCTAGATATATCAGTTCTTTCGAAATATTGGATCGTGTTGGGAAGGTAGCTTACCGATTGGCACTTCCACTGAATCTATCTCATGTTCACGATGGGTTCCATGTATCTCTCCTGAGAAAGTACATACCTGATCCTTCACATGTAGTTAGCTCAGAAGTTGTACCGCTGGAGCAAGATATTTCTTATGAAGAACAACCGATAGAGATTCTCGATAGTAGTGAAAAAGTCCTACGGAAAAAGACCACTCGCTTGGTAAAAGTTTTATGGAGGAACCACCAATTATAAGAAGCTACATAGGAGCTTGAGGATATGATGAGGGAGAGGTATCCTCATCTGTTTGTTACAAAGTGATGAATTTTGAGGGAGAAATTTATTTTAAGGGGGGTAGAATATAACACCCGAGACTTTTATGAGAAATATTTTGTTTTTATGTTATATACATCATCAAAGGAATATTTCACTACACACAACACAAGCTTGGCTTGCTTTACACGCAACCGTGGCCTTCCTTGATAGCTTGCGTTGTAAGTAATACCGAGTTTCACTAAACAACGATATTCTATTAAAATATTATTAAAACTATCCGTTATGAATAGTAATACCCACTTTTTGAAATTTTGTAATTTCTATTTTTCAAAATAGACTTCATTTTTGGATTCGGAATATCGAAATTAGCCTAGGGTGAGATTTTCATTTTTTTTCTGAAAACTTTCAATTTTCGATGAATAATGAAAACACTGGGTTACTATTTAAAAACTAACTTTTTATTTAAATAATTATTAATTTTGTTTAAATTTATTTTATGTCCTAATTGATACATAATACCTATATAAGTCAAATGCAATTCATTGGAGTCATTTTATAATAATTTTAGATATATAAAAAATTTATTGAACTTTTCACCGTCTTTTACCCACCTCCTAGGAGAATTTCCAAATTCACGTAAAACTTAATTTTACCGCTTCTGTGAGTGGAATTTTGAAAATCCGAGAGACAAAGTTAATATCAAGGACTAAAATGTGGTTCAATGAGATGAAAATAATTTTTGGTGAATAATAATTTTTTTCTTTTTTTTAACATGGTTAAAAGTAAATATGGTAATTAAGGGTAAAAATGATATTATTATTATTACCCTAACACATGTCCTAATTATATTGGATAAGTGTAATTCGGCCAAAAACAACCTTAGGAATAAAATATGACCATTTAGGTCCACTTGGATTAGATTTGGACATTTATTATTAATTTATTTAAAGAAGGGTTAAAATAGTTAAAATCAAAGTTTTATAACTAAAACATTTTTAATATAAGGTTATACATAAGATATATTCGACCGAAAATATTAATTAGAAAGATAAAACTATTTCCTACATAATGGAATTTTATTTATGATTTTTAGACATTAAATAATTTAATTTATTTATGACACAATGATGATGTAGTAATTATCCTATTAATGAAATATTGACATAATTGATGTTATAAATACCTAAATAGATGTAATTTCAGACTTTTTATGAATTACAATAATTTTATATATTAATATGAGATGTTATTGTAGATTTAATTAACTTTATTGGAACTAATATTATATTATTAATTGTTATTTAATTCCTAAAAATCTAAGGTTCGGACAAATGACTTAGATACGATTATACATATTAATAATAAACAACTTGGGGTTCGTTTGGCTTGTTATGGTATGTTTATTAACCTTATAGTGTAATAAAACAAAAAGACACGGTAAACGTAAAATTATTTAACTTAAAGTTAAATCTAAATGAGAAGGTTAAAATAGAACCCTAAACTTGTCTAAATTCTGTTGGATGAGATAATTGCGACCCATCCCAACCAAAGCTTCTAAATAAATCTATTTGGAGCTATTAAAAACTGAATATGACTTTATAATAAAATAATATTTTTAGTTTTTCCTAAGGTGCCCCTCTCCTCCCATATAAAAGTGCACCTCCTCCCTCTCTTCCTCACATCACTTTGAGCCTTCATGATTGGCCAACCCCGGTCAAATTCTCTTCTCCACTTCCATAGAAACATAATAGTGGGCCTGGTCTTCTTCAAAGACCAATTTTAGTGCCCTAAGAGGAGGTATCAAAGAGGTGCTTCAAAGAAGAGTTAATGTCTGTTACCGATTCTTTCAACTTTATTTCTTCTTCCACATCTTCTTCATTAGTAGTTTCATTATGAAGTAATAAAATCAGTATCAATCATATACGGATATGTTATTATATGTATTAAACAACCCTATTTCACCATTTATCCATCCTACGGAAAACGAAATCACAGCACGTGCGTACGTACGGAATACCGTCTCCACGCCGTGGTGTAATCTATTTTCCACCACCATATTACTTGGATGGGTATAATGGTTTAAATAAATAACTATATATGATTATTTTAATGTGATATTAATTCTGAAATAGTATACATACACTCCAATACAATTCCAAGATCATGGGAACGATATTATCGCTCGTGCATACGTACAGAATACCGTCTCCACGATGTGATGCGACTCGTTCTACATGATCTTCATTGCATGATGATTATATAAATGAAATGAATTGAATGAATTAATATGATATATATTACACTAATACCATTCTGGAAATGAGGTTTCTATAACCTAAAAAGTCGAATAAGAATTTATTCGAAAAAACACACATACGAACATAAAGAAATAAACACCCGAATAATAAGTAGCAATAAAATATTACTAATAAGAAGCTAAGAAAATGACCATATATGATATCATAAAAATAAGTATGATTCTGGAATAAGTCAATGACATTATTTAAATCATTATACAGGAGGTTCGGACACTTACGAAGCAAATCAGACCTAAGGTAAGGGAAAATATTACAATCTCATTTTTATCCGAGATTGTTTATACTTCAGAATTTACTAGGGAATATTTATCATCCACATCCATGAATACTCAACATATAATATTATTTATATCCTCATAAAATTGTTTAAATCCATTTTTACCCTTCGGTGAGTTTTTAGTAAAAGAAATGAAAGGAATCTTTTGTCATTTTTTGTACAAGGTACTTTTTGACTTTTCCGGCCAAAGTACAAGAAGAATGTTTTTTTAACATATACGGAATGAATGGATTTTTAGAAACTTATTTCCATGAAGCTTCCTTTAAAAGTTTTCATGTTTATTTTTAATCAACTTCTTTTAGTTTAAAATTATATGATATGTTAAGAAAGGAAAAATGTTTTTGAAGTAGAATGGATATTTTCCTCAAGAATGGAGTTCAAGTGTTTTATCAAAATTATTTTCCATCTAAGATAATATATGGTTTTGTTTCTATCCCTATTTTTACATTGTTTTGATTATGTTATGATGGAATTATTTTTATGTTGTCCTTTTATCTTATATGGATTGTGTTATGATGGCATGATTATTAAGAATCCCATTTTTATTACATGGGTTATGCTATGATGTATGGTTTATGATTTTGTGTCACAAATAAGAATGGTATCATCATGAGATGAGTGGGACCTATATCTCCCTCCAATTCATTGGGTAATGATTTATATCTCATGAGATTGACATGGTTGGAATGGCAGGTTAAACTGGTTCAGTGAAACAGGACTGAAACGAGGAGTGAACTCAGTTCAGAAATGGACTTTGTCCTCTAAGATAGACTTGGAAATGAGTCTTGACTAATAAGAAATGATTCTCTATGATTATGTGTGTATGACACAAAGTTTCATATTTTATGTTATGATTATTGGGATTACATTTCACTTCTGTGATTTATCCCATGTTATGAAATTATGATCTCTTTTACTGGTTAAGATTTCCAAAATGTTATGTTCTTATGAATATGATGTGATTGATATTTCTTTTGTTTACCCTTACTGAGCATTTGAGATCACCCTTTTGTATGTTTTCTTTCCCCAGGTCAGGAAGAAGGTTATTAAGTAGGATATTCCAAAAGAGACTCTAGATATGATGAAATAAATGGGAGACAATGTAGATGCTTTATGAACCAGTTGTTTATGTTTCCCAGTTTCTAAAGACACTATACCTATACGGTCCTTTCATGGTTTTTTTATATGTTGTAATAAGTGTACTTCAATTTTGAAGTATTAAAAATGTATATAAAGTATGGGTCATTATAACTACATTATACTTTGATTTCACAGACGTTATGGATAAAATTTATAATATGGAATTTGATTACTGTTGTCATTTTATTCTCATACACAATACCTCTCACCTACTAATTTTTCCCCATCTACTTTCAATATTCATCTAGAATGTTATCTCTTTACTCTGGAAAAAAATCACCACCTCTGTGACCATGTACATATTGTTTCAATCCTACTGCCGAGCCCAGACGATCTAGATCTTTGACCAGTGGGAAACACAGTACAATCCATTGGATTTCAACCATTTCAGCCTGCCATTCTTATAATAGTTCAAGGATACGATTAAACAAACCCACAATTGCCTTCTAGGTGCGGACGTAAGGTATCCGACCTCCTATATAAATAATTGGTTTCTTTCACATTTATTCATTTTGTTTGGTTCTATTATGATTGTTTGTTCTTCCTCATGTTTATTCATTGTATCAAACAGAAACGAAGGATTTATGTAATTGAAGTTGATGAAGTGCGATACATATCAATGGGGGTCCATTTATTTTATTAAAAGGTTAGGTATGTTTTCTAATCCGCTTAAAATTATTCTTTTAATTCGAATTTAAATGTACTAAACTACAAGCCTTTACTGAATAAACTATGTTATAGAATGAAATATGTTATGAATAACATATGTTTTGTCAACTCCCAGGAAAGGGTTAACAAACATACCTTAAAGGAACTTTACTAGTATGTTTTATGTTATAATTTGTTTTTTTATTACATTGAGTTGTCAATATGTAATTTTTAACTAATATTTCGGTATCACAATTACTTTAATGAACTTCTCTAATAGGTTTCATTACATTAAATTTCCACCATCCAGTGATATTAATTATAATGGTCCAGAATCCTCGAATCAACAAATTTTACAGGTCTTCACAGTCCCAATCATGATTTTACTCTATTTTTTAGTCCATTTCATTGTTCTTGTGGCAGTTGTTATGGACATAAATGAAATTGAATTTGTAGGTACCTGTTTCCCAACAATTTGAAAGACATATTGATGACTGTTAGCATAATTGAGTGTGCATTTTGAAGTATTTGTAGTCCATTTTGTTCTGTTTATTTGTTATCTTATTCTCTTTTAGAATATGTTTATGCTTTAGTTTATTATCTTTACATTATTACTTACTTCTAAGAATAATATGTCACAAATTTCTATATTCTTGTGGAAGCTGTTTGTGCTTTACTTTATTATTTAATTCAATATAATAAATATTAATTCAAGGTTTTATTCTTTGAAGTGCATATTGATGTTGATCTATTCCCAGTTTTGTTAGGGCTAGATTCTATCAATAATTCCTTATCAGTAGCACTAGAAGTACCAACATCATGGATGAAATGATCTGTATAGAAGGCCTCATTGCAGTTCCCTTAATTCTTTAAAAAATCCACTTGGAAAGCCTTTAAATTGTATGAGTTTATATCCTCACCAAATGTCATAGAGAGTGAATGAGAGGTCTGTTAATTGTCAAAACCAGCCACCACCTCCCCCTTCCTAAGAGTTTCCTTATCAGCATGTAATTTACTATTAGGAAGATCTAATCCAGAAAGATTGAGGGATTTTAAATCTCCCAATTCCAATAAAGGTTTCTTTGAGTTCAATGCCACCTTGTGTAGGACCTGCAGAAACATTGGTACTACCTGGTGAAGTCTCTAACTCACCTTGCTGGACAATGCTTCCCCCATCAGACCTATTCCTGGTCTTCTCGATATGAATAATATTTTTCTTCGCTTCCCCCTTCTTTCCATCTGCTGTATTGAATTTCGGGGATGGACCATATGTATCAGCCATTGAGTGTTTGATTTGGGCCTAGGACACCCCAGTAGTTTCATCAACTATCCCTTTGTTTCCAGCATTTTACCCCATTATTTCTAGCTTATACTCAAATGAAGATTATTTAGAAGTATTCCCCGGAGTTCCAGCATTATGTTTGGTGACTTCAATCTTTCGAGCCTTGAGATTCTGTGCGGCCTCACTCCTAGTGGCAGTTTGCCTCCCTTGGACAGACCCCCAATCTTCATCAATTGTCGCACTGATACATCCTTCAAGGAGCCCCCAGAATTCATTAACTTACATTGAATAGGTGATCAATCACAAATCAAGGATGATATTTTCTTTCCATTGTTTTTTCCAAAATGTATGAAATCTTCTTCATGAAGAACAACATAGTCCTGATCCCCCTCGCTCTAGTGGAATCACTTCTCCCCTTCCCTGATAGCCCCTCTAAAGTCCAATACAAATGGCCGTTTAAAAGTTCATTCCCATCATCCATTTTGATGCCTCACCATATGAAAAACTACAAAATCCACAGAGGAAACATCAGTATGTTTTTTCCCTTAAATAGGTTGTCTCAATGTTGACACAGAAGGTGTTCCTCCATCCCTCCCATTTAAAGCATCTGGATTTAGTGCCCTGTCAGGGGAAACCATACTAACAGCTGGCACCATTGTACCTGAAGAATCAATCCCATCCTACCCAACATTATAATTAACCATTATTGCAACATCTTCCCTTCTTATAACTCATCATGCCTTTACATGTTCCTTGACCTCCTTACACATCATAGACACAGATCCATCCTTAATGCCTTAGGAGTCATTGTTAGATAGAAATTTGAAATTACTGTTTAGCATTGTCTTAATTCCTTTAAATATGTTCATTGCATTATTATCTTTGTGCCACTTTTCATTCAGGTATAGCTAGACAATTCCAAACTCATGGTTCTATCTTCTAGGAACATTTAATGATGCATACCATTAAATGAAAAATCAGGAATGTTTTAGATAATTTGACGTGTTGTATGTTTATTCCTTATATTATCAATTTTACATATGTATATTTTTATGACCCATACTTTTTTTATTGTACAATTCTTTTCATTTTAATATGTACCAATAGATACCCTTTCTGGTCTCCATTTGTTAAAGAATAATATTCATGATGATAATCTTCTCAACTGCATTTTCTATAGAATGCAATTTTATTATAGGGAAATTCTAGTTCAATATGAGTTCAACAAGAATTACTGTTTTCCTTTCTCTTACGATTTTCAACAATTATAAATTGCTTCACACATACAAGAGGAGCAATATACTAGATCTTTTTGACATTGCACTATATTCTGCAGATTTATTTTATTGGTTTTTTATGCTGGACATTTTGTTGTATTTTATGTTTTTCAGTTTGCCGAATGGTTTTCATGATGAATATTACTCTATTAGTGACATTTTCATACCTTCTATTCATGATTAAGTATTTAAAAATTCATTTGATTTTTTTAATTGTTTTCTTAGTACATGTGAATACACTAGCAGTAATGGAAAATGAATTCATGTTTAATGTCGTAAAATAAAAGAGTTAATCTCCCTTTCGTTCAACATATGAATGCAGGTAGTTTTTCTTCACTTTTGACTACACTGTGTACTGTCTTTTATGCATTAAAAACATATGAAAATAATGGGTTTTAAATTTCACATATTATTTTTAGTGTCAAATGTGTTGGTGATGTGCTTTCATGTTTTGCTTCAGAAAAATAGGTTGAGTCCCAGGGAAATGTTATAGAAGTTCCTTTGTTGCTCTACATTGTATTTCTATTTTCCTTGGATCTACAATCGACGTAAGCTTTTTTTTGTAGGTACTATATTTATTTATGTGATCCAAGATGTAGGAGAAGTAAAAGAGGCCTTTCTTTAATGAAATTACAAGTAATGTTTCATAATTTTAGATCAATTTTCTTACAGTTTGTGCATTTTCTTTCCATCTAGGATGTTAAGAAGGTAGCCGTGGACTTCTCTATATTTCATTCCTCTAGGTATTCAATTTTTGTTGACCTGAATTTGGTCACGATGTTGATAATGAAATTCGAATCAAGGTATATAATCATTGTCGATAATATAACTTCTTTATTCAAATGTTACATGCACAAAAATATTATTAATTTTCCTAATCCAACTCGATCTATTAATTTTTTATTTTTCATTATGTTCAGCATGCGATGTTCCACAGGCTAGAAGAGGACCAGATATTTAATCAAATACCAAGACTCTTGACATTTAGTTAAGTAACAACTAGATTCATTTTTATTCATCTATTTTTATTCAAATTCACGTTGTCATTTATTATGAAGTGGTTGTTGAACATCTATTTTCATGTATTTATTTTATTCAATAACATCTTCTATTTTACCATTGTCTCTAATCTCTTTGTCAACTATTTGAATGATGTATTAATATTCTATGCACTCCTACTACATTATCATACAACAATACTTTCTAATTATAATTTATTCAACATATTTTATCTTCCTAACTATTATATATATTCATCTCTTATTAGAAGAAAAACTAGTAATCGAATACGTCGTGCAATAGCACGAGCGAGTACTAGTTATAAAAATTTATTACTAATTATTACTAATTAGTCATAATTATTACAATTTATGACTAATTATTAATAATTATTACAATTTATTACTAATTTTTATTAATTATTACTATTTATCACTACTTATTACAGTTTATTACTAATTAATCCGAATTCTTACTAATTAACCCTAATTCAGACAAATTAACAATAATTATTACTAATTAGTCTTAATTAATACTAATTAATCCAAATTAGTAATAATTATTACAATTTATTAATAATTATTAGAGTTTAGTACAAATTATTCTTATTTATTTCTAATTAATCCTAATTGTTAAAAATTAATCCTAATTATTACTAATTAATCCTAATTATTTCTAATTAATGATAATTATTTCCAATTAATCCTAATTATTACTAATTATTACTATTTATTACTAATTATTGCAATTTACTATTAATTATTACAATTTATTACAAATTATTTCAATTTGTTACTAGTTATTACAAGTTATTACTAATTATTTCAATTTGTTTCTAATTATTACAATTTATTTCTAATTAATCCTAATTATTACTAAATAATTCTATTTATTACTAATTAATCCGAATGATTTCTAATTAATCCAAATAATTACTAATTAATCATAATTATTACTATTTAATCCTAATTATTACAAATTATTACAAATTATTACTATTTATTACAATTTATTACTAATTATTACAATTTTCAACTAATTATTACAATTTATTACAAATTATTTGAATTTATTATGAATTAATTCCAGTTATTACTAGTTAATTCTAATTAATACAAATTAATACTAATTATTACAATTAATCCTAATTATTACTCATTATTACACTCTATTACTAATTTTTACAATTTATTACTAATTATTCGAATTTGTTACTAATCATTTCAATTTATGACTAATTATTTCAATTTATTACTAATTATTTCAATTTATTACTAATTATTTCTATTTATTACTAATTATTTAAATTTATTACTAATTATTAAAATTTATTACTAATTATTAAAATTTATTACTAAAAGTTAAAATTTATTAATAGTTATTAAAATTTATTACATATTATTTAGATTTATTACAAATTATTACAATTTATTACTAATTATTTATAATTAACACTTAGACCTAATTATTCTTAAAAATAAATATTATGAAAAAAATATCTAATTCTAATTTAACACAATTGTATCCAACTGACTAAAATTATAAATAATTTAAAATAAAATACATTAAATAAAAATAAAAAAAGATAAATGCCTTGAAATTAAAGCATTTAGAGTATGAAAGTCACTGATTATACTTTGATTTAAAAGGTTAAACTATGAAGAATTTCAGAAGAAACTTTTTCTAAAAGAGGTAGAAAGAGAAGTTAATAAAGGAGTAGAATGAGAGAAAAAACAAATGGGGGTATAAATATGTTAGATTATTTGCGACGAGCATATTTGGAACATGAACCATCGCAAATTCCCACTGCCCGCATTAATTACAGTCGGTCGAAAAAAGTTTTTTGTTACGGGACCTGTCACTAATGGGTGCCTATCGACAGATAATTTGCACCGTGATACTATTCCCATTGCAAATACTAAAAACTGATACTTAGCATTTGCGATGAGAATAAGAACTTGTCGCAAATACCATTGCCTTTGGTTTGGTGAGCATTTGGTGCCAAACCTTGTGTGACGGGTCCTTACCCCCCGTCGCAAATTCCTATTAATTAAGACAAGACAATGTGACCATCGCAAATAACCCCTTCTGACTGGTTATTTACGACGAGCCCCCGACCTGTCACAAATGAACATTTTTTCCCATACTGTGTAGTCCACCTCCTATAATTAGATTCATTTTAAAATAAAATAATCCAATTATAATGAAATATAAACCCCTCTTTCGTATTCCTTGAACATCATGAAGGTTCATGGAGTTATCTTTTAAACACGATCTTTACCAAGAATGGGATCATAAATTAAAGATTTTTTACATCGAGAAGAGAACCTCAACTGAATGTATTTTAATTTCCTATAGGTAAATATCAACTCATGGATTTTCTAGGTTTCGAGGAGTATTATTTTGATTTATTTATTTCTTTATCATAGAATAGGGTTATTAGAGGTTATGATATTGTGAATTGGCGAGGCCATATGAAATGATTCCATAAAAAATGGAATAAAATTAGAATTTATAACTATATTGGGGATTGGTGATCCATACACCACTACGTATCTTGTGAGAATAAGAATCAAACCACACATAGTTATTGGTAGTGTAATTTATCTCTGTAATCATATTGAGATTGATGATTAAGGGTTTTACAATGACAAGTAGAGTCATTTTAATTATATAGTGTCGTTGTGCATGGATTGTTTAGTAAATATGATGTGAATGAAGTGAAAATACACTAAGAGAGTTTTTTTAAAGTGAAAATGTTGGTTGGTTCCATAATATGTAATTTGAACAAAACTATTTAGCTAATGATAATAGGAATCATGTGACATATTACTCATTATAAAGGATTCAGAATGAATATTTCGCTCATGCATAAGAGAAAATAAAACATTTCCATCCTAGTATTGGTATATAAGAGAAGACCCAACAGTTTCTAATAAACACATACAATAATAACTCTTATGTATATCTAGCTCTTAAATTAGGGTTTCAGGTCATATATAATAGAAAAATACATGAATTTTAGGGTTATATAGGATAGAACATTATATCATGCATTTTGGAGTCTTATAATAGGGACTATGAACCTAATTTAATTTTTCCAAGATGGGAATATTTATTTGTGGATTTTAGGTTGTCTATGAGTTTTATCTCAACACAACTATTTTTATTACCTTTTTTCATTTAAGGATATAGAAGGGAACTAGAGTTTTATTATAGTATTTATTTAAAATTGGGAATGATGTGAAAATTTATAACTTTGATTTTCTCTGAATACACTTGAACAAATGATTTATAGAAAAGGTAAATAAAAAATTAAGAACATATTAGCTAATTTTAAATGTGATGCCTCGACACTAGAATCCATGAGCCGGTGCATTATTTTAATACATTGGAATAATTACATGGAATCACATCCCGAAGTCTGATCTATTTAGTAGTCTTGGAAACAAGATATATACATAAGTTCCACATTACAACTAGAAAAAACAACACTAATATATTCCATTAGAAACATCCAGGATTCCAAGATTATTCCTCCAAGTCACTCATTACTAACTTCTTCATATCCTGGGAAAATGAAACATGAGAAAGGGGTGAGCTCAAATTCTCAATAAGAGTAAGAAATATAGTGGGAGATAACATAAACATTAGGAACAGTGAATAATTGAAAACACATGCCTTCAAAAACAATAAACATGAACAATTTATGGAAGGAATATGAGATGAGTAAATAATTCCATAATAAAACATAGTCATGGGTATTCTACTAGTAAAATAACCACATTAAATATCAATATCTAATCTCATAATGATGGAATGCATAATGTCAGACATCATAACCACATAGTCAAGGCCTCGTGCCCAGACTATAAATATGATTTTGTCAAGGCCTTTCTCCAAGACACTAGTTTGTCTCATGAGACCTACCGATGCATCGAGGATCTATAGCAGGCTCCACCAGACACTTACTAAGTCCAATTCATTCCTCATATGAAAATATTTAAACGTAACATAAATATTCTTATTAAAACTAGCATACTAAATGTCAATACTTTATCCATAAACCATGAATGGTATAAAATTAGCACATCCACATCCAATCATTACTCATTTCATACAATATGGAATATGGTATTATAATACATTAACCTCAATTTAGAATAATTAAGGATATTGACATAGATGAAAAAAATCTTCAAAACTATTTGAGAGAAATATCCCCCTTTTTTGAAAACATTTTAAAGTCTCACTATTTATCAAGAAGTATTTTAAAAATGATTTTTAATCAAAGTTTCCCATACCACTTTGAAACTTTTATAAGGAATTTTAATTTGAAAACATTAATGTTTATATAAATAAATCCTTAAAACCATTTTTAAAACATAGACATTAATGAGAAATATTTAGAAGAATAAATCTTTAAAACATTTAAAATGATATTTTAGTTAGAGTTCCTAACCAAATGAGGAACTTGAAAACAAGTAATTGAGTTAATAAAAACTTTATAATATTATGAGAATAAAGGGATTCATGATATACTATGTCAAATTACAGTATATACCCCAAATAAAAGTGAATTGGCACATAACAACAAAGAAGACTCAATGGGATGTAAGTTGAGATGAAATCAATTATAAAGACTCTATCCTTATGTTAAGGATAAATTAATGACATAATTATGTGCAAAAAATATAAATACACTCAATATGAATGGATATTCATTGTAAATAAATCAGAGAACATTGACACATATTCTTGTAAAAACAAAACCAATGAATGTTTTGTTAAACTCAATGAATGGAGATTAAGTTAAAATTAATCTTATCAGGATCATATCGATGAATTGAGATTTTATCAATGGATTTATTATGTGTATCAAATGTATATCCACAGAACGATGAGTGTAAATTACTACATAAATAATAAATATTGATTCCATACATAATCTTAGAGTAAAATAATCAATGAAGTATGTGTAAAGCCCAATGAGTGGAAATTGAAATATGAAATTCCCTTACCAGTTTGGTAACATATGAAACATACACCCCATGAAAGAATGATAATACAATGAAGATGTAAATACCCATAAATTAAATTATATTATACCAAGAATAAAATCATTGGTAGTAAAAATACAACACAAAAGTAAATAGTGGCCAATATAGCATGAATCTCAGAGAAATAAGATGTGAGATAAAAACTCATTACCACGTTGTAATTAATCGATTCATATTACCAAAAGTTAATAACCATCAAATGAATCATATAACAACATGTATGTAATGATAATATTGATAATATATATCAAATGTCAGTACACAATACACCACATTCAATTAGTGGCGAACAATGGAAATCTCACGGAATTAAAAGTCAGATAAGAAACCCCTTACCTTAAGTCCGACTTCTCTTGTATATTCCTTGTTCTTCCTGAATAATAAACTTTTGCTAATTTCTACTAGATTAAGAAAATTTTTCATGTTTATTATTTATTTTATATCATTTATTATCTTTCTACAAAAATTAGTTAGTTATTTGAGTTCTTATTGGATATTTTATCGATGTTCGGAACTTGAGTCACAAATGAACCTGTTATAATTACAATTTTTCCTTATGGTCAAAATTACTTTATCTTCATAATGATATAAATGATTTACCATAGGAGTAGGTAAACGGATTTCAAGAATGAGAGGGTATGACACCTGCCATCGTGACAAGCCTGTGCATGCACGAGAATGCCTAGCCGAACAGCCATGCAGAGGTGAAGAGCTGATTTCAAGATGAAGATGTTGGGGAGGAGCAGTTCCAAGTTGTTAGTATGGGTTTCTTGTAATGTTTTTGCCTATGGGAAATGGTTCCTCTATGGCCTATGTGCATGTAATAGGGTTCCACCTCATCCCTTGAAAGGTGGATTGTCATAAATTAATAAAAAATGAAGGCCTTCGGGCCATTGGAGTAAGTGTAGTTTGAATAAGTCTCATAACAACATCCTAGTGTATTTAGGATACTAGTTTTTTCATAAAATAAAGGAATAAAAATTGTTTAGGGGGTTGGAGAAGTAAAATAAAACAAAATAAATCAAAATAATTTAAGAGAATGTGTTACCTTTAATTTGGGTAACTTTATTTGGCTTGAACCAAAAGGACTTCTTAAAGTGCCTTCTGACTAAGGTAGGGCTTCTAGGAGGAATAACGGGATCTTGAGAGATTATTTGGGCAGGGTTTGGATGAGCCAACGGGCTTGAGTGGTGTGTGGAATGGGTTAGAAGTGGTGTCCTTTTATAAGGGGGAGGAAGGGTTCTTTAGCAAAGTGGGAAAATATTATTTTATTATATAGTGATATTCAGTTTCTAAAGGTCCAAAACTAAATAAATTCAAATATAAGATGACTAACAGTTGAAAAAATATCATCTAATAAGAATTGGACAGGTTTTGGATATTTTTTTAATATTAATAATCTTATTTATTTAAATCATTTATTAATGAGGTAAATACTACATCACTATTGTGTCATAAATAATTTAATTTATTTGATGTTAGAAAATTATAAAAAAAATAACATAATGTAGGAAATATGTTTAGATTTATAATGATTATTTATAGTAGAAAATATGACTTATATAACCCCATGTAAAAATTGATATACAAAAAGATATTTGTTAATGTCATTTTTGTCTTTATATGAAGTTAATTAAAATAAAGTGTCATTATCATTTTTAAGTGGCTCCATTGGGTCCCAAAATCAACACAAGGATGAAAATGGTCGTCCATTACTCATCCAATAAATTTAGGACAAGTGTTAAGGTAATTTTGTATTATTATAATATTCTTTTAACCATGAATTACCCTATTTACCTTTAACCGCGGTAAATAAAAGTCAAAAGTTACTATTCGCCAAAAATTATTTTCATCTTATTAAAAGACATTTTACTTATTAATAAAAAAAATGTATCTTATATTTTCAAAATTCAATTCATAGAAGCGGTAAAATTTCATTTAAATAAAAAAGTCGGATTTTTAACTACTACTAAGTGGTTTCACTATTCATCAAAATTGATGTTTTTCAGAAAAATACTAAAAATTCTGCCTAAGCTATATTTGATATTCTGAATTAAAAAATTATTTCTATTTTACCAAATTCAAAATATTGAAGTGGGATTGATTAATTTAAAATTAATCCCCCTTGTCTAAACAAATAGCGTGTTTTTAAGAAATAATAACTATCAAAAGATTGACACTTGTTTATGTATAATTTCAAAGTGAAATTAGTTCCATTGAAGAAAATTGGATTAAATGGTAAAAATATAATCTAATTACACTTAAAAACAAATTTAAATTATAATCTAACCATATAAATAAAATATATTAAAAGGCAGTTTTGAATTAAAATACAATATTTCTCACTATTCTTAAAAAAATAAATATTAATAGAAAAATACCAAAATTTCATCAGAAGTAAATTTTGAGGTCCCGATTATAAATAACAATATTATTTTGTCAAAATTAAGATGAAAAATGTTCAAATATTGGATTTAAAAATGATTCTCCATTAAAATGTTGAAAAATTGATTTTTTTTTTTGAAAAATACATTTTTTATCTGAAAAATTGATTTTGTTTTTATAATATGTTTAAGAAACAAATAATACATAAGTTAAAATTATATGGAGTATATAAAATTCAAAATCTAGTTAATACTATTCATAACTGCTTTTGAACGGCTAGTTTGGTAAGTCGTGGTGTGCTCGAACTCGATGTTGCATGTAACACAAGCTATTGAATTTAAAGAAAGTAACATACTCTAAAATATTTGAGCGTTATATTCTCCTCCCCAATAAATTTTTTCCTCGCAATTTGAAATTATTCTTTGAAAATAAACGGTTAAAAATAGAAAAATACTTTTGTTGAAAACCCACATCGAAAATTAGGTGAATAACATTTAGTCTTAATAAGAGGGAAAATGAGATGAAAATGTTACCCCCAAATTATGATCTCTATTAGGAGAACATTGGTGGAAATTAGAGACACATAATTGGAGGGAAAGTTTAAATATATATAGGGAGTTATTGAGGTCATCAATCAAAAACAGGTGTAAAATTCAGGGCCTCAATGCCATCAATCTATGATGATTTAAAATATAATCAGTTAAAAAAAATATAAAGCATTAGTATAAAACATATTTTGGTTTTTAAACCCATTCCCTATAGTTTAATAATAAATTTATTCATAGAATAAGAAAAAATATATACTTGGCAAGTAGAGTTTCATCCATTATCTAATTCTTACCATAAACTCATCTTTCACTCCAAATGATGAGTATTAAAGATGACTTGGTTACACCTGAAGCCATAGAATCAACTTATAGATAATCAAATAATCCATAATGGATGAACTATATATTTCCCTATTCTTTAGAGATTACCCAAAACCAAAACGGTTAGTAAAAGATCATATTATCCCCAAAAAGGATAATACTTTAGAGAAAGAAATACTAATCTTAATTTCTAAAATTAAACCAACAATACCCAATGTTCAATAAATATCCTTAAATAAACAATTTTCCATAAAATAATTCAATATAATCAATACTAATATTGAACCCCAAAACTCAGAAGAATATTCTTACATAGTATTCCATGTTATATTGTATCTCCAAATAATATCGACTATTCTTAATGTCACATACTTAAAAGTAATTAACCTAATCACATATTCTCTATGATTGGTTAATCATTTCCATAAATAACCCAAATCACTATAAATCCAAAATAAAAACATAGGTAAAAAACCCACCATTACTCTTCAAATGAAATCCCATAGTATTCTATTTTCCTTAGGCATAAGTATTCCCAATAGAGCGAACTTCTTCCGAAATAATATTTATCACATAATCACCAAATAATTTTCCTATACTAAGGATATCCATTTAATAATACATAAGATCCCAAATAAACTTATTATTGATCAATAAAGTAATTTAACTGAAAATAATTAGTCACACTAACCAGGGACTTCACATAGTCCAGTGGTAGGCGATAAATCACAATTGCACTATAGTTGTGGGTTCGATTCCTGCTGCTTTGTCCGAAACGATAGGCCGTCACATGGTCTGTGTGTTTTCATTTTTAAAAAACAATACAATTTTATAATATTCCCAAAAAATTGATAGATTCCTCAAAATAACTATAACATAATTTCATCACAAATGTTATCTCATACATCGCTTTTTCATTCCAAAATTTAATAACAAGTAATTGCCTTAAACTCAATGATCATATAAAACCAAATTGTTATTTATAACTATATCCACAAGAGAAACGATAATTCTTCCTAAAATATCAATTTCACATGACAAACTGTAGGGTTACTATTACAAGAGAAAAGTCTTCCAATGTAATCCCATCAATAAAGAGCATTAATACTTTTTAAATATTTTTCCATCCATTTATTTCCACATACCTTTTTCCTTGACCAAGAGAATATCCTATAGAATAGGGCATTCACTCAGGTAATGGCTCGGTCCCCTACATTTACAGCCAATGACTATAAATGGATTCTTATGATTATTTTTATTTTCATTCATAGTACCCTTCATTTTCCTCGACAATTATTTACTTTATATTCTTATTTCCCACACATAAAGCATTTCATTATTCCATTAAGACATCTTCCTAGGTGTCTCATTCCAAATTTACTGCATGATGGAAAATGAGCTTTCTTTTCTCCATGGTCTTCACTGCTGGATCTCTTATCATTAACCACTTTTCTCCTATTTGTTGAGTCCTGGAGTTGGTTAATATCTATGTTGTTGATCATATTATTGGAAAAATGATTCAGCATGAAAATGATATCTTTTATGCCTATCAACATTCCATTTTGTTTCTCTTTCCACCACCCTTCAAACCTTTTACATCATGCTAAAAGTTACTATGACTTCCTTGGAATTCAGCCATTGACTAAAACCATAAATCATTGTGTGAGTAATAATATTCATAAAATCATTTTGAGAATATCATGACAAATTATTTTCAATTTAAAAAACCTTAGGATTAACCAAGGTAATTTATTCTCATTTTATATTAAAATTTTTCAAATCAGTTTCTAAAGATAATGTAAATTATCAAAGAATATCCCCAGAGAGTGTCGTAACCAAGAGTGAAGCAAGGCCCGTTGTCGTGTACCAGGATACCCTGTAAAAAGCCCGAAACACCTTGTCGGAGTTTTCACTCCTAGGTACACCTGTGCCAGAGTCTCCATTATCTTCTCGTATCAAGATAGGGATGTACTACTTGGAAAATACACAAAATCCCTACATTACCATGATTATAGGAAGTTCTTCTATACTAATCCTCAAATTCTATCTTAGGGTAATGTGCTATAATCAGATTTTATCTAGATATATATTCCTAGGTCTGTACTAAACTTCCTCTGATACCAACTGTAATGCCCTGACCCTAGAATCCAGGATCCAATGCGTTATTATAATACATTGGAATGATTACAAGGGATCATTTCCCGAAGTATTGATCAGATTAATAGTATTGGAAACAAGACACATACATAAGTTCAACATTACAACTTGAAAAAACATCAACACTAATTTATTCCATTAAAAACTCCCAAGATTCCAAGATTATTCCTTAATGTCACTCATAACTAACTTTTTCATATCCCGGGAAAATGAAACATGAGAAAGGGGTGAGCTCAAATGCTCAATAAGAGTAAGAAATATTTCGAAAGATAACATAAACATTAGGCACAGTGAATAATTGAAAACACAAGCCTTTAATAATAATAAACATGAACACTTTATGGAAGGAATATGAGATGAGTAAATAATTACATAATAAAACATTTTCATTGGTATTCTACTAGTTGAATAACCACATGAAATATCAATAGTTAATCTCATAATGATGGAATGCATAATACCGGAAATTATAACCACATGGTCTTGGCCTCATCCAAAGACTACAAATAAGATTTTGTCATGGCCTTGTGCCAAGACACTATTTTGTATCATGAGACCTATCGATGCATTTATGAGAAATAGTAGGCTCCAACTATCACTTACTAATTCCAATGCATTTCTCATATGGAAAGGTTTAAACATAACATAAACATTTATATTAAAACTAGCATACGAAATGTCAATACTTTATCCATAAACCATGAATGGTATAAAAATAACACATCCATAGTCAAACATAACAAATTCAATTCAATATGGAAGATTTTATTATAAGAGATTAACCTAAATTGAGAATAATGAGGTATATTGACATAGATGAAAAAAATCATCAAAACTATTTGAGAGAAATTCACCCCTTTTTCTTGAAAACATTTAGAAGTATCTCTATTTATCAAGATTTCGTTTAAAATATATTTTTGAATCAAAGTTTCCCATACAAATTTCAAACATTAAAAATGAATTTTAATTTGAATACATTTATGTCCATATAAATAAATCCTTAAAACCATTTTTAAAACATGGACATTAATGAGAAAGATTTAGAAGAATAAATCATTAAAAAATTTAAAATGATATTTTAGTTAGAGTTCCTAAAAAAATGAGAGACACTTCAATAAAAATAATTTAGGTTATAAAAACATTATAATATCATGAGAATAAAGAGATTCATGATATACAATGTCAAAGTACAGTATATACACCAACTAAAAGTGAATTGGTGCATAACAACAAAGAAGACTCAATGGGATGTAAGTTGAGATGAAATCCCTTATAAAGATCGTACCCTTAGGTTAAGGATAAATCAATGAAAAAATTATGTGTGACAAATATAAATAAACTCAATATTATTGGATATTATATGTAAATCAGTCATAGAACATTCACACATATTCTTGTAAAATCAACACCAATGAATTGGATGTTTAACTCAATGAATGGAGATTGAGTTAAAATTACTCTTATCAGGTTAATATCGATGACCTGATAATTTATCAATGTAGTAATTATGTGTATCAAAAGTATATCCACATAAATATGAGTGAAAATTACTACATAAATAATAAATATTGATTCTACACATAATCTTGTAGTAAAATATTCAATGAATTATGCGTAAAGACCATTCAGTGGAAATTGAAATTTGAAATTCCATTACCGATTTGGTAACTTATGAAACATACACCCCATGAAAGAATGATCATAAAATGAAGATATAAATACCAATATATTAATTTATATTACACCAAGAATACAATCATGGGAAATACATACATCACACAAAATGAAATAATGTCCAATATAGCTTGAATCTCACAGAAATTAGAAGTGAGATGAAAACTCCTTACCACATAGTAATTAATCGAGTCATATGACCAAAAGTTAATAAACATCTAATGAATCACAGAATAAAATGAATATATATAGAATCATGATAATATATATCAAATGGTAGTACACAATACACCACATGCAATAAGTGGCGAATAATGGAAATCTCACGAAATTAAAAGTGAGATAAGAAACCCCTTACCTCTAGCCCGACTTGTCTTGTATGTTCCTTGTTCTTCATAAATAATAAACTTAAGTTAATTTATAATTGACTAAGAAAATTTTTCATTTTTATTATTCCTTTTATATCACTTATAACTTTGTTATAACAATTATTAATTTATTTGAGTTCAAATTGGATATTTTATCGATGTTCGGAACTTGAGTAAAAAATGAACTTGTTATAATTACAATTTTTCCATGTAGTCAAAATTACATTATCTCCAGAATGATATAAATAATTTATATATCACATATATATATATATATATATTATCCATTATATATATATATTTATAACAGTACATAATATTTGGAGATAAGAAATGAAATGTTCCGTTCATGGAGACGGTAAGCCATACGTACGCATGAATGACACTTTCATTTATATTTTGTATTTTAATGGAATTAAAACATAATGATACATAGTTATATTATAATTCATGTATAATATCATATATAATATAATTAAATCAATCCTTCATACATCCCACATAAGGCATTAATGAGTCATATCATTTTGAGAGGGCAGTAGTCCGCACTTCGTCAAATGAAATTTTCACGTTTTACCCATAATGGAGACCATAAAATAATTATATAAATGGAAAATATAGAAGAATAAAGAAAACATAAACATAATATATATATCATATATAAATTCAGTTCCATATTAATGGACACCATGAGATGCGGTTGGAGATAATCGAACAATCATCGTTTCATGAGGTGTTAGTTTTCCGTCCACAGAAACAATATGTTCATCACCCATTAGATGGAGGTGTGTGTAGGTTTCGTTTGAATAATTATCATAAAAAAATCCTAGTATATTTAGGATATTGGTTTTGTTATAAAATAAAGGAATAAAAATATTTTAGGGGGTTGGAGATGTAAAATAAAACAAAAGAATTTAAGAAAAAGCATTACCTTTAATTTGGGTAACTTCCTTTTGCTTGAACCAAAATGAATTCTTGAAGTGCCTTATGCATAATGTATGGCTTCTAGAAGTAATAGGAGGATCTTGAGAGATTATTTTGTTTGGGGTTGGATGATCCATGGGGCTTGATAGGTGTGTGGAATGGGTTAGAAGTGGTGTCCTTTTATAAGGGGGGGAGGGGTTCTTTAGGAATGTTTGAAAATATTATTTTATTATATTGTGATATTCGGTTTATAAAGGTCCAAAACTAATTAAAGTAAAAGATAAGATGATTCATGGTCAAAATAAAATCATCCAATAAGAATTGGACAGTTTTTTATATTGTTTTAATATTAATAATCTTATTTATTTAAATTATTTATTAATGAGGTAAATACTACATCACTATGGTGTCATAAATAATTTAATTTATTTGATGTCTAAAAATTATAAACAAATTACCATAATTTAGGAAATTTTTTTATATTTTCAATGATTATTTATAGTTGAAAAGATTACTTATATAACCCCATGTAAAAATTGATATACTAAAAGATATTTGTTAATGTCATTTTTGTCTTTACTTTAAGTTAATTAAAATAGAGTGTCATTATAATTCTTAAGTGGCTCTATGGGGTCCCAAAATCGACCCAAGGATGCCCATGGTCGGCCATTACTCATCCAATAATGTGAGGACAAGTGTTAAGGTAATTTTGTATTATTATAATATTCCTTTTACCTTGAATTACCCTATTTAACTTTATCCGCGGTAAATAAAAGTCAAAAGATACTATTCACCAAAAATGATTTTTATCATATTGAACCACATATTACTTAATAACAACAACATTATATCTCTTATCTTCAAAAATCAATTCCCAAAAGTGGTAAAATTCAATTTAAATAAAAAGGTCGTATTTTTAACTACTACTTAGTGGTTTCACTATTCATCAAAAATTGACGTTTTTTAAGCAAAATACAAAAAATTATGCCTAATATATATTTGATATCCCGAATTCAAAAATGAAATCTATTTTACCAAATTCAAAACATAGAATTTGGATTAATTAATTTAAAATTAATTTCCATTGTTAAAACAAATAGCGTGTTTTTAAGAAAAAATAACTATCAAAAGATTGACACTTGTTTATGTATAATTTTAATGTGAAATTAATTCCAATGACCAACATTGGATTAAAGGATAAAAATATAATCTAATTAAACTTCAAAACAAATTTAAAATATATTCTATCCATATAAATAAATTTGATTAAAATGTAGTTTTGAATTGAAATACAGTATTTCTCACTATTCATAAATAATGAATATTATTAGAAAAATACCAACATTTCATCCAAAGTAAATTTTGATGTCCCGATTCTAATAAAGCATTTTAATTTTTAAAAATTATTATAAAAAAGGGTCAAATATTGGATTTGAAAAGGGTTTTCTATTAAAAGGTTGTAAAATTGATTTTTTTTGAAAATACATTTTTTATCTGAAAAATTGAATTCTTTCTTATAATATGTATAATAAAGACATAATTTATAAGTTAAAATTAAATAGAGTATATAAAATTCAAAATCTAGTAAATACAATTCACAACCGCTTTTGAACGGCTAGTTTGGTAAGTCATGGTGCACTCGAAATCGGTTTTGCATGCAGCGCAAGCTATTGAATTTAAAGAAGATAACATACTATAAAATTTTGGGGTGTTACATAAAATGATCAAAAGGATGAATATGTTGACCATTGGAGATGGAGATTCCACCACTGCACCATCTAGAAATAGAAAATCATTATTAATAAGGACATTCATTTGTGACTAAAAACATCACCTAGGTGTTATAGAGTGGATTAACCATAGTTAGGCTCTTCACCATTCATATGGTGTCATTTTACTTAGGTTAATTACCATATTTCTAATATAATTGAAAATGGAAACCAATCTAAGAATTTTGATTCATGTTTTTGGGTCATGATGAGGTGAAATATCAACTAAAGTCTTTTGGGTGTGGATGAAAAAGAGATAAAAGGTATGAAGGGTTTTTATACTGAAATAGATGGTCAATAATTGTTTAAGACCCCTAAGGATTATGCCCCCATTTATTGAATGCACTCTAAAGGTGAGGGGTAACCGAATAAAATTGATTTGGTTTTTTATCGAAAAGGGCGGCCAAATCAATTTAAAGAGGTGGCCTTTATGAATGAATATGTACCCATTATATTGTATAATATTAGATAAATGGATTGGAATGGTTTTCTCTTTATCTTCCCTATACTAGTATGACTATTGAGAAATGATTTATGTTTTTTAGGGAGAAGTGTTTATCCCTAAAAGCATTGTGTTTTTTCTACTTATTCTCTACTTATTCCTAATATATAAAAAGGAAAATCTTGGTGAGTCATGTTTTGAAATTTTCTGAAGTCATCCTCTATGGGATGTGAAAATGATAAACCATTGTGTGTTTTTTTATTCCAAAAATTTTTCCGAAGCCACAAAGGGGTAGTCCAAGTTAGTAGAGGCATGAAATTACCTAGACTTCCCTTTAGTGGTTTTTATCCTAATAATCATTTGTGTCTTATTAATTTGAGTTTTAAGATATTATAATATTTTGTGAAATCATTTGAATCATGAATGTGGTTGTAAAAATTAAAGAAAAAAGGGATAAATATTAAGGTCATAAATCTTTGATCAAAATTTGGTCTCTTATCCCTGATTAAGGGAAGATAATACTCGATCTGAATGATGTACCCCACATCAGTGTATATGTCCTCAAAGGGGTCAAAACTTATATGCAATTTATGATGATAATACTTTAAAAATGTGGGTAATGTTTAAAAAAATTCATCTTTTTCTAGGAGTGACGTTACATTTCGGATAGTAAGGGAATAATTTACCCAATGTAAATTATGAATAGAACAACAATACTAACAACATTGGATTGAAAATGGTGCAAACCATTTAAATAAATTCTATTTCGATAAATATATTTCACATAGTTGAAGGTCATAAAACTCTAATCTATTTAGCTTCTTTGATGAAATTTTTTTTGATATGGATCATACATATAATATAATCATATAAAATAAGGTATTTACTATTGAGAAGGAATGCGAGTCTAAATCCAACATGAATTGGTAGGATCCAGATTCCAGGGTGGAAATTAATATTGAATGGGATTGAATTTTTTAATAGGGACTACAATATATGATATATCAATAACTAAATGCTCTATGAAAAAAGGTATCAATACACATGTTTTTCTTCATAATAGATGATTTTATCCCAACTTAGTTTCATTGGATGAAAAAAGATATCAATTCAAGAAAACAATACACTTGGATGGAGTAAAGAATTTTATGTGAATGAGATTTTCTAGTTGGGACTAGGATAGTATATGTGGGCATCACTATATACCATTTTACAATATTAATCAAATTATATATAATTCTAGTAAATAAAAATATTTTTTATGGGTAGGTAAACCTTGAAATTATGGAAGACAAATGATGACCTAACAATAAAATCTTATTAGGAAGAGAACTATTACTTAAGTCAATATCTTATAAAAGGATGGTCATGCATTTTGAAGTCAAATGTTATAGAAAACTCTAACCAATATACGATCATATATAATGTACCTTTGGTTCTTGTAGCTGAAGTTAATAAATCATAGACCAACATTTACTACACTTTACACTTATGTGGCATAAAGCCTCCTCAACATCGTTTGTAATGTTTTCCAATTTTATTGAAACTACATTATTGGGATGAATTTAATTTGAATCGATCTTTAAATTTTCCAAGTGAATAATTTAATTTTTTTGTTAAAAACTCTTTACTGATCATAGTATAAAAATGTAATAAATAATAAAATTAGGGTAAATAAATCACATAGTGAAAAAAAATTAATCTAAGTAACAAACCAAATAAATAATTATGGAAATTATAAAAAATATTTCATGGAGCTTAAGATAACATTACTTAAACTCATTTAAAATAAATATTCAATTTATATTATAGTAACTATCAAGTTAAATTGTTTATTTTATCATAAAGACGTAGGAGGATCTGGAACAATATCATATGTATACAGGTCCTGAACAAAGAACATGGTCAATATCATTTATTAGAAGATAAAACATCCATAGCCTATAAATTCTTCATAAAATAGTTAGAATATATATATTTATCACTTGGAAAAAATTAAAAACACATTAATAGTAGGTATCTATATCTTTGAGATCCTCATCAATCAACCAGATAGATGACGAGTCCAGAAATAGAATATAAAGAATATTATTATTTAAAATATTCAGATTTATATCCCATAAATCTCCTCAATTTCACATGATTTGAATCAATGATTACAAAAATAGAACATGGATATTTTATAATGAATACATCATATACTATAACCTCCATGTAAACACATAGAAAAATAATTCCAAGGGATAACTCTGAAATAATAAAGATAAAACATAGTTTGATGGAATAGATTTCAATAATTTTAATGTCAAATCTATTTATTATATATTTTATTTTTTCCATGATATATTATTCTCCATTAATATAAATTAATGTAAATAAATCCTCTATGTTTTATGGATCAGTTTTAACATCATTCAATAAAGCAACCTATATTAAATTAAAATGGTTCAATGTCACTTTAGCAAGTTTTAGAATTTTACATCAAATTCATCTCTCTAGACTTTGGGAATATGAAGTTATAATCTTACAAAATATAAATACTATAAAAAAATTAACAGTTAACTCAAATTTAATTGATTAAAGAGTATTTTTATTATTAAAACATGGATATAAAAGAAGTCATTTGACTAAATAATCTCCCATATATTAGGAATCAAAATAAATATAGAAAATGGTAAGTTTTACTTGATTAATAAAGAAAAACATAATATGACTTTTGAAGAAACTCCCATTGCTATATCATTCCAGAAACTAAAGTATAACTTCATTAACAACTTTATAAAAATTAAATATTCTCCTCAATAAGACTAAAACATACCATATTATCTAAACTCTATAATCTCTCCTACTTTATGATTTTCAAAAATGGAAACACTAAAGAAGAATTACATATATTTAGACATTACTCATAATACTTGGTAGTTAAATATAAGAAAGATCGATGTATATTCTATTCAAATTACTCTCCATGTATATATACTATAAATATTTTAAAAACATCCTCCCTACAATTAATATTTATTTTTTGAAAAATTCTCACAGTGAATTTAGACTTGTCCTACTTTATTATCTCCCCTTAGCATACAAATTATCCTCTTATTAAATAAAGAAAAATAAATCATTTTCCACTATTAATATTAATAAAAATATTATAAAGAATTATTTTTAGAATATTAAGGATAAAACAATCATCAACAATAATTAAAATATTCACCAATATTTTAGAAAATCGCCATTATATTTTATAGAAATGACATATAAAATATATAAATTGATTTTAAATTTATTCTTTTAAGTGATATTTAGTATGAATATCTTCAATATTCTTAAACCTTGGATACCTCACATTTAATATAATTTTCTAGTATTTAAATTTGTGTTTCAATTATATAATTTTATGATTCTTTTTATCTGAAATTTTATCGACTTCCACTAATGATTTACTTGAACTAGATTTATGACCTTTCAGATATTAGATTCCAATATCATTTTCTTTAATATGAATTTAAATCTTATTTATATTATATAATTAGTGATTAGAATCATATTTTAAATTAAACACCTATAGTTTCAATTCAATGTGATTGTTTAAAACATTATTCTACAACCTCATGATTCGAGTGTTGAAAATTAGGTCTTCAAATAGGTTCGAACTCACATTAGTCTCTTAAATAATATAAATAATTATATTCATATGAAGTGGTTGTTATCATAATAGTGGTAAATGTTCTTATTTTCTCTATATTCTAGCAATATATTTTGATTTGGAGTTATCTGAGTCATCCCAACCACCATTGACAACTAATGGAGCTTATGGATGTCCTTTATCTTTAGGTGTAATGTTATGAAATTCAATATGACTAAATGACGGAAAATATTTTTCTTCTTTTTCTAGAAATATTTTCTATTATAATCTTGTAGTATCAACTAATGTTTCCTTCTTTGTAGGATCTAAGAATGACGATTCAATAATTTTATATAAAACATCAAAAATAGATGACTCATTATTTTTTGTATCATCTGATGATAATTCTAAATTTGATAAACTAGAATATGATATATTCTGGTATGATGTTTTTGTAGGATACTCAATAGACGTATAATTATCTTTTTCTATATATTCCAAACATGGATTCAAAATGGATTCATCAGAACACTAAATAGATTATGTAATTTTTCCCTTCCCTTTACATGAAATATATTTTGAGAAACTTATGTATCTCCTCAGTATATTATAAATATTATTTACCAATTCACTGATCATTAATGGAGGTAAATTATATCAATATCTATTTATTTTAAAATATAATGTTTTTATCTATTAAATTTCTATTGATTTATTCATTTATAATGACAATAAAATCAACATTACCAAAGGCAAAATAATAATAATATCTAGTCTTCTATTAAATAACATTCTTCCTTACTTCATCATTCTTCTTCTATATTTGTATATGCTAACTTTTGATTATAATATTAATTTATAATGACTATAAAATTGACTGAAACTTATTTTTTTTATTAACATAATCCACCTTTTATGGGCTTAGGGGGACCTAATCATTATATCAAATAATTAAAATAGTAACCAGGCCCCTCAGTCCAGAATCCTAAGGAAAAAAATAAACCAATTTAATTATACAATTAAAATCCCCTCCCCTGCATAAAAAACGTAAATAATAGCTTCCACCTTTTCATCACTGCTCAGATAGTTATCTCGTTCCTGGAGGAATGGTCCTGTTACCAATGGAAATTTCCATATACTCTCAAATATGCGATTCCGGATAGCAAGCTATGGTGGAAAATCCATACATCGAACCTCCTATAGAGCATCCCCTTGTAGGTGAATTGGATGCACTATCCCATAAACCACATACTATAGTGCCACAAAGAAAAAAAGCAAGAACACAAAAACCATGCCAAGAATACATAAATTCATCACCAACACACATCTATTACTTCACACCCCAGAAAACCCATTCCTCCTACACCATGAATCCATCAAAATTTCTCCTCCACCATTGTTAACAACCTGGTCACTAGAACCATAGCTAGACGAAAAGACTGCCGTAACAACAAGACTTCCCCCAACATCGTAAGAACAAATCAAATCAAATAGGAAGACTTCTAAGGAGAGAAAATCCAAGACATCGTCACTCAAGACCATATGTCCCAACACTAAACCTAGGGAGTGTTGTAAATGAGGGGGTCCAAGCCGATCTGAACCAAAAATTCTTCTTTGGGAATAAATCTGACCAGATCTTGACCATGGAAGGACCCTCACCAGAAACCAAATTGTGCTAACCATGGGATGCAAAATAAACTACCTAGGAGGTCCAGGGTCACCCTGATACTGTCGATGATGAAAATCCACCCTCGTATATTCAAACATCAAAGGAAACAATGTGAAACAAACACCTTGAGCTGTGAAAACCTACAAACTCCAAACCCTCTAGAGAGAAAAATGAGAACATAAGGGAGGGGGAGGGGCCACCGAGACCCTCAGTCTCAATGCTAATGTTTGGAGCCTCCCACTTACGAATTGACATAAAGGGGAACCGTATTTCTATTAGAGGGGGAGAACTTCCAGTCATAATCAAGTATCGAATCTAATGAATATAAATTTAACATGACTAAAAACAAAATAAGAATCTCTATTCTTCTATTCGTTTAATATTCATCCTTACTTCATCATTATTATTCAAAAATCCATCTCCATATTTTTCAAAATTTTATTCTTATTTTTCATCTTGAGTATCTAAAGATGATTTATGATACTACATGAGTGATTATATGGTATCTAAATGTTATTTAGGATTCTTATATTACATTGATTTCTATGTAGGCTTCTCCTTTTATCTTCCTTTTCAAGGGATATTAAACAACCAATACATTTTCAACAAATAATATCCTTATAATTTTTCATCATTTTCTCAGATAGCAGAAATTTATCTTCTGTTTATGCCAAGAAAAATTTATTCTCAAATAATTTATAGAAAAAAATCATCTATATAACCAATTCTTGTGTTCAAAAAACATTAACACCATATTTCACTAAGATCATCACTAATATTTGATTTAATTTCCTTGAATATGGAATAATTTTTTTCTCCACCATTCTAGAACATATAACCTCAATATAGTCCCATGTTAATTTAATGTGGATAAACTTCTCTATTCCTTAGAGGAAATCCTATAAAAAACGTATTGAATCATTATTGTATCTTTATCTCTATTTCTCTGAGGCAAGGACACAAAATCCACTAAAACAAAATTCTAGCTTCTAGTATCATGTGAGATATTTTGTAAACACTTTCATTTTTCAACAATATACTCTCCATATATACATAGACACACACACACACACACACACACATATATATATATATATCTGTGTGTGTGTGTGTGTGTGTGTGTATGTATGGAATGTTATATAAATTTCTAAAAATTTATGAGATGTGAATAATGACATACTCTCTAACAGTTGTCCTGTAGATTCTTTAAATTTCAATATAGTCAAGAAAAAATCATGATCCAAAATAGTGAACAAGACATTATTTTCTCCATTGGATTCCTAAAAAACAAAAGCAAACGAATATTTTCTATTGGTATGAGTGTAAGAAAAAATATATTCTTCACTCATCTCTTCCATATTATCCCATATTAGTAATTTAATAACTATCTTTAATAAGGAATAATTATTTTTATACAAAGACACATCAATCGACCTTTCAGGTATAATTTATGTTTTAAATATTTCTATAAGTTATTCCATCTTGAAAATAAAAATTAAAAAAATTAATTATGAGATTAATATTTTAAATTTGTAATGATTCATAAATAATTTCATGAAAAGAGAAAAGGGTTCAATGATCCTTAATATAGTAACATTCCTTCTCTGTTGTTAAAATACCATCATATATTCCAAATCACTTCAAACCAATATGATGATGTCATGTGTGATAAAAGAATAAATTTTAAATTTCATTTGAAAAATCAGTAAATTACCATAAACATATTGAAAATATATTTTTTGAATAATTATAAATGTTAATTAAAAAAGAATACTACTTTGGGATGTTACCTCTTGTTGTTTTTGTATAATCCTAATCTAGTGAAGATGATTTCAGATGAAATAAAAAAAATTCTATCAACAAAACTCTCTAGATGATATGAAATTTCAATACAAAAGTTAACCTAACAAAAGGAACCACTTTCTCAAGGTGTTAAATATTATACGAAGAAAATCACATAATGTAAATAATCTTACAAATGCAGCACTTCATACATAAGAATAAGATAAACCTTATATAAGAGAAGAAAGTTAGATAATATTTTTCATATGTAAAAGTAAACAAAAAATATAAATTAAGAATTGAGTAAATATAAGTATATAATGTCAAATGAAAAAGTATTATGTAATGATTTTTTATTTAAGTAAATATATTCTTCCTATGAAAGAAATATTACATCTTTAATACCTAGACCTTATTTGGACTAGGAATTCTTGCGAATTAAACATTTTGGACCCATATCTATCTAAATATACTATACTGAATAGATGAAAGATCCTCAGAAATAAATTCTTATTTTTTTCTAAAATATTTAACCTTTTTAAAAGGATAAATTATTTTTTCTATTTTTTCTCATTGAAAATTATGAAAAATGGTGCACTCTTTGGTACATGGTAGTTAGATAGAAAATGATATCATCTAGTTTATTTTAAGATAACAACCATCATATAAATTTCCTATAAATTAAATTATTTATTCATTATATATGTCAATTATATCCCAAAAACAATTTTAGGTTTAAAATATGGGAATATTAGTAAATTCATTACATTAAAAAGTGGAAACTTCAAAAAAAAACATCCAATTATACAATTATGTAATTCCTTTGTAAATATGTTATTTCTATATTAAAGTTAACCCCATTAACTACATGTATAGATTTATTAAAATTATACGAATCATTATTCCTTATAAAAATCATTTTAAAATACATGATGATAAAAACAACGATTAATAAGGGATGTAATATAATGATAAACATACTAGTCATATATAATCGAAAAAATTACATAATAAACTTTTAATTTTTCATATTAATCTTTAATCATATTTACTGATTTAATTATCTCTAAAAATATATAATTTTTCAATAGTATTAATATATTTTTTTTGTATGAAACCATAAATAAAAATTAATAAACATGACTCTTTCATTGAAAAAATGAAAAATCATCAATACCATTTCATGAAAATTAAATAGTCCCCCAAACTCTCTAAATTTTATACACTCACTTACTTACCTATTTAAATAAACAATTTCTATTAAAAAATTAGAATAATATCATATAGTTAAATTTAGAAATTATCATTAAATTAATTGATTCATGAAACTGTACAATAGAATTACCTAACCAGATAATTCCCACATCTCTTAGGAGTAACCTCCCACTAATAAACTCTATCATGTTACCAAATTCATTGGAGTGTCATATTAGGCCCACCCATTATAAAATTTATATTAGGATCATGCATCATTCATATAAAATTTTAAATAATAATAATACGATTCAAAAACATATATATTGAACTATAACCACAAAATTTATTTGAATTATAATTATATCCTATAAGTAATAATATATTTATTCATCTAATAAAAATGAGAATAAATTTCTAATTTCATAGAAATTTGTTTTAAAAAAATTAATTCCACGAATTTTAGGAATATAATATTCTTTGAAAATAGAATTCCCAATTATAGATAAATATTTATAAAAAATAGCCTCTATGGTAGTGGGAAATGGAAATCTTGTGGTATATGTTGAAAAAAATCTTTTTCATCTTACTAAAAAGTGTCAAAACTGACTTGTATTGAAAAAAATTAAAATATTACTTTTAAAAACCATAGTTAAAAAATAAATTATATTTTAAAAGGAACTTTAAAAATATTTGATGTAAAAATAATAATATTCTTGAAATATTTTTAATAAACTGGGATATGGAGGAGAAAGAATTTAAAACATTTAAAATATTTTTTTGAAGGAAAAGAAAATACCTCAGGTCCCAACTCACTACGTTCATATATATACTAACCTGAGTAATAAAAATATATTAATTTATAATTTTATGGATCAATTTTCCTTTATTATTACATAATTTTTAATTAATTTCAGTTTTCATTTAACTACTAAATCATGTATGTTCACTTTGGTCATTATTGAGGTCCTTTATATCATGATTTCGAAAAAAATATTTTATAGGTTGACCGTGGTAAAAGGATTTAATGTTATATAATGTATATAATTTTGAATTTTTTTAATAATCATGTATATAGCTAAAATATATATTTTAACCATATATTTAAATAGGTTATGAAAAATGCAACACATCATTTCATGGAGGAAATAGTCATCCCGTACACTTAAGCGACGTTTGTACTTTTCTAATGGGTGGTAATTAAATAATGTAGATAATATTATACTTTTCTAAAATATTAATAATTTTATAAATTTCATATTTACTCATTATTTCTGTCTTGTTAACCAATAATGTTAAGCGATATAGAAAATTGTATCTCATCGGTTCGTGGAGGAAGTAGTCTCCACATACACACGAGATACTTTATTCTTATCCATTAAATGGATTAGTAATATGGTAGGTAATTTATTATCATTAATGAATCTAAATTATGTCACAAATACTATATATATTATTTTTATAAATCATTTTCACTATACATATGAGGTGTTGATGAAAAGAAGAACAACACTTTATGGAGGTTGTAGTCTATACATACACACAAGCGATGTTTTCATTTCCCATAGAATGAAAAGAGAGAGAAAATGGGTTTCAAATATATCATAATATCATTTAAGTATAAAAAAAATATTTTCTATATAATATTAGAATGTATATAAAATATTTTATAAATTTGAAAAAAAAAATGATACACTTGGTAAAGAATTATACATAATCTTGGGAAAACTTCCCATGGTATACACCTTAAGGCTTAAATAGGTTGGAATTTTGGTGAGGCCAAAACCTATAGGATGTGGGGAGAAGAGGACGAAAACTATTGGAAAAGAAATGATTCGATAAAGTCTGAATAATGTATGTGAATATGTGAGGAGAGGCACCATACTGTTATAAGATAGGGGAGAGGCACACATGTAAATACATAAAACATTTCAATATATTATATGTATTTATATGAGTAAAGAGTCTCCAAATTTTAAAATTTACTATATAGGATGAAGATGATTTTAAATATAGTAATTTAATAAAATATATAAAATGTTTTATGTTAATTAAATGAGTATCTCTTAGTTTTATCCCCCTCATTAACTCTTTAAACTAGTACCATGGTGACAAAGTTTTTCCAAAGATACTATTCATAATGACCAAAAAAGTAAATAATGTTATTTACAAATTTGAACATTATGATTCCCATAATGAAATAATGTTCACCATATTCATTTTATAGAATTCATAATTATTAATTTTAATATCAGTATTCAAATAACAACAAAATTATTTTTTAGAAAAATTACCTTTTTATGAATGACAATAATTTTATACCAAAATAAAGTATAATAGTGATTCATATGGAACTAATTGAATATATATAAACAAAATGAGACTAATTTTAATTTAAAAACAATATTAAATAGAAATAAACCATGTAAATACCTGACTAAAATAAAATAACCAAAATAATTATTATTTCAATAAAACCAACACTTAAATTTACTAAATGTTAGAGGTATATTTGTAATCACAAAATTTATTTTTAAATTCATTATATTTATTATTAAATTTTATTTATTATTTAAATTAAAGGGTTCATAAAAATTTAATTTATTATTATATCATGAAATTTTCCTAAAGTGACAATACTTGCAAAATAAAAAAATCACTATTCTTTTAAAATTAATTATTTCTGAAAAAACTCAAAATAAATCATCATATTATATTAAAAAACAATTTCATATAAATTTTTTATTTTAATAGAAACAATTTATATAATTGATATAAATTAATCATAATATATGTCTGTAAAATAAAACAAATGTAATTTTTGAGAAAAATGTATTTTTGAATTATAAAATGAATTTTTACTCATTTTATATCAATTAACCAAAATGAGATAAATTTTATTTTAATCTAATATAAATAATATCAACATATTTCAGTAAATTCATTCATATATAGTGATTTTTGTAAAGACCCAAATTCCAATAGCCCCGAGTCAGCAGTTATTTTTTTATATTAGTAGTAGATACAAGGAATCGCACCCCGAAGGACCGAATAGTTTAGAAGTCTTGGTAAAGTAGAAAAATAATTGAATTTCACATTATAATTGAAAAAATAAAATAAAATATAGTATTTTATAATTATAATCCATTATTCCTATTAGCATATCTCTTCAGATCAACCATAATACACTTCCAAGAATCCTAGAGAAAGGAAACATAACAAAGCGGTGAGTTTTAATGCTCAGTAGAAACATGTGTACAGAGAAATATATCATAACTAAGTAATGAATAATAAATATGATATGGTATATAACCTAAATAAATTTAATTTAATAAATAATTTAATCATAAAAAATATTGTAGGAATAAATTTTGATCAACTAATTCCATATAAATAATCACAAGATATTAAAACTTATACATGGATATTAATAACACAATGAATAATGAAATAGACATAAATAAATAATATCATAATGATGGAATTAATAATTAAAAACATCATAAATATACCATTTATGGATTATTCCAAGACATCTTGCATAAATGGGTAAGGCCTCATCTAGAACCTAACCTAGTTTCTCTCATGAGACTTATTGATGCATTGATGTGCTATTACAGGCCCCTCGTTTCACTTAAAAAGTCCAATTAATTAAAAATATTAAAGTATTTAAACATAATAAACATCAAAACATTCATTGAACATATCATATGAAATGTTAATAATCTCTCTAATCGATAAAAATAATAAAAAACCATTCAATGTAATATGGCGAATGGTATGAAAATAGTACTTCCAAATTAAAATTTATCATAAACCAATAAGAAAAATAAGGTGGATTGTGTCATTACAAAATATTCATAACGTAAGATTCAAAAAAGGATGTTTACATTGATTAATATATTTTAAATAGAATACTAGAGTATTTTTTGATGAAAATAATCTTTTTACATTGAAAATAGATGTTTATAATCTAAAAAATATGTATAATAAAGAAACAATTTTTTTTGAAATGAACATTTTAAAATTGTATTGGGTGATTCAAATGATTATGGTTTCATGAAGGTAGTAAATTCCATTCATCTCGCTTAATTTAAAAAACATTCTATTTACACTGTGGTAATAAAATCTGAAAGTTCAGTAATAAGAAAATGATAGGAGTATTCCTTTTAAAACATTTTAGAGAATGTCAATAATGGGTAAAAATAACATTAAATATAATTAAAGAATTGTAAAAACATTGTGGAAATAAATTTTAGAAAACATTTTCATGGAATAGAAACCTTCCTCATCTGAGACTTGAAAATTAATAATCTTGAATAATGATGATATTGCGAAATAAACCTTTACCACTTGGGTATCTTCTGAATCATAAGCCCCATTAATGAAATAACAAAAAATGAAACATTAAATACCACAAAGAAAAATATAGTTACTATATAATATATCAAAGGGATATTATATACACCACAAAAATGTTATAATCGGTAAATATTGCATATGTATCATAAAAGTAAAAGTGAGACAGGAAACCCTTACCCAAGAATAGATTTCTTGTGTACGTATTTTAGAATCATATATAATAAATAAATAATTTTTTTAAAAAAATATTATAGAACCATAATAATATATACAATACTAGTCATTATTTAAATATAATATTTTAAAACCCATTTATTATCCATTCATTGTTAAAATCTCTGTTTCGGGTGGTAACTGCTTCATTTTTCTTGTATGTTTTCGTTTGGTAGTTCAGATCCTTATATATTGATCAATTTTTAATAATAGATATAAATTTAATAATAATATAAATATCATATATATTATTTATTTCCATTGTTTAAATTATCCAAATAAAGTAGTTATTAAAAACAAATTACACCGCTGCCAAGAGATAGTAAGTCGTACGTACGCACATGCAGTGAATTCATCATTCAAGGTAAGGATTAAAGTGGGTTATTGTTTTATCATAATACTAATAAAATAAAATTATACATTATAATAAATTTATTAATTTATTATGAACACAACACTTTAATATGATATATATGAGGAAATAAACGTGAAAGAGTTGGTAAAGATGATTACATCTTCCACAGCAGACTTCCTTTAAATCTCAACTTATGGGATCTAGGGTTGGCCTATTAGAAGGACCATAACCACCAGAACATGGATAAATATATTTAGAATAATAATGGTTAGTGTTTGTCTGATAAATATGGATCAATGTTTTGTAATGAAGTGATGGAATGGTTTTCAGTTTATAATTGAGGTGAGAGGCACTTTTGGAATTTCTCAAAATGTTAAAATAAAATAAGACTATTATAGAGAAATATGATTCCAAATGACCAATAAATAAAAAATGGATAAAATTTTTGACCATTTATTCTCATTTTATTATTATTATTTTTAAATAATTTAATAAAATATCATTCCCAAAATATATAATTATTGTCAATTTTGATACAATTCATTCATTGATGTTCAATATATCAAGAAAATATGTAAAATATGAACATACAAATTTATTATATCCTAACCACTTCATGTTTTAATATATATTTTTATATCACCATTAATATTTCAAATAATATTACTTTTAATATTTTTAATACCATTTATTTTTCATTCCATTAATTAAAAAATTAATACATCAACATTGTGTAAGAATTTAAGTTAATTATTTCTTCATTAAAAATTAAAAAAATTACCATGTTGAATATAAATATTTTATTATTCAAAATAAAATTTATAGCTGAATATATCCTTTGCATAACACCAAATTAAAAATATTACCGTTCTTATAAAAATAGTGTGCATGTTGGAATTTTAATTAAAAAATACAGTAAAGGTCATAATATCAATAAAGTAGCCCAAAGGTCATAAATTTGAATTTGGGATAATAATAGTAAATATATTCTAATGAAAAAATATTTATGTAAGTATTTGGGTTATTTTATTGTTCTTATAAAATTTTAAAATTAAATTACTTGATTCACCCTTTATCGTGGTAATAAACGTTATATGTTTACAATTTATATTGACCAAAAAAGGACCTATTTACTAAATTTTTACCCAATGATTACAAATATGGAATAAAATTTTCATAATTTTATTCACAAAGTTTTTATAATATAATTTAAAATTGAACTGGAAAAATGAAATGAAAAACTATTTTATTGAAAAATGCGTTTTTACTCCAATAAATGTACTGATACAAAAATAAGGTATAGAGATGATTAGAATGTTTGTATTTAGAATATATATAACTAAATATAACTTAATTTACTTTTATATAAAATTAAAATCATACTGTAAGATTTTAATATAAATAAAAATATAGTTTAACAAAAACTGATATTTTTCACTACTCACTAGAAAATCAATCATTTCATAAAAATACCAAACAATCACCATAAGATAATTAAATAGAATTATTTAAAAAGGGTTATTATATTAATAAAATAAAATGTATATTAGTTCCATAAATTTATTATAATATTCACTTATAAAAATAAAGAAACCTATTTTTTGATGAAAATAAATTTTGGAAGAATAAAATGTTCTTAATAAAACTTATTTGATGATTCATAAAAAAATTAAACAATAACATAAAAATGATTAAAAATTTATATATTTTATAATCTGGTTAAAAATATCCACTACCACCAATTTAAGGGTTAAATTCCATTGATCACATAACAATATTTCATTATTTCTTTATGCTTAGTGTTTCATATCTTGAACATTATCAAACATAGTGTTATTTTAAAATATCAATGTGTTACATTCTACCCTCCTTAAACAAATTTAATCATTTAAATTTGAATGTGTGATTAGTAATCAAGGGTTTGAAATTTAAAAATTCCTTTTTAAAAATCTGAAATTGTTAAAAAGTGTTAAAAAAATATCATCTTTATAATAGGGGAAGAGAAATGATAAGGTCACAAAAAACTATGTTTTTGAATAGGATACCATTAGTGATAATTAAAAATATGGGCATGTAAGTTAAATTTAACACACAATTATTAATATATATTGATAAATAAACTATTCTTGATAAATTAAACCACTATAAAATCATAAATACATGACGGGTTAAAAGGCCAATGATTTCTCATTAATAAAATTAAATGGATAATGTTTTTTTATTTCATAAATTTTTTCCAAATTAAGCAGTGATTTTACTATATAGAAAAGGAACCTGAGAAAACAAAAATTCTTTACACCTTCCATGTCTTATTTATAATCTCATATGTTGGTTTTTCTATGATCTATTTCCACTTCATCTCTTAGACTAGGAAATGGATATTCGAGATGAGTTTTTCTTGTATGAAGCACATTTAAGAAATCAAAAGATCCATTTGTAATTCCTTTAGCCTATAAATATTTAATAAAACCATAATGGTTACCACATGTTATCAAATGTAATAAATTATACTTTTTCTACTAACAATGACATCCCAAGTTGATGTTAATCAATTTTATAAGTATTTAATCTTAAGGATCCTCCAAAAAACCAAAAAATGAAGGTCACTAAATTTCTAATATCATGTTATCATTAAACTCATATGATGTATATCATAACATGTATATACATTGATAACATGTTTTCCTAAAATATTCTAATAACATTGATCACCATTATTAAAATGTGTATTCTTCCAATAATTAAACTCTCTCATAAAATCTCATATCATTGAATATAGTCCCTAAATCCCAAAGTGCTTTAAACTACATTATAAACCACATTTTCTTCAAATAAGAAATCAGTTCTAAGTCCATAAGTACTATCTCATTTGCTAATTTATTTTAAATATTTTATTTATCCCACCTATAAATTATTAACTAAAAATTAAATACACATTAATGGTTATCTTTCCTTTAACCTTACAATTAATTAATTTTATTGGTTTTCTAAACCATCCAATATATGATTTAAAATCATTAAATAAATAAAATTATAGTAAAATAATTATACATTTTATAACTCTTATAACTATAATTTTATTGATAAGATTCTTCTACACAATAATATATGAATAAAAATAAAAAATCACATCGACCATTCAAATTTTTCTATAGTAATATCATAATTTTGACTTTGATACCTCTTATTTTGAGGTATATTTCCTAAATTCTTAGGCAATTCGTTTGAATAATTTCCCCACATCTTTAAAGTTGAATAATTTCACATTGGTATTTTATTTTATTCCAATTTAATCATTATCCTAGCATCCTTTCTACGTAAACCTATAGAAAACTCCAATTCCATTCAAGAAAAGACCATGGTGTTTGTTTCCAAAACTATCACGTTTGGGAAAATCCATATTTCCCTTCATTTATTTATTTATTTTTAATTATTAAATTATTTTATTCTCTTTCATTCCTTTAAGACCATATGAAAATAAAAAATATATCTCTATCATAATAAAACATTATATTATTTCCTCATACGTTGAAAAAATATTGGGACTATAGTGCCCTTAAAATTATTGGTTTAAGACTATTAAACAAATATTAAACATTATACATTGAATTATTTATTTTTTATGCATCCTGTAATACATTTTTTTCCATTTTCTCAAATCCGGTTTATTCGTTACCGGTAACCGTACAGACACTGATCTAACATTAGACGAGTTCATAGAACTCGCCAACCATAAAAAAAATCACAATAATAGATTCAAATGGATTCATTGTTCCATTGAATGTTAGAGGATACTAATGCATGAAATGGTCTAAAATTGTTACACAAAATTTTGGTTTATAAGGCTGCTCTATATGGGTAGGGTTATATCTCATAACCTGAGTAAGCTGTCTAAATATAGTTATAATTTATCATCTCCAGCTTCAGCTTTAGCTCCAACCGCAGCTCAAACTCTATCCTCATTTTCTTTCTGAAGTTCATAATCCATACATCGATTAGGTGTATTGATTCAGTTTAATTTTCTCCATCTAGGAACTATTTCTAAAAATTGTAACCCACATAATTAGATCATATCATTATGATGCATTATTATCATCCCAATACTAGTCAAACACTTTATGTAAATGAAAAATTTAGGTATAACTAGTCTATAAATCATAAGATTTGTTCCTTAGGTAATATTTAATAATTATATAATAGGGTTTCATTCTATAATTTATGTTTTTCATAATCTTGTTCCCACAATTTCTATTATACTTCCTATAATACCAACTATAAAGACTCAAACTCATGTAGCCCAGAGTATGTGGTAACATTATTATATTGGGAGAAGATATAAGGAATCACATCCCAAAGGAATTAAGGGTTTAGTAATATGGGTAAACTAGATACGTAATTGAATTTCACATTAACATAAAATAAAATAAAATATTTTCTTTTATTACACAATTATCCCCTTTATTATATCGTTTCAAATCAATCATCCAACATTTTATGGCATGCCATATAATGGAAACATAATAAAGGTGTGAGATCTAATACTCAGTAAGGCTATGTGTACAACAAAATATATCATAAATAAATAATGAATAATCAAAATGGAAGGGTAAATAATTGATAACAAAATTCTTTAAATTTATAAGTTGAACTTGAAGAATAATATGATAGGATTAAATGATAATCAAATAATTAAATATAACAATCACATGAGCTTGAAACTTTTCCATGTATATTCTAAAAAATCGAATAGTCACATGGACATAAAAAACTAATCTCATAATGATGGAATGTTTTTTTTTTGAAATTGTAAACATACCATCATGGCCTCATTTCAAGATATATTCATAAATGGTTAAGGTATCATTCAATACCCAAGATTATTTGTCTTATGAGACCTATCGATTCATTAAAGGGATATAGTGGGTCCCAACAATCACTTAATAAGTCCAATGAATTACACATATTAAAGGGTTGAATGATAATCAATTCAAACATAGGTATTGAAACTATTATAGGAAATGTAAATACTTTCCCCATTAAAACATAATCATAAACCATCCAAGGTTTTATAGATAATGGAATTAAAATAGTACGTCCTTAGTAAAACTGATCATAAACCATCTTGATAAATAAGGTGGATGGAATAATTAATTTATAGTCATAACATAAGGTTCAGAAAAGTAATTTGGGAAAGTTGAAAATAATTTAGGGATATTAATAGAATATTTATCAAAGAAAATAAATTTGTTAACATTGAAAATAAATGTTTAAAATTTAAAAATTTGTTCATGTAATAAAAAACCATTTTTATTTAAAATTATATTTTAAAAATAAAATAGGATTCAAATAATTGATGCATCATGACCATGGTATATTATCTCAATTCAGTATAAGATAACAAAAACATTTATTTAATGCTTTTGTATTAAAATAAAAAAGTACCATGCTCAGAAAACAACAAGAAGATACCATTTAAAATATTATGTAAAAATTAAAACATGGGTGAAATTGGATATAAACAACATTTATTGAATATTAAAGGAATATTTGAATTTTTTTTATAAAACATAAACACTGAAGATAAATATTCCCTATTTGAGACATAAAATTAAATAATCTCAAATAATGATGACATTGTGAAATTAACCCTTACCACTTGGGTATATTTTGAATCGTAAGACCCATGTAAGGAATAAAATAACATTTAAATTTAAATACCATGAGTAAAAATAGAATTAGGATATAATATATCCATTTCATAGTATAAAAAACAGTAATTAAATAAGTGTCTAATATGGTATATGTCTCGTGGAGGTAAAAGTGAGACGAGAAACCCTTACATGGGGTTCAATTTCATTTGTACATGTCTGAAACTACTTTATAAAAAATATATATTTAATATAATTAAAATTTGGAATCATAATGATATATATATCACACAATATATTATTTTCATAAAATATAATATCACCCAATTATTACGATTTTATTATTAAAATCATAATTTTGGTTGGTAATTTCTTTGGTTTTTATGTTAATTTTTGTTTTCTAGTTCTATTCCTTATACAGTAATAAAGATTCTATCATATAAAAAAGTTAATAATGATTTCAAAATCATATATATTTATTACTTACATTATTATAACCATCCATGATATGTGGTAATGAAAAAAATTGTATTGTTGTATGGATGTGGAAAGCCATATCAATGAACGTGTGGTGTTATCATTTTTTGAAGGATGAATAAAACGTTGATTATTGTTTACTAAGAATAATAAAAACATCTAAATATGTATATATATAAATATATATGATATTTTAATTATGTATTTTTTATATAAAAAACACATTAATAGGAATTAGAATAAAAAATAAACTTGAAAGAGTTGGTATATACGATTACCTCTTCTTCAGGGAACTTCTTTTAGATCTCCTTTTAAGGGAACTAAGGACAATATTCTAGAAGGATTATATCCTGTGGAACTTGGATAAGGATTTTTATATGATTAATGGTTAGTGTTTGGTTGAGATATATGTCTCAAAGTGGTTAAAACATGTGAAGGGTTTCCCATTAATAATTAAGGAATAGGGAAGTTTTGGGATTTCTCAAAATATTAAAATATAATAAGACTATTCTAGTGAAAAATTATTCAAAATTCATTATTAATTAATAGTTGATGAAATTTATGAAGATATAATATCCCCATTTTATTATTTAATACTTTTAAAGTTTCTAAATAATTTAATTAAATATTAATCTTATAAAATACCGTTATTGTCTATTTTGATACTATTCATTACTTTGACATTTAAAATGTCATGAAAACATTTAAAATTACAAAATAATTTTTTATAATATCATAAAATGTCATGTTATTCTATAGAATTCTTTTATCACCTAAAATATGTAAAATTATATTATATTTAATGTAGTTAATATAATTTACTTGATATTTCTAACAATTAAATAATTACTCCATCAGTATTGTGTAAGAATTTATGTTAATTATTTATTCACTAAAAATTAAAAATAAATTACCATAATAAATAAAAATATATTATATTACAAAATAAAATTTATAGATGAACACATCCTTCAGATAGTACCATTTTAAAACTATTTCACTTATTAAAAACAATAGTTTAACATGTCTCCATTTTCGTTAAATAAAATACCATAAACGTCCTAATATCATTCATTTGGACCCTAAAGGTCATACATTTCCGTAATGGATTATTATTTTCTAGGTAAAATCCTAAAAAATTTGGTATATTTTTCTATTATTTTATGGTTCTTATCATTTTATTTTTATCCAAAATTATCCTATTGACCCTTTACCAGGGTAATAAAATTACCCATTTTATTAATCATATTGGCCAAACATAAAAGGGAATTATTCAATAAATTTGGGACCAATTATTCCAAATATATATTGAATTTTTAAAAATTCAAAACTCATAATTTTTATTATTGAACTTAAAATTAATCATGTAAAATGCATCGAAACAATTTTCTTGAGAAATGATTTTTGTGCAAAAAAATTTAATGATACCAAAATTCTATATAAGAATAATTAAAAATTAATTAATTAGATTAGATACAAATATTTATTATGTCTCTTTAAATAAAATTAAAATCATGAAGATAGTTTTTAATATAAAAAAATTAACGTTTTATAAAAATCATTATTTTTCACTCTTCACAAGAAAATCAATATTTTCTAAAAATTTAAAAAATTCGAAAAAATTAATTATTCATATAATTATTTAATAAATGCTTATATTTTTATAAAATTAAATTTATATATTTTCAAAAAATATATTGTAATATTATCTCATAAAAAAAGAATACCATTTAAAACATATTTTTTAAGAATAAAATGAATTTACTAAAACATCAGTGATCATTAATAATGAATTAATTAATAAGTTGAAAATGGTTAGTAAAATAATATTTTTTTAATGTGGTTAATAATATCAATTTCCAATAAATTTAATTGAAATTTTTTAATGATCACATAGTAATATTTCACTATTCATTTAATATGGTGTTTCGTATCTTTTAATCTATCAAACACAGTGTTGCTTAAATATAATGGGGTGTTAAAATTATAATAATGTACTTTTATTGAAATATTATTTACATAAAAAAGTTTTCTAAAATATATTCCCTTTAATATTATATGATCTTATTTTAATTTTGAGTTCTTTTTAATACTATCAATTAATCATTATATTTTTATTGAGGAAAACTTTTCAACATATATTACATAATGAGGTTACTCATGTTCATAGTCTTCAATCCAATGGTTTAGTAATAGTAGTCAATTTTAAATTATAATAAATTTGTATCATTTCATGGTTCTATTAGGCTAGGTTATTCATGTAGTACTTGTTATTGAACATAGTATTTATTTTATAGAATATAACCTAAAATATAAAGGTTTTGTATTATTCCCTCACTTAAATAAATTTCAACCTCATTAGTTTCACATGGTATTGTAAATAGAGGACATAAAAAACTAAAATCAATTATACAGAGTGAAAGAGGACTCTGAAAACCATTAATTTTAAAGGATACCTATTAATGGAATGATAATATAGAGGAAAGAGATGGGATGGGGAGTGGAAAAATATAAATAAGTTATATGAAGTATATTTGAGTATTTATGAATGGTTTTAAGGAACCACATTATTTACATTTCCTTTTGAAAAGAAATTTAATGTCTATGTTAAGTCAAGGAAATTTATCCTTTCTAATTATTTCTTAAACTATGTATATACCAGAATATGAATTATAATTTATAATATCTTTCCAATAGAATACTTTGATAGTTGACCAGTGTATTTAATATAAGACTAGATAGATTTATCTTCATATTTCTTGAGTTTAGAAACTATTTTACCCTTTAGATATAGAATTTGAAAAAATATACATAATTTATTTTTAAAATTAAATCATTCAATTTATTTTTGATCTTTTTTTCATAAATATTTAATCTCATAAACTTAAATAAGTTTACATTATTAAAGAACTAAAATCAATATCCAATGGATTACATGATCCAAAAAAGGATGAAATGTTATTTATCATATTTCTATTCCTTAATCAAAACCAAGATGGTTATAAAAAGCTAACATAAAACCCAATGTGAATAAAATTAAAAATATGAATTACACCTCAAATGTCATCAATATTTATCTAATAAAATTTTCTACTTTAAATATAAATAACTCATACCTTTTAAATTTATATCACTATTCACTCCAATCCCAATTTCAAAAATTACTGCCTCGTGGTCAACCAGGCCGAGTTTAAACATTTAATTTATTCCTAAAAACATTTCTATATTCCTCTACTTATTTTATCCATGAACAATTATTACATCTTTATTGAAATGGATGTTGATAGATATTGAAAATATTAAAAAATAAATTGATTTTAATATATAGATTTGAGACAATATCTCAAACTTGTTTCCCATAATACTTAAGGATATGGTTTGACATATGTTTTTAGAATAATTTTTTGTTGTTATATTAAAAAAAATTTAGTTAAAAAGAGAATGATATAAGTTGAAGAAGGCCACCCCATATTATAACTGAGTAGAGGGTTGAATTTCCTTTTTCTGAGTAATCCACTATAAAACATGATAAAGACACCTATGGTATTTACCAAAATATTTATAATGAGATAATATTTTTTGAAAACATGGCCAAATATATCCCACGTTCCATCATGATAAAAAAATTCATAATAGGATTGAGATATAATATAAATTGTTTTTTGGGTAGATTAAATACTAGTGAAGTTTTATAAATAACATGAGAATTATTTTTAAATTATTATTTCATGTGAATCCACTAAAATAGAAATATTGCTTGTGTTTGAATTCCACACTTACATCTTAAAGAAGAACATGAACCATGATTAAATTAAATTTTAATCCAATTACCATTAATATCTTTCGTAAATTAGTTTAATTTTTTTAATAATTATTATTTTATATTTTAAATTTCTTACTCTAGGACACCCTTCTCTTAGTCTAGGATAATTTTGATTCACCATACGGTTAATTTATGTTACATTTAGTTTGTATCTCTTACACCTGTTAAACTATTCCCAGAATAAACATAATCCCTCTTAATATAGACACCATTATAGTTATAATTGAATTTAACCTATTGATCCCAAAAAACATATTAACCCATAATATTTTCTAAATATTTTAACAACATCCTAACTTATATATTTACCTAAACTCTTGATTTGATAGTAACTATAACAACCTGAAAATAATTTTCTAAAAAATTACATGATTTATAGTTTATATTACATCACATCAATCCCAAATAGATTTTTAGGTTTATAGTTTTATATAATAATGAAATTTATTCCACTACAATGTGAAAAAATCCACACATTGTGGATTTTCCCATAAAATATGTTCCTTATAAAGACTCACTTGAAATGTTCATGATAACCCCCATAACTACATATCTGAAATTATTAATTTTCCTAATCACTGATATTCTATTTAAAAATATTTAATTTGTTTATAAGGAATGTATCTCAGTAAGGGGAATTAAAGAAAATAAAATAACCTGTCCAATTGACACCTGGTAAATACATATGAATGTTTTTCCTTTTTAATAATATAGTTTGAGTGAAACTATTCATTTTTCTCTCTATGAGAAAGAGATACTTTCTAAAAAGTTATCATAAAACATTCATAAAAAACATAAATTAAAAACTATAAAAATGAGGTTTTCTTAGAAAAATTAAAACTTATGAGTACATTTTCACAAAAAAATAACTCTTTCAAATATTAAAAGGCCATACATTATCCATAAAAACATAATCAAACCATCTTAAATTTTGAAATAAAATATTTTCTTTAAAAAAATTCAATAATGTCATTTAGTTACCATGAGATATTATAATTAAATCCACCCTTATAGTAACCCTTACATTGGAATCACCTTAATGGATAATTCCCACATCTCATAGGAGAAATCTGTCACAAGTAAACTCTATTACAGTACACAATAAATTGGAGAGCTATATGAAGCTAACCCATCACAAGTTACCATGAGATATTATAATTAAATCCACCCTTATAGTTACCCATACATTGGAATCACCTTAATAGATAATTACCACATCTCATAGGAGAAATCCATCACAAGTAAACTCTATTACATTACACAATGAATTGGAGAGCTATATGAAGCTCACCCATCATTAGTGTGATTTCAAGCTCACTAATATTTCATATAAATGATATAATCCCATATAATTATTAAAAGAATTATAGATTTAAATTAAACAATAAAACCCATTTGAATAACTATTCAATACCATTAGCAATAACAATTTCAGATATCTTATAAAAAGGAGATGAAATTTTTGATTACCTATGAAACATTCTTCAATATAAAAATTACGAGAAGATTAAGAATATAATCCAATTATTTAAATAACATTACATTTTATAGTAAACCTGATAATAATTAATGACTTTGATAGTAGGAAAACCCCAATATGTGTTAAATGTTAAAAAATGATTTTTTTACCTTGATATAAAGTTCCAAACGTGACATGTTATGAAACCATTTAAATGTTTAATTTTTAAAAACTATATAAAAAATAAATGATATTTGAAAATGAACTTTAACCATCATTTATTTATAAATAAAAATATAAATGTTTTTTTAAAGATCATGGTTATGAAAATGAAAGATTTTAAAACATTTAAACCAATAATTTAAAGAAAATTATGTTTCTAGGGATCATGAATCTCTTCATTCATATTTCAATGATATTTGTATAATAAATTTATGTTAATTTATACTTAATTTTGAAACTTTTTTTTAAATCCAATGATTACATTCATTACCATATTTCATTTTATTACTTAATCAGTTAAGTTCATGTCAGACGTTTTTGGGGACATTTTATTAGTGATTTTAAAAAAAATTATACAATGAATGGGGTGAAAGAAATTATAGTTCCATTATTTCTTAAATCATAAAGATATCAAAATTATTATCAATATAAATTCAATATATGTTTAAGAACTATCCATATGATATGGTTATGAAAAACTGAACATATAGGTTCATGATGGCCGTAGTCTAGGTATATACATGAGTGATGTTTATATTTTTCCACTCGGTGGAAAGGAAATAAATTAGATAATATTTAAATTTTATATAATATTAATAAAAATATACATGTCATGATTAAACATTAGTTCCATCTTTATGACGATCTATTTGAGGTGGTAATGATAAATGGATCCCATTTCTTTGTGGAAGTAGTACTCCTCATATACGCACTTGACCAAGACCAATAATCATTTTCTAATTTTTAAATGATCAAGTCCATAAAAAAAATATGAATAATACACCTATTTTTTTACATCATAGTGGTCTAAAATAGAGTACCCCAAAGGGTCTGAGGGTATAAATTTAATCCCCTCAGCAAGAAAAGATTTAATGATATTGAAGTATAAGATCCTTTCATTTTGTGTATCCATGGATGTGAGGAAATTTTCCACCATGTTACCTCCCCACCACGTATGATAAATATTCATAATATGTTCCTTGATCTCCTTTCACCTTCTAAATATGTACACAATACCCCAATATATATTTTCATTTCCATATAATGCATTGTAAATTATCATGGAATCAGTCTTAATAGATCCAATTGTGATGTACCTTTGTTTTAACATCCTTAGGTCTATAACCATTGCTAACTTTTTTTTCTTTAATTGAATATCATCATCAATAGTATACTGAGAATGCTGTTATGATCGAGTTATCTCTATCCCTGACCACCCCTCCACTGTGCATATAGTGCATGTGGTGGGATCTATCTATATTATGTTTCATACCCAAGAAATGGGTTCACCACCTTACCCATATTCCAATTCCTAACATGGTATAAATATTAGAGGAGGGGCTTGGGGTTATCAATGGTCTAATTGAAGGGGATACATCACCTACCATGAATAATCTGATTAGGTCTAGAACTATGTTTTTAGATTCAAATATAAGATATTTTTTGTTTATTGATGTATTTTTATGTCGAGAAACATTCCATGCCTTCTATAGATTCTAAAATACCGTTATGTGTATTATAGTTGTCACTTTTATCTCTTGTATGCGATCTCCTTCTCCCTTGAACCATCGAGTTAGAAATAATTCATTCGAAAAAACATGTATAGGCAATCCAAACAGCCCTCCAAATTATTTTTAAACCCAGTTGGCCTATTCTATTTAAAGAATATATGGATAACTGATTCATTTCTTCGGTCTCTATAATAGCGACATCTCGATGCCATGAAAATGATGATCTACTAAATATTTTCCTTTATAGGTAACTCTTTATTAGTAACACGCCAAAGAAAGAAGTTAGTCATTGAAGGAATCTTTATACACTATAAAATTTTTCCCCAAGTATCTTAAATGTTAAAATACATACACATTTTGGGAAATTCTTATATTTAGAAGGTTTGTGAAGATGATCAACTGAAAACATATTTATCCGGGTTATGGTTTAGAACAATTCAATGAACAATAGAAAAGTGGTTCTCATTTAGGATCGCCTATAGAAATATATGATGGATGAAAAATTCCCAGTAGGTGATGTTAGTGGATGGACATCATAATAACCATAATTTCCATTCCCCTTAATCCTGGGACCAGAAGTTAATCTCTCCCCTACCCAATATCCATCACGAATGGTATCGTAAAATATCAAAATATGGTTGAATCATTTTATAGATAATAGTGTTTTAATCATTGAACATTTATATCCATCCAATATTTTTGTTGCATGTGTTTTCCCCATAAAGGCATCCCCTCCAATATCTCCCATACTAATTTAGCATAAAACACTTTCATTGTCTCATCAACACTCTAATGATTAATAACCCCCTATGATGTGGGTCTAGCTATTCACTTCCATGATGCCCAATGTTTTTACCCCCCATTTTCCCATTCTATAGAATTTAAGTCATCATTTTCTCCATTTTGGTTGTCACATTCTTTGATAATTTCAATTTGGATAATATGTGCATCATAATAGAATATAACATGCTATTTTTGAGTGTAATTCCTCCTCAAAATGAGAATAAATCATTTCCCCGTTGTGAATACACCCACTGATTTTAGAAATTAGTTTGTCAAGGTTCTGAATATGAAGGGAATTTGGGCCTACTAGAGCACCCAAATACTCCATCTTGTAGGAAAATATTTGCATGTTCAACATTCCTAATGAATTCCTTATCCTTCTTTCTTTGAAATTATTGTCTATGAAAAAATGGATTTTCTCCTGATTAACTGTTTTCCCACTCTAGAAACAATATTCTACTATAATGATGTTGATACGATAAATTGAAATTATATTTCCATTAATAAAAATATTGGTTTCATTCGAGAATATCATATGGGAAATTCCCCTAGTTGTGTTCCTATTATGACGTTGTACAATAATTCCAAATCACATATACTAGCTTATAGAATCTTGGGATATACAAATAGAGTGGGGGAGAGAGGGTCTCCATGTCTAAATACTATAATTGATTTGAAGAAGCCAAATTTTTTACCATGAAGGATATGGATATCTATACCGAGCTTAAGCATCAGAATAGAAGGTCAATTACCCAGGAAGAGAATCCAATGGTTGAGAGAAAATTTAAAATAAAACTACATTCTACAATATCATCGACATTTCTCATTTCAAGATTGATATCTTTGCTTCTCCCAAATATTTTGAGATTAATGTCACTAATTACTTCTTTCACCACTCAAATCGCTCCTTGTATGTTCTGAACTTTATTGTACCCATGTTGTTTAGTAGATATCTAGCTTGTCAGTTATAGTGGAATTACTTTATTGAGAATTCATGTAATCAAATTATATGGAATGTTTCAAAAACATATATTTTTAGATAGTGATTTAAATATTTCTAATTATTTCCCTTTTTGATCATTACCACCTTTGTTGCACAAGAAATCTATGACATATTACCCCTTAAAAATAGTCCTATAAATCCAAAATTTGTCCCCCCTTAACATTGTCCCATGAGGCCCTATAAAATGTCCCTAAGAAGCCATCTGGGACTACCATTATATATTTATTGATAGTCTATATGGCCTTACAAACCTTCTTCTCATTCGGGATCCTTCATAAGCTATCACTGGCTTCTTCAAACACACTGCAGGATAATGAATCCAAGAGATCTGCTACACCATTTGGGTAACCTGTCCTCATGCTTGGGTTTGGATATGCTAAAAAATATTTTAAATATTCTTCCTCAAATTCCTCTAATTCATCTCAATAATTTTCATATAAACCATATTCTCTGGTGATATTGGGTCTCTGATATCACTAATTTTCTTTAATATAGGAATGAAAGAATCTAGTGTTTCTATCACCTTCACAGATCCATTTAACCCTTGAATGTTCTTGGGAAATCCATTCCTACCTTAGGAGAATATATTCCAGATGATTATTTTTATTTCATATATAATCAAAAAGGATCTCATTCCATTCGTAATCTATGTTAGACTCTAGTAGATCAATGTCACTTCATATGGATTCCATGTCGTTCCCTTAGGGGGGAAGTGTTCTACACCATGTTTGAAGATTACCTTTGATTTGTCTGGGTTTGCATTGAATATCTTTCTATGGGTTCCCTTGCTGCTGATGATTCCATGATTCCCTCATAACTTCCATGAAACCTAGATCCTCTATCAACATCTGAGAGAATAGAAAATAGTCTTCTCCCATTGAACTGAATGTCAGAGAAATATACAAGGATGAATGATATGATAAACTGTGTTTTATATAAGAGACTTTGATGCCTAGAAATGTTCATATTTTCTTCCCTTTATCCAAGAAATGGTCAAGATGACTCCAAGTTCTTCAATCTACTTTTTTATTATTTCACCATGTGAAGCAGACCCCTACAAAGAATGTATCCACTAAACCATTTATGGAAATAAAGGAAACAATGGCATGATTGGATCTCCTATGAAAATCGTTTCCTTGATTCTCTTAAAGATGAGAAATAATTTTAAAGTCCACACCCTTTAGAAAGGGATTGGTCCCAATTTTAAAGGAGTCTAAATCCTTCCAAAGGTGTTCCCTCACCTGGGAATCACATTTGGAGTACATGAATGTGAAAATTATATTTTGAGTGCTTGCTAAAAGTATAGTTTTCATAAACTGATCTTAATATCTTATGAGATCAACTATAGTATTTTTTTCAAGGATAACAATATGTGTGAGTTAGTAGTGTTTTATGCATGAATATGAACACCCTTATTTTTTCATAAAACTCATTTATTTTTCGCAAATCATGCTTCAGATCTAAAACAATCACCATTAATACTGAGTTCTTTTATAGTTCATTAGAGGTAAAATAAAATTTCATCTATGTGCCCAAGCCAAACAAATTACATATGATATGAATAATCATTGAAACTAATACATATGTATTTGTCCCTAGACCTAGTTCTATCCATATTTTGATATTTTTTAGACATAGAACATGCCTTTTCATTAGATTGAGATCTGGTGTACCTCCTGCTTAAGACCTTCTCGTTACAAACTTCCAAGGACTGATTATTTGTCTTTTATTTCTGCCCCCAACCACATTTTTTGGTTATTGCAGAACGATTTGATAGCTTCAAGGGAAAGGAACTGGTCACTTTAGAGGAGAAGAGCTCTTTGTATTTATTTTTAAAAGAACATTTTTCTAAATAAACTTCGCTAAATTTTATGCAGGGTTGATCTAAAGGAACATGCACTAGTGCATTATTCCATGCAGGGGTGGAGAGTGGTATTTCTAGGCCAATGGGGCTCAGATTCTTAATCCAAAAAAAGGGTTTGATTGTGTATCTTAATTTAAGAGGAAAAATACCTAAACTATATACCCCACCAAAAATATTTGAACATCTTCCTGGGATGAAGACACCAGGTCCATCGGAAATGAAGGCGAAGAAATTACCCCTTACCTCAATCGTGACCATCTGATTTTGATTTGGTCAGTATGGAGGTAGCTACTACCATTGATATCGATGTTCCATCATTTCCTGATGAGTGTGTGATGTCTCTTTCTACATTCATCTGACATGCCTTATGATAGTATGGAAGAGCGTGACCCATGGTTTGAAGATGTGAATAAATCGAGTTACTATTGGGTAAACCAATTATGGATACCACTCTTTCTAGCCTTCAACATGTAGCACATGTTTTTCTAGAAGTAGATGATATAGATCCATCTCCACACAAACCCTAGCTAGGGTCATTTCCTCTAATAAAAGAGTCTGATTATTAGTACAGATATATGCCCAAAAGTGTTATCAATCCCTTGCAAAAGACCCTCATCCATAAAAGGAAGAGGCAATCATAGGAACAAGATCCAAACTAACGCTTTAGAGTGTTACATTCCACTGTGAACATTCATTTACTATATAGAAATGTAGAACCTCCATCGAACAATCAAATATGGGTTCTTACACCAAGTAGTAATGAAGTCCTTACAAGAAGAAATCACAATGTAAAAGTCCCTTCGATTCAAAACTGATACCCTTTTCTGAATATTGAGGTCCCAATCATTAACGCATGCTCGGAAGAGTGATAGAGGAGGTCTGTCTATCCAAAATTGTGAAACCAAAGTCCAATAATGATTATCGACTACCATCCGAATAGAAGCCACTAGAATGGTAACGTTCAGAAAACCTCCTTCTATAGAGGAAGCCACATCAGGAGGTATTGCTGAAAAAGAGATGCTCCTTATTTGATGTGAAGAGGGAGGCCTCCATATATTATCCTTATACAAAGGTACCACTCCACAACCTTTTATACCACTGGGAATAGGAGATACGAATATCTAAATGGGTGAAGATATTGCGGGAGATGGAGAAATGGTTGGATGCTGAGAGGTTCTCTCAATTTCTTTTTTCTTAGTTCTCAATTTATTAAGTACTCACAAGTGATGTTTTAATTTTCCAACAGATGGGTGGGTAATAATGTAGTAAATATATTAATATTAATGAATAAAAATAATTTCAAATGTATAATATATTTTTATTTTATCTAACCATACAACCAACTATATTGGTTAGTGATAAAAAATAAACATGTCGCATCATGGAGGTGGTAGTCCACATGTAGGAATGAGTGACATTTAAATGTCCCATAAAATCTCAAAAAGATAAATAATAGGGTTGTGACATAAACATAATAACGATTAAAAATATAAAATATATATTCAAGTTAATAATATATTTAATGGTGGTATAATAACAAATAAACCTGAATGACTTAGTTAATAATCAAACATATTATTGAGAAAACATCCCTTCACATAAAACATTAGCAATTATAAGTTAGTATGTTAGTGAGACAGGTCCACTAGGATGTTAGTAGATTTGTCGGTAAGAGATTTAGGAAATTATTGTATGATCACGAGTGCTAAATTTATGTGAATATGTGAGCAGAGGAGGTGCTCTTTATAAGCTAGTGGAGTGGAACAATTATAAATACATAAATTTTCTAAATATATTATGCCAATGTGGCACATAATTGAAATATTTAAATGATTGGAAGTTGATGGGTTGAAATAAATCCATAAAATAAAAATTTAAATTATTTTTTTATGAAATTTTGATCCATTACTCTTTGTTTCGACTCCCTCATTAATTATTTTAACCATTACTGTGGTGGTAATGTTTTACCAAGGTTACTATTCATAATGGTCAAAATAAAATTGAAATTATAACAAAATTTAAAAATCCTAATTTATAACAAGAAACTCATTCTACCATATTAAATTTCTAAAATTAGAGAACATTAATTTTATTATAATTATGAATACTTTAATAAATACAATGTTTAGATAAATTCCATATATATGAAAAAAGTCATATCAAAATCATGTATAATTTTCATTCATATGTAATTAAATTAATTTTGTAAAATTAGAAAAGTATTTTTTTCAAACCAATACAAAACATAAAAAAACACTGTAAATACTTGATTAAAATAAATGAACTAAATTCTATTTTGGAATAAAATCTCTAATTAAATTTCATTAATGTTAAACATAGATTTCAATGCTCAAAATATTACTTAAAATTTATTATATTACAACTTAAATATATATATTTATTCTATAAAAAATATTTATAAACATTAATGTCGTTATTATATCTTGATAATTCCATAAAAGTAATGAAACATGAAGAAACTATATTTTTCACTATCCCCTTAAATATCAATTATTTATGAAAAACTCAAAATATTTATCAAAATATTAGTTTAACATGATAATTTAAAAAATAATATTAATTTAATCAAATTAAAATTCTGAAAGTGATAGAAAATAATCATAATATTTATGAAAAAATGAAATAAGTACAATTTTTTCTGAAAATGTATTTTTGAAGTATAAAATATTGAAATAATCATTTCTTATCTAGTCATAATAATTATATAATTTATCTTTAACTTTATTAAAAATATGATTTATAAATTTCATTAAAATCATCCATATATAGTGATTAACATAATTTACATTGATAAACATATTGTGCATATAAAACAGTTTTCTAAAAAATAACTCAATTAATTTTGTATAATATTATTTAAAAATAGAAGTTTATATTTACTAGGAACTAGTCATTACATTTGTGTTATGTAAGATTTTTATACATATATTACATAATTGGTTACTCATGTTCAGACCATCCTACTAGACAATCATATTTCTCTTGTATAACGATCATATTTAAATAATAATGTCTCTATTATATTGCACGGTACATATAAACTCAATGTTTCATGTCATACATGATATCAAAAATAATATTAATTTAAATTATGGTAGAAACAATTTTAACACCCAAAGATTTTTTGAAATATTTGTTTCAAATTAATTTAATATTTTTGACAATTTACATTTATTACAATACTGGAAATAGTTTATTTTTATTAAACCACTATGTATGGCTTCCATTATATGAAAATAAAAATCTAAAATTGAAATAAAAACAACATAAAGTTTAGATTACTTTATTTGGAACATTCAGTTTAGATTGCGTAACATGCAAGACTGAATTTCCCTGATGGGTTTCATAATACATAAGACCGAGTTTTACCCAATAATAATATATTATTTAAATATATTATTGATTAATATAACAAGATATAACTTAAAAGTTAAATTTTATATTATAGGATTTACTAATATATAAAAATATATAGTTGAATTATTTTGATACCTGTTAATTAGAAATGAATATTGAAACCAAACAAATATAAATGGAATGCTTCTATAAAAGACTATGTTAAAGTGAAAATGGAAATTTATCTTAATTAGTTAAATTAATTACTTTTAGTGGATGATATTAAATATATTAATATATTATATATTAGATAAACTATTTTTTTATATTCATAAAACTTATTTTATAGGCATATGAAATGAACAGACACAATATTTCACATAAAACCTATATTTTTATAATTGTAGTTTTACCGCCTTTTTATAGTGAACCAATTTAAAATCAAAATTTTTGAACATTAATAAATTTTTTATGTAAAAGTAAAAATAATTTTTGAACAGGAAACAAAAAAATTGTTTAAGGTGAATTTTGGGTATTTTTATGTAATCTTTCATTTTTTAATAAATAGTGAAAAATAATCAATTTTAATTCAAAAATGCTTTTTTTGTTTATTTTTATTTAAAAGTATAAATTATATTTTTAAATCATTATAATGTTTAATTAGATTGAATTATTTATTAATTAATCAAATTTAATATTTTAGAATCAATTTAACTTTGACATTTAATAAAAAAACTTATGAAACATTTAAACATTTTTACTTTAAAATACCCATATTTTCGTCTCATCTATTGGATTAAATTTTAATTAATTTCGACCAATTATGTGATTTTAATTTAGAAAAATGGATTAAATTATTATAATCGCCATAATTTAAAATTTCTAACAATTTCAACTTATTTTTTGACAAAAACAATTAGTAAAGGTAATTAAAATTAATTACATTTATTAATGTAAAATTAATCGTAACAAGGGACTACACCATAATCAATAGGGGAAAATGAAAAATAAACATATCCAAAAAATGGATGGAAATATTTATTACACTATAAATATAAATTTCTATAATTTTACTTTTTGACACTTGGGGAACAAGTAACACTTTGGGAACACGCAATTCTTTTCAAAAATACTATGTGTTTCTTTTCCCACCACTATAAAAAGGAACTCAGTTCTCCTACTTCCTCGCACTTATGAAGACATTAAGGATCAAAAAAGATCTTAAAAAATATATCCTGAAAATATCTCCCCTAAACCTATAATCCTAACCTTGGTAATAATGGAATCCAAGGAATCCCTTTGGTGAAAACAAAAAGGAGTTACCCAAATAAGAGGTAACATCCTTTATCAAGCTCTTTAGTTTTATTTTCATTATCCACCACCTAAATTAATATTATTATATTATTAAATAATGAAAGATTTATCCCCAATATACCGATATGTTTTTATTATATGTTTTTGACATAAAATTACACACTCTTCCCTTTAAAGGTCAACGAACTTACCATTCACGTACGATGAACTTCAGCCTCGTGAAATGACAATTGTTCGTTTTTATTTACCTCATTTAATTGTTGAGAATTATGATGTAAATGATATTTATATATTATATATGTGATATTTATAATGTATTTAATATTCTTAAATATTTACGTATTACATAGCTTTATGCTTTCAATTTTGTGTAACTATGATAACTTCGTTTGTGAATGTGTGGACTACCACGACCCCAAAGTGATGGGATTTGTTCACGCTTTACATGGTATGTATTAAGGATATTTGTCTTAAAAATATATGATATATATTACATAATAATTCTAATATAAATATATATATATATATATGTCAATTAATTTCTTTATTTCAATACGATAATAAAAAGGAAGCAGCGTTTAAGCATATGTACAATCTATAGTCTAAATGAATGGTGTATTTCATCTAATATTTATATATTATATATCTTATTATAAATAAATATATCATTAACATATATCATGTTTATACAATATTTTACATTTTATAAATATGTTAATCATTATATATGTTATAGGATCAAGAATAACAAGTCAAAAAATTGAAGAATAATAAAGTGGATATAACCTAAAACCTAACATTATCATGATGTTTTTAATAAATGGGTAATATATAGTCCTAACCAAATAATATCTGGAATTATATATAATAATATGGTTCTATAATAGATTTATAATAAACTTATATTTATTATACATGACATTTTAACGTGTACTATCAAAGTCACTACTTAAGTTCAGTGGATTTCATCTCACTTTTTATTTCTATGAGATACATTCTATATTCACCACTCACTTCTTTTTTGTGGCATATATACTACCCTATGACATATTATATAACTAATATAATTTATTTAATGATATTAAAAGATTTAAATGATGTTATTATCTCTTGGGTATCATTATTCTAAAGATACTCAAGTTGTAAGGGTTTTCTCATATCACTTTTATTTTCATTGAGACACAGGAAATTTTCACCACATATTTTTAATATGTTGTATATTTACTATATATGGATTTATTAAATTATTATTAAATTAAATTTTTGTGTTTTTAAATATCCTTTTTATTATATTTATTTTCATTGGGTTTATGTTTCAACTTTTACTAAATTGGTTAAGTAGTTTTGTATCAATTTATCATCATTGAGACACATTCCATTTTATGCACCTATTTTCTTTTAAGAAGTATATATACTAAATTTGAAATTTTATATCATGTATATAATTATTTTATTTAAAATTTAATATTAATTAAATGTTATTATTTCCATTTTATTATAATTTATAGTTACTAATGAAGTAATGATTTATAGATTCAATCTCATTATTTATCTAGATTGTTTATTTATATGCTTCCATTGAGGAAATATTATGATCCATATCTCAATAAACATCTTGAATTTTATTACCCTCTAGATATACATGTTATATCCATGTAATGGATCCATTTTTACACTCTTTTTACGTAAGATAATTATGAATAGTTTTTTAAAAATTTGACATTACTTCACTTTTCGGTCGAATATCAGTGTCATTTGAAAACTGTGTTTTCTAAAAAAATTAAAAAAAGATTTAATATTAACCTATTATTTTAAAATAAAAAATTTACCCAAGAATTACCTTTTTAAATTTTTTTTTTAAAACGAATATTCTTTTCATTTCCGATCAAGGCACTTTTCTGAACGTTTAAGGTGTAAAAGGAATGTTTGTAAACTAAGAACCTACCTGACATCATGATCACCAATTCCATGACGATTCTTTTTTAAGTTTACAAGGTTTTTTAAATACAAAAATTTCCTAATATTATGGAAATTTATTTATTTCAAAACATTGTATAAAATAAAAGGGGTTTTAAAAAACCTCTTTTAGGTTAAAATAGTGTTTTAAATGATTTTCCAAACATCCTTTACATGTTTTCGAAAAGGATGTTTTCAAAGAAAATGATTTCAATGATCTAAAATATTATTTTATATGATATAAATATATTTTCAAGGAAAATGGATTTCAAATTTTTCTCAATATTCTTTTATAAGTATACAATGAAAAAGGTTATCAAAATGAGTTCAATATTTCTTTCTATGTTTTCAAAGTACTATCAAAGAAAACGGTTTTCATAAGATTTTATGTTTTAGAGACCCTTTTTTAAATAATAATTCCTATTATATTCAATAAATGTTATGAAATGATATTTTAAAATCATTTTCCATATTAGAATAAATTTGTTGTTGTTATTCATGACCTTTTGGGAAATGACCCAAAGGTTTCATTTGTATTCATTCTCAAATGGTTTATGTTTTAATGTAGTTATTCTAAAAATACAAGTTTATTTTCCATGGGTTATATTCTTTGAACCAGATTCTTTTCGTGGGTTATAAATTGATGGAATTGTTATGATACCTATATATTTTCAATAGGTAATAATATTATGAAATGTTTATGATACCATTTTCATTTCATGTATTATGATATGATGAGTGTTTATAATCTTGTGGGAAACATATTATATGATTGTTGGGAACTATATCTCATTCCAATTCATTAGGTAATAATAGATTACTCATTAGTATAAATGTAATGTGTGAACCTAATTACATGTTTACAATATAATTAATGGACCTAGTTTCGTGTTTATAAGGTTATGTGTGAGCTAGATTACATGTTCACAATGTTATGTGTGGACCTTGTTGAATGCCCATATGTTTATCCATGAACATGATTACATGTTCACAATGTTTTGAGAGACCATTATTATGTGTTCATAATGTTATGAATAAATCATATCACATGTAAAAAATGTTATTTTTTGTCCTGGTTTTATGTCCAAAAGTTTATGTGCGAACCTTATTACATGTCCACAATGTTATGTATGAACCTGATTTCATGTTCACAACATTATGCGTAGACCGGGTTGTATGTCCATAATTATATGTAATGGCATGATTTCATATCCATAACTTAATGATGGAATTTGTTTCTATTTATATATGTTTATAATGTTATATGTTGATTTGTATGCCACAATTCCATGTCTTATTCATATTTTATTCTTTGATGGCTTATGTTTCCAATTATATTATGATTTATGACTTACTAAATTTTAATATTTACTCCATGACTGATGTTTACAATATTTTATATTAAGGGTAAGATATTATAATGATATAATCATGTTTATGTACCCTTATATTCATGTTATGCTTATGTATTTCCTTTATTTTTCGCTTATAGATAATTCAAGATCACCCATTCTTATGTTTTGTTTCCTTAGGATATGAAGAAATATTTTTAAGTGTAATTAATAGGGATAGATATTCATGGAAAACGTTGATGATATTTAACTAAGATAGAATTTTTTTGTTCCATGTTTCAAATGGAAATAAACTAATATGATCTTTGGCTATCTTTTTTTGTAATGTTTATATATTTTTCAAAAATGATGTAATGAATATATTTGTTAATACTATATTATTATTTTTGATATCAGATATAAGGTTTATTCAACTATTAGAAACTAGGATGAGAAAATTTTTGTTAGATCCATATATATGTTTCTATGTATATTTATAGTGATGTCTCTTAGGATTAGTCTAAAGATAAGGAAAAGTATAAAAAAATTAATTAGAGTTTTGGTAAATGATATAGTGAGTGGGTACCTAGAAATAAATCCCCATTTAAATAATACGGGTGGATTTTTTTCTATCAAAGACATACTTAGGAGTAACAACTCTGACAAGGTTTGTCTTGCCTTACTCGAGTGTAACCTAGTACATGAAAATGAACCTTACTGTGCATCTAGTTTGACAATCCTGGTATATATGATCTAGGAATTCACAAACTCTTCATGATCCATTATGAAGGAATTAATAAAAAATATGTTCACTACGAATAACTAATGAAAAACCTATAGAGTTATTGATTAAGGTAGGTGTAATAATTAGATAATCTGTAAGTGTTTTTTCATGATTATGTGGTTTCTATCAATTTAAAATCTTTCTTACTTTATGATTTTTGGTTTTAGAAAATGGATGGAACCTAAAGGAACCCCATTCATGGTGTTTTCCACAGATAATGAAATGATTTTCCACTTGATAATATGATTTCTATGGGACATGGAATGGAAAACCTCATTTATATTCTTACACATATTTATCAAGCTATGAATCATGTTGATCTTCCAAATATTCAATGTAGGAAACAATGTTCTATTGATTGCTTCATGTGGTAATGCCCACATAATTTTGGTAGGTCTTCTTATCCACTTGTTTCTGAACACATTATTAGTACCACTAAAAAGGTATTAACTATTATCTAGTGTTCAAATCATGAGAAAGTCATTCTAGATATTTATTGGTTATAAGGTGAAGCAAACCAGGGGTGGATTCTAATCAAGAATATCAGTAAGAAAGATAAAATTTCATCCATGGATTGTGAAGATCTCAATAAATTATTATCCAATAAGTACGTTATTCATATTCTTTGTACAAATATGGAAAGATAGTTTCCTAAGTTCAAGAAAAATGATCACAAATTATTTGGTAACTATGAGGATAATTTCACAAGACTTATGAGGAACGCTTCTTGTATTATCATCTAACCCAGATATAAAGTTGATTGGTTCTTTAGCGGCTTTAAGCCAAGTCTCAGAAAGGTGTTTCCCATAATATACTTTATTAGCTATGAAGATATTATGAATTTTACTATTAATGATGAAATGGAGGTTTTAGTTTTGTATAAATATCATGGTTATAATAAGAAAAGGAAGCTATAGTTCAAAGTAAAAAATAAAAGCCATGAAGAGAATAAAAAGTTTCAAACTCTTATCTGAAAAACTATAGGAAAGTGAACTTAAGAGAGTTATTGAAAGGAACAAGAAGGTGTTTCATGCGAGGGAAGCCTACCCAATGAGGAAAATAATGTAAAATATATATAATGTTAAAATTCAGTGAAATGACTAAAGAACAAGATAAATAGAATGTACCACCCAAACATAAATGTTTCAAGTTCTTGTAGTTTTAGAATTATGAGAATTAATGCCCCCTTCCAATGAATAATATGTTTGATATGTCACAACATCCTCTAGGGAAAAAGGATAAAGGGAAAGATTATGAAATCCTAATGGATGATGTGAGTAATTATAATTATATAAAATTTTTTCCATCCCACCATATTTGGGAAGTTCATTTTTTATTTTTTATGAATATGCCCTATGATAGTCTTATTTTTCATTGTGTAGTGAAGTTTCATGTGATTATATCCCTCTAAATGAATTTTGAATAATTATATCAAATTTAATGTTCCATTAGTGCATGGATGAACCCAAGTATCCAATAAAAATGTTTGTGGTATAATATAAGAGCATATTTAATAAAGAAAGAGTGACATATATTTTAGATAGATTTAAGGGTAACCATTTATGGAATGGTATATTTCATTCTTTGGATGAGTATTTAGAGATTTAACATAGTATCTCACTATATGAGGATTTATGCATATTTGATAACACGTGCTAACATTTTTGATTTGATAAAAATTTATAGAATGATCTATCATTCTATTTATGTATATCATGATCTCTTAGTTCTTCATGAATGATCAATCCACCTTAATTTCTTGGAATTAGAGATGAAGGGTAAATTGATCAAGGAAAAATAGGGTGAGATTATGCTGAAATCAATTAATCATACATCCTTGTGAAAGTTAATAAACTTTAAGAAAGGATATTGAAATAAAAGGCTATCCTTTAATCATCATCTCTGATGATATCAATGACATTTCCAAGATACATTGGGTTATGTATTCTACTGTTAACTTTATATTAACCATTTTATATATCACTCTCCATCATAACATCAAAAAATATTTCTCTTCCATATCCAGGTTTTTAATTCCAACTAATGTTTTCATATGTGGAAACCTAGTTATATGTTACTTTGGGAAGCTGTTAGGTTTCAAACATTCCTTGTTAAAGTATGTTTTAGTATTCATTTTTATTATGTGGGTTTCAATGAAAGGAACTTTCAAGTATTAAAGCTTTGATACTCGGATGAATTTCATGGAAATTTTCATTTTAAGGGGGTGTACTGTAACACTGTGATATTTTTTGAATTGTTTTTTTGAATTAATATAATCTTTTTGATATTTTTCATTTCTTGAAACACTAAAAAATAGTTTATTTTTATTCAGGCACTGTGTTTGTCTTGCATTATACACAACACCAAGTCAATAGTGCACTACATGAAACATAAATATTAGATTTCTCTATATAAATGTCTGAGATTAGGTTGAATTACATTCAAGACTAACTTTCCCCTATGTCTTCCATAACAAGTAAGACTAAGTTTTACTAAATAATAACATATTATTCCAAATACTATTATTTAACATAATAAGATATAACCTAACTATTAAACTAAATATTATAATATTAACTAGAATATGAAAATATATAGATTTATTCATTACATACCTATTGATTACAGATGAATATAGAGACTAAATGAATATAAATGGAATGATTTTATAAAAGACATTTTTATATGAAAAATGTGATGTATATTATTAAGTTAAATTAATTACTATTACATAATGATATTAAATTAATTTATATTTTATATATTAAATAGAGTATATTTTATTTTCATCAAATCTATTTTGTAGGCATTAGATATGAAATGACCCAATATTATATATAAATTCATATATATTTATAAAAGCGATATTACCACCTTTTAATGGAGAACCAATTTTAAATTTGAAATTTTGAACTTTTATGAATTTTATTTTTAAAAATAATATTCATTTTTTAAATCAAAACATAAAAATTTTGTTAGGGTAAATTTTTGGTATTTTTCTGTGAAGTTTCATTTTTTGATAAATAGTGAAAAATAATGAATTTTAATTCAAAAATACTTTTTCATATAATTCATTTATATGGATAAAATATATTTTTAAATGGTTTTAAAGCTTAATTAGATTTATTTTTTATCAATTAATCCTATTTTGGTGATTATAATTAATTTTAATTTAATATTGAATATAAAAACATAGCAATCTTTTGGATGTTTTTACTTTTAAAACCTGCATTGTCATTGTGTCTATGAGATTAAATTTAAATTAATTTCTACCAATTATTTGAATAAGATTTGGAAAAATGGATTTTATATTTTTAAACATAACAATTTATTATATCTTATAAGTTAAACTTCTATTTTTACCAAAAATATTACTAAAGGTAATTAAAATTTATTAAATCGATTAATGTAAAATTAATCTTAACGAGAGACTAAAACGTAATCTTAAAGAGGAAAATGGCTTATAAACTTGTCCAAAACAAATTTTATGGAAATATTTCGGATAACTAAACATAAGGTTCCAAAAATGTTCATTTTTACACTTGGGTAACAAGTAATACTAGGGGAACAACACATTCTTTTCAAAAACACCAAGTGTGTCCTTTCCCTCAAATATAAAAAGGCTCCCAACCCTCTCACTTACTCACACCTATGAAGATAATTTTGTTAAAAACAATTTCTCCTCAACATATCTAACCTAAACCTAGATGACTCACCTTGGTATGAATGTAGTCCACGAAATCCCTTTACTACAAACCAAAAGGAGTTACCCGAATTAAAGGTAACATTAGTCTTCAAGCACATTAGTTTTATTTTCATTCTCCACCACCTAAATAATTCTTATTCCATGATTATATAATTAAAAAAGTATCATAAATATAATGGTTTTTTAATTCTAAGGTTTATGTATACACTTACAGACACTTCTATCTGATGGGTAGTGAAGTTACCATTCATGTACGATGAACTACAGCCTCACAAAACGACGATTGTTGGTTTTTTCCTTTAACATATTTCATGTATGATAATTATGATTAAATATATATATAAATATATATATATATTATATATGTGATATTTATAGTGTATTTATGATTATATAATTTTTATATAGAACAATGATTTATGCTTTCCATTTTGTGTAACAATGATAACTTTGTTGTGGAAGTGTGGACAATCATCTCCTCAATGTGGAGTGAATCATTCACACATTTAATGGGATGTATTAAGGATATTTTTATCAAATTTATATTATTTATATAAAATAATAATTATAAAGGAAATATATTATTTATATATATGTCAATTTCTTTCTTTCGTTCAATATTATAATAAAATAGAAGCAGCATTTATGCGTACATATGACCTAACATCTCCACGAACAGTGTATTTCTTCTAATATTTATTTGTTATATAGATAATTATAGACCCATATATAATTAATATATATGATATTTATAATTTTTTTGACATTCTAAAAAAAATTAATCATGATCTATGCAAGAGGACCAACAATAACATGTGAAAACATATATGTAAAATAAAGCGAATATTACCTAAAATGTAATATAAACATAAAGTTGTTAATAATGGGTAATATAAAGTGGTAAAAAAAATAATATATAGAATTAGATATAATAATATGGTTATTTAATATATTTATAATAAAAATATATTTATTATACTGGAGGTTTTAACATGTACGAATAAAGTCAAGACCGAAGGTATGAGGATTACATCTCACTTTTTATTTCCGTGAGATAAATGCCATATTCACCACTCACTCATTTTGAGTTGGGTATATACTTATATATGACATGTTATATCATTAATTTCATTTATTTAATGATATTATAATATTTAATTTATGTTATTTTCTCACTGGTATCCCGGTTCTAAATTCACTAAAGTAGTAAGGGTTTTCTCATCTCACATTTATTTTTCATGAGACATAATCCATGTTACCATCCTATTTCATATATGTGGGGTTCTTAATTTACATCTATATATTATATGATTATTATAATAAAATTTATGGTTATTTATATATCTTTTTTATAATCTTACTTTCATGTTGTTTATGTACGAATGTTTAGAAAATCAGTAAAGTAATTTTGCCTCAATTTTCCGTCTTTGAGACACATGTCGTGTTATGGATTTATATTCTATTATGAGGTGTATATACTCCATTTTTAATTTTATTATAATGAATATAATGATTTTAATTGTATTTTAATATATATGTAATGTTATTATTTCCATTTTATTATGATTTAAAGTTACCAAATTGGTAACATTTTACAACTTCAATATCATTGTTTATCGAGGTTATTTATGAATATTCTCCTATTAATGAAATATTATGATCCATATCTCATGAACTATAATGAATTTTATTACCCTATAGATATTCTTGTAATATATAGCCAATTGTAAAATTTCCTGCTCTTTGGTACTTACGATAGGTAATAAAATATTTTTAAGAAAATCTGACTTTATTTCTCCATTGGGTAGGAAATCAGTGTTATTTCAAAATTGTGTTTTCTAAAAAAACATTTAAATTTTTTTTATATTATACTACGATGTTTAAAGGAAATTTCTACCCATTTATTAACTTTTTTAAAAATAATTTGTTAATGTAATCTTCTTATCATTTTCCTATCAAGGCACTTTTCTCAATGTTTATTGTGAAAATGGAATGTTCAACATGAATAGTCCTATGAGCTATCATAACTGTAATTTCCTTGACTATTCAAATATAAGGTTACAAGTTTATTTTTTAATAATAAAATTTTTTCTTAATATTCTATATATTTTTTGATTAAGAAAATCAATGAAAAAATTGTTTTTGAAAAATTGTTTTAATTTAAATAAATTTTTTAATGATTTTCAAAAAATATTATATATAATTTAAAAAATTTATTTTAAAAGAAAATTAATTAAATAATATTAAAGCTTATTTTATATTTTTTCAATGTATTTTCTTGTAAAATGGTTTTAAAATTGTTTTTTAGCTTTCTTTCTATGTTTTTAATTATTTTCATAGAAAATGGTTTTATAAAGGTTTTATGTTTTAAAGAGACTTTTTCAAAGAGGAAAGTATATTTTTTTCAAGAAATAATTTTAAAAGATATTTAAAAATCATTTCTCATCTAATATGATATATACTGAAGTTACAAATTCCCTTCTAGTAAATTTTCCAATCACACCTTTTATATTCATTGTTCAATGGCTTATGTTTTGATGGAATGTTTCTTATGACACACATTTCTCTTCCATGGGTTATATGCTTTTGAAACCTACATCTTATCTTGAGTTACGATTTGATGAAATTATTATGATACCAATATCATTTCCATAGGTAATTATATTATCAAATGTTTATGATTCCCATTTCATTTCATGGGTTATGACATGATGATTATTTATAATCTTGTGGAATTCATATTATGTGATGAGTGGGACATATATCCCCTTCCAATGCATTGGGTAATGATTGATTAATGATGAGAATAAATTTTATATGTGAACCTAATTATATGTTTACAATATTATTCATGTACGAGGTTATAAGTCCATAATTTTATGCATAATTCTAATTACATGTTCAAAATGTTATTTGTGGATGTGGCTGCATATCTATAAGTTTATGTGTGAACCTGATTAATTTTTTACAATGTTATAAGTGATAATTATTATGTGTTCATAATGTTATGAATTAACCTAATTATAGGTTAATATTGTTATGCATGGACTTGATTGTATGACCATAAGTTTATGCATAAACCAGATTACATGTTCACAATGTTATGGGTGAAACTGATTTCATGTTAAAAAAATTATGTGTGTACCTTTATACAGATCTTTAAGTATATAATAGATATTTATTCCATGTCCTTAACATAATGAGTGAACATGTTTCTACTTATACATTCTAACAATGTTATACATTGATGCCTTTTTATAATTTTATGTCCTATTAATATGTTATGATTTCATAGATTATGTTTCAGATTATAATATGATTCATGTCTTATGAACTACTAATGTTTATTCCATTATTCATTTTCATAGTCTTTGGTATGCATGGTATGATATTCTAAAGATGTTATCATGTTCTTTTACACTTATTTTCATTTTATGCTTACATTTTTTTTATTTACCCATACAGAGAAACAAAGCTTGCCCCTTTCTTATAATTCATTTCCTTAGGTAATGAAGAAAGATTTTTATCTAGAAGTAATAAGTCTGGGGATATATTCATGGTAAAAATTAAATATATTTCATAGAGTTATACTATTTTTGTTCTATGTTTCCAAAGGTGCTAAACAAATATGGTATTTGAGTGTATGTTTGTATAATTGTTTTATGTATTTCACAAAAATGATGTAATTTCTATGTATGTAAAGACTAGGTTGTTATAAAAATCTATAGTAGTTACATTTCATCCATATCTAGTATATGTTCTCTTCAAATCTACCCTAATAGTGAGTTCATGAAACTTATTCCTTCAAAGAGAAATTTTTTAGATATATATATTCAAATGTTTTACATATAACCTTATCTTTATATCTATCATTCAATGTTTAAAATTAAACTCTCCCCAAATTATTAACGGTAATTATATTTATAATTTTAAAAAGATACTTAATTTTTTTAATTTTAGCTTAATAATCATTGAAGTTATCTTTCATATATTTATTAACATTTCATTAATATAAATATTCTTCTTTCATAATTTAATTCTTCATTTCTTTATATTATTGTGGTTCCTCACACAAATAATATAATTATGATTCTGTATCATGATAATCTAAATTCGAAGATAAATAAAATCATAAAAGAAATATATTACCTTTCCCATGAAGCAAATTTCCTTTAGAGGATCCATAGAAAAAATGAAAGTAATCTCATGATGATCATCACTATCTTCTATTAAACTACAAAAAGTAAAAAATATTCACCAGCACTGTAAATATCCATTTATAGTAACAACTTATTTCCTTTTCTCATTAAAAATATCCTAGTTTCCTTATAATTCCTTCTTAGATTAGGATTATCCTGTTTAATATGATCTAGTTTTTTATTAACAGAAAATATTTTTTGATGAATCTATCCTTTTAAAAGATTTATTCTTCCTATATTTCATATCAATCTAATAATATTTCAAAAAAAATTTATTTTGAATCATCCTTCTAGTCATGTGAGAAAATTCATGTTTTATAATTTCACGACTATTACTATATGTATGTATCTTAAATGATCTCTTCATATAATGATTTTAATTATTATCTCCATATATTATAGCTCTAAGAGTTGTATCAAATGAAACATTATTGTTCATTTTATATGTTTCTAACTATTATTATAATATATTATTATACTATATAATATTTCATGTTGAATCATCTATACTCATCTTTTTATTTTTTGTGTCATCAATTCATATTCATTATAAATCCCACTTATTATATTTAATTAGAATAATAATCTTCAATAAAAATTCATCTATTATTTATTTCTCTCCAATATATTCTAGAACATTAACTATAGAAATAAATTTGTGTTTATCTGAGCTATAAACTCACTACGTATTGAAGAACTTGATTGTTAATCTTCTTATAACACAACTATTTTAGTTTCTAGAATATTATCATTTTTAAGATGTTTGGTTTCAAATTTCATTCAAATTTAGAAATTGTTCCAAAATGAAAAAACATGACTATAGATATTTCAAAAAAATATATAATAAGTGGTTACAAACATTATAGTATAGATCAAAGTGTAAAATCTATCCGTGAGTAAATTATGAGCTAGTTTTCTAGAAATTTATAATCCCTAGTTTGAAAAAGTAATTTTTAAACCTCACTAATTATCACCTAAAATTATGTATGATGATTTTAGTATTCATAATCCACTCCATAAAAAATGGATTATTTTGATTTAAATTCCCTAATTTTTTAACTTTTAAAGACCCTCCCATAACACATTATCAATTCTATATAAAAATTATAATGTATGGAAAATATTAAAAATTTATCAAAACCAAAAGTAAAAATATCTATTTTTAAAAAATTGACAGGCTCTAATATCATGTGTATCAGACAAATGATATAAAATCTCAATATAATACCACGTTTTTCCTAGTATATGTATGCTTAAAGATGGTGTAAATTTAAGTTGAATCAAAAATAAAATTTTCCCACTCATTGATATAAATATTTTTGAAATCACAAACTTTAAACAGATCAAAGTAAAACTATGTAGAAGAATAAAAACAACAGAAATAATTCATTAGAAGTTAAAAAATAAACTAAGGTAACATTACAAATTGAAAATTAATCAAATTATAAAAACAATTCATGTAGTATAGGATAAAAATCCTTAAAGTCCATTAAAATATTTATTCAGATGATATAATAGTTCATATCTAGGGAAGGCTTTACTTTTATCACAATGTTTTAAGAGTTTTTTTAACTAATTCCAATGAATATTTTTTTTGTAAAAAGGTACTTTTTAATCTTATTGATTAGAAGAAACAAGTTTCTCTCCTTGAATATTCCTCAATAATCCATTATAAGTTAAATATTCTACACCTGGAACCTCTTCGATAAACCCATCGATAGTAGGAGGATCTATCATTGAGCTCCACTTTTATTATTTTGATTTGAAGCATGTATATCACTAGTAAATAATTTAACTCAATTTTTAGAATATTTATATTAATATCTCTATAATATCATCAATATTAGAGTAATAGAATAACAATATACAAAAAAATAACTAACATGTTTTATAACTAAACCCTCACACAATGAAATATCTATGTAAACAAACTAAAAATATTCACTTGATAAATCTGAAAGTGTTGAGGTAATTCATAACAAGATGTAATCACATTCAACTGTGGTAATGTCACATATAATTTGAATGTTTAATATATATATTCATCAATATATTAGCCTCTATTTATAAAAAATAGTGTATATAAATCCTATTTGTTCTTTGGGTTTTGTTTTAACAACATAGGAATCAATAACCTATGTTCCGTTGAAATGATTTAGTTTGACATTACCTTGTTTTTATACATAATGAATCAGATTTACATTTTTGGTACATAATGAATTAGACATTACAATCTATAAAAATATAACATAATTAAGAATCATGGAAGTTAAATCAAATTCAATTGAATAAAGTGTATTCTGATTTTAAATATAAGGATATGAGTGATGTTATTGTACACAATAGGTAATCAATTAGGGTATAAAATGTAGAGATATTTCAGATTTTTTTGGACATATAAGAAGCAGATAGGGTAAATATTTTCTAGAAATTTCTAAATTATATTTAATGAAATGATAACAATTCCTAATAGGATTACTATTAGTAATGGAGAAACCATAACCAAACCATTATAAATGGTTTCTAGAATTAAAAGGATATTTCATCAGGACCATGAGAATTATTTTAGGGTTACATATCTTCTATAATGAAATTATTTAGTTTATCTTTCATAATGGATCCTCTTATTTTAGATAATATCATGATTTCCAATTTCTATTGAAGGGTGGTCCAAGAAAAGAATCTAAAATATTGTCTTTAGTTGATGATTAATTTTACATCAATGTCGTGAAGATTCATATGTGGTAAAGGATATATTCAAAATGGTTTGGAATACACTGTAATTTTAGGGTCATGTTCTGGGAATACTCGCTATGGAAAAAGGGAATGTTGCATGAATGATATCCAAAAGTAATAACTTGATGAAATAGGAGCATATATTAAACCTCACAATAAATGAAGTGAGGTATCTTGAAATAATGGGGAATAATTATCATTGGTTATGTAAGACATTTCATCAGTAAGGTAGGAATTAGATTTCATCATGAATTTTAAATCTCTATGAAAATTGGCAAGTCATGTGAGGATTTATCTCTTACACAAAGGTAAGAACATGGATTAAGATCATTGATGATTTTATAATTCACATATTTTATGTTCCTAATGGATAGGCCTAGCACCAACTATTTTAGGGTCATTATGGAGGGACCTTTCTCCATGTAGTTTAGGGTTATAAGACTAAGACTATATGTTGTGCTGTGTAGAGTCATGTACTAAGGTATTAATGTCTAATATGGATTTTAAAGAATGATTTAACTCCATTTGAGTGACAATGACTCATAAACATGTATCATGTGTCTAATAATTCTCAAACTATATCAGGATATAATCTTTATATATCTAATGAAATTCCTTAGAAAAAAATCATAATACAAATATATATCCCAAAAGTTAGTGATAGGGATAATAATTTCGATGATAATTCATAACTACATGCTTAGATTTATTGATTCATAGGAACATAATAAAATTATTCTCTAAAGAATATATGAAGTACATAACAAAATTATTTGGCTTAATGGAATATCACATGTTTCATCTATCATTGGGAGACTGATAACTCTGGTGGGGTCACTCAAATCCACTTATTTAGGTCTAATAGAATATAACCTATTTTTATTAACTAAATTTGTTATCAATGAATTCATTATCCTATCATCTATATATATTTTTATACAATCATTCATTATGTAATACTTTAATATTTTATTCCATAACAATCAATGGTAGGGGTAGTAATTTTGATGGTCTCTCAAATCCACTTCTTCATGTCCATTCATAATTATGAGATCATAAAATTATTCTCCATGTCCATGATGAAATATTTTAGAACAATTCATGGTACTAAGTAATATTCTAAATTTTTATAACACAACATTGTGGATTTATCTCACAAGAATGAACCATTTTCCATGGTCAGTTTGAGGGTTCAACTATATTTTAAGTCTTGGTGGTGGTTCCTTAATGCTAATAAACTTATGAGTGGATATTGGATCTACTCATTAATGGAACATAATTAGGTTAATAATAGCCTATAAAATTTTTACTATATTAGATTATTCTTGGTGATCATTTAGCTTAAATAACACCTAAACTAAACACAATGATGTTGTGAAATTTTTTAAAATAACCCCATCCATCCGGGTTAGGGAACTCATTACAGGGAGTCCCATTATAGTAGGAGGTTAAAATTTCAACATACGGAAAACATCATTTTTGTTCCACCCCATAGGTGTCAAGTTGAATGCTATAGTATTGTATGAATCAATCCATTAAATTTGGGGTTTTAACCTAAACATAATCATTATGGGTAGTTATTTTTGAGATGTAACTTGACTTTATTTTCTTAAAGATTTTAAATTTTCCACTATAACTGGGTCATCAGTTCTTCATTACATATATTCCTAAAAGATTCTAATGATTGATGGGTATAATACATGACCTCATCCTATCCTTTTCCAGTGTCATGATGAGTTATTGATAATTGGAGTCTGTGTGGGGACCTTAATGGCCTGAACTACCTTTAAATTTGGGTACACGCTCTATCACATAATATAATGTGAGTGATATTTGTAACAACCAATGATTTTAAAAATAAACACCCCCTACTAGAAAATTATCATATTCCCATGTATTGGAAATATTGGTATAGCCCATGAAATAATGGGTATAGGCTATACCCAGGGATCAAAGATCCATGAGATATTAACCCAATAGTGTAGCTCTGATCTATAACAATAATTTGAAAATTATATTTCCATGGTTACAAACCATAGAAATAAGTGTATGGGAAATAGTACACCATATAAATAACTATATACACATTATTCTGAAACGGTGTTTATATGATTTAAAAAAATATATGATTCCAGATTCGAACCCTGGACAACCTCTACAGAATCCAAGCGCCTAACTACCGCACCACATTAGATTATCGCTATATAAATATATATTTACTTATTTTTTTAAACAATTAATTTTGGTAGAAACTCATGGAAATAGGTTTTCCCAGGGTGTTTTTCCCACATATAAATAGAAGATCTACAGACATGGTATACAAAAACCATGTTTGTAGGGATGAATAATACCCATGGTTAATTGAGAACTATGGGTATAGGTTTTGAACCAAACCCTATATCCATGTTTTTTGGAAAACTATGGGTATATGTATAACCTATACCAACAATTTATTTAGAGAAAAATGGTCAAAGGTGTTGAACGAAAACATATACCCTTGGATTTCGTAAAAATGGGGGGATATGGTGACCTATACCCATAATTTTTAGAGAATCACGGGTATAGGTTCTCCCACAGCCTTCCCAAATAAATTTTTTCCTCCCTGTGAAAACTATTATCACAGTGTATCAAAACCATTTATAAAAGTTATAATCAAATTCCATTACCCATGGTTTTTTCCAAAATTGTTTGTATGGTCTGGTTTTCCAGTAGTGACTAAGTAATATAGTGTACAAGATACACCACATTGAGTTTAAATAAACAACTAAATATGATAATTTATATGGAATTTATCACCTAGTTTTTATATTTAAATGTATGAATATAAGAAATGATATTATATTTACACACATTTAAAAAAATATTATATTAACTCAATGTATTTTATAGGGTTAAGATAATAAAAAAATCTAATTTTATGAATAATAGCTATATTTTTCTTAAAGGTAGTTTTTCATTCTTTTAATGGAGCGCTTATTTTAAAAAAATTGTTTGCATTTATATAAATTTAATTTGACAAAATAAACCTATTTTTTTAAATTCGATTATCATAATTTATTTTTTTTTTTGGATTTTTGGTATTTTTATGGGATGTTTCGATTTTCAATGAATAGTGAAACATATTGAATTATAAATGGAAACCGACTTTTCATCTAAATAATTTATAGTGATAAATTATATTTTATATTGAATTTAAAGTAATATTAGATTATCTATACATATATTAATCTAGTTTAACTCATTGGAATATTTTTCATATTTAATTTAGAAATAAAAACATAGTTAACATTTCAACATTTTCACACTAAAAACCCACTTTATAACCCCGTATATGGGATTAATTTTAAATTATTTTTTTCCCCTATTATATTTTTAATTTTGAAACATTTATTCCATATTTTAATTCAATAGGTCCTAATAAAGTAAATAGTTCTCTTATATTTTTAGCCAATCTGAATAGTATCAGTAGTAATTGTTATAACTACAGTTAAGGGTAAATCAGGCAATTAATGGTAAAATTAATTACGATAAAAATTATCAAATTACACTAAAACATGTCCAATTTTATTTAATGAGTCACTATCAACTAAAATCATCATTTGGTCTGATTTATTACCTGTTGGAGCTACATGGATGACTTTAATCACCTTATAGTATTTTTTTCACGAAGAGTAAAGATTTCCACACAAATGTTTTTTATAAGTATAACATTTGTAACATATGATAACCTATAAGATATATTATATAATAAAAATTATTTGAAAAAAAAGATTTATATTAATCATTTTAGACACCAGAAATTGTGTTTCATGCACTTTTCCCCAAAATGTCATCAACTGGGCTAAAAACGTTCATGGTACACCTCGGCATTTTTAATGGGGTTTACTGACGGTAGTGAAGGCACTGAGCCAAAGGGCTGGGACAGTAGCTCGAAACTGATCCCAATAAGGGGTACGAGGGAGCACTATGCACAGTATAGACCATCTACTTCTCCTAAGACCCTGTGGACACTTTGTTCCATCACATTGATGAAAAGGTGACAAAGGGAAATGTCTTAGATAAAAGAGGAGAAAATACATGAAAAAAAATCAAGATTTGAAAAGGCATGAAAATTGGATCTCCCCATTCAAGCTAAGACACTATCGGTACGTAAGGTACTTGCGCACCCAATCACCATTCAACCATGTTCACTTATTTTCCTATAAATAGACTCTTGGGGTCTTCATTTGTATGGATGAATTTCCCTGAAGCCCAATTGATGCTCTGGTCACCCGAGTACTTCACCCAAGTCTTCCAAAACCCTTAATGTAGTTCTTTAACTCCTAGGGAAGAATAATTAAAGTAGGATCATAGGAATTAAGTCCCTCCAGTGTTTGAAATCCATAACACTTAAGTGCCTAAAGCTCCCAACCTCCCTAAATCAGAAGCACTTTCGTGCCAACAATTCCTCCCAATGGAACTTGAGCACCACACATTTGGGAATACTTGGGAATACCCTTGAAGGATTGAGTCAGGTCTTTCCCAAGTTTTAACATAGATGTTTTTCATCAATTAAGTAAATATCAAGTCAACCAATCTTACCTGCATGACCATACCTATGTGTCAGATACCTACTTGGGTGCCTCTATTTGATTCACCTTATCCCTTAAACCTATACAAGACATTCATCAAGTCATCTTAAAAGTCATTCATGGAAATGATTCATCTTCATTGGATCTCTTATATGAAATGGATTATGTTGATACCTCCTCCAAAACCTCATAACATACTAATCCATTGGGAAAGGCACATAAGAGTTTCTCCCATTTGGGTTTTTATATCTACAGTCAGAGGTTTCCCACATCTGTTTTATAATGGGTTCAGGATGCATGGAGTGTCTATGGGTTTCTATATCCATAGTCACATAGACCTATCTCCCAGGAATAGTGTTGGGAAGTCCCCAGTTTTGAGGATTAGGGTTCGGTTCATGCTCGTCCATTATCATTTCTAAAACCTAAAACCATAGGTCCCTAGTAGGAAAGGTATAGTTCACACTTACATTTCATTTTGAATAAAGTAGATGTCTCCCTATCCTAGCAAGATCAATTTAGTGAATCTCTACTAGATTAATCCCATATCCTTTTGGTTTGGATTAAATGACCTCTAATGTCATCCAACATTGAAAGGTTCATCAGTCTGTACCCTCATCCACTATCATCGTCATAGGCCCATCCTCTTCATCCAGCGGAGGAAGAAAAATGTGTGTGACTTTGTTGAATCATTCATATCTTCTTGATTCTCACATAGATCATGACTCAACTGGGATTAGAGATTATTTAGGGTCATGATATTTGATAAAACACCACTTTGCATTAACTACAATAAATCTCATTCCCATCAAAACTGGGATATGTAGGAAGCCTTCCTAATGCCTGAGCTCCGTCTCATATCATCCATAAATGGGAATCCTCTTTAAGATTAATCTCAAAATTAAAACCCCAAATCAATAGGGATTCTTTTTAAGAAGTATATTCCAACCTATTTCTCTCAAAGGATCATAAACCCCGACGAGACCTCCCAAACTATGTGGGCTTTGATTCTAATCCAGATGAGATACACAGGAAGCCTCCCTGAGGTTCAAACATAAAAATATAAATCAACCCCGTCCTATCTTGGTCACATTACCTATAGGGTATTATTCCACATTGAAATTCATATTCCTTCCAAGTTCTTTGGTTTGCTTAGGTGAAAGTCCCACACAAAGATTTGACTAAGCACCTTCCACTTAGACATCCTTACTACATGAAATTAAACTGTATGGTTAGGTCCTTATCACAAGACCATAAAAGGTATGATGTGTCCCATTTAGTGGCACCAAACTATGAGGGTTTTAATTCCTTTCACAAGGATATGTAGGAAGCCCATTTATGGGTATGATCCCAACATCAAAACACACTTTTGTCTCCCTAGGCGACAATAAATTATAGAGTGCCCCATTAAGTGACATAAAAACAATTATTATCAAAAAAATGGTTAAAAGAATATATAAATAGTATATTAGAGAATACAATTGAGGGAGAAACTTGAATACATATGGATATCTCTATTAATGAAGAACCTATAATACATAAAAGTGATTTTTAATTTCACACATGCTATGAATTGATTGAAAATTCAAAGGGAAACATATGTTATAATTGGTGAATTAATTAGGATTAATGAAAATAATCTCAAATCTATAAGAGAGTCTTAGAGTAGGCAATAATTCCCCATAAAAGTGTGTAATGTGTCTGACCTCCCATACTCTCGACCAATATATGCTCTTTAGTATTGTAGATCCAAACCTAATGAATGTTTGCATTTGTAAAGTAGGTCCCTTTGGATAAAGAACCACCAGATGCTTACAGTTCCATAAATAAATCCAATTGAAACCACCTAGAAGTAGAGATTCTGAACTAGATCACATGTTCTGATGGAGATGAATCAATCACGAAAATTTATTTTTGATTTTTTTGGAATAAATATTTCCTTAAATTTCAACACAACACTGATGCCGTAACTATTATATTAATTGACATATTAGAAAAAAAAATTATTAAAAATTTAAAATAAATATAAATTTATATTATTATTATCATATAATAATTTTATAGATGAAATTAAAATTTTATGTATGTATTAAAATATTTTTTGAATTTATCTTGTTGTATTGATATTAGAAAAATTAATTTAATTTATAGTTTCAAAATAGATATTAATGACATCAAAAAATACATATTTTTTATTAAATGATATAAAATTCCTAGAAATATTAAATTAGAAAAAAAGGGGATAATCATACCCATGTTATCGATGAACCAATTATGGGTATTTCTGAATTTTATAACAAATTTATTAACACTCAAAGTTTAAAAATACAAGTTTTCATTTTAAGATTAAAGGGGGTCAAATAAGTGTAAAAACCACAGGATATGGGATGGAATTTAGTCAAAACATATTAATTTTTTTGGATGAAATATTTTTAACTGAAAATAATATTATGTTAGAAATTAATTAGTTTAGAGACTTTTATAAATTTTAAATTGTTATATATTAATTTAATACATTGAGAAATTCCTAGAGTCTCCCTCCCCTGTCTTATTAAAGGCAATTTCTTCTTCCTTTTCCTTCACACTTAATAAACTATTTGGGTTCGGAAATACTGAAATAAATAACTTCATAGAATCCATAAACTCAATATATATTCCTTTTTATGCATATCATCATCCTTTGTGGTCTTACTCTGGTAAGAAAATGTTTTTGTCCGAAGAAGAGGTGTAATTTAATAAACAAATGATTCTGTTTTATTCCTTCATCCACATAATTAATTCCTTATTAAGCTATGATAAGATAATAAATCAATTATGATCCATATATTTATACATTATTATATCATTATAATTTCCCTTATCCATATCTTTTTTTATCTAAATGGAAAATAATTTATTATCTATGTGTACATTGGACTATCGGCTCATGAAGTGATGAAATTCATTTTTATTACATTATCTAAAAAATGTTTATAATGATGTAATTAATGTTTATATATGAAATTAATTAAATATTTATAATTTTTAAAATATAATATATAATTTTTTTCTTACATTTCCATATATAAAAAATGATTATGTCGTTCATGTGTCCGTGTGAATTATCACCTCCAAGAAGCGATGTGATTCGTTTTTCATCACCACAACACATGGATGATATATAAGTATATTTAAATTATTAATATGATATAAATGATATTATTATATTTATTTAATGATATTATAATACTTACTTTCATTCTGTAATGATCATTTAAAATTGGAAATGTTACTCATGCGTATGTACGACTTATTGTCTCATTGATTGTAACACAATTCATTTTTCACATCAATATTTAATAGATGGATTTAAAAGAATAATTTAAGAATAAAAATGTTTTTTTTTCATTAATATTATTATGGAGATTATGTACTAATAAAAATAATGACTATAGATATTATACCAAATTCATTTTGGACATTTGAATCGAATATCATCAAAATGTATCACACAACAATAAATAATTATGCAATTTTTATAACACGGTAATAAGTGGTAGAGAATAAATAATAAACTTGAAAAACATTATAAATAAAGAAAATAACTAACTTAATCTTATTATTCATGAAAATAAATTACATATGTGACAAATCAAACTCAAGGCATGGGAGTTTCTATGAAAAAATATTATTTTAATTTTTCCTTTTACAAAAGTCAAAAGGAATGTTTTTTGTACTTATACATCAAGAGTTTATTTTTCTAACATAATGAAAATTGAATTATATGGTGATTACTTTATTTATTTTAATGGTTATTTTTAATTAAAATGGTTTCTTTATGATGTGCGCATTGTTTTGATTTGAAATGTCATTTTAAAAAGAAAGGTTATTTTGATATCCAAAAATGATTTTCGTATGATTTTAAAAGTGTTTTTTAAAATCATTGGGATAAAAAACTACAAGAATTTTTTTTTATTATTTATGTTGTACTTAAGAATTAATTATTGGGTGGCTTAGATATTATTAGGAAATACTGTTAGAACTTAACATGGGGTGGGCCAGAGAGCGTTAGGAAGACCTGTTACAGCTTAACATCAAGTGGTTGAGATAGCATCGGGTAAGAACATTATAGTTTAACATGGGGTGAAAAAAATAGAACTAGGCAGGCCCATAATATCTTAAATTATCAGTGATCCGAGAAATTTCTCTAATGCACTGGGTAATGAAAATTTTGGAAGTCATCCATATAGTTATTCTAAATAAAAGGTGTTCGAAAGGTTTTATGAATATGATGATCTAAGTAACCAAAATAAGTTTTAATATATTCCTATGGGTTTTAATGCTTATATTTGAAAAAAAAATTTATATTTATTTTATGTTGTAATGATTTATTTTATATTCTGAAATAAAATTTAATATAATGGTAAACACTATATAAATTTTCTTGTTTTCAAAGGGATAATAGTTTCCTTTCTCTTATATACCTTACTGATATTTTTTTAATAATCCCACATTTGTAAATGTTTTTCACAAGACGTGTAAAAAAAATGATGAATTCATGTTGAGAGTTGTGAAAATTTTTCATGAAACAAATAATTTTTTAGATAGTTTTATATGGTGGATATAATGGATTCCATTTATATGTGTCCACCTATGATGTATAGGTTTACCATGTATGATTTAGTCCAAATTTTATAAAACAATAAAATGAAACTATCCTCAAAATTATAATAATTTAAAATCCTATTTAGAAGCACTATAATACATTATTTATAAGGCCTGAATATTATAGTGGGTATCAGTGGGTGGTTTAAATAACTTTGGAGATTATAATTTTTTCTTAAGATTTATTGATATCATCTTGGGTTTTTAATTTTTAGGTTTACCATAAGTTTATCATCTTAGAATCCCCTTTTGGGGATTTAAGTTATGTAATTTTAAGGAAACTAATGTTAGTTTTAGAGACATTATTTTTTGATGTAATTAATGGTTAGGAAATTTCAAGATGAAAAATGAAAGATATGAGATAAAATTTGAGGTATAAAAAAACATTAAGGTTATTTTTAGGATGTTTCTCAATTTTTTAAAATTTTATAAGGATTATAAAATTATTGTTTTTTGAAAAGGAAAAGCTGTATCTTGGGAGACAATTATTCTTGTGTAGAAAGACTGTGGGAATTAAACCTCTAATTGAAGGGTGAAAAGGGTGCATCACCTACCACTAACCTATGTGATATCCTAGTTAGTATGAAATATTTTTTTATTATTTTATGGTTAAATTTAATTTTCATTTTTGAAGCATATTTTTCATCAAATAGATAACCATGGGATTGGACTATGAATTGGTGAATAAGTGATTAATGTTTTTTCAGAAGCCGTTCACTATTTTCATAACCACATATGATCAAGGTAAATAAAGTAATGTTGGATTTTATTTGAAGAATAATGGTTGAATTTTTTTTAATGATATATGATTTTATTATTAATTTTTGGTGATTTATGTTATTTATGGAAATATTTAGTGCATCGTGATGATTATTTGGGAAATTACATGTTGGAATGATACATCAATATTAGTTGATTTTCATTGGAGATATATGTAAAAAATTATGCTGGAAGACTATTCGATAAAACCTTATAGCTATTAGTTATGAATATTAGTCTAACATATTTTTGATTAATTTTAAGGATGGTTATTTTTTGAATGATCTATGTTGAAATTTTTGTATTACTGTTTAATTTTGGATATTGAAGTTGTTTTTTTCATAAAAAGGTTTTTTCTTATTGGAGAATTTTATTATCGTGAACTAACAATTGTTTTGTTTAATGTTTATCCACATGATAAATATATAGTTAATATTTTATGGATTTTTTTATTATCTATAATTATATTATATTACTTCAGGCATAAAAATTTCATCTCTAATACTCCTCATTTGGATAAAATGATGTGTTTGTGGTGGAAATTGATTAATGGATGAAACTCTACTTTTGAAGTATGTGTATTTACTTGTGATTATCATCTACGAAGTAAATTAATTATCATAACTTTATGTAAGGTATTTTCAAATACAAACAATATGTGCTTACTTTTCTTACTAAGAAATCAGTGGCGTTTTAACCCATCACAGATTTATGATATTGTTATGGTTAACATTTTAATGAGCATGTTCTGAATCACTATCCATCATAACTTGATAGTCAGTTTTTTATTCCATGTCCATGTTTTCCTACATGAAATGCTAGTATGTGTTATATCAAGTGACATATGTACTTTCCTTTCTCTATTTTCAAAAGGAAGGTTTATTAACCATTGTTCCGATGTGGGATTTTAATAAAGTTAGATTGAAAATTAAAATTCTAGTTACCGAACTAGAGTTCAAATTGTGAGGAAAAAATTAAAAAATGGGGGATAATTTCAAATCCTTATTTTTAAAAATAAAACACTATGTTAGATGTTATAGAAGATATACCCCATTGATATTAAAGGAATAACTAAATATTATTATTTAATATGGCATTTATTACCAAGATAATATATTAGAAGCTACTAATATGAATAATTATATTATGTTTAAAAAAATTTATATATTATTTTCACATTCATTCAATATATTTTAAATGCCTAAGATAGGAAACAAATCCCATCTTACGTATAAAAGTCATATTTTATTAAAAGGAAATTTTACGGCCTTTTAATTGCACACTTTTTTTAAAAATAAATTTTAAAAGTTTTATAATTTTTATTTTAAAAAATAAACAACATTTTTGAATTTTATGTGTCGAAATTTACATTTCTTGAATTTCTAGTATTTTTATGAAAAGTTTTATTTTAATATCAATAGTGAAAACTACTGAATTTTAATTGAAAATTGACTTTTAATATAAACTATTTAAAATGAGAAATTATATTTTAAATTGGATTTAAAGTAAAATTATATTATTTATAAATCTATTAATCAAATTTATTTTATTTGAATCATTTTTATATTGAATTTAGATATAAAAACTTAGTAAACTTTTGAATTTTTTCACTTTAAAAAACCACATTCTCACCCCTTATATAAGAAAATTTTAAAATTAATTTTAACCACTTCTATATTTTGTATTTTGAAAAGTGGATTGTATATTTCGATTTGGGAGGTCCAAATTAAGTAGCTATTTCTATTTATTTTTTCCCATATGAATAGCAACTGTACTAATTTTTATTACCATAGTTAATGGTTAATCTATTGATTATAAGAAAACAAAATTATGTTAAGGAGAATATAATTATTCAAAAACATGTTATAATATTATTTGATAAGTGATTGTTGATAAAAATAATATTTGGGATGCATTTATGAACTCCTAGAGATACTTGGATAACATTAATCCCCATATAATATTTTATATTTAGAAAACCAAAACTTGACACACTAATGTTTTTAATAAGTATAACTTTTTTAATATATGTTCATCCATAAGATGTCATCAAAAATAAATAGTATATATAAATATAAAAGATTTACCCTTATAATTTAAAGTTATTTTTAATTTTTAGGTAATAAATTATTACCTTAAATTCTTACACAATGTTGATGCAATAATTATTATATTAATGGGAATATCAAATATATGATATTAAAAATATTTAAATAAATATAATTTTAGATAATTAAATGCATCCATGATTTTTATATATTACCATAAAATGTTATAGATGTATTAATATATTTTTATGTTATATTTTTGTATTGATATTTTTAAAATTCCATGTAATGAATCTTGTTAAAATTAACATTAATGATATTTTAAAAGAAATAATATTTTATTAAATGATATAAGATTATTAAAAATATTAAATTCATCTTGATAATATGTATAATTATAAAAATTTAATCCATTATCCATTGATTGTTATTTTGTAATCATATAGTAATTATATTAACAGTCAAAGTGTAAAAACCCATGTTTTCACACTAAGAGTTAAAAGGGTTAAATAAGGGTTAAAACCAAAGTATAAGTGTAGAAATTTAGTCAAAACATATATAATTTTTATTTTATGTGGTTATTTTAAATCAAAATCTTCATATATTCTATATTAATATTTTTTTACGCATTTAATTTATATTAATTTAATATTTTCTGAAATTCCAAAAGTGCCCCTCCCCCTCTTATTAAAGGGAATATCCTATTACTTTTCCATGATACTTCAAATTCTATTTTTTATGAAAATAACTACTAACATTAATTCCTAGAATATATAACCACATTATATAGGCCTTGTTTTAGGAAGAAACACATTCTTTTTTGTCACAAGATGTTAATAATAGGAGGTTGTCCAAAAAAGATGTATTATTTTTAATCAAGTGTTTCTGTTTAATTTTTTCTTCCTCATCATTAAAAACATCTTAAAATATTCTAAACTAATAACTAGAGTATCATCCATATACATATATTTTATTATGTCAGTTCTATTTCCCATTTCCATCTTTTTTCCATGAAAAGGGGAAATAATTCATCATCCATGCGGATAAGCAGACTACTGACTCACAAATAGATGTAATTTGTTTTCCATCACCTTTTATCGAGACTATTTATAATAGTGGAATTAATGTTTATATATTATATTCATGAAAATTTTTCATTTTTAAAATTAAATTCATCACTTAAATTCTTACCTTTACATGCATAGAAAAATAATAACGTCGTTCATGTGTAAGTTTGAATTATCACCTCCATAAAGCGATGTGACTAATTTTTCATCACCACATCACTTGGATGATATATATAAGTATATTTAAATTATTAATATTATATTAATGAAATTATTATCATAATTTAACGATAAAATTAGTCTTATTTTATTTATGTAATGATCTTTGACAAGTGGAAACAATTCTCATGCATAAGTATGGCCTACCATCTCCTTTATAGTAACATAATTCATTTTTCACATCCAAAGTTAAAAGATTGATTTAAAAATCTAATTGATCTATAAAAATGATAATAATATCATGAATAATATTATAGATATTATATCATAATTACCATGTTCAATATATATATCATAGAAAATTCTTTTTGGAATTAGGAATCAAATATCGTTAAAATGTCTCAAGTGGACTAAAATATATAACTAGTTTTTATAACATTGTAATAAGTGGTATAAATGGAATAATGATATTGAAAAATGTTATCAATATATTAAATAAGTAATATAATTTTTTATTTAGGAAGATTACTGACATATTGGAGAAGTCATACTCAAGGTAAGAGACTTTATTTTGAAAAATATTATTTTAATACTTCTTTTCAAAAAAGTAAAAAATAATGCTTTTATACATATATTGAATAAGATGAATTTCCTTCCATAATGATTATTTAATGTACAGATGGTTATTTTAAGGATTTTTATGTTAAGTTTCAAATTAAATGGTTTCTTTTTTATGAGTACAATGTTTTGATTTGTAATGATGTTTTTTAAAAAGAAAAGTTAATTTTATGTCAAAAAATGTTTTTATTTTGTGTAGAAACGTTTTTTAGAAGATATTTATAACAATAAAATTTCAAGAAAAATAATTTTTTATTCATTATATTCTAATTGATCATTAAAAATGGGGAGGCCTAGATATCATAAGGAAATCATGTTATAGCTTAATATGGGGTGGTCCAAAGAGTTCTTGGAAAGACTGTTACTACTTAACATGAGGTGGCCTAGATTATTTAGGATTATCCCATCACAACTTAACATGGGGTATCCTAGATAGTGGTGAGTAATAACATGATATATTTAATGGTTAGTTAACTCATATAGAACTCCAATGCATTGGGTAATGAAAAGTTTGGATTTCAGCCATATGTTTATTCCAATTAAAAGGGTTTTGGAATGGGTTTACGAATATGATTCCCTATGTCACCAAAAAATGTTTTAATTTATTTATACGGGTTTTAATGAATATATTATATACATATGTGTTTATTTTTCTAGTGTAAATGTTTTAATTCTTATTCTTAAAGAACATTAAAGATAGAGGTAAATGTTATATGTATTTTCATGTTTTCAGTTGAATGATGATTTATTTTCTCTTATATTCCATACAATTTTTTTTGGGATCATCCGACATTTTTATTTGTTCTTTATAGGATGTGTAAGGTAAATGATAATGTTAGTTTGATTTTATTGAATATTTTTCATGACATAAATAATGTTTTATTTTCAAAAATTATATGCGAGAAAAAAATGGATATTGTGTATGTGTATCCACTCGTAATGTACTAGTTTAACATGCATGAGTAAGTCCTGATTATCTAAAATTAGAAATTGAATAGATATTTATAATGTTAATAATATGAATTATAGTTCAAAAATACCAGAATATTTAATGTTTCAGGCATGGTCCTTACAAAAGATTTCATATACGTTTCATTAATAACTAGTTAATTCTCAATATAGCAACCTAAATATCATTCCATATTTTATTACATGATTATAAATATAAATATTCTTAAAACACAAACCAATGATCTATAATTAGTGTCTTTTAGTAATTTGATGATTAAATACTACAATATTAAACAAAACTACATTATCTTTATTTAAAATTCATCAATTTATTATATATCCCACTGAACATATAATACTTTATAGGATATCTAATGGAATACATAAAAGGAAATGGTTATCTATAGAGTCCAATAAGGGAAATATCAGAGTAAGAATGATATATTTGAAACAAAAGGAAAATCCTGAAAACATAATAGAGAATATTAAGATGGGATAATAGTATAAAAATGATGATATTATAAGTTCAAAATAGTAATGAAATGCAGAGAAAACAAAAATCATGAAAATATATGTATAGATCATGCCTCACTATTAGCACATCACAACATAGTGTTCTAGGATAATCAAATATCCACCACACATGGTATCCCATGAGATGGGAACATTACTAAATTCATTAGAGCACTATTCGGGAGAACTATTCATATTTATAAATTTATTTATTCCATATAGATCATTTATTATAAAAATTCATTCATCAATAACCCATGGAGAATGAGAATGAGTTTTATAAAATCATTAAGATAATAAGAACTAAAATGAATGACCCTTTCAATATTTTAAACCCACCAGAGGGAATTTGATTGTTATACATTGAAATTTACTGTCAATAAATAAAAATAAGTATTATAAAAACACCTTTGAATAAAAATAATATTGGGTATTTATAACAAAAGTGAGTGGCATGGAAAATCATAAAATGATTTTGGTAGTGTAATAGGTATAAAAAATAGCAAATGGAATTGGGTTAATGATAAATAATGTAGGAATCCCATTAGTAGAAAATCAGTTGGATAATAGTGTAATTATTTTCAATTTATAAAAACCTAGTAATTTGAAATTTTATAAGTCTACAAAAAACGATGTAATTGAATGAAAATTATTTGGAAGAGAATATATTACCTTAAATACCACTTCCTATTATTTTATTGATGAATCCTCGGGAGATTGGGATTCTAACCAAAAGGACCTAAATGAGAGATTAATAGCGGGTGGATTGTGAAAATGAGAATTGGATTTTTTGAAATGTAGTGGATAAGAGGATGTTTATAGTAAAATGGGGATAATTGTTTATTAATTTATAAATATTGAACTTAAAAATATCGGTTTTGTAAAATTAAAAGCCATTAGATTAAAAAAGGACTTAGTTAATGGTTTTGTAAATTTAATGATGTATTGTTAATTTTAGTCATGGATGAACTAAAATCCAATTATTAATATTACTTTGGGCATGGGGTAATAATTATTTCATAAGTTAACTTTTTTAAAACCATACTCTCTATTTCATAAAAAATACATAATACTTATAATAAATGTATTTTTCATTATTTATTACATCATTTTAAATATCTATTGAGTCGTAAAATATACCAAAAACACACATCTTAATTTTTACTGTTAAAAAATAAATAAATTATTTAAGACAAATTGAAAAAAATTATACTAAAATAATTTCAACACACTGATTTCAAATATAATTTTCATTTTATCTAAATAAATTTAATTGTATGAGAAATAAATTTTCAATTTTTTTTTATAAAATATTATTCTTAATGGGAAACACAATATTTACTTAATTTTATACATTTTAAATATTTTAATATCTTATATATTTATTCAAAACTAGTGTGTGTACATATATTAACGACATTAAAATATAATTATATTAATTTTTAAATTACTTTTAAACTGGTATTTTATTCAATTGGGAATTATTACTATTCAAATGGCCTTATAATCGCCACATTGCAAATGGTAAGATAACAATCATGAAACAATCAGATCAAAATGGTCACATTTCCCTTTATTCGATATATGGAATCTATTATTCACATAAATATTCATTCACTAAATAATATAAAGAAGTTATATATTTCCCTTGATAATGTTAATAATATTCTTCATGGTTCTAATTATTTTATAGTTCTTTGGGAAAGAGTTATCTTCATGGAAATATTCTAGTTAATGGAGTTTATATCAGTTTATGTACATTTTTATTTTTCATTTATAACTATATATTTTCCTACCTATAGTAGGAAACATTATTTCATGATGATCAGTGTTCCTTTGAATTGAAATTGTGTTTCTATGCGATTTATTTGTAAGAAATCATAAACCAATCACTATGAAACATTAAATATTTTACTAATAATAGGAATTTTTGGGTCATTATATTATTCAATCCTCAAGAAATTAACCGTGAAAATTTCATTTTCTATAATAATGTGAAACCAATTAAGGTTACTTCTACTTCATCACTTCTTCTACTTTCAATGTTTCTTTATCATACCTATGGTTATAACAATGAAAATTTACTAGTTGAGTCTCCTTATTGTGTAGTACATTGTCTTTACCATGCATGATATTTATAAATATATCCTCACAATAAAAGATATTATCAAACTATACCACCTTTGAATTTAGTGCATTTTCGAGATATGGTATGTACTTCTCAATGACATATATGCGGAAATTTTCATTTACTTGTGAAAAGTTTTTTTGGAGTGTGTGATGATAGGCCACAACTCCGATGTGACCAAGTATCTCAATGGGTCCAATATACAGATAAATTAGCTTCTCTTTCTTCTAAAACCTCATGACTCTCTTCTGAGGAGATATACAAATGAAAACTCTATCACAAAACTTAAACACAAATTCTCATCGATGTTTATCTATATAACTCATATGTTGACTTTGGTCTGTTTGGATGTGTTTTTGAATCATGTTAAACTTCGTAGACATATATTATACTAGTTCATATCCAAATAGCTTTTGTTTCTCCAACTTTTTCCTAGCATATTGATGTTCATAATTTCTTTCCACATACAGCTTTGTATGAATACATATAAATGCTTGAGTGAAAACTATTATTATAAGATAACATAACCAAAGGAATATATTGATCTTAGCCTCCATTGATTTGTATTGAGAAAGTTATAAGGATATCCTCAGATGTACATATTTTACACTCACATTGGAATATATATGTGACTGATTAGCCATATTGGTGATCAACTATATGTTCAGAGAATGTTAGAGGATTTTCAAGAATATTTTTGTAAAAATTGGATATCAATCAGTTACAATCAATAGTGGTGTACCATAAAGCCTCAAAAACATTTATATTGTATATTCGTGAAGGTTGATGGAGTGAATATTCCTCTCAAATGGAAATGAATTAAGAATCCTTTTTAAGATGGCCTACTATAACCCATATCAAATTACTCCCTTTGTTTTTCTATAGAAGTCCTATAAAATATCCATGATGATGTTCACCTATTTCTATAAAGGTATGGGTAGTGGTTTCATTATCCACATGAGATTTGTTCTTTATTACTTCTCATATCAACATACTATATATTTTTTATATCACCATTCCACCGTTGTAATATTTTCCTACCAATAGTTATCTCCTAGATCTCTATTCATATTTCTACACCCTGGGTGGATTGATATTTTGGAATTATGATCATCAATAAACTGCTCATTAATCTCATGATCTGATGATACACATAGTCATGACCCAAATATCGCATTTCCTTTTTCATCAATATGGAACTAGAAGGCTTTCTCATTGTTTATATAACCCACCTTTCTCTATATATCTTCCATATTCCTTTGGGAATTTTCAATCCTCTCTAGAATGGGTGGTAGATAAATTATTTGGGAAATTTTTGATGGTGTTAATTTAATTTTGACTCTAAAGTAAATCCATTGTATTTTTACGAAGATTAGATCCTTCTCAATAATTATCAAGGATACGATTGTATGATCCTTCTACTTAGAGCATCCTTTACTTTATTCACCTACATAGGATAATAGTGGGTTGAGAAATCATAGTCCTTGATTAGATATAACCATATTTATTGGTCTGTGTTAATATTTTTCAATCTAAATATATACTTTAGGATATTTTTATCAATATATTTGTCACACTAAACTCCATAAATATAATTCGACAAAAGATTTAATTCAAATTTTACTGCTTATAACTCCATATCCTGTATTGGATAATTCTCATTCTGCAACATCAACTATAAAAAAGTATATGATTTCACCTTATCATTTAGCATGGGTACAAAACCTAGTACATTATTTGAGAAATTATGTTATATTAAAAGTACATCTCGCCAAGCAGGTAATACGAGTATAAGTGTAATGATTAACCTTTTATTCCACACCTTGAAAGTCTCTTGACATTCATCAATAAAGATAGTCATTATACCCATATGAATTACCCAGTTTAATGGGATTGAAAATTAATAAAAATTTCTTAAAAAACACTAAACTAACCCAGCTAATCCAAGGAAACTACATATTTCTATTTCTTAATTTTTTATGTCCAATTCCTTAACCACACATTCCGACCACATATATCCCATTTATCTTGATAACATTCACCATTATTGATACTTTATAAATCTAAAATTCATAATAATTGTATTATAACAACCTTATGTTTTGTGAAATTTATTTTTTAATGAAATTAAATTTTTTTGAAATTTATATTTACAAGCAACCCCCTGTTAATCTTGCGCTTCACACAACACTTGAATTTAATGAAATCATCATATATTATTAATGTGACCATTATAACCTAGCCTTTATAAAACTTTATATGAATAGTAAAATATAATTTTTAAAAAATATGTATATTTTTTTAAATAATGAATACATATTTATTATAAAATACATAATTTTATGTAAATTAATTATATGTTTCAAAAATAATATTTTTCAATAACTTGTTTTTTATTTCTTTTTGTAACAATAATAAAAATAATTTTAGAAACATTTAGAAAATGAATTTTATAAAATAATTCTCATATTTGATTTATAACTATTAAAATTTTATTAGTGTGATTTTTGGTAATATTCTATAAAATTTCATTTTTTGATGAATATTAACAAATACTAAATTTTAATTAAAAAAAAATTTCATTTAATTAATTCATTAATTTAAAATATATTTTTAAATGGATTTAAAGTAAAATTATTTCAATTTTAAATTAGTTAATTCAATTTTGGCCATTGGAATCAATTTTATATTGAATCTGGAAATATAAAAATTTCAATCTTTTAAACTTTTTCTCTTTGAAACCTCGTATTCTTGTTGCATCTGCAGGATAAATTTTAAATTAATTTTTTCCACTTTTGGGAATTTAATTTAAAAAATTTATTAAATATAGAATAAATATAATTTATAATTCAATAAAAGTTAAAATTAATTTTTTTTATCAAAATGAATAGTTAATGAAAAAAATTAATTATTATGGTTAATGTAAAAATGGTTTTAGAAGGTGGTTAAACTAGAATGATAAGAGTAAAAATGACTTAAAATATTATATTAATTTTATTTAATGAATTAATTTAGACCTTTTTAATAAAATTGTATAAAAAATGATAATTTTGTGCCAATTTATTTTTAATATGACCCATATAATAAGTTAAGTGAAGAAAAAGACAAAAAAAATTACTTTTCTTACTTTAAATTTCCATAAAAACATGGGATAGGGAAAAATATCATATGTTCAGTAATAAATAATATTTTTAAATATAAATTTAATTTTTTATCTTAATAATTTATTTGAAATTTTTTATTTGAAATAATTTCATTAAATGCTTAAGAAAGGCCAACATGGTAATTATTTAGTTAAAAATAAAATAAAATAAATGATACTAAAAATGATCAAAGTGAAGTAAATTGAAGGAATTTTTGTGTTCCATTATTTTTGTAGATGATAATATCATGATACATAGGTTTTAAAACAATATATCATAATACCACTATTCTAATGATAATACTAAAAATTAAATTAAATTTATAATGGAAAAATTAAAATTAATGTTTTTTTATAATAAATGATATTTTATTAAATGATTTCGAATTAATAGAAATAATATATTCAAAAATATATTTTTAAATATTAATAAATTTAAACTATGGTCTATCCAAGGACCAATTGTTCTATTATAATGACTATATTGACCATTAAACTGTAAAAACTCAATTAGCGCGGTTAATGTTAAAGCAATATTTTTTCACGTTGTATTCGCTTATGTTAAAATGAATTTCCAACACACATATGATATATATTTGATATATAGGTATCATATTTAAAATCAATGTTTTCAAATTATCTAATAAGTCCCACAATAATTTATTTCCTCAAGGATAAATTACCAAGGATAGAGAACTAGTTACCGTAGTGAAAAACGAAAATAGGAAAAAATAGATATACTTAAAAGATATGGAATAAAATATTTAAAATATATATTTAATTAAATTTAGGAGGTTTGTATATACAATATCATCTATACTCACCTTATTTATCAAATTTCGAGCCAATTGAGATAATATTTACCTCTCAATAGTGAACAATTTTGAGAATTTACAAGAAAGACACTCCTCCTCAACTATAAAACAGAACTCACTCTCCCCACTTATTTACACCTCAAAGTCCATTTTGATCAACCATTATATTATAAAATTAATTCCCAAATTTCCTCGCATCATCCTATAAGCCTTAATTTTTTAAAAATCCATTCATTAAATGTTTTAGGTCCTAAGGAGGATACATGAAGAAGAAGTGGCGTACATCAATGTGTGTTTTCATTTTATTTGTTCCTCCACCCCCTTCAATTATTATTATACAATTATTATATTATAACTTCAATGTCATACATATAATTAATTTTTTTATGTTTTGTTTCCTAAAAAATACAATACACACATTTATTAGATGGGTTATAAAATCATCATTTGTGTGTACAATGGACTACTGCCTTGCAAACCGATATATTTGATTTTTCTATTACCACCATTTAAGGTTATAGATAATTATATATTTATAGATTATATTATATGTATATATATGTAATATTTATTACATCATCATTATTTTTTTATTTTTACTCCACACATAACTTCTTGCTTTCCATTTTGTGGGAATATGATAATGGCATTCGTGTGTACGACATACTACCTCCTCGCGAAGCGATATAATTCAATCATGCTTTCCATGGAATGTATTAAGGATGGGTTCAGTAACCATATGTGATGTATATGAAATAAAAATTCTAATATAATGATAGAATATATACAAATCATTTGATTTTCTTTCTTTCAATATGATTTGAAAATGGAAACAACATTCATGCATATGTACGACCTACCTTCTCCATGAATACTATATCTCATTTTCTATCACAAAATATTATGGATTATTATAGATATATATATATATATATTAAATATGTAAGTTATTTATATCATCTTTCACATTCTCGGGATTATTTTACCATGATCAATTTAAGAGGAATAAAAATAAAAACTCAAAACATATACAAAAAACAAAGGGGTTATTACCCAATACATAAGATTAACATGAAATTGATAAGATAAATGTAATAAAAGGTCAGAATAAAATAATATATAGTATTTTATATTTAGTAATTATTATTTAATATAGTTATAATAAACTTATACTTCTTATACAGTAGGGTATGATGAGTCTACAAAATTCTAGACTTAATATAAGGGATTTTTGTCTTACTTTTCACTTTTCTGAGATACATGCTATATTCACAACCAATTTCATCACTTCTGTGTATATAATGAACAAAAATTTATTTTATGGTTATTATAATAATATTTATTGGGATTTAAAAGTTTATTTAATGTTATATATTTCATTACATTTATGGTTTAAAAGTTAGTAAAGCAGTAATGAATATTTTTAATCAAATTGACTTCTTTTAGATGTATGTTCAAACATGAACCTATATTATTTAATGAGGTATATATATCCCCTTTGATATGTAATATAATGAATTTATTTGTATTAATGATATTTTATGTTCCATTTTATGTTATTCATTTATGGGGATTATGACTCATAGTTACCAAAGTTGTAATTACTTCAGGTTACAATATCATTGTTTATTGTGATTTATTATGATTATATTAACGTTGATAAAATATTATGATCCATATCTAAATAACTGTCATCAATTTAAACCCCTTTATTTATTCATGATATTTTCATTCTATGGTACGATTTTACACTCTTTTTTATATAAAATAATTAAGAAACTGTATTTTTTTGAAAATCCTTCTGTATTTTTCAGTTCATTCCAAAATATATTGTCTTCAAAAACATGTTTTCTAAAAATGGTTTCAAAAAAAAATTTAAAAATTTTATTATATTTTTCATTGAAAAGTATTTTGAAAATTTGGTATGTTAATAAAATGTTTTAAATGATTTTTCAGGCGTCCTTTATGAGTTTTAAGGTAAATTTCAAAGAAAAAAAGTTAAAAATGTTTTATGTTTTAGAAAAAGAATTTTTAAAGAGGAAATGATATTATCCTCAAAAATATTCTAAATTATTTTAAAATATTTATTTATAATTTTGTAATGTTATTTTCAAAGAAAAAAATTTTGAAATTTTTTTATGTTTTAGAATGTTATTGTCAAATAAAGGGTATTTTCTCAAATAAATGGTCCATGTGATATTTCAAAAAGCTTCTCTAGATAAGATGAAATCCTTTGATATAATTTATGTTTTACTAGGGATACAAAATAAGGATTACATTATTATACTATATCTTGATATTTTATTTTCATGATATCAAGTTGTTTTTGAAACATGTTTATCTTCCATGGGTTATACCATGATAAAATGATTACGAAGGCCCTTTATTTTCATGGGTTATGCTGTGAAGAAATGTTTATGAAACCTATCTATTTTCTGTAGGTTATTATATGTTTAAATGGTTATGAAACCCATTTCATTTCATGGGTAATGATATTATGAACATTTTTATTATTTTTTGGAACACATAAATATGGTTTTTCATGATGAGATATATTGGATCTATATATCCCTCCAATTTATTGGGTAAAAATAAATTCTACACAAGATATGAGGGTGAGTATGTGGTAAAAGCATGATTGATAAGTGGGCTACATAAGAGTTCATCATAATAATGAATTGGATGGTACATGGGTGGTCTTCCATTTCCCAAATCATGTACCCATGTAGTCATCCCTAGCCTAACATGTTATGAATGTCTTGGTGGGTATCCTTGACATTATATTTTATACACAATTATGAATGCCAAATATCTATATCGTATTCCAATGTTATGCTATCATGGATAATGTTCTTTGATTATCTTATGATTTATTTCCTATGAACTACCAATCTTTATTCCATGACTCATAATTATGATATTTGATATAAAGGGTCTGTTTTTGAAATATTATGCTCATGTTCTCAATCCATTATGTTCATATTATGCTTATGCATCTCCCTTGTCTACCCATACTAGGCATCTAAGCACACCCTTTCTTATGTTTTTGTTCTATAGATTATAGTGAATGGTTTTATGTAGGGTATGTTTATGAAGATTATTAAATAGGAAGATCTTTTTCAGTAATAAGGAAGATATTTCACCAGATTAGATGAATGTGTTCCACTTTTCTAATGAAACTAAACTATTATGGTCTGTAGGCAAGTTTTATATATAATGTAATGAAAATTAATCTAAAATATGTAAAATTCAGGTATGAGAATCTGGATTCTCTATAGTTGGTATCAAAGGAATGGTTTTGTTAACCTGTGGGAACTAGAATAAGAATACTTTAGTGAGATCCCTTAGGATATTTTTAAGGATACATGTATGGACATATATAAGGATAATTCTATGGATGATTCAAAGCCTAGGAAAATGTCCTATAATATTAGAAAAGGATAGATCAAGTGGTTTCCATTCTATTATGTCCCTATGTAGATATTACATAAGTATGTGGCTCCAGCACATATTTACCTAGGGGTAACAACCCCTAAAACATAGTATTGAGATAGATTCAATCAGGAACTAGTACATGATAATGGGCCTTGATAGACACCTGGTTTGATACTCCCCAAGTATATGATATTGAAATTCAGAAACATTTTATGAACCATCATAAAGTATTTATATATAATGGGACTATGAAAAACCAAGAATAAACCTAAAGTGTAATAAATTAAAAAAGGTTTCGTGATTTATAAATCATATATGTGTTTTTCTCAATTGTGAAATACCCCACTAGGATTATTTCTCATTACACTATGCTTTAAATAAAATCTTTTACAAGAATGAATTATTTTAAATTTGAATCTTATGGAAAATAAAATGAATATGAGAAACCAAATTAGATGATGACTAGAGAGAAACATATTACATTTATGACCAATCAGCTATAACGATATATTATTAACGACATGATCATTAGTGATATTAATGATCAATAAAATAAGGGGAAGGTGTAAATTTATGAATGATAATGTGGTAATAAACATAAAGGATAGATGTTTTGGATTAACATTTTCTAATAAGGTGTAATGAAAAACCTGACAGAATATCCTAAATTGATGGGATGATGTTATCTATGTAAAAAATAAGGTCATAGAGTGAAAAAATGACAAGGATTTCAATTTCTTATCTATGGAAAACTTGGGTTTTACCAAACTCAATACCCAAACTCAAGAATCAAATTCTAGGAAAATGAAGGAACTTTTCGAAGCTCATCATTTAAGTGTATGAAATAAAATATTTATGTATTTGAATTTAAGAATAATGAATTGTGAAATATATAAGGATTGTTCAGTATAGGTTTTTTGTTAAGGATTTGAAATAATGGGTTCAATGATACTAATAAACTAGAAAATTTATTCAATGTAAATGTGGTATTCATGGAAAACATATGATTAAGGGAAATAAAAGCCTTAAATGTTTTCTTGCTATTGAGATAATGATGCTGGGATAAAGGGATGAATTATTTTGACAAAATTAAAAAGGATAGTGCTGAATACCTTTGATCTTATGTAGGATTTGTTGATAAAGTGGTTTATGTTTTCATTGATGGAGTTTAGAGAATTTTTAGATTTATCGAATATATATAATTATCACTTTTTTATTTATATAATTAGGAACCATGTATGTTTTCAATAAGGTTTTATGGTAATTCTGGTTATTTCCATGTTTTAAGGGAATATGTTGTGAATGTATTCACATGTTTGGTATGTGACAATAAAGAGATACTTCATGATATATGGGTGATTAATGTTAAGTTGATTTTTTATAAATTTGGTGATCTTATTTATAAATTTTAAATATTGGAAGGGTTACAAGGTTGAAAATATCATGAATCATTTGTGTTAAACTTCAGATGACGTTTTAGTGATTTACTTATTACTTCACCATAATAACATTTATCCATATTGTATAACGTATGCTAACCATTTTACTATGATGATTACAAAAGATAGACATAATAACTTATTATTCTATCTATGGATATTTTGATTAATTAGTGCTTCTAGCATAAAAAATGTCATCATCAATTCATGGAGTAAGAGTAAAAGTATAAATTGATTGTGACACAACAAGAGGGTGATATTGTGCATATGAATTGGAATGAAATTAAGTAAGTATATCTTCTTGTGAAAAATTATTCAAATTTAGTAAAAGGATAATGGGATATATTTTTTCCTTTTTTCATCATTTTTGATTATAATGATGACCTTTTTATTCATTTTTTGGTTATGGTTTTGTGGTTGTTAAATTTCTCTAGATCAACCATATTCCTGTGATCAGTGATCTTTATCAGTATTTTTAATTTTTTTTCTTTTCTTCTATAAAAATATATTCACATCGCCTCAATGTTCTACAATATAGAGTGTTATTTATGAGTTTATTTGGGTAAAGGTCTTTCATCCAACTATTCATTTTTCTAACAAATATTAATCTTTCTATTTTAGAATGTGGGTTTAAATAAAAAAAATATAAATACTAAAACATTGATGATCAAGGAGAATATTAAGGGTTACATTCATTTTAGGGGGGGGGGGGTAATATAACACCCTAAAATATTGTGATATTTTTTTTAAAATTAAATTTAATCTTTTTGATATTTTTCTTCACATGCAACACCATGTTAATCGTACGCTACACACAACACTACGTTTTAACAAAACCTTGATATGTTATTAAATCTACTCTTATAACATTTATATTTAACATAGTGATATAAATAGTAATAATTAATTTTTTAATATTATTTTTAGTGGTTTTATAAAATGAAAACATATTGATAATAAATAAATAATATTTCGTATACAGTTTATATGTAAAAAATACTATTTTTAAGAAAATGTTTTTTTGTGTATTTTTGTGAATAATAATAAAATTAATTTTGGACAATTTTAGAAATTTAATTTGATAAAATAAACTTATGTTTTTTATTTTATAATTCCAAAAAAACATAGGTTTAATTTTTAGTATTTTTTTAAAATGTTTCATTTTTGATGAATAGTGAAAAATACAGAATTTTAATTGAAAACTGCCTATTAATATAATTTATTTATGAATTCATATTATATTTTTAAATTAATTTAAAGTAATATTAGATTAAATTTTTATCAAATAATCCAATTTAGGCAACTGGAGTCAATTTCATATTGAATTTGGATATAAAATAAATTAAAACATTTGAATTGTTTCTCATTAAAAACCTACTTTCTCCTCAAGTCTACGAGATTTATTTTTAATTATATTTTTTCACTTTGAAGATTTTAATTTTGAAAAATAGATTCTATATTTGGAATAATAATTATTTTTAATTTATTATAAGATAAACCTAATTTTTTTAGCAAAATCTATTTTGATTGTAGTAGATATTAATTATCATGTTTAAAGTAAATATGGATTTATATGGGATTTACACCAGAATGAGAAGAGTGAAAATTACATTATATGTTATCTCAATTTTTTGAGTAAATTTATTAAGATCTTAGATAGTTATTTCTATTTAATATTGCAATTTTCTTCCAGTTTACGTTGAACATGACACATATAATAAGTTGAACGTAGAAAAAGACAAAAAAAATATTTTCATTACTTTTAATATTTATAAAGCCTTTGGATAGGGAAAAAATATATCATGTTATATACATATATATACTTGAAATATAAATTATTTTTTACTATTGAACTTACTTTAATTTTTTTAGATCAAATAATTACTTTAAATTCTTATGAAACACAAAATCAATAATTATTTAGGTAATAATTAAATAAAATAGATAATACTAAAAATATTAAAGGTGTAGTAAATTGAATGAATTATTGTGTTAATTTTTTTATTAATATATCATGATAAAAATGTTTAAAAAAATATATTCCATTTCCATCATTGTCTTGATATTTTTAAAATTTAACTTAATTGAATAATTTGAAAATTGACATTAATGTTATTTTATAAAATATGAAATTTTAATAAATGATTTAAAATAAAACAAATCATATCTTCTTCTAAGAAACTGTTAAATATTTATAAATTTATAATATATTCCATTAAAGGATCAATTTTTATACTATAATGACGATATTGACCATTAAATAGTAAAAAATTATTTAGCATAATTAATGTCAAAGTGGTGCTTTTTCCTGTCACATGCACTTAAATTGAAATTAATTTTCAACACAAATAGGATTTTAATTTGATAAATTATGTATCATATTTATAATATTTGGTTCCAAATTATCTAATAGGTCATACTCAAATGTATTCTTAAAGGATAAACTACCAATTTTAGAAACCAATTACTATAGTGAAAAACCAAAATGGTAAAAATATGGATACTTTGATGTTAAGGAATGAAATGATTAAAACAAGTGTTGAATTGCTTTTTGGTGGGTTTTAAGGACCATATAATACATAAAACCTTTAATTATCATTTTTCGATCCACTTAAGGTAATATTTACTTCCCAATGGTGAATATGTTTGAGTATTTATAAGAATGCCACTCATCCTCAACTATAAATGGGAATTTACTCTTCCCACTAATTCACACTTATAAATCCATATAAATTGGCCAATATCTGCTCAAATAACTTAAAAAACAACCTACCCTTATCCTATGAATCATAGTTTGGATATAAATCCAACAAAAAATGATTCACTATAAACCAAAGGAGGATACCCAAAGAAGAGGCAGCGTTCAACAATGAGAATTTTCATTTAATTTCATTATCCAACCCATTCAATTAATATTATTTCACTAATAAACAATAAAATAATTATTTTACATCTAAAAGGATATATTTTTTCATGTTTCTGACCTATAACTACACACACTTCCATCTAATGTGTCACAAAATCATTATTTTTGTGTATGAAAATTTACTACCTTGCAAACTTATGTTGTCTATTTTTCAATTACCCCAATTAAAGGTTGGGAATAATGATGGATTTATAGTTCAAATTTTATATATGTGATATTTAGGATTATTTTATGATTCTTGAATGTTTATATCACACATACCATTATGCTTTCAATTTTTTGGGAATATGATTACATTTTTCCTTTTGTACGGTGGGCAATCATCTCACGAAGTGATGTGATTCGTTCATGCTTTACGTGGAACGTATTAATGGTGTGTTTAATAAAAGAATGTGATCTATATAAAATAAAAATTATCATTTAATGATAATATATATATATATATATATTTGTCACTTAATTTTCATTCTTTCATTAACATTTGAAAATGGAAACATGGATCGGGCATACGTACGACCAACCGTGTCCAATAATAGTGTATTCCATTTCCTATGACTAAATATTATGGATTACTATAAATACATATATAATAAATATATATTATGTTTATTTCATTGTTTACATTTAGAAGATGATGAAACTATGATCAATGTACTATTAAAAAATAACAAGATAAAATATATTTGAAAAACAAAGTTTTTATTACCCCAACATAACATTAAAAAGGAATTATTAATAAAAGGGAAAAAAATTCATAAGAAAAGAATATTTTTTATGATATATATAATTTATATTTGATAATATATTTATAATAAAATTATATTTATTATGAACAAGGGTTGTATTTGTACCACAGAATTCACGGCTTAAGGTCTGTGATTTCCAACTCACTTTTTAATATTGAGAGACACATGCTATATTGAACACCAATTTCTTTTATATGGGTTATATACGAAAAAAAAGTTTCTTATGATTCTAATAACAAAATTTATGGGGATTGAATTTTCCTTTTAAGGATCTCTAATTAATTAATTTTATTGATTATAATTTTCCAAAGTGGTATGGGATTTTTGTCTCAATTTTCCTTCATTGAGACATATTTTATTAAAAGAAACTATATTATTTCAATAAGTTTATATATAGACAATTTGATATGTAATATATAGAATTTATTTTTCTTTATGATATCTTAATTTCCATTTTTTTTATTTCTTCATGGGGCTTACGATTCTTATTTATCCAATTTTTAATGACTTTGTGTTACAATATCATTATTTATTACAATTATTGATTATTATTTTTCAAATTATTAAATCTTGTAATCAATCTCTCAATAATCCTCATGAAGTTTCTTATTCTAAGGTTATTCATGAAATATTCAAGGGATTGTTTCATTTTTACAATCTTTGGTACATAAAATAATTAAGAAAATGTTTATAATAAAATATAACATTATTTGCCTCTTCCATTGGAAATAGGTTTTCTTCCAATGTCATTTTTCAAAAAATGTTTAAAAATTATTTTCTAAATTATATTTTAAGATCATATTCAAAGAAAACGTTTTAGAAAAGAAAATCTTTAAAAAGGTTTTTAACTATTTTCCAATATTACATAAGGAGTTCTCAAGGTTATCATACAAGAAAAATGTTTTCAAAATGGGTTTTTTATAAATAATTTTTTAATGTTTAAAGTATATTTCACTCAATAAATGTTTTAAATAATTTTTGAAATATTTGACTATATTTTTTCAATTTTATTTTCAAATAATATTATTTTGAATTTTTTAATGTTCTAGAAGATGATTTTAAAAGAAAAGTTATATTCAATAAGAAATAATGAAATTGATAATGAAAAATCATGATCCATCAAATAAAAAATACTTTGATATAATATATGATTTATTAAGGATATAAACCAATGCAACTTTATTATTCTTTCTCAAAATGGTTTATGTTTATGATGAAAACTTGTTTATGAAACCTATTTCTCTACCATGGGTTATAACATGATAAATTGATTATGAAACCCGCTTATTTTAATGTGTTATTATATGATGAAATGATTATGAAACTGGTATCCTTTCTATAGGTTATGATATGATGAAATGTTTATGAATCCCTTTTCATTTCATGGGATATGATATGGTGAATGTTTAATGATTTTGTGGCACACATTAATATGGTATTTCATTATGATACATGGGGACCTATATTTTCTTTGAGTGCAACGGGTAATGATATATGATCTATGAGAATAGAGGGAACAAGGGTTATCACCCCAATATTAAAAACCATGGTAAATGGGTGGTGAGACCAATCCTAAAAAGGAGGGTACATGAGTTGTCATCCCATGGATGAATCCAGAACATGGGTGGTTATCCCAAGCCTAATAGTTCATGACCTTGTGGGTATCCTTAACAAAAGATTTTTATGAATATGTGTATGAAAAAAATATATGTCTCATGCTATTGTTATTCTCAGATGGATCATGTTCTTTTATTATCTTATGATTCATTTCTTATGAATTTACAATCATTATTCAATGACTCAAGATTGTGATATTTAATATGTAGGGTATGGTTTTCAAATTTTATGCTCATGTTCTCAAACCCTTATGTTCATTTTATGCCTACGTATATTTCGTTTTTACACTAACTGAGAAAATTATCTCACCCTTTATTATTAATACATTCCTCAGGTTATGAAAAAAGGTATTAAGTAAGGTATTTCTATAAATAGTGCCAAATATGAAGATATTTCTGTAAAATATTGAAAATCCTTTACTAGATTAGAATATTATGTTCTAAATTTCCAAAGTCATTATACTATTATGGTTCTTAGGTATGTTTTTTGTGTAATATAACAAAAATTCATCTAAAATTAGTAATATCCATTTATGGGAAGCATGAGTCTATATATTTACTATTCATATAACTTACCCCATCTCAAATTTCATAATACAGTACCAAAATGCTTCTCATGTTTCTCCTGGATTTTGGAATATATGAGAATATCTTCTATAAATACTAATAATTTTATTAACGTGATCCTTAAAGACTCTATTCATTTAGTACATCAAAATTACTAGATAATTAGTGTGTCTGAAGGGATCCTCTATGGACCCATAGTGTTTGTAAATTTTTGAAAGGTAGTGTTTTGTATATCCATTTTCCTAAACATTAAAGGGACAAAACTTGACTTAAGGACATATTTTTGGAATTATTGGGATCTCTGTAGTTGATTAAAAATTCATCAAGCCATGGTAGGGGATACATTTTATTTATCAGGATCTTATATAGTTCAAGACTATAAATGCATAGACATATCAACCCATTGTTCTTCTCGATAATGAAAAATAGTGCACCCCATGGTGAATCACTCATACATATAGAAACAGTCTATACATTCTCTCATAGCTACTTAATCAGTTCATATTGTTCAAAGGAGGAGAAAAATGCTCCAGGTATAAGTTCAATTGAGAACTCAACCTCACATTTAGAAGGAATATAATCTACAACATCATTGAATATACTCAAATTAGTTATATATTTTCCTTACCTAACACTAGTGCTATATCACATAGGGGTAAAACCCATAGAGAAGGAAATATGTTAAGTGTATATATTAGGAAGAAAAAACAGTCAAAAGAAACAAAAAATAAAATAAAAATAAATTTCAATTTAGTATGTAAAATGATTATTAAGTAGATAAAATATTATCTTAATAAATTAAGAAAAAAGAGTAATATAGTACAAGAAATGTCTAGTTGATAGTGCAAGAAAACTCAAATAACTATTTATAATAATATATTTCATTATTCATGAACAACTATGCTTATATAACTAATTCAATTGAAATATTGATCAGCATAGTCCAATAATCCTCCAATGAATGATTAAGTACAAATTTTTCTTTATAATCATACTTAACCATTCATGAAAAAATCAATCATATTTCATTGGAATACAAATATCATTAAATACCAATACGTCACTCTTGATCAAAATTAAAATGGTCAATAATTTGAGATACATCATTTTAGAATAGTTTTTACTAATTCATAAAGTAAAAGAACAAACATATTAGAGTATAAATTATGGTGAAAATCAAGAAGTATTCATGAATGAAGTAATAAAGAAACAATACAGTTTTATTCCCTAAAGTACATCTATCCAGAAATCATTTTCTAAAAAAAATTCAAAATAATTCATTCCTATGAATAATTGAAAGTTGAGAGAAGGGGGAATATGGTCTTATTTATTGATGATATTTTCTCTTGAATAGAGCCTCCATTCTACTTACTATGTATCACCTAGTATCTCTCCCCCATCCTTAGTCCTAGTTATTATATTTTCTTTCCCAAAAAACTTTGTCATTATTTGATACTTTCCCAAGAAAATATATTCTAGAATTTAATATTATGATATTAAAAACATCCTCACATATTTACTATCTAGGTAAAAATCCCTACTTTGACCTAATGATTATTTTCATGGGACTTATAGATGAAAGTAAAATTCCCCTTCAATCAAATTAATTCCTTACTTATGCATCTAGATCACCATAAATTCAGATAGCCTTCCTGTCATTATTCAGTCAACAGAAACAATTTCAAAAATATATTAGAAACCTTATGATTATTTTAGAAACTAATTCCTTAAATAAATTAAAATAACAATATACTTGGATAATGATCTTTATAAATCTTTTTAGGCATGTGGTGGATGGTTATGCAGATTTTAATCTACCTTGACATGGATTGAATATGAAAAAAGGTTACACAACACTTTGATTCACCTTTTCACAAGTGTCAGTTTTTTTTGGATGAAACCATGATTCAAACTGGCTTAATGGTGCCCCTAAATAGAATATGCAGATCAAAATTATATCTATTAGTAAGTGCCTACTTATCCTTTCATATATTAAGTGTCTTAGTACACTAAAGTAGGTTCTGAATGACTCTTCTATATCATAACTGATAAAATTCCCATAGGTGAATAATTACATTTTCAGGGCCCTATATTATCTATTAGACTCCTTTAGAGAAATAAATTGAATGAAAAATCCTTATTTGATCAATTTTTATTTTTTTCATAATCAAAAAATTTAATAGTTATTGAATTATAGGAAATAATCAACAGCATCACCCTCCCTACATCAAAACTTTGTTCTAATCAACCTCTATGTTCAAATAAGCTCTGGTGTTTTCTAAATGGTCAGTTGATCAGGGTTCATTCATCATTATGCAGTAAATTCTGAGAGAAAAACCAGAAAACACACATTGTGAAGCAAATTGTGAACAAAGCGCCATAAATTTTCAGATATGTGAGTCCCCCAAACCTTTATTATTTATATTATAAAAAATCTAAATAACTAGTGGGAAACCAAGAATCAGAACTCCTATTTACATAGCACTAGATAATTGCAGATTTTCAAATATAATTTAGGTTATTCCATTGGTTTTTGAGTTCATTGGTCTTAGAATCAATGATTTACTCATGCCAAAATCCCTCACATATCTGGTCAAATGTTCCTTTTCCCTTGGTGTACATGTCGACCTATAATCATTACAATATCTTCATCCTTATAATATCGTAAAAACAATTATTTCTTTGGCATCAAATTTTTTTATTCATTACATTAAATTTTTTTAATTCAATAGGTTTGTTCGACCTACATTGGAATTCAGTACTTCCTTTATATCCACACGTAGGGTTGGAATCAATATAAAGTGTCTCAATTAGTGGATCCTGGTGATTTTCCTAAAATTATCTCGTATATAGAGCCAATATTCACATGGAATTGACCTTAGTGGATACTAAATCTCTCATAAGCTCAGTCATCAATTTATTATTCGGGTGCATGCCCTATGCATCTGGTCAAAGGCAATGGCTTGGTATCCTCTTTCCTGATTGAAACAGCTCACTATATCCCCATAGATCATGGGTTTTGTTTTTCTTTCAAGTTCAAAAAATCAATAACAGACCTAATGAAAAACCATATAATAACATTGTTTAGAGCATGGGATTAGGTTTTCATGGCCATAGTCAAGGTTCACAGTGACTCCATTTTTATACATGCTGTCAATAGGTTTCCAATGAATCATGGTAGTGGAAAATGGCATGTAATTAGTAGTCGATTAGTAATTTCCTATAGAGTAATTTACTTTGTAAAATTTCTAAGAGTCACATAAGATCCTTGCATAAAACTCTGGATGGCAGTAGCACCCATTTCCAAATAATTAGGCATGGTAGAAGGACATCTGACTCATGATCATAGAATTATCTTGGTCTCTTGATTTTGTAAAATTTTATGAATCTTTTGATTGATGCATTCCACTTTTTGGTTAAAAAATCTCATGATATCATGGATTCTTTCTCATGGTCTCATAGGCCTATACTCTTCAACAAATTATAGAATTAAAAAAAAACTCCCATGATAAAATTATAAAAATTCAAATTCAAATTTATATATTCATAATTTTATCAAAAAGAGTCCAATCGTTATAAATTCGATACAATTTAAATTTCTAAATGTATTCATGGAATGAATTAACAGATTGTGAAATTAGTACTCAAAATAAGATATCCAATTTAAATTCTCAAATTCCACAGTATAGATAGAAAGGGTTTTCTCTAAAAATAAAATAAAATTGAAAAAAGTACATTTAAAAACATAACACACAAATTCACAATTTCATGAAATATTGAAATTAATTGTGATGTAAACTCCAGCTAATAATATTCTCAATTCTAATCAAGTTAAATCACATCATAAAAGTAAAAACTCATTAAATACCCAAAATATATATGAAAAAATACTCAAATAAAGGACACATAAAATTCCAACCCACAAAGCATTTTTCTTATCCTCACACAAAAAATTTGAAAAACACTGTGTTAGAAAATAAATCTAAAGGGGGAAAGAGTGAGTGCCACCAAGTATTGGTTTTCAAATTGATCCCAAATGTTTTATAGCAAGTATGTTAATTTTTATTCTATTCTCAAAAAAAAATGGTTTCATCAATGAGTTTTTTTTAAATAAATTATATAAAGTTCAACTTTTGAAAAGAATGAAAGAAAATTCAATTTGTATCTGAGTAAAATTAAAAATATCTCTTTACCTTGAGGTGAACAAAATAAAAATAATTATGAATCTATAATAATTATACACAAAATATTGTTTGGGTAATAATGATAATTAAAATAATGAATAATTAACTCATTATCTAGTAAAATGAATAAATAATTAAAAATTCATCCAAGGTTATGATTTTCATTTCATTATTAATTTGGATGAAAAAATATGAGTTTAATTAAGAATAAAAAGGTTTAAATTAAAAAATAAATGCAATTACTACACAAAAATTTATGTAAAAACAAAAAAATAAGGATTCCAATAAATTGATGAACCTGATTAAATCAATGGGAAATAAAAAAAATTAACCCCTTAATGGTAGAAGATAATATTTCTATAATCCAAAAACAATTAAGTCATATAGTAATAGAATTGAAATGAAAGATAAATTACATTTAAAAACAAAATTATGGACTATTGATGGGTTCTCATTGAATTACACATTAGTGCATTCAGATACACCTCCAAAAGACTTAATGCCCAAAATTATACACAACGTTGAAATTAAAGGTGTAAAAACACTAAATATATATTTATTCAAAAAAATAAACAATTTCAAAAGAATTATCAAGGGTCTTAATAAATTATATAATAAATTCCCAAAAGTTTCAATTAATATCAAAATAAGTTTAAATTTTTTTACATAATTTGTATTAAATAACAAGAGATAAAGATTCATAATAAATAATAAGAAACATTAGCATATTTAATATTTTATTGATAAATAAAGTGTTGTACTGAACATATGAGAAATGTTATGAAGAAATCCATTGATATATTCAAGGTGATGTGTAGGATTTCAATTTCTTCACAATAAATTACAATATAACATAGCGAGGATATAATATCACAAAGAAACATAGATCAAATCAAAATTTAATGAGATTTAAAAATATCCAAGGTTTACCCAAATCATACAAGGTTTCCCCTCTCTTATAATTTATAGTAGCATGGAGAAATGGATTAGAAGAATGTATGTAAGGAAAATTAATATATACTCTTATGGTAATAGAATCTTTATCTATTTTTAATCATTAAAAAGTAATCCTAATATATTCCTCATGTAAAGTTCCCAGGCTTGAATGTTACAGTTTATACAAGAATCAAGAATCACTATAAGATTATTGAATATGGAGTATAAGAAATAAAATTACCAAAGATAATATTTACCTAAGTAAATAGAGTATTCTCATGATTTTATCACATAATGGTTTTGAATGTTCATTTATTTTTCCACCACAGTGTCCAATGTCTTCTCAGTTACAAATAACCAAACACATAAATGTTTCAAAAACTTGTCAGACAACATATATAGAATCAATAATTTAAATTCAATACAAAAATAGTGATTGGGGGACATTTGAGACCTATGAAGTCATCGTGTAATTAATTTATTAAAATAACAAAAATAAAATTATAAATTACCATGTGTTGAGGCACATTAAGTACTATGTTTTTGGTTCCTAGTTAGACTACATATAAGAGAACTATAAATAATCACATGTATGGTATGGTTTCTTATTTAAGAACCACCAATTATTATAGAAACAAATATTTTTGATATGAGAGTATAGTTTTATTGGATTTAAAATATACAAAAAAATATTCAAATTCAATTTCAATTAAATATTACCCTTTTATATGGCCCTATAAGTCATGGGCTTCTTATATTACACATTTTGAATTAAGTTGAAATTTAAACATTTAAAGACCTCAGAAATGGGTAATCATGTAAGGGGTTCTTCTAGATCTATGTCTTGATTTTCAAATCTCTATACCTTTTGGGTGGGAATTAAATAATCAAAAACCATAGTGTATATGGATATGTTTTGAAGGATAGATTTAGTAAGAGGGGTATTCAGTTTAAAATAGTTTTTGACCATTTGAAGTAAGTTCTAATTACTCTTCTATTTTTTCCTCAATTTCAGCATCAAGATAAAATAAACTAGTATCATGTTCATCCATCATCATAGTGTTGATATTTATATAATGTAATCAAACGTATTTGTTTCAACCTCCCTAATAAGAAAATATATAATTAGTTAGTTTTATTCATCAGTTTTAAACATAGGATGTCTATGTGCATCATTAAATATAAATAGGCTATAATCAAACTAATTAGTTTGTATTGAATGATCAATATCCGTTAATATTGTTTTAATGAATTAAAAATATACCAATTTTTTTGGAATTACGAATTAATGAAATTTCTTTGAGATTTTGTCTAATAATCAATGATTTTAGATTTTGGATCCAACATAACATCACAAGTGAAATTCAACATAGCTCAAAACACTATAAAAATGTTTCAGCATTAAATCTACTTTTTCATAAAGTTATTTAGTACCTAAAACCTTTTTCTCTAGTTATGGATAATATTGAAAATATTTTATTTAAAATTTATTCATAAAAACTCCAAACACTTTTTCTATGAACTTTCTATCAAACATAAGAACATTCAGTTCGAGTTTTAATATTGTTTCTTTTTTAAAATAGTTTTTTTTTAAAAAAATTTGGTCTCCCAAAGAATTACCTATCAACAAAACCAAAATTTGAATAATACCATCATTGAATATAGTCATATTTGATATTATTTTCCCAACATAACACTAGTGTGGCATCGAGGAAGGGTAAAACCCATAGAGATAGAAAATAATAATTCTACATACCATGAAAAAAAACACTAAAAAATCTTATGAAATTGATTCAATTGAAATATTGATCAATGAAGACAAATGATTACTCTATGAATGATTAAGTATAATATTTTCTCAACTATTAACCTTAATCATTCAAGAAAAGATGATTCAAATTTAAATGCAATAAAAATTTCATAAAATCATAGTGTTTTACTCTTAATCACAAGTAAAAAATTTATCAAGAAGATAAGATTTCATTTGAGAACATTTTTCAAAAAATAATAATGTTTAGATATGGACTGCATTGAGATGAAATGATAGAGACATTTGAGAAGTATTTTCTAGAACAATGTGTAAAATGATACCAACTAATTTTTTTCCTAAAAAAATATATTCATAAAACCTATTAAAATTAAAAAAATTGATGAAATTAATTACAATTAACAACAATAATTTTATAGAAGTGGAAATATAATCTTCTTGATTGGGGATCTTCCATCCCAAATTGATTCTCTATTATTCTTACAAGTTATTTCAAATTTTCCCACACCCAAAAAAATTCCTAATGATTGTGTTATCTATCCTAATTATTTTTCATTCTTTGACCCATTATCAATAAAAATTATTCATAAATTTAATCATTATCTACTAGAAAAATCCACATAACTTCACCATCTTGGTGGTAGTGCCTATATCATCTATGATCCTCTCATCTAGTGATTTATTAGTGAAAAATAAAATCCCCCTTTTAAAAAATTAATTGGATACATGTGAATCAAATATTTCATAGATATTATCTATGTATCACTAATATGGGAAGGGGTGAATCAATGATATAGGTTTATTTTAATATTCCTTTCATTTGAATAAATAATCACCTTCAATTAAATACTTATCACTTAGGTGAAAAAAAAACAATCATACATCCACAAGAACAAAATAATTTATAAGATTCACAACAAAAATAAGAGTAGCTACATCCTTGGTTGTTTTCTGAAACAATATAATTCCACACAATCCACTAGAAAATGATATTTTTGTGTGGATTCAAAAAGTTGGATAAAACCTAGCTCTTGTGTCTCAATAAGACAGTTGTAACAATTCACGTTCTTAAAGTAAAAAAAATGTAATACATGTTTTTTTACCAAGATAATAACCTTCAACCAATTTCTTCAAAACATGGAACTATTTTTCCTTTTCACTTTCACAAATATGATTTTTAAAACAATTATTCACTTTCTTATGCAGCGGTGGGTAATAACTACTCTAGACTTAATAATGATACTCAGTCTAATTCCCTGGTGTGATTTTTCATTCTGATTTCTTAGACTCGAAATATAAATCTTCTAGAATACTGGTGAAATAATTATGAAATACTTCTATCTCATTATAGAAACATCATTATGATTTCCATTTCCAACAATCCAGTCAAATATGATGATATAGTGAATGAAATCTTCCTTCTTCTTCTTCTGTCTAGTTAATATTCTCAAGAATTCATAATCATGAAACATCTTCTCACTATAACTTTATAGCTTCTCCCTCTTTTATGTAAATGAATGGTGTTTACATTCAATAGGGGGTAAAAATTAATCTACTCTTTTTAAAGGGGTAACAAAAATAGTTTTTGAGGGAATCTCAAATGTTTTCCTTCTTTACCAAATTTCACAAAACATAAAATTCTACTTACATTTTGGAAACATATTTTACTTTTTTAGAACTTATAAACACTTATTGTTCATTCTCAAAACATCTCGAATCTTCTCATGACATCATATATCTTTAGATATTCGAATGGGTTTTTAGTCTGATTCTAATTAACATTATATTTTCATTATTACGATGACCACTTATGTACACCAACAAATTCTTCATAACATTGCTCCATAATAATTTGGAGAAAATAAACACACTATAAGTCTTTGATCCAAATTATGGATAAAAAAATAAAAAACTATTTTACAATAAACATATTTTCAACATCTAAATATTCATGTTCTTCCTTGGAAAAACATTAGCACCAGATTGAACCACCCTTGACAACACTTTGTTAACATTTTTTTCAACTCCTTCAAAAAGATTATTCTTCACTTATTTTCCATAGATGGATGAACCAATGTCTAACTAAATTTATTAGTGTCCTCCAACATCAGATGGATCAGTCTCTGTTTCACTCTAATGGATTAGTGTCTTCTCCAATCTAATGTCTCGGGATAAATATTATCAAATTAAATCATAAATTTATTATTTAATATCCCAATAAAAAAATTAATTCTGATGAAAATTGACGAATACGTTGTTAATTTTTCTCAAATACCATTTTAAATCAGTCCAAACAACTTGCAATACCTGTTAGGTCTCAAAAATATCAACTTACTAATATGCTTCTAAAAACTTTTCTACCTCTGATTTCCCATTTAAACCATCACTACTTCTGATGATCAGTGTTAGGATTACTCTAGTTATTGATGGCACGCAGAGTCCGATAAACAGGTGTCAGCAAAAAACACTATCACATCCAACATATTTCTCAGAATATTTGAATCTAGTGTCTTAATGGCCTGACTAATTACTAGTATATTCTTTATCTCATGTTTTAAACAAAACTTATTATCCTAAAACAAATTTTGTGTCTAGTGATCTCACTCCGCTAAACTATGACCAAGAATATTTTAATTTAGAAACAGCATTTTTCGATAAATTCTTTCTTGCATCATTGCTTCCCCATGACATTGAGAAGATTTAATATTATCATAGCATCATATGAATTATAATAGGGATATTTGTAACTTCCCATGTTTTCGACATATTCATTATTTCCAACCATGATTCAGACTAATTGTAGAACATGTTCTCCTCTTGTCTCTCATAAGTCTAACATCAAAGGTTTCCAAGACAACTACTGATTAAAGTGAACTCCAATATCATAAAATTATCATTAGGTTTCCATCGGAACCAATCAAACTATGATAGTTTTCCGCATTCAAATTCACCCATTCATTCTGGAACCAATATTATTCCAACAAAAAATTTCCTCCCAATAACTTCTTCAAAATATGATGGAATTTCTTAAATATTGTGTGTCCAATAATCTAATTAAGATTCAACTTTTCATTCTATTCATCTCATCATCCTTTTTATCTGATCATCGTGAATTTTAATTCTTAATTTAATGTTATTTAATTTCATGAAATCATATTCCTCATATTTATCTATTGATAAAAAATAAATTCAAAACACAAGTTGGTCCCAATAATATACACCTTTAGGTTTTTGTCTGTAACGTACCAGACGAGGCTGCCACTCAATAATTCCCCAATCTCTATTTTCTAATTTTCCTCAGGTGATTTTCTCCAAATTCTAGAAGTTTCCATCTAGAAGTGAGATCCTATGTGTGTTAGTGGGGTGACTATTCCCTCATTACAAGAGTATGTTACAGCGGATGTTAATATGATATAGATATAGGAACCATTAAATCAAGAATACAATAGATACATAGTAGGAATTGAAATCAATCTCAAAATATAGATCATATTCAATAATGAATATGATATATGTATCTAGAAAATAGAAAAAATAAGTACATATAAATACAATACAATACAAATATCCCAAATGAAAAAAGACAAAAAACTACTCGTAGCATCACAAGCCTCATCTTGGTCCCATGCTCCACTGCTCCAGATAAATGATCAACAAACTATAGTAGGGAACTTTTCCGTACCATCACATGTAACCATAGAGTCTATTTGGCCCCCAAGGAGGCCAAAAAAGGGTGTGATATAAAACTACAAGTAGGTTTCTACACAATTATCTATATAGTTTTAAGCATCACAAATCAATTTTCATAACAAGTGTAAGAATGCAATAACATAAGTGTGATTTGCCATGGCATATGTCTACTACAATAAGTAATACCAAAGAACATCTCAAGGCTCTGTAGAACAAGTTTAATCTCTTAAAAAGGTATCTATAAGAAGGATAACCAAGTAACATGACCAAGTCAAAAATCCATCTGTATCCTGTCCAGATGACCTTACCATATAAAGACACCTTATCTAGATCCCATTTCCTTACTATATAATGATGTGTATCAAAAATTCCATAGCCTTACCGTATAATGAAGTGTTTCACAATATCTATGACCTTTCCATATAATTAAGTGTAGACCACGAAGGGCCGAATAAAAGGTTTCAAAGACCAAGGCATCCTCATCGAGTCCCAGTAGAATCTAAATGGAAAATTAGTATAGGAACTAGTTAGAGTCCTAGGAGAATGTGTACCAACATATCCCATTCGAGGGAAGAAAACTAGAGCCAAGGGGAAGAAAATTTTTGAGTCATCCCCTAGAATCAATACCCAAGGTGCTTACTCGGCCAAGGTGTCCACTACCAAGTTCCAAATCTATGGAGAGACATTCATGGAATGTCTACAAGCATACATCTGTTTCATACCAAAACATCACATGAGTATACCCCCTCATGTATTCCATGTCTATTTAATCATGTCACATGGGTATACCCACCCATTTATCATCCATTTAATATTAAACATATCATATGGTTATAGCCACCCATTTACCAAAAATAACCATTTAACACATCACGCGGGTATACCCACCCATGTACCATAATTGATAATTAAACAAGAAACATGGGTATACAACTGCTACAAAAAAGGACTTTAACATTGCTATAAATGGCCTTTATCAGTTCTAGAAAAGCCCTGACAATGCAAGCGACGTTAAAAGCTGAAGACTTTTATCAGCACCGATAAATTGATCCTTAATCAATGCTTTAGAAATGCTATTAAAAACACATTTATTAGTTCATATTAAAGCACTGGTAAAAGATATATTTATCAGTTCTTTCAAAAGGGATGATAAAAATACATACTATAGACTACTAAAATAGCACACTACAGCACCACTATAGTGTGTTGTTACAACACACCGTAATACCAAAATCACTAGAAACAAACCAGATATATCAAAAAAATCACAATAAAAAATTTAAATGAAATTATTTTTCCAACACAAATACTAGAGAAAAACATTATATTATAGAAATTTCAAAAAAAATTATACAATTACATAAATACAAATTATTATATACAATCAAAAAAACCTAACTGTCAATGTTACCATGATTTTCATTGACATTCTTTGTCGAACTTACATCATTGTATGAGCATCTTCGAACAAACCACATCAATTAAAACAAAAGAATACACACACATATATATATTGAAACAATTATTATGTGAGTAATATTAATAAGAAATAAATTAAACATAATTATGAAACAATAAATTAATTATACAAACAATAGTTTTAGTATGCAAACATTCATATTGCCTCTTTGATTAAATAGAGTCAACATCATTTCTCATCCAGCAAAAGAATTAGAGGTAACTTTAAAGAAATTGATAAATGCACCAATGCATGAGTGAAAATATTTTAAGTGAGACAATGTGTGAAAGTTGGAAAGAGAAACCCAACTCAAACAAAATAATCCACCAGTAAAAGAAAAAAATATTATGAGAGTAATAAAAAAATAAATTAATTGAACATAAATATGAAACAATAAAATAATTAAATGGACCACGATTTTACTATGTAAACATCAAGATTACCTCAGTGATTGAGAAGAGGAAGCATCATTTCTCTTCAAACAAAGGGAGTGGAGGTAACTTGACATTGTGTGACAAATGCATGAATACATGGGAGAAATTATTTTAAAGGATAAAGAGCATGGAAGTTGGATGGATCACCCCAAATAAAAAAAGAATACACATGTATAAGAAAACAATTATTATGTTAGTAATACTAAAAATAAATGAATTAAACATAAATTTGAAGCAAGAAATTAATTATATGAACAATGATTTTACTCTGAAATCATCAATATTACCTTTGTGATTAAGCAGAGGCAGCGTCTCTTCTCTTCTTGCAAAGGAAGTGGAGGTAACCTGAAAGAAAGTGATAAGTGCACTACTGTATGTGTGAAAAGATTTTAAGGGAGAAGAAGCGGGAAAGTTGGATAGATCACTCAAACTCAAACAAAAAAAATCCACCTATATAAGAAAACAATTATTATGTGAGTAATGCTAAAAATAAATGAATTAAACATAAACGTGAAACAATATAATAATTCTATGGAAATGATTTTAATGTAAAAACATCAAGATTCCATAACATAGCAAAATCAAGTTACCATATTACCTAGGATTCTTTTTTATTTGTCCTTAATCAAGTTTCACATTCACATGTCAGTAACAAATCACATTTACAAACGTAAATCATTCCAAAAAAAGTACACATAGTGTGCCCCTATTGGCACACCCAAACCCCATTTGAAAACATATACACACTAAATCATTTCCTAAACATGCCAGACTACTATTATGTATGTTTATAATTCTCTTAAAATGTTTTTTAAAATAACCCCCAGAGGCACCTCAAGGATTTACATCAAAACCACACCCATGTTTACATGAAATTATACTTTTAAAATCAAACATACCACACAACCACATTGAGCATAATTTTCAACAGTTATATAAGTTAATAAATATGTTAACTAACTTATAGAACACTTCTAATTTAAAAAACCAGATTTTACAACAAAGGATTTCGTAATTAAACTTATTTGAGGTTTCCTTAAATAATAGTTTTTAGATATTTGACCTTTTGTTCCATATTAGTTGAAAATTATACCTTTTGTACTTGGAATAAAATAGGTCTAATAAAGTTTGGGTTTCTCACCTTTACTACTTATTCCATATCTTTCCATTTTAATCACATTCTTTCCAAGATTTTATTTAGTGAATTTTATCCTTTCTTAAAAAAGAGTTGTATTTTTGTATGTCTCTACTTCTATTTGTAGGGTTTTTTTGTTTAATTATCTGTATAATTTGTGTTTGATGAGTTATATTTTTCAATTATCTCTTGATATTGTTTTAGCAGAGTTCCTTTTTCTCCTAAAATAGTAGTATGAATATTTTTTTAGAGATTTATGTTTCTCAAATAAGGAATAATATTTCTTTTAAAGAATATTGTATTATGATTCAATTATATCATTTGAACAACTATAAATATAATCCAAATTAGTTGAGTAATAGGATTGTACCTCATCAACTTCTACTACAAAGCACCTATTTTCTTTTAGATTCGATTCTTTATTTTCTGAGCCAGACTTTGATGAGATACTGGAGTCTTTAGAAACACTCCATTTAGCTTTCATTGTTTTTTTTCCTTTCTACTCATAATCATTGTTTTCAAGAAAAAATCTTTTCTCCTTCTAATTGGGTAAATTTAGGTCTTATGGGACCATATTTTTGAATTCATAGAATCCGACTTACTTTGGTTATTTTAAATCTTTCTTGAATGATTTTCTGAATCCCTTCTTCTTTCTATAGATCTTGATCATCTTTCTAGCTAGTGGATTTAGTTCCATATCTGATTTGGGTTAATTAGAACTCTTTAATTTCACATTTATTTCATTCTTCTTATGTCTGCTCTTCTTTTAGGATGTTACTTTCAAAGCAGTATTTTGTCTTCTGATCATGATTTTATGCCCATTTGATTCATCTTGAATCTCAGCTTCTTACATAATCAGGGTTTGAATTAATTCTCTCATTATTAGATCTTTGATTGGTGATGATTGCCTAATGGTCGCCGATATCCCATTTCAGTGGGTTGGTTTTACTCTCAGTAGTTTTAGGGATTTATCTGCTTCTTTGATAGGCTCACCCAAGGCAGTGATATTGTTAATGATTTCTTTAATCCTTCCATTCATCTGGGTGATGCTTTCTCCTTCAAAATTTTTGAATGTGTCGAATTTCAATTTAGCTATTGAATATTTCATTTGTCTGACATTTCCAGTTCCTTCATAAGAAACTACAATTGTCTACCACATTTTATAAGCAGTAGGGCACTGGGATACTCTATTGAATTCATCTAGTCCTAGACCATAGATTTTAGCATTCATAGCATTCAAATTTATGTTATACTCTACTTCAGTAGCTTTATTCAATGTTTCAGGTTTCTCAGGAATTTCATAAGGAGTAAGAATTGTTTTGTAGACTCTGTATCCATTATATTTAAAATAGATGACCATTCTTGTTTTCTAGCAACCATAGTTTTCACTATTGAAGTATGGAGCCCAAACCGTTGACATTGCCTCTCGTGTATCATCCATTGAGATCTCAAAGTATAATCCTATAATTTTTTTTTCATGTTATAGCTTTGATAAAATCTCTGACCTGTGATACCAATTGTTGGATTGAGTTATACCAAATATGCACAAGAGGGGTTGGGGTGAATTTTTCCTTTTACAATTTATTAGAGAATCATGATGACTAACAAATATATTCTTTAACTTTAACAAAATGTTTATGAGGTAGAAATAAATAGTTATCAGGACACAAATATTTATAGTGGTTTGAGGAAAAAAAAGGCCCCTAGTCCACTCCACCAATGCTCTACTCCACGAGCATGGTGATTTTCACTATCTCGTCCTCTTACCAACATAACATCCACAACTGAGCGCAGGAAATTGAAACCTTTACAAATGAAGGATAAAAAATATCATTATAATTCATACACATAACCAAATAAACATATTAGTATGAGAATAAGGTTACTAAAAATGAGAAGAGTATTTGTCTAAAAATACTTTCCAGATGTTCTTCATAGTTGCAGTAGTATAAAACTGATAGTAGATGGATTGTTGTTTTTAGAAAAATATGTTCTTTAGGTAAGAGTAGTTATGAGTTAATCAGGTTTCAATAGATATTGAAATAAACTCATAAACTCAAACAATCAATGGATTCACGATATATCTTTGATGTCGAAATGATGAATCTTCGATGTGTTTCTTCTTCTTTAGAAAATAGAGTTTTTATCGTACTTTGTAACAGAAGATCTGTATATCATGAATATTTCTGTAAACTAACATCGAGAAACTTAAGAGTTTGTTCGTCTGATCCTTTTTGCGACAAACCGTCTCACACCTTTTGTAATTCAAAATAACATAGATATATAAAGAATAAATACATGTTTTTTCCTTGGAAATTAAGAACCACAAAAGTCACCATAAGTATCAAGATATTTAAATGTCTGAATAACATAGTAGTCATAACATCACTTAATAATAGGAATGAAATCCTCCTCTTAAATCGATCCATTGAATAAAACATAATTGGATTTGAATCAGTCAAAGACGTTCTTTAAAAACGGGATTTGAATTTGGCTTGAAATCAGCTTGGTAATCCGCATAAAATATCGTTGCTCGATAAAGTTGAAATTTATGTTTCTGATGGAAAGCATAGGGTTAAACTTTATAACAATCTTTTCTCCAAATGTAAGGTTTACAATGTATGTTTGATCTCAATTTTAAGTTTGATCATCCATAATTTTCTCTTCAACTTTCGAACGTATGGTATATTATCCACACTTTCCACTTAAGAAAAACGAAAGATTTATGACCCATAATTTTTGATAGAACATAAGCTTCATTATAAAAGTAAGGTTGATGAACCATACTATTCAGAAACAAATGATACATTCCATACTTATGTAGGGTTTTTCTTCCATAATTTTCTGATATTACAAAAGTAAGGTTCCATTCAAATGTAGGGTTCCTCTTGCATTCATTTTTGATAATGTATAGCTACTTAACCATACTCTTTTGAACTCCCATAAAGTAAATGATGGATTCTGTCCTTACACTTACGCTCTTCAACGTAGGGTATGAACACTATTTCCAGAACATGCTCAAATGATTTCTGAATACTTTGTCAAATATTCCATGCGGTTTAAATGCTTTAATAAAATTCAAAAAAAAAGAATATAAAGAATATTACTTTCCTAAAATATATTCCAAGTAAAATCATTAGGATACCAAATAATGATATTGGTAAGCATCAAAACAATCATAAAAAGATAGTTTATTTTTCTCAACAATCTCTCACTAATAATAATAAAATAGAGTATTGTTGAAAACCAAAATTTTTCAATTGATTGATCCTTTCATTTGTATGAATCATTTGAAATGGTTATTCTTACTCATATGTAAATAATATCAAAAAAGATTATAAGTCCCCAAATGATATTTATCCTCCTTATGTATAGAATAAAATTGAATTTTGATTGGTGATATGGAAATTTAATTATTTATCATGATAATTGATGTAGGATTTATATATGAACAACCAATATATTCATAGTATAATATCCAATTCTACAAAATGTTATACTTAATTATTTTTTGGGATAATCATCCAACCAATATTTAATATAGAGGAGTTATTTTATTGAGATGAAATTTGTCCCCATTTTTTATTTTCACTGATAACACAACCTCAATTTTTATGGGGTTTTCAATAGATTTAATAAACTTTCATGAGATGAATGAGTGTGTAGAACCATAATCAAATATTACATTATCTATTTATGAATAAATAACCAATTTTACTATCACCACATCATTGTTAGGATCCACCTTAGAAATATCGATATCATAATCCCATCCATCATTTATTGTCCATTGGTTATTTTTCATCTTTGAATTCCTTTGGGTTTAGCCAATGGATTTCATATTGTGCATGTTCCTTACAGATCAAACATTGAACCATGGGATGAGGATTTATTAGAACCTTTTTTCCTTAATCTCATTAGTGGTATTATTCATCTACTTATGGTATTCATTAACATGATTCCATTCCCTTATAAACATGAAACACTTTTTGATACACTTGATAATGATTTTAAGAATCCTTTTCCCACACTTCTTTAATGTGTAAGTTAGATTATATTTCCTTAATAAGGATTATTTGATGAATATCCAAAGTTTAACTCAATTCTATGCTTCTTATCTCTAGTCCCATAGGGGAATTGTGGGTCACAAAAACTCAGCCAAACATTGAGGAAACATCAATCAATTTCATTATAACTATCTAATTATCAAATAATAATATATTTTAGATTACTTGGATTCAACCCACTGAAGAAGAGGCCACACGTACATTAAGAATACATGGAAAATATAGAAATAAATTCTTAAATACTTGTGAATTTTTCTTCATAAGTCCCAATAGATTCATCCAATTTTTTCTGGATTCAACGGAACTATCTCTTCATTTTAAGATAAATAGTTCATTATAAATGCTTATAGAAAAATATCCTCTTAAATGAATCTAATTTCTTGTATTGAATAACATTCTCGAGATCCATATTCTTGATCAATGTTTTGCACGAATCAAAATCTCTCACTACTTTATATATTTCCAATGTGTCTTTTCCAAACTGAGAGCATTGGATGAAATATTATATTTTCTCAATGGATTTAATTCTTATATCCCCGATTATAGGATAAAAAATATCCACTAAATATAGGATAACATTTTAATATAAATGAATCAATTGTAACATGGTCACTTCTAGGAGATGGAGGGTCCTCGATGTATTTTATGATATTACTCGTGAATTTTGATAGTTGTTGTAGAACTAACAGGAATTTATCAGCTCCTTTTCCAATCCTTTTAGTAATTTAACTAGGAAAATCACTGGATTTATCATATGAAATGTATTAGAGATGACTTTAATTACTTACAACAATTATCTCTAATAATGAAATTTTTGGGATGTGGACACATGATCTAATAAGCAGATAAAAAAGAAAATTTACTTATCTTTGAAGAAATGTAATATATACCCTAAATTATCAATCATTATTTTTATATCTAGGCCACCAATGGCCATTTTCATTTATTTTTATCTATCAACACAATATTACATTCCTTAACAATACATTTAAATCCTTCATAATGGTTTGTAAAAACATGTCATCAACAAATGAATATTCTTCCAGAGTGTCAAACTAGGGGTCCAGTTAGGCATTATTTTTGATGCACTAAGTGAATATCAAGTTAATACACAACCATTAATTAAGGGATGTTACCCCTATATAGAACTATAGTAGTTCCTACATACATATATTTTTATCTAGAATATGATTTCATTTTTAGGAAACCAGACACTCTATATTATAAAAAAATATGATATTTTATGTTGTTTATACATATACATGAGGTCTTTTCTGATGATTTCACTATAATAATCCCTAGATATGACTAGAAATTTATTTGATTACAACTCAAGAAAACCAAGTCTCATTACATGTTTTAATATATGATTTGTAAAATAAAGATCAATAAAACACAAATAAAGGATCTAGAGTTCTAGTTTCTTTAGAAGATTAAATTATTAAATACATTAAAATTAAATAAAACTAAATCATATTTTATATAAAACTATAAAATTTTATTATATATCCTATTAATCATATTATAATTTAGAGGATATCCCATGTGATATAAGAAAAAAACATAAATAATACATTAATTTATGGATTTAATTAATATTGCACACAACCCTTGGATATAAATTCTTAGTGTCTTGTACACTAGAGACATAGAAAATATTATTTTCAATTATTTTAATAGCTTACCCTAAACTAAACACCCTCAATGACATTCTATGAGACAAAACCATCATAAAATCTTGGGGAAGGGAAAAATAAGAAGGGATTGACTCTAATTATTATTAAGGGATAACATATAGAAGGCCATAATGGTTAGATAATATTCATTTAGAAGATTAGTAATATGGAAAAATATTCAAATGAAAATATCATAAATAAATAAATTTTAACCATAATCATTAAATATAGACATATCATGTAAATTGTAAAATATTTTACCACTTGAATGATAATATAAAACACGAAGAATATAACATGAGCCTTATAATTCAGGAAATATTGTGGAATAATCCTAGAAATATTATTTATTATTTTTTTAACATGGAATCCCACCAACTAGTTTAAACAAAAAATTGTGAGTGTATCTACTCATCATCACACTCAGCCTTTGTGAACCCAACTACTCGCTAACTTGTTCGCATAATTTTTCAATCTCATTAGATATAATACTTTTAAAAAATAATTAGAGGGAGATATAGGTCTTACTAATATCCCAATATATACATTTTGTTCCATTTCAAAATCAATCATCACATCCTAAAATAACCAATTTAAATAAAAATAGCTTTCATGAAACTTTTAAATGGTATATCCTAAAATAGCTTCAAAAATAAAATCAAATGATATGATAACTTATTCACCAAAAATAAATAATTTCTAAAATAATAAAGAAGGTGTATCATGAAACAAAACATAATTTGAGGCAAATATTTTATAGGCAGACAAGAAATTAGAAGTAAATGTTTTAAGATTTAATTCATTAGAATCCTTGTTAATTGGTTTTTGAGTGGAGTTCAAAATCCTCCCAAAGATATTTTTGATAATTTTTAGAAGATAATTTATAAATAATATATTTTGAAATAAATCAGCCTGATTGAATAATGTTCATGTATAAGAAAATGTTCCTTACATGATAAAATATAGGAGCTCCAAATTAAAAAACATTTATATTAACAAGAAAATATAATTTCCTAGAAACCCATAACATTTCAAGAGTTTTTAAGACCTTTAAGAATATTTAAGGAGATATATAAGGGTCACAAGAGATAAAAAATAACATCTTTCCAAATGACTAATAAAAATAATTTAGTAAGGGAAAATACATACTTAGAAAGAAAGGGTTCATTTGAAATTATGGGAATTATTCATTTCAATCACACACATTATAAATGAAGTCATTTATGAAGAATAGATGGATATAAAATAGAGTTATATATAAAATAAATATGGTTTATAAGAAATATAATTAACGGCATAATTATTAAATAAACTATGATAATATTTAATAAATATGAGTATAACATAGTGAATAGTATTTGAGTTATCAAAACTATAACAAATTTTGTAACTTTTTAATCTAAATTAATTGGAAGCTCTAAAATCATATGGTTTTTTAAATACCATTAAAAAAATCATGGAATATTCCAAAAATATTTGGGGGATGTATATACACAAAAATAATAATAAAATTTTTGATAAAATTAAATCATGTTTCAATGTAGAGAAATTGAGATAAAATCACTAACCTTGAGTTTCCTCTAACTCGGTGTGTCCTTAACATCATCAGGGAAATGGATTTTTTCTAGTAAATTTCCATTAAAATAAATTTAATATGATTAATAATGGAATCCAAAGGCTTTTTTCAGTGGGATAGAGTTTAGGGAGGAAATAATTATTTGAATTTCATGAAGATATTTGAAGGGAATTTGAGTTTTGATTTGGTGGGTATGTTACCTATTTTAAATGAAGGAAATGATATTCCTATAAGTAAATCATAAAATTTTCAATAATATAAATATATTATTTAGTGTAAGATGCCAAAAATGGGCAAAATTGTTTTGGAAATTTGGTATAGGTTTAAACTCACCTCAATCATTTATTTTATAACATGTTTTGGCCTTTTTCCATAGTAATTTTTATTTCCATTTTTAATTTTTATAAGGGTTGAAAACATTTAATCATAGTAATTAATTTTAATGAAAAATGTTAAAATTTATGTTTTTGCCAAATCTGAAACATCTTATTTCAAATAGTAAAATAATTTTACCATATCAAATTTCAAAATTTTTCAAAAGTTAATTTTAAAAAAAGATGATCATGTAAAAATATTTTCTTAGTAAAATGATGTTTTTATCATTTAAAATTATATATAAGATATAATTATCATTATTAATGTCTTTAATCACACAAAATGTTTAATTTTAATTAAAATAGATTTTATTAAGATTTTATAGAAAGCCACAATGTCACGACCCATCGCCCGGGGCCCGTGCTGTGACTACCCCAAGCCCGCCTTCCATAGGACAGGAGATAGACACTAGAACCAAAAGACTTATTCCCTATAACTGGGAGGGAATTTCCTTTATAACCCATAAACTCATGTAACTAAGCAAACATCAAGATACGAACACAAGAAAACAGTATAACAAAAAGACTACTGAAAGTAAATGGGGTAGGAATACAAGACCAAATGTAAAGATACAAGTACAACTGAAATATAATACAATTGAAGAAAGAGAAAAGACTGCTACTGGATCATCCTTCGAGGTTTCTACCTGAAGTGTAGGTACAAATCGCGTCCTCAGAACTCCACATCCACTCGTCTCATCTGTGTACCGACACGCCGTATGGTCCACCTCCGGGTACCATCCAGTCCTGATACTCTCATCCTCAGTCAGTGTTGTCCTTCATATGCATCCCACACAACAACGTGCAGGCATATCCGGTGCAGGGGTGAGTATAAAGATACTCCATTGGGACACCGAGATCCTCAAGGTCTCACCAAATCCACCAAGGATGAACCACAATGTATGAAAATAACAGATATCCCTACTTAGTTATATGCCCATACATACACATAAGTTATCATGTAATCCATCTCAAACATGTATAAAAATAGAGGTTCTGACTCAGATCACAGTATTTATATCTTTAGATACAACAATAGAGATGATTAGATGTAACTACTAAATCATCTTATTCCGTTAAGAGGCTCTACTACAAACCTACACATAATTTCAAGGAGCTAACCCACACAAGATCACTAGATCTGACCCACAGAGGATAACTAGGAGCTGACCCACATAAGATTTCTAGCAGCTAACCCACACATGATCACTGTAGCTAACCCAGACAGGATTGCAAGGAGCTGACCCACACAGTATTCCTAGGAGTTGTCCCACAGAGGATCACTGGAGCTGACCCACACAGGATTGTTAGGAGCTGACCCACACATGATCATTGGGGATGACCCACATAGGATCACTAGGAGCTAACCCACAATGGATTTCTAAGAGCTGACCCACATAGGATCACTGGAGCTGACCCACACAGGATCGCTAGGAGCAGACCCACATATTTTCTCTAGGAGCACTCTTCTCATCACAGCAAGCTACTGGGTTTCTGCACTAGGCTTGCTCGTCATTAAGAGATCTGCTCCCCAAGCCACTGGTTGATTCTACAACAACAAAAATGTCCCCCGAAGATGTATCTCAATGGTTCTCTATGTCGTAGGGGTCACAACGCAATAGACGGTGTATCAATTGGATGCCTAGTATTTGAGTTATTGGACTTTTAGTCCAGGGGGCCCGGTTGGATTCATGCTCGATCCAACCCTACCATTTTCCAACATTATCCAAAACTTTAGTGGGGTAGACCAAAGGGTCCTTCTGGCTCCAAGGTTTCCGGCACCGCTGACGGTTTGTGAAACGGACGTCCGGTACCAAAGTTATGGCCCAAGATAAGTATATGGTCGAATATGGTTCGGGACTGGTCCGACTAGGTTGGACCGACCCGCTGGGTCCGGCCCGACCCACTGAGTAGAGGCCCATGTATGGTCGCGGGAGTCACGGAGGCCAAGAGGGTGCGTAGGCTACGAGTGGGCCATGGAGGGCTGCTGGAGGTGGCGGCAGCGCAGCTGGCCGCGGGGCGGCTTGGAGAGGTCGTGAGGAGGTGCGACCTCGGCGGCACAATGAGGCCATGGCGATAGTTCAGCCGGGTCATCATGGCGAGGCCGTCTAAGTGTTTATGTTGGGGCGGCACCGCGAGGCCTCCATGGCGGTTTGGCCGAGGGGGGCCGGCGAGGCCGTGGTGGCGATTCATCCCGGGTGGCGGCCGAGGCCCCGACGACAGTTCGGTCGGGGCGGTGCGACGAGGCTGCAACGGAGTTGGTTGCAGAGCGGTGGTGTAGTGTCGTCGCCTATGTCGCGGCCTGTGGTGGTGCCATCCACCATTTTCATGCCCCTTCATGGATGGTTGAAATCCTCCTCCAACATGAAGGACACCACAATTCATCACAAGAATTACGTAGAGAATGGGTCATGTTAGTTTTCCCATACTCTCTGTATTAGAGCAGTAGCATGTGGCTCAACAAGAACAAGAGTATCAAGAACAGGTAAAGAAAAGAAAATAATCAAACACCCTCCCTACAATCCTCATCAATCACTATTTCCAATCCCAGAAACGAATTAAAAGGGGACAACATGGAATGTGAAAATCATATTGTAATAAACCCCTACCTTATTCGTTTATTGTCGTCGATGAGGAGGGAACGATGGTCATCGAAGACATCCTACATTGGAGGATGTCACGAGGAAGAATTCTAAGTTGGCGTTCTTCGTTGGAGAAATGTAATTCTCCCAATATTTCTACAATATTCTCCGTTTTTTCCAAGATTTTTCCCTAATTTCACCTAAAATGAGGAATTTTGAACGTAATAGATTAAGTTGGCTCAATTTCAAATTCGATTAATTAATTAATTGATGGGTGGCATAATAAATTAAGGGTAGGGTTTGCATAATTAAGTGGGGATCTCAAGAGGTTTTTCCCAACATAATAGGGAGTTCAAGGGGTTTCAATCCTCAGGTGGTCACCACCACCATAATATCCACAAGTGGGTGGTTACAACAAACAAAATAAAATGAGTGATTATTTTATTTAATTAATTCCACAAAACCCCACAAATTATCTTTCACTCTCGACTAACTACCATCGAGGTGAAAGTCTCCTTAAGAGAATACCGGTGTTGTGAGTTCAACGGTGCCCTCAGATTTCCATTCTGTGCACCGATTTAATAGTTAGAAAAACCCACTCGCACGTTTACTGGACGTACCTGAAATAAAGTTCATAAATTCCTTCCGGGGACTCTGGGCCTTGGAATCATGTGCCGTAAATTTTTGCGGACTCATAAAATTCCCATTTAATTTAAAAAAATACATGGAAATTATGGGTCTTTACATTCTCCCCACCTCAGGGTTTTATGTCCCCATAAGCCACATCACAAAACTAGGTAATCAAATGGGGTAACTGAGCATGAATCTAATACTCACGCACTCATGTGCTCGCCTAGAGGTTCCTGTGCTGCCAACGAACACACACCATAGGTATCGACCGTCCACGAAGGACCCGCTCCTGTTGATCCTCAATATCAACTGGAACCTCAATAAAAGTTACCATGTCATAGATGTCCAGCTCACCGTGATTGATGACATGGGAAGGGTCGTGCATGTATCTTCTCACCTAGGATAGGTGGAAGACGTCCTGCACCCGGTCCAATTGAAGTGGAAGGGCTATGCGGTATGCCACCTCGCCAACTCTGTTGAGGACCTGAAAAGGTCCAATGAATCTCGGAGATAACTTGTCGCCTAGGAAAAATCTCCACAAACCTCATCTAGGTGAGACCTGTAGAAAGATGTGGTTGCCATCCTCAAACTCCAAAGGTCCCTGTCTACTTTCAGCATAAGACTTCTTCCTACTCTATGCAGTCTTCATCCACTTCTGGATGATATGCAACATCTCTGTGGTATTCTGAACCATATCTAGTCCCACGAGTGTTGAATCCCCTGGGTCAATTTAGAACAAAGGTGATATTCAAGGTCGCTCGTACAACGCCTCAAAAGGCGACATCCCAATGGTGGAGTGATAGATATTATTGTATGCAAACTACAACAATGGCAAGTGATCCTCGCAACTGCGACTGAAGTCGAGGACGCATGCACATAGCATGTACCCGAGGGCCTGAATGGTCCACTTAGTCTAGCCATCCCTCTGAGGATGGAAGGCGGTGCTCAAATGAAGCTGCATCCCGAAAGCCTCCTGCATCCCCTTCCATAAATGGGAATTAAATTATGCATCATGATTGGAGACAATCATAAAGGGTACTCCATATAGTCACCCAATCTCCTACACATAGAGGTGTCCCATGCTCTCTACTGAACCCTGCTCTATGATCGGTAGGAAGTGGGCTAACATGGTTAGTCTGTCGACGATCACCCAAATAGAGTCATGACCTCTGGATTTACGTGGAATTCCAGTAATGAAGTCCATGGATATCCCATCCCACTTCCACTCTGGGAGCTCCAATGAATGAACCAAGCCTATTGGTACCTGATGCTCCGCCTTCACTTGCTGACATGTAACACATCAAGAGAAAAACTCTACTACTGATTTCTTCCTTACCGTCCACCAGTGCGGTCATCGGAGACCCAGGTACATCTTCACCACTCCTAGATGTACCACTACAGGGGATGTGTGGAACTCCCTCAACACTTCCTCTCTACCTGACACCGGTACCATGGTACGCCCTCTGAAGAGGATGACATGCTCTCCACCTTCAGAAAATCCATCAGGTTCATGTCCTGTGGATATCTGAGTACATCGTTTCTCGCAGTCAGCATCCCCATGATGCGCCTCCCTTACTCACTGAAGAAGTGTGGGAGTGACTGTAAGAGACTGAAGTAAATCTACTCCATCTCTATACACAAAAGATATCTTCAAAGCAGCCAGCTGCATAGTCGCCTCGCCTAGAAGCTGTATACCAGACCTCCTGCTTAGTGCATCTCCTACAACGTTCCCCTTCCTAGTAGTATAGACTATCTCGAAGTCATAGTCCTGGAGGAACTCATGAAAACGTCACTGTCTCAGGTTCAGGTCCTTCTGAGAGAAGATATACCTTAGATTATTTTGAACCATAGTAGACTGTAAAACGTTCACCCATCATATTGTGTCACCACATCTTCAAGGCGAAGACCACTACTGCTAACTCCAGGGCATGGGTAGCATAGTTCTTCTCATGTTGTCTCAGATGTCAAGAACATATGCGATCACTACTTGCTCCTACATCATGACACATCTAAGTCTAGTCCTTAATGTGTCACAGTAGACCACGTACCATACGCCATCCTGTGAATGCCTCAAGATGGGGGCTCTATTTATCCTCTGCCTCAGCTCCGGAAAACTCTACTTTCCTTTCTCCTACCAAATGAAGGGTTTCCCCTTCTTTGTCAATACTGATAGTGGTGCTACAAATATATAGAATTATGGTACAAATCTTTGGTATTAATCATCCAAACCTAGGAAACTCCGTACCTCCGTCACACTCTTGGGTAGCTTCAAAGCAAGTACAGCCTCAATCTTTTCTGAATCCATTGAAACTCTAGCCTCTGATATGAAATGTCCCAGAAAGTGAACCTCTTGGATCTAGAACTGGCACTTTGAGAGCTTACCATAAAGTTGTTGCTCTTAGAGGTTGTCCATTACTACCTGTAAATGATATACATTCTCTAACTCAGTAGACGAGTAGATCAGAATGTTGTCGATGAAGACTACTACAAAGCGATCAAGGTATGGCTGAAAGATCTTGTTCGTGAGTCCCTTGAACACTACTGGAGTGTTGGTTACACCGAATGACATATCCAAGAACTCATAATGATCGTACCGACACCTGAAGTCCGTCTTCTGCAAATCCTCATCTCGCACTCTGAGCTTTTCATAGTCTAGTATAAGGTCTATCTTCAAGAATGACAGTGTTCCCTTCATCTAGTCAAAAAGTTCATCAATCCTTGGAAGTGGGTACTTATTATTTATGGTCACCTGGTTCAGGCGCCGATAGTCAACACAAATCCTCATGATCCCATCCTCCTTCTTGGCAAACAAATTTGGAGCATCCCAAGTTGAAACACAGGGCCAGATGAATATCTTCCCCTCTAAATCATCAATTTGTACCCGCAGCTCACAAAGATCCGTGGGATCCATCTCATATGCTGGTGTAGATATCGATGTCATCCCGGGGTATAGGTCAATGTAAATATACACCTCTCTGTGAGGTAATAGACCCAAATCATCATCATGGAAAACATCTGCATACTGGTCCACCACTAAAGGATAGATCAGACTCTCTATATCAACCGCTTCGAGGGTAAGGCTAGCCAACTGATTACTGATCGACTGCACTCTCCTCTGGCTAAGTCTATCCTACACTGAAATGGCTCCCTTCTCGCTGGTGAAGGTAAACCTGGTCCCACCCATGCAAACACACCACAATTTTTGCCTAATACAGTCTATCAGAGCATGGATTGTAGATAACCTGTCCATACCCAAGATGGCGTCATAAGGCCTTGACGCCACTACTAGGAGATCCCAGCCAAAGATCTTTCCTCTTAGAGTAAGCTCACACTGTCAGAACCGGTGCATAATCCTCGAATATGCTCCCGTAGGAGTCTCTAGACTTAATGATCGAGCCAATAGCTCCGTCTGAATCTTCGAGCTCCGAATGAGGGCAGTGGAAATAAAAGAATAGCTGTCACCTGTGTCTATAAGTACTACAGATAAGTTGGAGTAGACATAGATCGTACCTCATATCATCTATGAAGTGCCATGATCGTAGGCCTCAGATACCTGGAGCTAAGATCTCTCATGTCCACTGGCTCCCTGCAGTTGGGGTGGACCTCCTAGTGGTGGTGGTGGTAACATCTCAAATCATCGCCCACTACAAGCTGTATGACCAGCTCCTCTTCTATGCCTGCTTTCTCCCTGTGAACCTCCTCGGTCGAATCTATGTATCTTCCTAGGTAGTCCTTCAACTGTATTCTGATCATACATACGAAAAGTCGAATAGTAATGAGCCATGCGACCCTGCCCACTGCATGTGTAACATAGCCCTGTCCTAGTATGACTGGCTCTGTCTTGTGTGCCCCGCACAATAGACATTGAATCATGCGATCGTCCACCTATAGGTCTGGTCCTCTTTGACCTCTACGACACATGTCTACTTCCATCTACAGTAGACTTTGCTACATGATGACTGGTGGTGGGTCTCGCTACTGGTGACTACTCAGCAAGGAAACTCCACTGAGAGGGTTGTCTCTAACACCCCCGCCTGCATCGGGATCTTGATTGAAATAATTGAAGCCCTGATCTCCCTCCTGAGCCCCTGCTCGAAGGTCTGGGCCCCAAGGAATGGTTCTCGCACTATATTTGTGGTGTAGCATGAGAGGTCAGTGAACATCGCTGTGTACTGAGCCATAGTCATGATACCCTACTGTAAATGAAGGAGCTCATGTATGCGCACTACACGAAGAGTCATTGGGAAAAACTCTGCCTGAAAAAATCTCTCAAAATCTGCCCTGAGAAGCGTCACCTTGTCGTGAACCTGGATCATCAAGCTCCACCATCTACCCGATGCTGCTTGTAGAAGGCTGGCAGAAAGGATCACCATGAGATCGACTAGTGTCCCTACTAGTCAGAAGACTGTAACCATAACCTCTAGCTAATCCTCATCCACCTGCGGGTCCGTATCTCCCCAGAACCTGGGTGGCCTCTAGTGCTAGAAATCCTACAACGCGCTCAGGTGGCGTTCACTCTCTGCTGCTGGGGCTGGAGGCATCAGTGTCCCAACAGGTAATGGTACAGCTGGTGCCTCCACTGGTGCCTCTACTGGAAGAGGGCCCTACACCGAGGCCTCATTGGTCGGTGGGCTATCTGTGAATGCTACTTTCGGTACCCTAGATGGTTTTCTGTGTGGAGGCTTCCTAAAAATATATAGGTGCACCATGAGAAGTATGTTATACCTGGTGAGCTAACTCTAAGAGTTCACAAAGAAGACTCTTGAAAACACACACACAATCAATGTTTTCGTGATATGACTCAGAAATAAGAAGTCAGGGTCCTAATGTATGGATACGTCGACCGCTGCACCAACACTGGATTCCCTAAAATGATAACCAAACCCACTACACATAACACTATTTTTGTTAAAAAGAAGGATCAGAGTTATATATTCTATGGTAGAACAGACTCCTCTGATACCAATTTGTCACGACCAATCCCCCGGGGCCAGTGTCATGACTACCCCATGCCCTCCTCCCATAGACCAGGGGCTAGAGACTATCACCAAAAGGCGTATTCCCTAGAAATGGGAATACGTTGCCTTTATAACCTCTAAAATCATTTAACCAAGCACACAACAAGATACGAACACATGAAAATTGTATATCAAAAAGAGTTCTGAAAGTAAAAGGGGCTGGATTATAAGCCCAACTGTAACGATACAAGTACAACTGGAATCAATACAACTATAGAAAGAGAAAATATAGCTACTGGATCGTCCTCTGAGGTTCCAACCTTAAAGGTAGGTACAAATCGCCTCCTCACCACTCTACATCCACCCATCTCCTCTGCGTACCGACACACCGTACGGTCCAACTCCGGGTACTGTCTAGTCCTGGTACTCTCAGCCTCAGTCAGTGTTGTCCGTCATCTACATCCAAAACAAAAATGTGCGGGAATATCCCATGAAGGGGTGAGTATAAAAATACTCAGTAGGGACCCTGTGACCCTGATGGTCTCACAAAATACACCAAGGATAAACTACAACGTATGAAAATAACTTATATCACTACTTAGGTATATGCCCGTACATACACCTATGTTATCAAGTAATCCATCTAAAATATAAAGAAACACATAGGTTCAGACCATTTCCCAAATTTATCCAAAACTCTAGTGGGGTAGACCAAAGGGACCGTCTCACTCAAGGGTTTCTGGCACCGTTTACGGTACGTCAAACGGACGTACGGTGCCAAAATTAAAGCCCAAGAAAAGTATAGGGTCATATTTGATCTAGGTCCAGTCCAACTCGGTCAGACTGACCCAGTCCGACCCGGCCGTACTCGCTGGGTCCGGCCCGGATCACATTGGATGGCCCAGCCTACTGGGCCTGGCCCGACCCGCATTGGGCGGCCCGACCCGTGTGGGCCGATGGGGTCGCAGAGGCCACGAGGGCGCAGAGGCCACGAGAGCGCAGAGGCCACAAGGGGGCCGCAAAGGGCTACTGGAGGTTGTGACGGCAGGCTTGTCGTAGGGTGGATCAAGAAGGATGTGAGGCGGCTCGGCCAGGGTGGCGCGAGGAGACTGCAATGGCGGTTCAGCTGGGGCGGTGTAGCGAGGCCGCAACGGCGGATCGACTAGGGTGAAGCGGTGAGGCTGCGGCAGCGGATCGGTCGGGGCAGCACGGTGAGGTCACGACGGCGGATCGGCCGGGGCGGAGCGGTGAGGCCATGACGATGGTTTGACCGGGGTGGCGCTACGAGACCACGATGGCGGTGGTCACAGAGCAGCGTTGTTACGCTATCTCCATCATCGCGGTCAGCGGCAGTGCTGACCCCCGTTCTCGTGCCCCTTTGCGGTTGGTCTTCGTCCTCCACCAACACGAAGAACACCACAATTCATCACAAGAATTATGGAGAGGATGTTCCATGTTAGTTTGGCCCACACTCTCCACATTAGAGGGGTAGTAAGTGGCTTAAGAAGTAAAAGAGTATCAAGAAAGTGTAATGAAAAAATAATAATCGAACATCGTCCCTACAATCCTCGTCAATCTCTATTCCAAATCCCACATAAGAATTAGAAGGGGAGAACATGGAAAGTGATAATCATATTGTAGTAAACCCCTACATCATTCGTTTACTATCATCAATGAGGAGGGAACGACGGTCATTGAAGACATCCTACGTTGGAGGATCTCTCGAGGAATAAGTCGAAGTCTGCGTTCTTCGTTGGAGAAATGTAATCCTCCCAATATTTCACAAAGCTTCTCCATTTTTGCCAATATTTTCCCCCAATTCAACCAAAAATGAATATTTTCCAACATAATATAATATGTAGGCATAATTTCAAATTTGATTAATTAATTAATTGATGGGTGGCATAATTAATTAAGGGGAGGGTTGGCATAATTAAGTGGGGATCTCAAGAGGTTTCTCCCCACTTAATAGGGAGTTCAAGGGATTTATATCCTTGGGTGGTCCCCACCACCATAATCTCCATAGGTGGGTGGTTACAACAAATAAAATAAAATGAGTGATTATTTTATTTTATTAATTCCACGAAAAACCGAAAAATTATCTTTCACTATTGACCAACTGGCATCGAGGTGAATGTCTCCATAGGCGAATATCGGCGCTGCGAGTTCAACGGTGCCCTCATATTTCCATTCTGAGCACTTGTTTAAAAGATAGAAAAGCCCGCTCACACATTTAATGAATGTACTTGAAATAAAGTTCAGAAATTCATTCCAAGCAATCCAAGCCTTAGAATTATGCACCGTAAATTTTCACGGACTCGTAAAATTCCCATTTAATTAAATAAAATTACATGGAAATTCTGGCTCATTACACACAATATAATTACAACTTCAAAATAAATTAATCAAAGAAAATATGAAAAGTATTTTTTTTAAATTTTAACTTTGTTCTAAAAATGATGGACAAAGTACTAATAAGATCAAAAAATATATTGAAATGAATTCAGTTATACCTTAAATATAGTTTATATAACTTTAATGTTTTTTACTCTTCTATTTCTTGCTTACATAATTATAAAATCAAATAAATCGTAATTTTCTTAAAAACATATTTTTTGGTCTAAAAATTTAATGTCCTAGACTATCTATATAATATTTTTATTTATATGGAATTATTTCGAGACCATAAAATCTAACAGCGCGTGATTATGAGGCCCGGAGTGCCCAGAATGATCCGTTGAAAAATGTTCAATTTAAAATAGCATGCGTGATTGGTTTTCCAGAAAAAGTGGAATAACTCTTAAACAGGTTCTTGGATACGAAATATGAGGGAACCATTGCATTCTGGATAGTGGGTTTCCCTAAGGGCGACATAAGATTAGTCGGAGCAAGCCTTCGATTAGAAAACCCGAATATGGAATAACAATAAATAAAATAACTAAATAATGTTATTTCATTTCTCAAATGCTTATAAATACTGAACGGTGACTCAAATTAAAAATCTGAGACCATCGCTGAGCTCGATAGGGTATTCAATCTTATGGCAGATACTAACATTGGCCAGTGCGGGACAACTATGGAAGTTAGTTTTTGGCTATAAATAAACTAAATAAGTAACAATTATTTTACTGTTAAAATCCATAACTTCTAAATGGTAACTCTGAGTGAAACTTTGAGAGTACCGTCATGTTCGTTGGGATGTGTTTCCCTTAAGAAGAGCTTAACCTCAACCTGCGTGGGTCGAGGGTGACTGTTAATAATTTTATGATATTTTTTTTGGTTACATTCAGTAAACGTATGGACAGAATTTTCGATCTTTAGACTTGTTTCTAGGATCAAAAATCTGAGAGCACTGTTGAATTCACAACGTTGGGATTCGCTTAAAAGAGGATTCACTTCAACCATAGTTTTTCAGGAGAAGATGTTAGTTTCGTGACCTTTTTAATGAATAAGAAAATAACAATTTTATTGTTATTTTATATTTCTTTTCTCCAACGGATGAGCAGCATAGGCAGAACAAATGAAATTTCAATCCATTATATGGATTGACTCCCCTTTATTATTATAACTGCACCATTTCAATTAGGATGGTTTCTTAAATAAATGAACCCCATTAATTCCACATGCATTACTCACCCACCCCTATCCTATTTATACAGAGCTTGGGGAGGGGTATTGACACAGCGTCACCAAGCGACGAAGCTCTGGAAATATACCGTGACTCCAAACACTTGGGGGATGAGACACCTTCTAGTTAGCGGTAATCCGCACCACTAAAGCAAGAACTGACAACTACGATGAAGGAGTTCTGTCGATCGACATCATTGAATGAATCTTTTGGGTAGGTGGTTTATTTTGAAGTTGTCTTTGACAGTTAAATTTCTCCCCTTCTTGATATCATGTAATGAAGAGGGCGTGGGACAAATGAACAAGGCCTGGACCCTCTGCCACTTCGTTCTTGATGTAAACGTCGCAAAAAAATTTCCAACCCAATGATAACACGAAATAGCAGGTCACAATATGACGGAGGAAGTGTGGGAGAGCCGTAGGCACAGAAAAAACCATGAATGGAAACCAGAGCATGCCCGGTGACCCGTGGAAGAAACTGCAGGCGCGCCATGTCGGCGGTGGCCAACGTTGGCCAGAGAAGACCCTCGGCAACCGGCTGCAAGTGGTGGAAGGAGGCGCACAATGGCGTGCCGTGGAGGACGAAGGTGGCCGGCCCAAGCCGTACGTTTGGTAAAAGGGAAGTTCTCGCAGACACCGCTGGTGGAAGCAACCACGGACAGTAAGTTGCAACAGGAAGGTGCGACCCGGCCCGCATCGTGCCGTGTTGGAGAAACCCCGGTCGACCAAAGGACTGACTGATTAATTACGGTGGGGAAACACCCCAACTTCTGGAGAACATCCCAGAAATCGCAAGGCAAGCAGGACCAAATGGTCTGCCTCCGAGCAGAACGAGCCGGCTCAGGCTGGCCAACATAACCAGACCCGCGGCCCAGCATGCCATGGAGGGTGGGTCGAGCCCCACCCGGAGGGCTAGGCCAACCGCAGCCAAGGCCTGCGAACAGAACTGGGCTACCACCGATGGGCCGAACCCAGTGAAATGTACCGACCCTTTATGGGCAGACCCGGGTGGGGTCGGATAAACCCCAGGAACAGTTGCATTGGGCCGGTCTGAACGAGTCGGACTGGGCCTGGACCCAATCGGTCCTCGAATAAATAAACACCCGAAACTGACAAACCATGTGTCTAATTGAAAAACCATCAGTGGTGTTGGGATCCCTTTAGGGAAGCAGTGCATTTGGAATAATCCAGTGAGCCAGACCGAGATGGGACGATATGAGGTGTTGTCACCCCCGTTTCACGAAAAGGAATGCCACTAATAGACCAAGAGTATGTTTGACGCGCCATCTATTATGTTGGAACTCTTAGCCAGAGGCAGTCTTTTTGAAATACTCCATGAGATTTTGGAAAAGTTGGAGTACGACTGGGTTGGATTGACTCCAAATCCAACCAGGCTCTCAGAACTAAAATTACAATAACTTACAGACCGGGCGTCCAGTTGACGCGCCGTCTTTGGCGTTGGGACCCTCATGATGTGAAAGATCACTAGGTTTCTTCTTTGTGGGACTTCATGCTGGCTGAAATATGAATTATGTCTTGAGGAGTGGTTCTCCAAGTATCAATCATGCTATGACTGGAAATACAATGGCTGTCAGTGAGGAGGAGGTTGGAGACAGATCATACAGAGGTTAGTACCGAGCGATCCTGTGTGGATTAGCACCAATCCTATGTGGGTCAGATCCTATGTGGGTAAGTGATCAACGATCCTATGTGGGTCAGATCCTATGTGGATCAGTACATACAGATCTTGTGTGTGTCATTTTGGGGGCTAGTACCTATCGACTCTGGGCGGGTCACATTCTGTTTGGGTCATTTCAGGGGTTAGCACCTATCGACTCTAGGTGGGTTGGATCCTATGTGGGTCATTGCGAGGTTTAGTACCTATCTATCCTTTGTGGGTAAGACTCTGTATGTTCAAGAACAGTGCCTCTTGACAGAATAAGACAATCTAGCTTTGCAACTAATCATATGTACTTATATACATCACTAGTACATGGTTTGAGATGAGACTCTATTTGAGCTGTGTCTATTTCTTTCTGATTTGTGATTGAGGTCATACTTCGTAGTCTGCCTTTGTGGAATTCTATGAGACCTTCAGGGGTCTCGGAGTCCCTAATGTGTATTGTTATACTCACCACTGCACAGGCTTTTCCTGCACCTTGTTGTGTCTTGTACAGATGACGAGTAGCAAGGCTCAGACTTGAGGGATCCAAGACCTGGAAGTACACAGAGGATATTGGATGACGTGGAGAGCAGTGGAGACGAGTTGTTCTTGCCCTTATGGTAGGATCCTTGGTGGATGATCCATGAGTAGTTTTCTCTTTTCAGTTGTACTTATACTTTTCAGTTGGTCTTGTATTCCAGACCCTTTACTTTCAGTAAAAAAATTACTACAGTAGTTTACTTCATGTTTTCTCCTTGTTGTTTTCTTGGCGTGTGTGTTTGTATAGGTTTAATGGTAATGCTTCCCCATTCTAGGGATGTGAGTTTTTGTTGTTAGTCGCCAACCCCTAGCCTATGGAAGTTATTCTAGGGGTAGTCACATCATGGGCCCCAGGGGATGGGCCCTAACAAAGTGGTATTAGAGGATTCAGTTCTGAAAAAGAACTAGGAATCAGATATTTTTAATATATCAATTGTGTTAAGTGTTTTGAGTGTGGTTTTCAATTTGGGGAATCCAATGTTGGTGTGGCGCCTAACATATCCATAAACCAGGACCCAGATTTCTAATTTCAGACTCGGTGCATGAAAACATGGATTTCGTGTGTTTTGTAAATGTTTTACTTAGATCTATATAGATTTATCTCACCAGTTATAACCTTTTTACCATTTTTCATCTTGATTATCTTTCAAGATGCCTCCACAAAGATAGCTAGCTAGTATTCCCAAGAGAGTACATGATGAAGGCCCACCGAGTGACGAGGCTCTGGAGCAGGGCCCTCTTACTATATTTTCACCTTCGAGTGGTGTACCAGCAACACCACTACCCGTTGGAAAAAAGTTACCACCAGCCGCACTAACAGATAGAGCACGCCAATTGATCATGTTGCATAAGTTCCAGCGGTAGTGTCCTCTAAGGTTTCGAGTGAAGATAGATTCCCAAGCAGTTGAGGACTGGCTGGAGGCTATGGCTAGAGTTTTCTTCCTCTTTAAGATACCAGTAGAGTAGATGGTGATCCTAGCTGCTAGTCATTTATAGTGACTCACCATGAGGATGGTCTGCATGGTGAAGAAGCTTTGGTAAATGGACCGCTGTCCGATATGGTACCTTCAAGTATTGTGCCAGCTGTATCACCACTCGTTGGTCAGCAGTTACAACCGATGGTACTGGTGGAGGAAACATGTTGGCTTAGTGGCTTACACATTTTTCTATATTAGATACCCCTCAGGTTATGAGGCAAGCCCGACTCATAGGTGGCTAAAGACTGGTTTGAGGAGGTGCTCGAGTGTCCATATAGTTATGGTAACATTCGATCAGATTGTGGTTCTAGAAGAGAGCCTTCTACATGGATCAGCATGATGATTGCAGGGTTTAGATTACCCAGATCTTTCAAAGAGGTTACATTTTTGTGGACAAGCTTGAGAGACTTCCTCAGATAAGGGGTCTCTATCCAAAAAAATCAAAGGGGCCAATGTTCCCTAGAGCTTCTATTACATTGGTAGGATGACATGTCCATAGCTGAGTATTCATCAAGGCGTACCGACCATCCCAGGTACTCAATAAATATAGTACGATCAGTGCTTCAGGGCTCGGACCTCCGAGCGAGGTGTGTTTAGGGTCATTTGAGACAACAATATTTCTCTATGAATTCTCACTTATGTTAGGGTGATAGAGAGAACCGTTGTAGTTTAATGTTCTTTGGATGAGCAGATACAACCAGTTAATGCTAGCAGTGGGAAAGCAGGAAACCGATGCCAGTCTCAGAGACTTGGGCATGTAAAATTTTTCGAAAAGAGGAAGTGATAGGTATAGATGAATCTTCCGGGATGTAGACATGGAATTTGATCTAGGGGAGCATCATGAGGTGGTATACATTTCAGCATGTTACAACCACCCCCAATGTGGTCCCCACTAGGCTTAGGGAGTCAGAGGACAGGGGAAGGGAGTAGCTGCAAGCGGTCAAGCAGTGTGACCCAAGGGCTCCAGTAATGATTTGAGGTACGGTCTGTTTCTACTACTAGCTTCTATATTAATAGACATAGGTACCAATAATTCCTTCTTTCCATGAATCTTGTTTAAGACCTAGAGTTTCTGGTCAAACCGATGACTTGACCCTTTCATATGGAGATACCATTGTTAGGAGACTAGATAATCACACTTTCACCGATGGTGTGATATGAGCCTTGAGGTGAGAGTTTTGGTTGGAACCTCTTGGCGGCAGCGTCAAGGCCTTACGACGTTAGTTTGGGAATGGACTGCACATACACATTTCATACTCAGATTGAATGTTTTAGGCAAAAAGGATGTAGTATATCTACAACATTAGAATGGGGTTTTCCTTGGTCGGCCAAAAAGGAAACCCATGAGCACATGATTAAATCATGCATAGTAGGGTGAAACCAATCACGTTGTCTCATCCAGACTTACCCTCGTGGCAGTAAGAGTTTGGTGTTTTCTGTTCCCAATAGTAGTGTCAGAGTGTGGGGACATATTTTCAAAATATTTTTCTGGGATTACCTCCTTGAAGGGAGAGGGACTTCTACCTTGGCCGGGTACTACCAGAGAGTTGTAACAGACTTATCCAGGGTAGAAACACCCTTTTTAGCTTCAACTAAGGAGGGGAATCCTTTCATGTGTACATAGAAGTGTTATCAGTGCTTTAAGAAGATGAGATAGAGTATGATAAGTTCTCCCTTCTTGAGGATACCAGGAGAGGGCATTGGGTATGTAGTCTACTGCGATGCATCAGGGACTAGACTATGTTGTTTCCAGATACCGGAGTAGGCAGTGATCACCTATGGCTCATGAAAGATGACACAACATGAGAAAAACTGTGCTACACATGACCTGGAGTTAGCAGCAGTGGTCTCTACGAAGAAGATGTGGCGACACTACTTGATGGGAGAATGGTTTACTGTTTACTTTGATCACAAGAGTCTCAGGTGTAACTTCTCACAAAATGACCTGAACCTGAGATAGCGATAATGACTATAGTTCATTCAGGTCTATGACATTAAGATAGTCTATACTCCTGGGAAAGGGAATGTGATAGCAGACACACTCTGTAGGAGGTCTGTTCTACAGCTTCTGAGTGAGGCATCAGAGTAGCTAGTCACACTGCGGATACCCTTCATGGATAAAGATGGAGTAGATTACCTCTAGTATATGATTTTCATTCCCCCAATTCTTCAGTGAGTTCGGGAGGCACAACTTTGTGACATTGACTAGGAGTCCTGATGTGTTCAGATATCCTCAAGATGGTCTCCAAAAGGATTTTTTGAAGGAAGGGATCATGTATTTCTATTTAGAGGACGCATCATGGTACCATTGATTCTTCAAGAGGAGGTGCTGAGGGAGTTCCATACATCCCCTTTAACAGTACATCTTAAACTGGTGGTGATTTACTAAGAAATACGACATCAGTACAGGTCTCCATGGATAAAGGAAGCAGTGGCAGAGTTTATATCATGATGCCTCACTTGTTAGAAAGTGAAGACTACATAGAGCCTACAGAAATATTATTCCTATAAAATATGGACACCCTTGGAGTCTGAGTAGGGATACCATGTCTTCATATGGGTCTCACCCCAATATGGATTGCAGAGATTTGGGTGGGGTGTCAAGCTATCTCTGAGGTTCATCAAACCTTTCTAGATTCTAAGCAGTGTGGGTGAGGTGGCGTACCATCTATCTCTTCCCCCATAGATGCACCTGGTGAATAATGTTTTCCATGTGTCGTATTTGAGGAGATGCGTTCATGATCCATCGCATGTTATTGACTAGAGCGAGTTGGACTTTGATGATGGGGTGACTTTTATGGAGTTCCAGGTGGAGATAGATGATTGATAGGACCGAGTACTTCTTGGATGATCGATCCATCTGGTGCAAATTTGGTGGCAGCATGAGAACCTCCAGGAGAGAAAATGGGAGTAAGATGCTCAAAGTTGTGCTCAGTACCCTCATTTGTTTGATTTGCCTTTGTTTTGGCTTTCAGGGACGTAAATCCCTAAGGTGGGGAGAATTTAATGTTCCAGAATTTCTTTATAACTTTTTTAATTATATGAAATTATTTTGAGACCACAAAATCATACGACGCGTGATTTTGAGGACCGAAGTTACCAGAATGATCAGTAAAAAATGTTAACTTTAAAATAGCATACATGGGTGGTTTTCCTGACAAATTAGAATAACTCTTAAATGGGTTATTGGATCAGAAATATGAGGGCATCGTTTCATTTAAGAAAGCGGGTTTACCCTAGGTGTGACTTATGTTTAGTCGGCGTAGGCCTCCGGTGAGAAAACTGGAAAATGGAATAACCATAAATAAAATAACTAAATAAAGTTATTTTATTTTTCAAATTCTTATAACTTGTGAATGGTGACTCAGATTAAAAATCTGAGACCAGGCTAATCTCATGAGTGTATTCTTTAATCAGGCATATACTGACATTGGTCGGCACAGACCAACTATGGAATTTAGTTTTTTTCTGTAAATATAATAATTAAGTAACAATTATTTTATTTTTAAAATCCATAACTTTTAAACGATAACTCAGATTGAAAATTTCAGAGTACCGTTGAGTACATTGGGATGTGTTTCTCATATGCAGAGCCTAACCTCGACGAGCGCAGGTCGAGGGTGACTGTTAATACTTTTATGAACTATTTCTCAGGTATGTTAAGTAAATGTTCCGGATAAATTTTCTATCTTTTTTCTCGTTGCTCAGATCAAAAATCTGAGAGCACCATTGAATCCACAGTGCTCGGATCGCTTAAGGTATGGTTCACATCAACCGTAGTTTTTCAGGAGAAGAAGTTAGTTTTTGGACCTTTTAAAGAATAATCAAATAATAATTTTATTGTTATTTTATCTTTCTTTTCTCCAACAGATGAGCGGCTTTGGTAGGACCAACGAAATTTCAAGCCATTAAATGGCTTAACTCCCCTTTATGTCTGTAAGCGCATCACTAGAATTAAGAAGGTTACTTAATTAATTGAACCCCATTAATTCCACGTGCGTTACTCACTCACCCACTGTCCTATTTATATGGATCTTAGAGAGGGGTATTGACATTTCTTAACCAGATGATGAAGCTCTAGAAAAGTACCACGATGCCAACCACTTTGAGGGTGAGTCCGGTTCCACCGAGCAATGACGAGCGCCACCGAAGCACAAACTGACGATGATGATGAAGGAGTTCCATCGATCGACATTATTGAACAACTCTTCCAGGTAGGGCATTTATTTTGATGTTGTCATTGATGAATTAAATTTCTCTTCCACTAGATATCATGTTACGTAGAGGGTGTGGGCCAAACGAACAAGGGCTAGACCCTTCGCTTCTTCATTCTTGATGTGAACTTCAAGAACTATTTCCAACTCGACGACAACATCAAATAGTCGTTCATGCTATAATGAAAACAGAGCAAGAGAGTTGTAGGTTTTGAAAACACCAAGAACGAACATTAGAGAATGCTCGGTGTCCCATAGAAGAGACCACCAATGCACCATGTCGGTGGAGGTTGGCGGTGGCCGGAGAAGACCCACTGCAACTGGCCGCGGGCGGTGGAAGGTGGCTGGCAATGGCGTGTCGCGAAGGCTGAAGGTAGCCGGCCCAAGCCAGCCGCGCAGGACAGTGGCGGTTCCCGCAAGCTCCACCGGCAGAAGTTTCCGCACCCAGTAGGCCACTAAAGGAAGGTGTGATGCAGCCCAAGCTGCGCCGTGTTGGCAAAACCTGGGTCGAACAAACGACCAATCGATTAATTATGGTGGGACAACACCCCACCGACTAGTGAATGGCCCTACAACCGTGGGGCTAGAGGAACCTAACAGTCCCCCTCTCGGAGAACTGAGTTATTGCGAGCCGACCAAGTGGTCCAGACCCATAGATCTGTGGGCCAGCGTGGGTGGGTCGAGCCCCACCCGGTGGACCGGGACAACTGCGGCTCGGGGCCGCGAACCGAACTGGGCCAAACCCGACGGTCTAGACCCAGTGAACCAGACCAACCATTTACTTTCCGGACCTCAGGAGGGGTCAGGTAGACCCTGAGACCCTTTGGGTCATCCAGGTTGGACCGAGTCACACCGAGCCCAGACCCAACTGGTCCCCGAATAAATAAACACCCGTAACTGATGAACCGGGTGTCCGATTGACAGGATGTTAGTGGTGTTGGTATCCCTTTAAGAAAGCTATCCCTTTGGCATATTCTAGTAGTCCCGACCAAGCCGGGCTGAACCAAGGTGTGATCACCCCCATTTCACAGAAAGGAATGCAACTAAAAGACCTGGCATCTGGTTGATGTTCTCTCTATTGTGTTGGAACTCTTAGGATGAGGAGGTCCTTTTGAAATACTCCATGAGAGTTTTGTAGAATGTTGGTGTTCGACCGGGTTGGATCGACTCCAAATCCAACCGGGCCTTCAACACTAAAATGCCAATAACTTACATACCAGACATTTGGATGATGTGTCATATTTTGCATTGGGACCCTTATGACGTGATGGATCATCAAGTTTCTTCTTATTGGGACTTCGTGCTGGTTGAAATATAACCGACGGCTTGAGGAGCGATTCTCACCGAATAAAATGTGCTATGAGCAGGAATCCACTGGCTGGCAGTGAGGTGGAGGTTGGAGACAGATAATATGATGGTTAGTACCGAGCGATCATGTGTGGGTCAGCACCGATCATGTGTGGGTCGGATCCTGTGTGGGTTAGTGCTCAACAATCCTGTGTGGGTCAATGTATATCGATCCTTTGTGGGTCAGTGGTCAACAATCCTATGTGGGTCCAATCTTACTGATCTTGTGTGGGTCAGATCCTATGTGGGTCATTGTGGGGGTTAGTACTTATCGACTCTGGGCAGGTCAGAACTTCTGTGGGTCAATGTGGGGGTTAGTACCTATCGACTCTGGGCGGGTCGGATCCTGTGTGGGACATTGCGAGGGTTAGTATCTATCAATCCTATGTGGGTTAGACTCTGTAAGAGCAGCAATAGTGCCTCTTGACAAAATAAGATGTTCTTTCTTCGTGACTAATAATTTTTACTTCTACACATCCCTAATACCTGGTTTGAGCTAAGACTCTGTTTGATCAGTGTCTATTGCTTTGTGCTTTGTGATTGAGATCATTCTTTCTGGTTTTCCTTTGTGGAATTCTGTGAGACCTTTAGGGGTCTTAGGGTCCCTAGTGAGTATTGTTATATTCACCCCTGCATGGGATTCACGCTCAAATTGTTATGTCTTCAGCAGACAACGAGAAGTGGGGATGAGATTTGAAGGAGCCAGGACCAGGAGGTACACAGTGGAGATTGGATGACGTGGTGAGCATTGGAGATGAGATGTACCTTCCCTTCATGTAGGATTCTCTGTGGTTGATCCAGGAGCTGTTATCTCTTTTCAGTTGTTCTTTTAATTTTCAGTTGGGTTTGAATTCTGGCCCCTTTAATTTCAATACACTTTTTACTACAACAATTTACTTCATGGTCACTCCTTTTTGTGTTATTGGCTTGTGTGCTTGTACAGGTTTAAAGGAAATGTCTTCCCATTCTAGTCATATCCGTTTTTTGTGCATGTAGCCAACCCATGGACTATGTATCGCAGGCTTGGGGTAGTCATGGAACGAGCCCCAGGGGACGGGTTATGAAAAAAAATCCACATTTTCAAAAAAAGATCAAAAATTGATACTTATTATGTTTTGATATAATAAAACCAAAAAATTATTTTATTTTTATAAATTATAATTCTAAATCTTGGAAATTTTAGTTATAAAACGAAATATAAAATATAAATAAAACCACTTATAATGATTAAATTTTTCTTCATCAATGGTTCAAGGACATTTTTCTTCTCTATTTATTCTTATGGAATGTTATTCCATTAATTTACCTCTACTTGTTCACTATTTATTTGATATTAAATAGGTTTGGATTCTTTAATTCTATAAAAATCTTTAGATAAGGTGATCCCCTTTCCCATATCTTGTTTATTCAGACTTAATAAGTCCTTAGTATGAATCTTAGTTCTGGAATACATAGGGTCCTTGTTCACCTATAGAGTGCAAATTATGAGTTCAAATAAATATCTCAGTCGTTTCTAGGCATGATATTGTCTTTTTTTATTAATGGTAGTAGAAATTCCATGTCCTATATCAGTATTATTATAGATAATTACTATTGTATGAGTAGAATGATTTTTATTTAAAAAACATATATTTATCATTTCAAAAGAATAAAACATAAGATGATCAAATATCGTTGAAGAGAGAATTAGAATATCCTAAGGTACGTTTCTAATGCAATACCTTGGGTCTCCACATCCTAATAAAAGGATTTAAATATCATACTTTGATAAAATATGGGAAAAATTTTACTCAAAGAATATAAAATTGGAAGAGAATATTAATGTCTTTTTGAGGTCGAATCACTTTGGATGAAATTGTTTTCATTATATATTAATTCATTATTTATGTTTCTAATTCCCTTAATAATGTCATAAAAAATAAAGTAAAACTAAAATTATTTCATTAGTGAATCATATCAATATATTTTGGGCCAAAGGACCAGTTTTTGAAATACATTACAAACTTTTCAAGTATGGGAGATCAACATCAGAAATATTAAAGAAAATATTTATTGCATATATTATAAGGTAGTTTTTGAGGAACCCACAGGAAAAATATCTATGGACTATGTTCATCTCAAATATGGATGATCATAGGCCCAGTGGATTGAGGTAAATATTTTTCCCAGCATTGTTGTGGACTTTAGGATGTGATCATAATTACTAAGGAAAAATCATGATGGATCATTAGTAAAGATGTAAGATTATTATTTAAATATAATTATATTGTCTATCCCTTATATTTTTCTTAATGTTCAATTTCTAATAAATCCTTTTTTAGGTTTCTACCTATCCTCAACTCACAGAGGCAATGATTAATGATCAATAGAAATATCTCTTCAATAACATCTAGCTGATAGATATATCATATCAATAAGTATTCTATCTCTCTCTAATTAGTTATTTTCTCAAATTCCAGTGTTTATGAACTCATTCATGCACAATAAACCTTAGATCCATCATCTAAACTTCATTGAATTAAATCAATTCCTTGAAAACATAATTTCTTAATTTGGTAATATTGAAATCACAAACGTCCCAAAGATGATGATGTTAAATGAATAAGAATTCATCTTTCCTTCAAGTGTGTTTCTTATGGGTATTTTGAAATAAAATAAACCCTCCAACTTCGTGGAGAGGGAATGAGAAACTATTATCTGAAATATTATGGCAGATAGTGGTGGCATTTATCACTCAATGGGTAATTTTATGGAGTCTAGTTTTAGTGTTATTGTGGGTAGTGTCCCAAACATCCATGTCGAACTATTTTACTCTCTGTAAATTGAATAATCAAATGATATGCTTAGAATATCATTTGGTTCTAAGATACCATTCCTATTGTTGGATTATTTAAATCTAAAATTATTTCTCATTTGGAAGATATTTGTTCAATTTGGATGAGTACAAATGTCTAATCATTATTAAAAGTCAAATTATCAAATATCATACCATATAAGTGAAAATATATCAGAAAATTATGGTTTATTAGTGTCTTATATGACTCCTAGAATTAGTATCAAGCTAAAATGAGTTTGGTATTGCATGAATAGGGTAGCTTGAAGAGGGGGATTCTCTTAGATAGCGTTGAATCTATGATTCTGGAATTTTCTCCTCTACTATTAGAATGGTTCCTCACTTCATGAAAAATATATATCCATGCTTAATGTAATTAGTCTTTGTAATAACTATAACATCATTCTCATCATGGTTGAATCAAATTTGTTTTTCTATAATTGAATAGTGAGATGTTAATTCATCATGTCACTAGATCATTGTATGAACTATCAAAAGTTGTAAATGTATACATTATTTGAGAGTAATATATCTTCACACTCATAATGAAGGTAATAAAGGAGCATACCATTTTACTTACAAAGGTGATTAGTTTGAAGATCTTATCCTCTAACATATAAGTTTTTTCTTTACCTTTATATTATAATAATTTCTTTCAAGGGGATTCCATTGGACTTCATTACTTCTGGCCACTAGTAGTACTTAATTTTTATCTTTTTCTCATTTATTTCAATAAAAATTAAACTTTTATTCAGTTATCTTCTTAATTTAATATTTTTATATGTTTTTATTCATAGATATATTATATATTTATTAATATTTTTATTATAACATTTTTCAAATTCTTTACATTGTGTGTATAATGTACAGAAATATATCAAACATATCATCAATTATACAATGTATATAATATCATGTCATTATATTATATACACATTAAATAAATTTATTCCTCAAAATTTTGTTATGTAGATGGAAAAATGTGAGGATATGTTTTCCTCATTACATCCTCAGGTCCCCAATTAGCTTCCTCGAGCTTCTGGTTTCTCTATTGAACCTTGACTAGATAGGTGGTGTTTTTCTATAGAACCTTGTATCTTCAATTAATGTTCTACCTATGTTTTCCATCATGTAAGAGGTCATGTTCTTATTTCACAACTTCTGAGTCTATTTAATGTGATGTATCAATTATTTACTTCATAAAAATGATACAGGGATGAAATAAATCACTTAAGAGAGGTGATGAGGGAGTGATAAGTTAAAATCCATTACCCTGACATGATCATGGATCTCAGTGAGACCATTTTATAAAGATATGAACTTAAATTTATTCTTAAATCATAAAACTCGTTCTATAGAGACATTAGGATAAAAAACTTATCACTTACTTTAAACTTTATATCACTTCAATGATTAATTACATAACTGTTCTATTGAATTTGTGTATTTTTTTTATGTGTATGAATGTTTCATAATTTCTCTATCATTTATAATACTAGGAAAGGATATATAAATTTTATTTCCCTCATATCATCCTATAATGTTAGAGTCTTACATATCTTCCCTCGCAGATCCTTGGTTGGTTCAATTTGGATTCTATAATGGAATTTCTATTATATGATAATCTATATTGGGAGGGTAGTGATCCAAATATTGTTATAAAAACATTAAACAATTTCACTATATATCCTCAATAGTTCTAATAGCTCTATCAGACTTATCTTCTGTTTTGGGGGGTAAGTAGTTCATAAATTTGTTGCAGTCCCCCAAACATGTTTAATAATTTTCCATAATCTTGATGTAAACCATAAATATTGATTAGAAATAATAGATATGTGTAGTCCATGAATAATAAATACATCATTAATGTGTAACGTAGAATGATGGTCCAATTAGAAATATTATTTCATGGAAATAAAATGTGTGGACATAAAAAGATGATTGACTACATTTGATATGGAATTGTGAACTTTAGAAGTCTAGTGGAGTCCTATGACTAAATTTTGGGTGATGTTTTCTCATTTATATATTGTTATGGATAATATTTTCATCAACCCTTTCGAATTATATTGATCTATCTTAATATGCTAAAATAACAAGTATCAAGAAACATACTCTATGATTTCCCCTTCATGATATCCCATTAGATTCTTTTCTTTATATATCTATACATCTTTTTTTCTTCTAGGATGGATTGATAAGGATGAGATGTGTGCATTATTAAAAATATCATTCATTATATAAAGTAAGTATGAGATACATATCTTATTTCTAAATCATATAACACATTTTTTTATCAAATTTAAATTCTGAAATTTTCTCTACCATCTTTAATAGAACTACATCAACCTTCTGGGCTTCTTTGACCAATACATGAATAGTGGGTTGATCAAAAAAGAGTCTAAGGTAATATTTCTCCCCTTAACTTTTGTTTTAAAAATTAATCCATTGTATATACTTGAGTATTGGGAATTTTTTAATCCCCATCATTGATAATGTAGCATAATATTTTTTATAAGGAGCATCACCCACCTTGTTTTAATTTCTGGTGTGGTAATGTATTGTGGAATCACATTCATTGATTGGCTATATCCAATCCATTTGGTGACTATTTTATAACTTATATGTAATAATATATTTTAGGCTCTTCCTATCATCATATATGGAACACTTCTCACCATAAATTTAATATTATCAAATTTTCTATGTAAAGTTCACCTCCCGTAGTTCCAAATCAAGTGCCAGGTAATTTTATCAAGAGATGTTAATTGGTGGGGTGAAAAAATACCCTTTCATTCTTCACAAGGGAGAATCACATGCCTTTCAATAACACATCGCTATAAATTACAAACACTTTACCACAATAGGTTAATTTAAGCATAGGTACAGTAAACAACCATTCCTTAAGATCCTTGAAGCGTTCCACACAATATTTTGTTCATATGAACTCGATTCATTTCCATGTGAAATATATTAATGGATTTTATAGTCATTACAAATTTATCACAAAGCATTGGTAATATCTAAATAACCTCATAAAATTATAAATTTTAGTCACTGTGGTTAGTCTGGGCCATCAGTTAATAACATATTTCATTGATGTATTGTAGATATACCATTTCTTATGATGACATATCCCAAAAAATGACACTTTGTGTAGATTTAATTCACATTTTTTGAGTTTTCAATATTTTCTATCATTCATCAGGGTCTTTTGTGTAGTCCTTAAGTGATATTATTGTTATTATATACTTCTAGAATATATATTCATAAATAATATAAAAACTACAACAAATTGATCATGGTAATCACTAAAGAAACTATTAATAAGATCCATGAGGATATTGGGGGTATTGGTATGTTCAAATGGTATCACTATAACCTCACAAATTCTATAACTTGTTCTAAATGTTTTCCTATGAATATACAGAATTTTTACCCTTAGTTAATAATATCCAGATCAGAGGTCAATTTTTAAAGGAATTAAGACTATTTGGGTTGATTAAACAAGTAATCAATTTAGTCCAATATATATTATTTATAATTAATTTTTTGATCTAATGAAAACCAATGAAAAGATTCATTGATCTATCCTTATTATTTTAAAATAGGACAGGTTCACCAAATGGTAAAGAACTGGGGTATATAAAACACATTTCAAGAATCCCTTTTAATATCTAATTTAATTTTACAAATTCAACATAATCTATTATATATGTATTCATTGTGATATGAAATTTCCAAGGGATGAGTTTGACCGAGAACTAAATATTGAATTCTAGGGGAATATTACACAATTCATTATAAAATAACTCGTTAAATTATCCAAAAATAGGCATGTTTTCGATGTTGATGTCATCCTTGCAAGTATGTTCTTGAAACCACTTATTTACAGCAATAAAGAACAATATTATAGATTTTCTTCTAAAGAAGGTTTGATATAATCATTTCATTGATACTTGAAAATGGAAAGATTATATATATGAATGGATATTACCATTTCTAGATAATAATTATTATTTTTATAAAAGGTGTATCCTTAAATATATTGAATTCTGTCAACTTATACTATAGGAAAATGATAATGATTTTCTAGAAGTATCTCCCCACAAATATCAATTGGATAAGAGTTGTATACCTTAGTTGCATTCAACGTGCCACTAGGTGTTTTAATGGATAACATGATATTCAATATTTGAGGTGGTGAATCCATATTTATACCAAACATATAGGATATGAAGAATTTGATGAACTAGAAAGATATATATCCTTCACGGTTCTAGAGTATATAATCAGTGTACCTTCCTCTACTTCATTATTGTGGTTGACATCAATAGTAGTGATTTTATATTCCCTCCCTTTACACCTTCGAGTATAATTATAGTACTATATAATCCCTTTATTAAGTCTTGGGTTATAGAACTTATTCACATAATTCTCATACTCCTGATATTTGGAGCATTGAAGAGTGGGTGGAGTATCAACTAGTGCCTTATTCTCCTCAGTGGTGTTATTCGGTCTCTTTCCATTTCTTCATCTATCACAAGCTAATCGAAATACATTAACACACATGTATAACATTCTAGAATCTATAATGGAATTACCCAGGTGTTCCCTCCCATATATTTTACATGTTGGTAGTTTGGATTTCTTACCCATAGGAGAATTATTGTTAGGTATTTCATGATAATCTATATTTATTTTCCTCTCTCTAGAATCACAGGGGTATCCATCTTCCATTTCAACTGTAAGTGCACATTAAACAACTTCTTCAAATCTTCCAAATTCCAAAAAATGAAATGTTTTTAAAATAATAGGTGTTAAGAAACCAAATAATTGTTCAATATTATTTGTGATGTGTACGAGTCAACCCACCAACCCCTTGAATGACACCCCCACCCCTCCTAAACACCACCCCACAACCTGGACACCCCCACCCCCATAGACACCCCCACCCCCATGCACAATGCCACCCCCATGGACAGCCACCCCAGCCCTGGACACCACCCCACCCCTCTTGGACAACCCCCCCAACCCCATGGACACCACCCCACCCCTTGGACACCACACCCCTATGGACACCCCCACCCCCCTAGACACTCCACCCCTGGAAATCCCCCCACAACCCACTAGACACCACACCACCCCCTCTAGACACCCCCACGGACAGCCCCCACCACCCTGGACAGCCCCCACCCCCCGGGACACCACCCCACCCCCTTAGACAGCCCCACTAACCCCTTAGACCCCCATGGACACCCCCACCCCCTGGACACCCCCACCCCTCTGGACATCCCACCCCCTGGAAAGCCCCCCCAACCCCCTAGACACCACCCTAACCCCCTGGACACCCCACCCCAAGGACACCCACCAACCCCCTGGACGGCACCCCCACCCCTCTAAGACACCACCCCACCACCTGGACACCCCCACCCCCTTGGAAAACCAACCCAACCCCTGGAAACCACCCCACCCCCCATAGACAGCCCCACAAACCCCCTGGACCACCCCCTGGACACCACCCCACCCCCTGGACACCCCCACCCCTTTGGACACCCTCATCCCCTAGAAAGCCCCACAACCCCCTAGACACCACCCACCCCATGGACACCCCCATGGAAAGCCCCCCCCCCCCCCCCCACCCCCTGGACACCCACCAACCCCCTGGAAGGCACCCCCACCACTCTAAGACACCACCACACCACCTGAACAACCCACCCCCCTAGACACCTGCACCCCCTTGGACAGCCACCCCCCAGACACCATCCCACCACCTTGGACAGCCCCACCAACCCCTTGGACCGCCCCCACCCCCTGGACACCACCCCACCCCTGGAAACCCCACCCATCTAGACTCCCATACCCCCTGGAAAGCCCCTTATCCCCCTAGACACCACCCCACGCCCTGGACACCCCCATGGACAGCCCCCCCCCCATGGAAATCCCCCCACCACCTGGACACCCACAAACCCCCTGGATGACACCCCCACCCCTCCAAGACACCACCCCACCACCTAGACACCCCCACCCCCTTGGATAGCCACCACCACTCCCCTAGACACCACCCCACCCCCCTTGGATAGCACCACCAACCCCTAAACCACCCCCACCCCTAGACACCACCCCATCCCTGGACACCCCCCACCCCTGGAAAGCTCCCCCAACACCCTGGACAACACCCCACCCCATGGACACCCCCAAGAACATCCCCCCCCCCCACACACACACCATGGAAACCCCCCCCCCCCCAGACACCCCACCATCCCCCTAGACAACCCACACCCCCTGGATGCCCCACCACACCCCTCCTCGACACCACCCTACCACCTAAACACCCCTGGACAACCCCACCCCCATGGACAGCCCCCACCACCCCCCTGAACACCACCCCACCCCATTGTACAACCTAATCCCTCTAGACACCCCCATCCCCCAGGACACCCCCACCCCCATGACACCCCTACCCCATTGGACAGCCACCCCAAACCCTTTAACAACCCCCAACCCCTTGAATTCTGAATTGAATTCTTTATGTATTTTATTAACTTATGAATTATATGATAATGGTGTATAGGTATACATGTTTTATGGGTCTAATTACTGTAATTAATATATTAGTTATGTGTTAATTTTGTATGGGTATACTTGTTGATATGTCGATTTTTTTCAGGTCTTATATCGGTGTGATGCTATTGAATTTTATATTTTAACAGGCATGGGATTAATCTATGATTTTTTAGTGCTAATAATGGTAACCTTTATTAGTGCCTTTTTAGTGCTCATAAAGGATCCATTTATCAGCACTCTTTTAGCACCAATAAAGGATTCCTTTATCAGCACTTTTTTAACACTGATAAAGGGGACCCCCTATCTGTGTTGCGCTTTACAATGATTTTTTAGCACTGTTAGAGCCCGTTTTGAGCGCTGATAAAGCAAATTTTTGTAGTGGTGTTAGTTAGCTTCAACTTTTAGATGATAGAAAACCTCAATGACCTTCTCATTCTTTAAGATTGAAAGGATAAAAATATCATTTCCACCACATTAAACCATTTATCAACAATAAATGGGATTGAAGTCCCATTAAAGGATGTTTTATATTGATTCGTAAAGGTTTAATTATCAAGATACTCCCATATAAATTCATCTGGGAGCTAAATATTATGCTTTTTCTACTTTATAACATGAGATTTTTGAGTGACCATTTCCATGAGATTTTGAACTTCAGGTCCCATATAATTTGAACAATCACCACATTGTTCATTAGATCCTAATTAACTTGGTCTCTTATGGTTCCTACCATATACTTTATTGAGTAAATTTCATGGTGAGTAAACTTAAATTAATAACTGTTTAATGTAAAAAAAAATTATAAGAGAAATATCTAAATAATAATGAGTATATTCTTCCTTAACAACTTAGTAGTTTCCAATATAGGTTGTCCATGGTTATTTACACACTAGGTTTTTCATAACCATGATAGTTAATATATTAAATAAATCATTCCTAATGGTTAAAAAAATAGAATTTAAATTTACCAAATTATATCTCCCAAAATATTATATCCATGTATGAATCTAGGCCTCATTATTGTGCATCAGGCCACAATTGAGTTAACACCCAACACACCCACATTGGGGTTGTTACCCCTAGGTACAACTATTCTAGAGAGGTCATCCACTTCTCATTATCTAGAAAAGGATGCATATTCTTGGTAGACCGTATAATACATACCTTAAAAAATTATACCGATTGTATCTTAGACTTATTGATAATGAATTCACTAAAGTTTTCTAATAATAATATATACAAATAATTAAACCTTGAATCTGATACCAATTGAAGTGAACCAAGAAAATCATACATAAATAACACATTAATTTCATCATTTAATTAATACATCCCACAAACATCCACACAACTCATGGAATTAAAATTTAGTATCTCGGAGACTATTAAAATAAAAACTCTTCTTTTACATTTTACGATCAATTCTCTATAAAAAAGAACTCTTCATAGTAATTTAATGGGATATAATCATCTTCAAATAACATGGAAGGGAAAATATAATAATGGGGGAGAAAATTTCTCAATAAGGGTTAAAATATCAAACTTCATAAAGGTTATATCATCATCATGTGTGAAGAAATGGATAAATTAACATATATAATTTATAGGGAATAAATCACCAATTTTTAACCTTAATAATCAATGACACACATATATTTTTAAATGATAACACTTTTACCATTTCATGAGAAAATAAAACATAAATAACATATCATTAGTCATGGTATATAAGAAAGAAAGTATAATGGTTATAAAAATAATATTTATTATCATAGAGAATCTAGAAACCCACCATCCCATTCACACAAAAATTATGAGTATAGATAACTTCCATCACACTCACCAATTTTGAAACTAGATACTTAATAACCCATTGAAATACATTTATATCTCATGAAATATAATCCTTCATACATTAAATTAGATATAGATATATATATATATAAACATTCCCATAATCCTTACATTTTGTGACACTTTAAATATAATCATTGCATAACCCAAATATATAAAAATTAATTTTCTTGCGAATCCAATAGATTCAAAATAAATCAATTTATATGAAAAAAATTTCACGAAAATGAAATACATTATAAGATAAAAAAGAAGGTGAATCACATAACAAAACTCCATTAAAGGAAAATCCTTTAGAGAAAGTGATGAAATTTGGAGCAAATATTTAAAAAATTATTTTAAAAACCATTTTATATTGATTGTAAAATTGAAATTAAAATCATATCTATTATATTTTACATAAATTTATAATTAGAATATAAAAAAATTATTTAAGGAAACATGGAATAATGCACGAATAATTTTATTAAATGGTTAAATGTTTGCTATATGATAAAATATTAGAGCTTGAAATAAATATCATTTTATATAAAAAAATATAATCTTTTTGTAAATGAAAAATTTTAAGAGCTGATAAAACATAATTTTAAAAAGTGGTAATGAGAATTATAAAGATCATAAAGGATAAAACATAATATATTTCCATATAATAAAGAAGAAACTAATGGGAAGGTAGAGTATGGACATGGAAAGGAAATGTTCATTTTAAAATATAGAAGTTATTCCTTACAGTATCACACTTTATATATGAAATTTTAATGTAACAATACATTGATGTAAAAAATAATTTCCTGGAAATGAAAATATGTTTATAATATAATATCATCATTGGGATTATTCGAACCAAATATTAATGATATGGTTCAATAAGTAGGATTATAACTCAATGAAAGGTAATTGACTTATTAAAATGCTTACTGATTCCGTAATTTTTCAATTAAATGTAATTACAATCTTGAGAATCATATGGTTTTGTATATCCCATGCATTAAATCATGGTTTATTAAAAAATAAATTTTTTGGATGTATATACAATGAATAAACTATAAATTTTTACATAGTATTAAAATATGTCCCAATGAAGATAAATTGAGATGAAAAACAACTACATTGAGTTTATGTTAACTCTTCCTTTCTATAATCTCATTTGGGACTTGAATTTTTTCTAAGAATTCTCTTTATAAATGATGTTTTTACTCCTAATAATAGTGAATAGGGGATGTTGGTAGTGGTATATGATAATAATTGGATAAAAACAGTAAAGTTTAAGCTAAAATCTAAGGGAAAGTGTTTCTTAAAGTAGTGTAAGGGTAATCTTTTTATAATTTATGAGAAAGGATGTTTTGGATGAATCATATAAACATTATATAATGTAAATCCAATATTTAAGTTTCAATGTCCAAAAAATTAAATATAGTGAAGTGGAGAGTTTTTTTGATCGAAAATCAACTCAAACACTCATTTGAAAACATGTTTTTAACATTTTTTATCCTTTTCCATTTGGTAAGATAATTTTTTACCATTTTTTCGTTTTTTGACTGTAAATGATTTTTATCCTTTGTAATTAAAATTAATAAAAAAAATAAAATTGAGCTTTTAAACTAATTTGAACCATATTATTTTTAATTTGACGATAATTTTATCATATATATTTTATTAATAAGGGAAAAGTTATTTTTAAAATAATTACACTTAATCAGATAATCACATTTTTTTAAAAACTATAATGTTTTTCACTTTTAAGTTGATAGATAAGATAAATTTATAATTTTAATTTATTTAATATATTAACTCTTTTATTATTAATAAAATAATTAGTTTGAGGCTTTTATATTAATTTGAAACTAAAACTCACCTTGAAAATACATCATTCAATGAAAAATAGAAAATTGTTTTTGTTAAACATAAATTTTAAAATAATTTTAAAATTTTTGGGCACAAGATTTATAAGCTCAAATAATATAATAAAATTAATTTTTTTTTAAAAATAAACATTTGCATACTGAAAGTTTATATATTCTTCTAAATCATTCTTAAATAATGATAAAACCAAATAAATAATATTTTTCATAAAACCCTTTTTTTGACTAAATATAAACCATTTTAGAAGAAGCTGTAATATTTATACACAATAATATTTTATATATTGAATTTAAAGAATAAGCGTTTTTTAAAAATTTGAAAATTTAAAATTTTAAAATTTAATCTTTTTAAATAAAATATAAAATATATGGAAACCCACTTTTAAAGATAACATTTTTCAAAAATAAAACACATTAATTTCCTATCATCTAACAATAATAATGTTTAATTATTTACCAAAATAGAGTTTATTATATATTTATTAATAATATTTTTCTATTACATTTTGGATCATTTATATTGAATGTAGTATATAGAGAAACATATCTATGATATCATGAATTTTTCAAAGGCTATAATTTCGTGTTGTTGCAATATCATGATGTATACATAAAAAATTGGCTGAATTATAAATCCATGTAAAGAAACAATTTGAGTAAGAATGATTCATATCAGGTAAATTTCATATCATAAATACATAAAAGATATTATTAACATATATTAATGGTATAAAAAAATTATATCATATGATTATTTCATTAAATTAATGTAGAAACAATATAAAATTAGACAAAATTAGTATAATTTGAGGCTCTCTACGGAAGCATAATATCATATTTTATTATGTTTATTATCTGTGCACCATATATGGCCCCTCATGAGATGAAAAAATTACCCAATGCATTATAGTGTTATCCAGTCACACACTTCTTATGTATAAATTTTTGTGATCAATATAGATCATATATCATCATAATTTATTTCATCAAGGAAATATGGGAAATGAGAATGAGTTTTATATAATAATAGAGTTTATATGAACATACAAACTAGATTTCTTAACCATTTTAAACCAACAAGAGGGAATGCTAGTTTAATTCATATATATCCCCAATAAAATATGTGAAATTAAATTTATATGAATAACCTTGCATGAAAATACTATTGGGTGTTCACAATGAAAGTATGTGGAATATAAAAGTAAATAATGACTTTGATAGCATAACATGTATACCAAATGGTTTATAGATGGGGTTAATGATAGATAATGGAAGTATCTCATTGATGGTACATCATTTGGATAGTAATTTTATGGTTAAAAGTTTATAAAAACATTGTAATTTTTATATTATAATGATTACAGCAAAGGAAGTATATGAGTGAAAAAGGAAGAGGAAGGGAACCACTTACCTTAAATATCACTTCCAAATTATAGAGGGGGGATTATTTGAGCGTTTGGTGCAATTTAAAAAGGAAATTATGAGATAATATGTGATAGTGGGATTTGATAATGTTATTTGAAGTTAATTAAAAGTGGCATATAGGTTTTTATTTATTGAAAAATGTGATGAACTATTTATTAATTTTGAAACAGAAGCCGTGAAGATACAGGTTACAGAAAATTGAAAACCATTGGACGATCCATCGTTTTAGTCATTTTTTTTGGATATTTCAGGAATTGGTTTTGAATTTTATACATTATAAAAAATGATATTTTGAATATTTCATTATGAATGTTAATGTAATATTTCAACAATATGTTGTTCTTAAAACCCTAATTTCCATTTTTGACTTTGGGAATTCATTTATTAGTTCAGAAAATCATTTTAATTAATTAAAATATGGTATTGTAGTAAAATAACTTCTATTTAGTCATAGATTCTCTTAAAATAGTTATTATATCAGTATTACATGTTTATAAAGTTTTCCAATATAATAAAACACAAAAAATTAATTTTTTTATTCTCTAATAAATAAATCATTTTAAAAAATTCTAAACAATTAATCATAACCTAATTTCAATATATTGAATTCAAATATAATATGTATCTTATAAAAAAATATCTTGTATAAGAAATAGTTATTATAAATAAAAAATACATATTTTTTATGAAATATTATTTTTTAAGGGAAACATATTATTTATTCACATTAAATAATTCAAGATTTAATAATATAATATGTATTGATTAATAAAGAGCATATGAACATATATTAAAATTCTTAAAATATTATTATAATTATTATAAATTCCCTTTTAAAGGGATATTTTACTTTTATATTTGGATTTATTATTATTCCAATGGTCATATAACTATCACACTACAATGGTTAGGTAACAATATTATAATGGTCCGATCTAAATGGTCATATTTCCCATTAAACCCTCTATATAATCTAATATTATCACACATCATCATTCAAAAAATTTCATACAATGGTTCTTTAAATACCATGATAATTTTTATCACATTACTAAAACATCTATTTCTTTTTATACACTTTATATTAGGAGTGATCTTCTTGGTAGAATTCAAGCCTATGTAGCTTTCATTATTTCATGGGTTATTTATTTTCATTTATCTGCATTTTATATTATTTACTATTATTGTCAAAATTATTTTATAATTTTTAGTGTTCCAATGAAATGTATTAGTCTTTATATATGATTAAATTATATAACATAGTAAAATAGTTATTCTAAAATAAAATTTCATTTACTAATGAAAGGAATTTTTTATCTATAACAGTCAACATTACAATCTATGGAATTAACAAGGGTTGAAACACCACTATTAGATGTCAGTGGGTAATCGTAGATAATTTCTTCATCTACATTAGAATCAAATGATAAGTTAACCATTTGAGATTTAGGTTAATTCCCAATAATTTTATTTTCCCTGTTAGGATGTCAGTTCGTTATTAATGAGTGGAAATACCTCAGACCAAGCTAATATCATATTGACAAAAAGGGAACACATTACATTAATATATTCTTAATCATCATTTTTTATATTTATATGTTGATATTGAAGGAGTTGAATTTGTATTTCACATCAAAAAATGATCTCATTTATGTGATAGTTCTCATTTATACTCCTCTAAAGAAGAGTATCTCATTTGGTTGGATTTTATCCATTCATTAAATTTTGGGGTATGATATCTATGAAATTTTACTATAGTTTTTGAATCCTTGGTGACCCCTGTTAATCATATTCCCACCTATATAAATTTCATCAAATCATTGGGGTTGAGAATTAGAAGTTTTTTTAGTCGTAGATAAATCGTGAATTGGGATCCTGACTATACAATTAAGTCATTCCCTGATGAAGACACGTAAATGATTCAGAACCTTATAGATTATTTAGTCATCAAAATTTTGTGTGTTCCCATATGGTATCGTTTTCTATTACTCTTATTCTTTTTGCATAATGGACAACACATATTCCACATGTTCTTTAGGACTATCTAAAATTCCATGATCATCATTACCTATCTTTTATAGACAATATTTGATGAAAACGAAATATTAAATTGAGTTCCCAAAATATGAAAGTAAGGATAACATTTTTGGTAATACTACCATAAATTTTTCCAGGTAATCTCTAAAGATAGTCTTTGTAACAGCTATGATGATCGTTTAGGTATTAGTATGTCCAAATGACATCATAAAAACTCATAGTGTTTTTACATTATTTGAAATGTTGGATTTTAAATATCCTCTAATTTTATCTCTAGTTGATGATATCCATATTAAGAATTAACTTTTTATAAGAATTAATATCCTTTTAGTTTATCCAAAAATTCCTTAATTTGGTCTTTAAGATATATTGTATCATGAAATTTCAGAGCTTAATATAATTTATATAAGGTACATTGATCTGTCCATGTTTTTTAAAAGGAGGAAAGGTGAATCACTTTGTGAACCATTATAGAATATAAAACAATATTTCAGATTCTATTGTAAATTTTTTTAAATCCACTAATTCAAAGGAATAAATTTTTTAGGGATTCTTTTTTATATGAAATTATCAAGTGATAGTACAATTGAGAACTCAACATGAAATTAGTTTGGAATACCTGTAATGACCCAAACCACCAGGTCCCGCCTAGACGACAAACGACCTATCCACCACAACCCCAAGCTCGCCTCTATAGGCTGGGGTCTGGGGACTGTCTTCGAGAAAGTATAACTAAAATGTCATTCAATTACATAAATTACTAATATGAAAACACCCGACCATATTCATTTATAAGTGGATAACAATTATAATAAGAGACAATTAATACTTGAGTAAACACCATGAATTTATTAACCTCAAGGGGATACAATATAGTGCTATAGTGAAATATGAAAATCAAAGGCAAAAATACACTCCCACATAGAAAATATGTGACATCCTAACAACTACTAGAATAAAGTAAAGTATAGAGAGCCTGAATCATGATCTCCATGTCCCGGCCATCGTACGTGGTCAAAATTTTCCAAGTATCCCTAAGCTTCCACCAATGCTACCACTGACCTATCCATCATCAGCATAAGACACAACATATTCGTGAAAAGACATGTAGTGATAAGAATATATATATACCCAATATAATTCTCTCAAAACTAAAGAGGGATACATGGAAAACATGATAGAAGTAGTCACCTCAACACAAAGAATGGGGGAAGACACACCCAATGTCAAAAATATATATATATTTACATAAGAAATCTAGTTGAGGGAGAAAGGGGATCTCCGTCTCATAGCCTAGACCAGGATGGTGATTTTGTCTGATTCTCTCAAAGTTTGTCATCGATGCCCTACATATCGAGTGTCTATTTAAAGAATTCATGAAAAGGGCATGCACCTCGCCACTATTCCACAACTCAGGGGAGCATAATATCTAAAAGATATAATACTCACACCCTCGAACACCATCATTATTCTACTATGAAGATATAGGTACTCTTCCAATGAAGGGAAGTACCATCTATATACCATTTTATGGAATATGGGGGACCCAATCCCTAGTGTGGTATGGTAGTACCATCCCTATAGACTGAGGACATGCACCCATATAGAATAGTACCATATCTATATTTGGAATAACATGTATAGAGGGCATGAACCATGTAGGAGAGTGATGTATCCTTTGATAGGGGAACCATTCCCTTTTATGATAGGGGAGTATCACCACTTACTATATAAAGCGAATGGGGGGGGGGGCTTTTACCAGAGCGTGATAGGGGAGTACTATCCCTTTGCACAAAGGACCCACACCCTGATATGATAGCAGAGTGCCACCACTACCAGGAATAATGTGTGTGAAGAAACCAAACCCTAGTAAAACATGGAATTACCATATAAAAGGATATAGGAACTGTAAGACCCTAGGAATTTTTAGTATTCAATCTCTTTAAATTAATTCAATAGCTTCCGCAACACTCATCACTAAGTTTGAGCACACCACGACTTATAGAACTAGCCATTCAAAATGAAGTTATGAATAGTATTAACTGCATTTTGAATTTCAAATAATCCATATAATTTTAACATCCATATTATGTGTTTCTTAGACATAATATAGAAGAAAATTCAATTATTCAGATAAAATAAATATTTCTTAAAAAATGCAATTTTACCACTTTTTATTGGAGAACCCTTTCTAAATTCAATATTTGACACTTTTATATATTCAATTTGACAAAATAAACATGTTATTTATAAGAGTGACATAAAAAATTTATTTTGGATAAATTTGTGGTGCTTTTCTAATATCTTTCATATTTTTATGAATAGTGAATTATAATAAATTTTAATTGAAAACAGCATTTTTAATCGAAATAATATATAGTGTTAAATTATACATTTGAATGGTTTTGAAGTATAATTAGATTATATTTTTATCATTTAATCCAATATTGTTCATTGGATTTAATTTCACATTTAAATTGGACATAAACACATATCAATCTTTTGATAGTTTTACTTCTCAAAAACCTGCTTTCTAGTTTTGAAAATGAGAATTAATTTGAAATTAATTAATGAAAATCATATGTTTTGAATTTGGTCAGAGTCATCATTTTATAATTTTGAATATCAAAATTATCTTTGGGTATGTTTTGGGTATTTTTCTGTAAACATTCGATTTTTGATGAATAATGAAAAACACTGCATTATTGTTTAAAAACAGATTTAATTTAAATAATTATTATTTTAAAATAAATTTATATTAAAGTAAAAATAGATCCATAATAACTATATTAGTATAATTTAATTCATTAGAGTCATTTTATAATAATATTAGATATATATAATTTTATTGAACTTTTTAACGTCTTTTAACCACCTTCTAGGCACATTCGCAAATTTGAAAAAAATACAATTTTACCACATTAGTGAATTTAATTTCAAAAATATGAGAGAAATAGTTGAAATTAGTAAGTAAAATATTTTTCAATAGGATGAAAATAATTTTTGGTGAATATTAACTTTTGAATTGTTTTACCACAGTTAAAAGTAAATAGGGTAATTAAAGGTAAAAATGATATTATAATTACCCTAACACATGTACTAATTCTATTGGATAAGTGTATTTCGACATAAATCAGAATTAGGAATAAAATATTATCCTTTTTAATCCACTTGTATTATATGACAACATTTATTATTATTTTATTTAAAGAAGAGTTAAAAGTATTAAATTCAAAGTTTAATAACTAATCCATTTTAAATATAGGGTTATGCATAAGATAAATTTGACTATAAATATTAATTATAAAGATAAAATGATTTAATACATCATGGTAGTTTATTTATAAGTTTTAGACAATAATTTATTAAATATATTTATGTTACAATGATGATGCAGTAATTACCTTATTAATCAAAGATTAAAATAATTGACATTATAAATATAAAAATAAATGTAAATTGATATTTTGATGCATTATGAGAATTTTATAAGTTAATATGACTTTTTTAGGATGATTTAATATATTTATTTGAAGTAATCATGTTTTTTTTACTTTAACAAAAACCAAATACTAAATAGTGTCAAAATTGACATAAATGAGTTTTTAAAACAAATACTATATTATTAAATGATTTAAAATTCCTAAAAATATAATGTTCAGCCAAAGGACTTATATAATGATAGATATTTCATTACTGAACCACTTGAGGTTCTCTTCACATTTTATAGTATGTTTATTTACCATATAATATAAAATTAAAGGAGACAAGGTTAATATTAAACTATTTAACCAAGAGTTAAATCTAAAAGATATGGTTAATATGGAAACCTAAACTTGTCTAAAACCAATTTAATGAACATATATCGACCCATACACACCATATACTAGAAATAAATCCACTGGGAGCCATTAAAAACTGAATATTATTTTATAATAAAATAATATTTGAAGCTTTTCCAAAAGTGACCCTCACTTATCTTATAAAAGTTTACTTCACCTTCTCTCAAAAAACACACCTCCAAATCCATTTGGCTCAGATAAACCCTACAAAAATATCCTCCCAACAACCCTAACCTAAACCTAGAGGCCTCAATTTGATCATTAATCCAATCTAAGGAGTCCTTTTGTTCAAATAAAAAGGAAGAATTAGAAGAAGATGTAATTATTTCATCACCTCTTTCAAAGTTATTTTCTTCTACGACTTCCTATTTTATTATTGTTTCCATAACAAATTAATAAATCTAGTAACTTATACGTACTATGATGTTTTTATAAATATGGTAAAATTATATTCATTATTATATCCATCCTATGAATGACAAATTCACCATACGTGCGTACATACGGCTTACCGTCTCCACATTGTGGTGATGTTGGTTATTCCACAATTAATTAATTATATGGGCTTAATAATAAGTATAATTGATGTAAATAATAAATATAATATGTTAATGATTTTTTATATATAATATACCATCCAATTACAGATGATTTCACCATCAATAGACTCATATGGTCACTCATGCGTACGTACGACTTACCGTCTCCACGACACAATGAGATTTCATTCCCCATCGTAACCATTAAAGAATAATTTTCATTTGATGATTAAAAGTAATTTTTAAGAACTTAATATCATTCTAGATATGAATAAGATACATCCTATCCATAACAAACATTAATTAACTAACAAAACATATAAAGTAAAGTGAATCAGTTAACACCTGAAACAATGATATGACTGAAATATTATTAACAAAGAAATAGTAGAGGATATTATATGATATAATATTTATGTATTTTGTACTTATATAATTTAATAACAATGATTTAACAACAATACAAGAGGTTAAAGTACACTCGACTATGGAAAAGTACAAGGTAAGTGTTAATTTTACAATCTATTTATTTATCCGAGGTTGTTTATATGTATGTATCTATTGGGACTTCTTTATCATCCACATATGTGTTTATAAAAAATGTATTTAAAAACATTTTTAATATCCTAGAATATGGGTTAAAGTCATTTAAACCCTTGTTGGAATTTTTATAAAATCTTTCTGAAGGAATCTTTCCATTATTTTCCCATCAAGGTACTTTATAACATTTTCGACAAAATTAGGTAAGAATGTTTTTTGACTTATACAGTGGGTGCAGCTATTTTTTCGGTTATAAATACTTAAAATCTTCCCGCACAAGATTATATGAATATTTTAAAATTTTTTTTTTCTTTTATAATTACGTGATGTTTAAATTATTTCAAACTAGAAAGAGATATTTCTCTCAAATAGTGTTGATTTCATCTATGTCAACATAATTTGATGGATTTTACACTTGTTTAAAGTTTATTTATTATAATACAATCTTCCATATGGTATTGGAGATTTTTTGATAAGTTTGACTATGGATTTGTAATTTTTATACCATTCATGGTTTATGGTCAAATTATTAACATTGCATATGCTAGTTTTAATATAAATGTTTATGTTATGTTTCAACCTTTTCATATAAGCAATGCATTGTACATTGTATGTGATAGGTGGAGTCCGATATAGCTCCTCGATGAATCAGTAGATCACCTAAGAAAAGCTAGTGTCTTGATATAAGGCCTTGAAAACATATTATTTTTAGTCTTTCCATGAGGCCTTGACTACGTGGTTATGATGTCTGGTATTATTCATTCCATCATTATGAAATTAATTATTGATATTAGATGTGATTATTCGACTAGTAGAATATCCATGTTAATAAGTAAATGGAATTATTTGATTTATATTTCCCATATTATGATGAATTTTAAGTCTATAAGTCTTGTGTTGTAGTCTTATGAATTTCTTTAAATGTTTATGCTTATTTATGATAGTTTCCTCTATATTGTTATACTTTCTGGGCATCTGAGCTCGCACCATTATATGTTTTATTTTTCCCAGGATGTGAAGAAGTATATAATGATTGACCTATAGGGATAGGATAAGTTATATGAGTGTGTTCAATGGGGAAAAATATTTATTTTTATTTCATGATGTAATGTAAAACTTAGGTATGCATCTAGTACTTCCAAGGCAACTTAACTAATCAGTATTTCAAAAAATTATCTCTTATGATCAATCCAATGTTATTTAATAATGCACCAACTTTGGGTAACTATGGTCGGGGCATTACAGTTGGTATCAGAGGAAGTTTAGTACAAACCTTGAAACTAGATTTAGAAAAACTCTTATCCGAGAACATTACCCTAAGATAGAATTTGAGAATTAGTGTAGAATAACTCCCTAGAATTTTGGTAATGTAGAGATTTTTTGAAATTTTCATGAAATACATCCTTGTCTGGATATGAGCAGGTACAGATAGCTCTGGAACAAATGTATCTAGGCGTAAAACCCAAAAACACCGCTTTGAGCTAGACTTGAACAGGAATTGGTGCATGATGACGGGCCTTTCTGCACTCTTGGTTATGACACTCCAAAGGGATATGCTTAGGACAATTAAATTTTTATTTGCAAACCATTACAAAGGATTTATGAGTAAATATTTTAGAAAAGAAACCATTTATATGATTATGAGACTAGATGTGTGAAAATATTCAATTAATGTTGAGAATTTTTCTAGTTTTTTATTATAAAATACGAAACGATCTAGCCTAGTGTATTTCATTATTTTGAAATGGCATCTAGTATAAGGAATGAAATCTCCATCAATACACATGATCCAAAAATTAATAAGGATCATAACATTCATGGTCTTAAGGAAACATTTATAATGGAAATAGTCTCCCATGTATTCTCATAATATGAATAAATAGTGTCATGTGTTATTAAGATAAGTAAAAACTCCTCTAAGTCATATGTATTTGAAGGGAAGCTAGAGAAGAAGAGGATAGTAGAGGGAAATATAGATAAATGGAAGAAGGGAAAGAAGGATTCTCCTATTTGGGATAAATGTAGAAAGAAACACCATGGGAAGTGATCAAAAGGAATGGGAGTTTTTTATAATTGTGGAGAAAAAGGACACTAAACTCATGATTTCATGGGTAAGAAAATGGTTTCAAATGTGCAATGCTTAATCTGAAAATATTTGGAACACTACATGAATCAATGTACCAATCATCATAGTATATTGAAAATGATGCATTAGAAAATTATCAAGTTATTATACTACCACATATGAAGAGGAATAATTAGTGTTCTTATATTTTTATTAATGAATTATGTCATGTGAGTGTTTTATCAATGATGTACTGGTTATATTAATTATGGAAATAAATAAGGATTGTATTGTAGTAATATTTCATTGAGGATATGAGATTGTATGGTACTAAGATAAGGGACTCAATAGTAGGTTAAACTTTTTTGGAAAATACATGGTTGAAGGAAAGATAAAATTTAATATGGTTATGATTCTGAGGTAGTGATTTTTCAATAAGAGATGGTTGATTTGGATAAATTATATCAGATATTCTTGACTACCTTGGGACTGGTTAATGACTTTTTTATTCCATCATTGTTAAAGTATTCAATATTTTTGTATATAAGGAATATATCTAGTATTCTATAAAGAATAAGGGAGAATGAATATAAAAAATAAGGTTTTAAGGTAATTCAGGGTGTTACAATGTTTTAAGAGAATACCTGATGAAGGTACCCACATGTTATTATGTGAAAAAAAGATATATTCATTATATTATGTTGAACTTCCATATAAATATTTGGACTATGAGTTTGGACACAAGTATTTTGGATAAGTCTAATGGTTTCAATTGATTATGTCGGACAGTGGATACTATGGTTTAAGGTTAAAACATTTCTTAAGATTATTTTTTGATTTTTTTTATAAAAAGGACAACCCGAAGGTTGGGCGATAACTAGTTGCGTCCGACGAGGCCACGAGGCAAGAACCCATAGCAGAAGGGTGAAAAGGGTACATCACCTACCACTAGCCTACATGATATCCTAGTTTTTAAAATTTAGTTTTTTTAAATGATCTGATAGATGAATTATAAATTAATTTTTTTGAAACTCTATATGATTATGATAAATAGGATATTTTTTAGTTCTATTATCTTTTGGAGTGAAAGATTAATTCATGGTATAAATTTGATAAAGGATGAAACTCTACTTTTCATGTATTTCTTTCTTATTCTATGAAGAAGTTAATTCTTAAATTTTAGGGAAAGGTTCATAAAACCAAAAATGTGTTATCCTAATAACTTATGTTTTGATGAACCAATAATATTTTAAGTCATCATAGATTTATGACTTTGAGGCCCTCAATTTTCAATTTATTGTTCACTTGTTTATGATTGATGACCTCAATCACTCCCAATAAATATTTATATATTTTCCAATTATGTGTCTCAAATTTACACTAATTTTATCCTATTTAAAATCCTAATTTTTTGGTGACTTTCTCATTTCCCTTTCCGTCTTTTTAAAAATAAATTTTATTAACCCTATTTCTGATATGGGTTTTCCACAAAGAAATTTTAAATTTTTAACCATTTATTTTTTAAAGAATATTTTAAAATTGAGAGGAATCAATTTATTTAAGGATCAAATAATGTAACACCCCAGTATTTAATAGTGCATTATCTCTTTAAAGTAATGCAATATCATGCTCTACACGCAACACCGAGTTCGAATGCACCACAACTTAGCAAAAAAGCCATTAAAAAGCAGTTATGAAACGTATTAACTATATTTTTAATTTTATATACTCCATATAATTTTAACATCCATATTATGTGTTTCTTAGACATAAAATAAGAACAAATTCAATTTTTCAAGTAAAATAAGTATTTTTCAAAAAATGAAATTTTGACACCTTTTAATGGTGAACCCTTTTTTAAATCCAATATTTGACACTTTTATATATTAAATTTGAAAAAATAAACATCTTATTTAGAAGAGGGACCTAAATATTGAGTTTGGTAAAAAAATTCTTTTTCTGATAACTTTCATATTTTAATGAATAGTGAAAGATACTAAATTGTAATTGAAAACAAAATTATTAATCAAAATAATTTATATTGTTAAATTATACATTTGAATGATTTTGAAGTATAATTATATTATATTTTTATCAGTTAATCCAATATTGGTCAGTTTAAGTAATTTCACAGATAAATTGGACATAAACACATATCAATCTTTTCATAGTTTTTATTTCTCAAAAACACGCTTTGTAGTTTTGAAAACATGAATTAATTTTATATTAATTAGTGAAACACTTATGTTTTGAACATGGTAAAATATATATAATTTTTTAATTTTTAATATCAAAATTAGCATTAGGTTATTTTTTGGTATTTTTTTTGAAAACTTTCGATTTTTGAGGAATTGTGAAAAACACTACATTATTGTTTAAAACTGATTTTTATTTAAATAATTATTATTTTTACATAAATTCATTTTAAAGTAAAAAATAGATATATAATACCTATATTATTCCATTTTAATTAATTAGAGTCATTTTATAATAAGATTATATATATGAAATATTATTGAACTTTTTAACAACTTTTACCCTCTTTCTAGCATATTTACAAATTTGCATAAAACATAATTTTACCACTTATGTGAAATGAATTTCAAAAATATGAGTGACAAGGTTGACATTATTATTTAAAATGGGGTTCAATAGGATGGAAATAAATTTTTTGGAATAGTATCTTTTGAATTTTATTTACCACGGTTAAAAGAAAACAGGGAAATTAAAGGTAAAAATGATATTATAATTACCCTAACAAATGTCCTAATTCTATTGGATAAGTGTATTTTGACCTAAATCATCCTCAGGAATAAAATATGATCCTTTTTTATACACATTTATTAGATTAGGACATTTATTATTATTTTATTTAATAAAGAGTTAAAAGTGTTAAATAAAATGTTTAATAACTGAACTATTTTTAATATAGGGTTATACATAAGATAAAATCGACAATAAATATTAATTTGAATTTAAAAAATATTTACTACATCATGGTATTTTATTTGTATTTTTTTTTGAAATTAAATATTTAAATTTATTTATGACACAATGATGATGCAATAATTAACATATTAATGAATGATTAAAATAATTGATATTATAAATATCAAAATAAAAGAAAATTGAGACCTTTGATGCATTAATGGTAGTTTATCGGTTAGTATGACATGTTAGGGTTTATTTAATGTATTTTTTTATGTAATAATGTTTTTTTGACTTTCACAAAAACCAAATACTAAATAGTGTCAAACATGACATAAATTAGTTTTTAAAACAAATACTCTATTATTAAATGATATAATATTCATAAAAATATAAGGTTCATCCAAAGGACTTATACAAAGATATATATATCATTAATTAACAACTTTAGGTTCTATTGGAATTTTATAGTATGTTTATTAACCATATAATATAAAATTAAGCGAGACATGGTAAATGTCAAACTATTTAACCAAGAGTCAAATCTAAACGATAAGGTTAATATGGTGAACTAAATTGGAATAATACCTATTGGATGAATGGATTTTTACCCATACCCACCTTATCACCGAAATAAATCCATTTGGAGCCATTACACACCGAAAATGATTTTATAATAAAATAATATTTCAAGCTTTTCCAAAAGTGACCCTCTCCTCTCTTAATAAAGGGTACTTCCCCTTCTCTCAAAATCACACCTCTAAAGACATTTGGCTTGTCCAAACACAGATAAAATATCTTTCCAACTACCCTCACTTATAACTATAGTCCTTACTTTGATCATAAAGCCAACCTAAGGAGAACTTTTGGTCAAATCAAAAGGAAGAACCCGAGGAAGAGATAATTATTCCATAAACTATTTCAAAGTTCTTTTCTTCTTCCACTTCCTCAATGTTTGTTGTTTCCATACCAAAATGAAGAAGAGATAATTATTCCATCAACTCTTTCAAAGTTCTTTTCTTCTTCCACTTCCTCAATGTTTGTTGTTTCCATACCAAAATAAATAATCCAGTACCTTATACATACTGTGATGTTATTATAAATATGGTACAACCATAATCATTATTTTATCCATCTTAGGAATAACAAAGTCACCATACTTGTGTACGTATGGCTTACTATCTCCACGTTGTGGTGAAGTTTGTTATTCAACACATAATTATTTGGATGGGTATACTAATGAGTATAATTGGAATAAATACTAAATATAACATGCTAATGATTTTGTATATATAATATACCATCCAATTACACATGATTTCACCATCAATAGAATGATATTGTCCCTCGTGCACACGTATGACTTACCGTCTCCACAACACGATGAGATTTCGTTCCCCATCATAACCATTCAAGAATAATTTTCATTTAATGCTTAAAAATAATGTTTAAGAACTTAATATCATTATATATATGAATAAAATACACCCTATCCATAACTAACATGACTTTCATAACAAAACATATAAAGGAAAATGAATCAGTTAACACCCGAAACAATGATATTACTAAAATATTTTTAACAATGAAATAGTAGAGAATAATATATGATATAATATTTATGTATTTGGTTCTTTTATAATTTAATAACAATGATTTTACTATTATTCAGGAGGTTAAATTTCCCTCGAGTAAAGGAAAGTACAATGTAAGGGTTAATTTTCCAATATATTTATTTATCCGAGGTTGTTTATATGTAAGTATCTACTGGGCCTTATTTATTATCCAAATCCGTGTTTCGTAAAAATTTATTTCAAAATGTTATTACTATTTCATATTATATGGTTGAAATTCATTTATACACCTTTTTTAATTTTTATAAAATGTTTTGAAATGAATCTTTTCGTCATTTTCCAAACAAGTTACTTTATGACCTTTCGACAAATTAAGGTATGATTTTTTTTATATGGAGGGTGAAACTATTTTATGTTGTTATAAAACCTTAAAATATTTCCTAAAAATATTATAAGAATATTTTCAAAGTAAATTTTTTCTTCTATAATTATGATTCTTTAAAATGTTTTCAAAATAGAAAGAGATATTTCTCTCAAATAGTTTTGATTTCATCTATGTCAACATCCTTTGATGGATTTTAAACTTATTTGAAGTTGATTTATTATGATACAATCTTCCATATTGTATTGAATTTTTTCTGATATGTTTGACTGTGGATGAGTTAGTTTTATAATATTAAGGTTTTATCGTTAAAATATTAACATTTCGTATTCATGTTTTAATATGAATGTTTATGTTATGTTTCAGCGATTACATATGAGGAATGAATTGGACTTAGTAAGTGACGGGTGGAGCCCACTATATCTCGTCGATGAATAGGTTGGTATCATAAGATAAACTAGTGTCTTGGAAGAAGGCCTTGACAAAATATTATTTGTAGTCTTGGCATGAGGCCTTGACTATGTGGTTATGATCTTCAACATTATGTATTCCGTCATTATGAAATTAGAAATTGATATTACACGTGATTATTCGACAAGTAGAACATCCATGTGAATAATTAAATGGTATTATTTGATTTATATTTTCCATATTATGATGATGTGTAAGTCTAAAAGTCTAGTGTTTTAGTCGTATACATTGCCTTAAAAGATTAAACATATTTATGATTGTTTCTACTGTATTGTTATCCTTACTAAGCATCTGAGATCACTCCTTTCTTATGTTTTCTTTTTCCCAAGATGTGAAGAAGTGTATCATGATTGACCTGAAAGTATTGGCTAAGGGATATGATTGTGTTCAAAGGAGACACAATATTTTTATATTTCATGATGTAATGTAAAAATTATGTATATATCTAGTACTTCCAAGGCTACTAAACTAATTGGTCCTTTGGAACATGATCTCTTTTGATTATACTAATGTTTTGTAATAATGAACCGACTCGGGGTAACTAGGGTGGGTTGTTATAGGAACAGTGTCTTGATGTGACTTGATAGTATCATCTCTACCTGAATAACAAGTATGGGGGACTTGTATCTTGGTGCAATAGGGGAGTTCCCTCTCCATCAGAACTCTATGATGATCTGGCTCGATCTCTTTCACCATCAAGGATAACCTATGTAATAATCCCACCAAATAAATACCACATTGTATCTTTAAATCCACTACAAAGGTAACCAATGTCTTTTATATGGAAAAAACTTAGGATATTCTACTTGCAGCTGGAAAACATAGTCTTAATTAAAGAGATACTTGAGAAAGATGATGTAGAGGGAAGTGCATGTTGTGTGACAATTCCTCATCACTTGGTCGTGTCTTTTATGAACATGGATCTATAGCCAATTCACTATACATGGTGTGTAAAATGACTACACATCTTGTATCAGTCAATATAAGTCTTCCTATGTGATCGTTTTCATGCCAATGTTTGCTAGGTTTTGTCATGTACCTGGCAGTTTACTTAGCCATGTACGTAGTTGTATACCTGGACATGCCAAGGTACCATGACTAGGCTATATACCTAGTCATGTCCATGATTAGGTCCATGTTTTTACCATGTACACTTATATTAAATTCTTGTATACCAACTCCAAGTCACACCCTGTGTGGAGTTCGCACACATCATGTGATACTTATATCCATATAGAAAACCTTTCCACCACAACCAATGTACTATAAGACATGTTTGATTTTAAACTAAATGCTTGGTAGTATATTTTTTCAGAAAAAGAAAACCTATTAAAAGTGAATCATAGATCCTTCATTGATTCCTTGACATCTATTAATTTACCTCCTAAAATTTATCAAAATTGAGGGTTACAAAGTTGGACGTCAATTTCCCAACCTCCGGTGGCAGAAATCTGAATCATGCCACATGTACAAATCTCATAGCACATCCCACGTGCCTCCTGTGTCACTACCATTGACACATAAGATCACAAATCCAAGAATCCATCACAACCAACTGAAATCCTCCCTAATTCATCCTCAAAAACCCAATCTAGTCATTTTTCATACATCCACTATTAATATGGTCATTTGATCGCACTCAAATCCACCTAGAAACTGTCGAATCATGACCCCATTGTACAATAATGAATAATATGATGGGAGAGTGGTGAGAAGTAATAAGAACAAAGGGAATATTTTTATTGGACAATGATCATATAATTTAATATTTTGATTTATGATTTTGTGGCATAGAAGTTAAATTTAAATTAACCATTTATTTTACTAGAAATGTGCTGATGTGAAAGGAATATAAATCATAGATCAAGAAAATATTAATAAAATCCATTCTCAAACATTTATTTAGTTGTGTAAACATCAATTAATGAGACATATCTTTATTTGTAATAGATAGTTTGTGATGAACAAATTTTCTTACAATGGGGAATATTTGTACATTCATTATTTGACAAAACAACCTTGATCTGATTATCATTCAACGTCCTATTCTAATTAAAAAATAATAAATTCTAAGAATCTCCTCTGAAATATCCTAGGGTTATGAGGATAACACAAGATAATTATAATATTAGTCTATTTAAATATTTAAATTGTTTTTGGGAATAAAATGAATTTAAAAAATCAATTAATTAATTTATCCACTTAATGTACATACCAACAACTACGTCATATAAACATTCAATGTCGTATAACTTTAAGTCGTGTCTAGGGTAAACCCTATTCTCAAAAATCAACCATGGTGTCATATTTCTAATTCGGGACTCCATTTGATATATATTCAATTCTTTCTGAAAAAATGTATCCATGTGATATAAAATATAGTTAATATTTTAATAAAATTAATTCCATGTGGACCAGCCCTATAAATCTCATATATTCTCAAAGATAGTCTCCAAAAGTATTCATTGATATAATTTAATATCTTATAAATAAAAAATTGATTCTCAAATTTATTCTCTCCAATTATTTTCAACCAAAAAATCAAAAACTATGGAAAAAGGTGGGTATACTAATCCTACATTTGGACCTCCCACTCTCCTGCATGCTCCCATATTTTTACCAAACACAAACCAATGGAAGGTACATCTATGTAGGATCCTTTTCTACCAATCCATGATCAAAACATGTTACTTTGTTATGGTATATCCATCTTTGATGTCCAAGTCACCTAACTCAATAATGTACATAGGATCATACATGTTTCTCCTCGTCTAAAACACTTATTAGATGTCGTGTACCTGCTCCAACTGTAGGGTTAAGGTTAGGCGGTAAGAAAACTTTTCAGCCCTCTATAGGATCTTTAATGTCTCAAAAAACCTTGGTGATAGCTTTCCTCCCCAGATGAATATTTATAATACTCATTGTGGAAAGACCCTAGTGAAAACATGGTGTCCCTTCTCAAACTGTGAGGTACAACGAGATCAATCAACATAAAAATTTTATCATCTATAGGCTATCCTTATATGATTTTGGATCACCCGTACCTTATATATCACTACTCGCACCATCTATATCCTAATATTAGATGCCTCACTGATCTCAGTACAACACAGGTGTGGCCTTCATGGTCTCTCATACAGTGTCCCAAAAGGTTTCATGTTGGTATTATATTAATAGGAATTATTAAAAGAAAACTCTACCAAAAAAAGTTGATCCTCCCAGTTATAACCAAAATCTATCATGCATGCCCTTAGTATATCCTCTAACTACTGGAGAGTCCTCTCAGCCTACCAATCCTTATGGGGGTAAAAAGTTATACTCATCCTTAACTGGCTCCCGAATGCCTCACATAGGACACTCCACATCAGTTATATAAATCGGGAATCATGTTCAGAGAACATGGTTGAGGGAAACACATGGAGGTGTAGATTTACCATAGGTATGACTACCAGAATCTCTCCACCAAACTATGATACCTTTGATAAACAATGTTCATGAATTTGATAGGCTAGTAAACTATAACCAATACAGAAATGTGGCCTCTCTTTTTTACATAGGATCCCTATCCCAAGGGCCATGTATATGTTACACCACATCCACTCTAGGGTCACAAGAGGCTACAAAAAACCTGTTGCAACATGGTTCTCGTCTTTCACCAGCTGACATGTGAGATACCAAGATACAAAATCAAACACACTCTCCAACATACCTTCCCCTAAAAAATTATTTATATATATCTATACATCTTACCTACATATGGATTTATGGAAAAAGAAGAACTGTAAAACTCCCTCATCACCTCATTTACCAATGTGGCATGAACCACCATCCATCCCTAGAAAATGATGATATGATTCCATCCATCATAGAATCCACCATGTGAGTCCCTTAAGGTTATCTGGTCATGTAATACCTCATAGTATATGTCACATAACTGAGGCTCTCACCCATGCTAATGAAGTAAATGATTCAAAAACATCGGAAAAAGATTTGTTTCACCCCTCTACTACACTAGTATCATCTTAAAAGAATCCAAATTCTCAGATTCCTCCTTTACCATAGGAGCATGAGACTTCTTTCCGAGGGAATCTAAAACAAAACTTCCCTTACCATGTGTATAAACTATATCAAAGTCGTATTCCAATAGGAAAACCATCTAGAACCACTATATCAGTATAAAATACCTTGACATGAAGAGATATGTGAGACTCTAATGGTTTGAGTAAACAATATAATTCTCTCATAGATGGTAGTTCCATCGCATCCTCATAATGAAGAATGCTGCTTCCAACTACAATTTACGATTCACATAGTTCTTATCATGGGTTCTCAACTACCTGTAACATTATAAGATCAATCCATACATCTACATCAATATGTTGTTGGTCCCAGTTCCTAAGGCATCCGAATATTCGATGTACTCCATGCCCTCCCATGGTAGCCTCAAAATAATAGAACTAGTTTTCCTCAACTACACAAAGGATCCTTAACAAAGGTCAATCCATGTAGGCGGATTCATTTTCCACATCAGAGTGATAAAAGGTGTTAAAATCCTTGAGAAGTCCACCAGAAATATTTTCTAGTTTTCTTTCTGGACCTATACAACTACGAACCTCTATCATAATCTTTGGTGGATCCCAAGAAAGTACTAAATTAATATTAACCTGGTATAAAACTAATCCATTCTCATAAATGACATTACAAAAAATGTAACCCTCCTAGATCATTAATTTACACTCTAATAGGATACCATATAAATGGCTGTCCTGGAGCTAGTCTAGGAAAATACTCATGTGCTTGACATGATCCTCCTCCAATGCAGAGTAGATGATTATGTGATCAATGAAGAAAACCAATAATTATTCCATGTATGGTTGGAAGATATAGTTTATTAGAACCATAAATACAATTGAGAGAATTCATAACACTAAAAGGCGTCATTAATATATCATATTTTTTGTAGTGACATTGGACTTCCAGATTCAGAATGTCATCCTCCTGAACCCTCAAATGGTGGTACTTAGACCTTAGGTAAATCTTCAAAAACCATCTCACACCTTGAAACTGATCAATGAGGTTTTCAATATTCAACATTGGTATATGATCATTATCATGGACCGGTTTAGATGATGATAATCAATACAAAACCATAATACCCCTTCTTCCTTTTTTAATGAACAAAATCGGAGCTACCAAGGGGGACACACTAGTTCTAATAAAACAATTCTCTTAGAGTTCCTCCAATTGAACCCTTAGATATTGGAGATTTGTAGGAGACATATGATATGATAAAAAAGATATAATAGCTTTTACATAGTGCATGTTGATGAAAAAATCCACCTCCCACCTTGGAGATAATTGAAAAATGTTCACAGGTAAGACATCCATATAATCCTCAATGATTAATGGAACAAAGATTATTTAAGAGAACATTGTAATAAGGGATAAAATCCCCAAGTTATTGAAGATGGGGTGAATATTCCTACCCAAAGGACCCAATCACTCAACCATGATATCTTTCTCACTTAAAAAACTGAATCGCATCCCATATGTCTGAAGTCATATGACTTGTTTGTGGTGACAATTAATTTGGTATTGGATCATGGACAACTATTCCATACCCAAAATGATGTCATAAGGTGTCGTCATGATAACCAGGAGGTACCATGAGAAACCCTCTCCACTAACTGATACATCAAACTAAATAAAGATAATTGATAAATAAGAGGTGTTCCCTTTAAGAGCCTCAAGCGAAAGTTGCTGGGCTAAATTATAAATTGGGATCTCCATCTCTCAGACTAGATGTAAGGATTTGAATGAATGACTCACACATGTTTTTAATAGTACTATTGAAATACTATAACAAACACATATCATACCACTAATCATCTCATGATTTTTCAAGTCACCATCCTCTAAAGCCTGCAAATACCCATGGCCCCGACTAGCAGATCACTGACCATTATGTGCACCGCATTATGGTAATGTCATCAGTAGATCATAACTCTTTACACCACCCAGAGATCATCCTCTATAGCCTCACCTTATACTATTCTAGCTTCACCTCTTTGAAGGCCATCCTAGTCACACGTGTAATAACAATAATCGTGGTGTGTCCTCTACCGTGGTCGTCCATATGCTATATACATGCCATGATTAGTATGTCAGTTGAGAGATCACATTCCATGTAACATCACAAATCACCTTCATTTCATCAACACGCTTTGGAATGCCCTAGTCCTTATCATTTTCCCTAGGTCATATGATTACATGCCTAAGTTCAATCATGATTACACCTCTAAGGCCTCAACACCTGTTGTCTTCTAGACAATACAGAAAACTCTTCCCCATGATACCAACTAATGGATCCTTCTGTATTGTTCCCCCTGGATAGGAATCTATCCATAAAAAGAACCTTCTTGATAACTCCATCATGTAGGGGAATTACCCCGTGCACCACACTAGATTATATGTCTCTATGGAGACCCATGAAAAACATACACACTTACAAGTAATAATCACTAATCATATAGAGGGAGTACTATTTAATGTCATTCATACTCTCAGCATACTCAAAAAAAACATATCCCTCCCATTTGTAGCTCTAAAACCTCAGGAATCTAAGATGAACCCAAGCCCAAGGGGTAGTACTACTCATGAGACAAATGCCGAAAGTCAAACCATCAGGGTTACAACTCACCATGAGTCTATGTGATGAGAATCCACCAGTCCCCAACTTCTCTATAGAAAATAATGACTGGAAGAACAACCATCTGGTCAGTAGGGTCCACACATTTTTGAAAAATCGGGTCACTGAATTAATACAATCTTCCACTACCTATGCATCTGGCTAACCACATAACCACATCAGCCACTAGTACTAGAATGCATGGAGTGAGCTAATCATAAAGGCATCCCCAGCCTACTATGCTAGTATAATATACTTCTCAATATGAGGGGTTTTTTCTACCTACCCAGCTGGAGAATGGCCTTTCAAGATAACCCCTAAATTGAGGCCTCATAACTCATCATATCACCATTACTAACCTAAATAGGTAACCTTCCTAGATATCTCTATGAAGTATTCCTAAATGTAATAAATACTTTGCATAGTTATATGAACATATAAATTTAAGGAGAGATAACTGAAGAAGTAGTGTCAATAGAGTCAATCATATATGATACATGTACCAATGTTACCTGTAGCCAATAACTCAAAATACTGATTCCAAAAGTAGGTATGCAAAGTACTAGTTAATATATACATTATCCACTGAATTAAAATTGGTTTCCCTATCCTGAAAGCCTCAATGAGGACACTTTTATCCAATTACCCTAAATTTCTAACCAAACCAGGGGAAAAATCCAAACACTATCTTGAGGTTAAACCACCTTTGATGAAAATCTATAAGGACCTAACTAACCGATACTACCCAGATGGTGGAATAATGTGCTACCATAACCCTAATCTCACCTCTATTTTATAGGGTATGATGACAAGTGTCAATAAGGCATAACTAAAATTAGAGGCTTTTTCTTAAAGTACATGTATGCACACACCCAACCATCTTCATAAAGAATTGAAGAGGAATAATAATAAAAGGTACACCCAAAAAAGTTGTCCCAACCTAACTACAACAATCTAATAGGATTCCTAGAAAACTGATGAGGAAGAAAAAGAATACACAGAAGAGGTATTCATCTAAAACCATAGAAAGAGGTGAACAAAACACATTGACACACACAGACAGACACACACACACACACACACACATATATATGATCATATAAGAATAATATATGAGAGAGAAATGGGATATCAAACTCATAGAAGAAGAAATGATGACGAGTCTTCCAACAGCTCCAAACGTCCATTATTGATGCCCAACTTCTCACGTGTCTTTCTAAAGAAATCATGTGATGAAAAACACCTCACAGCTACTCCACATCCCATTGTAGTGTAATCTCCAAAAGGGAGAGTACCCACACCCTGACATAATTAAGTTACTTCACTCAGTAGATAGACAACAAAAATCCATGTGGGGGAGTACTAGATCCATATCTATGTAACAAATATGGGGGACATGTGCCTTGGTACGATATGGGTGTACCATCCTCATAGATAGAGGACTTGTACCTGTGTAGGGTAGTAATATATCTATATCTGGAATAACATGTATGATGCACTCACTCCCTTGTAGGAGAGTTTCATCTCTATGTATAGTGGACATGCATCATTGTGCGACATGGGAGTATCTCCCTTTCCTGTATAAAGAGAATGGGTGACTGCACCCTACTGTGAAAAGGGAGTACCATCCACATGGATAGATGAAATACACCCTGGTATGACAGGGGAGTATAAACTCTTCCTGGGATAACAATTATGGAGTAACCGCACCATTGAATGATAGGGAAGTACCGTCCCAATGGATAGAGGACCCTCACACTGATGCGATAAGAGAGTACCATCTATAATTGAACCAAAATTATAGAGAACCCAAGACCTGGTAAAATAGTGTAGTACCATCTCCATACAAACAATGAGTAAGGAGTACCCACACATTGGTGTGATAGTGAAGTTCCATCTCCAACTGAACTCTTTGGTGGTACATCCCGCTCAATACCATCATCAAGTGTATCCTAAGGAAGAATACTAAACTGACGCTCTCAAATAATATCTCAAAATCCTCTATAAATTCTATAATGAAGTTCAATGTATTAAAATCCGGATATGTTACACGTTTTCCAAAATATGAGTCCAAATAAGGAAGATATGAGATAAATATGATGTTGAAGGAAGTACACAATGTTTGTGGGGATTGACATGGCGTGTGGCCTCATGTTTTCGTCCGGACATGTTTCCTATAAATTCCAATTGGTGGCTATGTCACCAAACATGACCTATATGAGGACTACATGGAATGTCTCTGTACCCAATGTATGTCCATGTTCTTCTATATATTCATGTGTTTGTCATGATATGTCATATACCTGTTAGTGTCCATACAATTATACATAGCCATCAAATATACCAACACATGGCTGGAAACCTGGTTGTTTTATTGTGTAAGACTGTGTAAGAACCCAGGTTTTCATACGAGATACACTTTGTTTTTGTTTAGATGCTTTCATATAGACTAATATGAATACCCTTTTAGGTCATGGGTGTGTTGAAGATATTGGGGGATTCTATGGAGCCCAGAGCCCAAAATTTGGAAGAAAAGAATAGGTTACACAGTTAGTAGAAACCATGTTGGGCAGGTCGCACAGCTACCACAAATTGTGTGAGGCTAGATAATGGGATAGAGGATCCAACAAGGTTTTAAGAAAAAGTGTGAATGGAGCTCTATGCCCATAAAAAAACTAAAAAACCATTGACATAGGTTTTTAGCATGTTTTATAAGGCCCCTTCCATAAACATTACTTAATCTTGAGTTATTTCAAGAATACACATTGAGGATCATTTCAGGTTTAGTGTTTTTGATAATTAGATCATAAATCATGCATTACATTCCAAATTTAAACAAGCTGGTTACATAAAAGACAATATTCATTTTTCCCATAAAAGGAATCATATTTAAAATAAAACATGGATTCTTTCTTGACACTTCCTCGACAGTATCATCACATCATGTACTTTTCCCTTGACCTGTTAAAATCATTTCAAAAACTTGGGATGAGCATAAAAAGCTTAGTAAGGGATATAAAAATACGGAATGAAAACATTAGTCAATGAATACATAAGAATCAATGAAATCATACATTACTCATAAAACATAAGCACTTTAACATACCTCGTGAAATCATAATATTCATGAATAACTCTTAGAAATCATAAGACATAAAGGTAACTTGTGGCATTAATAACATTCTTATATAGGGAGTAACCCTCATGGTTACGTCTGGAATACCCATCACAGTATATTACCTAAATATCTTTAGAGAAACCTTAGAATTTAACCCCTTCGTGTTACCCAATGCATTGAAGAGATATCTTGGGCTCACCTCCCCTTATTTGATCACAGAACCACCTGTCTTCATAAACAATTCCCAAGAACCATAACATAATTGTATCACATAAAACATGCATAGGGAAAACATAACATTTCCACATTTCAATCACAAGATATAAAAAAAACATTGATATAATAAAAAAATTATCAAAACCATTTTCCATACCAAAATAAAAGAAAATTATAACATGGTATTTATTTTTCATCTTAAAAAAATTATGGCTTGTAGAGGAATCTGAAACTCAAATAATGGTCACGGGGGTGGAGAAGTCGTTGTCTCCGCATACGTAAGAAAAAAACATTCTCTTTTGTCATTTAGTAAAATGCTTAATATAAAAAGATTCATTTTGAATAAAAGTAAAAGTCAAATGGGTTTATACACCGTATAAAAGAAAGTTGTGTATAAAACTAAATATGCCTCAATGAAAGGTGATTGAGACGCAGACCCTTACCTCGTGTCCGACTTGACATGATCGTTCTTTAATATCATGAATGATAAGTAAAACATAAACATGATATATATCATAAATAAATATAGTGACATATTAATGGCCACCATGAAATGTGTTAAAATAAGATTGAACAGTCATCGTTTCACGAGGCACAAATTCGCCATCCACAGAAATAGTATGTACTTTAACCATTAGACGGAGGTGTGTGTAATTTTAAATCAAATAAATCACATAAAAACATCATAGTATATTGAATATACTGGTGTTGTTACAAAATAAAGTAATAAAAATATTTTAGGGGGTTGGGGAAGCAAAATAAAAAAATGAACATAAGAGAAGACATTACCTTTAAATCAGGTAACTCCCCTTGGTTTGAACCAAAAGGGTTTCTTGAAGAGCTTTCTGCCTAAGGTAAGGCTTCAAGTATGAATAGAGGGATATGGAGAGATAAAATGAGCTGATATTGGTCTAGCCAATGGCTTGAGAGGTGTGGGTAAGGGGGTAGAGGTGGGGGCCTTTTAAAAGAGGGAGGAGGGGCACTCTTGGAAAGTCTTGAAATGTTATTTTATTATAAAATGCTTTTTGGATTTTAAAGGTCCCAAAATGATATATTTCTAGGATAAGGTTATAATGGTTAGAAATAAACCCATACAATAGTTTTTTGACAAGTTTATGTCTTAGATTTTACATTATCTTTTCATTTTATTTAAATCATTCATTAATGAGGTATGGTGTCATAAATATATTTATTTGTTTAATGTCTAAAAATTATAAAAAAATACCATGATGTAGGAAATATTTTTTGCTTTCCAATTACTATTTATAGTCTAAGAGATAATTTATTTAGATAAAATTAAAATTGTTTTACTTAGCTGTTACATACTTTTTTTATATTTTTCGTTATTTAGAAATATAATGATAAAATGTCACAATCACACAAAAGTGATTCCATGGGGTACCTAAGTTGTCACAAGGCATCCCATGGTCGGCCAAGAAAAAAAATAGCATTAGGACACATGTTGGGTTCATTTTATATTATTATGATATTATTTTATTAACATTAACTACCCGATTACTAATTAATCACGATAATTAAAGATAATTACCGTCGTTACTATTCATAATGTCCAAAAACAAAAGTGTCTTAATTACATAATTTGAAACTTCTGATTCCAAATATGGAATCCATTTGACCAAATTCCAAACATAGAAATTGTAGTAATTAATTTAAAAATAATTCCCATTGTCAAAACAAATAGAGTGTTTTTTAGAAACAATATCTATCAAACACTTGACACTTGTTTATGCCCAATTCCAAAGTGAAATTAATTACAATGACCAAAATTGGATTAAATGGTAAAAATATATTCTAATTATAATTTAAAACCAATTAAAAGGACAATCAATCTATATAATTAAATTAGATGTAAAAACAATTTCGAAGTAAAATGCAGTATTTTTCTCTATTCATTAAAATATGAAGATTGTGAGAAAAATACCAAAAATTTATTCAAAGTAAATTTCAATGTCCCAATCCTAAAGAATAAGTATATCTTGAAAAATAGAGATTATAAAATGGTCAAAAGTTATTTTTAATAATGGTTTTCCATCAAAAGGAAGTAAAATGATCTTTTAAAAAATATTAGAGTATTCTATGCTTAAGATTTGATTTATTCTCATTTTAAGTCTATAAAAACACTATCTAATTCATAAATTGACATAGATTTGAAAATCCATAATTCTATACCTACTTGGGATGTTACATCCTTCCCCACTTTAGAAAATTGTGTCCCCTCAATTTATTTACTTATCAAATAAGTGTGGGTATTTATCACTCATTGCATTTTTAGATTCCCATGTTGCCTCTTCAATCATGTTGTTTTTTCACAAAATCTTTACTTGATAAATCACCTTATTACACAATACTTGCTCTATGTGGTCAAGAATATGGATCAGTTGTTCCTCATAAGATAGATTCTCTTCCAGCTGAACTACCTCTGGACTCAAAACATGAGATGGATCTGGAATGTACTTCCTTAACATTGAAACATGAAAAACATTGTGTACCTGAGATAAAATTGGAGGTAAATCCACTCGGTATGCAAGTGATCCAACTCTCTTCGGAATTTCATATGGTCCAATGAACCTTGGACTCATATTTCCTTTCTTACCAAACCGCATCACACTTTTCCATGGTGAAACTTTGAGGAAGACATGATCACCTACCTCAAAAGTGAGATCCTTCCTCTTGTTGTCCGCATAACTTTTCTTCCTGCTCTGAGCTATTCTCATGTGTTTCTGTATCAGCTAAACTATTTCTTCCAACTCTTCTACCAATTCTGGTCCCATCAACTTAATTTCACCTACTTCATCCCAAAAAGCCGGTGTTCGACACCGCTTCCCATATAATGCCTCAAATGGTGCCATCTGTATACTAGATTGAAAACTATTATTATAAGAAAACTCAACCAAAGAAAGATGTCGGTCCCAACTTCCCTGATAATCCATCGAACAAGCACGTACCATATCCTCCAATGTCTGAATTGGTCATTCTGACTACCCATATGATTGAGGATGAAAAACTGTCTTAAAATTTAATTCAGTACCCAACGACTTCTGAATGCCTTTCTAAAAGTTATAAGTAAACCTGGGATCGCGATCAGATACAATGGAGATGGGAACTCCATGTAACCCGACTATCTCTTTAAGATACAAACGAGAATGTTGATCTAGGGAAAAAGTATCTTTTATCACAAGGAAATGAGCATATTTAGATAAGTGATCAATAATAACCCAGATTGCATTATTACCTCGAGGTGTTTTCAACAATCCCACAACAAAGTCCATGGATATATTCTCCCTTTTACACTCTGGTACTGGTAAAGTCTGAAGCATCCCTTTCAGTTACTATATCTTTGAATTAACCTATTGACAAGTCAATCACTTCATAGTAAAATCAGAAATATCTCTTTTCATTCCACCCCACCAGTAATACTCTCGAAGATCTCTATACATCTTAGTACTGCCAGGATGAACTGAAAACGGAGAACTATGATCTTCACATAACAACACTCTCTTCAACTGTGAATCACAGGGCACACACAATCTCTTACCAAATCTCAAAACACAATCATTATCAATGTTGAATTCAGGTAACATACCCTTCTGAACCAGCTTTACCTTTTTCTACAACTCCGTGTCATGCTTCTCTGCTTGCTCAATTCTATCTGATAGAGAAGATTTCACTGATACCGAAAACAAAATAGAAGAACATTCTACACCAACAACTTCTATGCCAAAGTTCATCAAATCCTTTACCAAAGGATCACGTTCCAAATGGAACATGGTTAATGAAACATTACTTTTTAAACTCAAAGCATCAACCAGTTTATTTTCTTTTCCCGGATTGTAATGAATTGTAAAATCATAATCCATGATTAATTCTAGAAATCTAATCTATCTCATGTTCAATTATTTATGAGTTAATATATACTTTAAACTTTTGTGATTGGTATATATTACACACTTTACTCCATAAAAATGATTCCTCCAATTTTTTAAAGTGAAAAAAACAGTAGCTAATTCCAAATCATTTGTAGGGTAATTTACCTCATGTGTTTTCAACTGACGTGAAACATAAGAAATTACCGTATCATTATGCATTAGGATACAACCATGTCCTTTCAATGAAGCATCACTGTAGATAACAAACTCACCATTCTTGGAAGGTAGTGCCAAAACTAGAGCATTCACCAATCTTCTTTTCAATTCCCGAAAACAATCATCACATTCTTTTGTCTAGATGAACATAACACCTTTTTGAGTTAACATTGTCATTTGACTAGAATACCATGATTTGTTTTAACAAACCTTCGGTAACAGCCTACCAAACAAAGAAAAATACGAATCTCAGTTATATTTGTGGGTCTTGTCCCTTCATCAACAACCGTTGTTTTTTGCAAGATCAATATTTAGTCCATCTTTAGAAACAATGTGACCAAGGAAAGAAATTTTTTGCAACCAAAACTCACACATGATGAATTTCCCATAAAATTTATTTTCTATTAATGTTTTCAAAATAACTCTTAAATGACTTTCATGCTCCTCCTTACTTTTAGAAAACACCAAAATATCATCAATGAAAACAACCAAAAAATTATCCAAGAACTAATGGAAAATTATATTCATAAGGTCCATGAATATAGAAGGTGCATTGGTTAGCCCAAAAGACATAACTACAAATTCATAATGGCCATATCTTGTACAAAATGCAGTCTTCGGAATATCTGCTTCCTTTACCTTCAACTAATGGTACCCCTATCTCAAGTCAATATTTGGAAAATACCGAGCTCCCTGGAGCTGATCAAATAAATCAGCGATATGAGGCAAAGGATATTAGTTCTTAAGAGTGATGTTATTCAAGTCTCTATAATGAATGAAAAGTCTCATTGAACCATCTTTATTTTTAACAAATAAGACAGGATCACCCCATGGTGATGTGCTAGGTCAAATGAAACCTTTCTCTACTAAATCTTCCAATTGCTCCTTCAACTCTAAAAGTTAAATTTGATCCATTCTATAAGGGGGTTTTGAAATTGGATTAGCATCAGGAACTAAGTCAACAATAAATTAAACTTTTCGATCTGGAATTATTCCAGGAAAATCACCAGGAAAAACATCAGGATACTCATTTACCACTGGCACATCATTAATCTGAACAGTTCCTTTGTTTTCAACAATATGTGCAAGGTAGCATTCATTTCCATATTTTACAAGTTTTTCAGCCTCTTGATATGTTATCAACAGTAACGGTTCATTCTTGTACACAAACTGAACTCCTTTCTAAGAAAAAACTTCTTTAGATCTACAATAAATCTTCACATGGTAAACAGAGATCCAATCCATACCCAGGATAACATCAAACTCTATTAGAGGTAAAAAAATGAGGTTTCAAGTAGGTTCTTTCCACAGATAAGGATATGTAGATTCTTATAAATTCATTTTGCCTCAACATTTCCCCCAGGTGTTTTTACCACAAGTTCAGGAGTCATTTCTTGAGATGGAATTCCCAATTTACTAGAAATGTTTTTCGGAGATGATAGAATGTTTAGACCCTGAATCAAACAACAAATTGGAATAATCTGAAAAAACAAACAAAGTACCTGATACTACTTCATTTGATGTCCCAACATCTACTAAATTAGTTTCAAAGGATTTCACGACACCTTACTGCTTGTAGTATGACTGAATACCATCATTATAGCTCTTTTTCGAACACTCGTTTTCATAATGTCCCATCTCATTTCACTTGAAACATTTCACTAACTGTAAATCAAATTTGGTCTTACCATCACCCTGATCATTTCCAGTGCAATCACAAGCCATATGTCCCATCTTACCTCATCAGTAGCACTTTCTAGAATTCAAAAGACATTCCCCAACTTGATTTTTACCACATTTTTCACAAACTGAAAACTTAGTTTTCTTACCATCAGATCCTTTTGAAGGATTCTTCCCTTTCTCCTGCCACCTCGGTATCTTCTTTCTATGGGTTTTTATAGAACACTTGATCATTGTAAAACTCCATTTCCACCTTCTCAACACATCGAACAAGATTTTCATAACTGTTAAACTCACATGAAGCTAATTACCTTCGATATTTTGGCTTTAATATTGAGTAAAATTGATTTATTTTACTATCAAGGTCTCGGATAAAATTTGGAGCATACCTTGCCAATCGAGTGAACTTTTCTTCAAAAGCAGCCACTAAGTTGTCCTCTAGCCTAAAATTCCAAGATTTGTTTTTTCCATCCTAAGTCGAACAGCCTTAGGAAAAATATTTCTCAAGAAACATACTTTTGAATTCATCCCAGTCAAGAGCATCAATCTCATCATCATCCCTGATATTTTTAACCATCGGCCACCACTGATCTGCTTCACCCTCCAACCGATAAATAGCAAGACAAACCTTTTGATTGTCTGAACACCCCATGACTTTGAAAATATTCTCCAGTGCTTTAATCTACCCTTCAGCTAACACATGGTCATATGATCCTCTGAATAATGGGGTATGTTGCCTCATGAAATTTTCCACCACTGACATGTTCCTCTACAGTTGATCTGGCTGATGTAGTGCATGGATACCACCACAATTTATCGGTTGATTCAACTACGCCATTATTGCAAAAAAATTGTTCAGTTCCAATTCCGAGCATCTTAGGATGCTGATTTGGAAGGTCATTTCCTTCAGTATGCCTTCCTAGCACTGCTTCCCTATTTCCTCTACAGAAAACCAATCTGAACAAACATGTCTTAGATGAAGCAACATGGTAATCTTCAAATGCTATATCATTTTAATTTGACCATAAAAAATATTTTTGGATAATAATTTAATAGAATTCTAACTCCTAATGTTAACTAAACTGACCTATGATACAAACTATAAGGTCCCCGCCTTAACTATTACTTAATCATGAGTTATTCCAAGAATACAAATTGAGGATCTTTTCGGGTTTAGAGTTTTATAGAATTAGATCATAAATCATGCATTACATTCAACATTTAAACAAGGTGGTTACATAAAAGTCAGTATTCATTTTTTCCATCAAAGGAAACATATTTAAAATAAAACATGGATTATTTCTTGAAATTTCCTCGACACTGTCATTATATCTTGTACTTTTCCCTTCACCTTTGAAAAACATTTCAAAAACATGGAATTACAGTAAAAATCTTGGTAAGGGATATAAAAATACGGAATGAAAACATTAGTCCATATATACATAAGAATCAATGAAATCATACTTTACTCATAAAATATAAGAACTTTAACAAAACTCATGAAATACTAAGATTCATGAATAACTCATATAAATCATAAGACATAATGGTAACTTGTGGCATTCATAAAATTATTACGTAGGGAGTAACCCTCATGGTTATGTTTAGAATACCCATCATAATATATTCCCTAAATCTTTTCAGAGAAACCTTAGAGTTTAACCCCTTCGCATTACCCAATGAATTGTGGAGCTATCTTGGGCTCACCCACCCTTAGTTTATCATGGAACCACCTGTCTTCATAAACAATGCCCAAGAACCATAACATAATCGTATCACATAAAACATGCATAAAGGAAACCTAACATTTCCACATTTCAATCACAAGATATCAAAAACACATTTATATAATCAAAACATTATCAAAACCATTTTCAATACCAAAATAAAATAAAATTATAACATGGTATTTATTTTTTATTTAAAAAAAAAGTTATGGCTTGTAGAGGAAGCTGAAACTCAAATAATGGTCACAGTGGTGGAGAACTCGTTGTCACCGCATACGTAAGAAAAAAACATTTCCTTTTTTTGTTTTGTAAAACGCTTCATATAAAAATATTCCTTTTGAATAAAAGTAAATTTAAAATGGGTTTATACACCATATAAAAGAATGTTGTCTATAAATCAAAATATTCCTCAATGAAAACAGATTGAGACGAAGTCCCTTACCTCGTGTCCAACTTGACTAGATCATTCTTTAATCTCCAGAATAATATACTATAGTTAAATTATACTTGATTAATAACCTTTTTCAAGTTCATTATTCCTTTTATATCACTTATTACCATGTTATGAACATTATGTAATTATTTAAGTTAATAACAGTCGTTTTGACGATCTTTGGTACTTGAGTCAAAAATAAACTTCTTATAATTACAAGTAGTTCATGTAGTAAAATATCCATTATATCCAGAATTATATTCACAATTTAGATATCATTTATTTCATATATATCTAGTATATACATTCATTTATAATATTACATAAAATTTAGAGGTAAGAGATGAAATGCACCGTCCATGGAGATGGTAAGCCGTACGTACGCCTGAACGCTACTTTCATTTATTTTTTGTATTTAATGGAATGAAATCATAATTATATAAAGGTATATTATAATTCCAGTATTATATCATGTTTAATATCATTAACTCCATCCTTTATACATCCCACATATGGCATTAACAATTCAAATCACTTTGAGGGGCGGTAGTCCGCACTTCCTAAAATGAAATTATCGCCTTTACCCATAATGGAAACCATAAAGGTATGCCATAAATTAAAAATAAAGATGAATAAGGAAAACATAAACATAATATATATCATATATAAATATAGTTACATATTAATGGCCACCACTAAAGGTGTTAATAGAAGATTGAACAATCATCATTTCATGAGGCAGTAATTCAGCATCCACAGAAACAGTAGGTTATTTAACCATTAGATGGAGGTGTGTGTTAGTGTAAATAAAATACCTCTCATAAAAACATCCTAGTATATTCAATATAATGGTTTTGTTACAAAATAAAGGTATAAAAAGAGTTTAGTGGGTTGGATAAGAAAAATAACACAAAGGAACATAAGAGAAGACATTACATTTAAATCGGGTAACTCCCCTTGGTTTGAACCAAAAGGGTTTTTTGAAGAGATTTTTTCCTAAGGTGAAGCTTCTAGGATGAAGAGATGGATGTGTAGAGATAAAATGTGTAGATTATGGTCGATCCAATTTCTTTAGAGGTGTGGGTAAGGGGGGTAGAGGTGGGGCCCTTTTATAAAAGGGAGGAGGGGCACTCTTGGAAACTCTTGAAATGTTACTTTTATAAAATGATTTTCGGATTTTAAAGGTCCCAAAATAATATATTTCGAGGATAAGATGATAAGGATTCAAAATACACCCATACATTATTGTTTTTACAAGTGTAAGTCATATATTTGACAATATATTTTCATTTTATTTAAATCGTTTATTAATGAGGTAATCACTATATCATCATGGTGTCATAAATACATTTTTTTATTTAATGTATAAAAATTATAAAACAAATACCATGATGTAGGAAATATTTTTAGCTTTCCAATGACTATTTATAGTCTAAGAGATCATTTATTTAGACAAAAATAAAATTGTTTTACTTAGGTGTTATATACTTTTGTTATATTTTCGTTTCTTTAAAAATAAAATTATCAAATGTCACTATCACACAAAAGTGATTCCATGGGGTCCCTAAGTTGAAAAAATTCATCCCATGGTCATCCATGACATAACCAATACAATAAGAACATATATTGGGGTCATTTTATTTTATTATGATATTATTTTATTACCCTTAACTACCCGATTACTAAGTAATCACGATAATTAATGATAATTATCGTCATTAATATTCATAATGTCCAAAAAAACAGTATTAATTATGTAATTTGGACCTTATGATTCCAAATATGGAATCCATTTTACCAAATTATAAACATAGAAATTTTATTAATTAATTTAAAAATAATTACCGTTGTCAAAACAAATAGCGGGTTTTTTAAGAACAATATCTATCAAAGGTTTGACACTTGTTTATGCCCAATTCCAAAGTGAAATTAATTAAAATGACAAAAACTGGATTAAATGGTAAAAATATATTCTAATTAAACTTTAAAACCAATTAAAAGGCCAATCTATCTATATAATTAAATTAGATGAAAATGCAAGTTTGAAGTAAAATGCAGTATATTTCTCTATTCATTAAAAAATGAACATTGTCAGAAAAATACCAAAACATTATCCAATGTAAATTTCGATGTCCCATTCCTAAATAATAAGTTTATTTTGTCAAATAGAGATTATAAAATTGTCAAAAGTTTTTTTAAAAAAAATGGTTTTCCATCAAAAGGCGGTAAAACGATCTTTTGAAAAATATTAGAGTATTCTATGATTAAGATTTGATTTATTCTCATTTTAAGACTCTAAAACACTATCTAATTCATAAATAGACATAGATATGAAAATCCATAATTCATTACTTACTTGGGATGTTACATGTTTTTTGAATGGTTGGTCAAACCATTCACATTGACCATGTAGGTGGCCCCTTAGAACAAAATATGGAACAATGTTTGGCCAACTGTGCATCCAATCTATATTACACATGGATTATTTGGTAAATCACCAATTTGACCAGAAAATATAATTAAACTTAATTTTAATTTCACTTCTCATCTGTTAGAATTTTTGGGAATTTGGGAGCTTCTCTTTGATGCCGACACTATGATCTGGATGATCTTCACCATCCCGACATAGAATCAAGAGTTGTTCATCTCATTAGATCAATTTTAGTGAATTATCAATTCATTTTTTTTATTTCATCAATATTCTTGGAATTGACTATTCTATTTAGGTTTAAGATAATTTTTTCCTATTTTTATTATTTGTGTTCGTTCTTCATTTTTTATTCTGATCTGAGTTGTATCAGAAGGTAACACAGGATGAGAACTATACTATAGATCTATGGTAGGCGGTCTATACTAATCCTATGTTATTTTATTCTATATAGAGATATTTTTAATTTTTCCTCTCACTGAACAATATGACACGACCCGAAAATTGTATTAATTAAATAAATTAAATGAAATGGAACCTGTTAGGGATTCCCTTTAGTTACTTTGATATTTGTTGGAGATTATTGCACTGGCCAAGTCCACCCAAAGTGTGTGCGATCTATATTTCCTATGCTTATGCCTTATTAAACCACCCATAGGGTGAGTTAGTGACTTACTAGATAGAGGAGGCTGGTTAATAAATCAATTAATTTTAATTGGTTGAACAAGATATTTTTTTATCACTTTACATGTCTTAACATGTTGTTGATTGATTAAATTGAATGAATTGTGTACTTTGGAATTGTTTATTTTAGGTGGTAAACTTCAGGAATGGACTTGAAAGTGAATTGTGACATGAGTGGTTGTAATCCTGTAACTTGAATGTGAATTGATGAATGGTTACATAGGAAGCCATGTCTGTACTACATCATGGGTCATGATAATGAAAGAGAATTCCTTGGACTTTTATTCTCAAAATATTCTAATAATGTTGGATTCCTTTGGCCTTCCTACCCCTTGGATCTGGTTTTCCTTGTCTTGTAGAGGACATGGTCATTAGGCATGCTCCGTGGAATCCAACTCATGATTAACCGAGTTTATATCATGATGTTCCTAGGAATTGAAAAATATTTCATGGTCCCGTATACATTGGATTCTGCCTTGTGGGGTCTGAAATTATGATTACACAATTTTACCATGGTTATTTGATATAAAAACTAGATGGAAATTCCATGGTTGAAATGATATGTATTGATATTTGGAGGGCCATGTTATTTATTTATGTACTGTTTATAGATGATTTGTTATAGGATATTGACCCTTGTTTTGTAGGGATCCATGTTTGGCTATATGGTATCCCTAGCTTTGTAGTATATACACAATGGTCAGTTTAATTTTATTTACTTCTTTCTGGTGATATACGTATTGAACTATGTTTTAGATTATTATATTTTACAACCATGACATGTTATATACCATTGGGGGGTTACCTACTCAGATTGTATCTCACACCCTATCCAGAATATCATTGGGTACCCAAAAAACTATATGGATGCAGGTAAGGACAAGGGAAATAACCCATATTATTCTTCTTGAATTTTCACTATGCTTAGGAGTTGGGGAGCATTAGACTGAGATGAGACTCATGATGCTTTTGAGAGATAGTGATTTTTGTCTTTTCAGTATTTTGTTGCATATATTATATTGAATCAATGTATACTTGTATAGTATGTTTTGTAGACACATGACATGATCACCAATGTATATGAGATTTACTTTGGCATTATAATATATTCCTATTATTTATCTATCGTCTAGATATTATATTGATTTTTCTATTGACGGGTATTGTCATTATGATTTGTTAGACTTTCTGTATGTGTAAATAGTCTCCTCAAAGACACACTCTAGTCCCTCTCTTCTAGTAGGATGCCTCTAGCATTTGGGGAGTTGTGCTTAAGGCTATGTGGAAAATCGGGTTCAGGGATTCGTATAATATCATCTGAGTCCAAAATGTTACGAAAATGTGTGAGAGGAATTTTATTTCCTACTTTTCTTAACTATTTTTAGATAATATAAAGTTATAAGAAGGTATTGGAATTTTGTATTAAGATGTTTCTGGGCAAAGAAAACCCAAGTATATGAAAAAGAAAAATTTCCTCAAATGGAAATTGATTTTTTTGGATTTTGACTATTACAATTTATTGGATTCCACCGTTGGATGACACACTTGAATGGTGATGTAATTATTGATATTATTGTAGGATTTTTTTTTCAACCTGATGATATTAGGGTATGCCATCTTTTGAATCATTTTTGGAACATGTTACAAATCACATTCAATGCATTATGCCATGCCATATATCACACATTTCATTTTCTTCATGATTTTTTGATATGTTCCATGATAGATATACCTACTGTTGTGATGAAATTTTGTGACAAGAATTGCGAAAATGGTTGGTACTCTGAGCGCATTACCTAAACTAAGTTTTTTTCCTATTATGCTATAAAATACACCCAAAGTAGCCAATTGTGGAATGTTGATTAATGGACCATGAGTCTGATGGAATGTAATATGTTACAGAGTGGATTAGGTGGATGCCACGTCTCAGTTCATGAAGACTATTATACCATATGAATATGAATTTGGTGAACAATTTTTTCAACCATTTAAAAAGAATATAAAATGAATATGAAAAGGAATAGAAAATTAAAATGGTAAATATAGAACTCAACATAGACCCTTATTTTATGTTGGAAAGAGGTGGTCTCACTAATTACATTTGTGACTGTTTATTTTTACCAATCTTAGCATTAGGAGGAGGATGGGTAGCACGACATGTTTAGAAGGATTTTTTAACCTTTTCTATATTTTAGATATGAAATTTGATGTCATTATTTCACGAGGCATGTTTCTAGAGTTGTATAGGTCTGCCATCATGATAACCTATAGTTGTATTCCAGGAGGGTGGAAATGAAAACACTCTGGAGGTGGTGGTCCATGGGATACCTATGGATCCTCCTTTAGTGCTAGTTGTAGAACTACTTCCTCTTACCAACATAGGTGTTGAGGCATAGTTTTGTGAGGGGTTTTTCTGCTTTATATAGACTATTCAGGGAGCACCTAAAACCACCATATCCATCATTGAGCTGGAGCATGTGTTTCAGTGGCGGAAACATCCAATGTTATCAGTGGATGATAATCCACATGCTATTGAGATGTGTCTTGAGACTAAATTATTATTATTCAATCATCTGGATACACCTCATAATAGGAGAGTGAAGCTCCCAATTTATATGCTTCACGGAGTATCAAAGCACTGGTGGGATGCTCTAAACCATGTTGATAGGCTACAATACATTGTTTTGGATGATTTACAAACCATGTTCAATGAATATTTTTACACCAAATATTTGAGGGCAGAGTGGGCTTTTGAGATCATGTGTCTGGAGCAGGGTGATATGATTGTTATAGAGGTCTCAACATGCTTTAAAAAGCTGCAGTGTTTTGTACTGATATAACTTTCTGATGAGTTATTGAGTGTGAGATGCTTTAATTATGGTCTCTAACTTTCTGTTTGATTTCATGTCAATTTTTTCATGTAGAAAAAAATTACAAATATAGTAAATCAGGTGCTAATTACATAGTAGAACTTGAAGAAATATGGGGATGTTGAGTAGATAAGAGAAGTCTATTGACCCTGTGGTTTAGCATCATAAGGTAGGAAGAACCATTTTGAGGCTTCTGGTAAGATTAATACCTTCCATTCTGGTAGTTATGGAAGTTTAGTTTTATATCATCAGTGTATAATATGGAGAAACATTAGTAATTAGTGTTATCACAAACTAGTAGAGTTTCTGGCTGGCAGAATGATGGGCCACATGTAGTGTTTTTTCTGGACCTTCCCTCCCAATGTCAGTTGTTGGGGTTCATCTTCATCACCACGATCATGGGTAAATTTAATAGCTCCACATCTGTTAGGGGTTTGGACTAGTATCAATTGATCAAGACTAGGTAGCGGTGGTCATGAATGAAGAAGTTACCAACTAGTTGTCCCGAGACAGTAGAGTGGCCCTACACCATTCAGGGGGGATGTGTCACAAGGCTCCAGTTTAGGTCATATCAATTCTATACAACCTACCCCCACAGAGAAAAGTTCCGTTACATCTACAGTGAGAGGTACTATTCTAATATCCTCAAGTCTTATATCATCTCTTTTTGACATAGGTGCATCTTGTAGTTTCATATTTATACCTATTGTGGAGATCCTTGGGCTTGTGATTCAGTTATTTAAAAGTTTTTTTAACTCTTTTCACTCTATTGGGGATCAAATTATAGGATTTACATCAATATAGGGAGTTCCCCTTGATATTGGTGATTTTCACTTGATATGGAATCTTTTTTCTGGAATATGAATAAGTTTTACGTCATACTTTGGATGGAGTGGCTAGTATCTAATCATCTCTATGTTGACTTCTATCATTTAAGGGTGACTTTAAAATCACTAAAGAGTGTAGTCTATACTCACAAGGGTGAATGGGATTTGTAGGAAATACAAAAAATACAATAGTATCATGGGTTGAGATGGATGATAGGAAAGGTCTTTAGTTTATATCTAGATGATTAGGGAGTGTGTCAAGAATAAATTCCTATAGTGGTTGTCCATTTTAGGGATTTATTACTGTATAAATATTGTAGTTTACCTCCTGATGGAGAGGATGAATTATCCATTGATCTATTTCCATGAGAAGTACTGATATCCATTCCCCCTAATGGGATAACAACAATTGAGTTATAGAAGCTCAAGAGGTAGCAAAAGGATTTGAAGGGAAGGAGTTTTATTTTACTCAACACTTCTATGTGGGGTTTTCCAGTCCTATTTGAGAAAAAGTTGACAGTGCCCTTATAAAATGTGTTGATTATTGGAAATTGAATCAGTTGAAAGTTTATAACAGATATCCTTTTCCATTGATATATAATTGTTTTATTATCTTTGAGGGGAACAATTGTTCAAAAAAATTGATTTGATATTTGGATACCATCGTGTGTGTGGTTGACTTGATGACATACCTTCCACATATATTTATAGTATTTGTGATCTATATGAGTATCTGGTTAGGTCATTGGGTCTCACAAACCCCCCAACAATTTTCATGGAACTGATGAACTGATTTTTCCATACTTACATGGTTTAATTTTTTGTAGTTTTCATAGATGATATCTCAGTGTATTCTCAAAATCGTGATGACCATGCCAAAAATCTCTATATCATTTTTGATACGATGAAATAGAATGAGTTATATGATAATATAAAGAATATCCTCTTCATGAAGAAGAATATTCAATTTCTTGGTCTTATTATCTTAGAGATAGAAGTATCTATAGACCCATATAATGCGAGAAATGTTGTTTTCTAGGAGTATCCTAAGAAATTAATTCAAATTTAGAGATTCATAGGGCTGGATGGATTTTATCGGAATTTCATATAGAAATTATCATTCCTAGAAGCACCACTTATTATATTTATGATGATGTGATTGAAGTTTGTATGGACAAAGAACTACAATATAGCCTTTTAGGAGCTGAATGGGAGATATACATTAGCACTAGTACTGATAAAACCATAGAAAGGTAGATGAAACACTATGTACTATAATGAATTTGGAATAGAGATTTTAGAAGTGATGATGTATGGAGATAGATTCATGGTTTACGGGTCACAGCAGTTGATTCCACATGAGAGGAATTCCTGATAGAAGATATTGAGTTTGTTACAGTAGTTCATACTTTTCACTATTGGAGATACTACTTACTGGGAGAACATTTTGTGATGTACATGGACTAAAAAATCATCAATTACATATTTACATAGCATGATCTAAATCTTAGACAACAACGGTTGGTTGAATATCTACAGTATTTCGACTTCAGGATTTTCTATATGCCAAGAAAGGGAAATGCAGTGCCAATTCATGGATCATGAGAACCAATATAAATGTAGTTCAGTATGCCATTAGTGAGTGCTGTCTTATTGATTTATTCTCAAAGATGCACATGGAGGTGCATAGTATTTTGGGGAATACATTAACTGCATCCTTATCTATGACCTCTACCATAATAAATAGAGTTAGGATGAGGTAACTATGAGTTTCATAGGGTCTAGTACTACGTGAGAGTGTAGCGGTTCAAGACCCACCTTTTTGTGGGATCGTAAGGTAAGAATACACTCTATGTATCCAAGTACCTTTTGAGGTTCTATTTGATATATTTGTGGCATTGATTTCAGAGTTTCATGGCTTAGTTTGGGCATTGCAACCCAGCATCACCAAGATATAGCATGACATTTGATGTCAGTACTGTTGGTGGGGTATGAAGCAATATGTAGCTGGTTTTTTCTACGAGATGTTACACCAATCTGAAGATGAAGGAAAAAAATCAGCGACTTTCCATACTTCTATAGGTATTACCTATTGACAAGTGTAAATGGGTTGATGTCATAGTGAATTTTGTGGCCGGTTTTCCGAGATCGCCCTGAGAGAGTTATGTATTATTGTCGTTTTTTGGAAGGATCAGAAAGGTTGATCATTTCCTACTGATCATATAGTGATTTAGTGTTAATGATCATGGAAGGTTGTATATTAATGAGATATTATGAATTCATAGGGTCTAAAACACTTTCATTTTATATAGGGACACATAGTTTATGTCTCATTTCTGATAGAGTTTACAAAGAGAGATGGGTGGACAAGTGCTTCGTAGCATGACATACCACCCTCTGTCTGATAAATAGTTAGTTTATACCATATAAGTTTTTTACAAAATGTTTTAGTCATGCATATTGGATTTTGTGGAATCTTGGAAGAGGTATATACCACTTTTTTATTTAACCACTAACAGTAGCTATCAGGATAATATATAGATGGAACCTTATGAGGCTCTGTACGATAAGCCATGTCGATCGACCCTACACTAGTTAGAGGTAGGTGAAGTATATTTACATAGAATGTGACATGGGAAAGATACTTCTGAGCAGGTCTAGTTGATCATAAAATAAATTGCATACTATACAGTCATGATGAAAATATTACCCATATTCTCGCAGATAACCTATAGAGTTTGATGTGGGGGACCAGGTATTATTATACATATCACTAAGGTTGGAACACAAATGGATTAGGAGGTATGGTAAGAATTCACTATGACATATCAGGCCATTCATGATTCTAGAGAGAGTCGGGCTGATAGCCTATTAGTAGTAGTTGACTAAATGCTACTGATTCTTGCACAGCATCTTCTATGTATCTTAGCCGTGCTGATATCATTTAGACCCATCTAATTCTTTTCATCCAAAATAGGTTTATTTAAAGGTAGATGTGTCCTTTGATTACCATACTATTCTTACCATAGATAGTAGAATAAAGGTCTCTGAGGCTGGTCAGTTACTCTAGTACATGTGTTATGGAAGCACATTCATTTACTGGATGAGACATGAGAGTGAGAGTCCAACTTACATGCTCAGAGGCCAGGGTTATTCTTAGATGTATCTTGACCACCCTTGAGAGAAATATTTCATTATGGTGGTGATATTATAAGATCTTAGATTTTTTTACAAGGTATGGATATTGATAATTTCATTTTAAATTCTTTTTTTACAACCTAATGTGAATACCATTTGAGGCCATAGGACTATTAGCGGTGTTCATGGATTGAGGAAAGTCTAGATACTAGATTTTGAAAAAAAAAATAACACGCCACACAGTTAGTAGAAACCATGTGGGGAAGGTCACACGATAACTAAAAATTGTGTGATACTGGACAATGTGCTTGAAGAACTCACATGGTTTTAAAAAACTGTTCGAATGGAGGTGTATGCCTATAGCCAAACTGTAGGTTTTTTTTGAAAAAAATGGTTTTAATGGATTGTGAATGGTTATTAAAACCATTTTCAATGACCATGTGGGTGACCACATGGCCCGATAGTTGGTGCATGGTTGGATCACGGTTTGGCCAATTGTGTGGTCAAACTATGTGACACAATAATTCATTGGGACAATTCCAATTTTTCTTTAACATCTAATTTAACCTAATTTATATTTAACATCCCATTTGTTGGTATCTATGATAATTATAGAGCTCCTCTTTTACTCCTAAACTTTGATTTGGTGGATCTTCTCCATCCAAAATCAGTATCAAAAGTATTTCAACTTGTTGAATCCACATCAGTGAGTACTCAATTCCTTTTTTTGGAGTTCCGTGTAATTCTTGGTATCAGCTATGCTATTTAGGTGCAATCTAATTTTCATATTTTTAGGATTTTCAACCATTATTTATTTTTTATCTAATATGAGTTGAATCAGAAGATAATATTGGATGATAACTCTATTTCTAACCTATGGTAGGCAGTCCATTTTTTTCCATTGTGGTTTGGTGCATTATAGAGATAGTTGTCATTGTTTAGTCCACCAAAACTTTTGGCCTGACCTCGAAATTAAATTGATTAACTGTATTAAATGAACTGGAACCTGTTTTTTATTCCCTTTAGTTAACTAGAGATGTGTTGGTGGGTTTTTCCCCAACCGAGGCCACCCATGGAGTGTTCTATATATATTTTCTATGAATATTCCCTATTAAACCACCTATTGAGTGAGTTCATGCTTTCCCTGTTATTAAAATCTAGTTAATAAATGAATTGATTTTAATTGGTTGAATAATAGACATTTTCCCTTCCTTTCCTTGTGTTAAAATGATGTTGATTTGTTAAATTTATTGAATAGTTTATTTATCATTTGTTTATATGTGTGGATAAACTCCTGGAATGGACATCAATGGGAACTATGATATGATTGGGTATAATCTTGTAAATTGAATGAGAATTGTTGAATGGTTTCACAGAAATGCATATGGGTTCTATTGCATGGGAATAGAAATGGTAGATAATTCATTGGACCTATATACTCCTTGTATTGTGATATCATGGGATGCCTTGGACCTTTCTACCCCTTGGAGCTGGTTTGTCCTGGGATCGTAGTGTACAATGTAGGTAGACATGCTCCTATAAGGAAAAATCAAGCCTAACTGAGTTTCCATCGACATGCTCCTGGGACTTTATAAGGATGAATTGGTCCACTATACATTGGATATGGCCTTTTGGGTCTAAAACTATGACTATACAGTATGTCTATATTTTTTATATACAAATTATACTAAAAGGATAAAGTTAACATGATATGTATTGAAGTATAGTGAGGTAGTATTAGCTATTTCGGTATTTTTTGTATATGTCTTATTATAATAGTTTTGCCCTTGTTTTGCAGGAATCCATATTGGGCTATTTGGAATCAATGGATTTATAGTATATACACCCTAGAAACAATAATTTTATTTACCTATTTCCAATTATATACGTATTGCAAACAACTTTATCTTGTTATATTTCATAGCTAGGACATGTTACACAACTTTGGGTAGTTACCTACTGGGATTGTAGCTCACAACATGTTTGGGCAAACATTGGGTACCAGGACAGACTATATCGTTGTAGGTAGGGACCGAGGAATGCACCCACATTAGGATGCTTCAATATGTTCCATGCTTAAAGGTAGGGGAGCACGGGACTGAGCTGAGGCTCATGATGCTATCGAGAGAAGGATAAAACATTTCTTCTCATATATCTTTCATGATACTATTGGTAGATAGTGATTTTTATTCTCTTTTTATTTTGATAATATAATTCTACAAATGTCATGTATACCTATCTTGGTTGTTTTTTGTACACATGACGTGGTCAACATTGTATATGAGATAACTTTTTGGAATTTTTATCTATTGTTACTATTTATCTACCGTGTGACTATTAAAATTCTTCTTATATTGACTGATATTTGAAATTATGGTGTGTTACACTTTGGGGAAAAAGGAATAGTCTCACCACAATCACACCCTAGACCCTCGCTGCTAATTGTAAGCCTCTAATGTTTGGGGATATGGGCTTGTGGCCATGTGGCTAACCGGGCATGGGGTACTTACAATATCATTCGGGTTGGGGATGTTACAATCCATATATATGGTCATGTACTCTAAAAGGACACGTCAACCCATCTGCACCATGTCACATATGTTGTGTCATTATGTTCCATTATGACATTTCCATTCCTTTATGTTTTGAAAATCACAACAGCATTTTTAAGGAAAATTTTATTCTTCTAAGAATTATATTCTTGATGAATTTTTTTTTATCTAAATCATTTTTGACTTTACCTATGGTTTTAATTGTCTTATATATTGTTGTCTAAAATCAAGACTAACAATATTTTTATTAAACAAAAAATCAGATCCTTACCTAACACAGAACCTTACAGTTTCTTAGAATCTGATTTCCCTAGAATTTTGAATTCGATATATTCAGAAATCAGACACCGATTTCTCCTAAAATCATACTCTGATTTCTTGAGATAATAGACACTGATTTCTCCTAAAATTAGACTATGATTTCTTCAGAAACTGGACTCTGATTTCTCCCAAAATCAAACTATGATTTCATTAGATATCAGACTCATATTTCTTTATAAATCAAATTCCTAATTCTCTGGAAATCAGACTCCAAACTCTCATTTTTCCTGAATCTGAAATCTTTATAACTTAGATTTCAAATTCATCATAAATATTATTCTTAATTTATCAGAATTTAGTCTCAAATTCTATATTATTTCTGAATATAATTGTTCATATTTTTAGACTCCTATTCTCAATTTCTTGAGAATCTAATTAATTTCTTTTCAGAAAGTTGCCTCATTTCCTTAAAGTAACATTTCATTTTATTAGATCCTAAAGTCGTTAATGTTACATATGCATAAAACTTATTTCCTTAAGAATTTATGTTTCTTACAAATGGAATTTTTTCCCAAGTTTTATTACATGAAACGATGTCAAACAATCTATTTTTAACTAAACATTGGTTGAGTGACACATGTATAGGTCCCTTCTAAATTTAATGAAAAATATGAACGTTATAGGAGGACCTGACTATTATGATGGTTTTCTTATAAATACCCAATCATTTGAACGATCAAAAAATTCAACACACATCTATATATCAAAGTTTTGGATGTTTTGAAGTGATTTATAGAGAGAGAGACTCTCATGCCTTGTGTGAATGCTATGAACAACTTATTGAAGATTTGAACAACTTTTTCATCCTACCTAGTGCAATTCTGATTGTTATTGTTCAATCGAGGGATTTTAGGGATATAATTTCTATGGTTCCAATCACCTTAAAGATTGAGGGATTGTGGGTAAAGAAATACAAACTCTGAAAATCTTATCGAGGTATTACCCTGGTGTGGGTAAGATAGAATTTCTTGAAAGTATAAATAAAAGGACCTTTATCTAAGGTTTTTGGATACCCTTCTATTTGGGTTTAAATATTTATTATACTTTTCATTTTTTTTTACAAGTTTTGATTCCACTCCATTTTGTTAATAAAATAATGTATAAAATTCTTCTACTTTCTTATACTTGAATACTCTGATGAATATGATTCTATATGCATTAAGGTACAATCTTTCTCTAAGAAAACATGTTTTAAGTTTGTTTTTTAGATCTATATTTTTGGAACCTAAGAAATATTTTTTCTTAGGTATTAACTAAATAGGGTTTGTGAATCCATCTTGTTTAACCTTTTCAAACATAGATTCTCTTAAGGATAAAAATGGAAGTCTTTGAACAAACAATTCACCCCCTCTTGTATTTGAGCATCTACATATATATTTCGATCCTAAAACATAGTGTATGGTGGTCCCACAAGGCATGTGATATTTATATCCCCCCCAAAACCTAGAATCCGTAGTCAGGGTACTACGTGGTGTGTGTTCTTCTGGACTACACACTATGTAGTCAGGTTTTTCAAAAAAGACTATTTATTAACCAATGATATCAGATGTTCCATTTCTACCACAGTTTCATGATATAGACTACTTCAAATCCACAAAAAATTGAGGGTAACAGTGTCATACATCAATTTCCTAGCCTATAGTGGTTAGAAATTTGGATCCAACCACCCATACGAATCTCTTATCACGTCTTGTATGCTTCGCATGTTGCTTCTATAACCTACTTCGATCTTGGATCCATGAATCCATCATTTATAGCCTCAATACTCTCTGTTTAATCTAGAAAACTATGTTCTAGTTTTCATGAACACATACACCCTGAATATAGGGACTCGATCATGCTTGAATTCACATAGAAATAGAAAAATCATGACTAAATGTTCAATGATGAAAACTATGATGAATGGGTGGGGAAAGGAACAAGGAAAAAGGGTACATCATCATTTTCTAAGTGTTATTTTCCAATGATCATACAATTAAAACCTTTCATTAGTGTTTTCACAAAATATAAGATGAAATTAAATCAGCCATTTATTTAATGATATTTTCACGCAGGTGAAGGGAAGATACATATCATATCAAATGAAGATGAATAAAATCAATTCTCAAACATTTAATCAAGGTTGAAAACCAATATCGATGAGACCTACATAAATTGTTCATCACTCATTAGTGAATAAATCATTCCACAATGATGGGGATGGTCTACTATATTTGTTGTCTATCAAACCACCCCGATATGATTTCTATTCATCATCCAATTATGATTCACAAATTAAGTGTGTTATTAGTCTCCTCTAAAAGATCCTAGGATTATGTTAAAAAGCCTAATTAATTTGAAAAACATTCTTTTTAAATCAGGATACAGTTTTTAGGCATCAAATGAATGAAAAAAATCAATCAATTAATTAATATACATAATATACCCTCCCAAAACTACCTCATTTAATGGATGGAACTGACCATATTTAGGTCACTACTAGGATAAACCCTATACTAGATTAATCCATTGTCTCCAATTTGTGATTCAAGAGTCCTTTTAAAAGATATTAAATTAATTTCAAAAAATTGAACATATTGGATATAAAATATATTTAATATTTTTATAAAATTAATTTTAGGCTCACTGGGCCTCATAATCTCATTCCATCTTAGAACATGGCTTTGAAAATACTCTTTGATATATTATAAAGTCTTATAAGTGATAAAAGAGTCCCTCAAATATTATAAAATTCATTAGGAAATACATCTTCATATTCATTAATAATATCCATGTTCTCAATGTTAACTTACTCCCTGCTAATATGAGCTGGGAATCACTTGTTGCTTTGTATAAAGACCAAAATTATAGAATTTTGTTCTAAACAAGGTAAATGACCACACTTTTAATGATACATTATAATGAAATGATTAGATATATGAATGGATATTACCCTTTTGTATTAATTATTTTGAACCTTATATATGGATCATTATTCCTACATTGAATTATGTCTTATTCAACTATGGGTAAAACAACTAGATTTTATGGAACTATCTCTCCACAAATATCATTTATAGAAGATTTTTAAAACATAGTTACATTCAACATACCTCTAGGTGATTTCACAAATAGCTCTTTATTCAATTTCGAATGTCTTGAATCCAAATACTTACCAGACATATTTGATATCAAAAAATGTGATGAACCAGAATGAAACATATAATTCATAATTTAGGAGTGGAAAATTAGTGTACCATTAATGAGTTAATTATTTTCGTCCACCAATGCAGTAGTGATTTCATATTCCCCCCCCCCTTTATACCATGGTTTAATAGGCTACCACTTCTTATTTGGTTATAAAATCTAGGGTTAGGAAATTGATTATCATAATTCTAATAGTCATAGAATTTGAATCATTGAACCATGGGTGGAAAATAATCTTGGGTCTTCATTCCCTTAGTGGATTTATTCGACATATTTCCAATGCATATGTAGTCACAACATAGGTGGGCTACATTAAAAATCCTTTTAACACTTTCTCTAACCTCTACAGTATTTACTGATTTGTTTCCTTCCATATAATCTAAATGCGGGAAGTTGAAATTTATTACCCCATGAGAATTTTTATTAGGGATTCAGTGATTCCCCATTATTATTTTCCATTCCCCAAAATTGAATGTTTCTCTATATTACATTTCAACCATAATCGAACATCAAATAAGTTCCTCCAAGATTTTGAATTCTATTACCGAAAATGACTTCCAAATTCCAGGTTTTAAGACATCAAAGAGTCAATAATTATTTTTTAAGGTATTGATATATACCATAATTCATGCCAATTCATTCCCATAATTGTTTGACCATAATATCCAACGGTCTTATCGAATGAGGGTGAAAAGTAAGGATATTCCAAATAAAGCATTCTAATATTGGTATGAAAACTATAAGTTTATTGTGATTTCCTTTATAATTATGAATTGCCCCATTTTCTCCATGGATCTTATGAATAGGGTCTTTATAAATTACCTAGATCAATTTGTGGTAGTGTCAGTACACATTGGCCTTACATGGCTTCTAGTTGAGTTAAAATAGTATCCAATAATTTTGAGCATACTACAATATTGGATGGTAGTTTACTAGGAATATCTATCCAATCATGGTATATCTAGATTTTTTATTCTATTACTCAGTGACTTATCAATGTTAAATTGGATGGATTACATGTACTAGAGGATAAGGTCTTTCTAGTTGTGGGAACTCTTAATAATAAATTTCTATTTCAATTCAATAGTATGGATGATGTGATATCATGTTGGTGAGGTGGCTTGATTCAACCATTATGGGTCATGAAATCTCCTCTAATTGAAGTTGGTAAACTAAAGGCGAAATGTATACTTCATCATGAAACTCAGAACCATTGGGTATGTTTGTTGAGTGGGTCATAACCACTTTGTTTTATTATCCTTATAAAAAAGTTTTTTCTATAATTACATATTAATCTCATTATTTTTTTATTTTGTTTTTTTATCAAATTTACATTTTCTATTATATTAATGATATTTTATTTTTATGATTTATGTTTATTAGAATTATATATTTCATATGAATCAATTTGTTCCATGTAAGAATGATTGCATGATGTTAAAATTGAAAGTTAATCATTGTGCACTATGAAATGTGGAGGATTTTTTCATATCAAGATATAAGATATGTTTTGGATTCCATATATGAATATTTTTTCTTCAATATGTTTATAATATCCAAATTAATTACAACATACTCTATCATAGGTTGTTTCTGATGATATCAACATGATATCTAGAATATAAGTTGTGTTAATCATCTATATGCCATCATCTCAAGAATGAACTCTTATGAAGTCTACGAGGTTATAATGATACCAATAGTACCTAGGGTGGAGAAACATGATTCCAATTTGATACAATGTAATTAGTATTGTGATTATCTATTTTTCATCAATTTGAAATTTTTATCTACTACAGATTATTTTGAATTTTCCACTCTAGTTTAAATAGAGGTAACTATAATAAATCTCTATTATTAAATTATAATAACTATTTCAATATATATCAAAAATATTATTAAGGTAACACCACCATGAAGTAAATGTTTACTATTAATAGGAATGTACATGGAGTTAGAAAAAATGATATTACCCATTTAAGATTTATTTATAAATGATACCGATGAAAATAGACAATGATATAAAATCCATATATGGGATGTAATAGTGTTGTAATGTTTGAAGGATATGTTGTTTATAAACATCCAATCCCGGTTTTTGAGGAATTATTGGATCCCTCAAATATAATTTTCTACATGAATAGTTAATATTATAAAATCACTATTTCTACACCAAAACCTCATATTCATCATTTAGTGGTTGTATTATTTTAGTATTTTCAATGTATTAATTTGATTCCCTTTATAATAATTCACACCCATATATGACACCATGAAAATATATCATCTTGGTTATTCTGTCCTAAAAAAATGTAGTATATAGGTTATGTTTGAACCAACTAAATCATATATAACGTAACTAATATTTGAATTTTCTATTTTGGACTAATCCAATCTAAAATATTTGGTTCGGCATTCACCCATGTAAAAGTACACATCATAGTGTATGTCATTTATCCTGGGTTTAGAGTGGAAAGTGTAGAAAAGATATCATTTGGATAAGAAATACTATAAATAAATTTTGTTCTCTTGTTTATATTTACTTATTACACTCATAACATATCAATTTCACGATATATTTATACTATAATTTTTTTATATGTTATTACACTATATTAAAATTTGTTTTTAAGTTTCTATAATATTTTATGATAGGAAATTTACCCCCCTCATTTATTTGCATCATTACCACATGACCATGTGATTGGTATCATATAGAACCCTTCAGAGCCTGATAATTTATAGAATGTGGTAAATTAAAATTTTATATATTTGTTTCATTTAATAATTTTTAATAGAAGATAAAATTCCTCGGGGTATTTTTTTTATGGATATACATAGATGAAGTCTCAAAGTGAATGATTCTAAGAAAATAATACATGAAGAATAAATGATAAATTATAAATCATGGGAAAAACAACTAGAAAAAAAATGGTTTTTTTACATGGTTGAAAATTGTGGCAATATGGCCCAAAACTGTGGGATAGCCTATAGACACAGTTTTTCCAAAACATGGGTCCACTCATCATGACAGTAGGGTCTAAACTATTACCACAGTTTTCAATACCATGATAGTAGGTGGCTTCGGTGTCCACCAAGGTAGTTGGCCTATGGATATGGTTTAAACCATTTCTATAGCCCCAAAAATCTATGGCAACAACCTAAAAATAATGTGTGCCTAGTGGAATTCAATCCCTGCTCCTAAACTTTATGTTCCAGCTCCCTAACCACTACACCGACACATAATTCATTTATATATATACATTTATTATATTATATATATTATTAAAAACCAAGGAAATAGGCCGGAAATAATGGAAATAGTGTTTACGGACATTTTTTGGCAGGAAACATTTTCTCCCATGGAAGCGTGGGAGACCTATAGCCATGGTTTTTAAAAAGAGTGGAAGTAGGTGGACTATTGCCATGGATTTCAAAACCATGGAAATAGGTCACGATGATGTCAACCATGGTAGTTGTTTTATGGACATGGTCGAAAACCATGGCTATATCCTTCAAAAATCATGGGAATAGGCATTGAAAAAAAATACATGGCCACAGTTTTACTAAAACCGTGTCTATAGCCTACCTACATCCAAAATTTTGAAAAATGTGGCTATAGATCCACGAAAATAAATCATTTTTTTAGTTGTAAAAATATATAATTAGGATATAAAAATCATGTTAACATAATTCAGATTATCCTTTAAACAATGGAAAGAGGGGACACAACTAAAAGAAACTAGTTAGATGGTTAAGAGAATATTGGTTCATCTTGTGAGGGGTTAAAACACTCTTTTAATGTGTGCTTCATGGATTAAAATGTTTAGTTAAAATCATAAACATCCACTTAAAATAAGTCATCTTCGGATTATATTGACGATTTTGGCTATATAAATCAGCTGTTTTGATGATTAAGTGGGTTTTTTTATTTGAGACCATAATAAATGGAGGAAATTAATTCCATATACACAAAACATAATTGGGATATAAGGATGTTATATAAGAGAAATAGAATATCTCTCTTGAGGTTGTAATGTTAATAATGGTTGGTTGTGAAGGGATAAATCATAACAAAGAAAGTGAAAAGTTATAGGAATAAAGTAAAAAATGAAAAATACTTCCACTATCAACTATAAAAACACACATAATTTAAGGTTATATAATTCAGGGGATATTTATATTTTTGAAATCGGACCATTTTTATTTTGATAATTGATTTAAGATTGTAATTTTGAGATTTTTAGCATATCCATTTGATGTTCTTGGTTATGTATAAATTCATAGATGGTTTCTTAAGCACAAGATCAAATTTTCAGAGATTGGGATTGAATATTTTAATTTTGTAATTGGTTTCACCCTATACATGGTTACCACACAAGTAGTGAAGATTCTATAGATCAATTTTAGGGGTTGGTTTCTTATTACATGTTAGTATAGAGTTTTCAAATAGTTGTCAAAAAACATTGAAAACCCTATAATTTTATTTTTATTGAGATAGGTATGGTTTTTGAATAGTTTTGTGAACCATCCATCAAAATAATTTGATGGGTCTAGATTGAGACAATATAAGATAAATAGTTAGATCACGGTTTGAAAATCACTTTTTTACCATATAACTTCCCAAGAATATTTAAAAAGTGGTATTTTATCATTTTTCTCTATAAGGTTTCAACACCCACACTTATTCACGAAAACACATGGAAGAGCCTATAGGTCCTCCTCTAACAATGTTATTTAATCCCCCTCCCCTAAAACATGGTGGCATATTATGTGTTTTATAGTGGAGTAGAGGTATGGTATTATTTTTTCTTTAATAATTCATTGGGTCCCTTTTTAGTCCCTAATATTGGATGTTTTTTTGTTATGGGTTCATTACTGATTCCACTAGATCATGGTGGAATCATCTCGGTATGATGTATTTTTGTTTTGTATGGCTAGAGTTTTATCTAGTAGGATGAACCCATGTCATTGATCACCATTCCATAAAATATCTTTAACTCTATAGATGTTACTAGATTTTCAATAATAAAATTGGTTGAAATAGGTTTTTGAATTCATAGATTAAATTAGATCATTCGTATGTAATACATTCCTGTGCATTTTGGGAGAGGACCGCACCATGTTCCTCGAGGATTCTCTTAGTGGAAAATTTTTGGGAGATTTTTTAGGAAATTATATAATATTTATTAAAATATATAATTATTTATAAATTATAATAATTAAACGAATTTAATTTTTTCAATTGAGATATGTTCTCTAAAGGTGATACAAGGATTGGATGAGCATTTGAGAGAGTGGTTGGGATTTTCTTAATGAAAATGAATTTTCATGAGTTCACTGGTCCCTAACATTCCCAATGGTTTATTCCCTTGACATGTGCTTGTGATATATTGTATCTCCACCTATGGGAAGTCAAAATTAAATTTAAAATAAATTTTTTTTGATTAATTAAACTCCTATTAAATGAAGAAGGCCTAAGGGACCCGACCAACCCTTAGATAATGGTGATTCCTCAGTCACTAATGGGTGAGGGATTGTCAATACATATGATCAATTATATACATAGACCCCATAGGAGTTTAAATTAAATGGGATGAATGAGAATATTCGATTGGGGCAATTACTTGGGGGATTGAGATGAGGTTCATGAGTCCTAGTGTTTCATGATCTTACATGATAGCTCAGATATGGTACAGATATTTAGATGAGGTAAGGCTAGGTTATTCTATTATATTACCTTAAATATTTAATTTAATTTTATTATTTTGTATATATAGTTGGCTCGGTGTTTAAAAAGATAGGATGCAATATTATTGGTGCATGCATTACAATTTTATAACATGTTTATATTTATATATTTTTATTATTCTACATATTATGAATTTGGTTATGAATTTTTATTTCTTATTTTTTCAATTTTTGATACTTTTATTTGATTCTATAATCTCCCAATGGAACAACTTATACCCTTTTATTATTTTGAAGCATTTTTTAATTGATATGTGCATGTCAGTTCACCTGGACACTCTGGTTGAGACAACTATTTTTGGTCTCTGGCCCGGGGACATTTCAAAGTGGTATCATAGCTTCTGTCCCTTTATCTTATGATTAGGGAATATGAAATACATTAACATGGTTTTTTTTCTGAATTTGTGATTGGCCTTGGACACATGTGTCATGAATACCTTTTCTAGTGGGATATTATGGTTATTAGAGATATGGGTTTAATTTTCTTGGTTTTCAATGTTAAAGATGATATATTCTTTAAAATATGATGTTTTAATTGAGATTATTTATGGTTTTGGATCATGAACCATTTTCAAGAGGCTTGTGTGCATAAATATTTCTTGGAACCATGGACAAAAAAACTAATATATTATTGTGTGTGATATATATCAGTGATGATATATGGTTAATCTATTTATAGTGCAAAATATAACATATATGTTGTTTTAATATATTTATTTTTTAGGGAATTATAATCAGTGGAACTATGTTATAATTTTATGTTGATATTTCATGTGTATTCTGACTTGAGAAGCTCATTAGTCCTAGTTATATAGTCCCTCCTTATATAATGTGTTTCAGGACACATGATGCTTGATTATGAACAATGGATGACATTACGATAAGCCCCTTGTGATTAATTATGATAATATTTATATATTAAGGAAATGGGTTCACTTACATATAGTGTCAACAACAACAACCAATATGGATTTATCCCATATATATTTGTGACGTCCCTAAGGATAAAGTGAAACCACATAAGAATGGTGTGAATAAAGTGTTGTCTACTTTTTTCAAAATTCCAATTTTATTTTTAAGTACTTTACACCTTCCAAATTTTACCATATTTATCTTTTAATATACAGTGACACTTATTTGTATCTAAAAATCACATATACCATATGCCATATGAAAAGTATATACTGAATGGAACATAATATTTTTAAAATGTACAACCCCATTTTGGGAAGAAAACTCATCGACATGGTTGCCTATTATCACCAATAATATATTCTATTATCCACTATAAAATCAAGTGAATACAATGAGTATTCATAACACACACAGTGTTTCACAATGTAACACTATGGTCTCTTTGCATACCCCGAGTCACTCTGGTTCCACAGGTTCCCACCATGTATAAAAATTTTATCTATTTTAGGTTGATCTCTTTTCAAATCAAAGTTTCATTTCATATATATGATTTGGTCTCCTTCTCAATAGATCTATTGAATTACTTTAATAAAAAATTAATCTTTTTTCATGTTAATATCTACATGAAACTCAGCTTCAGCGAACATACACATAATCTTCTCACCTAACTCTCTCAACTCATGCTCCATTTGAAATAATAAAAAATAGTAGCTCCTCAATATTTTTCATGTATCTCAAGTTCCAATATATTATTTGTAAACATATTATATATTAGGGTTCCTCATCTCATCCTTTTTTTATTCTTATCACTATATCAATTAGATCTATACAAATAAATCCTAGTCGGTTTCTTCTTTATTATTTTATATAAAAACCCAGATGATGATTATAATTCATAAAAGGATAAACATCATATTCTTCTTCTAATATTTATATATTACTTTATACTCAATAAATTATCTTAAATCTAGTTTGAGTTAAAAGTCACATATTCACTCTCTATTTTGTCTCTTTTATATGTAGCTAGAAAAAATAATATTTTATGTAATTTTAATATAGAAAATCAATGAGTAATTCATTTCCATGATTCTCAAAATTATTTTTATCAAATTTTGTACATGGGTGTCACCAACAAAATTAATTCTTTCTTATATAACTATTATCTCCTGTAAAATAATTGGAGTTCCCACAAATTAATTTTCTTCCAATTTTCTCTCTTAAATTAATATATCATTAATTTATTCCACAACTACATAAATAAATATGCATCGAAAAATTATACCACATAAATTAAAATAAATACAATCACTATGGATATATAAAAGTCATATATAATTTCATATTTGTAGAAATACCTTTTTCATTACTGCTTGAATGCTTCTGAAATAGTGAAACATTCAATATAAATAATAAAAATGTGACTCGACTCACCCATCTCCATCTCTAACTTGAAAAAAAACTATCTTTTTGATATTTAAATCATATATGTTTATCTTGATCATCATCACATTTACTTTCTATATTTAATAAATCTCTAATGTCAAAATAAGTATTTTTTTCTTTCTTAGAAATTACATATTCATTCATCTTCCTCTTCCAAGTAAACAATCTTATTTAATAATTATTCTTTGTCATATTTTTAGAAGTGATGTTTAGATGATGCCCCACCAAATATGTTTTCATTATATTCTGTAAAATATCAATTGAATCTTTTATTTCTATATTCCATAACTCCCACACCATTGATATTCCTTCATATAACCGAAGGATATGTATATAATAATTAATTGTCCTGAATCACGAACCAATTTTTGGTGCTTGTGATGTTTAAAATAGTGGTGATCATCTTAAGAGTCATCAAAAATTATTTATACTTTATAAAATATTATTCATAAAAAAATTAGATTTATAGCTTATAAGTAAGGACAAATCTTCTTTTGTGGATCCCCATACATTAACATGGATCCTCATACATGAGCCTTTATCTCAAGATCCCCTTATATAAATATCCACTTTAATGTGGATTTTGTTACAAATTGTAAACCCACTTATGTAAGTCTATATACATAGTGTGGATGAAATTTCATTGAGAACCACCCTTAAATTAATCCATATTTTTGAATCACAGGACATGTGGATCCACTTACATGGATGCCTAAGCTTTTAAATCTATTTACATGGTTCTGTAAATATGGATTCACATATTTTTGGATTTTCAATTTATTATATTCTGGTCAAGTCACATTAGGATCATTACCAACACTTCTAAAACACCTCATTCACTTATAAAAATCCTTTGTGAATTTAGAAACCCCTCTTGAACTCCTTCATATGTTTCTTAAGGAATTATATAATATAATATCAATGTAGATTTTTCCATGAAACATCACCACTATATCCTTATGGATTCCAAATTAGAAAAAAAAATTCTATCATCCATGTGTTTTCTAACATTAAATAAAACACAATTGAAATTAAAATCATTATGAGGATTTCTCCGTATCATAGAACTCCAATATTCTCATCTAAATCATTTAGAAAAAAAGAATAGATTTATAAGTTATCTAATATCTAGCATTACAGAAAATCTCTATCAGAAATATGAGTTTGATTGAATCATACTATATAAAAATGTTGAGGATATCTTTTTCATATGATTCATCACTCTGCATTGATATGAAGTTTGGATCAGTATTCCTCTGGTGTTTATGATGATTTCCAAGAAAATTTTAGATTTCCATATCCTTTATGTCATGAATCATCTTTTTACATAATCCAATGGAACCTAACCCATTCTCCTTTACCCATGATGAATTTGAAGTACCTTTATCACATACATTGGGTTGATCCTTACTCTATATCCCAAGATGTTCAGGGTGTATAATGATATGTTCATTGACAAAAAATACATACACAATCAAATGGAAACATTAATCTACCCGTTTGGATTTTTTCAAATACTTGTAACATTAAAATACAATAAATGTACCTCAATATCACATGTGAATTTACTTTTTATTATCTCCCATAATGATAATAAATAAAATGGAGGAAATACTTTTTCTCTCCACCATTGACATACCATAGGTACAGGACAATGTATTCTTAGGGAATATTTTTTACCCTTTACTCCTATAAATTTAAGAACATTATTCTCTTATTTTTATCTCCCCCTTGAGTGGCCACTTAACCTCTTCATTAGGAGCCTAAAATACCAATATAATATTTATATCTCTTTCATGGATTGAACACTTTTGGGTTTCATCTAACTCATTTATTTTATGAAGTTATTTGACATTTTGAAATAGTCAATGATGGGTCTATTCTTACCACAATATAAGAATAATATACCTTTTGTTTTTTACATCCTCCCCATACTTCGTCCTTGTCTACTTATATTAAAATTTTTATTATTTCTATTCCATTAAAGACTAATCCCCTTTTCTTTGTTTGATATCCAATTATTTTGACCTTCTCATTATATCAGTGTAAAAGTAGTAACTAGATGCTATATTCTAGTATTCACTATAAATGTGACTACTATTATTAGAAAATCATATAATTATTCCTCAAATTCATATATATATTAGGAAATATGTTCTATTATTTTAGTGAATTAAGATTCCATATACCATATTTCTTGCATACTTCATCATTTATCTCCTATCTTTATTCCATTTATGGTTTGAATAGGTTGAATATTATGCTAAAATTAATTTTCCTTCTATCCAAACAATTAATATCACTATAAACAACAAATTAATATTCCTATCTTATCTTTATCATTAGTAATTTCAAATATTCATGGTTTTTAACACTATTATTTTATGGTAGAATCACTATCCTTTTATGATCCATTTAGAGAGATTATTTTCCCATCTATTTATATATTCATCCATCATGTTATGGAGAATTTAATTAATTTTTTGTACCTCGTGATTTTTACATATTTTTTAATTTTTCCTATAATATTTTTCCAAATTGATTCACTTCAAGGATATGTATCTAAACAATGTGGTATACTATTCCATGAAAACAATTGATGTTTCCCCATAATATATAATGAACATTTACAAGATTTTAAGCCTTATATCAAGTAGAAATAATCTCATAAACTTTATTTCTATAACACTTCATTCTCATAGTATATTCAAATGTTCAAGCTTGAGTTAAATCCTAGTTTCTTAGTTCCACATATAACTCATGGAACATTCTGTTTTGTCTATTTTTGTTATCCTCACCTAACCTAAACATATTTTTTCACTTATTTATATTTATAGTGAGATATTTATTAAACATGATTACCTCTATTATATAATTTTTAATTTCCTCTAATATTTTTTCATTTACATTTAGTTGTGCTTCCTATACATTTACTGTGAATTTATGAAACTTATCTAGAGCACGGATTACTTCAATAACTACATATTTAAACACATACTTCTTAAAAACCATTCCTTGAATTTTTTCATCTATCCAATATATCCATTTTTTGAAAAGTAAAATTGATTCAACAATTTCTATCACAGCATTTATGAGGGTGTTTTAAATGCCATAATTTTTCTCCAATTCATCTTCCAAGGCATCTGATTCCTTTTCAATATATGATTTTTCATCAATTTTTACCTTTATAAGGACACATATATAAGTTTATACTTAAAAATGAAAATTATTCAAACAAATTTATAAATTGAGAGTTAATGTATTTAAATATATTCATTAATTCAATTTCTTCAAAATATCCCTTGTTTTTAAAATAATTATCAAACGTATCATTTATAATAGCTTCTATAGATTCCCATATTCCACATTGATTAGACTCAGGTTGTGGATAACCTATTTCCTTCATTAATGTTTTCCTAAACTTTTTAGACTCTTTTTTCATCCTATTTATTATGGTCTTGGATGCAAAAACCATTTCTATTTTGACTATGATGGAATCTAAATTTTTTATCTAAGGATCTTCTTCAAACTTGAAAAAACTAAACCTCATAAATATATAATAAAAAATCATTCAATAAAATTTAGAAGACCCAATTATTGGGAACCTATTTTATGATACAAAATATTATATCCCTATGGATTTAATGTGAACAAAAGGGAGGGGCATAGTGAATCAGGTGTTTTCTATTTTTTCCACATTATAATTCTATTTTTATTACTTAATGAAAATAAAGATTACCTTTGTTATATACTAGGACATAGTATATCTTCATGGTTTTTACCAGTCAGATATACCACATGAAATTCTAAAAACATATTAAAGGATGTCACATAATATATTTTAAGGTTCTAGATGTATGTGGAAAACCATATCCTTGTTATTATATTTTATTTGAATCAATCCTATATTCTCTTATCCACTATACACTCAAGTTAATACAATGAGGTTTCACAACACCCATAGTGTTTCACACACTATAATTTATTCTCAAAGTGATTAAAATATTTCATGTTTCCCACTAGTTTCGTAGAGCTGCTCTATGATCTCCTAGAATACCAATAGTCAGACTTGTTTTATAGCTTCCCAATATGCATATAAAATATTATTAATTGGGTAAATTGGATTTAATTCCCCAATTATTTTATGATTTCCCTACATCTATTTGATTAAATCACATTATTCTCAAAATAGTCTTCAAATTCATACAAATAAATAGACAATACTTATACAATAGGTCTCTTCTTGAATATTAGCTTCATATCAATTACACAAAGTCTATTCACCTGGATTTCTAAACTCACAAGACAATTGTAAAATTTAGACCAAGTTTCTCCCAAAATTCTGTTCATTATATTTATTGAAAATTGATGATATGTATAAATTATTCACATTTTTTTACTCGACTCGTCCATTGTTTTATTCTCATCACTACATTTACTTGATCTGTACAAAATAAATGGAATCAAATCTTCCTCCTCTTTTTCTTTGATACCCAAATGATGAATGGAATTTATCACAAGTTATATATCATCTTATTCTTCATATAATTATCTGATTCTTCACACTTGGAATTTAATCTCAGTTCCAGTTCAAGTCACTATTAAAATGATATCCCCGATATTTTTCTATTTTATATAGCACTCACTATAAATAATATTTTCTATATTTATAATAAATAAAAACTAAAATAATTTTTTTTCTTGATTAATTATATGATTGTAATCACCTTTTGTATGTGGGTGTCTCCCATAAACATCATTCTTTTTTCCTAGACTATTTCCTCCTATAAAATTATAATATTTTCATTCTTTTCATTTTCTTCACATTTTCTCTTAGATGAATTTCTATTCACTCTATTCTATAAAAGACTCAACAAATCATCATCCTGGAATTATACAACAAAAATAAATAAAAAAGTAATCATTATGGATATATAAATGTGATATAAAATTTTAGATTTCGGGTATTTTCATTTATATTGTTGATTGATTTATTATAAAATAAAAAACAAGTTCCATATACATTATCATTATGAAACTCATATCACTAATCATCTTCTCAAACTTCAGTAAAAATAGTCTTTGGTATATTTAATTCTTTGAATTTTAGCTTTATCATCTTCACAGTTAATATCAATATATATTAAATATGAAATTTTATCTCCATTCTATTTTATGTCATACAAATTCATCCTACATTCATGTTATTATTCTCTACATTCCCATTCAAATCAGCATAAGTATTTTTGATATTTTGACCATAGATGTTCTTCCAAGGATAAATCATTTTTTAATCATATTTTTGAAAATCTCATATGGACTATGTATTTCCATCATCTTAAATTACCTCAAATTTGATCTTCTTTCCTATGGACATAAAGCATATAAACTAAATATAGATTTTCTTTAAGAAACCTCAACACCTTATTCAATCAGTTTTTAACATATTACAATTCAACCTTCATCCATGTGTTCATTAGAACTAAATAAAACGAAATTTATACATATGAATAGAGTGATGGTATCTTTATATCTCCCTATATGAATATCTTCATTTGATATAGATTTTAACTCCATTAATAAAAACTATTTATACTATCAAGTACCCACCATCAAGAAACTCATCTATAATCTATATATAATTCTTATCTCAACCTTCATAAACATGATTTAGATATTATTATCATTACCATAAAATCATTCCTTCAAAATCTCGTTCAACTCAATAATCAATTGATGTTTAGGTTGCTCATAATTTAAATTTATATTTGACTTTTACTTTCTATTTTCCTTAATCTAATGGGATAAAAATACCTTCTCCCTAAATAATAATTAATGGAAAAAAAAGCTTCATCACATTTTCTGGTTGGATCCTCACTCCATCACCCATGATCGTTAAGACATAAATTGACAAGATCATCAACTAAAAATTGAAACAAAATCCAATGAGAAGTTTATGATTTTTATTGTAATTATACTTAAAAAATTATATAACTATAATATAATTTACAAAAATCATCATGTTATTATGTAATTATATATGTGAAAATAATATCTTAGTGCTTGTAGTGGTATATTCATATACAGTAGCCTTATGTGGATTAGTTTACTTTGGCGCATTGATGATTTGGAATGTGATTCATGGTATATATATATATATATAAAATAGAAACCTATAGTGGTTCTATTGGAACATGGGATTCATTGTGATGTTTGACATAGTAACATTGAGGTTTCTTGTGTGTTTCTGCTTATATTAGACATGGTTCATAGACTAAGTGGGGGATCCAATATCCTTTGATATGTATCTCATTATTATGGTGAGATGGGTACTATGGTTGATATGAGCTATGGTATATTAGAGAAACCCAATAAAGTGGTTAACACATAGATGTGATTTCCCCTATATATGGGCGGTATGGGTAGATGTCTTGAATTTTATATTAATGAACTAGAAGTGAAATCATATATACGGTGTAATCATTGTGACATTTTTTACGTTTGTGATACATTGAACTTGAGATGATTTAGTATCATTGTTTTGTTTCAGTAGGGATGATTGATATGATTACATTCCCTATTGAGTTTTATTTTTTATTGATGAGATAGTGGATCCTGATCCAATAAAGTTGTATGTGGATATATATAAAATTATTAGACGCAAGATGGTTTGTGATGAAACTAAGTGGAATAGATCGCGTGGTAGGCCATGACATGACGAAAGTGTGCTGGTTTTATTGGAAGAGTTCTTTGAGATGACTCTTCCTATATTATATACGAATTCTATATGGTCATGATTGTTTGTCTGTGTAAGATACTAGGTTCGATGATGTACGACTGATGGGAGTGTGATTCTTCTTGTACTGTTTGGTGGTACAAGAGCATATACCCACTAAGATTAGTTGAGATTATGATGGATAGTGTAAAATAACATAAAAGAGGGGTTTTTGAATATACTATGACATTTTAAGAGGTTAATTAGGGTTAGAAATACTTTTTAGAATAAAAAATCAATGCATGAGGGAAATAACATGCTTGTTAAGCATAGTTCCATTTAGTTCATTTATTGATGAATAATTGTGTTTGGGTCAAGGAATAATATATTTGATGAGATTTTGTATGGAATTAATGGTTTTGGATTGGATGATAATGTGGAATTTCACCATTGTAATTAGTAGTGACATAATGGATGGATAATTTCAGGGGTTGGCATAATGGGATCTGTGTGGCTTTGAGAATTATGTTGCCAAAAACTCAGGAATGGGTAGTGATTAATGCTTCAAATAAGTGGTTAGATATATGTGGGACAACAACATCTATTAAATATGTGAATTAATGGATGAATAATGTTCATTTAGAAACTTCCCCTATGTGGGTAGGTTTGTGGGTGTGATTAGATAGGTTAGTGGATGCAAGAGACAAAACTAGGATGAGTATGTGTATATGTATTTGGATTTATCATATCTTTTGGTAAATACTAGATTTGATATTTGGATGAAATTTTGGGAGGATCCCATGTGTTATATTGGGAAAATGATGGTTTTGGAAGAAATATGAAGCTGAGTTAGATCAATGGTTTATCAGTGATTAGGGTGAGGGCGTGAAGGTTCATTTGTTGAGTCAAGGATCCAACTATGAAAATAAACCGAGTTTCGGTTTTGGAATTTGATGTGGGAGTTTAGATGATCTTATGATTATTTTGATGGTTTTTTAATCATTATTGAGCTACGATATAGCTTGTTGACTCATGTAGTTGAGTGTTTTCATGAATGGTCACCGAAAGAAGGGTCGACCAATGTTCTGGCATATAATTTTGTGTGGTGATATATGAACCATTCCAAAGATGTTGTTGGACCACTATGAATTTATTTTCAATGGGTGTTTTCTATATTCAAGATTAATATATCTTGTAATTGGGATTAGTGATTAGATTCATATGGTGGGGATACCCATGATCCTATGGATGATTCATTTAATGAAACATTTTTTCTCAGGATATATGGGCATGATTAATAAATGTATATGTTATTTATTGATAGTGATAAGTGGTTGGTCATATTTTTCTGAATTGTGTGCCTCAATATTTAATGTTTCTCAATGGTATCTCACTCATCATTTAATTAATGTTCATTTAACATTGATCGAGGAATAATAAATAAAATATGTCATAATTTTTTGTCAAATACCACAAACACGTTTTAGTGATGATATGAATTATAGTGGGAAGTTCAAGAGAAAATTTATTTTTCGACTCTTGAGAAGTGGTTATTTTTTTAATCAAACTTATATTTTAATTCCATGAGTGAAATAATCTCAAGAAGATGTATTGGAATTTATATCTAGTTATATAAGGTGTCTTGTGTGATCAGGTGAAGGTTGGGAACATCGGGTTGTATTTTAAAATTATGAAAAGTTCCTTACACAAAATAATGATGACAACACAGTTAGGGGGAAATTTTCAAAGAAATGGTGTTTTTTTTCTTCAATTGTATGAGTAGGGTTTCTTCAGGGTTACAAAAAAAATTTACAACATGAATTTTTAGTTTAATAGGGGTTAATATGGTTAGTTCTTGTTTTGATAAACCATGTGAATAAACCATGCTAAAGTTTGTGGCTCTAGATAGTATGATCCATAAAGTAGGTGTACAGTTTGTAAGACCATGTGGTAACGATGTGAATATGTATACTTACCTAAAAAGTTGCATGTTACAAATTTTTTCTAGGGGTTGTAAATCATCCCACTCTTTTATTCTTCCTCGCACATGACTGAGCTTAGAGGACCTCCTCCCATTTTCTTCTTTAATTACCCTCAAAATGGGGTTGTTTCGGGGTTATTTAGCGGTGTATTATAGGTATGGGATACTCTATTCTTCCCACTTTCTATCTATACATTTACGTACATATTTTGGATGATTCAACTTATGGTTTCTTTGTAAATTTCACTAGGGCATGCTATAAACATCTTATTATGATGGGTACTTTTCTCGGTATGGCTATAGGATTCCATGAGGGGATGAACACACATTGTTTCTCCTCATTTCATTGATGTTTTTCCCATTTTGATTTTTTAGAGTTTTTAACTAAATTTTATGAAATTTCACTTTGAATCCGAATTATAAATTAAATATTTTTTATGGATTTAGTTCTAGTGAATTTTGGGAATGAACCTCACCCTATTACTTAGGGTATTTCCATGTGGATTTTCTTGAGTGAATTTTCAAGCAATTATGAAAATTTTATAAAATTAAATAGTTAATTAGACGTTATTATAATTAAATGAATTATATTTTTTTTCTTCAGATAAATGTCCAATATGTGATATGAGGCTTAGATGATCATTGTAGAGAGTAGTCATGATTTGCAGGGAATGAATTCATATTATATAATTTGTACGAGTACATGCCTAATGGTATATTCCTTTGATATGTATGTATAATACATGGTATTTTCAATAGATATAAATTGACATAATATTTATAGTGAAAAATATTACTGAATTAAAATTCCTTGAAATGAATAATTTTTAAGGGTCGTGCTGGGGATTCGATACGAGGAGTGCATTTCCTAGGTGATTTACTTAAGAATAGTTGGGTAGGTGTGAGATACTTAGGACTACTCATGATGGTGGGATGATTATATGTATTTTTTCAATTGGAAAATACTTTTGGGGTGTATTGTAGTATTGGTGAGTTCAATAAGTGGGACAAATCCTTTTGGAGAAGATATTTAATGAGAATGGTATCATTAGGGCATTGTGAATAAGATATCTCTAGTGGAGTTATGAGATGAGACCCAGGGTGAGTAGAAGATATTTTCTGGATAACTTGGAATGAAAATATCAAGGTGTTTGTGTGAGATTATCTATGATATTTTTTGGTTTTAGGGAAGGATTTTGATTTGGATGTGTTCTAGCCTCTTAGGGATTAAGGTGGGTATGGATTTCTAGCTGAGAGAACAATGATGGGTGTTAGGTATTTCATGGTTCTGATTAGAAAATCACATATGGGTCGATATGATGCTATTCGACACCCTTTACAAGATATATGAAGATACCGATGGTTTCAACATGATGTTTTTTTATTGTGGACAATTTAGTAATGTGGATATTAGATTGGTGGCTATGAGGACATGAATGTGTGCCTTGAGATGTGGGAGAAATACCGAAGTAGATAGCACCATAGTGTTGAGCTAGTGAACTCAGGGATTGGATGTGGTGACTTATGGGCACGTGTTTTATGAAGGTACAAAAGATTAACGATTACCAATGTGTATGAATTGTATGTGTTTCCTGGTGGGTAATATCTATGCCACTGAATTTATAGAAAATGATAACTTGTTTCCTATAAGGATGAGAGGACACCCTTGATTTTTATAGGATGATACAAATCTCCTCATAAAACATGGGTAATACCCTTAGTATTTAGATAATGAACATTATTTCACTATTGTGTGTGTGAACACCCTTGAGTTTCAATATAACGATACTTATTTATTAGTAATGTGAGAGAATTCCCATTAGTTTCTATATACTGATACATTTTTCTGAGAAGGCTACAGGAACAACGTTTAATTTATCGATGATATATGATTCCTAGAAAGTATATTATTCCCTTGGTTCATGATGACTAGAGATGCATTTTCAAGAAGGACGTGAGTAGGCCTCTAAGTTATTGATTACTATGGGACTTTCTCCAAAACACCATGGCATGGATGAATGTTTTATAGTAAATAAAAGGTTCCATGCTTGAACCTGAGGATCGATGGGGGTTATTTATTTCATTTTTAGGTTTTTTTATTCATATAATCACATCCCATGAGATTGAAGTGCATTACTAGTTATAATACAGATACAATTTTTGGTTCTTCCTGAGGTATACTTACACCCAAATTAGGAAGAAATGGAATATGGTTACCTAGGTAGACATTATTATTCATAAGCTCAAGTAGGGGAGAGGCACTGTGTTGCATGATTGAGAGGTATTACATGGTTGAAGTGTGAAGATTTAGATGTGGTGAGGCTAAAGGATGGTGGATGATCTTATTACCTATTATATTTCCTTTTTATATATATATTTTTATCATAGTGGGTGGCCAGTTAGTAGTTTTTACTTTATGCTTCATCAATAAATTTTTTTATTGAATGGTTATGTTTTTTTATCTGTACAATTCTATATACTCTTATTATTTTTTCCAATATTGATTGGTTATTTTTCTATTTTTTTACTCTTATATTTGGGTATTATATCACCATGGTGACACCATAGACCCTTGAAACTAGTCAGCAACAACACACATATGAGGAGGTAGTCATAAAATTACATGGAGACCCCAATAAATAATCATCTTTTTGGTCTCCAGAAAGGGTATTCTAAAACCCCAATGAGAATTTTTTGAGGATTTATAATTTCTCCAAAAATAGAATACAAATTGGAAAAGGGGATTAAATAAATTTATAGAGGAATGATATTTATTGAGAATACAAATATTTGATAATATTTTTTCAAAGGTATACGTTGACCATACCATTTATTTAAACAAATTATAATGCAATAAGAAAGGTTTATTATTTTTATATTAATTGTTTTAAATTTTATTCACTTGTTCATTTTTCTTATAATTATTGTGAAATATTTTTACAACTACTCGGGTGTAATAGGGTGTTTACTAGTTATAATTAGATTGTTATAATGTCTAAAAAGATCAATTATTTTGGGATCCAAAATATGAAATGAAGAATACACTTTCTCTTAAACCACTGTACTTTTATAAGTGATGTATTTCCTAATAGTAATCATGGAATCCTCGTATATTTTATCTTATTGGTGTAATAATATGAGCTATTTTTTATGTTTATATTTTTTTCCAATGAGGATATTATTACATCTTCCATATTTGATTTATTAGAATTTACTTCAATATTTATCACATTCAAAATATTTATATATTTCTCATAATTTAGTTAATAATATTTACAATATTTATGGCCCCTCATTTTTGTTTTGGTTTTATATAACAGGAGTACACATGATGAGAAATCACTATCAAATCTATTTTAAGAGAAAGAATCATGGATTAATGGGGGGAATTAACTATTTTCATATTTTTATATTTATTCACACATTGATTATCTTTTAATTATTCATCTATTTAGGGGGATTTATTTTTCTTTTTTATTCTATTTATAATTTTAATAGGTATTATAAATTTTTTTGGGATTGGAATTTAATACTCTTGAAGCATATTAGATTAAACATTGAATTATTATTATTATTATTATTAGTATTTTATGTTTTTGTTTATCATGTGGGAGAAGATAATTTGGTTCATTTCATACCCTACTATTTACTAATTGTTTATTTTAATTTTATTGATTTTTTATATGATTTATCCTTAATTTTAATTAATTTTTGATATTTGAAAATGTGGGAGAGATTTTTTTGTTTTAAATTTTATAAAAGGTGAGAAATTTTAACTAGGCCCTTTCCTCTTTGTTTTATATTATTTTATTTATGTGTTTTAATGATTATATAGACCATTATTTATTGGGTCATCTGGTTTATTTGAATATTAGTTGGTTACCATTTGGTGTGCGATATGTGAGTTTTATGGTTCATATTTTTAAGTATTAATGATAATGTATGAATAAATATGTTTCATGAATGGATAACTGAATAATTTTGCAGTTATATTTGAATAATTATATACCAAGTAAGATAAGCTTTCTTTCAAATCAGAATATTTATTGTATTTTTGATTTCATATATGAATATTTTTATAACTTCTTGAGGAGAATATCCACAGGCAATATGAATAATTGTATTGTATCCTAGATCAAATGTTAATGAAATGATATCCCTAATATAATCGCTATAGAGTCTCCACATATCATCTTCTCAAGAATGCACTATTAATAATTCTATAAGATTATAAAGATACCAATTGTATTAATAGGAGAATCACAAGATATAAATTTGATATAATGTAATTGGAATATTGATACTCTTTTTATTCATCATTTTTATAATTGTCGCTTCTAGAAGTTATTATGAATTCTTCCCTATGATTCAAATTTGTTAATCATTCATAATTGTTAATGATTCTATTTAAAGTGGTTTCATAGTGTTTGATACATTATAAAATTATATGTTGGATAAAAGGAACCATCGATGTATTTGAATCTTGGAAAGACTAAGGATATGATATCAAAATATCATATTTATTATATATACTTTGAAACTATGTTACATAAATATCATCTAAGGAGTGAAAACAAGATATAACCTTCTGCCAATATATTATCATGGATGGATGGGAAAGGATACATATCCTTGTTGAACGTATTGTTAAGACACGCTTGAGGTCATGTTTCATGTAAAATTCCTTGTTATGTATGATAGTAAGGTAACATTAAAATGAATTTATCTTTAAAACATAGTGAATTACAATATAATAATTAGTAAAAGTTTGATATTTAAGCACGAGAATTTGTTATATTTCTATATTTTTTAATTATTCTAACCATTTCTTTACAAATAGTTGATATTATTATGGATACCCCCACATTAATTTAACCTTGATCATTTAGAATAATGATAAAAGAGTTTTAAGCAAAGTTATTATCCTTTTTTATCTATAAAATAAGGGGAAGTCAATAGATGGTGGTATGTAATTCTTATATGTGATATTGAAGAGTTGAATAGTCTGAAAACAATATGGTTTTCTCTCTTTAATCCTGGTTTTCTGAGGCAATACAGGATATACCAAAGCTAATTTTCAACATCAATAATAAAGATATGAGAATCGTTGTTTCAACACAAAAACATCATCTTCAAAATGTAGTGGTTTAATTATTTTAGTATTTTGATTTTATTAAATTATATTTATTGTAATGTTTTTAAACATGGTTATACCACCATCAAAATTTACCATTATGGATGTACTCACATGACTAAAAGTTAGTAAATAGGTTCTGATTAAACCAAATAAAAGTAAACTGTTGGGAATGCTCTAGGAAATTTTTTTAATTGTCAGGTCTCTGGTAAAATATTTGGTCTAATCTGAACCAATGTAAAAGGATACATCATTGTGTATGTCCATGATCTTGGGTTGAGAATGTTAAGTGTATATGTAGGATCCTTTGGATCCAAAATAATTATAAATTCTATGTGTTCTCTTTTTTATCATCATTGGTTACACCCCCACCCATAAAATAACCCATCTTTTTATGCCATAATTATTTTATATTTTAGTACACTATATTCCAAATTATTATTTATATAAATATGTTTGTTTTAAGATATAAAATTCACACCCTAATGTTTCTTTTCATCTCTACCATATGACCATATAATGTTTTCCCTAATCAATTATTTATTTATCCTCTCAACATTCATTATACTTTCCGTAAAATGAGTGATATTTTAATATATTATGATAGTATCATCATATAAAAGTGGCTTGAATAATGTGGACATTCTCAACCCTTTTCCATTTTCTTTAGCACAATCCCTCTGAGTTTTTTGAACAAGAACAAAAAGAGGTGATCCCAAATTAAGTTATGTATTTTGATGTTGGGAATTCACCATTTCTTTTTATACCTCTATGTGAGTTGAATTATCATCAAATTTATCATTTTATCTTTTTATTAATTGTTATAATTTTATATAATAATAGTTGGGTCAATAATAAAGAAATTTTCCAATAGGAAATTGACAACATCAAATAAATATTTCCTGGGAAATAGTATATATATAATTTGTAATGCCCTGGCCCAAGTTAACCAGAGTTGGTGCATTGTTACATAACATTGGAATGATCACAAGAGATAAAGTCTTGAAAGACCGATTAGTTTAATAGCCTTGGAAGTACTGGATACATACATAAGTTTTACATTATATTATGAAATGGAAAAACAAAAACATTATTTCGTCTTATAACACACTCCTTTTGCATTAGACTCAAAAATTGTCTTTCCATATCCTTTCAATTATCACAAGGAAAGTATTTTTCTACGAAAGTATATTTAAACTACCGCCATTGCATATTTGAAACTTCTTCATCCTCATTTTTGTTTTGAATTAATGACCACCATTTTTCTACATCTCCTTTGAGGTGATAAAATACCATGACAACTTTTCCCTTTTTCTACTCCCCAAAGCATAAATTATTTTCTCTAAATAACATATCCATTATTCAGATACAGATGGATTTGTGGCCCCATTGAATGATGGTGGTTGTTTAATCATGATGCGGTCTAACATTGATCCTCAACGTTGTTGATCAAGGTGCTCCATATGGGTAAGGTTATTATTCATAACCTGAGTGACTTATCCCAGAATGGATATAAGATGTTTAGGACTAGTTACATCACTGGCTCCACTATAATTTTTTTGAGTAGGAGATAAATCCCAACATGGAATAAATGTGTTGATATAGTTTCCATTCCTTCTACTAGGTCCCATTTCTAAAAAATTTCACACACTATATTAGTTTATAAACCATAATACATAATTCCAAACTAGTAAAATAAATAATGTATATTGAACTGTTTTTGGATGTAATCCTTAATCATAAAAAATGTTTTCTTTGAGGAAGTATTCACTCATAAATCATTCATAATGGCTTATAAATAAAATGTGATTTATCATAAGCAAATCCCCAGGGAGTGTTGGAACCAAGAGTGCAGCAAGACCCATAATCGTGCACCAGTTCCCATTCGAGTCTAGCTCAAAGCGATGTTTTCGGGTTTTACCCCAAGATTCATCTATTCCAGAGCTGCCTCTAACTGCTCATATACAGACAATGATTTATTAATTAAAAAAATTCAGAAAATATCTACATTACCAAAATTCTAGGAAGTTCTTCTATAATAATGTAAAAAGTCTATCTTCAGGTAATATTCTATAATCGGAGTTTTTTCATAATCTAGTTTCCAAGGTTTGTACTAAACCTTCTCTGATACCAACTGTTACGCCCCAAACTTAGTAAACCAGAGTCGGTGCATTATTACATAACATCAGAATGATCACAAGAGATCTTGTCTCGAAAGACTAATTAGATTAGTATCCTTGGAAGTACTAGATACATACATAAGTTTTACATTACATTATGAAATGA